>OX596010.1:74953038-76398647 GCA_951394025.1 Heteromyza rotundicornis | reverse complement strand
ATTTCCTTTCATAATTTCATTTATGGGAGTATTTGGTCCTGCACATTTGCTCTTATCGATTCGATTTGTGGGCATATTCCCAATCTAGTTAATTGTGGCAAATTATTCAGGTTCTAGTTTCCATGCAAGTATCTCTTACTTGTAGTAAAAGCTTTCCATTCGTTTTGAAAAGGCAGTCCATTTAGTTTAAGTTTCTAAGCTGTACATAAAAAAAACCTTCAAATATTTGGTTGTCTTCAACACAGAGAAAAGTTTATAAATTTTTAATATAAAAAAATATTTAAATAAAAAAAAAAAACAAAAACAAATTAGCTAGCTTATGAGTGTAAAATATAATGTAGTCATTTTCGAAAAACGAGCTTCAATTGCATGCAATTTTCATTTCCTTACTGGTGTATTTAAAATGATAAAAAGAAAACAAAACAAAACAAAACAAAACGAAACGAAATGAAACCAAACAAAACAAAAAGTTCATAAAATAAGATAAGTAAAAGTATTTAGAAATAAGGGGGACTCAAGAAACGTTTTCTCTTTTCGGTCTATTTGGGGCCTTTGGTCCCACTGTAAATACTTCATTTTCAACCAAACTATGAAAATATAGAATACAAAAAAAAACACGATTAGCCTGTAGGGAAATATACTCAACATAAGCGCTCAACTCGTACATTTCACTACGCAAATGATGAAGATGTTTTTTGTTTTTTTTTTTTGTTAGCAAATAAAGGGCTTAGACAAAAGAAAGCAGAAAAGAAAAACCTCCGATACACTGGTGTTTCATTTTTTACTCAACCTAATAAAAAGAAAAAACCACACAAAAAAACTACTCACATACGTTGAAATGGTAAACTTAAATACAAAGTAAAATTCTACTCAACATTTTTGTAGTAGCAAACTGACAACACTGACAGAATTTATGAATTTGTGTTGGAAATTTGCAACCAACAAATAAAAGTTTTCTAGGCACTTACAGGCATTTGTGTAGGATATGCTTTCTCTCTATCTCGATGCAGTTAGAAACTCGTAGGGTTAGTGGTAGTTTTAACTGCGGTCATGGTCATCTCTGGCGTTTTAGAGAATGTTATGAAAGGGTGAATCTGTTATATTTATACATTGCACATTTTTTTTTTCATTTCCATACCAAATATTTTCATAATGAAGGGATGAAAAATATAATTCAGATTCCAACACGAATGGGGCAGAAGTTACACGAAGCGGTAAAGTTCAAGTCGTACTTGTGGTTTGTGAAAACTTTCTTTAGAAAATACCTACATTGACCATTACATTACATCCTCCCCTGAGTTCCATTTATGCCAATTAATTAATGCAACGTTCCGCGAATATTTCTTAAATAAACAGACAAACAGACAAACATTTCTACTAGGGATGTGACGGAGCATTCTCTTGGGGAGACGGATACATATGTCCGATTTCAAATTTGGGACTACGATGCGGATGTCATGCTTCTACTCAGTGGGGGACTGTGCCATTGGATTGGGGACTATAGAATTCTACATTCACAATGTTGACTTTCAATATTTTCTTCACAGTATCGTGCTATCTGGCTTCCTCAGAAACAAAACAACAAGATACAAAAAAGGTTGCAAAGAGAGAAGGCTCATTTAGCTATTCTTGTTGAATGATTTGATAGACATGGAGTGGTTTAAATATAAAAATGTATCTGCTTCATCTAATACGAGTTTTGTCTATTGACATTTGAAGTTCATGTAGTGCACATACAAAAATGGGCCTCGTTGTCAACATCCAAATTGGATTTTAAAAAACCAAATCCTACTCTCGAGTAAGATTCAAATATACCCAGTAGTAAATTTTGCAAGGCCTCTCAGCTAGAGACATGCCAGCACGCCTGCTATGGGAAGAAATTGTACATTCCATCCTCGCTTCTAGTGGAGGCATGCCGGTATGCCTGCGCTAGAAGGTAGATAGGGTGGTGTCAATGGATTTTCTATGCAATATTGCCTGCCAGCAGGCATACGCATGGAAGCGACAGACGTAGGCCTATTTATTTGTCCCGTTTCATATAAAAAAGAAGTAAAGGTTGGAAGCGAGGAGGGCAGGCATCCGAGCTCCTAAAGAGGCATACTGGCATGCCTGCAGACACCTTCTTTTGACCACTGGGTAGTTTGCCATCCATAGCCAGATAGCTTTGTTCCGTCTTTTGCTAAGTACCAATGACTCAATCTGTTTTTATTCAATCTGTTACGTTCAATGTTCAGGGTGTGGGAAAATTACTTGAGATTTATTTAGGAACATCTACTTTTTTTTTTTTATAATTTTTCACCTCACATGCGAACGCTTATATTGTATGGTAAAGTAACGAAGCGATCTCTGAACTCCGAAGCAGTTTAACATGTAAAATGTCTTTGATACAATTTGTTAAAAATAAAATTGAGAAAAAAGAACACCTTTACCGAATTTATTTAAATTGGAAAATAGTAAGCCTAATTGAACATTTGAAACGAAAAAAAAAGAGCAAGCAAATATTTTGTAGATTAAGACTGAATATTTTAAATGCAATACTATAAAAGAAAATTTAAATTTAAGTAATTATAGAACACACTACTGACTATTCAAAATGCACTATACCTGGGATTGGTTTGGAACACTGAAAAGTCGAATTTCCCTTAATTTTTTTCAGTTTTCTTTTTGCCTGTGATTTATACAAAAATATTTCATAAATAGGAGATTTTAATCATGGAATTGAGTTCACACATCCAGAGTATTTTCTTGCCCGGAATTCCGAAGGGGAATACAAATCTATGCACATCAATATATGGTTTTTGAGTATTCCCTGTTGATTGAAAATATATATTTTCCTTTTGTAATCATAATTAAGAGCTACCATCTGTTATAAACCAGGATGCACCCAAATATGGTGTAGTGCAGACAAAAAGGGGGAAAGTAAAAATGCCACGATACATAGAATTGAATAAATTATTTAAAATAATTATTACATATACAAAAACAACTATCTAAATATATAATTGAGCATATAGTTGGCGTGAGACATTTTATTTAAATTTTGCAGTAAATAAATAAAAAATTAATTTCAAAACCTGTTGAATGTAGAAAGATAAGAAAAAAAATAAAAAATAAAAAACCCAAAACAAAATGTAAACATTTTCCATAAAATCTAGTAACTAGGAAATATTAAAGGAAAAAAGAGCAGCAAAAGTTCTAGATCGGCAATAGTTTATAATAACCTACACCTAAATGTATACCACAACTCGAAATATATAAACAAACGGCATGATTAGAAGGACGAGGAAAACTAATTTAAGTTGACAATCAAAGATAAAATGGATAACAAAGTAATGGAAATTATAAAACAATTTGCTATGAACCTTAAATAAAGAAACACGATAATGCTGATGTTTTGCTATCGGCCGATTATAGGGTAAACTAAGTTGTCAGTTCAAGCTCATAAGAATCCGCCAATTTGTGATCAAATTAGAAGACAGTTTATAAGAAAATAAATGCATTACAGCATGCAATAGAAATTCGTTCTGTGACCTTGAGTTAACCCTGACTATGTACTGGGGGTCCAAAGGAACCCAGTTTTTTTTTTTTGGTTCTCCTAACATCTGGTTCTTTGAAGTGAAAATAAAAAAAAATAATTATTTACAAGTACTTACACAGAAGAAAATCATATAACAATATTATTCTCTCCAACAACTTAAAAAACTTTTTCATTTTTCGGCCCGGGCTGGAAATGAGCTGGATACCAGTCTGCTGTAAGTCATATGTGCTACTCAGTGCGCTACGGCAACGTCCATCATAATGATGTAAATAACATAATATTGATATATGATTTTTTTCCAGTGTAATTCTTAGTTGACCTGGACCCTGGAAGATAAATGAATATTATACAACATTTTAATTGGAAAACCAAAACAATCACAAAATTTCAATTCAAAAATATTTCTCTGCTCATCTCACAAATGTATTTGAGAGTAAAGTATGTACACTCAAAAAAGTCAATGGTAGTCTTTCCAGGAAGTACTGATTTTCAGTTAAATCAGCAAATTGTAAATTTAAAAAACTCTCAGAAGTATTCTATATTTAACTTATCAATTCGTGTGGTTCGTGCTGTTTGACTGGAAACCATTACTGAAAGGGTTCAGACCAAAAAATTGTGAAGCCTGGGTGATCGGTTTCCGCATCATAATTATTGAATTTCAAATTTCTAATTTTTGTAATTTTTGAGTGTACATTTACATATTCAGTGGGCATATTTACAAAAACAGCTGTAATTTCGCTATATTTTTAGTACCAAACAATAAATCATACAATTGAATTTACGATTTTTAATATAATTTAACATATTTCGAATCAAATTTGCCTAAATATGTACATATTTTGTATCAAACACTGGTGCATGTACTGCACTATATTCACACTGAGTCCAGTTCAGTTCACTTCACAGAATCGTCTTGGGCGTAACTAATTTAGCTACAAATAATACCATTACTTTCAATTACATACAAACAATCCAGTACCATTCCCTGAATTACTTTACATTTTTCAATTACATTCAAACCTTAGGGATTGGAAAATTGTCTTAAACGTAAATCGGGTTTGCTTAGGTACATTTTGCCCCACTCAGGATTTCGTGAAAATCGGCGAACCTGATTTACCTTTAATACACCATGCTGATCCCACAAGTCTGTTGACTGTCGTACAGTGTTACACCGAAAATTTAAATGTAATTGCAACAGTTTTTCAATTTATGTAATTACAAAACCAATAAATTAAAACTCAAAAAAACCAACTGTAAATACCGACACATGGAAAATATATGTAAAGTAAAAAAAATTAATTATATTTGAAAAAAAATACTTCAGTGTAATTTTCTAAAGGAAAATGCAATGTTGCGCCACAGAACAACTTGCGGTTTTTAAATTACATTCTACGTCGTAAAGTGTTTATGTTTGAGGACAGTATTTTATGTCAACTATAAGAACAAATGAAAAATACGATATTTACAAATATTACATTAAAAAGCAAAATAAAAGTAAATCCAAAACCGTAAACAAAAGAAATTATACAAAAAACCCATTGAAAGTTAAGAAAAACCAAATATTAAGTATATAGAAAATAAGTTACAATAATGTATTTATTTTAGACAAAACTTAGATGGTAAACAAAAACATAAATGCAAAAAAAAAAAACAAAAAAAACAAAAAATTTAAGTAAAAAGTAAATTAAAATCAAGTACATGTTTAAGTGGTATTTAAAAAGTAAAGAAAAATGTGTAAGTGTAAGTGTAAGGATTTGAGAAATAATATTTATTAAATAATTGTAAGCAAGTCTATTTTTCTTAAATATTACAAATTTTGTTAATTACATTTTTGGCATTTATAATTAAGGCATATAATTTTTAATTTATTTCTTTTGTATACATATATGTATATGAAAAAAAGGACATACATTGAAAAACAAAAAACGAAAAGAAAACACAATATATTACAGCTTTGTAGCATAAAATTCAAAATTATTTAAAAACTTATTACACAAAAAAAAAAAAGAAAAAAAAAAATTCTTTGCGCTTTTATTGCAGCTTAAAATTTTACATTCAAATAAATGGAAAAAAAAAATAAAAGAAACAAAAAATTATATATTCAAGTCTAGATATATGCAATTGTGTATTCAAAAAAATTTTATTTTTGAATATGGTTTTTCGATATTTTTTACTCATAAATTTTCCATATTTTTACAATTACATACGTACTTTCAGCACCACACGAAATTTCACAATTTATGGTTTCCCCCATCAATATACGCCAACTTCTCACATTTACATAACATATTTTCAAATTGGTTTTCGCTAGTCAAAATAAAGAAAAAAAAGAAAAAAAAAAACATAAAAACATAAATAAAAACCACATTGGAGCAAAATATTATTCTATGCTAATTCAAATGTCACCGTGACCACATTTGAATTTCAATTGTTTGAGTTTTTTTTTCATTATTTTTATTTTTCAAATTACTTGACGTAAACATTTGCCACCATGATCGATATTGTATAATTGCATATTTCAAGTATAAATTATTTCACTTTATTTTCTACTAATGGATATGCATTTTCCATTGAAGGCCATACAAATATACATACGCACGTATATATATAAATATATATATTTTTTGTATTATTATTTATTTATTTGTTTAAGGTAATTGAAGCCCAAAACAACAACAAACACACACACACACAATATGAAATTGTAGCATTGAGGCATATTGTAATTGATGCGAAAAAATTTGCAAATTAAAAGAAAAAATGAAAAAAATCTACACGTAAATATATTTAATGTAAAAAAATTCAAATTGTGTTGTTTTTTTATTATTTAAAAATTCAGGACTGAAGGGGACAAATAACAAAGACGTAAGTTGGCCAAGCTGCAGTGTTTCAATTGCAAACTGAATGAAATTTTATACAAAAATGTATTTTTTCAAAATGGAATCCTTGTTATGATCGGTTTATGAATGAATTGAAATTTGCGATTCATATGGGTCATTTTAATGATAAGGTTTTTGTGGTTTTCAAAGTCCCACACGGAGGGAAATGATTGCTGAAATCATGCGTTATGCAATAAAATTATTCAAAAATATATCCCGATATTGATCCATTAAGAAGCAGTCAATCAAGAATACTTTATCAGAGGTACAGTTACAAGGGAAAATCATAGTTTGTGATGTGTGTTTGCTTGATTTGTTCCACTTAAACATGAATTATTTTGTTCCCTTTTAACATAATCAATGATCAGAAGGAATAGATTGGGCTAGCAAAAACCATAAATTATGATTAATATTTCATAATTTTAGGCTTAGGTGAGTGTAAATGAAGCGTTGGCTATAATAATTTGAGACCATAATTCCAATTAAAAAAAATTAAATTTTACGTATTTATTTATTTAATTTTACTTTGTTATTTGCCAACTTGCTTAGAGTACTTTGTAATAACTTTTTCACAAATTCAGTTTTCCCGGAATTCGGACCGGCATCCTTTGGAGTCCGGACGCTTAACCTATTGGCATTAGTGTAGAAGCGTCTAACTGTATTTTGTGAGCGCACAAGAAAAGTCGCCCTTTTCTTAATGGAAGGAACAAGAGTTGTGGAAACCCGATAGCACTCAGGATTCTTGATTGGCACAAGCTCATTCACACCAGTGGAGAGTGACTCACAATTTTGACCACTGTTAAGACCAATCATAAGTTATAAGCGATCAATTAAATTTACTATTGAACTGCATAGTAAAATTCCATTGACCCATGATTGATTGCGCTTAAAAACTAGAGAGCGGACTATCGTCGGCTATACCGAAGCTGAAATACCCCCACACAGTAGGAAGAAGTACATTGAACATAAAATTTTGTGGTCTCAAGACCCCATTTTGAGCAACCTATAAATAGTTTTGGAGCCCGGACAAGGTCCAAAATCCGTTTCTAAAAATTTCCAATCAAATCGACCAAAAAAAAAAAACTTCGTCTCAAGACCCCATTTTGACCCTTATATATGTGGTTTCGGAACCTCGGACCATGTCAAAAATACGTTTCTAAACATTTCCAATGAATGCAGCAATAAAAAAAGACTTGAAAAATGTTGACTTTTTTTTTCGGTTTATGGGAGCCACGCCCAGTTTTTGTCCGATTTGGCTGATTCTCGAACTTGATCTCAGTATTGAAGAGAAAAATATGTACCCAATGTTTCAAGTCGATATCTCTAAAACTGCGACCGCTATCGTGCGGACGGACGGACGGACGGACAGACGGACGGAAAGACCGACGGACAGACGGACGGCCAGACAGACGAACATCGCTAAATCGACTCCGGCGGTAATGCTGATCAAGAATATATATACTTTTCCATACCGGACACGCCTCCTTCTGGGCGTTACAAACGTTGTGTCAAAGTGAGTATACCCTGCCACTGTGAGTGTGGCGGTATACAAATTAAATGAGTTTTTCTTGGGACTGATCCAAATTTGAATTATATCGGACGGTGTAACAAGTCACTATTTGCGGCAAATGAGATACGGCTTTGTATCAGATATTAGTTAACAGCTAATTTTAAATTAATTAGAAAATTCGATATTTTTGTCAAGTATTAAATGACATAAAATATTAGGTTTCGCAAATATCCCTCACTTGCCACTGCCCCGTGGAGAAGTCAAATTAATTCACGCCAACTCGATGATGCCAGAAATATGTAATTAAGGGTTAACATTGTTCGATGTTAATACCAAAATAATTTATGTAAAATGACAACTAATCCCATTAAGGCCAACCATCAAATTGCCTGCGCCAGCCCCGGACAATGCACATAATTTTTAAGAGAGCTCAGCCGAACGGATTAACATTTTGACAATTTGGCTATGCACCAAATAGGTGGAAATTAATTTATGCACACATAGACACAGAAACGTATAGTAATGCAATTTAAAAGGTTCACAAACTACAAACAGAATAATCAAGTTGGACTTGCGGCGTTAAGTGGAATCAATAATTGGTCAAATCAAGTGAGTTACATGCAAATTTAGTGGTATATACATTATATTTCGAGGGGGGGGTAACTAGTTTCATTTAAATGGAAATGTGGTAATGTGAAATGTGTGATGTCCTAAGATGTGTTGGCCATTGTCGGAAATATATAAACCGATTTAAAGTAAGTATATAATTTCACTTAAGTCATGTTTCGAACTTCATGGTTTCACTCTACCACTATCACATTTTCCCTAGACACACACAAATAGTTGAGCTTGATGTATTTCAGATGTTCTGACAAAAGTAGCTTTCCTTGTAGACATTTAATTAACATACCTGCCGTGAACATATTAACTGCAACTTTTTTATAGCATACTTTAAGGGGAGCATAGGCTTACATTAACTATTTGATGCTGAGAGCAAACGATGATGGGAGTGGTGTCGTGGTGGAGTGAGTCAGGTGAGTGAGGAAACGTGTACGATATGATTTTCAGCTACCATCGTGTCGCATACATAGTGTGTGTATGTACTTGTAATTAATGATTACTCGTGCTGCTAGATTCCAGAGCAAATGTGTTTAAAAGTCATTTGATGTTTTAACTAGAACAACAACAAAAACACCAATAAGAAGAAAGCCGCACACGTACTCATTCAACTAGCATACAAAGTGTGTGTGTGTGTGTGTGTGTGTGTGTGTGTGTGTGTGTGTGTGTGTGAATGTGTGTTGAAAATACGCATTCAAAATAATAAAGTGGCTTCTTTAATTAATTGTGAATATGTGAAACCAAAAGTTTTTTACGACTTCACAGATACGAGCATCAGCACAATGCTGTTATCATGCAGAAGTGAGTTTTCTAAATTTTTGGCAGTATTCATTTCGTTACTATGTTATAATGAATTGTGGTGAGGCTTGAAGTTCTACGAATTCAAACTTCTGCAAATCATGAAGTACCTTTTTGCGAAACTAAACAACAAGGAAAATATGCAGTCAGGGGAAAGTCTGCATAACAATTTTATTGAAAACCCAAACCCATACAAAGGCATTACATAATTATCTGAGAGAAACTAAAGGAATCCGAATCAAAGGAGACCTTGATAATAAAAATAACTGTTTACTTGGAAATGAAATATTCTACTGTATTCTATGTTATTTCCGCAGAAGATTTCACTGGTTTTGTAAACGATTTAAATGCTGGAAGCAATTATTTCCACTCTTGGAACAAAACTAAAAAATTTCAAAAGATTTATGTGAATGCGTATTTTGATGAATTAACGCACAGTGCTACATCTGAAGGTAAAAATAAACTTTATAATATTGGTAAATGTAAAAATCTATGTTTAGGTAAATAATTTTAAAAAAAAAATTTGTCAACTAAGAAAATGTAAGAAGCGTTTGCAATCCATTCAGAAGTTGACAGGTACTAAATTAAAATGCTGCAACATAAATGACATCCCTTCCATCTCTATCGCTTCCATCTCTATAAAATGCGATGTCAAACGAATAATTCAAACATTAACATACTTCAGTCGGTCGCAGCCGACTTATATATACCCTAAACCTACTGGGTCGCATTGTATCCGTCATCTAGAATTTGGAAATTTCGACATCAAATTCGAAATCAGCGGGCCCTCTATCTATCTTCGAGCTCCTGCAATCGTATTTACAAGGACGGACAAATAGAGGGACAGACGGACATATATGCCTTAATCAACTCAAGAGGTGACGCTGATTAAGATTATATTTAGGTTTTCACGCCTCCTTCTTGGTGTTACAAACATCAGTCCAAAGTGAATATAGCCATGCCTCATCATTTGTATTGTACATAAATATATTATTTGTTGTATTGAAAATGGGCCACATATGATAAAAACAAAGCCTACATTTTCCTGAGAAATATTGTTTTTTTTTAAATATTTTATAAGAAATGTGTGTATTTTTTTTGGTAAATAAAAAATACACACTTTGGAATACAGACTTTGGAATGCGATGTTAACACACATGCGTGTTTTTTAAAGCACTTTAAGCGTATTTAATATTTATGCAGCATAAGCGTGTAGCAAAAATGATACTAAATATGAATACTAAAATTATGTGTATCGAAAGTATACACAACAGACAGGTTTGCACACAAAAGGTATACAACACACTTATGAAAGATTTCCGGAACGAGGTACAACTCCTACATGAGGGGAGTAGTGTCAACTTCACCGGCTCACATCCTTGAGGGTATGCAGTGCTTTCCGCACGGTCTCCAACGACGCAGTGAATGTGGTATGTGGCCGAATGCCAGTCGATATTGCGGCGAGCGAAGTCGCGACCATGCGAAACGTGGAAAGCCTACACGAACGAGACCGCATTCGATCGGATAGCTACAGAAAGTGGCAAGAGCATTGGAACAACATATCGGAGGAAAAATCACAGCGATCCTACTCATTAGTAAAATTATGGCATCGAGCGAAACGTGGGACGTAAGCAACCATATCATTGCGGAGATCATGCAACGTGTGCGACACGATGAACAACGAAACAGAAGGCTGTAACTAAGAAGAGAAAGTTTTAAACCTAATCCTGCCTTGTGAAGAAATGCTTTGACTAGTGGTGCCACAGGGGTGATACAGGAGAGCGAAATACGCGTAAGTGGTTTTAGTGGGTAAAAATCCCACACTATTGGCAATGCAGGAGCAACCAATGTCTTTTGAAGATTTCCACCTACCAACAGGATTAAAAAAAAAAAAAAAAAAACGAATGAAAGTACACACGTGACTCAAATTACACAGGTGTCATTGAAATTATTATAATTTTCATTTATTCTCAAAAACAGTTTAATTAACAAATTTTTCGCTGCTTAACTGCGCTCTAATTACTCATGGAGTACGATTTCATGCGTTATATAGTATAAGTACACGATTAAAATTACACATTTTTCGTGGCTGTATTGCGCTATAATTACGTTATGGTGAGCTATAAATCTACATATTATGTGCGTTAAATGATAAATACACACGAATTTGTGTATAAAATGCGTCTACAAGGTTTTACACACTTTAGGTGTGTATGAACAATGCATTTCACTTTGCAGTGTAGTTAGAGGGAAACAACCTTTTCCCTGAACACTACACCTGGATCTACTAAAAGAGATTAACCAATTACCGTCGATACAGAAGAATTGAAGCTAAAAACGTTCTCCTGCAAACGATTGTGAGTGAACTACAAACCAATTAATATAAGTTTTTGATTATTAGTAAACCTTTATTACGTAGAATTCTTTAAAAAAAAAAAATTTCTTCGTTCTTCGCTTACAACCATTATTGTATGTATCCTTTTTGCCAGCCTCTCCTTTTCCCCAAAAAACTTCCGCAATGTTGCAGGCAAATTTCCCCAAAGCATGTAGAACGAACAATAAATGTAACGGTAACAAAGCGTGAGGAAAAACGTTTTTTTTATCGGCAACATTGCTTAGCAGCTATGCGTAAAATTAGTGTGGCAGAAACTTTTAAATTGAATGAAATGCAAAGGCAAACGGCAAGAGGACGAGCGTCAGCAGCAGAATGAGACCGACAGAAAGCACCGGCAGCGGCAAATTTAACGATTCCTTGATGATTTTATTGTTGTTGATGTTGGCAGTAAAACTTTTGCCATTCGTTGTTATTCTTCATTTCATTTTTTGCCTCCTCTGGATAATATCAAAAGTGCCGTGCCAGTCCTAGTGCAACTATCATTTTTTTTTATTTAAAGTTGACTTTCGCATAAGTAACAGCCATCAAGTTGTTGTTGATCTTTTTCTTTTTGTATATCTTTTCGATGGTGGGGAGTTTTTCTTAAAAATTATTATGCTATGAAAAATATTTACGACAATAAAGTTTAAAATAAAATAAAATAAATTTAAAAACACCAACTCAAGGCACTTGAAACTTCCCAAATCATCTGAGGAACAAAAGTTCGGGGTATGTTTGTAGTTTCCTTGACAGCGCACATTCAATGACAAGCCGTACAGCGGCGCCATTTCTGGGCGTTATTTTAAGCTGTCGCAACCTCCCGTATGACATTTCCTGCTCCGTTTTGCTTTAGCAATTAGGTAAATTAAAGAAAAGTTGTAAGCTTAATACCGGCGTCAGAGCTGAACAGAAAAGTCGGGCTAAGCTTACTACTACTAATTGGAGCTTCTCGTCACCTTGTTTTTCTTGTTTTTGTACGCGCAAAATGAGTTTCAAGCAAAAGTTGCAAGAGTTTTTTTGTTGTTGTTTTTGTTGTTGTTGTATGTGAATGCCTTGACACTCTTAAGAATAAAGTGAACTACCGCCGCCAGTGTTGCTCTTTGGCGTCAATTTAATTAAAAAATTAGTTTTTGTTTTTTTTTTGTTCGTTTTTTTTGTTTTGTTTCGTTTTGTTCTTTTTGTTTTCTTTCTTCCTAAATATAGACTTTGACATTTAATTTTGCTGATGGTTAAGTTTCCTTCGGGCTTCTCGAAATAAAACAACGCTTTGGATATGTACGATTTTAATTATAGCAATTGGGTGTGTGTGTGTGCCTGATTGCATTTGCGGTGAGTACCTATAACCTATAAAAGTTCATTGCAATGAAATATAAAAAAACAATTTTAAATAAAATTAAATTTAATTTAAATTGAATATGCATTGAATACTTGTATGTGTGCAGTGCACAAACCGGAGCATTTCCCAGAATTCCACTTTATTGATGAGCTTCACCAATTGGTAAAAAATTCATTTAAACTTAACTGGATGGCCAATTTTCGCGCATCGCATAATTTCGTGCGTAAAATAAAATAAATTTCATATTTCCACATAAACGTGTTGCTAATGCCAATCAAAATGAAAAAAAAAAATGCCGCCCCCTGACAACTTTGCTTAATCCTTTAGTTTCCACGAATTAAGCGCACATAAAAGTTGTTCACACTTTATTGCACCAGTGGGCGCCTAAAATATGCCGCGCGCTATCAATAAATTTTGTCACATTCTCTTCGATATATACTTATTTCATTTTATTTTATTTTATTTTATTTTTCTATTTACTCTTTTTTTTGTGTTCGTAAAATTTCATTATTGATGTGCCATTATGCTAGCACAGCAGCGTTCACTGAACATTCCACGACAATGAAATTCACTATTCACCATCGCACTAAATTCACGTCAAATTCACTTATGCCGCGCACCGCACAAACACACACAAACACACAAGCAGACACAGACAGCACAGTGTTGCCATATTGCAGTTCACGCAACGACGGTTTAAAAGGATTTCTCGTTCATTTGTTATTTTTGCATATTTTTCCTTTATTATTTATATTTATTTTGATGTTAATTCATGTGGCATAAATTGTTGACAATACGGCCAAAATAAATATGTGCATAAGCGACAAGTGTATGTATATTAGACCCGCCCAGGAAAAAAATATAAAAGAATTATCTTCTTTACAGCATTTTTCGGTAATTTCATTGAACATTCTGCAATATTTTATCGATAGTTTTTCGATATTTTATCGATAATTTTTCAATAATTTTTCGATAATTTTTTTTTTTTGATATTTATCGATAATTTCCATTACCACATCAGTACAGATTCATTTAAAAATCTTGTTCCAATTCCATTTGTTCCGGTCCAATTCCACTTCGTACCATTTCCACTTTCGTTTCCGACATAATTTCCAATCAAATACAAGAAACGGCGTTCAAATCGTTTAAGTATTTCTCAAAATTAACGAAAATTAAAAAATTCGTCGGCCATTTTGTATGGCAAAAGTTAGTTTTGTTTAATTTATTTTATTGTTTTTTTTTTGTCTGAGCACCAGATGTGATCGACCAGAATCGAAATTTGAACTTTCTGAAAATTCCACACATCTAAGGGCCACCCTAATCTGCATATACTCAAAAAGAAAATGAATAATAATAATAAACATTCAACAAATCTATTTACCGTGAATAGAAAAATAAAATTTTAATAAACGTGTAAAATTCAAATTGGCATTAGTGGGCATGTGTGTGTATGTGTGTGTGTGTGTATGTGAATGTCTGAATTTATGAATAGCTGCGTGTACGTTGCTACATATTTGGCTGTGTGAAGCTATACACTTGCTTTGCCTTTCGTTAGACCGCCTAATTTGATGGATATCCTGCGGTGCAAACGCTTAAATCTGCGCCCCGCTGGATAGCAACAACATGAAGATGGATGTCTCCCTGCTATTTATCCCCTGAGTTGGGGCTGGGGTATGCAAAAGTTGAGACGTAGATCAAAAAAATGTTGTTTGGATTGTTATGGCATATTTTGTAAAGTTTTCTTCTGTGCATTTCTCAAACGCACTTGTGGTAAGCTGGCAGTCTGCAGAGCTCGTGGCAATTTCATAAATGATTGCGAATACATACATGGATATGTGCTCACAAATATGCGATGATTTTTTATAAATGCCAGAATACAAATGAATTAAAGGTAATATTTTTGCGAAATGCGGCTTTATTGCGATGGCAATCAGACGGATTTACAATTTATTTTAATTACACAAGCACATGGATTCATTGCCGAGAAATAGAAATGAAGAGCGTTTTATTTTCCACCATTTTGAAAACATTTAAAATCTTGAAGTAAAACAAATAAGTAAGATTCGGTGAGCCAAGCCGACTTACCCCTACTGGGACCCTGTTGAATGGATCCGAAGATACATACATACATATTTTGGCGCTACAACCCTCGAGGGATTTTGGCCGAACTTCTTAATGCAATTATCATGGGCAAGTGTATATGATAATCGTGGACCTACAGTTTATTGCCGGTTCCGAACGGCGGGACTCCCAAAGAAAAAGCTTTTTCATGGCAAGTTACTCTCGCAAGATTGCCAGAATTTGGCGAGAGAGTGGCGGACTACACAGAAAAACAGAAAACAAATTTCTGCCTTGCCCCAGGTGGGATTCGAACCCGTTACCTTCCGATCGTGAACCAGAGGTCTTAACCACTGCACCACGGCCGCCACCGAAGATAACTGGAAATAAAACAAATTTAGCAATGAAACAGCCGAAACGAAATGAAATGAAACCGAACCGAAATGGGAATAGACGAGATTTTGGATTTTTCAAAAGGGAACGCGGCAATTTGAGAAGTGTCCGTGTGGACTGTGGAAAGTATGCAGCCAGTGCACATATATATTGAATGAAATTATATACGGATCATAAAGCTCTACGGAAGAAACTCTTACAGAACTTGAGAGAGTCTGCCAATAAGAAAATCCTAGAAGATCGTTCCAAATCCAGCCTGCTAATTCACGATAGTGAAGAGAAAATTGATAAAACAAAATAGAAAATAGAAAATCACAATATCGAATTCGAACTGAGTAGAGCAGATTTATTGATATCAACGAGGACGCAAAAGACTGACAACGACATCAACGTCGATAGAAGCCGTCGGCGGAAAGCACGCACGCACACGCATATATACGTCACAGGAACTCCTTCATACACACTTCCACAAACGCTCTCAGACACAAAGTGCAGGTTTGTTTGCCAGCGTTTAAAATTCATAACTCAATATGCTGAAGGCGTTTCGCGTTAGCATACATAGCAAAAAAAAAAAAACGCACACACACACACACACAAAGTGTAACAAAGTGTGCATATAAAGAGGGCGGAGCACAGAGACGACGGCATTAGTAGACGATATTATCAGAAGCAGTCAGCAGGCGGCAGGATAGCTGAGGCAGCAGCAGCACAAAATCAATCAACTGGCGGCGCGTCGCTGGTTTTTCATTTTTCCTGTTTGGTTCCTTTCTTTGCTTATGCTTTACTGCCAGAGTTGCCATGTGTGACGGTGGCGGCGGTGATTGACATCTGTCTATAGTATTTTGCAGTGTGCGGCTGCGACAACATGGCGATATGAATTTATATCTACTCATACAACTTTTAACGCTCTCATTGTTATTATAATTTTCCCTACCCGCACTCATACATTGCAATCGGTATCGCGGTGCGGTCCTTGTCGCTGTCCTTGTGCGGCGACAAGGCATCACATATGTGACACGACATTGTGAATTAATTCAAAGCTTTGGAAACTTTTGCAAGCAGCCAGCGCGACTTTTTTCACGCATTTTCTTCTTGCTGTTACTGTTGTTGTTGTTGTTGTTTTTATTGTTATACTGAGTATTATTGTTATTATAATTTTGCAAAAGAGAAAAAATAAAAGTGGCATGTGTGCTGCTGGCAGCGTCATGAATATCAATGGCACACAAACACACCCAAGCATACACTGACTTGGCATGTGCATAAATGCGCTCTGTCACACATGTTCGGCATACTACCACATTTTATTTCAATTTTTATATTTTTATATTTTTATATCCCCGCTTTAACGTCCTTTCAACTCCTCGTTCCTCGCTACTTCGTCTTCTTCTTCTTCTTTCCGATAAGCATAATAAGTATGTATGTACATAACATCTTGTCGTTTGCGTATGTGCCGTAAAAATGTTTTACCTTTGATGATCATATATTTTTCAATACTTTCCATAATTTCTGTTTGTTTTCCAGTGCTTTTGTTGCATTGCGAAAAATACTTTTACTATGCAACACTTTTACCGCACTCTCAATTAAATGTGGTTATGTGCCCGCATTTCGTTACACTTTTATGGATGGACACGATATTGAAATTTTTTTGCTCACTCCCCCGCCTGACACCTTCAATAGGAAATACACAAGCTGTTTTATGGGGGACAGTAACTGACAGAAGCTCCCGGTGGAATATTCATAATATAAGATGAAGAGAAACCTCGGACTGCAGTACAATGCTGCAATTTGTACAGACCAGGTCTGTCATATCAATCTGAAGGATTTCTAAAGACATAAAGTATTATTTCTTTGCTGATTTGCTGTAGGCCAAGAATTCCAATAGATCCACCGCATTAGGCATTTCATTACACTTTTGTGTAATGGTCCGTCTAGACCCCGATATTTGAGAATGCTTTCATTTGGTAGTTAGTGGTGGAGCACTTTCATGACTTCTAAAACTCTCTGGGCTACAATACAATGAAATACTCAAAGAATTTTTGAATTTTCAGCCAGTTACCACAATGCACCTGAAGGGGATGAAGGCGGCATGTAACATAAAAGCTATTTCGAGTTAATCAGCTTTTACGTCGAAGGCACAAACCAATAATAATATTTCATTGAAACTCATATGTCAATTGCCTATCTTATCAATTAGTTGAATCGTTTTTTGGTTTGTGCAATTAATTAATTCAATTCATGATAGAAGCACATACCGCTTTCTTCCATTTTAAAATATTTAAAAACTAGAGAGTGAACGCGGCTATGCCGGCGGGGCTTCGGCATATCATGCATTTAGAAGTACCTTAAACAAATTATTGGATAAACGTCTAAATATTTGAATTTATTTTGTAAAAAAGCTGTTAAATTTGTGAACAATCTGTAGTTTCTGGGAGAAAATCTTAAAATCCATTGTAGAAATAACTACGATCGTACTTACTTCTACCTTAAAAGAACTTCATTAAAAATAAATTCATTAAACTGTAAAACTGTAAAATAAAGTTGAAATACATCAAACTAAAGTCATCAACTTTAAAATGAAAGTTTCCTATTCATAGTTAGGTTGTTCGTACTTGTTTCTAAAATTTTCAACTTTACCAGACTATCATGACGGTTTTAGCTTGATTTGGGCTGGATACTTTTGCATTTTTTTTTCTGTGTGCAGCTCTACAAATCTGTAAAAAGAAGTTGAATCTGTCAATATGGTAACACTGTTTGGAATGGCAAAATAATAAGAGGGCTTTGTTTGTTGTGATATGAACTTGGTTGCTGTTTTTTTACCGAAGCATTGCCAGAACTAACTTATACTTTACCAAAACTCAAATTGTAAAAAAAACTTATTTTTTTTATTGAAAATATATAACAATTCATCTAGATACATAGTAATCTGAGCAATTTTTATGTTCGCTATGTGGTAATCTGCTACGAAAAGTACGACTTCAGCTTAACAGATAACGTCATGACAGACGTACACTGACTGCACAGAATAGATGCAAAAATTTAAACTTACTATTTTATAATCTAAGTAAAAGAAACTTTAATTGGCTATCTTACTGCTATCTGCTTCAGACACTTCAGCATCCTCCACATCCTCTGTAAAATAAATTTGATTTCATTAGAATTTTGCCTCGCTTATGGCGTAGACATTTCGATCACCTACGCTTGCCACCGGGAATGCGTCTCAAGCGTTCCTGTTCAACGGCAGCAAAGTATTCAGCTGCTGCCTGCTCGCATGCATCTTTGAATGGAGCCACATTCACTTTGCCATTCAGCATGGTCAAATCTCCCTGCTCTTGGCCATGAGTGGTTTTCACTTTCAACTTGATTTCACGAGATTTGGCTTCCAGAATTTTCTCTCGACGATTTTCGCGTTCGAACATCTGGAATTTCCTCGAATAACAGTTAGTTTGAATTTGATAAATTTTCACTGAAAGGTTCTATGCTTTACCGCAGTAAGTAGAGGCTTGTCATTCTTGGATGACATCACCATATTGTCGGATACCTCGATGAGAAATGTTGCACCCAATTTGCTGCCGCAACTGACAAACTTTCCATTCTCATTGGTGCGTACGCAGTACAAGGGCTCATCGCAAACTTTGACGGTGAGCACCGGTTCATTTTGTTGCTGTAGCAGATCCCAGGTATCCAACACACCATCCATGCGGGTAATGAAGAATTGTGAGACCCTGAAAATCACAAAGTATTTTAATCACGAATTCAACTTTCGGGTGTTTTTTTTGTAACTTTGTGTAACTCCAGGCCCCGTCCGTCAACATGGACGAACTGCTCTTCGTCCAAATGATGGAACTCTCACGACAATCTTCCGACCATATACGCGCACACCAATCGCCAACGGTCAGAAAATTCTTCACAAATGCCGGATTGCGAGTTATGGCATAGACCGGACCCAAGTGACACATCATCTGAAAAATGACACCTTTAAAATCGCCCGTTTCAGTGCAAAGTACCCTTTTACATACCCTAATTTGTATTTTCTCCATGGGCGTTTTGCCCTTTCGATTGCACGAGAACAACATGCCCATTTCGGTGCCCGCCATAAACCGCGTAGGTATTGTGGTCTCATACTCCAGCACGGAAATGCCATAAGATCGGGACAGATCTTGCTCATCGGTACGTACAGGATCCATCAGCAATCTATCCAGCGGTTCGCTCAATTTGCGCGTATCCCACCACAAGACTTGGCCATCCGAAGCACCCGAAAAGAATTCCGTGCCACTTTTCGAATTATTCCACAGCACCGAATTCACCGGGTCGCGGTGACAAACCTCACGTTCGCTTATCATCACCGGATATTTGCCATGGCGCGTATCCCACGCAGCCACCTGTCCATTGTACATGCCACTGACCAGACTTGTGGGATCCTTTTGATTGTACTCCAGGCACACACACGACACCTTGGGCTCCAATGTGAGGAACGGCTCATTCGGATTCTCAATTTCCCAAATATAGGAATTGCACTTCTGTCCGGTCTTGTCGCCTTGAAACTTCATGTCACAATGGCTGACGGCCATTTTAATACCGCCATCCGGTGACCATGACAGGTGGGTCACTGGCACTTTAATTGGATTCGGATCGCGGTACACATTCACCGTACGCGATTTGCAAGGTTCGGGTAGAGGCGCCGGATCCAATTCCTCAAAGTAATTCTCATAGATATTCACAGCATTATTTTGGTGTATATAGTGCTCCATGGGCTTGGTTAGGTTCATAACTTGCGTAATGTAGTTCTCGTCCTTTTCGATCTTACGTTTGTATCGTACGGTGTGTTCCGGGTCATGCATATTTATGTCCTTCGGCCAACCGCCTTCGTTATGTGTAATGCCAATGTGTTTGTAAGTGGCTCGTTCAGTATTGGCCTCCGACAGCGACATTTGCCCCGCATATTGTGTCACCCGGTCCACCGGATTTCTGAGAATGTAATTTTTGACCAAATCTCGATTGGAGTTTTCCGAAAAGAGGATTTCATCTTTGTCCGCAAAGGACACTTGGTGGCCGAAAGTGCGACGCTCCTTTTTATAGCTGTACTCCATTTTTGCAATTGTCACATGGAATGCAATTTTACGAAGAATTCCATTTTTGGTAAGCAGAACTGGCACTGAGGCATGCCCCAAATGTACTGTTACGGTGCCCAAGTTGTTGAATCAATATTTTGCCATGTTGCTTAGCAACGGAACGGTTTTTTTTTCAATTCGTTACGTTGCCACTTGACAGAAACAACTAAAACCAATTGTCGCATATTTCTAAAGGTCCTGCCAACCGGACAGCTGACAAAAATGTATTTTTAAAAAATGTTTTTATACACCGAGAGAAAAAACTGTTAAGAAAACTGTTAAAAACCATCCGAGAGTCGAAATACTGTTAAATTGACAGCGGAAACTGTTACAATGATCAGTTTTCGCTTTTATTTCAACAGTTTCGCTGTCAATTTAACATTTTATCAACTGTTTTTTCTCTCGGTGTAGATACTGTTCTTTTGCACTTCCCACGAATTTTTTACCGGAAGTGTAAACCGAAAAAAAAATCCCTTAGTATTTTCATCTGGCATTGCTGCCATTTAACGCTTTCTAACAGCCACAATCACTTCCGCTCTGCAAAATACATTTTCTATTAAAATTTCTACGAATCAAATCGAACTAAAATTGTAGAATGGCTGAAAACTCGTTGAACTCAATTGCGAAACAAACAACGCCAGCGTGACAGCTTTTACCGGCCACAAGCTAGAACAATTGTGTATTTCTGTCACATTTTTGCAGGGACGTTTTTCTTATAATAAATATGTACCATATGATCAGTAATTAACATGGTTGCGGTTGCGCATCTGCCAATAGTTTTCCACAGGTGGCGCTGCAAACAGTGTTACCATATCCTTCCTCTTCTTTTCTCATCGGTTTCAGGGACATAAATTGCTCACGGTATAAGTTTAACAATGCAACTATAAAAGTTTTTGAGACCCTGCAAAGTGGATCGGGCCCAGCTAATTTGAAACAAATGGTTTGTGCATCAAATATAAGGTAAAGAGGAAGAAAAAAAAATCTCATGGTCATATGGCCTTAATAGCCAAGTGATATTGCATTTTTTTGCAAAAAAATAGTGCCACCCAAATACACATACTCACACAGCACCGCCAGTGCAGTGCTATCTTTTTATTATGACAAAGTGAGTAAAAGCTTGTATATATGCAAAATAGGTGAACTCGTTTTTTGTTTGTTTGATTTTTGCCACCGAACCGTGACCGTAAAGCAGTTTGGTAACATGTTCTCATTTTGTAAACAGTTTTGAAATTCATCGAAAAAGTTCAACGAAAGAGGAATATATTTTCGAGTTTCATGTAAAAAGTTTTCAAGTTTTCACCAGCAACGACAAAAAAAGAAGCGATATGTGAAAGGGAGCATCAACCAGTGGTCTGATGGTGGACTGAACTTATGTCAGAGAATATATAAGCAGTGTACTCCACTGCCAAAGTGACCACCACTGCACCGCCAACTTCAACCCAAATACGAACGAATTCAGCTCCATGGAGATGGCAATCAGAGAAAGGGCTCATTAGGATTTGCCGATAACCGAAAACCGAAAGCACTAAACTGCTGCACAGGACATCTGGACGTACGAACACATACTCACATAGGCAATTCAAAGCACCGCAGTTGGTTCTCGTGTGGCGTGTGTAGATGATAGGCTCAGGTACCCTTATGTCTGGCAAACAGTTGCACTTTTATTCGCCTTCCCATCCAACTGATGCTGCTACTAGTGCAACCACTGTATGCATTGAGCATTATGAAAATTGCTATTCTCAATGTTCATTGCTGTATGGAATGCTCCTTGCGTGCTGCAATTTTGTTGCGAATAAGCCACACGGCTAAAGTGAGGTTAACTCACAGCCGCCCTGAAGCCATCATCCACACATGTAAGTTAGAGCAGACAAAGCGGCAAATACTTACCTGGCTATTGTTCAAATAAACTCGCCACAGTTCATTGCCAACATTGATTACTGGGCGCTGTAAGCATATACATTGAAAGAAATTTCACGAGGCAAGTTAAAGGAACCCCTTAGTCTGTTTGGATGGACTTCAGTTTATCCTGGTATATTCATGTCAGTGGTGACACACTCACCATGATACTAGTAAGTAATAAACTGACTCGAAAACTCTGCCACACGAACTGAAGAGGAAACAATTTGAGGCACGTTCCGAGGCACAACGGCCAAAACACAAATTACCAAGGCAAATCGCTTGGAGTTTGGCATTTTCCGTCCACTGTTGGGGTTCACAAACACTGCAGCCATAGTTGATTGAATGGAATTTGCAACAGTAAGCGAAGCTGCTGAGCTACCCAAATCATACCGAATACTTGTAATTTTTTGATTTTAGACTCTGACCTCTTCAATTGGCTGCCCGAAGGAACAGTCTGGCAACTGGCTATTCTGCACTAACCAACTGCGAGTCATTTGCTAATGGATTTCGCTGTTCTGACTGCCAAAAGCTGTGCACTTCTCCTGGTTTTTAAATATATTAGTGGCATTAATCCCTGGAACGATGCAACATGTTTGTTGAATTGCTGCAACATTTTTGTGATGTAATGGTTGTGTTAGGGCTCTCATGAGCAACAAAACCTGGTACCTACCGTTGAAGTTTACAAAGGTAAGGGGTATTACATGCATGTTGGTTGACTCATAGGCAGGCATACAAAATAAACAAAGCCAACTCCATTGTCGGGCCAGACATAGCCTCACGCCCCCCACACACATGCCTAAGGACATTATGATTTTAAATTACATTTTTTGTGTGTTTGAATTTGAAGAGGAAACTTAAGCCATTGGGCGAAGTTACACTCGGGCTACACCTCCACAACTGGCACATATCGGCTTGCCGTGCACGAGCAAGTCCAGGTGATATTTAATGGCCTTATTAAAGGCGTTATGAAATAAGACCAACCGAAGGGGAAATTGGAACATTTCATAATGCCCCACAAACACCCAGGCGATGCACTGGTGGAGTTGCAATGAAAACTGCAATAAATACGAACACCGAGTGCCGCCCACACAATCAAAAGCACAAAGTAATTTCTAATAAAAATAAATAAAATGCACGCGAATCCCGTACGGACGCCATATTGCGAAAATACTGGACGGTACGCGTTGTCGTAGTGGTTGGTGTCGTCATCGTTGTTGTTGTTGTTGTTGTTGTTGCCTATTTCGGCTGAGGAAATGTGAGCATTTTCTGCTCAACCATGGCGCAAATAAACACCGCAGGGTATGGCAAACGGTCAAACTGAACGAGCGAGCGAGCGTTAATGGTTCAAATTCGCATTTTCAGGCTGACTAGAAACGCGGCAAGAAGGGGTCAGAGTTGTTGTATTGTTGTTGTTTTTAGTTGACGTTACTGTGCGCTGTTGGTATAAAATCGAATTGCATACTCAGCCCACTCAGCAACAAATTCTCATCATCATCGTCAGCAGCAGCAGCAGCAGTAGCCTGAATGGTCCAGCCGACCCGCCTTCCATGGTCCTCTCGCCTGGCGTCCGGATGTAAGTGCACAACTCTTTTATGGGCTTTGGCGCGCACACTTTGAAACTTCTATCTTTTTCCCCCCGCAATGCTGGCGAATCATTGAACGGTGTCGTCGGTACAGCCCGGGCTTTCCTAGTTAACGTCATCGATGGCGTCTTTTAATTTATTAAATTGGCTGGTCTTCCTTTGTGCTTATTTCGTTATTCATTTTGGCTTTTTTTTTCCTTTCCTTTTATTGCATATTTTATTTTTTGTATTTTATTTTCATTTTGGATTATTTTCGATTCAATTCACGTCGCTAGTCGCCTTTCTTGTTGCTGTTGTAGTTGCTGTGTTTATTTTGCCGCGATGGCAGAATGGTGTCGCTCTTCCAGTTGCAGCCAGCGTCAGGGTAGATAAAAGTTTTTTGTCGCCACCACCATGCTATTTCAATTTATATTTATGGCTTTTTTAAAGCAATTTTATGACTCCTGGTGTTTTTTTTTTGTCGTCGTATATGCTTTGCTTAAGTAAATACGTTTTCATATACAAAAATAAATTCAATAATGAGAGACTGGGTGTAGGTACTATATAAAAGAAATCGTATGTAGATAGGTTTATCAACTGCTACTCAGTACTTAATTCTTATCAGCAACCATGCACTTTTTCCCCCAAAACAAAATCTGTTGTCACTTGTAACGAAATATTTCAATTGATTTGAACAAATTGATTCCATCACAACAACAATCAAATTTTGCCTAAAATCAATATCTGTTTGACAATTTCATACACACTCATACATTGACACATTCAACTTCAAACTGCATTTCTCTCAATGCTAAAAGGCAATCGTACACCAACTCGCTATACTATTTCATGTATTTAAACCATACAAAGTAAACACAACAAACAAAAAAACACATTAAATAACGCCACACTATGCATGTGATTGTATGCGAATTGGGAAAAAGAAACCCTTGCACTCAAATACCAATACCATCATGTAAATACCAATGCAAATAAATTGCATCAATTAGAAAAATGCAATTTATTAACTTTTTCATGAATGCCACCTGGTTGTGAGAGTTAAATGTGACATGTGACAGGCAGGCAGCGGCAGCACTGCTCGGTGCACACGCCACCGACAACAGGTTCAGCCGCAACTCTCAAAGTTGGGTGTGACACGCCACATGTGTGTACATGTCAATTTGACAATTGTCAATATTGTTGAAAGCGAATGACTGGTGGAACTTTTGAAATTGAAGCATTTTTTGTTTTTTTTTTGTTTTAAAGTTTTATTCGCTCTGTGGAATTTGTATTGAAGTTCGATTTTGTAGAAATTTTTCAATTGACTGTAGTGACCGCAGATATCAGCTTTAGCGCTTGGTAGATTTGCTGAAGACACCGAAACGATATAGGCTTAGGACATGATTATACACTTCGAAGGGGTATTCGAGAAGAGAAAGAGCAAGGTATTCGATAAGTGCAATTGTAGCATAACATGGCCTCATTAATGGGTTAAATATTTGCTTACATAAATGTAGAAATGTGGCTACTCTTCAATCCAGCAAATGAACTAGTTGTAAATATGACCTATCGATCTTTTGAGTTACGGTCTATGTCAAAAATTCTGAAAATAGGAACCAAAAAAACACAAACACTTCCATTTTAATGGCCCATACTCAAATTTGGTATGAAAAGGTGAAATATGAGCAGACAACATTCATTGCTCAATGAAATAATAAATGTCACTCATACGCCCCGTTGGACTTTTTCTGACAATTTACTCAAAAACACTAACCAGAGGTGATTTTGATGGTATGGTTTGTTCATGAAACTTATTTATTGGATTCTTAACTGTAATTGAGGTGTTGAAAAACAAATTAAATGGAAATGAGTAAGTATAAATTTAAATAGAAATAAAGCAAACAATTTATTTTATATCACATGAAGTTGTTTAAGTAAAATTCCAAAATTTCTATGGTAAACATATGGCGTAGTCAAGAGTTAACTTTTAGGCAAACAAATGATATAACAATATCACCAGGAAAACAAAACTAGAACTGTCATCGTTGATGCAATGGCTTTGATACCACCACACAATAAAGACCATTTAGATGGTTAAGCCACCTAATGGAAAACAAAATTTTGAATTGACCTTACATTTTTACAATCACCAAAAAAACTTTGTAGATTTTTGGAAATCATGTTTTTGGTTCAAATATTTAACAAGGAGTTGTTTTTTTTTATTTTGGAAAAAATAATTTTTTTTTTTATTTGAATTTTTTTTATTTATTAGTAATACTTTTAATTCTTTTTTCTTGGACTTTATTTTTAAGACTAAGAAAATAAAATGACGGCGATGTGGCTCGATGTGTATGGGCAAGTTACAGATAAAACTTTTTCTGTAAGAAAGAATCTGTAAATTCTACATATGAGCCAATCCGTTGTCATACCGATTAACTCAACTTTTCTGAATGTTTGCTATCATTGTGTCCAACCATACGAAAGTCCCATAAAAGTTTATATTTCAAACCACTTTCCATAATAAAAAGGGTAAACATAACCAACAAGGCTATTCTGGTGAGGGGACAAGGAGACAACTATGAGCAATATGGGACTTCAGCGAAGTAATGTTAATCGATTTGGCAACAGAAGGGCTCATATGACAAATAGCTCTGCACAGCTTTTTCTTTTCATACGTAGACCCAATAGACTTTAAGTGTGTAAAGTTTGCTGGGAAAGGTAAGACGCAAGCACCAATTGTGGACTTTGGTTGGGCTTAGAATGTGATTCTGACTATTTAGTATATAAAAAGTTCAACTAAATTTGGACCTAGTTCATGTGAATTGGACTAAATATTTCATATCCTTTAACAATTTGAATGCTTCTCTCGGGTGAATGCGCTAGATGTCATCGATAAGCGATTGAGTGAATTGGAAAGTATGACTTTAGATTTTAAATCTGCTCTGAGAACATCGGTAAAAAGGATACAGTAATTCCGTTTTAAAATCTAACACTTTACATATTTGAATTGAATACATTTTTATACAAAAGCTTTAAATCGGCTTACGAATTGTTTGTTTTTTTTTTTGGTTTTTGTTAATGTGCTTGTTGGAAACAATTGGACTTTGTATATGTAAAGTTGTGGATTACATGTTGTGAATTTTTTTTTTTTTTGTCATCACTTTTTTTCGTTTTTTTCCAAGTTTTATTTGTGTAAAACATGACTATCATTTGGCAGAGTAATGGCATTGGATGTGTTTCTACATTTTTTTGTTGTTGTTGTTGTTGTATTGATGCTCACAAACTTGCATTTAATATGCTGCATGCAAAGCCAGCTAAAAAAAAAGAGAAGAGGAAATAATGAAAACATGTTTTTGTTGGATTTTGGATAAAAAAAAATACTGAGTAAAACTGAGTAAAAAAAAACAAGAAATTTGTATTTAAAATCCATGCCAGCGCAATATGCGCGCTGCGTTTGTATGTGAGTGTGCATGCATGTGAGTGATTTCGTTGTTAAGCCAATTAGCTGAGCATTGCAGGGTATGATTGTGATTGGAGGATATCATCATCATCGTAGTCCTCATGGCCTGGAATGCGAAAAAAAAACGAATCAAGTAATACAAACTTAAAGGTAATGGGCCGCATCAGCATCAAAATGGAGTACTTCGATCGAGTGGCAGCTGTTTTTTCGTTGGCGTTGCTGTTGCACTGAGTAGGTAATTGAGTTGCAATTGAAAAATCGGAAGTATCGGAAATATTGGAATTTGCATATTAAAATGACGTTTTGTATGGGAATTCAACTGAATTGAAATTGTTTACGTTTAAATAAATTTGCCTTTACGTAGGCACTTGTAAGTACTTGGCAAGAAGCTTGATTTTTTTTTTAATATTGTGCAATATAAAAATTTTCATTCAATATAAAATTACTAACAAAAAGAGATGGTTAGCAAAATATTTAGTTTACGTTTCCCATACATTCAAAAAAATAATATTTTGGAAAATTTCAAAACACATTTTAAATTCCTTCGAATAAAATATGCAATTAAAAAAACCACTCACACACATGCCCTCGCCAAAGCACCAATTACCTCACCATGCAATATTTACGAACACATAAACAAACACACACACGCACACTGAACCACATCGAAACGCTTCCGGTTAGTGGTGCATTTTTTCGCCATTTAATTTTTTTTTAGAATCAATGATTTTCCATTGTATAGGAATTCAAACAAAAAACCTTTCTGCCCTGCACTAGTACATGTAAATTACTAAAAATAAAACGCACTTCAAAACAAAAATCACAGTGTTAACGTGTATTTTTTTTCAATACCAATACATAGATGTGTGTGTTGGGCACCGCATTTCAAATAAAATGAAATGGAATAACACAGTTTTGCGGTTCATTTCGACAATGACGTGCAACATTTGGAGGCATTGTGTCATTGCATTTGTTTGTGTGTGTGTGTGTGCTAATCTGAGGTTGAATTTTTTGTTTCCGAAATCACTACACATGGGTTAATTGTGTGCACGCGAAAAATGTTAATGTCCACAGATCGAATATTGTAGCATGCCACAATGTTGAATGGTAAAGCAATAGAAAGTATTGCCAATGGTTCAGAAAATGAAAAAAAACAAATTTCTTAAAGAAGAAAAATCCAACCATGCTTTCACAAGCTATATGTGTAGAATTACAGCTTCCCAAGTCCACTGGTGACTTCAGGAGAGTATACTATATATGAAACGCTCATATTTTGAGCTGCCTTCTGGAGAAAATCACAAATCCAGCTTAGGACTCAGCCATGATCGCACAGAATATATTTGTGAATCAAAAATTTTCCAATAAATTTATTATAGTTTTTCCATAATTTAGCGTTCCACTTTATTTCCGTTCCAATTCACAATTTTGTTCCATTTCCATTTTGTTCCGGTCCATCTATGTTTCGATCCGATTACATTCCCATTCCGTTCCCGTCGTATTTTCATTTTTGTTACATTTTGATATTGTTCCGGTCCATTTCTATTTCGTTCCTTGTTCATTCGTTTCCCATTCCCGAAGTGATTTCCAACCAACTTAGTGAAATGGAATTTTTATTCGACTTATGTGGACTTAAGCCACTATGGAAATTCGAGGAAATTAAAACGAAAAAGTACTTTATATCTGGTCGCACGCAGAACATCTTCGGAATAATAGAAAATTCTTTCAGTGTAAAATTCTTATGAAATTTCGAAAAACTCCGTATGGGACTGCATGCAACAGCGGCTGGTGTTCAAATGGTTAAGTGTGCATGTTCAATGTATGTACATTGTACACGCAACTATTTCAAATAAATTCCACTCAGTGTATATCATTAATGCTACAGTAGGGATCAGATCACCAGCTAATTCAAAGGATTTTGTGAACCATTTGTGAACCATAACCACTACAGGTTTCAACACTATTTGTGAATTCGCAGCAGTATGCCAGCGGCTAGCACAAAAACAGACAACAACATGCGAATGCAACAAAGACACTTAAGAGACACGGCCACGCACAATCATCATACCAAGTCCTTGGGGGCATAAAAATGCATTTGAACAGCGGCTGGACGGTGCCTGAGTATAGCAATTGCATTACAGTTTTGTAAAACAAAAAACAAAGCAACAGCAAAAAAAGTTGTTGGTGGCAACATCAGGTATAGCCTCCAGCTCAAAGTGACAACAACAATTATCGTTTGTTTTAATTTTATACATTGGGGCATTTCGAGCGACCAGCATTGGCAGTATACCACTGCATTGCGTTGCGGTGTCCCCGATGTCGATAATCACATATGCGTTTGCCGGTGAGTGGTGGAGTGCGTGTGCGTGTGGGTGCGCATAGTTGCTATCAAAATGGCTTCCATTAATGGCATATGTATGCGGGGAGTTGCCAATTTTTAACAATACTAATTAGTGCGCCGGAAATTCGCACAAGCCTGGAATGTCGGTGCACTAATGGTTTCACGAATCCATGTAATTTTAAACACAAAGAAGGATACACTCGGAAATAAAATGTTTGAATTCAATTCATAGTCAACTACTGAGAAAAGGTTTACTTTGTCAAAGCACAGTATTGTTAAGCCAGCAAAGCTCACAAAATTGCATTGTTTCTAGCGCTCTTTGCAATAAACTTAAATACCATTTCCCCCCCCCCCCCTTCCTCCCTTTTCCATATTTCAAAAGCGCGCGCACGCACTCAAACAATTTGTGCTTTACCTATAAATTTCACAGAGATTTCAGACCTTCTCAATTGAAAGCGGAAGCGCCCCATTTCCGTTTCCGCTGTACGCATAGTAAATCGCGACGTTCAACTTTTACAATCACATGACAACGGGCGAATACAAATGCATTTAATTTGCGCCAATAGCGGCTCCAGTCAACACGGCGCTGGGCAGTCAAACCCCCAGCGAACTGGCGAGCGAACGAATGAAGCTTTTAATATCCGCCAAAGTCGCGTCGACATGACACATGGCGACGCCAAGCGGCGTAAATTTCAATTATAATTAAAAAAAAAAAAGTAAAAAAAAGGAACACAAAAAAAACATAGTAATAAAAGCAAAACAGTTTAAATCCATGGCAAAGTGGTGTCCTAAATGTAATTATGGCTGTTGTTGTTGTAGCTGTCGTAATTACTTACAAATACCAACAAGCATTTGCGCAAAACTTTTTACGACTCTCCGTGCGTATGAGTGTTGGGTAATTGTGTTTGTGTCATTTGTGTGTGTGTGCGTGCGCGTGTGCTATTGTCACAACTCATACAGACGTGCAAGTGTGACTGTAGTGCCGGCAAGCAGGCAGACAAATCGCGTTAATTGATAGTTTGTAATAATTATACACATTTACTGAGCAAATACGCATACGGCCATGCAGCTATGTATGCGACAACATGCAATCGATGCAAATGTTGCCCAAAGGTGGATACAAACGGTAATTTCATACAAATTGTATGGATACAAAATTTATTTTATGACCATTTTTAGAGCACCAGTACCTGTAATTTTTTTTGATAATATTGAAAATTATATTTTTTGTAATTAATTAAGCTAATCTGAAGATAGCGAGGGCTGCCCAACTGTTGGACGCAGTATATGCCCATCTATTGGACTCTGGGTGTACTGCAGTTGAAGCATCAAATTGTCATTATGATTTTCTCAAACCTTCTCCCCGAAATATCTTATAAGCGTGAAATTTTACGTCACCCGCAAACATTGCAATTCCCTTTACGAAAAGGATTTTAATGAAATCGAAGCATAACTTCATTTTCGAACTTTAATAGCATCGTGCTTTAGCTGTCCAACAGGTGGGCAGACATTTGATGTTTAAAGGAATTTAAAAATTGCACTTAGCTTTCAATCAAGCTATTGAGCATTTATCAAAAACATAGTCTGGCTCTGCGCTATAGAAGGGAATGAAAGGGTAGATGAGTTTGATGATTCGGGACCCTTTGCTGGTCACTGTACCTATGCAATACAACTATATGAAACGAAATGGTACAACTCCCTTAACATAAGTCACAGTCACACTGCTAAGATCTTCCGGCCAAGGTACAGTAAATAACTTCCAATCCAACCCAGACGGTAAGAGTGGTCACCGGACAGTGTCTCTTTGGACATTAGTCTTTTACGACCAACAACTGGTGTCGGAACTGTAATTAACCTGATGAGTATGAAAATACTTGTACATTTGCGCTGCTGTTGACCTGCGGAGGCCAGATGTAGACTGAAAATGCTAGGAGAGGCCTTCTTTAACTCGATAAGGGAGGTGTCTTTCTTCATTGAAACACTTCGCATTGCAGACCAAAACTTCAGGATTGGATAAAGATCACTAAGGAAGGACCTGTAAATTTCGAGTGAAAAGAGTCTCATAGAGAGCCATGGTAACACTATAGACCAACTTGGTCTATGTAAGGAAATTACTTGCCACTCTAACCTAACCTAACCCATGGTTTAAGACGAAAACATGTCCAATAACCAGGCTGCCTTACATTAAAATATTTTTTTAGCACTGTTCCTCATAATGAAATATGTTTTTTTGACACTGTGTTATATGTTATTACTATTCACTCCCGATAAAGAGGAGTCTTTGTGAAGGAAACTTTGTGCATTCACTCCTCAATACTAAAGTCCGCCCTACCAATCAGCCCATGTCATAGTTCAACCATATACTTATGTCTACTGAAAGGAAAAATCTGTTTCAACCAAAGTACTTAAAGTGACTTCACCATTTTTGATTCCCTTTGAGTGTTTTTGCATAACCAAACCGCAAACTTTCGCATAATTGCAGGAACTGAACCGAGAGTAGTGTGTGTGTAGTAGTAGCTTTGAAAATTTATAGTGTGTGTGTGTGCGTGTGTGTGTGTGTGTGTGTGCGTGTGTGTTTGTGAAATTGTTGCTGGCGTTAATATGGCGCGGAACTTGTTTGCACTTGTAGCTGTCCCTGGGGATATTAATTACTGAAGGCCTGCCCGCATACAGAACAGCCGCCAAACTTTGTACACGCTAAAGTTCTACTCTCGCTGCTACGCTTATGAATGTTTAAATAGTATTGAAGGCATTTTTTTTTTTGTTTGTTTTGTTTCATGCATTTTTTTTCTCTTTGTTGGCATCACAGTTCCTTTTCGTGGACACATTCGCCATGTTGTATTCATATATGAGCCTCTGTACGCATTAGCAGAACCTGGTTTCATATTTTCTGTGCATATTAATTGGATTTGCCAACATGTTTCAGCATACCTTTAGTCACGGTAATCTCTAGGGGGGAGAGAGTGTGTCTGTGTGTGGCCGCCACCGACGCTACTATTTCCTATATGAGGTTGAAAACTGTATAGTACATAAGGGGTGACTATAATTTAGATAAAATGCTGCCTAATTATGGGGCCAGGTGGAAAAAAGTTGGTATAATTTGACAAGAAATACTGAAATTGTCAAGAAATTTGTCAACTAGAAACATTAATTGTTGACGTCCTACCGCATCAGTTGCAACTAAGCTAAGGTCCCACTCAACACACAGACCGATACACAAATCCAATAGTCTGGCATATTTCGGCCTTCGTGTGACTTTAGCTTGGGTGTACAAAGAATTTTTTTGACATATATTTTGAAAATATTTTGTTTCCTCCACATCCTATTGAGGAAACAAATTCTACTTAGGCTTCAAAAAATATTAAATATTCGCACTTGGCTATGCCTTCGCTGTTGCCACTGATTCTACTGTTGGTAATTTCCCAGCTTTTATGAATGTAATTTCAAGCATTAAAGCTTACAAAGTGGAACATAGCCATGGGAGACTGAAAAGTCATAACCGAACGATATTTAAACGTTTGCAACCACAATGCATACAAGTGCAAACAGCTTCTCTGCGGCCAATGAATGCATACGTACTATTGTATGTTTGTGGTGTGTGTGATTATCAAACAGACTCACATGATAAAGGCCTGGTCTTTTACTTTCATAATTTCCATTGTTAAACGCAAAAGGGACTACATCGGGGATCTTTCGTGTTTACCGTTACAATTAAAAATTCCCTTTCAATAGTCTGCCCTGCGCCATAGTAACCACTTACTTCATTAATGTTGCACACTGCAAGTAAATCCCTCGAATTTATAGTCTGACAAGTGCATGCTAGAAGTGGTATGTCTACACCACAATACCCAAGCCGGTCTAAGGTATTAAGCAGCTAGACGGTAACTGCGAAGAGAACACACAAATGACCAGCCGAAACATGCGAGCCGAACATGACTCAGGCTTCAGTTGGGTACAGTATTTTGGTACAGCATTTATTTGCATTTTACTGCCTAAATGTTAAAAGTTCGCCCAATAATATTCCAAATTAAAGTTTCGGTATTTCATGTCCAGCATACCACCCACCGTCCCCCACAATTGTCCAACAAATATAATAATAGCCAACGACAGACATTTAATGGTCACTCTGGAAGTTCGCTCCTCTTGTGTTCCTTCTACGTGCGGATAGCAAGTGCCAAATGAAAAAAAATACACTCACCGCCAACATGTCTCACCCACCCCAGCCGAGTGTAAAATATAGCATGTGACGAGCTAATTGTTATGTGGAACTGTGATCGCCCAAACGTCATGTTCGTACCAAAACGATGGCCACGTCTCCTGCTCTGCATACGTCCCTCTGACAGCTTGCAACACTTGCCCTTTCGGTGTGCTATCGTGCCGATTGGCAGTTAAAAATCTACACGTTAAATACCTCAGTTGACGATGGAGGGCATGTAAAAAATATTTTTTGGAAGATGGCCGAAAACATTTAAGACCACATCGCCGTTGTAAATTATGACATGGCAAAAAAAAAAAATGTAGCAAAATCAACTCCCCACTGTTGAGGAGGGTATGAAGAGCAATCGTTTTATTTACACCCATGTTGGATGGACGATGGTAACAACAAGTTGGTTGTATTCAATGCGGAGGGGGGACGGGTACTTGAAAGTGACGGCCCAATGAATTTTTCCAATGAAAAGCTTCTGCCTACGATAAGGGAATAAAGGTCGTGTCTGAGTTTATTGAAAATCCAAACTGAAGGGTGCAGACTAATAAAGTAATTCATTTAATGTTCATATGCACAGCACAGCCCAGAGGAGCTGTACGAAGGCATTCGAGTACGAATGCTGAATGGCAGCTACACTGGAAAAAAGGAAAGGAATCATTTTCCTAAGCTTGTTTCGTATGTATTCTCGCTACTAAGGAGCTCCGAGAAACATGTTGGCCCTGGCAGTTAGAGTGAATATTTCGAATCATATGTAGTGCATGCAAAATTGGCCCGCCAGCCAAGTTCATCTTTCAAGTGTAGATTGCAAACGAAAAAAAAATTCTATTTATTGGTTAATTTACGCATGCGGAAGTACAGGCAAAACGGCCCAACGGAACGAGCGGAACTATGTGGTTTACGAGCATGTTTCCAGCCGTTACCAACCAGTACGTCTGCATGTCTGTTTGTCTGTCCGCTTGTCTGGCTTCATAGTTTATTAGCCAACCAGTATTCAGGCAAAGCGAGAGCGGAGACGGGCGAGAAGTTTGTTTAATTTTTTGTTTCTGCTGTGGCAAAAATTTTGTTTGTGTTTTTCCCCATGAATTGAGCATAGCCAAAATAATTATTTTCTATGGTTGCATTTGTAGTTGTTGCTTTGTTATTGTTGTTATTGGCTTTGTCATTGCAGTCTTTTGTTTTCAATTTGCATAAACCAACCGCAAAACCGCCTGAAAATGTGCAATTTTTGAGATTTCAGCCCTGCTGTAGGCATAAATTGTAATTCGATGTGAAATTATTTCTATAAAAATGCAATGAGAATGAAATATTTGTACGAAATATAAATGGACAATGTAAAGCATTGCAGGAAATATTGGAAAATTTAAAAAACTGTGGAATACGTTTTTTTCAAATTAATTTAATGTTTTAATGCGTTTTTTTTTTAATTTTAAAAGTTTTATTTTCTTCTGGAAAAATATATTTTCTTCTCATTTTCAAAGTCATATCAGTGCCAACCTACGGAAATTATGGAGTCATCATCCTTATCATCCTCATCATTCTCATCATCACCAACATGCGTTGTGGTGTCTGCCCCACTGCACTTTTCCTACAGTTAAGGCACCGAACCAACAGCGACAGCGCTGAGTGATGCTTTGAGATGGCAGCGTGTGTAAAATAAAATTGTGCGTTACGTGCGGAAACAAATATTCTAAGAAGTGTGACTTTTGATTGATGGCGAAACGTGTTGTCTGCCACAATGCATGAAATCCAGGTGAAAGCCATGGAAATGCAATGCGTTTGTGTTCATAAAGAAAGAACAAAAATCAACAAAAATCAACAAAAAAAAGTGAAGTGAAAAACGAAACCATCGGGCAGGTGCAAGTTGAGGTGTGGCAGTTTTGACAGTGAAAATAAAATTTTAAAATATATCAAAAAATTCGGAAAAACTCAGATGAGTGAACAACCCATACAAATGGGGCCGTACACATTTAACAGTTCAAGCTCAAGCTGTACAAAGGCCGTGAACTGTCAGTGGGAATTCACGAATTCACGAATTCACAGTAGAAGTGAAATAATCTTGGATAACATTGGATAAGAGCCACGCCTACTCCTCCCCCATATACAAAATGGCCGCTAAATTTGATTATTTTCGTGACTCTTTCTTGTATTTGATTGGAAACTGTTTCCGATATGAAATAGGAATGGAACTGGAACAAAATGGAATTGAAACAAAAAAGTTTAATGGATCCGGAATGAATAAGAAATGGAAATTTTCGATAAAAATGTTATCGATTATTATGAAAAAACTATCACTGAAATATCGAAAAATCATCAGGTTTGTGAAAATCCGTAGAAGTTTCTACATTCGTATTCAACCATTTCCATCAAGCTAAAAGAGTACACAAGCTACCCATTCATTAAGCAAATAAATTGTTCATTCATATTTGTAGTTGTTGTTGCTTCTGCGTTTCAGATTGCATTTCACTCTTGCAAGTAGTGGATTTGTACGGTTTGTTTTTTGTATATTTTTTTTATTTTTTATTTTTTTTTTCCTTTTGCTTGTGTTTCGTTCTCATGATTAAAATTTCAATTAAAATACAATTCATGGCCACAAAATGTATTTAAATGTTCGTTTGCTTGATTCTTTCAGTATACGGATGCTGTGCAGTATGGTAAATACAGCATAGTATTTATACTGTCGTTAATACAGAGTATGCAGTGTTCAAGTTATTTCGCAATTAAGTGCAAACGAGTAAACACAAATAGCGTAAATAATGAAAAATCGCTGATATTGTGGCTTGTGGTTGGCTGGTCTCTCAAAAGGCAATGTTTGCTTTAAAGATTTGTTAATATTGGACATTTAGTGGGAAGAAGTTTAAAAATACATTCAACCAACGAGGAGAGCTTAAATGAAATTTAAATTAAAAGGAATCATAAACAGAATGAATAATTATGTAAAAACATCTTGCCCGCGACTCAACCTGACTCCAATGCAAAGATTATCCTAAGGGCACTTCACTGATTTGCCGCCTGTACCTACTCGTTTTGGTTGTTGTTCCGACATATGCCATCAATGGAAATCCTCTTATTGGGCCTCTAATGCATACGAAAGCCAACAGACTACTCCGCCATTCGATAATAAACCAAACATATCCCAGCTCCAAACAAGGGCCAGCAACAACAACAACCTGAAACAGAATCTGAACGGAATGTTGCATCGCTTGGGGTCGGGGGAGGAGTGGAAAGAGCACCGCAGTGCCATTGATGGCTTATTTCAAGTTTATGACTTTATTTTTGTGTTTCTCTCCACTTCCCCACTAATTCCAAGCCCTTCACGATGTTACTGCCGAACGTAATTCCAGCTTTTGCTTGAGTGGTTTTAGCTTTTCACCCCTCGCCCTTTCAGAATTTTACTACCTACTCCGTTATTCCGTATTTTTTTGTTATAGCATTTTTTTTTGTGTTTTGCATCTCTTATGGCTGTTATCATAGCAAATTCGCAATATGTACGATATGCGGGCGGAGTACACATACAATATATCCGAATGAACGGCAGACAAATACCGCCAAAAGGTATGCAACATGTAGTAGCGAACAACGTGTGCGATTTTCGCAGGCGGCATATTTTTATGCGCCGGCACAGACGAATTCATGCATACTGCATGAATTTTTGCCCGTCTATCGCTTCGAGCATTAAATAAAATATCCCAGAAATAGCAAAAATGAAATGTTACAACAACAAGAACAACAACAACAAAACGAACATGAATACAAATTTGAATGCGAAACATCCCCACTGACGATTAGGTGCTTTGATGCGAATTTCATGCTCACCCTTTTGCACCATTAGATTTCACTGTTGTGCGGAATTCGTGGACACACGTGCTGGCAAATGATCGTTCCTCTTATTTCCCTTTTTATTTCCCTTTTTATTGCATTGTTTTTGCATATTGTATTCGTTGTTGAGTTCAGCTCTGATTTTCCGAAGGGTTTTGAAATTCCATTATGAATTCCTTTTAAATGTTCGACCTCATCCATAACTCGTGAGATATTTACCGCTTTTGTGCTCAAAAATGTAACGAAATACATGCCAAAATGAAAATTTAATATGGACATTTCGGTTGTCTGACTCCAATACAAATTCAGCGAACCCATAAATTCAAGTTTCGTACTATTTCAACCAAATCAGTTGTCAACTGGTTCAAGTTAGGACTGTGAACCTTTGTTAACTCCTACCACTTGGTATAAACACAATTTATCGAAACATGTGTCCAAAATCTGAACCTGCTAGATCACTTCCAATTGCTTCCAACACGCAGATGGTCACATAGTCACATGTTTAAGTTAACTCAACAGATGATACTGATCCACAGGGATAATAGTGTATGGATTTAAATATCTGTTGCATACTTTTTGGGCCCAAAAAAAACAGAAAATTAAACCATTTTAAGGACACACACCATCTATATTAAAAATCCCTGTGTTTGTGGTCGGTGCCCTGCAAACTGAACCAATCTTTTGGTGTGTAATCTTACACACAACACACATTTTTAAGTGTGTAGATTTTGGCATGCTACAAGGTCTACAAGGTTTTACACACTTTAGGTGTGTATGAACAATCTACTCCTGAAAAATGAGTCTCTTGACAACTTTTTGGACCGTTTATAAGAGATAATAAACGGATGATATATACAATTTGAAATTGGATTCATGTACACAAATTCATACAAAGTGAACCTATCTTTTGGTGTGTAATTTTACACACAACACACATTTTTAAGTGTATATTTATTTTGACAAATACAAAAACACATTCAAGATTTTGGCATGTTCTATTAACACGCATGCATGTTTTTTAAAAGCACTTACAGTGTTTATACACGCAAAGTTGTGTGTAAAATGTGTCCACAAGTTTTACACACTTCAGGTGTGTATGAAAAACTCATTTCACTTTGCAGTGTATGAATTTTAAAAATGCATACTTAAACTAACTAAGCGACTAACAAAAAAAAAGCCAACCCCCCCTCCCCCACTCCAACACAAAAAATGTCATGTCCGTAACTTGAAACTTCTTTCAATTGAAAATACAGTCACTTGAATGTATTGCCAAAAAATGGTTTAACTCACCTCAGCATGTACATATAAATAAATCATTTGGGTTTGCAAGGACATACTCATTCCAACGGCAGCCTTCAATGCAATAATACCAAAGAACAACAACAACAGAAATGCCAACCTTAAATTTGCCGTTATCTGGCAAAGTTGCTTGCATATCCTTATGGGATTCTATTCCCAAATCTAACTACTTAAGTGAATTTCTTCCTGCCGCGTGTATGTGTTTGTATTAACATTCATCCTAACCCCTCCGTCCGTGTTGACATAGCTAACAATGTCCCCAGTGACTTGCAAATTGTGCGGCGAATCATCATCGGCGTCGACAATACGCTTACGACGTGCCCTGTGACAATTGCGTGCAACGAAAGGATATTTTCGCTCTAAATGTAAAAATGCAATGAAACATTCTGGACGTTTTTTTTTTCGTCGCTCACTTTTTTTTTTTTTTGTTGCTATTTTTCGCAACGCATGCAAACCGATAGTTAAAGGGACGAACGAGACATGGACACGCGGACGACGCGGTGACGATTAATTCATACACATGAAGAAATCGTTTGGGTAAATTACATACAAAAGGGTAATAGTCCAAATATCTTTCTACTCCTAATACAAACACCTGCCACTTTTACTGTGTAGTTTACATGCTAAAACATCAACACTGCTGGGACTGGTTGACGGCGTGTGGAGTGTGAGTGTGGAGGTGGAATGAAATGTACCATAGGTGTGTAAATAATTCAGTAGAACAGAAAGTACACTTAAGTAGTTTCCGTGTAATACGAAAAAAATGTAAGTGCACTATTAAATAATTGCTCACTTCCTCCTACCTCTGCCGCTGCTTCTGAGGGGGCGTTTGGAGCAGCAGTTAAGTTGTTATTACTTTTTATGGTATAATAAGTAAGTAAGAGTATGGCAAAATCCGTAGCTAAGCTACGAGCGTATGCAAACGGAATTATTAGAAATGACAGTGGCGCGAGCGAGGGAAACATACATTGCATCAGATTTTTAGTTGAGCTTCGGAGCTTTCCTGGATATTAACTCATCATGTGTTGTGGGGGGGCTGTTGCAGAAGGTTTGAGAAGCGAGACTGAATAGAATAGATTGAGTGAAATGATTGCAGGAATCGCATGTTATTTATTTGTCCACATCTGTCCGTCTGTCTGTTCTTTATAACAGAACAATTCCGTTTAAAATTATTTTTGGAAAGCAAATGTAATAATTTTTGTAAACATTTATTTTCAGTGTAGCCCGCGATTGGGTAAATTCGGTTGTGGCAGCTGTTCAAAAGTATCAGTCAACAGAAAACTGTACTTGCCCCAGTCTTCCATTCAGAAGTATTCACCGACTACGAAAGCTCATCTCTCTTAAGTGAAATTGCTAGCTGCAGCCGAAATTTTGTTGCCACAACCCAACACATAGCGATTATTTTTCCTGACATTATTTAGCTGAAATCCTTTGGCTTAAACGACCACTTCGGCTCCTGTGCGGTCAAGAGTGGTGTCTCCGGTGACATCATACACACACTTCATATAATCAATTTGCACTCCTCTAGTATCGTTGCCTTTCCAGATCCCTTTTTTCATAAACTATTGCAAAAAGGTGTTTTAGTTGAACGTCAATTTAAAAGCTGAATGTGCGGTTCGGCCTCTAAGCAGTACGAGGACGATGTCACAGCAAGTGTTAGTTGCAACCTTTTTTTGTTGTCTTGAAGTTTATAGGGAAAGTGCCAGTTAATCGTCAGTACACTGCAATCAAACACCCAACTGTAAGTTTGAAATTTTGCATCTCTTGTGTTTGTTGAAGTGGGCGTGGCAGTAATTGGCATTTTTATAAATCAGGCTTGAAGGTTCTGCGAAAACAGGTGGCCACTTTAGATAATTTTTCGTAATTGTTGACATCAAAATAGACTTAAAAGTAGGCGTGGTCAATGAAACCTATACAAAGTCAGGTGTGTTGAACCGCATAGAATATAATCAAAATATCCCTAAAGTTTTCCGATTCCAATGTTCTTGAAAATCAATTTTTTAACTTCTTCATCCTTCCTCTGAGTGCTTTCACAACAATTTCCCACCGTGAATGTTGAAAAATTGTCAAAATTACATTTGTTCTACTCTGGCGCGGGAGTATCTAGCAGAATGGAAAAAAAAACGAGAAATACGCCTCCGACAGAAAATGTTGTACAAAATGTTGCTAGCTTCCGGAATTATGTCGTCGTTGACGTCATCATCAATTGTTGGCAAATTTACATCGTTGCCGTCGTTGGTGTCGTTCCGAAGAAGTAACTTTGCCATGCAACTTTCGTCTCTGCAACAGTTTGCAGGGCGTTTTTGTCGCTCTTTTCTGCTTCTACCCCGCCTGAAGTAGTGTGTGTGTGTGTGTGTGTGTTATTTGTGTGTGCGTGCATGTATAAAATATGTTGCACCCTCTGTCGAGCTGGCATAGAGCTGAAGACGTTAATTATTATTATGGTCGTGTGTCTTATGTCAAGCTGATGTGGTGTTCTACCACATTTAAACAAGCACACACACACACACACACAAACATATATATATATATCAACGGTTATTTAGTATATATCAACACTCATACAACAAACCCAAACAGACACATACAAGAGCATGAAATAAAATAACACTTTGCCAGTGTCTGGCCGCAATTTTATGTTTCCGCCATCTCTGGGGGTACTTTGGAAAATTGCAACAACAACAACAACAACAATAACAACAACAAGAAGACTAGCACACAAACAACAAATGCTTGTAGTCCTGGCTCACTCATTTGCAAATAACCATTTTCACTTTGACTTTGCAATAAATATTTTCCCGCCAAGCAGCAACATGATTGCTTAACAGTGTCGAGTACGAACTCGACGCTTGGCGTTGTTTTGTCTGGACACAAGCCGGGTCATGTTTTTGTGGAATAAGCGGCTTCGGGGCGTATCGTTCCTGTAGGTTTTCACCCAGCCAACACTCATACACCACACACACACACACACGGCCAGCTGGAGTCTCACTTAATTAAATATTTATTTCGAAAAAGTGCACAACTGAAATTGTTTTAACTTTAATTATTAGTTTGTCTGGCATGAAGTTATGATTTAGCGTTTTTAATGAATGGGAAAGATGTTGTGCGGTACTTTTCTTTCATTTTAATTTAATTTAAATTCAAATTTTTTGTTTTTAACTGCAGCAATTGTTGATGTCCTCTCAAAGGACTAAATGTTACTGTTCATTTTTAATTTTAATGGATTTTTTAAAGAAACAAATTTGAAAGCATTCAAAATGTTTGCAGCAAGTTATGAGAGCTTTGACCCCTCACCCATGGTACGTCTCGGAACTGGTGAAAAGTATTACTTTGGAGAGAGGATTACCGGTTTAAATTGTTGCTTTAATTCATATATTATATGTAGTCATGTGTCAATTGCACAGTGTAACATCTGCGTGCAAAAAAAAAACTTATGAAAATGATAAATGTTAAAATCTACACAGAAAAAAAAACGTCGGTAAAATGAACAGAAAAAAGCGAAAAGAGCGTGTTTTCGCAGTAGTAAATTTCGCAAGGCCTCTCAGCTAGAGACATGCCAGCACGCCTGCTATGGGAAGAAATTGCACATTCCATCCTCGCTTCTAGAGGAGGCATGCCGGTATGCCTGCGCTAGAAGGGAGATAGGGTGGTGTCAATGGATTTTCTATGCAATATTGCCTGCCAGCAGGCATACGCATGGAAGCGACAGACGTAGGCCTGTTTATTTGTCCCGTTTCATATAAAAAAGAAGTAAAGGTTGGAAGCGAGGAGGGCAGGCATCCGAGCTCCTAAAGAGGCATACTGGCATGCCTGCAGACACCTTCTTTTGACCACTGGGTTTGTGTGTGTGTGTGTGTATAAAAGCGCTTTTAAAGAGAAATGTGCAACAAAGCTAATCGGAAACCATTTATATCTAACATAAAATTCCATTTGCCCGAATGTCTTACCTTCCAGAAAGCACTAGAAAACCCAGAGTGCTTTAATTTCACATATCGCTCATTCCTGGCCATAAAGAATGAGCGATATATGTCATATGAATCCATGGCTTCACACACTCGGACAGACGGAATTGTTATTTTCGAAAAAGGGGCATGACTTGAACATTGTAATAAAGTTACTACCGGGGAACCATAGGCGATTTTACACATAGTACACACGATCGAAGCGGGGTACATGAGACAGTATACTACTAAGAATATATTGCCTGCACTGTGGTTCCGAGTTGTTATTTTTTGGTAGAATGAAAAGTTGAGCCTTTAAACCGAAGCTTTCACAATTATTATTTTTACAGTCAATTAAGGCAAACGGAACAGCTTTGCATAAACTGAATTTTTAAAGCTTCACCATGCCGCTTTCAACACATTGCGAAAGCCCCTTATGCCATTGTGACATTTAGCTTAGCCTTTTCCAACCATTATTGACACTTTTTCTAGCATTTCCTTAGCAAAAAAAAAAATGGCGTTGGTAATACTTCCGTAGTTCCAGCATATCGAATTCCCATTAGTTTGGTTTTTGGTTTTTTTTTTTTTTTTGGTTTGTTTCTTTCTGTTGCTGTTAGTTTTTGCCTATTCCGGCACACACACACACACACACACACATGTACATTTAAATTTATGTTCTCTTGTATGCATTTGGCAAATATTTTCGTTTTCGTATTTGTTAGTGTTTTTTTTTTGTTGCCCTGCTCTGTTGAGCTAGCCCACACAAAAAAAATGTTTTCCAATTGTTAATTTTTTTTTCTGTGCGTTGTGTGCTGCAAACCGGTAACTAAATTGCAATTCTGATAGTCAATGTCATAATTTATTGGCAATTTTTTTGTGTTTTGTATTTGAGTTTGTTTTGTTTGTGTTCATTCGCTCAGTTTTTAATAGCACGCATTGCTATAATTGCATAACAGTAGAGACGAGTTAACAACAAACAATTCAACGAACTTTGATGAAAAAATATTGGGCCATGTAGTGCATGTATTTATGCTATGACATAACATTGGAAAAAAATTATGAAATTTTTGGAGATACATTTTGGATATAAAATTTCCAGGCCTCAGGTGCATTTGCCTTTAAGCCCTTTTAAGTATTTTTCTAACGATTATTTAAACTACTTCCTTCTGTCCCTCGACTTTTACCATTTAACCAACTGTATTTCCCTGTACATTGTCCTGCATGTGTAGTGCAGTGTAAACTGGTTTGGACATTTGTAATTTGGATAAACCTAATTGAAATTGGCAGCGTATTTAGCCATTTTTTTGCACAGGGGATTATTAATACGAAAGGGTGGCTTAATACATTTACTCTGTGTTCATTGCAACTAAAATTTGTAAATCCCTTAATGGCATTTATGAATGGTCAGTAGTATTTTAAATGAACTGCTCGGAATTTATTTATTTATTACATGGAAATATTTATTTAATTTTGCACTGAAGTGTTGAAATTATCAAGAGCGAAACGGTAGTTGTGGAGTGGAGGTATAATTGCATATAAAAATAAATAAAAATTGAGTTGTTACCTATGTTAGAGATGGCTAGGCGCACTGTATATTAGACTGGCCATCAAAAAAATATTTCAAGTCGCCGCACCAGGTATTGGGTACTGAAAATGGATACTAAATAATTTTGATACCCTACACTTCATATTCACTTTGGTCTGATGTTTGTAGCGCCAAGAAGGAGGCGTGGCCGGTATAAAAAACTATATTAATTCTTGATCAGCGTCACTTGAGTCCGTCTGACCGCCGGTCTGTCTGTCCGTCCTCTTTTCTCGTAAACACGATTGCATTTATCCTTCTTAGTCCCTAGAAGGAGTTGCTATTGAAAATGGGCGGAATCAGTCGACTGCCACGCCTACCTACCATATAAGTAAAAATCGTGTTTTCGCTTATATTCCTCTTAAATAGTTCCAAACTTGGTATCTAGGAGTTTTTTGGGGTCGCTGATTTCGAATTTGATGTCGGAATTTCAAAATTCAAGATCCAATATGGTCCAGTAGGTGTAGGCTTTGATGGACTTAAACTTACTCACTTGTTTTATTTGGTTGAGTACCAATATATCTGCAAGTTGATGAAATTTTACATCACTTTCGTTTTCGTACCTCGGTATTCACGCAAATCCATTTTCCAGTTGTCCATTCCTTAGTGTTTGAACACAATAAGGAATTTAATTCAATCAGAATCTTTCTGCTAAATTAAGCTTAAAAACATATTTTGCGGTTGTGCTCAAATCGATTCGTTGGCACAGCAATTGTGATTTTGATCATAATAACGATGCGAGACAAAAGAATGAGTTTAAGCTCCACGAGAACCACGCACAAAATGGCCCCCGATAAGCATCCATTTTAATGGTGGCTTAAGCAGATTGCACACTGGATATTTTTAAGTGTTTTAACTTTACAACAATGTTTGCATAATCGAGGCTATTATGTAGCAACCGACACAACACACACACACACACACCTACATTTAAACAGACAAACAATGCACTAAACCCAATGCAAAAGCTATCAAAAAAAAAATAAGGAAAGGAATCACTACGAAAAATCTCCACTATCCCAGGTAGTAGCAGTGCAAGGAGCAGCTTGAGTATGGCGATTAAACTGTTTGTTTGCTGCGCGCTTCACCGGCTTCAACCGGTCTAAAATGCAAATTGAATTGAGCGTATATTCCGTACAGTGATTGCTGTGCAGCAGCAGCAAATGATGCACGAAATTGAAAATTCACCTTTAGCCCCGATGGACGGGGGTGGTGTTGACGTGTTGGCTGAACGATAGATGTGTGCAAAAGGTTCCTTTTTTTTTGTCCATTCTTATGTGTGCAACTAATTAAGTTGAAATTAAATTCTGCTTCAATGCCGGAACTGAACATAACAGCATTGTCAACGCCGCAGTGCGACGAGAGCATCATTAAACAAAAGAATATTTATTAGTTGCAGGAACAAAATTTAAAAAAAAAAAAAACACCTGCAAATAAATATAAAATACATTCACGAGTAATTTTTTATTTTAAATTTATTTTTGGTAATTTATATTCTATTTTAATATGAATGCGTTTTTGCCCAGCACCGTAATTGCTTGCACGTTCACATTAAACCACGCAATTTATTGCTTTCTGTGGTGCAATATTTTGCAAAATTTGTCACAATCGATTTGCGGTGATTTAAAAAAAAACAAAACAAAAAAAAACCGAAAATCAAATGAAAAAGCAAATTGCAATTTCATTTGTCAGACCTGATGGACACTGCGATTGTAGGCGTCTTCCTAATATGCGGTTAGATCAACGGAAGGTTAGCACAACCACATATGGATGGATTAGGCTTTTTGGAAGCCTTCAGTTAAGAATTATTAAGAATTGAATCATTTTCTAGTACTGTACCCAGGGTTACCAGATTCTCTTGTTGAAAGCTGTCACTGTCATTGACACTAACAAAAATAGTTTAGCAATAACTTTATTGGTTCGCTTAGATTAACCACAAAAATAGTAGTTGTTGCTTGTGTTTTCGATATAAAATAAAACTAGTTTAATTACCACGTCTTTTTTGGTTAGATAATCTTTTATTTAATCTTTTTTTTTCTGTGTATATCTGGCTGGCAAGGCCTCCCAAGTTTACCAATGGATCTAATGTCTTTCGAGATTCACAAATAAGTGTTCACAAATTACTGTTTATTCAATAAGAAGCAAGTTGAGTAACGCACTTGACCAAAGCTGGGCATAGTTAATCAAAAAGTTAACTTCATTAAATTAAAAAGTTAATTTCGTTGAAAAGTTAAAGTAAAAAGTTTAATTTTCCATAAAAAAAAATAATATAAAAAAAATGTTTTCCAAAATACACATAAAAAAAAATATAACTATATCAATGGTCATACGTTGACAGACTTTTGAAATTTCGTGTATGTAACTTATAAAGTTCGCTTAGGCGCATGTACATCCTAATACTTACTTCATTTGTTAATATATTTGTTAATATATCCAAATTCCTCTACCATTTGGAAAAAAATACAAATTATGAAATTGATACGTTGTTTTAAGTTTAAAATTAATTAATTTAAATTTTTGTATGTTATGTTATTTTATTTAAATTAATTAATTAACTTTTAATTAGATCAAACTTATTAATTCGCTGAAAAAGCCAATTTAAGTACTTTACATTAATGCCGTATGTGCTGAAGGCTCGCTGTTGTCGCATGCGTCTACTTTAATTATATTCGATTTGATACTTTTTGTTGTTTTTGTTTATTTTATTTTGTTTTTACAGCTTTTGTATAATTGCACATAGAGTAAACAATTAGTGAACGGATCGAGTGGATTACTGATAGTAAATGCAGTTGATTGCAGTCTGTTGCTTCGGCTGTACGCTGTCAAATCAATTTCCATAAATTTGCATTTAAATTAAAAATTAAAAATAACTTTTATAGAGTGTTTATGTGGTGGTATTTATTTACTTTAATTTAAGCTTGTTCACTTCATATTTTTTCGTATTGAATTTCATAAAAGGTTATCAGATGTTATTTGATTTGATTTAATTTCTCCTCTCTCTCGTTTCTAGGCGCGGGAGTGGCAGTCTACACAGAAACAAAAAATTGTTTTCTGCTTGCTTCGGGCGGGTGTCGAATCCGAAAGCTTCCGATCATGTACATACTAACAAGGCTTACTCAAAAGGCAACCAAATTTAAAAAAAATCTTTGTCCATTTCCATCGAAAGTCTCAACTTGTTGCTTTAACGGCTTCATGACGCATTTCATTCCACATTTTTTCATAAAATGTAATTTGGAAAGCAGCAAATTGGATTTTGACCATTAAGGTTGCCATTATAATTTAACTGTACATACTTTATGTACATTTCGTACTCATTGATTTGCATGCATACATTTTTAATGCATCCTGTCAGCCGAACCGAAGTAAGTCCCGTCAACCAACCAACCAAGGGACGCATGTAGACGCTAAGCCAGATGAACCCCTTTCAAAACTCGAATTATATTTCCGTTTATGGGCGGAGTTAATGCTACTGCCTCACCAGCCGCAGCAGCAGGAGCAAAAACTGTAATTTGTAATCACGCTGAGCGTCTACATGGCGGACTCAAAGTGGTGGCCTGAGCAAATAAGTGGAATGTGTGAGTGAGTGTTGAGGCGTTCAGTTCGGTTCGGCTCAGGGAAATTGCCACAGACCAGAGACTTGTGTCAGTTGGATTTTGAGGCAAATGCGTCTGTCTGTCCTTCGGTTTGTACTGCTCGCATATACATATCTATTCGTCTTCTGCTCTGCGGTTGTTTTACTTTTTTATACCCCCACACTCACTGTGGCAGGGTATACTAACTTTGTCACAACGTTTGTAACGCCCATAAGGAGGCGTGTCCGGTATGGAAAAGTATATATATTCTTGATCAGTATCACCTCCTGAGTCAATTTAGCGATGTCCGTCTGTCTGTCCGTCCGTCTGTCCGTCTGTCCGTCTGTCCGTCTGTCCGTCTGTCCGTCTGTCCGTCTGTCCGTCTGTCCGTCTGTCCGTCTGTCCGTCTGTCCGTCTGTCCGTCCGCACGATAGCGGTCGCAGTTTTGGAGATATCGACTTAAAACTTTTTTTACATGTTTTTCTCGTGAATACTGAGATCAAGTTCGAGAATCAGCCAAATCTGACAAAAACTGGGCGTGGCTCCCATACACCGAAAAAAAAGGTAAAAATTTTTTATTGTTGTATTCGATTGGAAATGTTTAGAAACGTATTTTTGACATGGTCCGAGGTTCCGCAGCCACATATATAAGGGTCTAAATGGGGTCTTGAGACCAATTTTTTTTTTTTTTGTGGATTTAATTGGAAATTTTTAGAAATGGATTTTGGACATGGTCCGGGCTCCAAAACCACCTATAATTGGCTCAAAATAGGGTCTTGAGACCACAATTTTTTATGTTCAAGGTACTTCTTCCTACTGTGTGGGGGTATTTCAGCTTCGGTATAGCCGAAGATAGTCCACTCTCTAGTTTTTATGTTCGTTTGTTTTCCTTTTTGGCTTAATGCGTTTCTGTGTGTGTGTGTGTGTGTGCAACGCAGGCAGCCAAGTTAATCTCCGGTTTGTTTTTCTGATAATGGGTTTGTCATCACTACAGTTTGTCTGTGTCTATTTGGAGTGGAAGTACAGTGTGTGTGTGTGTGTGTGTATCTATTTATATATCTATCTGTCTAGATGTCAGGGGAAGTAACGCCGACATAAAAATATCTGTTGGTCTCATTTTGCGTAACGCCTCTTGATTTAAATTTGTATACGCCCCCACAAATTAATGAAGTTGACAGCACAACACAACACAATTGCAATGTTTTGACTTCAATTGGACTTTTGAATATTGAAGTAGCTTTATGACACATGTTTTGTAACTTGTAGTTGGCGTAGTGTTGGTGTGCATGTTGAACACACATGAGTACATTAAAATTTGCTGGTATTTGTTTTTCATATGAAATGGAAGTGAAAGTGTTTTAATATGGAATGGAATTGTATTCGATAGGTGTGTGTGTGTGTGCAATTTAATGTCACACTGTTTCACACAAAGCCGTAGCCCGAAGCGGCGGTTCTGATTTGAAACCCTGGTTAACAATTCTGAACTGGATTTAACAAATAAAGTAAATTGTTATGGAAGTTGTTATTATTGTTCTCCTACCCTTCATATACCACTCTTTCATTTCCACATTGCCCCGGTTCCATTTCCAAAAATTAACTTTCGCAACAAATTCAAAAATAGGAAATTTTTCAAAAAGTAATTAACAGTGGAAAATTTTACATAAAAGGAAAAACTGGCAAACGTGAATTAGAAGCTTGGCAAAAATTAAACTTCAAAGATAAAACCTAATAGAAACTCTGCCAAAAAAAAAACCGTCCATAGGAAAAGTTTATCCAAGCCAAGTTCGTGAAATACATGAGCTGAACAAATGCGGCCTCCTTTCACATGACAAGATCTGCACATATTTCAAAGCGTTTGTAGCTTTTTTTTTTCTTCTGCATATCTATTCGGTACAAATTAAGGGATTTGGGAAGGTAAACTTTCTACTGAGCACTATTATTCTAAAGTTTACTGAACTGGGATGAGTAGTTTTTCGTTTGTACTCCATTCATAAATGAAATCAATACAATGTGCTTTTTTTTCCTATTTTGTGATGGGAAAAGTTTCTGCCGGTCACTTTATTCTACTGCCCTGAATGGATAAGACTGAGTACAAAAAGTAACGTCAATGTTTCAACGGAGTACTGCCCCATAAAACTGCGATTAGAATAAATTGCTTGGAAATACCCTCGAACTCAGCAAAACAAAGGACATTCTGAAGGCACCGAGGAGGAGAAAACTATATGCAACCCAAGTCAAAGTCAAATTCAATAAGTTGAAAGTACAATTTCGCTTCAATCCATTCACTTTCTATGCTGCTTGTGTTTATAAGTTAAACGCAATGATTTCAACTACGAAATAATTTAGTAAGTCCCACACATTCACATGTACGCGGGGGCCAAAAATGACTACCAAAAAGGGCTAAGGACTCTCATCAATTTTCCAGTCATTATATAAACTTGAATGCGATTTTCCAGCTTCGACTTTTGCAGAACTTTTGCCAACAACAGCACCAACAACAACGACCACGACAGCAAGAAGAAGATAAACCACTATCGTACCAGGGACAGGAACGAACAATTGCCAGAATTAAATATGATATGGAGCAGCGATTGTCCTTGGCCGTAAGTGGTTCTTTGGTTAACAATCGAATTGGCATTATGTGGGATTACATTCAGGCGCCCGAGTGTTTGTCTGTGGCAAACGAAATGGAAAGGAACGACAACAAACGACGCCGTGATTGAGTTACAAGTCACTACGAACTACATACACAAATGACACAGCATTCAGCCACAGTGCAGTTAAGCATAAGAAACGACCAACAAGACAACAGCGTAGAGTGTACAACACACGAAGGATACAAGAAGAATGCCGAAGAGCAGAAAAAGGACAATCACGCTCGAGTGGCAACGAAAATCTTCTTGGAAACGTTTCGTTAAAAGTTTATTCAAACAAAATGCGATAAGACACTCAAAGGTTCAAGTCGGGTTCAGTCAGGCGCATCAAAGCAGCAACACAAGCCCGAACGCTTCAACTTTCTGGCATTGGCTTTTGTTTTATTTCGCTCATTTCGTCTAATTCGTGAGCATTTTGCTTGTCATGGAAGTAGTGTGATGCGGTGTATGGTCGAGGGTCACAAAACCCTGATTAGTCTTTCATCTATTTCGTACTTAAAAACTGGCTTTAGCGTTGGCTTTGGGTGTCCTGTATGAACTCCAGGCACTACATGTGAAATAGACGAGCGTTTGCCACAAAACCACAACGCGACCAGACCCAGTCAAATCAGCAGCAAAACACACACACACACACACGCGCACACAACTTCAAATCTCTTCCTTACTGATTGTTTTTGGTGTTGTTGTTTTTAAAATTTTTCTTCTTTCTCAACATCGAGGAAGCTTTTCTGGGTACTCAACTTTTGGTCTCTGGTACTTTTCATTTATTGTTATCATTACATTTCCGGCATACTGTCGTGCAAATATGGCAAAGCGCTCCCTCTCTCTCTCTTTGTGGGTGTGCATATGTGCGTGTGTGTGTACTTTTCGTAGAAATCATCGCAAACTTACTTCACATGCGAACGGAAATTGAATTTTAGTTTATTCACGATTGAATAAATTCAAAGAAAACTCTGAGCAATCGGTATGTATATGCCAGAATCGTACGCAGCTTATGATTTACTATTGCATTGCTTTAATTATTCCACCCAAATTAACCGAAAACATATGAAACGAACACAAGGGCTCAATGTGTAAACAAGGCTTTCATAACTTTCGCACGAATTGTGGAATCAATTATCAGATTTCAAGTAATGCAGTCCACACACTGAAAAAAAAGACAGCTTTAAAACCAAGTAAATTTGATGCTTGATTAAAGGACAAATTTTTTAAGGAATTATTCTTGAATTTAAGTAAAAGTACCTTAAAACGGAAATCACCGCCTCTTTAAAACAAATTTACACTTTTCTTTGTTTTAAAGACAGCTGATTTTATTAATTGTGAGTAAATTTTAACTTTATTTAAAGAAATTCGTTTTTAATATATGGAAAAAATATTTTTTTTAGTATACGTGTCCTCAATTCTAGTATTTATTCCTCAATTTTAATAAATATTTTCCTATTTTAAATTCAAAGAAAATTGTACTTACTTTTAGTAAAAATCTTTGTTTTTAAGAAAGATATTTTTATAAATTGAAAGTAAGATTCAGGTTTTTTTTAAAAAGTGAGTATTTCAAAATAGAAATTGCTAAAAATAGAATTGATTTAAATAATAAAAAACAAATATTTCGCATAAAAATAAATTTTTGAATACCCCGTGCGGGAGTTGAACCCGATACCTTTTGATAGTGAAGCGGAGGTCTTAACCACTGCACCACAGCAGCTGCTGATATGTCTGATTTTACTAATTTTAGTAAATTTTAACTTTATTTAAAGAAGTTCGTTTTTAATACAAGGAAAAAAATTGTTTTGTATACGTCTAACGTAGTTTTCCAAAATTTTTAGAAATTTCTAGAAATAGAATTGATATAAATAAAAAAAAATATTTGGCATGAATATAAATTTCTGCTTGTCCCAGGCGAGAGTCGAACCTGATACCTTTTAATCGGGAAGCAAAGGTCCTAGCCACTGCACCACGGCCGCCGCTGGTGTGAAACGTAGTGAAAACTAGAGAGTGGACTATCTTCGGCTATACCGAAGTTGAAATACCCCCACACAGTAGGAAGAAGTACCTCGAACATATAAAAATGTGGTCTCAAGACCCTATTTTGAGCCAATTATAGGTGATTTTGGAGCCCGGACCATGTCCAAAATCCATTTCTAAAAATTTCCAATTAAATCCACAAAAAAAAAAAAAATTGGTCTCAAGACCCCATTTAGACCCTTATATATGTGGCTTCGGAACCTCGGACCATGTCAAAAATACGTTTCTAAACATTTCCAATCGAATACAACAATAAAAAATGTTTACCTTTTTTTTCGGTGTATGGGAGCCACGCCCAGTTTTTGTCCGATTTGGCTGATTCTCGAACTTGATCTCAGTATTCACGAGAAAAACATGTACCCAAAGTTTCAAGTCGATATCTCCAAAACTGCGACCGCTATCGTGCGGACGGACAGACGGACAGACGGACAGACAGACGGACATCGCTAAATCGACTCAGGAGGTGATACTGATCAAGAATATATATACTTTTCCATACCGGACACGCCTCCTTATGGGCGTTACAAACGTTGTGACAAAGTGAGTATACCCTGCCACAGTGAGTGTGGGGGTATAATTAGACGCCAGCGCAATTATGCTGTCTATAGCACAGTCTGTTGATTGGTCTTGTCATAACGCCAAAGGTCGCAGGTTCGAATCCCACCGAAGTGAAATCGTAAGTACATATTTGTTATCACTATAAATTGTAAATTTAATTTAAGTTAATAAAATGAAATATGATTTTAAAAAATATAAAATAAAAAGAAAAAGAAAATATAAAAAAATGAACAATAAAAAAAAATTTTTGGAGAAATTTTTGTCTTAAAAACGAAAAAAACTTCTTAGAATTAAAGAACTTTTTACTAAATTCAAAGAAATATTCCTGTTATGAAAGAAATAAGTATTAAATTTAAAGTCATAATATATACTCATCTTAAGTAAAAGTGTTCCCTAATTTCAAAGCTATCATGACTTTAGTGCTGTTTCATTCCCCTTTTTTTCTTTGGATTAAGGCATTTTTCCTTAACTGGAGTACACTTTTTTTTCAGTGCAGAAATATTTTCTGAGAGCATTATCACACCCAGAAAAATCTTCATGTATTTTAATTAACACTATTCATGTTATATTTACATGAAAAACATTTGTACGCAAAACAAAAACAATTCCAAAAAACTACAACTACATTGACAAAAATAGAAGCAAAACGAAAGAAGCTCAGTGGCACAGCGTGTAGATGCGGAACTTATAAACATTAGGTCCAGTGTTCGAATCTCGTCTGAGTTGAAAAAAGTTTTTTTAAATAGAAATTTTTAGATTTCAAATTCAGATTGGTCTTTGGACGACATGAATTTATGAAGCGCAGTAGCACAGAGGGTAAAGTGATAAACTCAAGATCCGAAGGTCCAGCGTTCAAATCCAGTTCAGTGTGAATTGTATCTATTCGAAATGGTAATGTTAATTTGAAAATAAGTTAAAGAATGGTAAATAAGAAGGAACTGTGGTTTACAATTTCATAAAAAAAATTTAATTAAAAAAACTTTTTCCGGAACGGGGACTCGATCTCCGTACTTCCGCGTATGAGGCCGACTGCCTAACCCCTGAGCTACCGGCAATGATTTGAATGAACGCATATTTACCAGTTTTCCCAGTTCAATCACAAACCTCTTCACACGTACACGTACACATATAGGAGAGTGTCATTTTTAACAATAACATCTTGTTAAAACAACCTGAAAAATCGGTTTGAAAAATTTTAACCACAAAATTGGATAAAAATTGGTTAATTTAACACGATTTTTTCTCTGGGTGCGTGAACAGTGTAGTGTGCAGTGTGCAGTGTGCAGTGTACATTGTACATGACTCGCCAGTTCTCATCTAATCGTGGTGGTGTAACTAAATTCAAAACTATTCATTGAGTCCAAGGGTTTCTGGTACTGTAAATTATACACCATAAAATAAACTTACCGCAAAGTCTCAATAATTTGATGTGCCAACTAGTTCAGTGGCCATTGGTTTGGTTTCGATTTCCATTTTAATGAGTGCCACACGAACAAGTCGAACATCTAAAAAAACAACACACTCCATTTTAAATAGCACGAAACTTCACCAAAGACACAACATTTGTGTGTGTATGCATATATTAAAGTGAATGACATGTCATAAAGGATATCCGGAATTGTACAATTTGTGTCATCAACACAACGAAAAATACCAGTTCAACGCCACAGTGTGTGCTGTATGTATGGTGATATACATGTGTTTGTTATTTGTTTCGCATGTGTTAGTGTGTGTGTGTGTGTGGGGGGTAGGGGGTGGTCGTGTGTCCGAGTAGTTGTAGCCTTTTGATGACAGTTTTGTTATTCGGTTAAATTTCTTCTTCTTTTTTTTTTGTTGGTCTATTGTTATTGAGTTGTTGTTGTTGTTGTTGTTGTTATTTTTGTGACATGTACGTTTCTATAGCGGTCGGTCTACAAATAATCATTTCCACTTTATTATTTCGAAATAGACCGGCCACAAAAATCCAACGACCAGCGCGAACCAGTTCGCTCATGTGGACATACGTTATTTTATACTCGTTCTCTTCTATACACTCTTGTGTGGGTGTGCGAGTTTGTATTTAGTTTCGTCGTCGCTGAAATGTCAGTTTGACGTCTGTCTACCGAAAAAAAAAAACAAAAAACAAAAGCAAAAAGAAAAAAGAAACAAAAACCGAAATAAATAAAATGACAAGTAAATTGCTGGAACATGTTCGCCATCATCGATGTGGTTAGTTGGCGAAAGGATATAATTTGTCCCTTTTTGTAAAGCTTTGAAATAATAAAACTTGAATGAATTTCAGTTTTCCCAATTTTTTTTTCTATTCTTTCATTACAGTTTTCTGCTTTTTTTTTCAACATACATGCATAAGTACAATAAGTTTGGTGTTTTATTTTTGATGTTGCCTTAAACAAATGATCCGAAATTATTCATGCAAACTGAAATGGCTTAACTGGTGTGTTGATAGGCGGGGCGTGTTTCTGTGTGTGTGCTGTGCGTTAATGCCGCTTGCACTAGTGTTAGTTTTATGGAATTCCTTTATGATCTCCTCTATCCACTAGCAGCAGTTTCTTTTTTATTGCTTGGCTTTTGGACTTAGAAATTGTCTGACTTCGGGGTTGATTTAATAATAATTGAGATTCACTCAACGATTTCATAAAATTTTACGACTTCTTTTGAACGTAAATCTTCAATTATTTTTTTTGTTTTTTTGTGGTTTAAGTTTATTATTTTGATGATTTGTCTTGCTGTTGTTGTTATTTTATACCATTTTGAATGTTCCGCTTATTGCCTTGTTAATATGCGAAACAATTTTTTGAAGAGGGGACACAATTTCGAAAGATGGTTTGAAGTTTTTGCGCATTATGCGCTGAAGTGGTGCCGTGGTGTAACCTTGAGTGGACTGCCTGTTAACTGAGATGAAGTGGAATTTGTATTGTGTTGAGCGAAGAAGTTGAAACTTAATTGGTAAGCCGACTGTGGTTACTGAGTTATGAATTTATTTGAGAGCACATCAGTGTATTCATATTCGGTCTTTACTTTCTAATAGGCTATTAATAAATAATACTTATCTTCAAAAATAAATCGAAGAGGGCAAGTTGAAGGAAGGCGTTATGCAACAAAAGTTTTATAATATGTATTTTTACAAAATGTATGTCCGCTGGGATCCTAAATGGTATTTTTGACCATTTATTTTTTTTGTAGTTTGAGCTTTTGAATAAAACTCTGATTTGACCCAGTACACAGTTGGACCAACTGACGTTGATCTTAGAAAATGACATTAATTTTGCTAGATACAACTTGGTCTAAAAAAAATTTATCCAGGCAAGATGACTCAATAAACTCACATCATATACTGTACTGATGGCTCTAAACAAGAAGAGGGAGTTGGGGCAGGTTTTTATGTCAGAAACCCCACGGTTAGTAAGGATAAGCGCCAGCGTTCTATGAAACGAACACTAAATTGATAGCTAGTTGCCTATTGTAGTCCGGTGTTGTCAGATTTTGATATTTACAAAATGTGTTTTGGTTCATCGGCAACATCGGCAACAACTCATCATTAGATTTTCTATTTTTCATATTTATGTATTTTTAATATAATTTACAGCAGGAGGGGCAAAGTATGTGGAACAAAATTTATGCTAATATCCAACGATCATTTAACATCATAGACTAAAAAATTATTCAGAATTGGTTGAACCACTCATCGACTGCGGTATATTCCAGTCAGAAATAGAGGCAATCCAAAAGGCTGCTGAGCATTTTATAGGGAGGACTTTCAATAGCCGTACTTAAAGCTCTCCAAAATGTACAGTTGAACATTGATCAGTTGAATGTTGCTACAGTAAATTTCGAGTGAACAGAGTGTGAACTTGGTCTGTGTGAGGCAACTTGCCGCCACTCTAACCTAACCTGGTTCATAATGCGACATTTCTCAAAGTCTGTACCAGCATTCACACTCTACTCCTATCGGAGTGGGGATCTACTACTCACGAATTCATTTTAAAAATTACAAATGTGATTCAGTGAACCTTTTGAACCTAAAGGACCTCAATGTTGACCCTTTTTGGAAATTCGAATTAAGCGATCCGATTTCAACAGATTCACTCATTCTTTATGAACTAAAACCGAAACCGAAACCAATTAAATCTTCATTGTGCCTTTCGAACTACGGAATGAATTTGATTTCCATCACAGTCGAGTAAAACTTTAAAAAACGCTCATGGCTTTTCCTCTTTCAAACTTCATTTTTCTCCCATTCGACAGCCACAATTCATGCCAACGAATTGCCAAATTGAGTCACAGGCCCAACAAAGAAATATTTAGCGGAAACAATTTCATTATTTACGACTGGTCTTTTTCGCTTTCCGAAGAACAAATAAACAACATAATAAAAAATTGAGCGAAAAAAAACAAACGAAACCCATTACAATTCTATCCGCAGCAGCAGCAATTTTCGCGCATGATATATTTGAAATCAAATGAAATACAAACAAAGCGTCACTGGCAATAAATCATTTCCGCAAAATGTTTGAGCGTTCTTTCATAGAGTACGTACCACCCTACACCGAGCATTACTTGAACTTTTAGCCCGGCGTACAATGATGTACAAATTGGCAACCGAACACTTCAGTGAGCAAGCAAGCAGGCAAGCGCCACAGCCACTACGATGACGCTGGCGATGGGCAACACAACTGCCAACAATATCAACAACAATATAACAACAACAACAACAACAACTAGATATGTCGGAAGCATATCGGATGTCGTGTGCTTGAAGAGGGAAACGCTGTCAGAGGCTGAGAAGCAGCAAATGTTGCAAGCAAATAAATTTTAGTTAACAATCAAATTAAAGGTGCGCCCACCCACACACACACGTACCTACACTCACCCTCACACATTCCACCACTAACTAAAATGTCCCAGGCAAATAGAGCGAACATATAAAATATAACCATGATGATTTATGTCTTTAAAATCCCGACACGTTTACTTCCGCTGCCGCCACCATGCCACACCACACCACTCCACACTGAACCATCTCATCTGTTCGGTGTAATTCGAGCCAGCATGAGGCACACTTTAAAGCCATTCCATTTGTCTTCAGCTTTGTTGTGAGCCAATGTGCGTCTCATGGTATAACTTATTCGACCACATACTCGAGTTTTGAGTTTCGTGCTTTCCGTTAAAATACTCACACACACACACACATCTCGTCCCCAGCTGCAATAAATCATAAAAACTGCCCCTCACCTCTTACAATGTGTGTGTGTGCGTGTGAGTATGTCGGTGTGTTCGATGTAAGGAATACCTCGATCCTTATGTTGCCACTCTTAGTTCGATAAATTATTATTAGTTACTTCGACTTGCAGCAGGATGTATGTATGTGTTGAGTAGCCTCGCTTTAGTGCGAGGAGAAGTTAGGAGCGGTGGTCTGATCATAGCATATGTGGTTAAACATTCGCTCAAGTGTATTGCCGTTCGAATTTCATGTGTGCGAACAGTTCAAAAGCTTTTTAACTTTATAACCTCTGCCATCAGCATCTTCATCGATGTACGATGTACTGAACCGGAGTGGTTCAGGTTTTGCTTCTTGTTCCGGTTCAAGTTCGGCTGAGAGTCTTAGCGTTAAATACAAAGTGAACATGACATGCGATTAACGTCTTCACGAGCATAAGCCCTTCTCATGCCAGTGTGTACGTGTGTATTTTTGTTGTGTTAATATGAATGTGTGCTGGTTGAGTCCTGACATGTCTGCTGAATGCTGGAAATTGGCCAAAATCGAAGAAAAACCACTTTATCTTTTCATAACAATTTCGTTGGCTTTAATAAATTCAATTCCCTGTTCGTGTCTGTGTACTAGCTAATTTGTTCTTCCAGTGCTTTATGATAATAGCAAAAAAAATACCCCTAATATCTTAAACGCTTAACTGATCTGTAATGATAACCATCCTTGGCCAATACTGAGCTTTCTTGTGGTCCTTCCACCACTACTGAGTCGTCTTGTGGTGGCAAATACTCGACTGGTGCTATGCTTACAGCTTCTTCAGGCTGTTTGTAGTGGTAACCGTCCTTAAGGAGTACTGCTGTATCATCAGCAATAGCTTCTTCGGTAGGCTTTTCTGTGGTGGTTGGTGCCTCAGTTGGTGGCAGGTATTCTTTGTTTACTGGTGGCAGATATTTCGACGAAAGCTCCGAGACATCACGACGGTGACGGTACTTGAGACGACGGACAGTCTTGTATTGGTAACCATCTTCACCGAGAACAGCAGAGTCTTGAGAAGCATCGACCACCTCAGCGGCTTCGGTAACGGGTTCCTCTGCTGGTGGAAGGTACTCAGGAGCGATTTCGGAAACATCACGACGGTGGCGATACTTCAGACGACGGACAGTCTTGTATTGGTAGCCATCTTCACCGAGAACAGCAGAGTCTTGAGAGGCATCGGCTTCCTGAGCGGCTTCGGTAACGGGTTCCTCTGCAGGTGGGAGGTACTCGGGAGCGATTTCGGAAACATCACGACGGTGACGGTACTTCAGACGACGGACAGTCTTGTATTGGTAACCATCTTCACCGAGAACAGCAGAGTCTTGAGAAGCATCGACTTCCTCAGCGGCTTCGGTAACGGGTTCCTCTGCAGGTGGGAGGTACTCAGGAGCGATTTCGGAAACATCACGACGGTGACGGTACTTCAGACGACGGACAGTCCTGTATTGGTAACCATCTTCACCGAGAACAGCAGAGTCTTGAGAAGCATCGACTTCCTCAGCGGCTTCGGTAACGGGTTCCTCTGCAGGTGGGAGGTACTCGGGAGCGATTTCGGAAACATCACGACGGTGACGGTACTTGAGACGACGGACAGTCTTGTATTGGTAGCCATCTTCACCGAGAACAGCAGAGTCTTGAGAGGCATCGACTTCCTCAGCAGCTTCGGTAACGGGTTCCTCTGCAGGTGGGAGGTACTCGGGAGCGATTTCGGAAACATCACGACGGTGACGGTACTTCAGACGACGGACAGTCTTGTATTGGTAACCGTCTTCACCGAGAACAGCAGAGTCTTGAGAGGCATCGGCTTCCTCAGCGGCTTCGGTAACGGGTTCCTCTGCAGGTGGGAGGTACTCGGGAGCGATTTCGGAAACATCACGACGGTGACGGTACTTCAGACGACGGACAGTCTTGTATTGGTAACCATCTTCACCGAGAACAGCAGAGTCTTGAGAGGCATCGACCTCCTCAGCGGCTTCGGTAACGGGTTCCTCTGCAGGTGGGAGGTACTCAGGAGCGACTTCGGAAACATCACGACGGTGACGGTACTTCAGACGACGGACAGTCCTGTATTGGTAACCATCTTCTCCGAGAGCAGCAGAGTCTTGAGAGGCATCGACCTCCTCAGCGGCTTCGGTAACGGGTTCCTCTGCAGGTGGGAGGTACTCAGGAGCGACTTCGGAAACATCACGACGGTGACGGTACTTCAGACGACGGACAGTCTTGTATTGGTAACCATCTTCTCCGAGAGCAGCAGAGTCTTGAGAGGCATCGACCTCCTCAGCGGCTTCGGTAACGGGTTCCTCTGCAGGTGGGAGGTACTCGGGAGCGATTTCGGAAACATCACGACGGTGACGGTACTTCAGACGACGGACAGTCTTGTATTGGTAACCATCTTCACCGAGAACAGCAGAGTCTTGAGAGGCATCGACCTCCTCAGCGGCTTCGGTAACGGGTTCCTCTGCAGGTGGGAGGTACTCAGGAGCGACTTCGGAAACATCACGACGGTGACGGTACTTCAGACGACGGACAGTCTTGTATTGGTAGCCATCTTCACCGAGAACAGCAGAGTCTTGAGGAGCCTCGACTTCCTCAGTGGCTTCGGTCACAGCTTCTTCAGCAGGCGGCAGATATTCAGCGGCGGTATTATCAGCAACTGGCGGCAAATACTCGGAAGCAATTTCCGAAACATCACGGCGCTGCCTTAAACCATCAAATGGAACAACTGCAGCAGCCGCAGCGGCAATAAACATGCACGCAATGAAAATTCTCTGCAAAAATGTAAATGAAATGTTAATGAAACAAATTGTCCACCAACAAAAATGACAGCAACTGCTACGCTACACACCATTCTCGAATAGCTCTCCGGGCAAATGTTTGTAAAGATGAAGTCTATTTGGGAATGATTGGTAACACCAATTGGCCGTGGTATTTATACAATTAATTGCCAAATAATTGAAAACACAGTGCATACAATGGCACACTAAACACTTTGTGTACACATTCGCACTCTCGCTCGTACACATACACATACAATGGTAATACAAATACAAACAAACACTCGGCAACATACAAATAAATGACGCCACGTTGTACACTTGCATCCGTAACTATTTACACAGTCGAAGCACGAACCATGCGCCACTTGAGCCCTCAAGTACCTTGTCTGACGGTATTAACACCTCATCGCAAGTTGGCTGACTGGCTGTTTCGTTGGCTCGTTCGCTTGGCTTGGCCGGGTTGGCAACTTGTTGCGAGCTATTTGGTACGTTCAGGCTGCATAGCTACGCAGTGCGGAACTAGACTTCAGGTAACTTTGTCAAGCACTTTGAAAACTATTTGAATTTTGATGGATGCTGACTGTGTTGAGATGTTGCTTTCTGCTTCTGCTTTTGGTGGTGGTGTTTTTTTTTTTTTTGCGTCATAAGCGTACATTTCACGGTCAAGTGCAAATATTTATTTGAATTAAAAGCTGAATGGGTGCGAAGAGATGCTATGTTTTGTTTTGTTTTGTTTGTGGATTCTGATAAGTCTTTGGTTCAATGAACGCGAAAAATTATGCTCAAAGGTCATCTGTAATAGGCACATGTGTGGTGAACTAACTGACTGTGATCTTGACTGATGATTTAAGCAAATTGTCCAACAGGAGTTGACTCATTGTCACAGAAGCAAACCATCGTCAAACAAAACAGATGAGAATTCGGTCCATTAGTTTCGTCACTCAAAGTTTTTAAATGTTACGTTGAGCAGTTTTGGGTTAATGAGGGGCTTATCAAAAATCAATAGAAAATTTCAGCTTAAGTGCTTCGAATTGAATTTCCAATTAAAGCAGATATCCCTGCCTATCGGAATAATATTTAATTAAAATAATTTCTTAAATGACAAACAAAATATGTAATCTTTTTGTCATTGCTCTGTTACTCTCTATATGCTGGCAACTTCCATAAGGAAAGATAAATTCCGATACAGTTTCAAAGTGTCATTGGAATTCCTCTTTGTTTCCACTGTGTAGCGTTCAACGCATTTGGCAATTTCCTTTTACAGATTCACACGCAATCTTCCAAAACGATGATCAAATTTTTGACAAATCACGCATGCTGTCATGTCATAAAGACTAAACAACACTTACTCGCAAGTAGCATGCTCACACACACACGCGCTCTAGCACTATCACAAATCATGTGTAAATATGAAATATTAAGCGTGTTGATATGTAAGCGAAACGCAAGAAAGCAAAACAAATCGACTGTACAATATAGCAGTAAACAAAAATAAATCGGGGGTTAAAGTTAACCCTCGACTTGAGTGGCACCACACACACACACACACACACACACACACAACACACATGAACTTGAACAATCAAACAGGCAAACAACAACATGAGCGCACACTCATAAACCTATAAGAGCGGAATTGTTGTCGTCGCTGCCGCAGCCATCGTCGTCGTCGTCATCATCGTCGTCACACATACTTCCAATATAAACTGTTTTTTATGCCATTCAATTTGTTACATTTCAATAGTCGCTCAACTCAGCGCACATCAGCGAACTCACAGGATACTCCCTACTCCTACACACACACACACTTGCACACTCACGACGTCGTCCTGCTGATGATATGTTGGGCATGTGTGAAAACTTTGACATTCGCCTGGCATTCATTATTGCGAAATTTTATGAACTAGAAAGATCATTAATTTAATTCATTGCATGCATAACATCGAATCGAAATCACAGCGAATGCTTTTATTTGTTTTTATTTGTTGTTAACAAAAATTGTATTTACGATTGTGACAATAACACACAAAAGTATCGACAACAACAATAACAACGCCAATAACAAGAAATTGAAATCGCATGTATTGGAAACTATCATAAATAATAATCATTTGGCAAACAATAAATGTCAAAATTGTATTTGCACATGCTCAGCTTAGCTAGACGCGACGCGACTCGACTCCAGACTCGTCTCGATTCTCAGCACACTCTCGCCCATAAGTATGCTTTTGTATTTATGTGCGAGTTGAATAGTTCCATACGACATGGTATTCATGCGATTATTATTTTAATGAGTTGCTGTTTGAATTATAAAAGCATGTCGAGTTTATTATTTCGTTGGTTCTTTTGTCATTGCGATGATGGCGATGGCAATGATGACGACGATCATGATGTCCTTTGTAATTCAATTCGCAGCGAATCCGCCAATGTGCGTTCTTGTTGCTTGGTGTGTGTTTTCTTTTTTCTTTTTTTTTCTAACTACGCGGTTTGCAATTTATTAGCAATTTGCATAATTTTTTATTTTTTTTGCTTATGTTATTCTATTTTGATGGCTAAAGTTTGGCCCGAACTTTTTGCATTTGTTGTGTTCGGAAACGCATAAATTGTTAATGGTATATTATTTTGAAATTATTGCGCATATCATTTGAATAGAATTACTTCATATGCGAGTGCGATGAGTCAGTGGGAAGTTGGCAAAAGTGAAATTTTTTGTAATGAATTGTTGGTTCATTGTCTAGTAATAACAATTGCCCTTGCCATGAGGTTTTGTTGTGATTTTGCTTTTTGTAATTTAAATGTTTTCGCAACGCAATCAACCAAATTAATATTAAAAATTAATAACTTAAATTAATCATAATATTTATCATAAATATTCAACTTTGTGGTAGATGAAATTTAATGCCTTTTATTCAGAAAGAGAGCCACCCCTTACGCCAACATATATGAACACTTATATCACAGCAATTGGGGTTGTACTTGCTAGAGAGTCTAGAAATATAATCCAATGTTACCCATATCCTTAAAATTTCAGGTTAGGCCAATCCTTCCTTAGCCTTACTACTTATAAAATTCAAATGTAAATTTCTTTGTAACGGGTAGCAGCAAAAACTAGCCAACCGATTTTGATAATTATTTCTTTAGGACATCATTATTGTGGCAAGGAAGCGAATATGGTACATTTTTTTCTGTTTTCGAAAGGTAATTTCATTTTCGGTATTATTAGTTTTCGGTATTTGTGCTCTCTCTCTCTCTCTCTCTATTAACAATGATCAGGGATTTTAGATTGTGAGGGCGGGGAATTTCTAGCTATGTGTGCAGGTGGGGATTTTTTGCATTTCGCTACTCTGCTATGAATGTCTGTATTTTTCTATGTATGCAACGCCACGGGTGAATGCTAGAAAGTTCATAAAATGGATGCCACAGCCGCGAAGGTATTATGCGACTCTTTCAAATAGTATATACCACAATTCCCATCAATAGCATTATTACCAAGAAAATAAATTCCAAAAAAAGGCCATCAGCAAACAAAAATAGTTTTGACAGCAAAAACTAAAAAAAAAGCAGAAAATATAATTTACTAGCTGTTACATACCCGGCGTTGCACGGGTTGTATAAAATTTTAAAATAAATATATATAGGAATTTGCGACAACTTCAATGGCGCTGTAGTTGATGGTTTATTCCCCCCGTGAAACTTGGTGCCAGTTGTAATCCCACCCGGTATGATTCACCCAAAAAATGTGCAAGGGCGCAGTTGGTGGCATGGACCACTTAATATTCGATAGTTACTAAGTTACTTTTTAATAATATTTTTTGTTGTATGGGAGGTGCCACGCCCATTTGTCCAATCCCAACGGCATATAGCCTATGTTACATGTCGATACCTATAGAATTTATCCTGAAAGTTTCAAGAGAATCGGTACAGCCGTTTAGCCGTGATTGAGGGACAAACAGACAGACAGACAGACAGACAGACATACAGACAGACATACAGACAGACACACACTCAGTTTTATAATATATATAGGGATTTTATTTTATTTCAACATCCAGTGGCTTAGGCAAAACGGGGATGTCCTTACTAATACGTGAGGTCCTAGTAGATTTCTAACTACAATGATTGGGGGAATATGAGCCTCTGCTTGTACTTCGAGGTAAGTTGCTGTTCCTCTTTTCTCTCCTTTTTCCCCTTTTTTCAAGCATAAGTGAGGAATAACCTTATTCTCCCCTCTAATTCACATTATTTTTCGTATTTTTTAAATTATTTTACAGTTTTTATTGAAATCAGCACATCCTCTGTAATTGAGTTAAAACTTATGACGAACTCATTACAACATTAAATCATAAAAAAAATCTACAACTGCAAGGGTAAAAATCTTCTTTGCTTTTGCACTCAACATGTGATCATGAAGTTTGTGGTTCACAAGTCATCAATTCCTTCCGATGCGCGCCCATTATCAGGCGTACTCTATAATTAGCCACACACGTCTTCCATGAAAGAAGGAGTGCACAAATGGATGCCTTCATGTGTGATAAGTTCTTCCCAGAAGCGGTCGACTGTATTTAAGGCCATGAAGCGGAAACGGCTTAATTAGAAAATCCAACTGATATCTCGTGCATCTAATTAAAATTGAATTTCGCAAACTTCACTGGCAGTAATAACCAAATTGCGACTACTCAAATGGAAAATGTAGCATCTATGCGGTTCTGCAGAAACCCACATGCACATTCATCGAACTGCTGCGAAAGCCTGCCTACGCCATATCCCCAGACAATGGATTAAAGTATTAACACAACCAAAAACTTATACAATTTTAATTAAAATTACAAATTTATGCAGTTTAGCGTATGTATTTTAGTTTGGTTGAGTTGAGTTCAGTTCAGTTCGGTTTTGTTGCGCCCAAGTAAGCTGTTTTAAAATAGTTGAGCGAACCAACGTTCGAATGAGGGAACGAATTAACGAAAGTAAACCATTAAAACTATTCAACTGCAATTCTCCAATCAACGAACGAAACGACGCGTGCTTCTGTAATGGTTTTGTAATTACCAGTACATTGCCAGCAGCAGCAGCAGCGGCAGCATATCCTGTTGCACACAACACATGCGGTACGTAGAGAAATAAGGACTTTTTGCGTTGTTGTGTGGCATGCCTTTTTGTCATACGCTTCAGGCCATGCAATATATGTGTACGAAAGTACATGCTTGTTTGCTAAATTATTTAAACAAGTCTCAACATCTTCTGTCGCTTCTGTGGCTTCCTATGGCTGTTGTGCCGGCTCTGCGGGACTTCACTGGCAGTTGCTGAGAATTCGGCCAACATACCCGTCCTAAATGTTATAGACTTCAACAAGTTTTCTACCCGTTCAACTGAACATGCTGTATTTGCTTGGTTGTTTGTTTTGTTCTTGCCAGAGAAACCATCTTAGCACAGCGTACAGCATCAAGTTTGCGGAATAAGCAAATAATATTCTACAGAATACTTCGGATAGTTCTGCTTCGAAGAAATGCAATTGTGTATATTTTTTGGGGAATTCTTTCGAAAATTTTACATCTATTGGCGTTACCAAGATACATCTTAATATATAAAAACGTTGGTGCGTATGTATGAGTGAACATCACGGCTAAACCTCTGAACGTAACAGAACCATACAAACACCAAACGTTTATTTGTGAGCTCCGGAAGGTTTATGTACTACTTTGAACTTGATTGGCCAAAGAAGCGTTGCACCACTCATACAATTTAAGTATGTCTTCAAAATATATCTGGTATACTTTCCAGCACACATGGTAATCATCTTCTTATTCCAAAAGTGCAATTCAATGAGTAAAATTTGACAATGGTCAAGCATTTGACAAACAAAAAACTAAACGAAACAAACAAATTTTGATTAAAACTAGAGAGTGGACTATCTTCGGCTATACCGAAGTTGAAATACCCCCACACAGTAGGAAGAAGTACATCGAACATAAAAAAATGTGGTCTCAAGACCCTATTTTGAGCCAAGTATAGGTGGTTTTGGAGCCCGGACCATGTCCAAATCCATTCCTAAAAATTTGCAATTAATTGTCAATTGTTTTTTTTTCTCAGTGTACAAATGCAGGAGAACTCATTTAACTAAATTGATGAAAGTTCCTATTTTTACTATACGCAATAGCATTGGAGGTTATCCACATAAACGCAAATATTACATTTGGCATGACAAATAACGTAGCCAAGTTCACACTACTCTACACAGTAATTTGAAATAGACATTGTAATAAAAATGTTTTTCACTTCTCATTTCATTCGTCATTGGTTTTTAAAATGTCAGCTGATTTTTAAATTTTTTTTTGTAATTCTGATAAATAATAAATACTAGACAACTTTACTGATCCGATGTAAGGTCATATTATATAAAATTCTAATGTTTGATGAGCGACGCGTGATCATGTACCAGTACAGACGCGGTATTCTATTTTCAGATTTAAGAGACTGTACGGGCAGGTTCACGTTGCTTCGTTTTATGCTAACAATTTTATATCGATTGGATTAACCTATGGAAATTGTCTCCTATTTCGTGTTGTCTGATTTATTGTATGAGATACTAAATTTACTATTTTTTTGTCAATTAGATTAGCCAACCAAAAATGTCTCTGTGTAGTGAATTTGAAAAATTAACAATTGAATTGCTCTTGCCGTCATCCGACACACAATATAGGTGTTGAAAATATTCTTGTCCAATGCTCCCCTTTAAAAGTAAAGATTGGCACGTAAAACTTTTTAAAAATTTTGCACCGAAAATCCATAAAGTTGGCAACTCCATGGCTTTTCTTATTTACATTTTCATATAAAAACTGTCAAATTTCGGCATGCCCAGGTCAGTGTAAATTCTAAAAACGGCACTGCCATGCGGCATGGGAATGGGAATGGGAATGGGCAGTGTAAATAGGCTCTTACCCGGATAGCTTTAAATATTTAAAATTCGATTTTATTTTCCAAACCCTGTATGACTATTAAACTGATACATTTTTTTATTTGGTATGTATATTATATATATATTGCACTATAATCCACCCTGCTGCACATATTTCCACACTAATGACTAAAAGAATTTCAATTTCAGTAATTTCCCACAGTAAAACAGTAATTCAAATAGTAAAACAAAGCCATGAGCGCAAAAAAAATTACTTTTACGCCAAATGTGAATTTTTAATTAATTTAATGAAAATTGAAACCACAAAAAGCAACAAGTTCATTTGCAGCAATTCAATACGTTTGGAAAATAAATTTGTTCTTTGTTGTATTAATTAATTAAAAGTGTATACAAATGTGGAGTGTAATTTAACAGTAGGTAGGGGGAGGAAAAGGTGTAATAAATTATGAAACAACAATAATCAATTAATTCAAATATGAGACAAGGCAATAATTGTAATTGTTTGCTAAACGCAATGTGCTTCGATTAACTCAATTTAGTAACAACATTTTTTTAAATTGATTATTTTTTTAAAATTAAAATGAAATTTTTTCTGGGTTCCAACAGAAATTCTCATTCATTTCTTTGAGACTGAACCTGTCCAGCAGTAGCGATGAGTTAGTCAATCAAGTGCCAAGAATTCCCCCACAAGCGAAAATTCACCACAACGACGTGTACAACAATTAATTGTGGTGACCTAATGGTGGAATGGAATTAATAACAGAATGACAAGTGTGTATGGAGAATGGAATTGCATGACTTGGCCTTAGTATTTGCAATTGTCATGCGACCCCAAAAGGATATTGTTGCAACATGTCACAATTGTTAACCTATGAGAACGATACCTTGCAGTGCTTTTGTGTAATTGCGATTGGCGAGAGTGGCAGTGCGTGAGAAGCCACACATACACACTCAAACACTCAAACACACACACACACAGATACACATCCGCCCTCATAGAAGTCAAGCGTCTTAGGACCGGAAATGATGCAGGTGTCATGTGTAGTTGACAGCATGCACGGGAATCAACCTGGAATGAGAGTAGGAAATTGTGCGTGACTTCAACATTCAACATTCAAAATTGAACAATCAAAGGCGGAAATAAATGATGTTGCACAAAAGTTACTTTGATTGCGGCACGACATTTGCGCCACTCTCCGCTCCGTTCGCATTTTGACAAATTAACTTATTAAATGTGGAAATGGCGTAATTGCATTTATTATTATGATTGCGTCGGCTAAAATCGACACTGGAATTACTACACGTACGCAACGCAACGCAGACTTTTTGATGTCGCCCGTCCGTCCATTCGTTCGTTCGTCCGACCTGCCTGCCTGTTTCCTTGCTCTGTGCGTACCTAATTTTGTTTATGGCCTGCAACACTGTCAAAAGTCGCATGTCAAATCTCCCCGATGGTAATTGGGTGGGTGAGGAGACGTGCACGCATCGTGACAGTTCATCATTTGACATTTGGCATAGAAACGTCGTCGCGCGCTTTCCAAAAATTGTCAATGTTGTCGCGCGCGTGTGCAAAAAAAAAACATTTTCACGCTTTGTTTTCGTGTTTGCTGCTGTTGTTTTGTTGTTGTTGTGTGTGTGTGTGTGTTTGGCGCAGCATAAGCGCATGAAGTCAAATGTAGTAGTCTTCATTAACGCCACGTACTAGTTGCGAATGCCATAATATCAGCGCAAGTCGCACACGTGACTTCATTTTAATAAGGAAGTCATGCGTGCCAGTGATATCTGGTCTGTCATGCCCAAGCTTCGGTGTATTATTAACGAAATTGTCTTCATTTCACATTGGACATTCCTTTTGATACGATTTCTTTGTATTTGATATGCGACTGAAAAGGTTGCCACCTTGTCTTTTCGTCTGTTTGCATTCAGGATGTCTCTGATTAAATCAGTGGGTCTCTTTAGTCTGCAAATATCAACGAGTGGCTCAAAGAAGATGTCAAGATGTTCGAATGCGTTTGTAGTATGTGCTGGAATCTTTACTTCGTGGTGAGGGGCTTACTGACATACGATTCTTATAGGAGTCCTTGAAGTATGTCGGTGTCCCAGTTAAAAATTTTTAACGATTAACCAGTAAACTTAGTCATAAAATGACAATTTTTGATATAAGATACCATCTTCTGAGTATCTCCAGTGTGTTTTTCACATTGTTCATAAAGGGGCAAAACTGTGTCAAGGAAATTATGTATGGTATCGTTGGGTATATTTAACTGTCACTACCCCGCGAAGTACACAAGTTTACCCAGTTTCTCAAAAGATTCTGGATTTCCCTTTCAATGTGGCAACGCCATGTGACGATATAGTCTCCTTTTTTCTGGTCCCCTTCCTTTCTACTTGATTAATGAATATTTAAGACAGGGAAAATTACACGTCGAACGTGAACGTGTCTCCACAGCCGGCCAAGCATTTCTTTAAACAGTGCAGCACGAAAATCTTCAATTCGCAAGCGACTCCAGCGACGACTTTTGCCGTACCGCATCGTTCCGCATGCAACAGGGCCCCCCGAGAGCATCCATGCGAGTGATTTACTTCCACTTGGTAAACGGTTGAAATTCGCACGCACCAAACTCTGCACAACGAGTGAACATCACCAAATTAGGGGTGACTGGGAACGCCGCGCCGGCCAGCCCATTCCAAGTGTTGTCAATTGAAAACGTGCCAACAATTTGCAACGACGATTAATCGTCTTTTGTGCGGCCCGAATGGAAGCGGAAAAAAACTGTTGCATCGTCTCGTGGCGCATTTGCCGCCACAGCCGCTACCGGCTTGTACGTTTGTTTCTATGCCGCCGTGCACAGCTTCTCTGGAGATATTTAACGAATTTTTGTTGGCGCTGCTGCTGTTGCTGCCGCAATTTGTATGCGCGCTTAATTTGTTGACTTTTATTGTTATTTATGGCTGCGCGCGCGCGATATTCGTGGATATTCAAAATACAACGAAGTTTGCCGTTTGCCTTTGGATACTTGTCCCTGTTCGGAAGGAGTTGCTCTTAATTTCTTGGGACTAATTTGCGTTTTATTCGTTTTTAAGGAGTTTTTAATGTCTCATTTTGTTCCTTGGCGGATTAATGGCCTTTTTCGGCATGCTCGAAGGAGGCATCGGAGCTATCGGACTACATGGGAAAACAAAAAGAAAATAAAACTTTAAATGTTTGAATCCTTTTTGTTCTTGTAATTTGTGTGTGCTTCAACGTACAGCTTGGAAGTATTGCATGCAATCCATTTCAACTTGAATCACAAAATGCAAAGCACGCAAGCAATATTCCACAACCGAAAAACTCTTTGAAATCATTAGCAAATATTTGGAGATACCATTGATATCAAGTTTCATATTTAAGTCCAAACTGCTACCGTACAGGTAAAGTTCGCCTCCGGCAGCGTTCCTACAAAATACCGTGCATGTAAGTTAATATCAAATTTAATAAAAACCGAAAGAAAGGAACGAAACCACACACGTCGTCCTGAGTATCTCTTGATGTGTGCATAACCAATGCGCTCTTACCCCCTTCCCCGCCCTTCCGAACCTATCCTGGTAACGCAACTAAATGTAAATAATGCAGCAACTATTTACCAGAGTGGGTTGCCATTGCAACCGGCTACCCCTTGTTTATAAACAACATGTTTCATCACCGCTGTTGTGCTGTACTTTTGCTTTGTATTGTTTATTTCCTTTTTGTACTTTTGTTGAAACCAACTGGCAACCGTTGTCGGAAAAATATATATTGGGGAAAAATACGGAAAAGTCACAAAGACAAAAATATATGTACACAAACTGCAAAATATAAAATATAAAAACTTTTTTCGAAATACAAGCGAAGAAAATTGAATACAAAAGTCAATCAATTTAATCACACAATGAAGCCGTCGAAAGTGCACCCGGAGGTGCAGCAGCGTCCATTCTGTGTTGCACCCCGTCGTTCGCGAGTTGTCAGGCCGGGACATGGCGAATCAACGCGCAAACAAAAGGCCTCGGCTGCAGTGCCGGTGGTGAAGCGCCACATTGTCGACTGTCCATTCTATGACCTGAAGTATGAGTTCGATGATTTACCATTGGATCCCGCCAGGGCCTTTGTCATGGAGAAAGTGTGTAAGTAATCGGTGCAACAAAGAGGAAATTGTTTTATTTAATTTCACTTTATTCCGTTCATTTCACGGTAATTCCTTGCCCACTTTTGGTCATCTTTCGAGAGGAGAGTTCTCATTTCTTTTAAATGCAATTACTCAAAGGGAATTTAATGTGAACGTCAAGCAAGGGTGATCATTTTTAAATTAAAAATATTATAAGGAAATCATGCACAAGATTAGAGAAAATCACACGAAATCGCATGCACTATGCGCTAGAAGTAGTAGTGTTTGGAAGTGAAACGGTTGGGTGTTCTCTCTAAATCGAATTTAATTTTTCCAGCTCACATGCAATCCTCGAGCATTAGTGGCCGCTGTAATATGGAATTGATGCTGCACACTTATGATATGCACGATGCAAAAGACAAACATGAAACATGTGATGATGGCAGTTTGGAGGATATTGTGTTGCCAGATCAATTCGAAATGCTCAAAGATGAAAAGGATCACAAGTACTCCTTCAATGCATTAGGTGAGTTTGTATACGAATTTGTGTGGAACAAAATTGTTTGGAACAAAAGTGGGCTCAAAATTCATTTGAAAAATCACCCAACATTTTTGCACCATTTTCATTATTTTTGGGCAATTATTTGTTTTTTATAAATTGGGTAATTTTTCGTTATGAGAATCCGCTCTGATTTCGAAAATGTTTAAAGTAATTTGGTTGTAAATATATTAAAGGTACGGTAGCCAGAGAATAAGGCTTAAATATTGGTAATTGTGGGCATGGAATACTGTTTTTGTCACATCGATTGTAACGCCCATAAGGAGGCGTGGCCAGTATGGGAAAACTATACCTCGGAAAACGATCACCTTCTGAGTCGATTTAATTATGTCTGTCTGAACGGTATTGAAAATGGGCAACATCACATAGGAACCACGCCTATCTCCCATACAAAATGACCGCCAAATTTCTTCATTTTCGTTTACCTCGAGAAATACTGAACCGACACGGTTTTTTTCTTTCATTTGGTTGGAAATTCTGTCGGAAACGAAATGAGAATGAAATGGAATGGGACCGCAACAAAATGGAATTGAAACAAAATTTTTATATGAATACGGAAATGCTCGAAAAATTACCGATACAATATCGAAAAGCTTAACGAAATGGTAAAATGAAAATGCACTCAGAAAATAATCCTATTAAATACTATTAAATCTGGTCAATAGGATGCTCTTACTATTGAAATAATAGTAGAAAATAGTTGAATTAATAGGAAAAATGATTAAATCAAAATTATAATTAGTTTTTCCTATTAATTCAATTAGTTTCTACTATTATTTCAATAGTAATGCATCCTATTGACCAAATTTAATAGTATTTTTTTCTGAGTGTGCTTAGTCGCACACATATTAACCCTTATGACTACTGATTCTTTATGGACAATTACGTATTCAACAGCTTAACTTGTATAGTAATCTATCTTTGATTCAAAATGATACGAATTGAAAATGAACTGAATTGGAAAACAGCCACACCCACTTGCCATACAAGTGAAATTCTTGAAAACATTGAGTTGTATTTTTTAAAGGGGTGCAGATATGTATTAAGGGTTTGCATACGTAAACTTTGATCGACTTGAACTTCTTCCACTTATTATACGCGTATTTATTATTTTTCAAATTTTATTTTCTTTTATTCAAAATGGTGACCCTTAACGGGTATTTAATTCGCTCTACGTGTATGAAAATATTTCAATGGAATACTTTTTGATCTTATGAAATTTCGTCACACCTAAAAGCCTTTTCCACAATGTGAACATAAAACTTTATCGATATTCGTGTATATCAACAGAATGTGGACAATATTTATGTGGTAATTCCCTGAGGAATGGACTCCATTAACGTGTAATATAACTGGCATATACTATGTACCTACTGCACACGGGACAGTTTTTTCCATTCTACTGTGTATTTTTTAGTGGTGATAAAATTGGTGTTTTTCTCTTTTTGTAGTTTTAAATATTTTATGTATTCAATATACAATATATACTGAAAATAAACCGGTAGGCATACATTCAAATACACATTACATTTGTGGTGCTAATGAAACAAAATGTTATTGCCTTTTATATGCAAATCGATAGACATTAACATAAAAACGTTTATTTCCTTGGCGTTGGCGTTTTTGGCCACAAATGACCTTTGGGAAATTCATTTTATATGGGACTTCTCCACCTCACTAACAATTCAATCTAATAGATTTAAGTGCACAATAAAACACAAGAGAAAATTTGCTCTTTTTATTAATATTAGAAAAAAAATATATAAAAAAATGAATGTGATCATTTGAATGCTGTGTGTTGTGTGTGGGCCTATAAATATTTTAATATATTTCAATCAATTTCAGCGTGCAACCAATTCCCCTGGATAGACAAATGCATGCTCGGAGGTAAGCGAAGACAAGCAAATATATAAATTCAAAAATCAGATTTAAATTTTGTTTTCAGTGGAGCCCAGTGAAAGTTCGGTCTTTCAAGTGACCAGCCTTCTGCTGAGGAACTATTGCGAACGGCGTGTGCGTATTTTCTATCACAACATTCGCACTAAAAGCTCTCTTTACACCAACGAATTGAAGAAATTATATGGCAGTCCATCAGATGTGATTGGTCAGTAGAAACAGGATCTGGGTTGTAAACTAAATTTCATAACTTTCGCCATATTTCCAGGTGCTTTCCATACGCCCACTGCCAAGAATATGAGATTGGGTGCCTTGAAACATGCGCCCAGGGCTGCAAAATTTACAGCAGGCAATCATTATGCATTGAGAACGCCTGAAGGTATGCTAGATTTTTTCAGAATTTCAAATTCCTTTACTTAGGCTGGCATCAGAATTGCAATCAAGTGCCTCCACATATAACTACTTCACTCTGACACAATTTCTTTAAACAAATGCAAAATACAAATTTGCAACTCTACAAAGTCAGGCAACACCTTAAACCACACAATTTTTAATTGGAATAAACCTGAAACGCTTTGTGTTGAATACCTGCCACATCAACTGAGGCTTCGATAATGAAAATGTTGGAACAACCAACCACTTAGACAGGAGATTAATAAAATTTTAATGTGCGTGTGTCGGAAAAACTTTTGCCAACCGCTAAACTCTTGTTTTTTGTTTCTTACTGCGCATCAATGGTGCCGCCACGAACAGAATGCCGCAACGAACTTGTACGCATGGGCAAAGTTATAGACAAATTAATTGAACCAACATTGAGACGTGCCAAAGACTCCTTAAAACGTCAGGCAAGTGAGGGAGATGCTGCCACAACAATAACACGAACAACATTGAAGAAGACCGATGCCACCAACAGCAGCAGCAGCAGTAGCAGCAGTGGTGCTAAGAAGAAATCCTCAACAGGCATACGGGTAAGATGAAAGTTGATCTGCACTGGTAACTGCAGGCAACGGTGCCGAAAGCCGTTTGCAGTATTTATAAAACTAGCAAATGCCACACATATTGCAAAGTATTGTGATGAAAGAAAGTTTTTCTCTCATTTCAATCGCAAACAACTGAACTAGTTGAAAGGTTGCAACGGTCGGTCGCCGCTGATAAGACGAAAGGATTTCCCATCGACTGAGGAGTTCATGAAGTGCCTGAAACGACTCGAGCGCAAGTAAGTTTTTCTCTAAAACAGACTGTTTGTCCTGGCCAAAATGTCCACGTCAAATGTTCAACACAAAAAAAATTTAAATTTTCAAAACAAAAAAAAAATCTTTTAAAAATGAAATGTTTTAAATTGTATGCTATAGTTTTGTGCTGTGGGTCAAAACGATGCTCGTGCAATTTTATGAGTTCTTCTAAAAAAAAAAGTATTTTCAATATTCAAGTCTTGTTATTCTATAAAAAAATTTGTTCTCAAGACCCATATATATGTGGTTGTAGAACCTCGGACCATGTAAAAAATCCGTGCTTTTCTTATAGATTTGTATGGGACAGCACCTAGTTATTTTTCGATAGTACTGAACTCGAACTTGATCTCGAACTTGATCTCAGTTTGGAGGAGAAAAGTTTCAAGTCGATATCTCTAAAACTGCAACCGCTATTGTTCGGTCAAATGGACATGGGTAAATCGGTTCGATGCTGATCAAGAATATATATACTCTTTCATACCGAAGCCGCCTACTTATGGGCGTTATACACGTTGTGTCAATGTCAATATTCCTTACCGCAGTAGAGTGTGGGGGTATGCAAATAAAATATACTAGGGCTGTTCACGATTAAGTATATTGTGTTTACTACAACTATTTGGATGCTAAATCGCATATTTTGCTCAAGTACAAGTGGTGGTTATAGCTCTGCGAGTATAGCATCTGCCTCAACTCCAGTCCGTGTCGAAAAACACAATAGGTTTTTTCCGCACGGCACCACCTCCTGTCAAGTAATGTCAAACTAACGAGAGTATAATTTGCCGTGAAGAAACTGGTTCGTTCGGAACCGACACTGCAACTCACAGAATCGATTTCTTGTCTGTGAATTACAGAAAACGAAGTTGTCTCTGTGAAAATCGCAGTGTTCAATATTAAATTAATTTATAAAAAATATATTGGTTGTTAGCTCTCTCTGTTGCCTTGTGGATTCCACCACATGCCGACGCGCCATGATTCCTTCACATCTGGCACAGCAGTATTTCCAAACCGTAGACAAACTATACCTTTTAGTATCCCTCTTCACCGATGGTGGAGTAGCTATATGAAATGCGAAGCTGTTGACGAAAATTGCCGGCTAGCGCCACCGCATTTGCTCAATTAATTGCATCAAATTGCAAAATACCAACCTGAAATTTATTCATTTTCCTCAACACAATACTATGAGGTTATTATTCTAATGGAAGATGCTTTGACTTCTTCACTATTGTGACCGCTTTTTGATATGCCTAATGAACGAAAGGAAGACAGCCTTTTATCTACGACCTTTAACTTAATTAGATGAGTAGATGTCAACAGATTTTCGATCAGTTAATTAATTAATAATAAACAGAATTTTTTGTTATTTGTTGTCTTCTTTCTTTCATTCTTTTGTCACCTGCTTTTATTGTATTTGTTGTTTGTTTACCAATTAACTAATCAAATGTCATCCTTTCAGACAATTTCGATACCTAGAAGGCTATTTGCCAGTGGACCCAGCCCAACAAAAGGCCATTATTTTGCAAAAATATGAAAGAGACCTTCGCGTAGCAGAGACGAAATTCACTTTGAAAATCAAAAGACGCTACCAGTGTCTGATGCAACATGTAAGTGTCTCTTAAAAATTCTATAAAATTTCCATATTTAATATGTTTTTGATTATCTCTACCACAAACGTTTGATGGCAGTTAATTTGGGGTTTAGAGACCCGCCTCCAGGTGATGATCCTGTAATCGTTGCACATTTATGTGTTCTTTTAATCGTCGGCTGTAAAGTGCTCCTTTTTTTCTATGTGTTTTCTGGTATGCCAGTCCAATAAAAAGAAACACTTAAGTGACCGCCAACAATTTGGCTAAAATACAGACACAAATTCAACTTAACGATTTGACCGAATAATAAACAACAAAAGCTCATCAAAAATTTTACGATGCAATATAAAAGATATTACTTGCCATTTTGTTTTTGTTTATTTAAATTATTGAAGTTAACACGAAATTAACAACAACAACAAAAAAGGGAAAAAAAGTAAATAAAACAAAAACGGTGTAAACGCGTATATGTGAGCAATGTCAGGCAGGTGCACGATGCCATGTATAGTAGAACGAATTTATCAACACCTACCAAAAGCCACCTACCCAAGTTGGAAAATAAAATAAAAAAAAAACTTCTCCCTTGCATACATACAGAAAAAGTCGTAAAAAAACATACTTAAAAATTGTGACATAAATAATGTGATTAGACGGAATTCGACAGCGGCAGCAGTTGTCTGTGACTGAGTGTATCGCAGCACAGATGCCCACATTGACACACTTGGCAAATATTTTAGCATAATCCGTGATTTATAACTTTACGCACACACACACGCATACACTGATGTGTTGTCACACATTTTCCACCACAAAACTTTTATTGGCAGAGATTATTGATTTTCTTTTTAAAAATATTTCATTAAATCGGAAAATTTTCTTTGAAGACATGATGATGTCGGTGACGCACACTTACCGCGAAACGTTCTAATTGGCATATTTGGGTGCCTTTACATTTATGTTGTTATGTTTCAACCCACATTAAACTTTGTGCGAATACATTTTACTTTCGAGGCGCTACACTTCGTTAGTGGGCATATTCAGTTCAGTCTGTGATGGTGTTTGGTTTTTGACCGAATACGAAACGAATCGAGAGGCTAAAATTTCGATCCAATAGGACCAGGGCCGTAGCCAGGGGATCCAAAAGAAAGTTTACCGAAAAAATACCAACAAAAAAACACTAGCTGCCAGCCAAACTAAACCGGTTTAACCAACACTTATTTCTTATGTACAAAAAGTCTTTCTCGACCGGTGATAATTTTTGATGAGGTGGTTCATATAACCTGAGCTAATATTCCAATTTAAAAGCTTATTTTACCAAATTATAGATATAAACAATACATATATGATTTCCCCATTAGATTTTCAGATTTAAAATTTTTTGTGGTAGAGCTTTGAGGAACTTTTTTTAAATTCAATAAACATTTTTGCAAAAAAATCTATTTTTTGAATCACGGCAGAGATTAGCGGATTAGGGATTTGTGATTAGCGACCCAGAAGTAGTGTAAATACATCGTTTACGTGAACTTTCAAAAGTTTTCATTTGTAGAACAGTGTAATCACGGGATACAATTTATAAGATTCGCTACAAAGTTGTTGCGAATCCACAACGAATGGCATTATCAGGTGCTTAAAACCTTAAAATAGCATAACAAACATAATTTCATAATGCTTTTGGTGTCGATTGACGAACACGGAAAAAAACGCCGGTAAAATTAACCGAAAAAAGTTGTTATTGTACAACTTTTCAAAATGTATGAAAAACCTGAATTTATTAACCATTGTTGGTAGGTCGGATCAAGCGAAATAAATCTTCAAAATTCGACAAAAATAGTTCGAAAAGGGTGTTGTTGTTATAAGTTCTTTAACCACAATTTTTAATAAAATGTGAATTTTTCACAAATTTACAACTTAACGGTGAATGGTGCATTAAATTTACCATCTTTCATCGGTAAACGTACAACATTCGAGGGTTGGCGCATTTTTAACCCTCTTATTTGGTTAGATTTACCGACTTTTTTTTTGTGTGAAGGATACCCGACTGGACCAATTGCCTCAAATGAGCCAGAATGAGGCAGAAGCTACCATTCGGAGGGAAAAAACTTTGAACCTTTTCCTTTTCACTTTATACACTGGCACTTTAGTGTGTAGGGCACTTGCAAGAGTCGTTCGATCGGAAAATGTCTCAACATGTTATTATTACATTTTCCAGATTTCCATATTGAGTCTTGAGATTTACCCATCCAAGTTGATTAAGAAAGTTTTGCCGAAAATCAATAATAAAATTTCATTTCTTCGCGATGCTTACAAGTTTATCCTCATGGAGGAGGTAAGTCGAATAAGTTAAATTTTCACCATAAGCACGATAATGAAATTCCATACACGTCAATATTGTGCGATGTGTAATTATGCTTTTCTGGGGTTAAGTTGTTGCAATTTCCATTGCGATTGAAATGAGCTGGAGAAATGAAAGTTTTCGTGTGGCAGTGGCTTAGGAAACTTGTTGAAATTGCTTAAATGTATAAATGAATGGCAACCGCTACACCTTTGAGTGGCTACATCAATTTGAAGCATTTCCTTTGCCTAACGTCAATCAAAACTTCGACCGAAATCCACTTAGTTCGGCTCACTTCAATTACGGTTTCAGTGCTATTGCCGCAATTATCGCTAACTTCACTTATGTATGTCCACTCGCAGAAATACTGGCCGCACATATATCCCGAAATTATGTTAATGGATTTCCTCTTCAACACCGAGAACCAAATACGTCCAACTGTGGCGGCCTTAATTATAACCAGTCTAATAGATCTGCAAGAGGATTTTCGGTATTACGTGAAACGTGCCTTTCTCCGCTATCTGCTCACGTAAGTAAGCCTTCTGTGTGTGTGTATGTGTCTGTGAGTGTGTGAAGGAAATGTGTTCATTTCATTTGTGGACACGTGCTAACTTCTACGCGAATGAACGTTTCTTTTTTGTGCTCTTCTGTGACATGGAAGTTTAATAAGTTCTTCGGGATTATCTTGTAATTTTGGTAGTTGGGAGAAGAAGAAAATGCAATCGGAAGAATTTTCGTATTTATTTTTTGGTTTTGTGTCATTTCTTAGATCACCTTTGGAGCGTAAGCGCTTGCAATTGGAGCTGGAACCACCGGACTTCCCACTAATGACCATACGCAGCCCAGTGCCTTGGAAGGTGAACATACAATTGGCACGTAATCGACTGGATCAAGTCTTGATGATAACACATCCGGTTATGAGAGCCTTAAACTTGCTGTGGCATCAATTGTAAGCGTGGAGTGTCAATAATGAAGTCCTTTTGATACAAAAATTACTCTACCTTTGCTTAGATACAACGATCTGGTTATAGTTGATGTCTCGAAGATTTGCCGCAGTAGCACACCCATGACCGCTGATGAAATTGTACGCTTCGTCGAGGAGAGCTGCTCTACCATCAGAGATGTGAGCTTCTCCGTTTGCATTCATTGTAGTATTTCTTCACAAATTTCTCTTTACTCATCAGTTACTTGTCAACGATTGGCTGCCACGCTGTGCCGATCTTATGGATGTGATGCGTAAGACCTGGAAGGACTTAGTGCCCATGAATACCTGCTATGGTGGACGTGCCACTGTCCTATTTCGCTGTGTTCATGCGCTGATGTCGTATCATTTGGAGGGTCTGATCACGCGTAGTATCGCTTACTTATACAAAACGATCATTGAGTATATGGTTTGTAACGTTTGCTAATACCGATTGCTTTTACAATAATCCTTGTTTCTATGTAGGGCGGCAATGATATCGAAAAATACAACATGCACGATCCGAAACTGCGACGACGTCCTTTGATGACGCTCACCGTTTCGGTGATAGGCGCTCATTTCGATAATCGTCCCCGTAGTGAGGATGAACCGCCCGAACATACAATTTCGGATATTTACGAATGCAGTGCCGACGATGCTGATCCGTTTTTCACACAAAGCAGTTTTGTAACCGTTGAGCAGGTGAAGTGAAGTTTTTCCAATAAATATATTTAGCTTGTACCCACGGCTTCGCTCACCTATTGTCAAAGTCTCCTATTGACAAAGTCTCCAAGCCGCCCTATGTAAGGTTCCAGAGATGTTCCATATTGAAAATCAGGGTTGCAATGGAGATACAGTCGAACCCGCTTAACTGAAACACGAATTTGTCAGACATTTTTTGTCAGAATTCGAATAACTGGAAAATATTTCATGGCAATTTAATTTCTATTTCACTTAAGCGGGTTCCACTGTGCCACGTGATCTTTTTCAATCAATGTATGGAGAATCCAGACCGAATCGGAAAAATTCTGAAAACTATTAAGAGAATTATCTGGGATATAGGCGTGGTTTTTATCTGATGTCAATGTCAACGCTTGTTACCTCCTCATTAAATTTTGTATTTTCAAATGTATTTGTCCAAATTTTTGTTTTTGCCTTTATTTACTTTAAAAGAATTGTGAGTTTTAAACATAAGTTCCCTACGAATCAATCAGAATTTCTTGCATTTTTTCATTTTTCACTTCTCTCTATCACTTCAGGCCGCCGCAGCAAAAGACTTTGATGCGGAATTTTTGATCAACAGCTGGGGCAAATTGTTCGTCTATCCGTACATACAAGAACTGCCGCAACTCTTTGTTGGTCTTTTCAAAAGCATTCTGCGCGTTGGCTATGAAATTCCCCGCTTGGAGTATCTCATGTCGAAAGGTGAGTTCCATGACATATCACACTAATACAAAATTAAGAGATTAAATGCGAGGATAACGGAAAACAAGAATAACAATTTTTTTTTGTATTTGCTTGTAAAAAACTGTATGCACTTGGCTTTTGTCATGACGTTCAATCGCGACAGTTGATTGAGTTGTGCAATATACTATGTGCAAAGAGGAAAAAGGACAAGAAATTAATTACAGCTGAGAGCTCAGTTCAAAGCAGCAGCTTCTCCTAGGTTAATTCTTTTTTTAAATTGTCTTTTATTGTTTCGGCGGACGGGGAGCATTTCCTTCACTTCATATCACTTTATTTGCGTTGCCTTACTCAAGATGAAATATTTCAGCACAGCATGTTGCTTGCTTCATCAACAGCACAAAGCTACTCCGTATGAATTTTATTTTTATTAATTTTTTCTCATGTATTTTTGCATTTCCGCACAGTTTTATATCCTCTCTCTTCGTTGTAGTAATTAAACTTTTAACATCACCTGACATTTTTACTTTGTTTTTAATTTCATATTTTTCAACCTATAAATAATAAATTTATACATACGCTTGCGTGTGTATGTGTGTGTGTGCATGGTCCTCTTTCATCCTTTCAATTCTCTCTTCTTCCATTGCAGACATGAGCACATACGGTCATTTGCACTGCATCCACGAGTCGCATGTCGACATGCTGCGCCTGTACGAGAAAGTTAGCAAAATTGTGATGAGCAATTGGCGCGGTCCCAAGGTCTATCTGCTGCCCATCTATAAATACTATTATCCGCTGCTGGCCAACAAGCTACTGCCCGTTGCCGAAAAATTATTCACACAGCACGTCATTCCGGAGTTGCCGGTAAAAATACATCCCCCCCCCTCACCCCCAAAAAAAATGCATTCAGTTCATAGAATGTAAAAAATGTCGCCAACGCTGGCGGCTCATGATTACTTAATGGACGGGAAGTGCCCGTTGGTGAAATGGGCCCGTTTTTTTTTTCCGAGTTATTCTCACAGGCGGATCAACATAAAAATATTATATTTCGTCAGGTGATTTATTTAAATCAAGCGAAATATAGTGCACCCTTGCAATATCATGACAGAGACTTTAAGTTACGAAATTAAATGCGGTGAAATGTTATGACTCACGAGAACAAGAGCCATCCAACTTACCTTTCGCTTATCAACACATTTGCATCATCATCGGCATTAACTGTTTAAACTAAAGTAGCGGCATATTGAAAAGTAATTTTATGTGAATCGCATAATTCTGTAAGATTTCCAATTCCACTTAGCAACGACTGCAGAACTTGTCAGCGTTCGGCAATAGCGCCGGAAGGTGTTTGAAAATTATTTCATCATTGGCAAGAACAGCACGATATGTTAATTATTCAGCGAAGCTGGTTCCAACCAATTTCTCGTTGGCGCATGTTTCGGCGGGGAAGACACATTGTGTGCCCGCAGGAGAAATGAATTTAATTATTTTATTTCGATTTGATTATACGCAATGACGCGTAGAATTAACATCAAATTTCATTATGTTGCACGGGGAAACTGCGAGGCGCCAACTGGCAAACTGAGTGGATGAGAGACAGACGATGCCACGGATGGGCTGACAGTCAGACAGGTTGGTGTTAAAACTGCAGCTGCATTTGTATACCAAGGGTATATTGTTTTTGTCATGCCGTTTGTAAGGCCCATAAAGAGGCGTGTCCTGTGTGGAAACTATATGGACTCTTGATCAGCTGCGATAACTGCCGTAGCTTCTAAGCTATTGACCCCAAAAACCCCCCTATACAAAATTTCATACTGTTTTGATGAAATCTTAAAATTTCGGTAAAACACGATTTTCACATCTATGGGAGGTAGGCGTGGCAGTCACCGACTTCGACCATTTGCAATACCAACTCCTGTTAGGGCCTAAGTGACGCTGATCAAGAATATATATACTTTTCCATACCGGACATTTCTCCTTCTTGGTGTTACTAACATCAGACCAAAGTGAAAATACCCAATCCTCATGAGGTGTAGGGTATAAAAAAAAATATAAAACAGTCTGACCGAGTTCGATACCTTCTATAGTAATTCGAAAGTTTTACAATAACTTTAGGTTAATATTATAGCAATTTTTTGACCATTTCCACTGATTCCATTTCGTTCCATTTAAAAATTTCCTTACTAACATTCCGTTCACATTTCATTTCTATGTTTAATCCTAGGTTTCGAATTCCCTTCTAGGTTTCGAATTCCCTTAGTTCCTTTTGCATGTGAAAGGTGAGACAAAAATCTAGCCTCATGTGAAATTTGGATCCCCTACGAAGTGTATTTATAAGGATATAAAGGTTTTTCTATACCAAAATATTTTGAATTTTTTGCTAACTTTACCTATGCTGCGGGCCTTAGTTTAGGAGATACAGCACTTTTAAGATTTTCCAGATTCAACTACACATATCTCCGCTTCTAGGTTTCGGATTCCCTTAGTTTCTTTAGCATATGAAAGGTGAGACAAAAATCTAGCCTCATGTGAAATTTGGATCCCCTACGAAGTGTATTTATAAGGATATAAAGGTTTTTCTATACCAAAATATTTTGAATTTTTTGCTAACTTTACCTATGCTGCGGGCCTTAGTTTAGGAGATACAGCACTTTTAAGATTTTCCAGATTCAACTACACATATCTCCGCTTCTAGGTTTCGGATTCCCTTAGTTTCTTTAGCATATGAAAGGTGAGACAAAAATCTAGCCTCATGTGAAATTTGGATCCCCTACGAAGTGTATTTATAAGGATATAAAGGTTTTTCTATACCAAAATATTTTGAATTTTTTGCTAACTTTACCTATGCTGCGGGCCTTAGTTTAGGAGATACAGCACTTTTAAGATTTTCCAGATTCAACTACACATATCTCCGCTTCTAGGTTTCGAATTCCCTTAGTTTCTTTTGCATATGAAAGGTGAGACAAAAATCTAGCCTCATGTGAAATTTGGATCCCCTACGAAGTGTATTTATAAGGATATAAAGGTTTTTCTATACCAAAATATTTTGAATTTTTTGCTAACTTTACCTATGCTGCGGGCCTTAGTTTAGGAGATACAGCACTTTTAAGATTTTCCAGATTCAACTACACATATCTCCGCTTCTAGGTTTCGGATTCCCTTAGTTTCTTTAGCATATGAAAGGTGAGACAAAAATCTAGCCTCATGTGAAATTTGGATCCCCTACGAAGTGTATTTATAAGGATATAAAGGTTTTTCTATACCAAAATATTTTGAATTTTTTGCTAACTTTACCTATGCTGCGGGCCTTAGTTTAGGAGATACAGCACTTTTAAGATTTTCCAGATTCAACTACACATATCTCCGCTTCTAGGTTTCGGATTCCCTTAGTTTCTTTAGCATATGAAAGGTGAGACAAAAATCTAGCCTCATGTGAAATTTGGATCCCCTACGAAGTGTATTTATAAGGATATAAAGGTTTTTCTATACCAAAATATTTTGAATTTTTTGCTAACTTTACCTATGCTGCGGGCCTTAGTTTAGGAGATACAGCACTTTTAAGATTTTCCAGATTCAACTACACATATCTCCGCTTCTAGGTTTCGGATTCCCTTAGTTTCTTTAGCATATGAAAGGTGAGACAAAAATCTAGCCTCATGTGAAATTTGGATCCCCTACGAAGTGTATTTATAAGGATATAAAGGTTTTTCTATACCAAAATATTTTGAATTTTTTGCTAACTTTACCTATGCTGCGGGCCTTAGTTTAGGAGATACAGCACTTTTAAGATTTTCCAGATTCAACTACACATATCTCCGCTTCTAGGTTTCGGATTCCCTTAGTTTCTTTAGCATATGAAAGGTGAGACAAAAATCTAGCCTCATGTGAAATTTGGATCCCCTACGAAGTGTATTTATAAGGATATAAAGGTTTTTCTATACCAAAATATTTTGAATTTTTTGCTAACTTTACCTATGCTGCGGGCCTTAGTTTAGGAGATACAGCACTTTTAAGATTTTCCAGATTCAACTACACATATCTCCGCTTCTAGGTTTCGGATTCCCTTAGTTTCTTTAGCATATGAAAGGTGAGACAAAAATCTAGCCTCATGTGAAATTTGGATCCCCTACGAAGTGTATTTATAAGGATATAAAGGTTTTTCTATACCAAAATATTTTGAATTTTTTGCTAACTTTACCTATGCTGCGGGCCTTAGTTTAGGAGATACAGCACTTTTAAGATTTTCCAGATTCAACTACACATATCTCCGCTTCTAGGTTTCGAATTCCCTTAGTTTCTTTTGCATATGAAAGGTGAGACAAAAATCTAGCCTCATGTGAAATTTGGATCCCCTACGAAGTGTATTTAAAAGGATATAAAGGTTTTTCTATACCAAAATATTTTGAATTTTTAGCTAAGTTTACCTATGCTGCGGGCCTTAGTTTAGGAGATACAGCACTTTTAAGATTTTCCAGATTCAACTACACATATCTCCGCTTCTAGGTTTCGAATTCCCTTAGTTTCTTTTGCATGTGAAAGGTGAGACAAAAATCTAGCCTCATGTGAAATTTGGATCCCCTACGAAGTGTATTTAAAAGGATATAAAGGTTTTTCTATACCAAAATATTTTGAATTTTTAGCTAAGTTTACCTATGCTGCGGGCCTTAGTTTAGGAGATACAGCACTTTTAAGATTTTCCAGATTCAACTACACATATCTCCGCTTCTAGGTTTCGAATTCCCTTAGTTTCTTTTGCATATGAAAGGTGAGACAAAAATCTAGCCTCATGTGAAATTTGGATCCCCTACGAAGTGTATTTAAAAGGATATAAAGGTTTTTCTATACCAAAATATTTTGAATTTTTAGCTAAGTTTACCTATGCTGCGGGCCTTAGTTTAGGAGATACAGCACTTTTAAGATTTTCAAGATTCAACTACACATATCTCCGCTTCTAGGTTTCGAATTCCCTTAGTTTCTTTTGCATGTGAAAGGTGAGACAAAAATCTAGCCTCATGTGAAATTTGGATCCCCTACGAAGTGTATTTAAAAGGATATAAAGGTTTTTCTATACCAAAATATTTTGAATTTTTAGCTAAGTTTACCTATGCTGCGGGCCTTAGTTTAGGAGATACAGCACTTTTAAGATTTTCCAGATTCAACTACACATATCTCCGCTTCTAGGTTTCGGATGCCCTTAGTTTCTTTAGCATATGAAAGGTGAGACAAAAATCTAGCCTCATGTGAAATTTGGATCCCCTACGAAGTGTATTTAAAAGGATATAAAGGTTTTTCTATACCAAAATATTTTGAATTTTTAGCTAAGTTTACCTATGCTGCGGGCCTTAGTTTAGGAGATACAGCACTTTTAAGATTTTCCAGATTCAACTACACATATCTCCGCTTCTAGGTTTCGAATTCCCTTAGTTTCTTTTGCATGTGAAAGGTGAGACAAAAATCTAGCCTCATGTGAAATTTGGATCCCCTACGAAGTGTATTTAAAAGGATATAAAGGTTTTTCTATACCAAAATATTTTGAATTTTTAGCTAAGTTTACCTATGCTGCGGGCCTTAGTTTAGGAGATACAGCACTTTTAAGATTTTCCAGATTCAACTACACATATCTCCGCTTCTAGGTTTCGGATGCCCTTAGTTTCTTTAGCATATGAAAGGTGAGACAAAAATCTAGCCTCATGTGAAATTTGGATCCCCTACGAAGTGTATTTAAAAGGATATAAAGGTTTTTCTATACCAAAATATTTTGAATTTTTAGCTAAGTTTACCTATGCTGCGGGCCTTAGTTTAGGAGATACAGCACTTTTAAGATTTTCCAGATTCAACTACACATATCTCCGCTTCTAGGTTTCGAATTCCCTTAGTTTCTTTTGCATGTGAAAGGTGAGACAAAAATCTAGCCTCATGTGAAATTTGGATCCCCTACGAAGTGTATTTAAAAGGATATAAAGGTTTTTCTATACCAAAATATTTTGAATTTTTAGCTAAGTTTACCTATGCTGCGGGCCTTAGTTTAGGAGATACAGCACTTTTAAGATTTTCCAGATTCAACTACACATATCTCCGCTTCTAGGTTTCGAATTCCCTTAGTTTCTTTTGCATATGAAAGGTGAGACAAAAATCTAGCCTCATGTGAAATTTGGATCCCCTACGAAGTGTATTTAAAAGGATATAAAGGTTTTTCTATACCAAAATATTTTGAATTTTTAGCTAAGTTTACCTATGCTGCGGGCCTTAGTTTAGGAGATACAGCACTTTTAAGATTTTCAAGATTCAACTACACATATCTCCGCTTCTAGGTTTCGAATTCCCTTAGTTTCTTTTGCATGTGAAAGGTGAGACAAAAATCTAGCCTCATGTGAAATTTGGATCCCCTACGAAGTGTATTTAAAAGGATATAAAGGTTTTTCTATACCAAAATATTTTGAATTTTTAGCTAAGTTTACCTATGCTGCGGGCCTTAGTTTAGGAGATACAGCACTTTTAAGATTTTCCAGATTCAACTACACATATCTCCGCTTCTAGGTTTCGGATTCCCTTAGTTTCTTTAGCATATGAAAGGTGAGACAAAAATCTAGCCTCATGTGAAATTTGGATCCCCTACGAAGTGTATTTAAAAGGATATAAAGGTTTTTCTATACCAAAATATTTTGAATTTTTAGCTAAGTTTACCTATGCTGCGGGCCTTAGTTTAGGAGATACAGCACTTTTAAGATTTTCCAGATTCAACTACACATATCTCCGCTTCTAGGTTTCGGATTCCCTTAGTTTCTTTAGCATATGAAAGGTGAGACAAAAATCTAGCCTCATGTGAAATTTGGATCCCCTACGAAGTGTATTTAAAAGGATATAAAGGTTTTTCTATACCAAAATATTTTGAATTTTTAGCTAAGTTTACCTATGCTGCGGGCCTTAGTTTAGGAGATACAGCACTTTTAAGATTTTCCAGATTCAACTACACATATCTCCGCTTCTAGGTTTCGGATTCCCTTAGTTTCTTTAGCATATGAAAGGTGAGACAAAAATCTAGCCTCATGTGAAATTTGGATCCCCTACGAAGTGTATTTAAAAGGATATAAAGGTTTTTCTATACCAAAATATTTTGAATTTTTAGCTAAGTTTACCTATGCTGCGGGCCTTAGTTTAGGAGATACAGCACTTTTAAGATTTTCCAGATTCAACTACACATATCTCCGCTTCTAGGTTTCGGATTCCCTTAGTTTCTTTAGCATATGAAAGGTGAGACAAAAATCTAGCCTCATGTGAAATTTGGATCCCCTACGAAGTGTATTTAAAAGGATATAAAGGTTTTTCTATACCAAAATATTTTGAATTTTTAGCTAAGTTTACCTATGCTGCGGGCCTTAGTTTAGGAGATACAGCACTTTTAAGATTTTCCAGATTCAACTACACATATCTCCGCTTCTAGGTTTCGGATTCCCTTAGTTTCTTTAGCATATGAAAGGTGAGACAAAAATCTAGCCTCATGTGAAATTTGGATCCCCTACGAAGTGTATTTAAAAGGATATAAAGGTTTTTCTATACCAAAATATTTTGAATTTTTAGCTAAGTTTACCTATGCTGCGGGCCTTAGTTTAGGAGATACAGCACTTTTAAGATTTTCCAGATTCAACTACACATATCTCCGCTTCTAGGTTTCGGATTCCCTTAGTTTCTTTAGCATATGAAAGGTGAGACAAAAATCTAGCCTCATGTGAAATTTGGATCCCCTACGAAGTGTATTTAAAAGGATATAAAGGTTTTTCTATACCAAAATATTTTGAATTTTTAGCTAAGTTTACCTATGCTGCGGGCCTTAGTTTAGGAGATACAGCACTTTTAAGATTTTCAAGATTCAACTACACATATCTCCGCTTCTAGGTTTCGAATTCCCTTAGTTTCTTTTGCATGTGAAAGGTGAGACAAAAATCTAGCCTCATGTGAAATTTGGATCCCCTACGAAGTGTATTTAAAAGGATATAAAGGTTTTTCTATACCAAAATATTTTGAATTTTTAGCTAAGTTTACCTATGCTGCGGGCCTTAGTTTAGGAGATACAGCACTTTTAAGATTTTCCAGATTCAACTACACATATCTCCGCTTCTAGGTTTCGAATTCCCTTAGTTTCTTTTGCATGTGAAAGGTGAGACAAAAATCTAGCCTCATGTGAAATTTGGATCCCCTACGAAGTGTATTTAAAAGGATATAAAGGTTTTTCTATACCAAAATATTTTGAATTTTTAGCTAAGTTTACCTATGCTGCGGGCCTTAGTTTAGGAGATACAGCACTTTTAAGATTTTCCAGATTCAACTACACATATCTCCGCTTCTAGGTTTCGAATTCCCTTAGTTTCTTTTGCATATGAAAGGTGAGACAAAAATCTAGCCTCATGTGAAATTTGGATCCCCTACGAAGTGTATTTAAAAGGATATAAAGGTTTTTCTATACCAAAATATTTTGAATTTTTAGCTAAGTTTACCTATGCTGCGGGCCTTAGTTTAGGAGATACAGCACTTTTAAGATTTTCCAGATTCAACTACACATATCTCCGCTTCTAGGTTTCGGATTCCCTTAGTTTCTTTAGCATATGAAAGGTGAGACAAAAATCTAGCCTCATGTGAAATTTGGATCCCCTACGAAGTGTATTTAAAAGGATATAAAGGTTTTTCTATACCAAAATATTTTGAATTTTTAGCTAAGTTTACCTATGCTGCGGGCCTTAGTTTAGGAGATACAGCACTTTTAAGATTTTCCAGATTCAACTACACATATCTCCGCTTCTAGGTTTCGGATTCCCTTAGTTTCTTTAGCATATGAAAGGTGAGACAAAAATCTAGCCTCATGTGAAATTTGGATCCCCTACGAAGTGTATTTAAAAGGATATAAAGGTTTTTCTATACCAAAATATTTTGAATTTTTAGTCATATTACCTATGCTGCGGGCCTTAGTTTAGGAGATACAGCACTTTTAAGATTTTCAAGATTCAACTACACATATCTCCGCTTCTAGGTTTCGGATTCCCTTAGTTTCTTTTGCATGTGAAAGGTGAGACAAAAATCTAGCCTCATGTGAAATTTAGATCCCCTACGAAGTGTATTTAAAAGGATATAAAGGTTTTTCTATACCAAAATATTTTGAATTTTTAGCTAAGTTTACCTATGCTGCGGGCCTTAGTTTAGGAGATACAGCACTTTTAAGATTTTCCAGATTCAACTACACATATCTCCGCTTCTAGGTTTCGGATTCCCTTAGTTTCTTTAGCATATGAAAGGTGAGACAAAAATCTAGCCTCATGTGAAATTTGGATCCCCTACGAAGTGTATTTAAAAGGATATAAAGGTTTTTCTATACCAAAATATTTTGAATTTTTAGCTAAGTTTACCTATGCTGCGGGCCTTAGTTTAGGAGATACAGCACTTAAGATTTTCCAGATTCAACTACACATATCTCCGCTTCTAGGTTTCGGATGCCCTTAGTTTCTTTAGCATATGAAAGGTGAGACAAAAATCTAGCCTCATGTGAAATTTGGATCCCCTACGAAGTGTATTTAAAAGGATATAAAGGTTTTTCTATACCAAAATATTTTGAATTTTTAGCTAAGTTTACCTATGCTGCGGGCCTTAGTTTAGGAGATACAGCACTTTTAAGATTTTCCAGATTCAACTACACATATCTCCGCTTCTAGGTTTCGGATGCCCTTAGTTTCTTTAGCATGTGAAAGGTGAGACAAAAATCTAGCCTCATGTGAAATTTGGATCCCCTACGAAGTGTATTTAAAAGGATATAAAGGTTTTTCTATACCAAAATATTTTGAATTTTTAGCTAAGTTTACCTATGCTGCGGGCCTTAGTTTAGGAGATACAGCACTTTTAAGATTTTCCAGATTCAACTACACATATCTCCGCTTCTAGGTTTCGGATGCCCTTAGTTTCTTTAGCATATGAAAGGTGAGACAAAAATCTAGCCTCATGTGAAATTTGGATCCCCTACGAAGTGTATTTAAAAGGATATAAAGGTTTTTCTATACCAAAATATTTTGAATTTTTAGCTAAGTTTACCTATGCTGCGGGCCTTAGTTTAGGAGATACAGCACTTTTAAGATTTTCCAGATTCAACTACACATATCTCCGCTTCTAGGTTTCGGATTCCCTTAGTTTCTTTAGCATATGAAAGGTGAGACAAAAATCTAGCCTCATGTGAAATTTGGATCCCCTACGAAGTGTATTTAAAAGGATATAAAGGTTTTTCTATACCAAAATATTTTGAATTTTTAGCTAAGTTTACCTATGCTGCGGGCCTTAGTTTAGGAGATACAGCACTTTTAAGATTTTCAAGATTCAACTACACATATCTCCGCTTCTAGGTTTCGGATTCCCTTAGTTTCTTTTGCATGTGAAAGGTGAGACAAAAATCTAGCCTCATGTGAAATTTAGATCCCCTACGAAGTGTATTTAAAAGGATATAAAGGTTTTTCTATACCAAAATATTTTGAATTTTTAGCTAAGTTTACCTATGCTGCGGGCCTTAGTTTAGGAGATACAGCACTTTTAAGATTTTCCAGATTCAACTACACATATCTCCGCTTCTAGGTTTCGAATTCCCTTAGTTTCTTTAGCATATGAAAGGTGAGACAAAAATGTAGCCTCATGTGAAATTTGGATCCCCTACGAAGTGTATTTAAAAGGATATAAAGGTTTTTCTATACCAAAATATTTGGAATTTTTAGCTAAGTTTACCTATGCTGCGGGCCTTAGTTTAGGAGATACAGCACTTCTAAGATTTTCCAGATTCAACTACACATATCTCCGCTTCTAGGTTTCGGATTCCCTTAGTTTCTTTAGCATATGAAAGGTGAGACAAAAATCTAGCCTCATGTGAAATTTGGATCCCCTACGAAGTGTATTTAAAAGGATATAAAGGTTTTTCTATACCAAAATATTTTGAATTTTTAGCTAAGTTTACCTATGCTGCGGGCCTTAGTTTAGGAGATACAGCACTTTTAAGATTTTCCAGATTCAACTACACATATCTCCGCTTCTAGGTTTCGAATTCCCTTAGTTTCTTTTGCATGTGAAAGGTGAGACAAAAATCTAGCCTCATGTGAAATTTAGATCCCCTACGAAGTGTATTTAAAAGGATATAAAGGTTTTTCTATACCAAAATATTTTGAATTTTTAGCTAAGTTTACCTATGCTGCGGGCCTTAGTTTAGGAGATACAGCACTTTTAAGATTTTCCAGATTCAACTACACATATCTCCGCTTCTAGGTTTCGGATTCCCTTAGTTTCTTTAGCATATGAAAGGTGAGACAAAAATCTAGCCTCATGTGAAATTTGGATCCCCTACGAAGTGTATTTAAAAGGATATAAAGGTTTTTCTATACCAAAATATTTTGAATTTTTAGCTAAGTTTACCTATGCTGCGGGCCTTAGTTTAGGAGATACAGCACTTTTAAGATTTTCCAGATTCAACTACACATATCTCCGCTTCTAGGTTTCGGATTCCCTTAGTTTCTTTAGCATATGAAAGGTGAGACAAAAATCTAGCCTCATGTGAAATTTGGATCCCCTACGAAGTGTATTTAAAAGGATATAAAGGTTTTTCTATACCAAAATATTTTGAATTTTTAGCTAAGTTTACCTATGCTGCGGGCCTTAGTTTAGGAGATACAGCACTTTTAAGATTTTCCAGATTCAACTACACATATCTCCGCTTCTAGGTTTCGAATTCCCTTAGTTTCTTTTGCATGTGAAAGGTGAGACAAAAATCTAGCCTCATGTGAAATTTAGATCCCCTACGAAGTGTATTTAAAAGGATATAAAGGTTTTTCTATACCAAAATATTTTGAATTTTTAGCTAAGTTTACCTATGCTGCGGGCCTTAGTTTAGGAGATACAGCACTTTTAAGATTTTCCAGATTCAACTACACATATCTCCGCTTCTAGGTTTCGGATTCCCTTAGTTTCTTTAGCATATGAAAGGTGAGACAAAAATCTAGCCTCATGTGAAATTTGGATCCCCTACGAAGTGTATTTAAAAGGATATAAAGGTTTTTCTATACCAAAATATTTTGAATTTTTAGCTAAGTTTACCTATGCTGCGGGCCTTAGTTTAGGAGATACAGCACTTTTAAGATTTTCAAGATTCAACTACACATATCTCCGCTTCTAGGTTTCGGATTCCCTTAGTTTCTTTTGCATGTGAAAGGTGAGACAAAAATCTAGCCTCATGTGAAATTTAGATCCCCTACGAAGTGTATTTAAAAGGATATAAAGGTTTTTCTATACCAAAATATTTTGAATTTTTAGCTAAGTTTACCTATGCTGCGGGCCTTAGTTTAGGAGATACAGCACTTTTAAGATTTTCCAGATTCAACTACACATATCTCCGCTTCTAGGTTTCGAATTCCCTTAGTTTCTTTAGCATATGAAAGGTGAGACAAAAATGTAGCCTCATGTGAAATTTGGATCCCCTACGAAGTGTATTTAAAAGGATATAAAGGTTTTTCTATACCAAAATATTTTGAATTTTTAGCTAAGTTTACCTATGCTGCGGGCCTTAGTTTAGGAGATACAGCACTTTTAAGATTTTCCAGATTCAACTACACATATCTCCGCTTCTAGGTTTCGGATTCCCTTAGTTTCTTTTGCATGTGAAAGGTGAGACAAAAATCTAGCCTCATGTGAAATTTGGATCCCCTACGAAGTGTATTTAAAAGGATATAAAGGTTTTTCTATACCAAAATATTTTGAATTTTTAGCTAAGTTTACCTATGCTGCGGGCCTTAGTTTAGGAGATACAGCACTTTTAAGATTTTCCAGATTCAACTACACATATCTCCGCTTCTAGGTTTCGGATTCCCTTAGTTTCTTTTGCATGTGAAAGGTGAGACAAAAATCTAGCCTCATGTGAAATTTGGATCCCCTACGAAGTGTATTTAAAAGGATATAAAGGTTTTTCTATACCAAAATATTTTGAATTTTTAGCTAAGTTTACCTATGCTGCGGGCCTTAGTTTAGGAGATACAGCACTTTTAAGATTTTCCAGATTCAACTACACATTACTCCGCTTCTAGGTTTCGAATTCCCTTAGTTTCTTTTGCATGTGAAAGGTGAGACAAAAATCTAGCCTCATGTGAAATTTGGATCCCCTACGAAGTGTATTTAAAAGGATATAAAGGTTTTTCTATACCAAAATATTTTGAATTTTTAGCTAAGTTTACCTATGCTGCGGGCCTTAGTTTAGGAGATACAGCACTTCTAAGCTTTTCCAGATTCAACTACACATATCTCCGCTTCTAGGTTTCGGATTCCCTTAGTTTCTTTAGCATATGAAAGGTGAGACAAAAATCTAGCCTCATGTGAAATTTGGATCCCCTACGAAGTGTATTTAAAAGGATATAAAGGTTTTTCTTTACCAAAATATTTTGAATTTTTAGCTAAGTTTACCTATGCTGCGGGCCTTAGTTTAGGAGATACAGCACTTTTAAGATTTTCCAGATTCAACTACACATATCTCCGCTTCTAGGTTTCGGATTCCCTTAGTTTCTTTAGCATATGAAAGGTGAGACAAAAATCTAGCCTCATGTGAAATTTGGATCCCCTACGAAGTGTATTTAAAAGGATATAAAGGTTTTTCTATACCAAAATATTTTGAATTTTTAGCTAAGTTTACCTATGCTGCGGGCCTTAGTTTAGGAGATACAGCACTTTTAAGATTTTCCAGATTCAACTACACATATCTCCGCTTCTAGGTTTCGGATTCCCTTAGTTTCTTTTGCATGTGAAAGGTGAGACAAAAATCTAGCCTCATGTGAAATTTGGATCCCCTACGAAGTGTATTTAAAAGGATATAAAGGTTTTTCTATACCAAAATATTTTGAATTTTTAGCTAAGTTTACCTATGCTGCGGGCCTTAGTTTAGGAGATACAGCACTTTTAAGATTTTCCAGATTCAACTACACATTACTCCGCTTCTAGGTTTCGAATTCCCTTAGTTTCTTTTGCATGTGAAAGGTGAGACAAAAATCTAGCCTCATGTGAAATTTGGATCCCCTACGAAGTGTATTTAAAAGGATATAAAGGTTTTTCTATACCAAAATATTTTGAATTTTTAGCTAAGTTTACCTATGCTGCGGGCCTTAGTTTAGGAGATACAGCACTTCTAAGATTTTCCAGATTCAACTACACATATCTCCGCTTCTAGGTTTCGGATTCCCTTAGTTTCTTTTGCATGTGAAAGGTGAGACAAAAATCTAGCCTCATGTGAAATTTGGATCCCCTACGAAGTGTATTTATAAGGATACAAAGGTTTTTCTATACCAAAATATTTTGAATTTTTTGCTAACTTTACCTATGCTGCGGGCCTTAGTTTAGGAGATACAGCACTTTTAAGATTTTCCAGATTCAACTACACATTACTCCGCTTCTAGGTTTCGAATTCCCTTAGTTTCTTTTGCATGTGAAAGGTGAGACAAAAATCTAGCCTCATGTGAAATTTGGATCCCCTACGAAGTGTATTTAAAAGGATATAAAGGTTTTTCTATACCAAAATATTTTGAATTTTTAGCTAAGTTTACCTATGCTGCGGGCCTTAGTTTAGGAGATACAGCACTTCTAAGCTTTTCCAGATTCAACTACACATATCTCCGCTTCTAGGTTTCGGATTCCCTTAGTTTCTTTAGCATAAGAAAGGTGAGACAAAAATCTAGCCTCATGTGAAATTTGGATCCCCTACGAAGTGTATTTAAAAGGATATAAAGGTTTTTCTATACCAAAATATTTTGAATTTTTAGCTAAGTTTACCTATGCTGCGGGCCTTAGTTTAGGAGATACAGCACTTTTAATATTTTCCAGATTCAACTACACATATCTCCGCTTCTAGGTTTCGGATTCCCTTAGTTTCTTTAACATATGAAAGGTGAGACAAAAATCTAGCCTCATGTGAAATTTGGATCCCCTACGAAGTGTATTTAAAAGGATATAAAGGTTTTTCTATACCAAAATATTTTGAATTTTTAGCTAAGTTTACCTATGCTGCGGGCCTTAGTTTAGGAGATACAGCACTTTTAAGATTTTCCAGATTCAACTACACATATCTCCGCTTCTAGGTTTCGAATTCCCTTAGTTTCTTTTGCATGTGAAAGGTGAGACAAAAATCTAGCCTCATGTGAAATTTGGATCCCCTACGAAGTGTATTCATAAGGATATAAAGGTTTTTCTATACCAAAATATTTTGAATTTTTTGCTAAGTTTACCTATGCTGCGGGCCTTAGTTTAGGAGATACAGCACTTTTAAGATTTTCCAGATTCAACTACACATATCTCCGCTTCTAGGTTTCGGATTCCCTTAGTTTCTTTAGCATATGAAAGGTGAGACAAAAATCTAGCCTCATGTGAAATTTGGATCCCCTACGAAGTGTATTCATAAGGATATAAAGGTTTTTCTATACCAAAATATTTTGAATTTTTTGCTAACTTTACCTATGCTGCGGGCCTTAGTTTAGGAGATACAGCACTTTTAAGATTTTCCAGATTCAACTACACATATCTCCGCTTCTAGGTTTCGGATTCCCTTAGTTTCTTTTGCATGTGAAAGGTGAGACAAAAATCTAGCCTCATGTGAAATTTGGATCCCCTACGAAGTGTATTTATAAGGATACAAAGGTTTTTCTATACCAAAATATTTTGAATTTTTTGCTAACTTTACCTATGCTGCGGGCCTTAGTTTAGGAGATACAGCACTTTTAAGATTTTCCAGATTCAACTACACATTACTCCGCTTCTAGGTTTCGAATTCCCTTAGTTTCTTTTGCATGTGAAAGGTGAGACAAAAATCTAGCCTCATGTGAAATTTGGATCCCCTACGAAGTGTATTTAAAAGGATATAAAGGTTTTTCTATACCAAAATATTTTGAATTTTTAGCTAAGTTTACCTATGCTGCGGGCCTTAGTTTAGGAGATACAGCACTTCTAAGCTTTTCCAGATTCAACTACACATATCTCCGCTTCTAGGTTTCGGATTCCCTTAGTTTCTTTAGCATATGAAAGGTGAGACAAAAATCTAGCCTCATGTGAAATTTGGATCCCCTACGAAGTGTATTTAAAAGGATATAAAGGTTTTTCTATACCAAAATATTTTGAATTTTTAGCTAAGTTTACCTATGCTGCGGGCCTTAGTTTAGGAGATACAGCACTTTTAAGATTTTCCAGATTCAACTACACATATCTCCGCTTCTAGGTTTCGGATTCCCTTAGTTTCTTTAGCATATGAAAGGTGAGACAAAAATCTAGCCTCATGTGAAATTTGGATCCCCTACGAAGTGTATTTAAAAGGATATAAAGGTTTTTCTATACCAAAATATTTTGAATTTTTAGCTAAGTTTACCTATGCTGCGGGCCTTAGTTTAGGAGATACAGCACTTCTAAGCTTTTCCAGATTCAACTACACATATCTCCGCTTCTAGGTTTCGGATTCCCTTAGTTTCTTTAGCATATGAAAGGTGAGACAAAAATCTAGCCTCATGTGAAATTTGGATCCCCTACGAAGTGTATTTAAAAGGATATAAAGGTTTTTCTATACCAAAATATTTTGAATTTTTAGCTAAGTTTACCTATGCTGCGGGCCTTAGTTTAGGAGATACAGCACTTTTAAGATTTTCCAGATTCAACTACACATATCTCCGCTTCTAGGTTTCGGATTCCCTTAGTTTCTTTAGCATATGAAAGGTGAGACAAAAATCTAGCCTCATGTGAAATTTGGATCCCCTACGAAGTGTATTTAAAAGGATATAAAGGTTTTTCTATACCAAAATATTTTGAATTTTTAGCTAAGTTTACCTATGCTGCGGGCCTTAGTTTAGGAGATACAGCACTTTTAAGATTTTCCAGATTCAACTACACATATCTCCGCTTCTAGGTTTCGGATTCCCTTAGTTTCTTTAGCATATGAAAGGTGAGACAAAAATCTAGCCTCATGTGAAATTTGGATCCCCTACGAAGTGTATTTAAAAGGATATAAAGGTTTTTCTATACCAAAATATTTTGAATTTTTAGCTAAGTTTACCTATGCTGCGGGCCTTAGTTTAGGAGATACAGCACTTTTAAGATTTTCCAGATTCAACTACACATATCTCCGCTTCTAGGTTTCGGATTCCCTTAGTTTCTTTAGCATATGAAAGGTGAGACAAAAATCTAGCCTCATGTGAAATTTGGATCCCCTACGAAGTGTATTTAAAAGGATATAAAGGTTTTTCTATACCAAAATATTTTGAATTTTTAGCTAAGTTTACCTATGCTGCGGGCCTTAGTTTAGGAGATACAGCACTTTTAAGATTTTCCAGATTCAACTACACATATCTCCGCTTCTAGGTTTCGGATTCCCTTAGTTTCTTTAGCATATGAAAGGTGAGACAAAAATCTAGCCTCATGTGAAATTTGGATCCCCTACGAAGTGTATTTAAAAGGATATAAAGGTTTTTCTATACCAAAATATTTTGAATTTTTAGCTAAGTTTACCTATGCTGCGGGCCTTAGTTTAGGAGATACAGCACTTTTAAGATTTTCAAGATTCAACTACACATATCTCCGCTTCTAGGTTTCGGATTCCCTTAGTTTCTTTAGCATAAGAAAGGTGAGACAAAAATCTAGCCTCATGTGAAATTTGGATCCCCTACGAAGTGTATTTAAAAGGATATAAAGGTTTTTCTATACCAAAATATTTTGAATTTTTAGCTAAGTTTACCTATGCTGCGGGCCTTAGTTTAGGAGATACAGCACTTTTAATATTTTCCAGATTCAACTACACATATCTCCGCTTCTAGGTTTCGGATTCCCTTAGTTTCTTTAGCATATGAAAGGTGAGACAAAAATCTAGCCTCATGTGAAATTTGGATCCCCTACGAAGTGTATTTAAAAGGATATAAAGGTTTTTCTATACCAAAATATTTTGAATTTTTAGCTAAGTTTACCTATGCTGCGGGCCTTAGTTTAGGAGATACAGCACTTTTAAGATTTTCCAGATTCAACTACACATATCTCCGCTTCTAGGTTTCGAATTCCCTTAGTTTCTTTTGCATGTGAAAGGTGAGACAAAAATCTAGCCTCATGTGAAATTTGGATCCCCTACGAAGTGTATTTAAAAGGATATAAAGGTTTTTCTATACCAAAATATTTTGAATTTTTTGCTAAGTTTACCTATGCTGCGGGCCTTAGTTTAGGAGATACAGCACTTTTAAGATTTTCCAGATTCAACTACACATATCTCCGCTTCTAGGTTTCGGATTCCCTTAGTTTCTTTAGCATATGAAAGGTGAGACAAAAATCTAGCCTCATGTGAAATTTGGATCCCCTACGAAGTGTATTCATAAGGATATAAAGGTTTTTCTATACCAAAATATTTTGAATTTTTTGCTAACTTTACCTATGCTGCGGGCCTTAGTTTAGGAGATACAGCACTTTTAAGATTTTCCAGATTCAACTACACATTACTCCGCTTCTAGGTTTCGAATTCCCTTAGTTTCTTTTGCATGTGAAAGGTGAGACAAAAATCTAGCCTCATGTGAAATTTGGATCCCCTACGAAGTGTATTTAAAAGGATATAAAGGTTTTTCTATACCAAAATATTTTGAATTTTTAGCTAAGTTTACCTATGCTGCGGGCCTTAGTTTAGGAGATACAGCACTTTTAATATTTTCCAGATTCAACTACACATATCTCCGCTTCTAGGTTTCGGATTCCCTTAGTTTCTTTAGCATATGAAAGGTGAGACAAAAATCTAGCCTCATGTGAAATTTGGATCCCCTACGAAGTGTATTTAAAAGGATATAAAGGTTTTTCTATACCAAAATATTTTGAATTTTTAGCTAAGTTTACCTATGCTGCGGGCCTTAGTTTAGGAGATACAGCACTTTTAAGATTTTCCAGATTCAACTACACATATCTCCGCTTCTAGGTTTCGAATTCCCTTAGTTTCTTTTGCATGTGAAAGGTGAGACAAAAATCTAGCCTCATGTGAAATTTGGATCCCCTACGAAGTGTATTTAAAAGGATATAAAGGTTTTTCTATACCAAAATATTTTGAATTTTTTGCTAAGTTTACCTATGCTGCGGGCCTTAGTTTAGGAGATACAGCACTTTTAAGATTTTCCAGATTCAACTACACATATCTCCGCTTCTAGGTTTCGGATTCCCTTAGTTTCTTTAGCATATGAAAGGTGAGACAAAAATCTAGCCTCATGTGAAATTTGGATCCCCTACGAAGTGTATTCATAAGGATATAAAGGTTTTTCTATACCAAAATATTTTGAATTTTTTGCTAACTTTACCTATGCTGCGGGCCTTAGTTTAGGAGATACAGCACTTTTAAGATTTTCCAGATTCAACTACACATTACTCCGCTTCTAGGTTTCGAATTCCCTTAGTTTCTTTTGCATGTGAAAGGTGAGACAAAAATCTAGCCTCATGTGAAATTTGGATCCCCTACGAAGTGTATTTAAAAGGATATAAAGGTTTTTCTATACCAAAATATTTTGAATTTTTAGCTAAGTTTACCTATGCTGCGGGCCTTAGTTTAGGAGATACAGCACTTCTAAGCTTTTCCAGATTCAACTACACATATCTCCGCTTCTAGGTTTCGGATTCCCTTAGTTTCTTTAGCATAAGAAAGGTGAGACAAAAATCTAGCCTCATGTGAAATTTGGATCCCCTACGAAGTGTATTTAAAAGGATATAAAGGTTTTTCTATACCAAAATATTTTGAATTTTTAGCTAAGTTTACCTATGCTGCGGGCCTTAGTTTAGGAGATACAGCACTTTTAATATTTTCCAGATTCAACTACACATATCTCCGCTTCTAGGTTTCGGATTCCCTTAGTTTCTTTAGCATATGAAAGGTGAGACAAAAATCTAGCCTCATGTGAAATTTGGATCCCCTACGAAGTGTATTTAAAAGGATATAAAGGTTTTTCTATACCAAAATATTTTGAATTTTTAGCTAAGTTTACCTATGCTGCGGGCCTTAGTTTAGGAGATACAGCACTTTTAAGATTTTCCAGATTCAACTACACATATCTCCGCTTCTAGGTTTCGAATTCCCTTAGTTTCTTTTGCATGTGAAAGGTGAGACAAAAATCTAGCCTCATGTGAAATTTGGATCCCCTACGAAGTGTATTCATAAGGATATAAAGGTTTTTCTATACCAAAATATTTTGAATTTTTTGCTAAGTTTACCTATGCTGCGGGCCTTAGTTTAGGAGATACAGCACTTTTAAGATTTTCCAGATTCAACTACACATATCTCCGCTTCTAGGTTTCGGATTCCCTTAGTTTCTTTAGCATATGAAAGGTGAGACAAAAATCTAGCCTCATGTGAAATTTGGATCCCCTACGAAGTGTATTCATAAGGATATAAAGGTTTTTCTATACCAAAATATTTTGAATTTTTTGCTAACTTTACCTATGCTGCGGGCCTTAGTTTAGGAGATACAGCACTTTTAAGATTTTCCAGATTCAACTACACATATCTCCGCTTCTAGGTTTCGGATTCCCTTAGTTTCTTTTGCATGTGAAAGGTGAGACAAAAATCTAGCCTCATGTGAAATTTGGATCCCCTACGAAGTGTATTTATAAGGATACAAAGGTTTTTCTATACCAAAATATTTTGAATTTTTTGCTAACTTTACCTATGCTGCGGGCCTTAGTTTAGGAGATACAGCACTTTTAAGATTTTCCAGATTCAACTACACATTACTCCGCTTCTAGGTTTCGAATTCCCTTAGTTTCTTTTGCATGTGAAAGGTGAGACAAAAATCTAGCCTCATGTGAAATTTGGATCCCCTACGAAGTGTATTTAAAAGGATATAAAGGTTTTTCTATACCAAAATATTTTGAATTTTTAGCTAAGTTTACCTATGCTGCGGGCCTTAGTTTAGGAGATACAGCACTTCTAAGCTTTTCCAGATTCAACTACACATATCTCCGCTTCTAGGTTTCGGATTCCCTTAGTTTCTTTAGCATATGAAAGGTGAGACAAAAATCTAGCCTCATGTGAAATTTGGATCCCCTACGAAGTGTATTTAAAAGGATATAAAGGTTTTTCTATACCAAAATATTTTGAATTTTTAGCTAAGTTTACCTATGCTGCGGGCCTTAGTTTAGGAGATACAGCACTTCTAAGCTTTTCCAGATTCAACTACACATATCTCCGCTTCTAGGTTTCGGATTCCCTTAGTTTCTTTAGCATATGAAAGGTGAGACAAAAATCTAGCCTCATGTGAAATTTGGATCCCCTACGAAGTGTATTTAAAAGGATATAAAGGTTTTTCTATACCAAAATATTTTGAATTTTTAGCTAAGTTTACCTATGCTGCGGGCCTTAGTTTAGGAGATACAGCACTTTTAAGATTTTCCAGATTCAACTACACATATCTCCGCTTCTAGGTTTCGGATTCCCTTAGTTTCTTTAGCATATGAAAGGTGAGACAAAAATCTAGCCTCATGTGAAATTTGGATCCCCTACGAAGTGTATTTAAAAGGATATAAAGGTTTTTCTATACCAAAATATTTTGAATTTTTAGCTAAGTTTACCTATGCTGCGGGCCTTAGTTTAGGAGATACAGCACTTTTAAGATTTTCCAGATTCAACTACACATATCTCCGCTTCTAGGTTTCGGATTCCCTTAGTTTCTTTAGCATATGAAAGGTGAGACAAAAATCTAGCCTCATGTGAAATTTGGATCCCCTACGAAGTGTATTTAAAAGGATATAAAGGTTTTTCTATACCAAAATATTTTGAATTTTTAGCTAAGTTTACCTATGCTGCGGGCCTTAGTTTAGGAGATACAGCACTTTTAAGATTTTCCAGATTCAACTACACATATCTCCGCTTCTAGGTTTCGGATTCCCTTAGTTTCTTTAGCATATGAAAGGTGAGACAAAAATCTAGCCTCATGTGAAATTTGGATCCCCTACGAAGTGTATTTAAAAGGATATAAAGGTTTTTCTATACCAAAATATTTTGAATTTTTAGCTAAGTTTACCTATGCTGCGGGCCTTAGTTTAGGAGATACAGCACTTTTAAGATTTTCCAGATTCAACTACACATATCTCCGCTTCTAGGTTTCGGATTCCCTTAGTTTCTTTAGCATATGAAAGGTGAGACAAAAATCTAGCCTCATGTGAAATTTGGATCCCCTACGAAGTGTATTTAAAAGGATATAAAGGTTTTTCTATACCAAAATATTTTGAATTTTTAGCTAAGTTTACCTATGCTGCGGGCCTTAGTTTAGGAGATACAGCACTTTTAAGATTTTCAAGATTCAACTACACATATCTCCGCTTCTAGGTTTCGGATTCCCTTAGTTTCTTTAGCATAAGAAAGGTGAGACAAAAATCTAGCCTCATGTGAAATTTGGATCCCCTACGAAGTGTATTTAAAAGGATATAAAGGTTTTTCTATACCAAAATATTTTGAATTTTTAGCTAAGTTTACCTATGCTGCGGGCCTTAGTTTAGGAGATACAGCACTTTTAATATTTTCCAGATTCAACTACACATATCTCCGCTTCTAGGTTTCGGATTCCCTTAGTTTCTTTAGCATATGAAAGGTGAGACAAAAATCTAGCCTCATGTGAAATTTGGATCCCCTACGAAGTGTATTTAAAAGGATATAAAGGTTTTTCTATACCAAAATATTTTGAATTTTTAGCTAAGTTTACCTATGCTGCGGGCCTTAGTTTAGGAGATACAGCACTTTTAAGATTTTCCAGATTCAACTACACATATCTCCGCTTCTAGGTTTCGAATTCCCTTAGTTTCTTTTGCATGTGAAAGGTGAGACAAAAATCTAGCCTCATGTGAAATTTGGATCCCCTACGAAGTGTATTTAAAAGGATATAAAGGTTTTTCTATACCAAAATATTTTGAATTTTTAGCTAAGTTTACCTATGCTGCGGGCCTTAGTTTAGGAGATACAGCACTTTTAAGATTTTCCAGATTCAACTACACATATCTCCGCTTCTAGGTTTCGGATTCCCTTAGTTTCTTTAGCATATGAAAGGTGAGACAAAAATCTAGCCTCATGTGAAATTTGGATCCCCTACGAAGTGTATTTAAAAGGATATAAAGGTTTTTCTATACCAAAATATTTTGAATTTTTAGCTAAGTTTACCTATGCTGCGGGCCTTAGTTTAGGAGATACAGCACTTTTAAGATTTTCAAGATTCAACTACACATATCTCCGCTTCTAGGTTTCGGATTCCCTTAGTTTCTTTAGCATAAGAAAGGTGAGACAAAAATCTAGCCTCATGTGAAATTTGGATCCCCTACGAAGTGTATTTAAAAGGATATAAAGGTTTTTCTATACCAAAATATTTTGAATTTTTAGCTAAGTTTACCTATGCTGCGGGCCTTAGTTTAGGAGATACAGCACTTTTAAGATTTTCCAGATTCAACTACACATATCTCCGCTTCTAGGTTTCGAATTCCCTTAGTTTCTTTTGCATGTGAAAGGTGAGACAAAAATCTAGCCTCATGTGAAATTTGGATCCCCTACGAAGTGTATTCATAAGGATATAAAGGTTTTTCTATACCAAAATATTTTGAATTTTTTGCTAAGTTTACCTATGCTGCGGGCCTTAGTTTAGGAGATACAGCACTTTTAAGATTTTCCAGATTCAACTACACATATCTCCGCTTCTAGGTTTCGGATTCCCTTAGTTTCTTTAGCATATGAAAGGTGAGACAAAAATCTAGCCTCATGTGAAATTTGGATCCCCTACGAAGTGTATTTAAAAGGATATAAAGGTTTTTCTATACCAAAATATTTTGAATTTTTAGCTAAGTTTACCTATGCTGCGGGCCTTAGTTTAGGAGATACAGCACTTTTAAGATTTTCAAGATTCAACTACACATATCTCCGCTTCTAGGTTTCGAATTCCCTTAGTTTCTTTTGCATGTGAAAGGTGAGACAAAAATCTAGCCTCATGTGAAATTTGGATCCCCTACGAAGTGTATTTAAAAGGATATAAAGGTTTTTCTATACCAAAATATTTTGAATTTTTAGCTAAGTTTACCTATGCTGCGGGCCTTAGTTTAGGAGATACAGCACTTTTAAGATTTTCCAGATTCAACTACACATATCTCCGCTTCTAGGTTTCGAATTCCCTTAGTTTCTTTTGCATGTGAAAGGTGAGACAAAAATCTAGCCTCATGTGAAATTTTGATCCCCTACGAAGTGTATTTAAAAGGATATAAAGGTTTTTCTATACCAAAATATTTTGAATTTTTAGCTAAGTTTACCTATGCTGCGGGCCTTAGTTTAGGAGATACAGCACTTTTAAGATTTTCCAGATTCAACTACACATATCTCCGCTTCTAGGTTTCGGATTCCCTTAGTTTCTTTAGCATATGAAAGGTGAGACAAAAATCTAGCCTCATGTGAAATTTGGATCCCCTACGAAGTGTATTTAAAAGGATATAAAGGTTTTTCTATACCAAAATATTTTGAATTTTTAGCTAAGTTTACCTATGCTGCGGGCCTTAGTTTAGGAGATACAGCACTTTTAAGATTTTCAAGATTCAACTACACATATCTCCGCTTCTAGGTTTCGAATTCCCTTAGTTTCTTTTGCATGTGAAAGGTGAGACAAAAATCTAGCCTCATGTGAAATTTGGATCCCCTACGAAGTGTATTTAAAAGGATATAAAGGTTTTTCTATACCAAAATATTTTGAATTTTTAGCTAAGTTTACCTATGCTGCGGGCCTTAGTTTAGGAGATACAGCACTTTTAAGATTTTCCAGATTCAACTACACATATCTCCGCTTCTAGGTTTCGAATTCCCTTAGTTTCTTTTGCATGTGAAAGGTGAGACAAAAATCTAGCCTCATGTGAAATTTGGATCCCCTACGAAGTGTATTTAAAAGGATATAAAGGTTTTTCTATACCAAAATATTTTGAATTTTTAGCTAAGTTTACCTATGCTGCGGGCCTTAGTTTAGGAGATACAGCACTTTTAAGATTTTCAAGATTCAACTACACATATCTCCGCTTCTAGGTTTCGGATTCCCTTAGTTTCTTTAGCATAAGAAAGGTGAGACAAAAATCTAGCCTCATGTGAAATTTGGATCCCCTACGAAGTGTATTTAAAAGGATATAAAGGTTTTTCTATACCAAAATATTTTGAATTTTTAGCTAAGTTTACCTATGCTGCGGGCCTTAGTTTAGGAGATACAGCACTTTTAAGATTTTCCAGATTCAACTACACATATCTCCGCTTCTAGGTTTCGGATTCCCTTAGTTTCTTTAGCATATGAAAGGTGAGACAAAAATCTAGCCTCATGTGAAATTTGGATCCCCTACGAAGTGTATTCATAAGGATATAAAGGTTTTTCTATACCAAAATATTTTGAATTTTTTGCTAACTTTACCTATGCTGCGGGCCTTAGTTTAGGAGATACAGCACTTTTAAGATTTTCCAGATTCAACTACACATATCTCCGCTTCTAGGTTTCGGATTCCCTTAGTTTCTTTAGCATATGAAAGGTGAGACAAAAATCTAGCCTCATGTGAAATTTGGATCCCCTACGAAGTGTATTTATAAGGATATAAAGGTTTTTCTATACCAAAATATTTTGAATTTTTTGCTAACTTTACCTATGCTGCGGGCCTTAGTTTAGGAGATACAGCACTTTTAAGATTTTCCAGATTCAACTACACATATCTCCGCTTCTAGGTTTCGGATTCCCTTAGTTTCTTTTGCATGTGAAAGGTGAGACAAAAATCTAGCCTCATGTGAAATTTGGATCCCCTACGAAGTGTATTTATAAGGATACAAAGGTTTTTCTATACCAAAATATTTTGAATTTTTTGCTAACTTTACCTATGCTGCGGGCCTTAGTTTAGGAGATACAGCACTTTTAAGATTTTCCAGATTCAACTACACATATCTCCGCTTCTAGGTTTCGGATTCCCTTAGTTTCTTTAGCATATGAAAGGTGAGACAAAAATCTAGCCTCATGTGAAATTTGGATCCCCTACGAAGTGTATTTATAAGGATATAAAGGTTTTTCTATACCAAAATATTTTGAATTTTTTGCTAACTTTACCTATGCTGCGGGCCTTAGTTTAGGAGATACAGCACTTTTAAGATTTTCCAGATTCAACTACACATATCTCCGCTTCTAGGTTTCGGATTCCCTTAGTTTCTTTTGCATGTGAAAGGTGAGACAAAAATCTAGCCTCATGTGAAATTTGGATCCCCTACGAAGTGTATTTATAAGGATATAAAGGTTTTTCTATACCAAAATATTTTGAATTTTTTGCTAACTTTACCTATGCTGCGGGCCTTAGTTTAGGAGATACAGCACTTTTAAGATTTTCCAGATTCAACAACACATATCTCCGCTTCTAGGTTTCGGATTCCCTTAGTTTCTTTAGCATATGAAAGGTGAGACAAAAATCTAGCCTCATGTGAAATTTGGATCCCCTACGAAGTGTATTCATAAGGATATAAAGGTTTTTCTATACCAAAATATTTTGAATTTTTTGCTAACTTTACCTATGCTGCGGGCCTTAGTTTAGGAGATACAGCACTTTTAAGATTTTCCAGATTCAACTACACATATCTCCGCTTCTAGGTTTCGGATTCCCTTAGTTTCTTTTGCATGTGAAAGGTGAGACAAAAATCTAGCCTCATGTGAAATTTGGATCCCCTACGAAGTGTATTTATAAGGATACAAAGGTTTTTCTATACCAAAATATTTTGAATTTTTTGCTAACTTTACCTATGCTGCGGGCCTTAGTTTAGGAGATACAGCACTTTTAAGATTTTTCCAGATTCAACTACACATATCTCCGCTTCTAGGTTTCGGATTCCCTTAGTTTCTTTAGCATATGAAAGGTGAGACAAAAATCTAGCCTCATGTGAAATTTGGATCCCCTACGAAGTGTATTTATAAGGATATAAAGGTTTTTCTATACCAAAATATTTTGAATTTTTTGCTAACTTTACCTATGCTGCGGGCCTTAGTTTAGGAGATACAGCACTTTTAAGATTTTCCAGATTCAACTACACATATCTCCGCTTCTAGGTTTCGGATTCCCTTAGTTTCTTTAGCATATGAAAGGTGAGACAAAAATCTAGCCTCATGTGAAATTTGGATCCCCTACGAAGTGTATTTATAAGGATATAAAGGTTTTTCTATACCAAAATATTTTGAATTTTTTGCTAACTTTACCTATGCTGCGGGCCTTAGTTTAGGAGATACAGCACTTTTAAGATTTTCCAGATTCAACTACACATATCTCCGCTTCTAGGTTTCGGATTCCCTTAGTTTCTTTTGCATGTGAAAGGTGAGACAAAAATCTAGCCTCATGTGAAATTTGGATCCCCTACGAAGTGTATTTATAAGGATACAAAGGTTTTTCTATACCAAAATATTTTGAATTTTTTGCTAACTTTACCTATGCTGCGGGCCTTAGTTTAGGAGATACAGCACTTTTAAGATTTTTCCAGATTCAACTACACATATCTCCGCTTCTAGGTTTCGGATTCCCTTAGTTTCTTTAGCATATGAAAGGTGAGACAAAAATCTAGCCTCATGTGAAATTTGGATCCCCTACGAAGTGTATTTATAAGGATATAAAGGTTTTTCTATACCAAAATATTTTGAATTTTTTGCTAACTTTACCTATGCTGCGGGCCTTAGTTTAGGAGATACAGCACTTTTAAGATTTTCCAGATTCAACTACACATATCTCCGCTTCTAGGTTTCGGATTCCCTTAGTTTCTTTAGCATATGAAAGGTGAGACAAAAATCTAGCCTCATGTGAAATTTGGATCCCCTACGAAGTGTATTTATAAGGATATAAAGGTTTTTCTATACCAAAATATTTTGAATTTTTTGCTAACTTTACCTATGCTGCGGGCCTTAGTTTAGGAGATACAGCACTTTTAAGATTTTCCAGATTCAACTACACATATCTCCGCTTCTAGGTTTCGGATTCCCTTAGTTTCTTTTGCATGTGAAAGGTGAGACAAAAATCTAGCCTCATGTGAAATTTGGATCCCCTACGAAGTGTATTTATAAGGATATAAAGGTTTTTCTATACCAAAATATTTTGAATTTTTTGCTAACTTTACCTATGCTGCGGGCCTTAGTTTAGGAGATACAGCACTTTTAAGATTTTCCAGATTCAACAACACATATCTCCGCTTCTAGGTTTCGGATTCCCTTAGTTTCTTTAGCATATGAAAGGTGAGACAAAAATCTAGCCTCATGTGAAATTTGGATCCCCTACGAAGTGTATTTATAAGGATATAAAGGTTTTTCTATACCAAAATATTTTGAATTTTTTGCTAACTTTACCTATGCTGCGGGCCTTAGTTTAGGAGATACAGCACTTTTAAGATTTTCCAGATTCAACTACACATATCTCCGCTTCTAGGTTTCGTATTCCCTTAGTTTCTTTAGCATATGAAAGGTGAGACAAAAATCTAGCCTCATGTGAAATTTGGATCCCCTACGAAGTGTATTCATAAGGATATAAAGGTTTTTCTATACCAAAATATTTTGAATTTTTTGCTAACTTTACCTATGCTGCGGGCCTTAGTTTAGGAGATACAGCACTTTTAAGATTTTCCAGATTCAACTACACATATCTCCGCTTCTAGGTTTCGGATTCCCTTAGTTTCTTTAGCATATGAAAGGTGAGACAAAAATCTAGCCTCATGTGAAATTTGGATCCCCTACGAAGTGTATTCATAAGGATATAAAGGTTTTTCTATACCAAAATATTTTGAATTTTTTGCTAACTTTACCTATGCTGCGGGCCTTAGTTTAGGAGATACAGCACTTTTAAGATTTTTCCAGATTCAACTACACATATCTCCGCTTCTAGGTTTCGGATTCCCTTAGTTTCTTTAGCATATGAAAGGTGAGACAAAAATCTAGCCTCATGTGAAATTTGGATCCCCTACGAAGTGTATTCATAAGGATATAAAGGTTTTTCTATACCAAAATATTTTGAATTTTTTGCTAACTTTACCTATGCTGCGGGCCTTAGTTTAGGAGATACAGCACTTTTAAGATTTTCCAGATTCAACTACACATATCTCCGCAACTAGGTTTCGGATTCCCTTAGTTTCTTTAGCATATGAAAGGTGAGACAAAAATCTAGCCTCATGTGAAATTTGGATCCCCTACGAAGTGTATTCATAAGGGTATAAAGGTTTTTCTATACCAAAATATTTTGAATTTTTTGCTAACTTTACCTATGCTGCGGGCCTTAGTTTAGGAGATACAGCACTTTTAAGATTTTCCAGATTCAACTACACATATCTCCGCTTCTAGGTTTCGGATTCCCTTAGTTTCTTTAGCATATGAAAGGTGAGACAAAAATCTAGCCTCATGTGAAATTTGGATCCCCTACGAAGTGTATTCATAAGGATATAAAGGTTTTTCTATACCAAAATATTTTGAATTTTTTGCTAACTTTACCTATGCTGCGGGCCTTAGTTTAGGAGATACAGCACTTTTAAGATTTTCCAGATTCAACTACACATATCTCCGCTTCTAGGTTTCGGATTCCCTTAGTTTCTTTAGCATATGAAAGGTGAGACAAAAATCTAGCCTCATGTGAAATTTGGATCCCCTACGAAGTGTATTCATAAGGATATAAAGGTTTTTCTATACCAAAATATTTTGAATTTTTTGCTAACTTTACCTATGCTGCGGGCCTTAGTTTAGGAGATACAGCACTTTTAAGATTTTCCAGATTCAACTACACATATCTCCGCTTCTAGGTTTCGGATTCCCTTAGTTTCTTTAGCATATGAAAGGTGAGACAAAAATCTAGCCTCATGTGAAATTTGGATCCCCTACGAAGTGTATTCATAAGGATATAAAGGTTTTTCTATACCAAAATATTTTGAATTTTTTGCTAACTTTACCTATGCTGCGGGCCTTAGTTTAGGAGATACAGCACTTTTAAGATTTTCCAGATTCAACTACACATATCTCCGCTTCTAGGTTTCGGATTCCCTTAGTTTCTTTAGCATATGAAAGGTGAGACAAAAATCTAGCCTCATGTGAAATTTGGATCCCCTACGAAGTGTATTCATAAGGATATAAAGGTTTTTCTATACCAAAATATTTTGAATTTTTTGCTAACTTTACCTATGCTGCGGGCCTTAGTTTAGGAGATACAGCACTTTTAAGATTTTCCAGATTCAACTACACATATCTCCGCTTCTAGGTTTCGGATTCCCTTAGTTTCTTTAGCATATGAAAGGTGAGACAAAAATCTAGCCTCATGTGAAATTTGGATCCCCTACGAAGTGTATTCATAAGGATATAAAGGTTTTTCTATACCAAAATATTTTGAATTTTTTGCTAACTTTACCTATGCTGCGGGCCTTAGTTTAGGAGATACAGCACTTTTAAGATTTTCCAGATTCAACTACACATATCTCCGCTTCTAGGTTTCGGATTCCCTTAGTTTCTTTAGCATATGAAAGGTGAGACAAAAATCTAGCCTCATGTGAAATTTGGATCCCCTACGAAGTGTATTTATAAGGATATAAAGGATTTTCTATACCAAAATATTTTGAATTTTTTGCTAACTTTACCTCTGCTGCGGGCCTTAGTTTAGGAGATACAGCCCTTTTAAGATTTTCCAGATTCAACTTCACATATCTCCTTGTAGGTTTCGGATTCCCTTAGTTTCTTTAGCATATGAAAGGTGAGACAAAAATCTAGCCTCATGTGAAATTTGGATCCCCTACGAAGTGTATTCATAAGGGTATAAAGGTTTTTCTATACCAAAATATTTTGAATTTTTTGCTAACTTTACCTATGCTGCGGGCCTTAGTTTAGGAGATACAGCACTTTTAAGATTTTCCAGATTCAACTACACATATCTCCGCTTCTAGGTTTCGGATTCCCTTAGTTTCTTTAGCATATGAAAGGTGAGACAAAAATCTAGCCTCATGTGAAATTTGGATCCCCTACGAAGTGTATTCATAAGGATATAAAGGTTTTTCTATACCAAAATATTTTGAATTTTTTGCTAACTTTACCTATGCTGCGGGCCTTAGTTTAGGAGATACAGCACTTTTAAGATTTTCCAGATTCAACTACACATATCTCCGCTTCTAGGTTTCGGATTCCCTTAGTTTCTTTTGCATGTGAAAGGTGAGACAAAAATCTAGCCTCATGTGAAATTTGGATCCCCTACGAAGTGTATTCATAAGGATATAAAGGTTTTTCTATACCAAAATATTTTGAATTTTTTGCTAACTTTACCTATGCTGCGGGCCTTAGTTTAGGAGATACAGCACTTTTAAGATTTTCCAGATTCAACTACACATATCTCCGCAACTAGGTTTCGGATTCCCTTAGTTTCTTTAGCATATGAAAGGTGAGACAAAAATCTAGCCTCATGTGAAATTTGGATCCCCTACGAAGTGTATTCATAAGGATATAAAGGTTTTTCTATACCAAAATATTTTGAATTTTTTGCTAACTTTACCTATGCTGCGGGCCTTAGTTTAGGAGATACAGCACTTTTAAGATTTTCCAGATTCAACTACACATATCTCCGCTTCTAGGTTTCGGATTCCCTTAGTTTCTTTAGCATATGAAAGGTGAGACAAAAATCTAGCCTCATGTGAAATTTGGATCCCCTACGAAGTGTATTTATAAGGATATAAAGGTTTTTCTATACCAAAATATTTTGAATTTTTTGCTAACTTTACCTATGCTGCGGGCCTTAGTTTAGGAGATACAGCACTTTTAAGATTTTCCAGATTCAACTACACATATCTCCGCTTCTAGGTTTCGGATTCCCTTAGTTTCTTTTGCATGTGAAAGGTGAGACAAAAATCTAGCCTCATGTGAAATTTGGATCCCCTACGAAGTGTATTCATAAGGATATAAAGGTTTTTCTATACCAAAATATTTTGAATTTTTTGCTAACTTTACCTATGCTGCGGGCCTTAGTTTAGGAGATACAGCACTTTTAAGATTTTCCAGATTCAACTACACATATCTCCGCTTCTAGGTTTCGGATTCCCTTAGTTTCTTTTGCATGTGAAAGGTGAGACAAAAATCTAGCCTCATGTGAAATTTGGATCCCCTACGAAGTGTATTCATAAGGGTATAAAGGTTTTTCTATACCAAAATATTTTGAATTTTTTGCTAACTTTACCTATGCTGCGGGCCTTAGTTTAGGAGATACAGCACTTTTAAGATTTTTCCAGATTCAACTACACATATCTCCGCTTCTAGGTTTCGGATTCCCTTAGTTTCTTTAGCATATGAAAGGTGAGACAAAAATCTAGCCTCATGTGAAATTTGGATCCCCTACGAAGTGTATTCATAAGGATATAAAGGTTTTTCTATACCAAAATATTTTGAATTTTTTGCTAACTTTACCTATGCTGCGGGCCTTAGTTTAGGAGATACAGCACTTTTAAGATTTTCCAGATTCAACTACACATATCTCCGCTTCTAGGTTTCGGATTCCCTTAGTTTCTTTAGCATATGAAAGGTGAGACAAAAATCTAGCCTCATGTGAAATTTGGATCCCCTACGAAGTGTATTCATAAGGATATAAAGGTTTTTCTATACCAAAATATTTTGAATTTTTTGCTAACTTTACCTATGCTGCGGGCCTTAGTTTAGGAGATACAGCACTTTTAAGATTTTCCAGATTCAACTACACATATCTCCGCTTCTAGGTTTCGGATTCCCTTAGTTTCTTTAGCATATGAAAGGTGAGACAAAAATCTAGCCTCATGTGAAATTTGGATCCCCTACGAAGTGTATTCATAAGGATATAAAGGTTTTTCTATACCAAAATATTTTGAATTTTTTGCTAACTTTACCTATGCTGCGGGCCTTAGTTTAGGAGATACAGCACTTTTAAGATTTTCCAGATTCAACTACACATATCTCCGCTTCTAGGTTTCGGATTCCCTTAGTTTCTTTTGCATGTGAAAGGTGAGACAAAAATCTAGCCTCATGTGAAATTTGGATCCCCTACGAAGTGTATTCATAAGGATATAAAGGTTTTTCTATACCAAAATATTTTGAATTTTTTGCTAACTTTACCTATGCTGCGGGCCTTAGTTTAGGAGATACAGCACTTTTAAGATTTTCCAGATTCAACTACACATATCTCCGCTTCTAGGTTTCGGATTCCCTTAGTTTCTTTAGCATATGAAAGGTGAGACAAAAATCTAGCCTCATGTGAAATTTGGATCCCCTACGAAGTGTATTTATAAGGATATAAAGGATTTTCTATACCAAAATATTTTGAATTTTTTGCTAACTTTACCTCTGCTGCGGGCCTTAGTTTAGGAGATACAGCCCTTTTAAGATTTTCCAGATTCAACTTCACATATCTCCTTGTAGGTTTCGGATTCCCTTAGTTTCTTTAGCATATGAAAGGTGAGACAAAAATCTAGCCTCATGTGAAATTTGGATCCCCTACGAAGTGTATTCATAAGGGTATAAAGGTTTTTCTATACCAAAATATTTTGAATTTTTTGCTAACTTTACCTATGCTGCGGGCCTTAGTTTAGGAGATACAGCACTTTTAAGATTTTCCAGATTCAACTACACATATCTCCGCTTCTAGGTTTCGGATTCCCTTAGTTTCTTTAGCATATGAAAGGTGAGACAAAAATCTAGCCTCATGTGAAATTTGGATCCCCTACGAAGTGTATTCATAAGGATATAAAGGTTTTTCTATACCAAAATATTTTGAATTTTTTGCTAACTTTACCTATGCTGCGGGCCTTAGTTTAGGAGATACAGCACTTTTAAGATTTTCCAGATTCAACTACACATATCTCCGCTTCTAGGTTTCGGATTCCCTTAGTTTCTTTTGCATGTGAAAGGTGAGACAAAAATCTAGCCTCATGTGAAATTTGGATCCCCTACGAAGTGTATTCATAAGGATATAAAGGTTTTTCTATACCAAAATATTTTGAATTTTTTGCTAACTTTACCTATGCTGCGGGCCTTAGTTTAGGAGATACAGCACTTTTAAGATTTTCCAGATTCAACTACACATATCTCCGCAACTAGGTTTCGGATTCCCTTAGTTTCTTTAGCATATGAAAGGTGAGACAAAAATCTAGCCTCATGTGAAATTTGGATCCCCTACGAAGTGTATTTATAAGGATACAAAGGTTTTTCTATACCAAAATATTTTGAATTTTTTGCTAACTTTACCTATGCTGCGGGCCTTAGTTTAGGAGATACAGCACTTTTAAGATTTTCCAGATTCAACTACACATATCTCCGCTTCTAGGTTTCGGATTCCCTTAGTTTCTTTAGCATATGAAAGGTGAGACAAAAATCTAGCCTCATGTGAAATTTGGATCCCCTACGAAGTGTATTTATAAGGATACAAAGGTTTTTCTATACCAAAATATTTTGAATTTTTTGCTAACTTTACCTATGCTGCGGGCCTTAGTTTAGGAGATACAGCACTTTTAAGATTTTCCAGATTCAACTACACATATCTCCGCTTCTAGGTTTCGGATTCCCTTAGTTTCTTTTGCATGTGAAAGGTGAGACAAAAATCTAGCCTCATGTGAAATTTGGATCCCCTACGAAGTGTATTCATAAGGGTATAAAGGTTTTTCTATACCAAAATATTTTGAATTTTTTGCTAACTTTACCTATGCTGCGGGCCTTAGTTTAGGAGATACAGCACTTTTAAGATTTTTCCAGATTCAACTACACATATCTCCGCTTCTAGGTTTCGGATTCCCTTAGTTTCTTTAGCATATGAAAGGTGAGACAAAAATCTAGCCTCATGTGAAATTTGGATCCCCTACGAAGTGTATTCATAAGGATATAAAGGTTTTTCTATACCAAAATATTTTGAATTTTTTGCTAACTTTACCTATGCTGCGGGCCTTAGTTTAGGAGATACAGCACTTTTAAGATTTTCCAGATTCAACTACACATATCTCCGCAACTAGGTTTCGGATTCCCTTAGTTTCTTTAGCATATGAAAGGTGAGACAAAAATCTAGCCTCATGTGAAATTTGGATCCCCTACGAAGTGTATTCATAAGGGTATAAAGGTTTTTCTATACCAAAATATTTTGAATTTTTTGCTAACTTTACCTATGCTGCGGGCCTTAGTTTAGGAGATACAGCACTTTTAAGATTTTCCAGATTCAACTACACATATCTCCGCTTCTAGGTTTCGGATTCCCTTAGTTTCTTTAGCATATGAAAGGTGAGACAAAAATCTAGCCTCATGTGAAATTTGGATCCCCTACGAAGTGTATTCATAAGGATATAAAGGTTTTTCTATACCAAAATATTTTGAATTTTTTGCTAACTTTACCTATGCTGCGGGCCTTAGTTTAGGAGATACAGCACTTTTAAGATTTTCCAGATTCAACTACACATATCTCCGCTTCTAGGTTTCGGATTCCCTTAGTTTCTTTAGCATATGAAAGGTGAGACAAAAATCTAGCCTCATGTGAAATTTGGATCCCCTACGAAGTGTATTCATAAGGATATAAAGGTTTTTCTATACCAAAATATTTTGAATTTTTTGCTAACTTTACCTATGCTGCGGGCCTTAGTTTAGGAGATACAGCACTTTTAAGATTTTCCAGATTCAACTACACATATCTCCGCTTCTAGGTTTCGGATTCCCTTAGTTTCTTTAGCATATGAAAGGTGAGACAAAAATCTAGCCTCATGTGAAATTTGGATCCCCTACGAAGTGTATTCATAAGGATATAAAGGTTTTTCTATACCAAAATATTTTGAATTTTTTGCTAACTTTACCTATGCTGCGGGCCTTAGTTTAGGAGATACAGCACTTTTAAGATTTTCCAGATTCAACTACACATATCTCCGCTTCTAGGTTTCGGATTCCCTTAGTTTCTTTTGCATGTGAAAGGTGAGACAAAAATCTAGCCTCATGTGAAATTTGGATCCCCTACGAAGTGTATTCATAAGGATATAAAGGTTTTTCTATACCAAAATATTTTGAATTTTTTGCTAACTTTACCTATGCTGCGGGCCTTAGTTTAGGAGATACAGCACTTTTAAGATTTTCCAGATTCAACTACACATATCTCCGCTTCTAGGTTTCGGATTCCCTTAGTTTCTTTAGCATATGAAAGGTGAGACAAAAATCTAGCCTCATGTGAAATTTGGATCCCCTACGAAGTGTATTTATAAGGATATAAAGGATTTTCTATACCAAAATATTTTGAATTTTTTGCTAACTTTACCTCTGCTGCGGGCCTTAGTTTAGGAGATACAGCCCTTTTAAGATTTTCCAGATTCAACTTCACATATCTCCTTGTAGGTTTCGGATTCCCTTAGTTTCTTTAGCATATGAAAGGTGAGACAAAAATCTAGCCTCATGTGAAATTTGGATCCCCTACGAAGTGTATTCATAAGGGTATAAAGGTTTTTCTATACCAAAATATTTTGAATTTTTTGCTAACTTTACCTATGCTGCGGGCCTTAGTTTAGGAGATACAGCACTTTTAAGATTTTCCAGATTCAACTACACATATCTCCGCTTCTAGGTTTCGGATTCCCTTAGTTTCTTTAGCATATGAAAGGTGAGACAAAAATCTAGCCTCATGTGAAATTTGGATCCCCTACGAAGTGTATTCATAAGGATATAAAGGTTTTTCTATACCAAAATATTTTGAATTTTTTGCTAACTTTACCTATGCTGCGGGCCTTAGTTTAGGAGATACAGCACTTTTAAGATTTTCCAGATTCAACTACACATATCTCCGCTTCTAGGTTTCGGATTCCCTTAGTTTCTTTTGCATGTGAAAGGTGAGACAAAAATCTAGCCTCATGTGAAATTTGGATCCCCTACGAAGTGTATTTATAAGGATACAAAGGTTTTTCTATACCAAAATATTTTGAATTTTTTGCTAACTTTACCTATGCTGCGGGCCTTAGTTTAGGAGATACAGCACTTTTAAGATTTTTCCAGATTCAACTACACATATCTCCGCTTCTAGGTTTCGGATTCCCTTAGTTTCTTTAGCATATGAAAGGTGAGACAAAAATCTAGCCTCATGTGAAATTTGGATCCCCTACGAAGTGTATTTATAAGGATATAAAGGTTTTTCTATACCAAAATATTTTGAATTTTTTGCTAACTTTACCTATGCTGCGGGCCTTAGTTTAGGAGATACAGCACTTTTAAGATTTTCCAGATTCAACTACACATATCTCCGCTTCTAGGTTTCGGATTCCCTTAGTTTCTTTAGCATATGAAAGGTGAGACAAAAATCTAGCCTCATGTGAAATTTGGATCCCCTACGAAGTGTATTTATAAGGATATAAAGGTTTTTCTATACCAAAATATTTTGAATTTTTTGCTAACTTTACCTATGCTGCGGGCCTTAGTTTAGGAGATACAGCACTTTTAAGATTTTCCAGATTCAACTACACATATCTCCGCTTCTAGGTTTCGGATTCCCTTAGTTTCTTTTGCATGTGAAAGGTGAGACAAAAATCTAGCCTCATGTGAAATTTGGATCCCCTACGAAGTGTATTTATAAGGATATAAAGGTTTTTCTATACCAAAATATTTTGAATTTTTTGCTAACTTTACCTATGCTGCGGGCCTTAGTTTAGGAGATACAGCACTTTTAAGATTTTCCAGATTCAACAACACATATCTCCGCTTCTAGGTTTCGGATTCCCTTAGTTTCTTTAGCATATGAAAGGTGAGACAAAAATCTAGCCTCATGTGAAATTTGGATCCCCTACGAAGTGTATTCATAAGGGTATAAAGGTTTTTCTATACCAAAATATTTTGAATTTTTTGCTAACTTTACCTATGCTGCGGGCCTTAGTTTAGGAGATACAGCACTTTTAAGATTTTCCAGATTCAACTACACATATCTCCGCTTCTAGGTTTCGGATTCCCTTAGTTTCTTTAGCATATGAAAGGTGAGACAAAAATCTAGCCTCATGTGAAATTTGGATCCCCTACGAAGTGTATTCATAAGGATATAAAGGTTTTTCTATACCAAAATATTTTGAATTTTTTGCTAACTTTACCTATGCTGCGGGCCTTAGTTTAGGAGATACAGCACTTTTAAGATTTTCCAGATTCAACTACACATATCTCCGCTTCTAGGTTTCGGATTCCCTTAGTTTCTTTAGCATATGAAAGGTGAGACAAAAATCTAGCCTCATGTGAAATTTGGATCCCCTACGAAGTGTATTTATAAGGATATAAAGGATTTTCTATACCAAAATATTTTGAATTTTTTGCTAACTTTACCTCTGCTGCGGGCCTTAGTTTAGGAGATACAGCCCTTTTAAGATTTTCCAGATTCAACTTCACATATCTCCTTGTAGGTTTCGGATTCCCTTAGTTTCTTTAGCATATGAAAGGTGAGACAAAAATCTAGCCTCATGTGAAATTTGGATCCCCTACGAAGTGTATTCATAAGGGTATAAAGGTTTTTCTATACCAAAATATTTTGAATTTTTTGCTAACTTTACCTATGCTGCGGGCCTTAGTTTAGGAGATACAGCACTTTTAAGATTTTCCAGATTCAACTACACATATCTCCGCTTCTAGGTTTCGGATTCCCTTAGTTTCTTTTGCATGTGAAAGGTGAGACAAAAATCTAGCCTCATGTGAAATTTGGATCCCCTACGAAGTGTATTCATAAGGATATAAAGGTTTTTCTATACCAAAATATTTTGAATTTTTTGCTAACTTTACCTATGCTGCGGGCCTTAGTTTAGGAGATACAGCACTTTTAAGATTTTCCAGATTCAACTACACATATCTCCGCTTCTAGGTTTCGGATTCCCTTAGTTTCTTTAGCATATGAAAGGTGAGACAAAAATCTAGCCTCATGTGAAATTTGGATCCCCTACGAAGTGTATTTATAAGGATATAAAGGATTTTCTATACCAAAATATTTTGAATTTTTTGCTAACTTTACCTCTGCTGCGGGCCTTAGTTTAGGAGATACAGCCCTTTTAAGATTTTCCAGATTCAACTACACATATCTCCTTGTAGGTTTCGGATTCCCTTAGTTTCTTTTGCATGTGAAATTTGAATGGAATCTAATTATGAAAATATTTTGCTGTTGGTATGAAGATGCAAATGTTGATAATGCTGATGATGATGTTGACAATGTTGATGTTCTGTTTTCAAATAATCTGCATTCATATTTAAAAGAGCAAAAGCACGAAAATGCTTTATCTACAGCAAGGCTTCAAAAGATTGACGTTGGCGAATGGTGATGATGATGACAGTGAAAGCGAGCCAAGTGTTGTTATGATATTTTTCTGCAATTTTTGGTTTTAAATTATTTAAATGCTTTTCCATCATTTCGCATTCATTCTTTCTCGTTCTCTCTACAAAATATAATCAGTCGAGTAAAAGTGTTAAACGATTTCAATTTGAATTACATTTTTTTCAATCATTCCATTATTTCCATTTCGTTTTTATATTTTGTTTTGTGTATTCCAACAGGCTGTCGAGGATTTAATGAAAAAATTACGCTGCCTCATCGAGGGGTGCTACTTTTTACGCGATTACATTCCGCTGAATCTATTCATGTTGGATAATCGCCATGTGAAACTGTCAATTGCGATGTTGGTGCAGCAGATTTATGATTTCATTATTGATTTTTACAAGTCAATGAATCTGAATGAGAATCGTGCGTAAGTAACCAATTAAATATTTAATTTAAATTTGTTATTTTGTTTTTATATTCAAATATGTGGCTTCAGGGCGGTTTAAGTAGTAAATGGCGTGGAAGTGAAGTAATGCAAGTGATGAAAGATTAAAATTTCATATTTATGCGAAATATTTCCATACCAGTTTCAGAACATTTAATTAATTAAACCATTGATAAGGATGAAGTCTTGAAATGTTTGTTATTCATTTGGATGGCTTTGAAGTGGCCTAGGCCGTATTATAGTACAAATTGCCATATTCCCTTTACTCGCTCCGAAAATGCCATGCTCATAGCAAGAAAAGAAAATCATAGAACAAAAAACGCTGTTCAAATTTAATTCCATTAAACGACTTGTAAACACCTGAGAATATAACAAGTTTGGTTGAAACGTCGTCCGGCCAGTCCATGAAACTATGCAGTTTTTCCTTTTAATATCATTTTCATAACAAAAGCCATTGAACTTCTTTGCTACTTGGTTGGCCGGCTAATGTCCATAACGTTTGGCCAAACAAAAGACTTCAATTTAACCAGCAGAGAGACCATCAGCTGGAACACTGAAGTACCCATAGAGCAAACCTTTTAAAAATTCCAACATATACAATTTTATCTTAATTGAATTTTATATGCAAGTAGCTGCAACAAACAAAACACAAATACACTCAACTGTATTTCCTTTGCAGTATCTGTGATGCGCTGGAAGAAATGTCCATGAAGGCTGGCGAACGGCCCGAGGAGACGGCCGAAGTGGTGGCACTGCAAAATTACCTGGCCGAATGTCGTGATGAGCGTATATACGCGATAAAAGATGAAATCAAAACGGTGGTGAAGCGTGTAACATTTCTGCTGACCCATGCCATCTGCTCCAGTAAGTATTGCTTAGTTTGCTTAGATGTGTGTGTGTGTGGTTGCATCGCTGTGAAAGCGGTTGTGGCTCGGTGATGGTGGTGTTGGTGGCATTTGGTGTCCTTTGAGAGCCAAGAAAACTTGCAATCGGCTAATGTGCTCACAGTGGGTTGCCCTCCTAATTAGCTTCCTAATTAGATGCGTATCTGTATGAGTTTGTATGCTTATGCGATCTGAATCTAAAGGCCATGGAGGCCTCAATGCCAAATTCATGAGGTTATTTGTGCAAGCGTTACTCATGCGAAGTCATGTTGCTTTGACAACGCTCAGACGGATATCATGTCAGTTGGTTACTATTGCAAAGAAAAGCCAAAGCTTTTAATTAATTTTCACTCACGCACATTCAGGCCAGTGTAATGGCATTTAACCTGAGGGACATGTTGCATCTTTCCTTCACACAGGCGACGATATTCACCTGAATACACGCACTTTCATACTGCCCTCGGAGTTGGAAGCGGTCTTGGACTTGAGTGCGGCACGTTTGAATGTCGTGCGTGATAATCTCGAATTGGCATTACGGTGAGTAGTTTGCTGTGCTTGCAACTGCAGTTGAGATGCAATTTTTTATATCTTTTTTTTTTGTGTCTTTTTTTTTTTAGCGAAAAGCGTCTTCTTTTCGAGCAACTGCTTATAACGGAAAAGCGACGCATGGATGGTTTCCGTTTGAAGGAAGTGCGTGACATTTTGACTTTGGACGATTTGAAGGAACGCGTCGAAACCGTCGATACCTTGTATGAGATGATTGAGGTAATATTGAAGTACGAAGACGTGTGAAAGCTTCATTCACGTTCATAATCGAAGGGTCGCGCAGTAGGTACTCCCAACAAAACAATAATATGCTTGTCTGCATTTACAGAGTTTAAGTCGCGAGGCCAAGGCCATCAATGTGGAAGAGCATTTGCTGCAAATTGATGTCTCACCATTTCCAATCCTGGCAGAAATCATAGAGAAAATGGAACCATTGGAGAAGTTATGGAAGACGGCATATGAGTTTGAAAAGAACCATCAAGTGTGGTGAGTAACTGAAAATGATGAGCTGTGATGAATATACACAAGGGGCAGTCAGTTCTCAATGTGGCCACTTTTAGCCTCAGTAAAATTTAACCATGTTCCCTTCCATTGCAGGATGTATGGCCAATTCCAATGCCTAAATGCCGATGCCATACAAGAGGAAGTGGAGAATATGCACAAGGTAAGTAGCCAGAGGCAACTACACAAACCGCAATTGGTTTCTGAATTTGTTGCCTTCCTCTGCAACACAATGTACGACCTTCAGCTCAACAAATAGAAAAAAATGCCATTACTGCACTCTAACCTCTCTTGCCCCCTTCGCCCAGATAATCTACAAACTTACTCGCCAATTGGGCAGTAATCCGACAGCGCGACGTGCCGCCGATCAGATACGCATGAAAATTGAAAAGTTCCGCATCTATTTGCCGCTGCTCGATGCCATTTGTCGCCAGGGCTTGGAAGAGCGCCACTGGGAATTGATATCGAAAGAGTTGGGGCGCGCATGCAATCCAACGCTGTTTGCCTCACTTAAAGACATGATAGATGCGGACATAATGAGCATTTTGCCGCAATTGGAGGAGATTTCGAATGCTGCGGGCAAGGAGTTCGAATTGAACTCGTCACTGGATGCCATGAAGGGCGATTGGCAGGATGTGCTGTTCGATGTGTTGCAGTATCGTGATTCCGATACGAATATATTGGCCTCGTTGGATGACATTCAGACACAGTTGGATGATCATATAATGCGAACGCAGGCCATGAAACGCTCGCCGTTTATAGTGGCGCTGGGCACGAAGGCGGATGATTGGGAGACGCGTTTGGTAATGATACAGAATATCATTGATGCGTGGACGCAAGTGCAAATAACTTGGATGTATTTGGAGCCGATTTTCAGTTCGGAAGATATTATGCGTCAGATGCCCATCGAGGGTAGGAACTTTAAGGCGGTAGGTTGTGATTTGGGACACTGGTTGGGAGAAATTATTTTCGTTCTCTTCTTCAGGTGGACAAAACCTGGCGCAAGATTATGCGTTTCACGCTCAGCGACTTGCATGTCATGGCTGCTACCGAATACCCAGACATGCTGGAGATCTTTCGAAAGGCTGTGGCCGATTTGGAATCCGTCCAGAAAGGCCTCAACACTTATCTCGAACAGAAGCGTTTGTTCTTTGCGCGCTTCTTCTTCCTGTCCAACGATGAGTTGCTGGAGATACTCTCCGAAACGAAAGATCCACAACGGGTGCAGCCCCATTTGAAGAAGTGCTTCGAGGGTGTAAGTAAATAGTCTCGCCGCAGCGACAACTATTCCCCTCTTAACCCTGCATTTGTGTGCTGAAATCGTTTCAGATTGCTGCCTTGACCTTCGAGGAATCGGGTGAAATCAGCGAAATGATTTCCGATGAGAATGAACGTGTTGCTCTGATCCGAAAAATTAACCCACAAACGGCCAATGTATGTGCCGTGTTGCAAGTGCAATGAATCCTCTCACATGTTGATTGTTCACACATTTCTCGCTTAGGGTTTGGTGGAACTTTGGCTGAAGGACGTGGAGACCACAATGCTGGAGAGTGTGCAGGAGCAGATGAAATCCGCTTGGGAAGATTATTTCTTGGTGGAACGTATTAAGTGGGTCACCGTATGGCCCGGGCAGGTGGTGCAAAGTATTTCCTGCATGGCATGGACATTTGAGGTTCGTACCATTGTGTATTTGTTGTTGTTGTTGTTTTTTTTTTTGGTATTGGTTATCTCACATAGCTTCCCTCCCCTTCCCTTCCCAAGCCACCTCAATATTCCGCCAAACACAGAAGCTCTGCTATTTAGTTGGCTTGCCTTATCTCGTACGATGCATACGCTGCTGTGGTCGTTGCTGTTGTTGTTGTTGTTTTGTTATTTTCCGTTTCCCAACTAAACACAAACTGACCAAAGTTTCCAATTTTAATAACGTTGTTAAGCGCCACAATAGTTTATCCTCATCGCCCTTGTGTCGTTGGGAGCCATTGTTTTGTCCCATTGTGCTTGTGACATTCCGATTAATATTCTGCTTAGTTGTTTTGCATTTCAACTAAAACTTTGCACTTGTGTCATTGGTTTGTTGTTGTTGTTTTTTTTGCAGCAGCAGCATTTTTGCTTTTATTTTCTGTGTGGCATTTTATCTTTTATCGCGATGGAACTATTTGCCCAACTTTGGTCAATGCTTTTGAAAATAATACATTTCATAAATTTAACCCTATCCTTCATCTACTTCATCTACTTAGGTCGAAGAGGCTATTGAGAACGCTGTCGTGCCGGGGTATTTGGAAAAGTCCAATCTGCAAATTGGCGAATTAGTCAAATTGGTACGCACGGATTTACACAGTGGCACTCGTATTACCATTGAGGCCTTAATCGTTCTGGATGTACACGGTAAGAGGGTGGGAAACGAAAACATTCACCAATTTGTCTTGGATTACTTGTGATTACATTAAAATGCTTTGGTTTTGTGAAGCTCGCGATGTTGTCAAGTATCTGGTGGATCTGAATATTTCCTCTATCAGCGAGTTCGATTGGATATCGCAGTTACGTTACTACTGGAAAGCGAACGAGAGTAAGTTTTAACGTAGGCATCTTGCTGCCATAGATAACAACTACCCGATTTTCATGAAAAAGGGACATAGCATGATTGTGATATGTACAACGTTTTAATGGGCTGGTCATAATTGAAGTTGACATGACGGTGATATGACGAAGTACACCAGGAAAAAAATAGTATCTGCTGTGTGCTTGTCAGGGGAGTAGATTTCAAGAAAGGGGAGTAGATATGGTTTTCTGCATAGAGTAGTTGAAATTCTGCGAGAGTAGTAGAAATTTATGTCAGGGTAGTAGATTACTAGAAAGAGTAGTAGTTTTGCATAGTATGAAACTCACATAAATTTTGGAGGAATAGATTTCTAACAATAGTAGTAGAAAATACCTTGAGGGGAGTAGAAAAATCTACTACCGTAGTAGAATAGTAGAATTTAAAAATTCAACGCGAGACTAGTAGACCTACTCCGATTGCCAACATTCGCTCTCTGATATGATAACATCAGCTGATGGAACTGCTACCCATATACAGGGTGACCCATCTTGTAGTTTCTTTCTGAATCTTATATTATTTTAACAGTGGCAGCTCTTTTCCGCACGAAAGACAGAAAGTCAATATCATATCTCCGTGGAATGAAATTATTTCTAAAGTCAATGCAGTGTTGCCCAAACAGTGCGTTTATTGAAAATAAGTTTTGGCCGAAATTAGGCAATGATGGCAATTGGCCATCTCGGCGCTGCGATTTGATGCCGTTAGATTTTGTAGGGTATCGTAAAGGGCCGATGTTGTGCAAACAATCGATTAACGATTCAGGACCTTAAGGCGAATATCGAGCAAGCCATACTTGAGATAGAGCTAGGAACTGTCAAAATTTGGTTGCCGGGATGCGTTACTGCGACAACTAGAAATTAAGTTCGAAGTTCTAAGCTTTCAATTAATGTATATTCGCACATTTCTTATGTATAGAAAAGGAGGAGTACGTGTGCGTTAGCATGGTGGTGACTGATGTCAGTTATGGTATGGAATACCTAGGTAATAATCCACGTCTAGTGGTTACTCCGTTGACCGATCGCTGCTTCAGGTAAGTTAGCCACTGAATATCTATTTAAGCAATATCTTCTTAATACATAAAAACGTTAGTGCGTATGTATGAGTGAACATCACGGCTAAACCACTGAACGTATCAGAACCATACAAACACCATGCGTTTATTTGTGAGCTCCGGAAGGTTTATTTACTACTTTCAACTTGATTGGCCAAATAGGCGAGGTACCATTAATACAAAAACAAAAAACTAAACGAAACAAACAAATTCTGATAAAAAAAATAATTTGTACAAAAGAGAACTTCAAATCAGGCGTCACGCAATTACAAATATAAATTGATGGAATGATTGGTGATAGACTGACTCATCACCGCCCAGCCCAAACCGCTGAACCTAGAGTTCTGCAAATTTCTATGTTATGCTCTGGTGTTTTGGGGGTTCACGGAAAGGGAGGGTACTTTCACTACTTTAAGTATAAGTCCGAGCAACGCCGGGGTATTCCACTAGTACAAATATCAAAGCATACACCTTTCGAACTTTGAAGAACACATCCTTTACACTTTTTTTAAATAAAACAAAAGCCCTGAAATCCATTAAAATTAAATTTTTCGAACTGCGAATAACTTTTTTTTTTTGACATAAATCTGCCAAATAAAGAGAAACACAACAAAAAGAAAAACGATCCGAAGTTGAAACCTTTTTAATGGCTTTTCTGATAACACTTTTATATTAAACAAATAAATCAATGTCCGACAGTCCACAAATACTCAAGGCACACAAAAATGCAAACCGGATAAAGGAGCACACAAAAGGACAGCGAAATATGAAATACAATCGGCAGTTATTTTTGTTTTAAAATTTTTTAAAATACTCATGCAAAAAAGGACACTTCCATAACTGCTTACTGCGTCCTTTTTTCGATTTCGGTTGTCCGTTGCTTTTTTGTTTTCACATTGTTTTGTTTACATTTGCTCTGGGAGACATTTTTATTATTTTCGGTTGTGCTTTTGCAGAACGCTGATGGGTGCGCTTAAATTGTGCTTAGGTGGCGCCCCTGAAGGACCAGCCGGCACAGGCAAAACGGAGACATGCAAGGACTTAGCAAAGGCCGTAGCAAAGAAATGTGTGGTCTTCAATTGCTCCGATGGGCTGGACTACAAGGCCTTGGGCAAATTTTTCAAGGTAATAAATTAAACGAAACTATATTGTCTGCACTAGTGCGTCAGACAGAATACATGCAGAGGACACTCTGGACTGAGAGCGGACAGTTTTGCGCACAGCTGTCACTGTTCATTTGCTTTGGTTATCAAATGCAAGTTGATGATTCAGCGGAAATAAAAAAATGGTGGGCAGTTTTTTTTCTTTTCTTTTCGTTCTCGGCGATAAATTCTTTATTATGTGACCGAGTTAATCGTTAAGCGTAGTCCTGGAATGGTTTAGCGAAATCTTTTTGTACTAACTTCTGAACTAAGTAGTAGTAATATGTCTAGGCACGACGGTGACGGTACTTGGTCTTGCGAACAACCTTGTAACGGTAACCATCATCAGCGAGCACGGTCTGTTCCTCAGGCTGAGCCTCAACAATGGTGGCCTCGGCTACTGGGGGCAAGTATTCGTTGGAGGGCAACTCGTTGACATCACGACGGTGACGGTACTTAGTCTTACGGACAACCTTGTAACGGTAGCCATCATCAGCCAAGACAGCGGACTCTTGGGGTTCGGCAATAATCTGTTGCTCAGCAACGGGAGCTACTGGGGGCAAGTATTCGTTGGAGGGCAACTCATTGACATCGCGACGGTGACGGTACTTAGTCTTGCGGACAACCTTGTAGCGGTAACCATCATCAGCCAGGACAGCGGATTCTTGAGGTTCAACAACAATTTGTTCTTCGACAACTGGAGCACTGGAAACTGGGGGCAAGTACTGATTGGAAGGCAACTCGTTGACATCACGACGGTGACGGTACTTAGTCTTGCGGACAACCTTGTAGCGGTAACCATCATCAGCCAATACAGCGGATTCTTGGGGCTCGGCAATAATCTGTTGCTCAGCAACGGGAGCTACTGGGGGCAAGTATTCGTTGGAGGGCAATTCGTTGACATCACGACGATGACGATATCTGATGCGACGGACAACCTTGTAACGGTAACCATCATCAGCCAGAACGGTCTGCTCCTCGGGTTGTGATTCGGCTTCGGCTACTGGGGGCAAGTATTCGTTGGAGGGCAACTCATTCACATCACGACGGTGACGGTACTTAGTCTTGCGGACAACCTTGTAACGGTAGCCATCATCAGCCAAGACAGCGGACTCTTGGGGTTCGGCAATAATCTGTTGCTCAGCAACGGGCGCTACTGGAGGCAAGTATTCGTTGGAGGGCAATTCGTTGACATCACGACGGTGACGATACTTAGTCTTGCGGACAACCTTGTAGCGGTAACCATCATCAGCCAAGACAGCGGACTCTTGGGGTTCAGCAATAATCTGTTGCTCAGCAACGGGAGCTACTGGAGGCAAGTATTCGTTGGAGGGCAACTCATTCACATCACGACGGTGACGGTACTTAGTCTTGCGGACAACCTTGTAACGATAGCCATCATCAGCCAGAACAGCAGACTCATCGGCGGCCTCAGCAACATGGGTCTCCTCTGCCGGAGGCAAATATTCGTTGGAAGGAGCCTCAATAGCAGCGGCCGCAGCCACCGCCAATATAGCAAAAGCTACAACGAAGAATTTCTAAGGAAAGGAGATAATTTGATTAATTGTCGTTTCAATGACTGGCGACTTTCGTGATTGTTCACGAAAAGTTTTAGGGCTAAACGCACCATTTTTCTTTAAAGCAAAACTCAGCTACCGTCTCAACACCGCTCTAGACAAGTTGAGATGCCAGAATGTGATTCTTAGCCAGCATCAGTTTGTATTTATACGAAATCTGTAAAGTTGATAAACGTTTGAGTTTGTTAGAACTTTCATCTTTCGGCCAAAAACGAAATCGCCAATCTGCTGTTACCATTCAGTGTGGTGAAGAAAATCTTTGCCAAGTTCAGCTGCTGCTGCTGCTGCTTCTTCATCTTCATCAACAGCTGCCAAAAAACGCTCTCCAGAGGCAGCATTTTTTTCGCTTTGGTCGACGGCTTGGACGCTTAAAAAGCAATCGGCTTGTTGTCACATTTAATTGATTACCAATTTCGCCATCAACATTAATTAACCTTGCCTTTGTGCGGCAGCTGAGTTAGTGTTTAGTTTTGGGTTGTTGTTGTTTTTGGTTTGTTTCGTTTATGGTTCGTCGGTTTTCGAGAGACACTCTGGTGCCACTTTAATTTTATGCAGCTTAGGCGGTAAAGATGATACCATTGTGCGACCAGTTTCATTTCATTTCATATAATTTCAGTCTTCTCAAGTGGAGACTTCAACAATCGACAAGTGAAAAGACGGTTTGGGGGTCACTAACCAAGCGACTGTGTACCGAAACGTATACAAATTACTATAAAAGATTATGTATTGAGGGGGGGGCGGTATTTTTTTTATGGTTTGACTTGACTGCGTGGATTTCAGCAAATGTAAATTTAATGCTCAATTTATGTTAAATGAGCGGTTTAGAAAGTGGGAGTTGTCAAGTGTGGACGGTTTAAGCGTGCGCGCTTAAGATTAATTGGATTTTTATGAACACGTGTTATCGCCGCGCTACACATTGAAGGGATGCTGAAAGAGTGGCGAGTGGCGAGTGGCTATGCGAGTTTTTGGCTAAATAATTTGATTAGGCGAATTGGAAAGGGAAGCCCTCGCGAATAACGTCATCCTCCGACGCCAAAACCCACTCATTAAATATGGGATTGGATTTTTGCTTTACTTTACTTTGCTTTCGGTCATAAATTAAGCGTGCGAGTAATTTGGTAATTTAGAAGGGACAACTTAGAAGGGAATTGTCATTACGTGACCAGTGCGATTAAGCGAGGGGGTACGTGTGTATTAGGGATTCGAAGGGGATGGCTGAGTGTGTTCAGTTAAGTAGTTGTTTAAGTCATAATGTATAGAAGAGCTTTCATATTTCCGTCTCTTTGTATGCTCATGAAGTTAGATTTCCACGAACTTCAATGTTGAAATTTTCTTTGCCAAAGTAAAAATTAAATTCTAATTAAAAACGCTATGAAAACGTAAAACGGGAAAGCCATACAAGGTACACATAACTTTTCGAAATTGTAAATGAAAACGGGAAAAAATTAATTGTATTTGGGATGATTTCGTTGTTATAGTAGCAAAGCCACACAAATGTTCCAGGCTACGCTTTAGCAACATTCTAAACAAATTAAAAGTAAACAAACCAAACTGCAGAGATAATAATACAAAAATTTCAAACAAAGCTAAAAAAAAATACAGAAAAAAGTTTTGCAAAAATAAGGAAAAAAAAATACAACAAAAATAAGTAAGGAATTAACAACAAACCGAAGGAGTTTTTTTACAACGGAACAGCACCACCAACGAGAGCACAGACACAAAAACAAGGGGGAAAGTAAAACAAAACAACAACAACATCTAATTGCATTTGTTACAACAACAATAACAACAACAGCAACAAAGACAATGCAAATGGCACAGCACAGGATATGCGCCCAGCAAAATGGACCAACAGACAACTGCGTGGACTTTCGCCACACACACTCACACACACTTGCTCGAACGGATAAGGGAACATATTTATTACAGCACACAACTACAAAGCCATTGAGATCCCTTCGTTGGTTTTCCAAACCCCCCCCCCCCCCGCCCCACGAACACTTGCCCAGAAATGCGTACACATAAATTTGATATCTAGTTGCCAACTCCATCCAAGCATGTTGTTTGCTTTTGCGATCTATTTTTGCCATTCACTGCCTTTCTTTTCTTGTACTCTTATTTTAACGTCTCTATTTTTCCTGCACCTTTTTTTTGCTCGTTTCCCGTTTTAGGGTCTAGCGCAATCTGGTGCCTGGGCTTGCTTCGACGAATTCAATCGCATCGAATTGGAAGTGCTGTCTGTGGTGGCGCAACAGATTCTAACCATTCAGCGCGCCATCGCACGCAAGGTTGTGAAGTTCTTCTTTGAGGATACGATGTTGCGCCTGGATCCGACTTGTTCCATATTCATAACAATGAATCCGGGGTAAGTTCATCGTCAGTAGCGGTTGTGTGTGTGTGTGGGTGTGTGTTTATGGGTAACTGCACACATGCGTAATTCTGCCAGGATAACGTGGTGGCGCCTTCTTGTGCGCTTTCTGCACTTGTTTTCGTGCTTGTTCGACATTGTTGTTGTTGGCGGTGGTGTTAGCAAACAATATTCGTACATTACACAAAAACTGATACCCTATACCATTGCACTTTGGGCAGAACGCAAAAATACACACACACACGCACGCTTAGAAACATTTGCAGCTGCACTGGAGTCGGTATCCATATTCCAAACAGTTTGTATGCCCACCACCCTTGACTCCCTTTCAAAAGAATGGCCCGTTCGACATTCACTGAAAAAAAATTTGCTTTTATGACTAAAAATTCTAAAATAATTTAAAATTATCAAAATTTTTTATAGATTTTATGAAATTATAAAAAAATTTCTTTTAAAAAAAATTTTTGGTATTAAACATTTATTTTTAAGGAGAAAATTTCCCCCTGTGTTTCCTCAAAACGATTTTCAAATACCGCATCGCGTACCCACGCTACGTACTTTTATTGTATGCTGCATTTTTTTTCTATTGGGTATTTTCTCCTTTTCGGTTTGAGTTAACCACACACATTTCGGTGTGGATGGGTACCACTGGTGTCTTTGATTGCATACGAACGCAAATATACGCTGGCTGGTAACTGCTCGGTCGTTCGGTTGGTTGCATTTGCCTGCAGTTTCATATGGAATTATTGATGTTGGGGTTATTGGAGATTTCCCAAAACGAATATTTATGGCTTCGGAATGCATGTAAAACATCTGTGACAAAGTGGGCGTATTAGCTCCACCTAAGCGAAGTATATCTTTTGTCGTTCATCGCCGTCGTTGTTGGTTATCAAATCACATTCAACATTTGTTGCGTCTGAGAGGAGTTTTGATTCGTCGAAAATCATGGGATTGTTTGAATTTGAAGATTTATTAGGTTTTGTGGGGGACTGGTGAAGTACAATAGTTAGACAATACTTCAATGCCAAAGATTCGGAAGGACGTCTAAGCTAGAGTCTCACATACAAAGTTGCAATGAAATCCATATGGAATCGAATGTAAAAAAGCTCCAAAGACCACAAAATGAAAAAGTTAAGACTAAGTTATTCAAAATTGTGACTAATATTTCGGTCAAACAGGTGATAATTCCCATTCTAAATTTTCGTTTTAGCCCTAGTAGAGAAACCTTATGATATCATAGTGACCCAGGAATAAGAAAAAGCGAATACATACACGGGGAAAAAAAGAAAGTAAATAAGAGGAGGGCCTAAATGGAGTACAGTACACGTAGAGAAATGTTTGTAAATAATTTACGATAAAGGAGTTCATAAATCTATGGTTTCTTAATAATGAACTTTAATCATTAATTGTGAATAGTAGTCATAAACAATGCCATTTACTAGTTGGAAATATGGGCCCAAATCATGATTAAGTAGGATTCATTTATAATTACCTAATCATCAATCATAATGGTATTTATGACTACCAACACAGGATTATTGTGATTAATTTTCCATAATTTATTCCTATAACGCATGATTTCAGCAATCACTATTTAAAAAAGTACGTCTGGTAACCCTAGTTGAAAGGAAGGCAACTCTCTAGTAGCCTCGAGAAGCAAAAAAAAAGGCAACAACAACTATTTTTAACTATTTGCCTGTAGTTCAGAAGGGGCTCGAAAGTACCGCAAACTGTTAATGGACGAGGTGCTAGACAGAATAAATAACTTATAATGTATACAAATTTTGAAAATATTCTGAATAAATATATTTACTGTTGCATAATCGGTTTCTTTATAGAAATCAAATCTGTAGATTAGAAATTTATAACAAACTTATTCCAATGCAAACAAAATGAAATATTTCAAATCAAAAGGTACCAGTTGCTGCGCAAACATACCTAAAAACATATCAGCTTGGCCCATTCAATTGAGAAATTTTTAATATAAGAAATCTGGTTGCTTTGTCTGCCCAGAGTTGAGTATACGAAGTGCATCATAAAATACACATTTACCTCAAGCCATTGGACAACTTGGGTATTAACTGTTCGCTTCGTTATTGTTGCTATTTTTTTCCTTATGCTATGTCCAACTAAGAGATCATGTAAGAAAAATAATTTTCTTTTCATGTTTAGTAATATATTTTTCGTAAAATGTTTAGGTTTCTTTTTATTTTTTATTTTTTTTTTTTGTAAAAAACGAAACATTTTATCAGTTACTTTTTGAACTTTGATCTGCTCGTCGTCTGTTTATTTTTGTCCATATTCTTTTGTTCGCTCTATAGCTATGCTGGACGTACCGAACTTCCTGACAATTTAAAAGTGCTCTTCCGCACAGTGGCCATGATGGTACCTGACTACGCCATGATTGGCGAAATCACTTTATATTCGAATGGGTTCGATGATGCACGTCCGTTGTCACAGAAAATTGTGCACACGTATAAATTGTGTTCGGAGCAACTTTCGTCGCAATCGCACTATGATTATGGTAAGTATTTGACTCAGTTTCATGATTTTCGATTTCCTACTATTTTTCCTGGATATTAAAAGGAAAAAGTTTAAAATAAAATAAAAACTCGTGCATTGCCATCATAACGTTATGGAGGCAAAAAAAAAAACGAAACGTATGAAAAGCGGAAGTATTATGTATGTGCTCCTATGCTGGAGTGTACAAAGAACTTTAGTGTTTGTTCGCATAAAAGTTTCTTTCCATTTCGATTTGTACCAGTTCCAATGCTTCCTTTGCCCTCGGATTTTTTTATGATTTTTCTTCTTGATACTTTTTAGAATTTCACATTCGCATTCGCGTTTTTGCAGTGTGGCTTGTGCGGCTCTGTTGCTCTTTGCTTCTATTTGGAGTAGAATGTCAATTTTATAACGAACTTTTGTCGCTTTTATCTGGCAAAGATAATAAAATACCAGCCAAGGCGAAATACGTGCCATTCACAAATGGAACACGAAGTTGAAAAGAAAATGTTATGTGACGTAATCAGTAGAGGATTTGAGAGCTTCGGCAGGTTGTTCACCTCAGCAATGCGAGAGAGAAAGTAATTTAGATGATATTTGTATATTCTCCACCATATGAAAAAGTTATTAATAGTCACATGCCATTAGATCTTTTACAAACTACTAAGCCATCCAGTCTTTCCAACTTTCCCTAAATATCCTCTAATGTGAAAAGTAAATGAAGTGTCCCCTTTGAAAATTTTTTTTTTTTTTGTAAACTTTCCCAACAGACAAACAAGCAAAGTAGCAGCAAACGTGTCATCTTCTACTCCTATTAGGATTTGTTTTGCCAAGTAAAAGTACACTCATCTTCACCAGACACAACCAGCAACACACCCGACAGCCAGACAGTCAGTCAGTCAGTCAGCAGCTCAACGCAACCAGTTGTCGTGTCTCAGGAAATGTTGATTCGAAAGTTTGACGTTGCTACTGCTACTACTGCATTCGATCAGTTTCTTATTTCGAGTTTAGATTGAAAAACTTTGTGAAAATATGTCGTCTGTTTTTTTTCCTCTTTGGCTCATGTACTCTCCTTCAACTTGAAAGCGCGCCAGCGAGTGTGTGTGTTTGATGAACAGATGAAATGAAATGAAACTTTTTTCCTTTTCAATAATACCCGTTAGAGCGCGTGTGTGTGTGTGTGCGCATTTTGTAACGGAAATCTGTTAGTAATAAATTGTCCCGATAATGAAGTGTGCTCCACCACCTCCGAAAACCGCAATAATAAACTTTTATGATTAACTGAAATCTTAATTTCGTTGAGAATTTCAATTGCTCGCAGCAGAGGCGTTCTTGGAGGCGGTATACACTTAAGATTTTTGTTTTGTCAAAATTGGCTATTAATTGCGAATTTTATCATTAAATGTTTTATGGTCAATCTGATGGTTTTATGATACACTTTTGTGCCGTTAAACAGGAATGGCATCTGGTTAAGTGGTTAAGTTAGAATTCAGAGGTAGACAGACAATTTTTTGGTTGGTTGGTTGGTTGGTCGATTGATTGATTGATTGATTGATTGATTGATTGATTGATTGATTGATTGATTGATTGATTGATTGATTGATTGATTGATTGATTGATTGATTGATTGATTGATTGATTGATTGATTGATTGATTGATTGATTGATTGATTGATTGATTGATTGATTGATTGATTGATTGATTGATTGATTGATTGATTGATTGATTGATTGATTGATTGATTGATTGATTGATTGATTGATTGATTGATTGATTGATTGATTGATTGATTGATTGATTGATTGATTGATTGATTGATTGATTGATTGATTGATTGATTGATTGATTGATTGATTGATTGATTGATTGATTGATTGATTGATTGATTGATTGATTGATTGATTGATTGATTGATTGATTGATTGATTGATTGATTGATTGATTGATTGATTGATTGATTGATTGATTGATTGATTGATTGATTGATTGATTGATTGATTGATTGATTGATTGATTGATTGATTGATTGATTGATTGATTGATTGATTGATTGATTGATTGATTGATTGATTGATTGATTGATTGATTGATTGATTGATTGATTGATTGATTGATTGATTGATTGATTGATTGATTGATTGATTGATTGATTGATTGATTGATTGATTGATTGATTGATTGATTGATTGATTGATTGATTGATTGATTGATTGATTGATTGATTGATTGATTGATTGATTGATTGATTGATTGATTGATTGATTGATTGATTGATTGATTGATTGATTGATTGATTGATTGATTGATTGATTGATTGATTGATTGATTGATTGATTGATTGATTGATTGATTGATTGATTGATTGATTGATTGATTGATTGATTGATTGATTGATTGATTGATTGATTGATTGATTGATTGATTGATTGATTGATTGATTGATTGATTGATTGATTGATTGATTGATTGATTGATTGATTGATTGATTGATTGATTGATTGATTGATTGATTGATTGATTGATTGATTGATTGATTGATTGATTGATTCATCCTTTATTGATTTCTTGATCGCTTATGTTAAAGTTTTCCAAAAATGTTTTCAATCAAACCAGATTTCTCTCAGTGAAATTAGTCGCTTACCTTCTGAAGGTACACAAATTCTCTATAGAATCCTCTTGCGAGATTACTTATTTCGCTGCGCGCTCATTTCCCATATTTCTGGAAGAATTTTCAAAGCATTTTCTTATTTTTTATTAGTCACACAATTTGCTTGATACCTTGTTGCTTATCCAGTAAAACAAGAGCTGCTGCATTTTTGCCTAATGCTTTTCATATTTCTTAGGTATGCGTGCTGTTAAATCCGTTCTCTTAGCCTCGGCCGCCTTGCGACGCCTTTACCCCACATTGCCAGAGGCTCAGATTGTATTGCGTGCCATCGTCGATGTTAATCTTCCAAAATTCCTCGAGCAGGATGTTTCCTTATTCGTTGGCATCTACAACGATCTCTTTCCGGGCATTGAATTGCCAATGGTGAGTAAATCCCTGGGCATTACATTTCCTTCTATTTTTTTTTTGGCTTTTAAATTCTATTATTTTTTGTGTACTACAAGTTGGCCGTAGGTAATTCTGGCTTAAGTCACAGGACAGTGGTTGTACATGATTGGAAGTTCCTCATTTAAATTCGATGCAATATTTCATAAGAATTTATATGGGTTTTAATTTATTTAATTTCAGTGTAATTTAATGCGCTGAAATCTGTCTTTTGCCAACAGTATTTTCCACTGTTACAGTTTTATTCCACTTAATTGATTTCTTTTACTTTTACAAAAAGTCATAAATAATTAAACGTTGTGCCTTTTTTGTTCTCCCAGCCATCGCGCGACGATATCGTCAAGTGGCTGCTGGTAAATCTCGCTGAGAAGAACCTTCAGGCTACGCCTTGGTTTGTGGAGAAAATCTTACAGATTTACGAAATGTTATTGGTGCGTCATGGCTTAATGATTGTCGGCGGCCCGATGGGTGGTAAAACAACCGCTTACCAGGTAAGTCCGCTTCATTGTTGTTGTCTGCGTCGATGGGGTATTTAATGAATTTACTTTATATCATTTTTAAACTTCCACATTCAGGTTGATGTGATGTTAATAAATTTTATGTTTTCCGAGTCATTAAACTTCGTAATTAAATTATTTACAATTTGTGCGAAAATTTATTGGAAGACACAATTAAATTTTCAATTTGTATACATTGGCATTTTCTTTGTTACGATTTGGATTTCTAAATTTTCAATTTCTTTAACTTCCCCCTCGCCCCAGACCCTGGCTCAAACGCTGCGCAACGTCAGCACGGACCCGACTGCCAACCTGCAAGAGTGCGCTGTCAATTATCGCATCATCAATCCCAAGGCCATAACAATGGGTCAATTGTACGGCCGTTTCGATCCGATCTCGCACGAATGGTATGACGGTGTTCTGGCCAAGACATTCCGTGAAATGGTGGTGAGCGGCTGCAGAGAGCGCCACTGGGTGCTGTTCGACGGGCCGGTCGATGCGGTTTGGATTGAGAATCTCAACACCGTGCTGGACGACAATAAGAAATTGTGCCTGATGTCGGGCGAGATTATACAAATGACCAAAACGATGAATATGATATTCGAGCCGGCCGACTTGGAGCAGGCTTCGCCTGCCACAGTGTCGCGGTGTGGTATGATTTACATGGAGCCAGCGCAATTGGGTTGGCGTGCCTTTCATGTGAGTTTCCTGCGTGTGCTGACTGCAACCGTGGGCCTCAATGAAATCTACATGCAATTATACGAGGATATGGTGGACTGGTTGATACCGGCCGCCTTGGAGTTGCTGCCGATGTGCAAACAAATGCTGCAACCGTCTCCCCTGTACCAGTATCAAGTGAGTGGGGGGCACAGCAAGTGTTGGCATTTCATAAATTTATTATTCTGTTTCTTTAGGTGTTCTCGCGCTTCTTCCGCCACTTCCTGGAGAAGCACAAACAATACAATCAAGCCTGGTTCCAGCAAATATTCCTCTTCTGCTTCGCCTGGGCCTATGGCTCTATGCTAACCGGTATGTGCTTAAGTAGCAAACCGAAATGGAAACTTTCTCTCGCCCAAGCACAAACAAAAGTTAATACAAAATAAACGTTATTACAAGGTTTATGCACTCTTTGCCACCGCACACCGCTCTCATTTGCCCCTCGGCTGTGCGAGGAAAGAAAACTCTTTTGAGATTCTACATATGTGAGAACCGCAAAAATGTTTGCCAACAACTTTTACAAGTACAGCCAGGCAGACGCACATGCCCACCACATAACATAATTTCACAAAGAAATTATTTCTCATTATACACTGAAAGTTTTGCCCCAACTCAAATACCGTCATGACAACCGAAGCGACTGGCAGCAGTCAACCTTCTACATTTTTGTATTTTTCTTATTTTTCTCCTAGTGAGTGGTCAGAAACGTTTCGATGCACTCATACGAAAGATCTTGTACGGCTCGAATGAGGAGCATCCACGGCCCAAGTACTTCTCCCTCAATCGTGGCCAAATGTTTCCCGAGAAACTCTCCCTTTTGGACTATCGTTTCGACGAGGTGGAAACATGGTGGACATGGCAGAAGTCCGGCGACGGTCCAACAGCTGGTCTCACCTCTTTTCCGGACGGTGCACAAATCAGTGAACTCATCGTGCCCACGAAGGAGTCCGGCTACATCAGCTACTGGCAGGAGTTCTGTGTGAGCAAATCGTATCCGATGCTGGTCATTGGGCCGACGGGTACGGGCAAGAGTGCGATACTCACAAGTAATTTGCTGGCTCTGCCGAAGTTTGCTAATCTCGTGAATATTGTGAACTTTTCGGCGCGTACAAGTACGCAATTGGTAAGTTCTTGCAGTTGGCTTAGATGGGGCGGGGGGGGGGGTGGAAACGTGTTAATTGGCATTGTGAATGATTGCCATTAGCCAAAAGTCTATTTATTGTATAATGAAATTAAGCGTTACACTGTGCAAAGCACAGTTCATTCAACTCTCTCCACCAGCAGTCTCTAACCTATTTTGCATTTCCACTCGCCTGCCTCTATATGCACACATTGTCACTAATTTCTTTACAAATTTTTATGAAGCTGTCATTAAATCAAAACGTTATTAATTATCTTTTTGTGGCCACTCTCCGCCGCTCATTTCGTATGCAAATTCAAGCGAATTAAGTGGAACGCCACTCGACAGATAGTTCGCCATTAATTATCGCTTCGCATTTCGTATATCGAGCAGTCGAAATTAAAATGCAAATTTCCATTCAGTTAGCTTCTTCAAATGTGGCATCAAATTCTAAAAATACTAAACTTAAGCCGTGGCTTCGCTTACATCATGGTGTGGTTTTTTTTTGGTAGAATGTTCCACAATTTGGATTGAGTGAGGAATGGAACGAGTATTGAAATTGAATATCAAAACAAGTAAATAGAATGTCGCTTTCGTGCTGTCAGATGTAGTGCATGGCATTAGAATCGCCTTCCGGGTGCAATCAGTCAAGTAGAAGCAATTAGTCAGCACATGAGGCAGAATACAAACATACTTAATGAGTAATCGAAACGTAGAACCGAAATGGAATCTTATAGCAATAGTTTATCTGGAAAATACAAAATACTCTTAGATCATCAAGCATTCACTAGAAATGTGAGTCAAAGAATATGCTAATGATGTTGGGAATGAGAAATGAACTGACGAATATTCCCTTGGGCATTGAAAGTCAGCACGAAACGATTTGGGCAACAAATTTGATATTAGTTATTCTAAAGATGATACATATCGTCACCGTTATATGGATTTGTTTTTTGTTTAATCCAAAATAAAAACCATCTTCCTACCACTTTAGGTTCTATTAATGTCTTCTCAGACTTTGGAAATGCTTTCTTTTCTGTTGTCATGAAAGATTTAACCATTTGGACCTTTCCATATTAATTCGGAAAGTACAGAGTTGTATACAACTACAACTTAAAACTGTATCTTACGAAACTAAGGAGGTCGCCGATTTACAATTTTATAGTCGGTAGGTGCTCGGGAGTAACTATGCGATTGCCAAAGGGACTAACCGATTTGGCTGTAAATTAGAGGAAACCCTATCCATGGGAGAGTACATTCACTACTATTACTGTTATTAAGCTAGTAACTAATAAGTCCATGCTGACCTCTTCTTTAAGAAAGTATTTATTTTATTTTTAACAATTTAGGTACAAGAAACTATAATGTCCAAACTGGATCGTCGACGGAAAGGAATTTATGGACCACCGTTGGGTAAAAAGGTAAAAAAAAAATTGTGTATTTTGGGCACAATCTGCTGAAGTGAATGAGAGTATTCATCTACGAGCCTCGAATCAAATGGGACACTCGAAATATACTAGTGTCCCACGAGGGCTCGTGAGTGCCCTTATTATCTATCACTTATTGTGAAATGTAAATAACTTTTATAACATTCCTGGCTTTCGCAGTGTATCGTATTCTGCGATGATGTTGGCATGCCATCGAAGGATGCTTATGGCTCCCAACCGCCACTTGAGCTGATTCGTCAATGGCTGGATCATGGCTACTGGTCAGATTTGGAGGATACCACAAAAATCGAATTGGTCGATATGGTCAGTTGAAGCGAAGCGAATTTTACTTAATCAACTGCAGTGAAATATTTAAAAACAGTCTAAACTTGAATGGCTTTGCGATTGAGGGCGAGACATATTTTTAAATTACATTTAATTAAAATTTGCACAAAGTGATACTTTGTGACAGATTAACTCGCCGTCCATACGCAAAGCCATTACAAAATAAAATAAAAAAAAAAAACAGACGTGTACGTGCCGAGTGCATTACAACAAGTTTCAAATATTTTAAACTTTCGGTCAATGCGATTGCATAAACCTGTGCATGGATGGCATTGTCATATTGGAAAAGTTTACTATCTTTTTTTTTAGAACTTTTTTAAACTATTTTTCTACTCTTTTTGTATGCTTTTTGTATGCCTTTTCCAACCTTCGTTGGTGTTGTTGGGGGCCCAACACAACAGTGTTTCATAAGCGCAATGGGCTTGGTTGGCGGCAGCAACTATATCTTTCCGCGATTCTATCGCCATGCATTCGTTGTGGCCGTGGATGCATTCGAGGACTCAACAATAATCAAAATATTCACAGCAATCGGCGATTGGCATTTTTCCAAGGATTATCCCGACAAGGTGGCGCTGCTCTCGAGGGTATGCCATAAACTATACACACAAATAGGCTAACCACCCACACACACACACACATACTTATTTTGACACATTCATGCAATAACAACAACCAGAATAATAAAATTAAAATTGCGCAATTTTATAACTCAATTTGAACTTCGTTCTCTCCCTATCTATCTCTGTCGCCCTCTCGCTCTCTCTCTCTCTCTATTCGTCTCTTTTGTACAGGGTCTGGCCGAGGCAATGGTCAATGTTTATCGACAGGCGATTAGAGTATTCCTGCCAACGCCAGCAAAATCTCATTACACTTTTTCGCTACGTGACATCACTCGCGTCTTTCAGGGCATTGTCATGGTGCCGGCGAAACGTTTACCCGAGCCGGAGAAGTTGGGCCGCTTGTGGGCACACGAAACTTATCGTGTTTTTCATGACCGGTAAGTATCTGCTTGAAATTTAAATTTAAATACGTTTTTTTTGCGTTCTTTACACTCAATCAAATTAAAGGGATTCCCAAAACAGGGCAGATATATTTTCGAAGGTTTCACTAATCTTTCCGAAGGTTTCACTAGACTTAGTATTTTACTTGGTTAAGTTAAATTTCATAGATAGTTTTCCTTACTCCTGTGAGATATATAGTTTGGGAATCCCTAACCAACCATAATATATTATTTTTGGTCTTAATCCAAGCCCCACTCACATAATTTACGCATACATATCACCATGAATTTGTCTCTTAACCACTGGCAGTTTGATAGAGCAGCGCGATCGCGACCAATTGCTAGGAATAACCGCCCATGCATGCAAAACGCATTTACGCTTCAGCATGGAGCAGGCCTTTGGCGACCACATGACAACCAAAGTCGGTACAAAAATGACGAATGATGATTTGCGAAATTCATTTTACGGCAATTATTTGGAACCAGATGCGGAACCCAAAATTTACGACGAGGTCGAGAGTTATGATAAATTGGAAAAACTGATGCGCTACTATCTGCACGATTACAATACATTTTCGAGTACGCCAATGGATTTTGTATTGTTTCGCTTTGCCATTGAGCATATATCGAGGTGAGTGGCAAATGGCGGATATGCATGAAAAACATTTTATGTGTATGTGTGTGTGTGTGGCGTTTTGTTTTTGTGACCAAAGTGTTGCCACAAACAACATTCGCGCGACCACAAGCTCATTGAAATGCAGCAACTCTCCCACACACACACACGCACACATACACTTATATGAACCGCAAATTATATTTGTCAGAGTGTCACGTGTCCTGCAAATGCCACGCGGAAACATCCTAATGGTCGGCATGGGCGGTTCCGGCAGGCGTAGCTCGTGCAAACTGGCCGCCAGCATTGCCGATTGCAAGTTGATGTCCATACAGGTGACAAAGACCTACGCACACACGGATTGGCGTGAAGATGTGAAAAAGATTCTGATGACGTCCAGTTTCAATTTGAATCACACCGTATTCCTCTTCTCCGACTCGCAGGTGAGTTCAGTGTGATAGAGACAAGACATTGGGGCAACTCTCAAGTGATTAAGGCATTTTATGGTTTAGTTTGGTTTGATTCGGAATCTACTCAATTTAGTCAATTCCCTTTCGCATCTGTCATTTATCAAAGGACCGCATTATAACCGTATTATATTAATAATGCTGGCTCACACTGCCACTTGCCTAAATTCCTGGTCATTGTCAACTAATATTCCAATATTCCCAATAGAAGGAAGTCATTACATCCTTTTCCACATCCACTCATGCAACAACGGCCTTTTGCATATTTACGTCAACTGCATTCTAATAATTCAGGAAATTTAATTAAATACAAACCTCTCACAAATTGCACACACACACACATACCTGCCGATGTCCACAATGCAACCACAATCTATTCACTTTATTAGCAAATAATGAATTCCATGCCACAAATTTAACCAACTCATAAATATCAAATTTATATTAGCCCACCGACGACGACACAATGGCAAATATTTGCACAACCAAATATTAATTGCAATTTTGCAATATCAAATGCAACAATGGACAGCCAACAAGTACCACAATTGATCGAAAATATATATTGTTTACTCGATAGCACATAACATTTCGTTTTTACCTCAACAGTCAGCCAAATGCACAAAAAGAAAAATTCTATTATCGATTTGCCAATTTCCCAGTTTGCTGAATATTTATTGTAATCACATGCAAACACACATACTTCCTTACATTGTCGGTGCATGCATACACCTTCAATATCCTTTATCCTTTCCTGCACAGCGTCACGCATTTGTGTGTTCATGGCTCGCCTTTGATGCGCCAAGGAATAAGACTTGCTTGTCATTTCACATCGCATCTGCGTTGCACTGTGACGGCCTGAGTGCACAACTGCAACACTGTTGCATACTAATTTCTCAACATCCTTTCACTATTCAATTTCCATTTGATTTCAATTAATTTGAATGTAGGCTATTTTCGTACATGCACTAACCAATCGCCGTCATTACAAGAATCTGTAACCAAAACACTGCAGTGGTCAGTGCATGAACTCAATTTTCTCCGTTGGCCTAAGCAATGTTTGTTGATTTAACGGAAAAGGCCGATATTAAGTATGAAGACCAAATTAATTGATGAAGTCACTGTGGGAAATAAATGTCGGTACCTTCCTTCTTCCTCACCTGGTAGTTAACCAAATTCCATTTGTTAAGCGTAGAGTGTATTGAAATGAGTTTGTATCAATTTTCAATTCAACGCTGGTTAGTCCAACGTAATTAGAATTATTATAATTTCCTTGGCATATCCTTTGAACAATTTCATATTCAGTTTGATATTAGACGAAATCAAGCACCAGGCTGTAAATGGGGAAACATGGCAGTGGATGTCATTGCTAATACTAAAAACGGTATAAATCAACCCCTGGCAAATCGATTTTGATGGATGCGGTTTTTGGGGTAACTAATTTCGATTTTGATGTTGAAAGTTAAAGATTCAAGATGGCTAATCGAATTTGTAATTTAATTTAATTTAATTTAATTTAATACTAACTTGTACCCACAATAGCAGTGTATTTTCACGTCAATGTATAAATGCTGTACTATGTATTATTTAAGCAACAGAAATAAAAATAGATTTTCTTAGTCATCCCAAAACCAAATCCAAAATATCATCGATATCCCTTGAATGGGGCCCGAGTTTTCACAATCATCCCTGTACTCAGCACAAAATTTCAACGAAATTCCTTGAATAGGACCTTTAAAATATGGGGGCCTTAGACGTTGGTGTACTGTAAATTTCCATATTTCCATTTTATACTGCCAATTTCAGCGAAATCCGCGGAACACTGCATGAATTTTAGCATTTTAGAATAATACTTGCCCGGCCCACCTTGTGTGTCCAAAAGGCCAATGCCTATGCCAATGAAATTACCTACATTTTGATGTGTGTTTCATTGAAATCAGTCAAGTATTTCTTGAGTTATAAGGGAACAAACATACCTATCCCGAAACCTACTGACGAAGAGTATTAAGTAAAGATTCTACTCCCACTTTGATCCGGTTGTTCCATTTGCAAGCTTATTATAACCTACACACAAGTGTCCAAGTATATTGTTTTTGTCACACCGTTTGTAAGGCCCAAAAGGAAGCGGAGTTGCTGTAGGAAAGAGGTGATGCTGAGTCACCCCCTGAGTCGGTCCAGCGATGATCATATGTGCTATGGACTTAGGGTTGCCACACGGTCTGGATTCGTCTGGATTGTCCAGATTTGTTGTAATGTGTCCAAGGTCCAGTTTTTCAATAATTTGTCCAGATAAAATATTCTCTGATATTTCTTAGTAAAACAACTAAAATATAAATTTATTATAAAGATAAAGTTTTCTGTCAAATATTTTAATTTTTTCAATTACTGCGAATTAGTTTTTAGCCATTTAAATAACTTTTACCCTAAGGAAGTAGAATGATGGCTGATTTCATAAAATCTGAAATGTTTCTGCGCCCAAAGACAATTTCCTCTTAAGTAATTAAGCATGAATTGAATAAGACTATATACGTCACTCTAAACATTTTACAAAGAGTCTTCTGAAACATTTATGGAACCACAACCCATACATTTTTTTTTTAAAAGTAGACCATTTTGAAATTTTGTTTTGACTTAAGTCTTTCTTGCTTTTGACCATATGATTATAAAACTAAACTATAATGAAAGCTCTCAAGAGTTCTACACACTTTTAAAAATATTTGTGGAAAGTATAGCATTGTACTGTTTTGAAACTGAAGTTGTAAAGCTTTCAACGTCTTTCAAAACTGAGAAAAGACAAATTTACAGGTCTATTCTGGCGCGTTACAAAAGTTCAAATTTGTCTTGCATGTCAATTAGAAGCTAATAAAGACGGTTACAAACTTCTAACCGCGCCAGAATAGATCTGTAAAGGGGTTTTTTTCAGGGACATAACTATTATAAGTTTTATCACAAAAAAGTTGCACTATAACTATTAAACTACAAATATTTTCAAACCATAATAGATATCGTCAATGGAAAAAATATAAATTGTAGTTTAATAGTTATAGTGCCACTTTTAAAATAATTCCTTAAATCATGGCAATTTTTTGGTTTTAGAAAATATGAATAATATTTATTTTGGGTCCCTGGTTTCTTTTAATAAAAAGCTATCTAATTTAATTGATTTTTTTTTTTTGTAAGGATTTACCAATGTATATCCTAGCATATTGCTATTCAATTCCTACTTTACTATTTCTTAAAAGTATGTCATTAAAAGAAAAAAAATGTTACGACTTTTTCTTTGAATGTCCAGTTAAAAACGGAAAAGTCCAGATATTTTTTTCAAAATCCAGACCAAGATCATTTTGCATGTGGCAACCCTATATGGACTCCAAATTGTATTTTCAATGGGCAACATCGTATAAAAATTATTATTTTTAACGATTTGGATGCCATTTTATCTATTTGGTTGGAAATGACGTTGGGAATGAAATGGAAATAGAAATGGACCGGAACAAAATAGAATTGGAACTAGCTTCGAAATGAAACAGGAACGGAATAGAAGTGGAAGTGAAACAGTAATGAAATGAAAATGGACCGGAAAAAAATGGAAATGGGCAATATTTTTAAATGGAACGGAAATGAAATGGAAATCGAACAATTAACGAATATGGTCAAAGAATGTAACGTACCCAAATGTGTAGGGTATTTCAACTTCAGTCGCACCACAGATAATTCTCTTACTACTTCCATTTCCATTTCGTTCCAATTCAATGGCCAAGGTCCCAGTAAGTGTAGGGGTATTTACATACAAGTGGACTTTGACTGGCTGCTACTAACTCATTTGTTTCATTTATACCAACATTCCCAACCAGGCGATCGATGAGGGCTACATCGAAGACATAAACGGCATCCTTAATACAGGCGATTTACCAAATCTCTACCAACTGGAAGACAAAGCAACTATTATGGAAAATATGGCAACAGTGGCCAAACAGTTGGTAAGTTCAAATTGTGCAAACATTGAGAAAATATTACGCTCGCAGGGCAACAATAGCCTCGTGAACAAATGCATTGCCACTTCCTGCAACTCTCCAACAGCAGCTGCAACAACAAGGAAAGAAATAATATTTATACAAGAATAACGTTTTTATTTGCTTCATTTCCGGCCAATTCACACTTACTTCCCTGCACTTTCCGGCAACACACAACCAACCGTCTTGATGCTACAACTGAAATCCTAAAAAAAAAAAACAACCAACCAACCAACCTGCAACCGCAGGGTAAGACTATTGATCCAGCGCCAAGTGAAATGTACGCATACTTCATTGAAAGGATACGTGAGCAATTGCATGTGGCACTGGCATTCTCACCGATTGCTGATTCCTTCAAGGAGCGTTTAAGAATGTATCCATCACTGATAAACTGTTGCACGATTGATTGGTAAGTGACAGACACATGCAACCCACCGCCAGCCGCACGTTGGCTGCCCTGACTGCACGACTAACTGACAATAACGGCAACAGCGATTGCAACAACTGCAACAAGAACCGCAATTCAACAAACTGAATCCTTCCCTGGGACAAATTGCTTAAAAATAAAACGAGTACAGGATGAGGAAATTTCAGGTTACTTGCTTCCTTCATCCTATTTAAGTACGAGTTGAATGCCTCGTTCGTACATATGTAAATAGGATGTAGGATGCCAGACGCAGTTTCGCAAGGACTGCATGGGTAAAGCAAACATACAAACTAACAAAAGAAAAAAAAACAGGAAGAAACTTGAATAAGTAGAAATAAGCATATTCCATGCCATTTGCGCTGAGATTTTACACGTTTATATGAACAGAGATAATTTAAAGAATTTATTCTTATTATATATATTTTTTATACTTTTCACCATTGCGGTAAGGAGGGCCAATTTTTTTGCTAAGCAATCGAATGCACGGGATTTGCTTGAATGGTAAATACTTTGTTGGTTGCCCCAAGACAGCTCGTTAAGAGTAGTTATGTAAATTTTGTTTGCACTTGAGCATATGTTTCGATAGTGAGTACTGCAATTGCATACCAACAGACAGACAGTACAGCATCTTTAATTATTCACTTGCATTTCATTTCGTTTCAAAATAATATTCACTTCGTGACCTGGAAGGTTAACATAGCGCTTTGAGTCATTCTAATGAAATCGACTTCAGCGATTTGCCAGCATTCAACATTCCGTCTTTCATAAGCTGGTGCCTTAATATTGATTCTCATTAAAAATTGATTAAGTATTGCATTTGACACAGTCAAACAATTCGCTAAGCACCACCCAGGCAGCAGGCCACCCCTTCGGCGCCCCACGTACTTATTACTTCAATTTACCACATCGTTCTGTAGGTACATGCCCTGGCCTGTCGATGCCTTGGAACGTGTTGCAGAATATTTTATAAGTTCAATGAATTTGGGTCAGACATCGGATGAGGCAGAAGAGTCTGCTGGCGTTGCCGCCCCAATATCAGCAAATACATCCGTCGATGCGATGGCAAACGGCATTGGCGCCGCTGTCGAAATAGTGCTGAGTCCCCTGGAAAGGGAATTGGTGCAAATGGTTATGCACTTTAATCAATCCGTGGTGGAGGCCAGCGAAAAGTAAGTGCTGCTAAGTGTTTCGATTACTTGGGCTAATAATTTTCCATTTAAATCAGATGCTTTCGCGAATTGGGTCGTCGCAATTATGTAACGCCCACGGCATATTTGGAAATGCTGAGGGCATTTCGAACGTTCTACATAAGGAAATTGGATGAGATAACACGGTTGAGGGATCGGTATGTGTAATTTGTGTATACATGTGTGTGTGTGTGTTAACTTTGTGTGGCCAACGCAATAGCTACACCACCGGTCTGGAAAAGTTGGACTTTGCCGCTGGTCAGGTGGGCGAAATGCAGGCCAATCTCTATGATCTCCAGCCGAAATTGAAGGTTCTCTCCGACGAAACGGAAAAGATTATGGTGAATATCGAACGCGAAACGGCCGAGGCCGAGAAGAAAAAGGAAGTTGTGGGCGCTGATGAGGCGGCAGCCAATGAGGCGGCCGCTGCTGCCCAGGCCATTAAGGACGATTGCGAAAGTGATCTGCAAGAGGCAATACCCGCCCTGGAGGCCGCTTTGGAGGCGTTGAATACACTCAAGCCTGCGGACATTTTTGTCGTGAAATCAATGAAGAATCCTCCGTATGGCGTGAAGCTCGTCTTGGAGGCGGTTTGCGTGATTAAGGGCTTCAAGCCCGATCGCAAACCCGATGCCAGTGGTCGTATGGTGGAGGACTATTGGGGTCCGTCGCAGCGCATGTTGGGCGATATGAAATTTCTGGAATCGCTGAAGACCTTCGACAAGGACAATATACCGCCGCCCATCATTAAGAGGATACGTGAGAAGTGAGTGTGTGTGTGTGTGTGATGTCTTCGCCAAAATATATTCAATTTCTGTTGCATAAAGATACATTGTGGATCGTGACTTTGTGCCGGAGAAAATCAAAAGCGCCTCGACAGCCTGTGAGGGCTTGTGTCGCTGGGTGCGCGCCATGGACGTCTACGACAAAGTGGCCCGCATAGTTGTGCCCAAGAAGATGGCCCTGGCCGAGGCGGAGAATGATTTGGCTTCGCAGATGGAGAAATTGAATGCCAAACGCGCCGAGCTGCAAACGATCCTGGATAAATTGCAAAAGCTCAACGATTACTTTGCGGAGAAGTCGCGACAGAAGAAGCGTCTGGAGGACGAAATTGACAATTGTGAGAAGAAACTGAACAGGTGAGTTGAGCGAGTATTTAATATTCAATCGCCATTCCCGGCCACTCAAGGACATATGAATTCGGAAAACATTTCATCCATTAGGCACTTCAAACAACGGATCCCATTATTTTTCACACATTAAACAATAAATATCGACCCGCACTGAATTGTATTTTTATGGATTATAACATTTCCAGCGTTTCACCACCAAAAAAAAATAATATGAAAAAAATCCTGTCGACATATGAAAAATTGTTAAACCTTTCCGTTTTATTGTTTCATTTCAACTACTCTGCGACAAACAATACACAGAGCGGAAAAATTGCTCGGCGGCTTGGGTGGCGAAAAAACGCGCTGGTCCGAGGCGGCTCGTAATCTTCATAAATCCATAAGCAACATTGTTGGCGATGTGCTTCTGGCGGGCGGTGCCACAGCATATTTGGGATTTTTCACAACCGAGGTAAGTGCTAACTGCAAAACTGAAAGCATAGAAGGGCCTGGCGATGAGTTGGTTGTCCAGCATATTGCCAATTATTTTCATAAACAAACTGGATTTTTTTTCCTCCATTTGTGTTGGGTATCCATGTCCCGACACACGGGTCCTTTTTTTGTTTGTCAATCAAATTGAAATTAATTACTGTCACACAGTTACACGTATGCTATCTGTGTACTGCGAAGGCTGTCCGTCAACAGTAAAAACTGCATAGAAATGCCAACAATGAATATTCACAAGCACGAACGCCGATTTGTATGATAGAAGCGCGCCAATGGCAAGTTCATATGCACTAAAAAGTGTAAGGGAGCCTGCCCAGCTGTTGGACATGACAAGTCCATATGACAATTTCGCTTTTTGCATCGGTATAAAAGGCAATTATGGATACAATGTTTAGAATATCGAAGCAGCCCAGCTTTTGCTTCGTTCACGCATCCAATTGCCATTTCTATGATTCAACCTAACCTCAAAACTCCACCCGAAATATACCTCCAAAAGTACCTCTCCTATATATTCTCATGTTTTAGTTCCATTCAAGGAATAAACATTTAATAAAACTTCAATTTCCAACTTTGAAAGCGGTCTATTTCAGGTGTCCAACAGGTAGGCAGACAGTTTTGGGTGTCGTGTCTTGATGTCCTCATCAAATTGGCTGTGACAATTTTGTTTAAAGAAATTTTAAATCCTTTCATTTATTTTTTTAAAAAAACTATAGCTTAAAACGAAAACATATCCAACAACTGGGCACGCTCCCTTACATTTTATATTTTGTACAATTCAATCGCTTCTATTGTGAGGGACGGTGGTGTTATCGTGTTGAGAAAAACATATTTTTTTTATTAGTTTTGTAGTGTTGAATTGTAATGGATTTTGTAAAACGAGTATACTGACGGCGGTTTTTCGTCTACTGAACAAACACTTTGTTAAATTATACAGTTGCACGGAGGGAAATGCTTGCTGAAATCATGCGTTATAGGAATCAATTAAGTAAAAATTTGTCACGATATTGATCCATTAATTATAAGTCAATAATCAAGAATTCTTAATCATAAGAACTGTTAAAAGTGAAAATCATAGTTTGTGATTTTTGCTTGCTTGATTCGTTCCACTTAAACATGAATTATTATTTTCCCTTTTGACATAATCAATGACCAGATGGAATAAATTGTGCAAACAAAAATCATAAATTATGATTAAAAATTAATAATTTTAGGCTTAAGTGAGAATAAATAAATCATTCGTAATAATAATTTGAGCACATATTTCCAATTAAATAAATTAAAATTTTTTTTATTTGCTAATTTTTTACTTAATTATTTATTTAATTTTACTTTTTATTTGCCAACTTGCTTAGATTAATTTGTAATAACTTTTTCACAAATTCAGTTTTTCCGGAATTCGAACCGACATCATACTCTCCAGTCCGGACGCCTAACCGATTCGGCTACCCAGGCATTATTGTAAAAGCGTCTAAATGTATTGTATATTGCTCAGCAATTCATGACAATCAACCCAGTTACTCATAATTCATGATAACACGTGCAGTTTCATGACCTAGTTAATCATCAATTATTCTTCAAGAATAATAAAATTAATCACGAAATTCATAAACCCTTATCATAATGTATTCACAATCCATATGCATAGTTTATGTACGAATTTGCATAATTTGTGACTAATATTCACAATTAATGATTATAGTTTGTAATTAAGTAACAATAATTTTATGGACTCCATAATCGTAAATCATGAGCCAACATTTCTCTCCGTGTGGTGGGATATATTGTTGAGATTTATTTCAAATTTTTTTATTTGTAGTATTATTGTTCATCCCTGCAGGTTTTGAAAAAGACTCCGAACCTTAAAGCCAGTGATCATATCCTCTACTTACCCTCGGTGAACAAGTTCTAAGTGAGCCTTCTCGAATGCCAATCCAGCATTGACCAGATATGCCTGTTGCATTCCAAGCAGTCCATATATTTTCAGTAATGAGCGTGATACCAAGATTCTCCTTGTCCGGGTAAAATCTAGAATGTGCAAGCCCATCTGTGCCGAAGGATGTCGTGAAGGCAATAGGCCTAAAACTGTCAAATATCGATGTATCAACCGATTGCATTCATATTAGGGTTAAAAAGCTTCGTAATTAAATGTTCTCGTGAATTTATTTGCAACTATCTTATACCCACAGCTTCGCTCACAATAATTTTGTATTTTCACGTTAATGTATTAATGTAATACCCCGTATATCTCTCTGCCTATTCACCACCAAATCCAAAATTTCAGCGGAATAGGACCTGAGTTGCAGAGCTTTAAAACTTTTAGTGCATAGCAGTGGGCGGAATTTTCAGAATCAACATGTTACCCATTCATTACCCAAAACAAGATACAAAATTGCATTCATTTCGATAATGATGTCAAAGCTTGTAAATATTAATGGACTTTATTTTCACTCCCTTCAAATCGATTCAATGTTCATACCTACTGAATGCAATTCAGTGCAAATAATTCGCAATGAGTGAGTCGCCGCAAATCAAATAAATGCATTCAATTTAACAAGCAAAAATGTTGAAATTAAATTTAGAAACTCAAAAATATTTCAATGCCCTCATACTAACGTATAAAACTGTCGATATTTGCGCCCACAATGCATTACAGAATTGTACGGCATGCAAATTAAATGAGCCTCTTTGGTGCAATTATCGCAGCAATTATGCGCACAAAAGTGCGTATATAAAAGGTAATAAGTACAGTTTGCAATAGAGACCGCAAACCAACAGCGCTAAAAGTAGCAACGATTTGCTACGATTTGCAAAAACCCAAAAGGAAAAAGTTTCGTTCACTGTGTCGTGTTTATTTTGATTGCAATGTGGCAAAATTTGTTGGAAATATCTAAATGTTGCATTGAATGAATTCACCGAACTGCCTTTATTGAATAGTCAAAAGAAGAGTAAAACTTTACAAAGCAAATTGGCCAAATTTTTATGAAATTTTATATATATATTTTCTATTTTGTGTTTTGTTTTTTGGTGTTGTTATTTTTACAAAGTTTTCGTTTGTGTTGTATTTTCTAATTGCCCCAAACAAATTTACAAACATATAAAATATTATTGCAGTATCGTGTTCACATACTAAATGAATGGAATGAGCTGTGCCTACGCAAAAAGATACCATGTTCGGAGAAATTCTCATTGGCCGCCACACTGGGCCATCCCATGCAAATACGAGCCTGGTCGCTGGCTGGTCTGCCAGCGGATAATTTTTCAGTTGAAAATGCCATCGTTGTGACCAACACCAATCGGTATCCGTTGCTAATAGATCCACAAGGTAGGTATGAGTAGGTATTTGTATTTGTATTTGTATTTAAAATGATACACGTGCATTGGCAATTGTTATGGGTACGACGTACGCGTACGTGCACAATACCAATTATGAATTTTAGTGTGTAGAATTCATTGGAAATATTCATCATGATATGCATTCTGTTTCCGGTTGTGCCTAAATGATATTGCATTTCAATGCAAATTTCATTCGACAAAGAAAAGAGAATTGCTTTTGACAGTTTTTAATTTTTTGGAAATTAATTTGTTTTAACTTGTTTTTTTTTCAATGTAAAACTTTTGAATAATTTCGAAATAATTGCTTGCCATTTCGCCAGTACAAGCCAACAAGTGGATCAAGAACATGGAAAAAGATAATCAGCTCAGCGTTATCAAGCAGAGCGATGCCAACTACATGAAAGTGCTTGAGCTGGCCATCACTTATGGTAATCCGGTGCTGATTGAAAATGTTGGTAAGTCGCATTTGTTGTTGTTGTATTCATATTGTTTGTTTAAATTACTGCTGCTGTTGGGTATTTTGTTTTTGCTTTAACTGTCAATGCTTCTGCACGAGTGCTCGCATACGCAACATCAGCTACAGCTACAGCAGCGGATGAGCACTTCTTCTTCTTCTTGTTCACCATCATCATCATCGTCAACTGCGACTTCTACGTGTATGTGTAGTACAACGGATTGGCTTAGTTGATGTTTGTTGTGTGTGTGTGTGTGGCAACAATTGCTTTTTGGATTTGGTTATGCTCTCGAAGTTGAATTGAATGAGTTCAGCCATTTGAAAATAGCTTCACCAAAGATTAATGATGTAATGAAATGAAGCATCAACATGATTAAAAGTCGCATTAAAGCAGTCAAAATAATCTATAAATAAATGCTAAAACGTAATAGTAGTTTACGTGGGCTAACATCAATACACGGATTCCACGCGCATAATGACAGTAATATCGAAATTCCCAGAAACGCCAAGCGGAACCACTCAACAAAGAATTAATGAGTTTTGTAGTTGTAGTTGGCTACTTGAAGATTTACAATTAGTATTTGATTTCGTTTAGGAGTAATTATTCAAGTCGCTTGTAGGAGCATCGAAACAACGTAAATACAGTTCTTAAAGCAATAATGTTGTAGTGGCATGTAAATAAACAAATATTTTGAGAAAATTCAATTTAAATTTTTTAATTTTGTTTTACACTTGAATTAGTCAAATTGTATGTCTGTCTGTCACACCGTTTGTATTGTCCATAAGGAGGCGTGAGCGGTATGGAAAACTATATATATTCTAGATCAGCATCACCTCCTGAGTTGATTTATGTCTGTCTGTCCGTAACTATTCATAACTGCAATGGAATTTCTCTTCTTTCTACTATTGAAAGTGGGCAACATCTGACAAAAACCACGCCTACTTGGCTGCAAAATTTCTTTATTTTTGTATATCTTGCAAAATACTGAACCGATTTGGACGCAATTTTTTGTGTTTGGTTGGAAATGATGTCGGGAACGAAATGGAAATGAACCGCAATGAAACAAAATTGAAAGAAAATTTTGAAATGGATCACGAATGACATGGAAATGGAAATTGTCGCAAAAAATAATCGATAAGACCACGCGTTGTTATACCTACACTGTGGCAGGGTATACTAACTTTGACACAGCGTTTGTAATGACCATAAGGAGGCGTGTCCGGTATGGAATAATATATATATTCTTGGTCAGCATCACCGCCGGAGTCGATTTAGCCATGTCCGTCTGACCGTCTGTCCGTCTGACCGTCTGTCCCTCTGTCCGCCTGTCTTTCTTTCTTTCCCCGCGATAGCAGTCGCAGTTTTGGAGATATCGACTTGAAACTTTAAGAAAATGTTTTTCACTTCAAAAGTAAGAGCAGGTTCGAGAATTAGCCAAATCGGACAAAAACTGGGCGTGGCTTCCATATAACGAAAAAAAAGGTCAAACTTTTCCAAGTCTTTTTTATAGCTGTTTGCGATTGGAAATGTTTAGAAATGGATTTTCGAAATGGTCCAAGCTTCCAAAGCTACATATAAATGGGTCAAAATGAGGTCTTGAGACCAAATTTTTTTTTTGGTGGATTTGATTGGAAATTTTTAGAAACGGATTTTGGTTGTGGTTTGAAGCTCCAAAACCACCTATAAATGGCTCAAAATGGCCATTAAGACCAAATTATTTATGTTGAGGGTATTTCTAAACTTCTACTATGTGGGGGTATTTCAGCTTCGGTATAGCCGAAGATAGTCCACTCTCTAGTTCCTTTTTTAAATTGCAGTCTCTCAACAGTTTAGGCTTTTGTATAAGTTCTTCAATTGATTCACCTTTATACTTTTCCTTTGGCGACAATTAAACTCTCAAATCACTCTCTTTCTCTATTTGTGGCCGACAAGGTGAACGTCTGGACTCCAATTTGACACCGATTCTGGAGAAGAACATAATCAAGCATAAAGGTGGCACATATATAAAAAGCGGTGACACAATGATAGAATACAATGAGAATTTTCGTCTTTACATCACAACCTGTCTGCGCAATCCGCATTATCCGCCCGAGATAATGGTTATGGTGAGTGGCTGCATTTTTTTTGGGAGTCTTTTGGCACTCATATTGGTAATGAAAACCCAAAGTGGGCGAAATTGACATTTGGTATGAGATGAAAGCAAACAGCAGAGGTATGCATAGTACCAACACCACACCGAACGGAGAGCGTGCAAACAATTCTATTGTCAAAATATGCAAATATTTGTGCAAGAAGAGGAGGTTGCATGTGTAGGTACTCCCACGTAACTAGCATATAAAAAGCATTCCCGGCATTTTGCCGTTGTCAGCTTTACTTCCTCCTCTGCAATTCTCCGCCATGCCTTTGTCTTCGGTTAAGTGTACTTTGTTTCTAATTTGGTCTCTCCGGTGTGTTTATTTCAGTTTTTTTCTTTCCTTTTTTTGTTCTGTTATGTTATGGCATTCGCAAGCAAAGTCTAATGCTACTTTCTCTGTACTCTTCGCTATACATTCCGTATTTTCATTTTAGGTAACTGTATTAAATTTCATGATAACGGAACATGGTTTGCGCGAACAATTGCTGGCCGGTGTGGTGGCGCACGAACGTCCCGATTTGCAGGAGAAAAAGGAACAACTGATTATTGAATCGGCAAGGAATCGCGATGCTTTGTACACCATCGAATCGAAAATTTTAGAGGTAAGCAGAAAGTTTTTCCTTACCTGCTGGTATTTTTCTTTTACTTTTTTTTTTACTCTTGATTCAGTTGAAAAATTCAATTACCATTTATATGGGTTTTTTTCTATATTTTTTTTTTATATTTGAAAAATTGTTGTTTCTTTTCTTGTGAATGGTTCGGAGCTTATTTGAAGCTTTGCTGCTTTGAAAAGTAAACAATGAATATGAAATTGTTTATTTATGGTACTGACAATTCAATTATCTTCTGGTGGGAAAGGGGGAAGAGGCAAAGAATATTATGATTTGATCAGGTTAGACTTGGATTTTGAGAAATTAAAGGAAATAAAAGTCACGAAAGCGAGCATTAGAAGAAGTTGCTTTGATAACGTTTACAAGGCTTTTATCTAAAAAAAAGTAAACTAAAATCTCTCTGAACCTTAACTCAATTCGTATTAACTTTTGCCGCCAATTGCCGAAAGCTTCAAAAACGTTTTCTCAAACATTAAATTTACCCCTTCTTGAAAATACAAATCGCTCCAGTCACCGGTGCACATCCGTCTCTACGATTCCATGCGACTCTATCATGAATGGAAATGCCTGTTGCACAGTGCTGCATACGTCGAACGTCATCACAAATTGTCTTCTTCTTTGCCAGAAGTGTTGCACACATTGTTAGAAAGAAATGCTGTGCGCTTCTTAAGTTTCACATATGTACGTCATCGACATGATTTAAGCCCACCTCCCCCCTTTATAGGTTCTCTCCACATCCGAAGGCAATGTACTGGAAGATGAAAATGCCATCAACATTCTGTCATCGAGCAAAATCCTTTCCGAAGAGATACAAGAGAAGCAAGTTATTGCTGTCGCAACCGAAACGGAAATTGATGCTGCCCGACAACAGTACATACCGGTGGCGAAACACTCAGCGATTCTGTTCTTCTGCATCAGCGAATTGGCGAACATCGATCCGATGTATCAGTATTCCCTGGCATGGTTTTTAAATCTATTCGTCAATGCAATACTCAAGGCACCCAAATCGACGGTGCTCACCGAGCGTTTGGCCCATTTGAATGATTATTTTACGAAATCGATTTATCAGAATGTCTGCCGATCATTATTCGAAAAGGATAAGCTGGTCATTTCGCTGGTGATGTGCTTGGGCATTTTAGTGGCCAGGGTGAGTGGGTTTATTTACTTCTTTACTTATCTACTAAGGAAGCCAGTGATGCCTGAAGTTTTGTTGAAGTTTATGTTTGACTTGACATCACCTAATTGTCATTCCAACAAAAACTTCCTCAATGAACGTAATCCGTTTCTGAAAAACTTTACTCAATTTGAACTTAACTTTTGTGCTTCCTTGTGCTTCCTTGTGCCGGCATCGTTATGTTAGCTCTCCTTTTATGTCTCCTCTACTTTACTACTTTAATGGTTATTAATTTTTAATTTAATCCTATTTCATTTTGCTTGGCACAACATAAAACTGCAATCATCCAAATGGAACTTAACATTTTTCGCTGTTCGAAAATCCAACTGTGACTTTCGACTGTACACCGGCGGATGGACATGCTGCATATTGTCGTTATGGAACAACAACCAAACACTCTCATAATAACTCAAAAAACACCATAAAAAAAATGTAAAACAAAAAACACCAGGAACAAATAAATAAATCGCATTTATTGTTCTTCTTAACTGGAGGCGTTGGGCTGCAAAGTGTTTCGCCTAATCCGGCTGCCAGTTGGCTACCCGAAAAGGCATGGACGCAAATTGTACGCGCCAGCGATTTGAGTGGGTAAGTATTTGCCAAGTAGACGATAGACTTGTATTGTATATTGAGAAAGACAGACTTAATTCAATTGGAGCAGATGTACTTTGAAAAGACTTGTTTAATAGAGCAGCGTGGCTCAGACTTATATTTACTTGCAATATTCACAATTATCTCGAAATTGATCTACTAGACAGTATAGCATTTACATATACAAAATACAAATTGTGGGCATGGTACTTGGTGGGCAGACCAAAATTTATCATAGGCATTAGCTTTCGTTGGGTTAGGGTAAGGTGGCGACTTTAAGCCTCACATAGACCCCAAATCGGTTCATATTGATACTCAGGGTCGGATAAACCCTTCGACTGAAAAGGTCTTAGGCCCGTGAACTTTTAGGCTCTTCATAAATAAAAGTCTGTGTGCTTTTGCATGTACTTGAACGTTTGCAAAATTTCGATTTACCGGAAGATTTTTCAAACAAATTAAGAATTTTTATTAAATTTATTGAAAATGATCAGAGAACTGAATAAACATCGATGCTCTTGTATAGGGTCTTGATTATTTTAAAGGGTTGTGGATAGTTTTTCCTGTATTGGAAGTGGAGAAGGGTACGGAAAAGGGTAAAAAATGTTTTAATTGACGCAAGAGAATCTCCAGGCTGTGGCATTATCTTAATATATAAACACGTTGGTGCGTGTGTTTGAGTCAACCTCACGGCTAAGCCACTGAACGTATCAGTACCACACTTACACCATAGGTTGATTGTGAGCTCAGAAGGGTTTATGTGCTATTTTGGACTTGATTGGACAACGGAGCGTGGCACCACTCATACAATTTAAATATTATTTCAAAATATTTTTGAGATATTTTCCAGCACACATGGTATTATTCTTTCAATTCAAAAAGTGCATGTCACAAAGAAAATTTGTTGATTAAAAGAAATAATTTGATATCGGGGTTGTCCATCAATCACCTAATGTTTTTAAATTTTTTTATATGCGGCCCAATTGCAGATAGTTAGGCCCGATAAGGGGTTAATCCCGCCCTGGTGATACCACAATCTTTCTTATAATTTATATGAAGATTGTCAACCTTCTTCCTGCGTGTATTTATACCGAAAGGGCCGGACTTTAAAGCGAATGTCTTTAAATTTTTAAGTTACGTGGTTGCGACAACTGCTAGCATGCTGAACGCTCGACCAAGAATCTTTAATCTGTTTCTGGTTAAAGCTAAACAGTTGCAGAGTAGATGTTCTTCCTCACCTGGTTCAAGGAAGTTCTGACACCAATCGATGGATACGAGCACCATTCGTTTTACTTGTGGACCGATGCGATAGTGCGACAGTGTCATATAGTTATTTCAATTGTGAGTCTACATCATATACGGGTTAGTGACAGACATTCCTCTGTAGTACAGGGGCCAGAAGGTTTTTGTAGTCTTACTGTGAGTGGTATGTTTCCATCTGAAAGGACGTTATTGTTCTGTTTGTCTGTATTTCCTACTATGTCACAGTGCCCTGGGACCCACCAGAGTTGTCCATTGTTTTTTTTTAGTCTAATTCCATTAGTGTATTGTAGCATTTCGCCACCATTTTTGATTTAACGATTACGTTTGGCAGAGTTTTTAGCATAACACCGGCGACTTGAACCAATTAAAATATTCTCAAAACTCCTTGTGCCTCACAAAATTTATTAAAATTGTGTATTTCTTCAAGAAACTACACAAACTTATACTTACGACATATTATTATTTGCCCCAACCAATGATGCAACCTCCTCATTTCCGCAGTCTTGAGAATTTGCACAAAAATTTCGCCCACGACATTGCTGCATGGAAGAACTACTATGACTTGGCAGCACCCGAAGCAGCCCAATTTCCGCCACCCTATCACAACTTGGAGGAAATGTTAAGTTTGATATTGCTAAAATGCTTGCGTCCAGATAAAGTTGTGCCCGCCATCAGGGTGAGTATAGATGAAATCATTTCGTAATAAATAAATGCTGACTCAGATCAAAGGCTAGTGGGGGCTTGTAAAATTGTACACTAAACTATTGCGATTGAGTGGATTTTTGAGGCTTTAAGGTTATTTATTTTGTCTTCGCTTGCACATCTTCTTCACAGAACTTCATTACACGTAATATGGATCAGACATTTGTGGAACCGCCACCCTTCGATTTGAATGCGTCCTTTGCCGACAGTTCGCCGCGTATACCATTAGTATTTCTACTCTCAGCCGGCTCGGATCCGATGGCCAGTCTCTTCATGTATGCCAAACAGCGCAGCATGTACGACAAGTGAGTTAATTAACAGAACTCATACCGCAAATGCAACTCAACTCATATTTCAGTAGAATGTCCAATATTTACTATCTGTGTGTGTGTGGCATTTCCGTATCAATGATGAAGTTTTGTCCACAACTGTCATTATGAATATGTTTCTCTTGTACAAATACATGCATGTGTTTACACATTTAAGTTTTTTTTGCGTGTGTTTTCAGTTGCATTTGGATATGATAATGAGAGTTTTGATGCAATGAGATTCATTGCATCATGTTTGTGAACTTTTTAGCCCAGCTTCGCTACTAACTGCATCTCATTCGAATCAAAATTGGATTTTTTTTTCATTTAAATCCACAGAACCAAAACCATCTCGCTGGGTCAGGGCCAAGGACCGCGTGCCGAAAAAATGATCATCGAAGGCTGCCGCCATGGCCACTGGATTGTCTTGCAAAATTGCCACGTGGCCGTCAGTTGGATGGGCGAACTGGAGCGCCTCTGCAACGACAGTACGCTGGCCGAATCGGCCCACCCCGACTATCGGCTGTGGTGTACGTCATATCCGAGTGCGGTATTTCCCGTGTCGGTTTTGCAGAATTCCGTAAAAATGACCAACGAACCGCCGAAGGGTCTGCGCGCCAACATGCTGCGATCGCTCAGTTCGGATCCGCTGGTGCGCGATAAGTTCTTTACGAATGCTTTCGCAAACGCGGAGGGCGCAAACAAATGTTGGCTGCGCGGCGTATTCGCATTGGTGTTCTTCCATGCGGTGGTGCAGGAGCGACGTGACTTCGGACCGCTCGGCTGGAATATTCCGTATGAGTTCAGTGAGGCGGATTTGAAGTGAGTGTAATGCAATTTGGAATTGTGACAGCGTGTTGCTGCTGCTTACAGATTTTTCATTTCCTTTCTCTTGTATTTATAGAATATCCCTGCTTCAGTTGAAAATGTTTATCGCTCAGAGCCAAACAATTCCATTTCGGGGACATGTTTACCTAACCGGCGAATGCAACTATGGGGGGCGCGTCACCGATGACAAGGATCGTCGCTTAATCCTATCGCTGTTGAACATGATCTACAATCCGACAACAATCGAAATTGACAAGTGAGTGGTGGTGGTGGTGGCGGCGGCAGGAGCAGAGGTGGTGTCAGTGGAAGGCCACCATTCGTATGGCAACCAAAATCCTTGCTTCCTTCAACATTTTATTGTTTCTTTATTGCGGTTTAGCTTGGGATGAGAGACATATTTGACAGTGCACACGTGTGTGTGCTCGAGTGTGCGTTTGCGGCTTTGAATCAAATGTCAAAGTGCGCGGTTTCAATTTATGTGTTTGGCTTCGGTTTTACCTATTTTTCAGACATTTTCCGTTTCCTTTTCCTTTTTATTTGAATTTTTATTTCATATCTCCCCCCCCTTTCACTTCTCATTTTTCACTCTTCTTTTCATTGCCGCTCCGTTAGCTATTCTTTATCGCAATCCGGAAACTATAAAATACCCCTAAATCCCACGCGTTCGAATGCCATCGAATACGTTCTGACATTTCCACTTAGCCCGCATCCGGAGGTTTTCGGCTTACACGAGAATGCCGATATCAATCGTAATAACAAGGAAACCGACAGCGTAAGCAAATTTACGACATATCCGTCATTTGAGATATTCCCTTTTTTACATGTTATTGTTATTGTTGTTGTTTGTTGTTGATTTAACATGAAATGGCGAAATGAAAATGAAATAAAAAGTTAACAACTAAGAAAGAGAAATTTGCCTAAACAATCCATCCTTGCAGCTCATTCAGGGTGTCCTCCTCACTCAGACCGATCTGATGGCCTCGGTCAAGACCAGCGCTGGCTGTGAGGGCAGTTCAACTGTTGATCCGGCCTTCGCTATTTGCAAGGAGATACTTGAGCTTTTGCCGCAATCCTTTAACGTTGAAGAGGTTGCCCGCAAGTATCCTGTGGTGTATACGAATTCCATGAACACCGTTTTGCGGCAGGAGCTGATAAGGTTAACTTGAAATTTTATGGAATTTTCCTGTCCTTTCTTTTTTACATTTGTGCATACATCTTTACTCACACAGATTCAATCGGCTTTTGGAGTACATACGCAAGAGTCTAATAAATGTCCAGAAGGCCATACAGGGTCAAATTGCCATGATACCCGAACTGGAGCGTACACATGCCTCGATGGTAGTTGGCAAATTGCCCGCAGATTGGCTGAAGAAAAGTTATCCCTCGTTAAAACCGCTGGGCAGTTATGTGGCGGACTTTGTGGCCCGGTAAGATGAACTGTTGATCGAATGTGAATGAGGTATAGAGCTGCATCTTGGGCTGCATCCATATTCGCCGAACACTTTTCCTTGATATTATCGCCCAGAGTGTATACAGAACCTCTCCAGGACACACTGCATTCTTGTCACATTAGGGTTATTAATAATTTTCTGTGTGTGTAGAGTGTGGCGCTTGAGGAGCCTCGCCAGCACAAGCACAAGCAAAAGCAAACAGAAAACCATCTTCGAACGATACAAACCGAAGAGAATAGCGCATGTGTTGCATTGAGTCGTCGTCGTTATCGTTGTCGATGTGGGCAAATGTTTGCACTTTTCCAGCAGCGATTCAACGCAAAAAAAATCTTTCTCCCATAATGGAAAATATTCGATGCGATTGCCCGCCAAAGGATATTGAATGTGCTGCAGCAGCACATTTTCATTGCAGTCAGCCATTTCTCATTTGAGTTTTTTTCTCTTCTTTTTTTTTATTAACTAAGTAGAATAATTGAAAAGGAAAAATGTACACAACTCGAACTATGTGCATTGTGTGCCAAAATGCTTGTTAGAGAAATTAATTCAAAGCTCTTCTGAGTCGTCTTCGTATTTTATAAAAAAGACTACAACAACAGCAACAAATCCAATTGAATTTCTCTGATTGAAGTCGTTTCGGGTAGTGAGCCATAAGAAAGATGGTTTATCGATGCAAACAAATTGCGGCCATTGAAATCATTTCATAATTCTTCCTTCTCAGATTGGAATTCTTTCAAGCGTGGATCGATACGGGCGAACCGAATGTCTACTGGATTTCGGGCTTCTATTTCACTCAATCGTTTATTACGGGAGTTTTGCAAAATTTCTCACGTAAAAATCGCCTTCAAATCGACCTGTTGCAAATCAACTTCGAGGTCACCGAATATGAACAAGCAACGGATAAGTCTGCGGAGTTGGGGGCATTCATACGGGTAAGAGGAATGAGCGGAACACTTTTAAGAATTCTTCATAAAATTCAATATGATTTTTTATATCTTCAAAAACACACACACACATGCATATTCATCAGGAACAAGTGTCCATCAATGATGAGACTAAATTCATACAAGTAAGATGATACCAACAACAAAGAACACCTTATCAAAACTTTTATTAAAATTTCCTTTTTTTATTTATTAAAATAATAAAACTATTCATCTCTTCCTTTCAAGGGTATCTTTATTGAGGGCGCCCGCTGGAATCGTCAGCTTAAAATGTTGGATGAATCATATTCGAAAATTCTCTTCGATACCATACCCGTTGTGTACTTCCGTCCGGTGCCGAAGAACTTAGATGACACCCCTGAAAAATCCAAAGACAACTCCAACGTTCAAGCGATTTACGATTGCCCGGTGTACAAGACAAGCGAACGACGTGGTATCCTCTCAACCACCGGTCACTCCACAAATTTTGTCATGTACATGCAGTTGAATTGCAGTCGTACGCAAATGCATTGGATTAATCGCGGTACGGCATGTCTGTGTCAGTTGGATGATTGAAACTTTTACTTTTACTTTGAGATTTCATATATTTTTGTAATGCATTTTTTATACAATAAATACTTGGTAATTAAATAATTTAAAAAAAAAATGTTTTAATATTTCCTTGCTTTATTGAGAACTAGCAGAGCCCGGCTGTCCAATTCCGAACATTGAACTCAGCATTGAAAGCATAAAACCATGTCCCGTTGGAAAAGGTTCATTGGGAGCCCACGTGTAACATTTTTCAAAATATTGAATTGTATGGGAAATGCCACTCCCTGCTGTCCAATTCCAATATGTTGCATTGAAGCCATATAGCCATTTCCGGTGAAGAATATTCACTTTTTTGACTTTGAAGTATTGAATTGTATGGGCGATGCCACGCCCCTTTGTTTAATTACACCAATATGTTGCATTTAGCTTAGAGTTTAAACCATGAAGCCATTTAGCAAATTTCGTTAGAAAACATTATGTGGGAGCGCTATTACAGCATTTTCAAATATTGACTTGTATGGGCGGTGCCACCCCCCACTGTCTAATCCCGGGCATTTGAAGCCCAGATTGTGGCTGGGGTCTTATAGTATGTTCATGGCAAATTTCATATTCTTGTGATCAAAAACGTCTGAGATATAGCAGTTGTTACTAACTTGTGGGCGGTAAAAGTGGGCGAGTCAAAACCTATCCACGAACACTACTAACAACGAAAAAAAACTTGTAAAATTCAACACAATCCAGTGAACCATTTTCGATTGGAATAAACTTAAGGCAAGTTTGCACAAATGGGATATTTGAAATTCCATCTGGGATTCCTTCAAAACCCTCTTGCAACTAAACGGAAATAATTTAAAGAAAAACCAAATTGTTCGTTGATATAGTATAAAAGATATTAAGAACAAAATTCCAATGAAATCCATTCAAAATCAAAGGTAACGTTTAAAAATAACTTGATTCCAAAAATAGACCGCAAACATACTTAAATTGAACTTGAAATTTTTCAATACTTTTAAGTGTTCAGCAAAACGGTTTCCGCTTGTAATTAGAGCTGTTGAAGTAAGTCCATTGATCAACCTACGCTCCGAAGCCAGATTAACGTTTTAGCGCAAATATTTGTTTACTTTCGATTTTTTGTTGTTCAATAACTCAAGCAGCACAGCAGCCACAAAGCAGCATAATTAGATGAAATACTTCAACGCCAGTTCGAGCCACACTTGATTACCAAAAACAAATACTGATTAACTGAACTGAAGATGCGTTTGAAATCAGAATAACCGGTTTGATTTATAGTTTTGTCTAGTTTTAAGTGAACGTTATTTGTACTCGTAATGAATAGAATTTTTTTTTTCGCACAAAAAGAATATTTAATTTTGAATTTTGTATAAATAGCGTGGCAGGTCTACAATTCAAGCATAACAAATATCTACTTTCATAGATTCAAACTGTATTGGATATTGGATACGCTAGAATGGTGGGTACCACAAATTCAACTACTGCGACTACATCCTGAGGATTATTTTGTAATGATTGGAACGTTTTTTTTTTGTTCTAAATTTTAGAAATTCTTCGTCATTGCATTTGCTGTGATAGCAGCCGCTTCAGCAGCCTCTATATCCAGTGATTACTTACCCCCCGTAGCGGATAATAGTCTACCAAGCCAGGAGTATATCCCGCCAGCGACAGAGGACCAGTCAGTTCGTAGCGATGATGGCTATCGGTACAAAGTTGTGCGCAAACTTCGGCTCAGACATCGTCGTGATGTCAACGAACTGCCCTCCAACGAATACTTGCCACCCACCGAAGAGTCTCAGGAATCGGTTGTTGTAGAAGCTCCCGAAGAGAAGACCGAATTGGCCGATGATGGCTACCGTTACAAGGTCGTCCGTCGCATCAGATATCGTCACCGTCGTGATGTCAACGAACTCCCCTCCAACGAATACTTGCCACCCACCGAAGAGTCTCAGGAATCTGCTGTTGTAGAAGCTCCCGAAGAGAAGACCGAATTGGCAGATGATGGCTACCGCTACAAGGTGGTCCGTCGCATCAGATATCGTCATCGTCGTGATGTCAACGAACTCCCCTCCAATGAATACTTGCCACCCACCGAAGAGTCTCAGGAATCGGTTGTTGTAGAAGCTCCCGAAGAGAAGACCGAATTGGCAGATGATGGCTACCGCTACAAGGTGGTCCGTCGCATCAGATATCGTCATCGTCGTGATGTCAACGAACTCCTCTCCAACGAATACTTGCCACCCACCGCAGAGTCTCAGGAATCTGCTGTTGTCGAAGCTCCCGAAGAGAAGACCGAATTGGCCGATGATGGTTACCGTTACAAGGTCGTCCGTCGCCTCAGATATCGTCATCGTCGCGATGTCAACGAACTCCCCTCCAACGAATACTTGCCACCAACCACTGCAGAGTCTCAAGATCAGGAAGTTGCTGTAGAAAGCCCGGAAGAGTCAGCTGTATTGGCCGCTGATGGTTACCGTTACAAAACTGTGCGTCGCTTGAAATACCGTCGCCATTGAGTGGGGCTCACTGCAAGGAGAGGAAATGTTAATAAGAAATTCTGAATCAAAGGAAATCTCATAGGTTCTAAGTTGTATGTTTATTTAGTGGAAATCTGTAAGGCACCAACAGTTGCATTCTAAAGACAATAAAAAGTATTGCGAAACGAAACATTTGAGCTTTTATCCATATACATAAGTATGTACTATGCGATCATATCCGCCTTGATAACAGTGACTACCATAACAGTTGACTCAAAAAAGCTTCTTTATCTTATCTATTGTGAAATTTACCGATTCCGTCAAAAGTCTCTTCTTATCTTATCGCTTAAGGCTGGTAGGTGGGTAGATTTCAAACTAAATATTTTACTTTGAGTTGTTTCGAGCGAAATACTCTAAACGCTTTTAGTACTAAATTGCGCTTTGGAAGTAACATTTCAAATCAAATTAAACGAACGAACGATAAAAAATTAAGTGACGATTTTCAAACAAAAACAAAAAATCATAACAAAATGAAGTTAATGAAGAATAGTTCCACTTACTTGGTGATACTCTTGGGTAGGGCCAATAGTTTTCTTGGTTTACAGATTGAAAACACAAAAGTGTGAACATTCAGTGATGAGTAATGAGTCATTATCAAAAGAATTTCCATACGAGTTACATGGACAACCAACACCCATAAAAACATATTCATATCTATGAAATTGGGTGAAGAAAAAGTGTGCATATATGTGCTTTAACTTGTGTGTGTGTGTGTGTGCCAATTACAAAAGTCTCCACTGGCTGATAACGATGAGCTTATCGCATGAGTGGTTTATTTGCCTATAGGTAGAAACTTACTCATGACAATAATACACTATGACAGTATGATTCAATGGGCATTTTTAGTGAATTCTTGGAATAATATGTGACTAACTTGGACTTGAATGGGAATTTAATGACTTTTTACTAATATTCTCAAATGAGAATCTTTTCAAATAAGTTCGTACTAATTGAATAGATTAAGCACTGCAACACACAAGTGATAATCAGTTGCAGGATCGCGGACCCACATAATGTTTCCTTTTAGTATAGGTCAATGTAGTGTTCAGACTGAGCCGAAGAAGAGCGTGTTTCACAGCCATTTCAAGATGAACCAAAAAAAAACGAAAATATCCACAACGTAGAACAAGCGAGTGAACGAACGAACTAACGAACGAACTAACGAAAATCCTAATGTACATAAACATTTTCAAAGTCTCGTAAAAGTATGCACAGCTCAATGCGGAAGAATGAACAGCAACACCGCTAAATAACAAGTTCCTGTTCCGGAGTAGAGTCGAGTCGAGTCGAGCCTGAGCCTGGGCGAAGTGCAGTGGCCAAAGTGCACGAGCGGCAGCAGCACTTCAATTTTTAATGGACGCTGGTGCAACAGTTGCCAATGTGAAATTTCACGTTAATTCGGAACGTGCTACCGGGAGCACGATGCCATAATCTATTCTATTTTTTGTTGTTATTGTTGTTGTTGTTGTTGTTCGTTCGCTCACAAAATGCACAACAACAGAAACGAGTGTAGTTTTATGTGCGCGTCTGGTGTTATTCGGTGTATGCGTTCAGAGTATTCAGTCGTACGTTGTTGTTGCTTTTATCGTTTCGCTTGCATTCAAGTTTTAGTAGCGACAACAACAACAACAAGAACAACAACATTTTTGATAGCTTTCAGGTGAAGTTTACTACTAGTACTAGTTTGGGGTGGGGTGGAATACTCCGCCCGATGAGCGACTGCAGTGGGGCTTATTTAGTTTAGTTTTGATGGACTTTTACAGTGCAGACGTGTATGTATGTATGTATGCATGTACGCTTGGGGAAATACTCGTAATCATACTAAAATTCTATGCTCAATTTTAAAATGGCCACTCTCCAGATATAAAACGTTTGAAAGTTTTTCTGTTATGATGATGATGTCAAATAAATCAGCTCACGGCATTTCCCCGTTGCCAATTAAACACCATAGAAGCCCGTGGATAACAAAAGAATTCCCCAGCACCTAGTACATGTTAGTTTATTGAAATTTGATGTGTGCTACCAATTAAGTCGAGTTAATTAGGCTACTCACACAGATACGTATGAGAAGAACACATTCACGTGCATATTTAATCACTCACATGCGCCAAGGCAACGGTTCACATTATTGTTTGAACATCATTAAAAAGTTCCAAGGCACACACACACTTTTGACGCCAAATGCACTTTTTTCACCCTTGTCTGCTTTGTTTAATTTGTATTTGGTTTGGCGTATTTGCAGTTTTGTTCGCATGTTGCACCAAGGAAACGGAGGGACTACGTCGTGTTTTACGCGGACGACGTACTTTTACACGCAGTTACTTTGGTAAGTTATGAACGAAAATTGTTACAGTTGCAGTGGTGAAACTATTTAATTTGAAAAAAACACCATTTTTGACTTTTCAAATCAGTGTGACTTGTTATGCCCTGCACACTAGTGTGCAAGGGTATATTGTTTTTGTCGCACCGTTTGTGACGCCCATAAGGAGAGGCGTGTCCAGTATGGACAATTATACATATTCGTGATCAGGATCGAAAACTGAATCGATTTGGTTGGAAATTATAACGGAAACAAAATGGGAATGAAACTGGAAGGAAATGGGAATGAAACTGGCACGAAATGGGAATGAAACTGGAACGAAATGGGAATGAAACGGTGACGAAACGGAATTGAGCCGGAACAAAATTTTAAAATGTATAAAAAAATGGAAATTATCGAGAAATGTTAAAAAAATTTCGATAAATTTAAAAAAAATTAAATTATCGAAAAATGTTTTATTAATAATCGAAAAATTGTCGAACAAATAGCAAAAAATAGCCGTAAAATTTCTTCATTTTCCTTTATCTTGAGAAACTTAACCGAAATGATGCCGGGAACGAAATGGGAATGGAATATGAACAAAATTTTGAAATGAATCAAAAATGAAGGGGAAATGAAAATTATCGAATAAAAATCGATATTTACAGAACAATTTTTGGTAATTATCGATAAATTATCGATAACGATAAAATATCGAAAATATCGAATAGCGGACAAATTCGATAAAATTACCGAAAAATGGTATAAAAACGTATCGTACTCACATGTGCAGGGGTATTTCAGCTTCGGTCAGACCGAAAATAATTCTTTTACTAGTTTTTGTTATTATTTTGTAATAAAGTAGAAATTTTGTTTGGTCTATGAAAATGCGGCATTTTGTTTTGAATAAAATTGCAATACAAATCAGTAGAGTTCACTTCAGGGAATTTAATTTTTAATAAGCACTAATTAACATTTTAAAACCACGCCCAACCACATTCAGTCTCTAGCAATTTGCATTTGTCCTCGTTTTTTTTTTAACTATGCTGATTTATACTTTCAGATGGCCTCGCAATTCCCGGATGGGCGCTGGTCGTAATCATTGGTATCTGCGAACTTTTAGTCGGCGGCATACTCTATTTTGCAATGCAGAAAATTATACTATCCAAGGAGGTGGAGCAGACCAATACGTATGCCCCAGCGCCGACAAATGAAGTTTAATGCACGGCGGCGGCTATGTTGCACCTAACCAATTGAAACGAGACGACAAAGACGAGGAAAAACAGCCCTACATCAACATTAAAAACAACAAAATATAAAAAAATGAGCATCAGCAACGTAATCTAAAGTGCGCCAAATAAAACAAAAAAAGAAACTAAAGAAAAGAAAAACTTTGCCGACATTTTTCAATTTTCATACATGCTGTTGTTGTTGTTGCTTCTTGTTTCTGGTGTTGCTGTTGCCTTTCATCTCTTTTTGTTTTTTAAAATTTTATTTTTTACTTAAGCCATTTTATACTTAAGTTTTTTCCACTATTATTTTCTTCTTCACATTCAAGTTGAAAATCCTTTATGTTGTTTTTATTCCGTTGCCCTCCGTACTGGAGCCAAAGTTTTCATCAAGATAAGCACTTAAATTAATTTTATTTTCTATTTTCTTCCTCTTCCTCTTCTTTCTCTTTTTTTTTTTTGTTTAAATTCTAAAAAGAAAACTTTCATTTGAGACTTTTGTTGTGTGTTGCAGTTTATTTCCCTTATTTCAACGATTTAATTATTAAACAGTTTTAACCTTTCAATTTGCTTTAATTTAACAATTCCATTGTGTGGATCCATTGAAAACTTTCGGTTTCCTCTACCGGCAGTCCACGAAAGTCCATGTTAAATATTTTCCATTGTTTCATTGCAATTAGTTTGAAGAAGAAGAAATGAAATAGTTTTTTCTGGTATTTCTTTTTTTTAAAACTCTTCGAAGCACACTAATGTATTTTGAAATAGTGCACTTTTGTTTAAATTTAATTTGTTAATTTGTAATCGAAAAAAAATATACAAACAGCAAAAAAATGTTTAAATAAAACCACAATTTGGCTCCTATGTCTGAAACGGAAACTTGGATTGCATTTATAAATTTTAAAGAAAAAAACTTGTGAAGAGGTTAGAAATTCCAAAAAAAGCGACTCTTTTGAATTTCTTTTGAAAGAAATTTCTATACAAAATGTGCGTGCCTATAAAAGTTTTTTTTACTCATATCTATGGACAGATACATCAATGGGAGATTCATTGACATATTCATCAGTGCACAGTAGAGCTTTCCAAAAAAAATATTTTTTTTTTATTTTTAGTTTTTACGAAAATGTTTTTTACTTAATTCTAGGGGGGCTTCCGCCAAAAATGGTTAATTATGGTTTTTTTCTTGTATTTTTTTAGATCTAAAAAGAACTTAAACAAGTGTTAGCCCCTCTTGGCCCTCGCTGGGTTGTCGCTTTTGGATCGGCTTGAAATTTCAAACTTAAGAGTTTTGGGTGTATTTGCATTATTTATGCCACTTTCGAAACAGATCGGGCAAATTTTCCCGCCCATCTTCATTTGTAATGTAGAATAGAATACATCACATGGAATACATTTGTTGTACTATTTAACGCACAGTGGTACACAATGTCTGGTTCGGTTTGTTGACACCATTAATTACTTCTGAACGGATCTACCTGAATCTGCTGTAAGCAGTATATTTCAAGAAGACTATTTTTCTTCTTATATTTGTTTGTAAAATTTTCAAAGTCAAATTGTGTTGCATACTTTTAGGGATAGTAATTTAAAAATTTTTGAAATTACTTAAATGAATGCCTAACAGTATGCAACAACAATTGAGGTCATAGAAACACTATATGCCAAAGTCTGTAAATTAATGTTACTTTAGTTTAGTTTGCGTTCGTGGGATATCATACATTCCCTGCCATAACGACACAAAACAAAAACTCATATTGCTGGAAAATCCCGATTTAATATTTTCAGTTCATTTTACATTTCTTTTGTTTCCAAAGAAAACCTCTAAATGGCCCTCTCAGCAAATTTTGAAGCGATTCCAAACTACATATCACACGAACGCAAACTATTTGATAACATAAGTCTGCGCTCAACTATTCGTCCTATATTTTTTTGTGACAATATCCGGCAATTGAGAAATCTTTCGAAAATAAGCTCCTTGATGCAGTCAATGGCGAGAGCGCCATCTAAGCCGATACGAGACTGACACAAAGCAGACAAAGCACTCGTTTAGGCGTATTTACCCCCATAAGGACTTCAAGCGAGTGCAGCAACCAAAAGGATCTGAATTTCACACACACACACACACACACACTCTCTCACACAAATGCAATCGATGTGAGAAATGTTGTAGTATATCCTAGTGATTATGGTAAATGCTATTGTTGCACAAAATTTCCACTCAAGGATGCTTCACAATGAAGGAGAAGTTGCAACAACAACAAGCGACACTGCATTGTTACTGCACGATGCTGCTCACACTTGCTGTGCGGCACGTTCAAGTTGATCAACATATTTGTAGCAATCTCTCAGCCATATGTGCTGGTGGAAGTACAAAGTAGTGGCTCAAATTGTACGCAAATTGTCACAACATTGGATTTTTGCTGTCGTTATCGTTGTTGTTGTTGTTGTTGCCGTATTGCCCGCCTGTGTGTATTACTCTGGCATTGTTGTTGAGTAAACAACAATAAATGCAAACAGCATCAATTGCAACGAGCAACTCACATGTGAGTCCTTTTCTTGACTCACTGCGAACAGATTATTTCGATTTTGTGGTGGTGTACATCGAAGCGGAAAGATTTAAACCGATTGCGGATGCAAAATTACATGAATTTGTCGCAAAATTTGTCCAGTAGATACTCTTGCGGATGCAATTTCCTGTGTAATGGATATTTACAAATTGGAAACTAAACGAACGTAATTGGAATGAGAGCAGCACGAGCAGTACAATTAAATAATGAAGGTGAATCAAGGCCAGAAATGACCCAACAAAAAATATCAAATTACAAGTTAAACCTGCGCCAGGTACACATGCACATGTAGTAATAGTTTTACTGTAGAACCCTCAACACACCCCCCCCCCCGAAATGATATTGAATTACTGAACTAAACTAAACTAAATCTTATGCATTTTTGTTGTCCGTTTTCGGTTGCCATTTACCATTTACCATTCAAATTTTATTAGATAGCAATTAACGCTGCGAGCGCCATTAAACTTGAAACATGTTTGTGTGATTTTAGTTTAGTCTTTTCAGCTAACTGTTAAATTGATTGGGCAAACACAAGTTCAATAGTAAATCACAAGATATGATCTAATAAAATTCATTTAACACTTTGTTAACACACGTTCGGATTACGGCTTTTGGGATTTTGTAATTTAATTCGCATTAACATGTTATGGTTTTTTTGAATTTAAATGGCCTGTTGGGGTTATCAAATCGACAATGTTAGCAACAAAAGGCAGTCGAATATCGTATCTACTTAGAACTGATAACAGTTTAAACACAACAAGCTTTTGCTTGGATATATTTTCGAATTTTTGTATGTCCCACACAGGAAAACATGAGTTGATAACAAGATTGATGTAAGAAATCATATTGGTTCCATGTGTTAAGTTCATTAATTACATATTTCTTATGAAATAAATAAATATTACGACCCTCACGGATCTTGGCCGAACTTCTAGCTGCAACATGTCACAGGCACATCTTCGATTCTGTGAGTTGCCGTGGCCCTACAGTTTTGTGGGGGTTTCGAATGATAAGTGAAGTTTATTCACGGCAGATTTTAATCTCGTAAGTTTGCCATTGCTTGACGAGAGGTGGTGGTGGTTTTGTTGAACCTCCTGGTTGTGAATCAGTGCTACTCACTGAGCTACGGAAATTCCATTTTTTTTTTTAATTCAAAACGGTTTTTTTTTATTATAGTTCTGCTAATCCAGAAAAACCCCATATCTCCACATCCATATCCCCACATTTATGACTAATAAAAGGTATTTTTCCTTTTATAGGAGTTATTATGTAGAGTAAGACCTATCAGAATCTGCAATCAGATCGCTTATCAAATATTGGTGTTGCACAGTGGTATTTGATAAAAACACAATAGAGGTATTCAGAAAGTGTCATAACATTTCATAAAGTTGAATGTCATAAAATTGGATTTTATTTTTTTCTCGGGGAATTTTATTTTTCAAAGCTTTGCTTTCTTTTTTTTTGGCAATCAGTTGACAAAGTCTAGAAATATCACATTCAAAAATGATAGCACGGACAAATGTAATTTTTTCCACATATGACCTTCAACTTATGACATTATGAGATCTTGTGAACTTCGTCAATTTTATATTCGAGTTCATGTGACTGAAAGTGCTCTTAAGTACTTTTTTTTTTATTCTGAAATTGGCTCCGACGATCGTTCAAAACCAAGCGCTACATAATGACAATTTATTTATATAAGGCGCCCAGTTCCATAGTAGCTTAAGTCTTTATTTGATGTGAATTCTAACACCGTACATGGTCATTATTTGAAATCCTAAGCAAAAAATTCGGGCAACAGCAAACCAAAATCCAATGACTAACATATGACTTGCATGGCTAAGACTCAAAATGTCTTATAGTTTTGTTTAATGGACACAATTCTCTTTGATACTGAACGCCTCATATATTGATTTACGATATTTAGGCTTCATATATAACTTGTCGAATCTATTTTTTGGTTGCTTATCAGATATTGCGTTCGAGAATTGCATTTACCTTGTGTGTGAATTATTTTCAAATGAGGAAATCCCATTTCGACAATTTTAATATTATGCGATAACAGTAGTTTACGGCAAAATGTATTCTCCACTTTTGATTGTCATTTCCTTGCGCTAAATCCAAAAATGTTAGCCCTAATTTATTGCTTGGGGTATTGAATACCGATCAGTTCCAAGGAATATTAGTGCCCACTAATTTAAATCGGCTGGAAAATATTTTTCAAGATTTGTTCATTATATTGCCAATTGCAAAAAGGCTTAGCTATCGCATTGTTTTCCATCATCGCTTCATTCCAATATACTCAATAGCTATGCTCAGGACAAAACCCAAGGTAAAAATATCTTATATTTTTGGGCGAGTGTGTTGAATTCGTTGCAAATACTTTTTTCCTAGAAAAAAAAAACGAATCACCTGGATAACCAATTGCCGCCTGTGTAATGAAATATGACAACATATGCACTTCATATTCACTTCAAAGTCACATGTTCTTGAGTTTTGAACACTTCAAAGGCCCTCAAATAACAATAAATGAACAATCTTAACCTATAATCTCTCAGGCTGCTAAAGTTTAAAAAGTTTGGAATTTTTTCGAGTATGTAGTTAGATACTAATACGATTTGTATTTGACACAATTATACCAAAGCGAATCACTATCAACGTATTAGCTGTCAATTTATTTGGCTTTAACATTTTAATAGCACTTCAGATTAGACTCCACTATCAAATCTAATTTACTCTCAAAGCCGAAACATTCGTGGAAGAATGTTCGCCATAAACCAAAGCGCTGTGATTTTGTTTTTACGTCAATATCATAATCATAATTTATAATATATTAAATTATTATACAATCAATTTTAGATTGTTCGTACATACAGCGTGACTGGATGGGTAGTGATGAAATCAAATATTTGGAAATGAGCGATCCAATGACAACAAATGCAATCATTTTTGAGTGGAATTTTTTTTCAATGCAAAAAGATAGTTCTTCAAAAAGACATTGGAATCATGTGAGAAATAAGCTCACGAAAATAGAAATTAACGCAACTAACGTACAGAGTTCTTGGGTAACAAATGTGATAATAAATGCAAATGTTTCAGTGTATTTTGCCAATCTCATTTTACAAAATTTTTTTATAGTGTTTTGTTTTGCAAAGAAAATTACGCAAATTCAACCCAATTTCAATTACGCCACTTTGGTTTCATTGCACTTTTCCACATAAATTTGTAATGAGCTACAACAACACAAACGAGAAAGAAATCAATTGTCCGTCAAAGCGGGTGACCAACGGGCACACTACTCATGGATATAAAAGCAAATGCAATCGGTAGCAGTACACGGCGTGAACATGAAGTGACCCTTATGCTGAAATATTTATATTTCGAACGGGGTAAGACTGGCCGGCGAGAGCAGAACCCAACCTCAATCACGGAATCAGTACAAAATGTAACCGAACACACAACAGTGGCACAAATAAATGTATGAATGAATGGATATGTGCTATTTCGTAAAGTGTGGGTACTTTTGCAACAACAACAGACACACAAAACATCACCACCAACAACAACAACAAATTAAATCTAATCGTTTCATCGTTTGCTAGCAAATCGCACGCTTATCTGTGTAGAGCGGTGTGTGCAATTGTTGTTGTTGTTTGTTGTTGTTGTTGTTGTTGTTGCTGTTGGCATTGCTTCAGTTTTCAGCTGCTGCTCATCGCAAATCGCGCGCAAAAATATCGCACATACGCTCCCGTGACTGTTCCACGAACGATCTCAAACGCTTTCCAACGTCTGTGCGGTGCAGACGAAAATAACGCGACGTTCGCCGTCGCCTCAGAATTCTTCTCGTCTATTTCTTTTTGAGAAAAAAATTTAATTTTTTGAGAAAACAACAAATTAAGCCAACAAGAACAAAAAAAACTCTTTAAGGAAGAACAAAAAAAAATCATCAAAGCAATTATTTGCACATATCCTCAACAAGACTCGTCTCGTCCTGGCGTATTGTACCGGGAAAAGTGCATATTAAATTCCCAGCAATCCGTGCGTTCTGCAGCGATTCGTGTTCGGATTCTTTAGCTTATTAAATCGGTGCAAATTCAGCAGGGCACTCTCTGACTACTTATTATTTTCCGGCACTGGTCTAGATAACGAGCGAACTGAACGGCTTCGAGATGCATTCGCCCATAACTAAAGTGACAGGATTCATTGTCCTGATGATTGTGCAAATAATTTTCCTCGCACTCTTTTGGGTGTTCGTGCGTTACGGCAAAGAAGCACTGCCAATCGAAGAAGGCGAAGGATTAACTGAACAACACGTTTCCAAATATCCTCGTGAGTATCTAGTACTTCCTGCTCCTATCTATTTATAGGAACTTTAATTTTTTTTCTTCTTCGAATACTTCCTTGGGGTTTTTTTCTTATTTCTATTTTATTTGCTATTTGTGTGATTTTAGTGCTTCTTCTATTTATTGTTGAAACGGCAGCAGTCGTTTTAATGGCATGGATTTATCCTTTGATCGCATGGCCATGTTAAGTGAGCTTTTAATTTACTGAGAATACAAAAAGTGTTTATTGGGTTTCTTCCAAGTGTCCCACAATAGAAAATAGAGCAACTTTGTAGATTACAGATTGTGGCTTCACCTCGGCGAGCTGCCTTCTTGTGAACGCTTGCAAGATTAAATTCGGAATATTTTTAAGACAAAATGCAAATGTTTTTACAATCATGTTTATGACTTCTGAAGTTAGCAAAATGAAATACGACAACGATGATAATTAACAAAACGTTTCATGTCATATGGTTTTTTGCGAAAAGTTGTCGCCTAAAGATGGATTAAAATAAGCTTGCCTCGGTGTAAACAATCCGTAAAATTGATAAAGTGGCAAGTTGGTCATGTTATGGTGAAGTTCGTTGTAACAGTAAATGGTTTCACTTCACTATTGTACAGGGATTGAGTTTAGATATGTCCATCCTGTGGATTGGTATGCACAGTTGAATGAGCTAAAAGTAGGCTAGGGGTGCAAATTTTTTTGATTTATTTTTTGTAGATTCTAGAAGGAGTTGGTAATGCAAATGGACCGAATCGGTCAACTGACAGGACCACTTTCCAAATTCAAGATGGCAGATCCAATGTGGCAACCAAAGTTATAAGATCGGAGTAGTGTAGTAGAATGGATGATAGGTTAGTGGGAAGTAGGAAAGAGTGAATATGGAAATTAGGCATTTGTTGGTAATAGCACTCGCCAGGGGATTGTGCGACTGAAGAGCGAACTACCACGGCAATGGGTGGTGCGTTGGAACATCGTCTGCTGCATGAACGAGTAGTTTCTGCGAATACTCTGACTGATGGAGTTAGCCTTTTTTATCATTGAAATAACAGTAGCATAGAGTCACACATCCCACGCTACGACGATGCTGGAAAGAGTCAATCATAATCTTAAACGCACGTCTGAGTCCGCCAAATGTATTCTTGAGGCTCTCGTCCTCTTAGAACGGTTATGGGTGGAATAAATACACCAAAGATTGGCGGCAGTAAAGAATTGCTCACACCGCCTCAGAAAGCCCAGGCAACGTTTTATTTCCAGATTTTTCCATATCCAATTCGTGTCCGTTAATTTCCATTCCTCACCGGTTCCATTTTCATTGTTCTGAAACTTAATCATTGGTTCCATGTTTCAAATTTGCATATGAGTACGTAACAAATCATACAACGAACTAGACAACATTCTAGGTGAAGGTGGTTCTTCAATGAATCAATCTTAATATGAAATGTAATGCTACAATGAATTGGCACTACCGACTTTAAATGCCGAAGGGATGGGCGTTGTAAAACAATTGGATATTTATAGCCCCATAAATCAGTTGATAATTGGGCAAATGGAATTAATAAATTAATTAATATCTTTTGACATTTTGTTGCTTTTATGTCATATGAATCACAATTGAGTGGCAAATCAATGCTTGGAAATGATTCACTATAGAATTCTTAAGCCATCAAAAAATTTTAAAAAAAATCCTAAAAATGTGTTTTTTTTTCTATCACTACCTCTGATAGTTTCTTCAAATTTGTTCTCTAGAATTATTTGCGTATCATGTCAGAGTCATTGAAGTTATCAAGCAGCCTAGCAACTATAACTTACAAGTAATGCCAATTAAAAGCAACACATTTGGCATTCCAACGATTATTTAGACTATCAAAGAAACGAATTCTACATCTACCTCTGTGGGCACCATAAAGATAAAATGTCAATAAACAGAAATGTTCAATGATATGATCAAATATTTAGATTATAAAAAGAACAAACAAAAAACAACTGCTCAAATAGAAAAAATACGAAAAATAATGTGACGTTGTTTTAAGTTAAACTCAAATTTTTTTATTTTTAAAATAAATTAAAAATAAATACACCAAAATTGTATTAATTATGACCAAAAGCAATTCATAAATATACAACTACCTATCGGCCGCTTAAGGGCTCAACTTACCACATATAAAATGTTTGGCTCACCACTGAAAATAAACATCCATTCCACCTCTTATCGTTTGAGTCAAGCCAAGCATTTGCTGTCGACATCTTGACAATGCTGCAGCTCAAAAGTGTCAATCATTATCGCTACTTGTCACTCAGAGCGCACTGCGCTATCAATGGCATACACACGGGGGGTAGGCAAATGTGATGTGATGATGACAAATGAAATTTGAATGCAACATGAGGCGAGTGAAGCGATAAATAATAACAAACCAAACCAAACCAAACCAAACCATAAAAGAACAAAAATAACACAAATGAAATTTTAACGATTATGGATTACACAACACTTCAATATTGTGTTCGCTTGTGCATGAAATTGTATAATTCTGATCCTAGGCAACAGATCTATTGTATTTGAGATAATTGCAATTTTAATGAATTCTCGCAATTATCGGATTATTTGTGTTTTGTCTAAAACGACACTAAGCTCTCAATTCTTATCACATTTCTAAATTCAGAAACTAAACAATCAACAAATCATATGTGAGAAGTCAGAAGTGATGGAAATGTATGAATTTATAATTAATTCCAGGTGAACAATACAAACTAGAACAAGAAAAATGCTTGCAAGTAAAGTATTCAGAATTTTGCAAACAAACAACTTGATTTAAAGTAATTACTTAAGTACGTATGAAATTTCAGTTTGGTAGTATTTTTTTGTTTTTTTTGTGATAATGGTCATCAGCGACTGTTGTTCACTTATAAACAATTACATTTTTTTTTTGGTTTTCTCTTATGTAAACAATTTGTTCCGTCAAAAAGTTATTACAATTAGTTGGCTAATAACTGACCTTAACCCCCATCAGAGCATTGCAAAAAGTCTCTTAATTTGGTTTGAGCTTATGTATATTTAAATTTTCGTTGGGTTTTCCCAAGGTGGCATCATTTTTCCCACGAGTGTGGCTCATTTTCGCTTTTCATAATTCAAATTTTTTGTTTTTTAAATTTAGTCATTGTTTGTATTTGATAGTTTTTCATCTTAGATAGACTTCCGTTTTATTTAAAACTATTCATAAATTAAAACAACGTCACTCGCAAGTAGATGGGACAATTGGAAATTCATTTTCTCACAAATTCTCATACTTTTAACAATAGTTATGAATCCATAAGTAAGATGAAAAACGTTTGAATATTAATGAGTAGAAACCGAAACGGCCAAATTCGCTTTTATTTCATTCTTTCGAGTAGAATGTCACAAACATTACGGCTTTTCCTAGCTCAAACTCAACTTAGGAGATTTATTATTATCTCCAGACGAGTTTGGTTTACACGCATTTCCGTTGACTCCCATATCTTTTTTTACAATCATTAAACTAGAAAAAACAAATACTTGCCGATTTAATCCACCGAATTGTGCGACTCTTTCGTAATGGCGACATAAACGTGATGTTGACATCAAAAAGATATCGTATAGATAATAAAATGAGACTGGGCGATTAGGGCGATTAGGATTAGCGGAGTCAGTAGGCCACACTTGAACCGGTTTATATGTATTTCTCTGTTTAGAACCGCTTCCAACATAGGCTTTCAAATCAACTGAGAGCTGATACTCTGTAATGGTAACCCCATTTAAAATAATCGGTTCTCGCCATATAAGACGAGTTCTCGCCATATAAGACTTCAAAACTGGTACGGCTCAAAGAACCGATTAAAGAACACAGAAGCGATTGAATGGTTTTACATTGAAGGTATCGGGTCAGTAAGGTGAAAGGTCAACCTTTTTATTATTTGTTAGAAATTTCAAAGGAAAACCGTCTGAAAAATTGTATCGATACACAGAAAAAAAAAAGGTCGGTAAAATTAACCGAAAAAAGTGGTTGACGTACAGCTTTCAAAATGTATGAAAATTGTAAATTTTCACCAACTTGTGCAATTTACCATTCGCGCATCTTCAGTTGAATCGTTGGGATTCAAAGAAAAAAGAATTCCCAATCGTGTTATGAATGTTGTGCCTTATAGAGGCAGCTTGAGCAGAGCCAAACAGAGTTTTTTGCTTGTAATACTACTTTTGGAAAATAAGTGCTTGTGTCAGTTAAGCGCTCAAGCTAATATTTATTTTTTTAAACATGCAATCTTGCATTTTCGAAATATATTTTTGTGTTTAACATGTTTTTTTTGGTTGTTGGGCTTTGTTTTCAAATGAAGAAAAAAATTAATTCATCGAAAAAAGTTTTCTTATTAAAAAAATATGTATCGAAACAAATTTTTGTTGTATGTTTACAATTAAAAATTGTAAGCCAACAAATCATTAAAGTAAATCAACCACCTCTCGCCGGTTAGATTAACCGACGAAGAAGGGTTGGAGCGTTTTTAACCGTCTTTTTCGGTTAAATCTACCGACTTTTTTTTTGTGTGTAGTGATTCGATATTTTCTAGATAATTTCTATTTCTACTTCATTCCGAAATCATTTGCAGCCAAATACACCAAACGGCGTCCAAATCGGTTCAGTATTTCTCAAGTTAAACGAAAATAAGTAAATTTTGGGAACCATTCTGTAGGGAAGGTAAGCGTGGGTCGGAGTATACTCCCATCGGAGTATATCTGCTACTCTCGCTTTGATTTTTAAATTTCTTCTCCTTTACTCCGGTAGTAAACTTGCTAATCCCCTCAAGATTTTTCCTACTACTATTGTAAGAAATGTACTCCTCAAAATAGTATGTGAGTTTCATACGATGCAAAACTACTACAATTTTTACAAATCTACTACCCTCTCAGTAATTTCTACTACTCTCGTAGAATTTCTACTACTTTGTGCAAAAACCTACTCTTCTTCAAACCCACTCCCCTAAAATCGAATATCCACTACTCTCGTCGGCCAAATAGAGAGAATCCTGCTATGGACCCATGTGAGGTCTAGGAATGGAATCTAAATAGAAATCTAGATCGGTTTACTACAAAATATAAAGTTTCCTGGCAAGGAAAAAGCATTTGAAAAATGTATGGCATCGTTTCTGTCTCACGTTTTAGGAGATATCAACCAATGCCCACTTTTGAACGGCCCATTACAATGGTCACACTTCAAAGGTGCCCAGCCAAAGAGAATTCAATTTCCTATTAACCATTTGTAGGTACAACATTTCTCAGACATAAATTTGAAGAATTTTATTAAACCAGAATTGACCACTCTTCCAAAGTGCGTTGTGAAATTTAATATGTGTGACACTTTGTCGACTACTCTGTAAACAATGTCCAATAAATACTATAATTTATAATCCTAGATAAGAGTGGAAATCGGTTGTAAACTGGCACGAACGCCCAGCTAAGTACTCAAATCCACTTACATGAAAAGTGCAATAATTTTATTTGCCATGCCATTTACTGATATATATTTTTTTTGTTTGCATTGCCCACAATTCATTCATGAAGTCATTAATAACAATTTAACACCCCCGCCACGGCAGTATATTAAGCGAATGGCGAGCGCTTGGCCGCTTGGGCGCTTGGGCGGGTCTTGTAAGCAACTTGTTGCAATTCATAATACGAGCAAGTAAATAAATAAACAAATTAATTAATCAGCATCTCATTCACGGGGACACCACACACACATACACGCACATGCATGTGTGTGTGTGTGTGTGAATAATTGTATGCAAAAGATAAACTGCCATTAATCTCAATACAATTGGCTTTTGGCAGAGCAATTGAGTTGAGCGTAATTGGAAGCAATTAGAATGAATTAATATGCATGTCGCACCAAACGATGACCACAAACACACACAAAATAACACACAAACACACACACACACGACTGGAGGCAGTCAGGCACACATTTCAATTAAGAAACGATAAATACAATTTAATAAATTTTACACTTTAATAACCAAATGACACGACATAGCATTTGAACTATTTTAAGTGCTCGAACGAGACAATTTCTCCATTAAATGTTGTACGAAAAAAAAACACACCATAGGGAACACAGCACAGCATAATGTGATGATGCCATGGTACATTTGTCAAGAATAGAATTTTATGTTTCGGCATATTTTCACGCAGCACCGAACAGACGCCTTCGGTCACAATACGCAATTATTTCTACAAAATAATAGTTTATTTTATAATATCTCAGCACTAATTTGAAACAATAAATTTCTAATACAAATTGCGGGCCGGTATTTTTCCACTAGCGCTTATGTTGGGCCGCTATTGCTATAAATACGACTCTTAGGGGGCATTCAAGAATCGCCTAGTTAGTGGGCTGTGCTGCTTGTCGCTGATGTACCTGTGTTTATATCAGCCTGACTGATCGAACGTTTTGCTGAAAGCGAAAAAACAATCTCTAGACTGGCCAATGCATGGGCGGATGAATAGATTAAATAGAAAATCTGTTAGTTGTTATTGTTTTTTGCGTCCCGCTTATTAAAGTATTTTTTTATAATCACCCGAGAACATCAGCTGCAAGCAGGAGGTCATTTGTCTTTTTTTTTTTTTTTGTTAATGTTTTTCCCTGTTTATGACGATGGCAAGTTGTTTATAATTACTTTTAATGTCTAAACAACATTAAATGGAAGTAAAAAATGTCTGGAAAATTATTTATATCAACACTGTGGATGATGGTGGTGGCGACCTCGTTCAGAAATTTCCACGTATATTTACTTATGGTTATGAATAGCTTATGATCATAAAAGAAATTGGAAAATACTTAGTTCCCTAAAATGTCCGGATCTGCTCGGGCTGATTAGGGAAAGTGGCGCTATTAAAATATATAAAAAAGTGAATACAAAATTAACACGATTTTTCATTCGTAATACCAACTTCTTGTAGGCACTAAAAAAGACAAATACAAAATTCGAGCTTAATTCTCCTAGCTCTTGCAATCCACATAAACATTTTTTACTTTGTGATTTAAAGTAATTGTGCGAAGAGAGCAAGCGAGCTTGTCGATGTTCAAAGGCATAACACTTGTATCGGCTTTGTTCGTTCTTCTGTCTCTAACTGTCTCTCCTGTCTGAAAAATATGCCCTTGTCCCGTTTCCTCCCTACCATTAATCTGTCATCCCCTTTCGGAAGAGTCAAATCAACTTTGTTGAAAAGGCAGAAATTGCCTGGTTAAAGAGGACAGACGGATGTGCTAAATCCATTCAGGAGGTGATGCCGATCAGGAATATTTACACTTTTCCAAACACTCAAAGAATTAATATGTTTGGAGCAACTACAGTACATTTCCAATAAAAGTATTGCATTTTAATTTAGCGCAAATAAAATTGGAATTAGGCTTTGTTTTTAACGACCTGAACGAAAGTAACACAGTGGCACAGCAAGTAGATGTGGAACTAGGCGTCGAATCCTGTCTAAGTTGAAAAATTTGTTTTCTTTATCGGACGTTTGTTGGAAACAAGCCACAAACGAAGTAAGTTTGTCTAATTTTTCGTTTTCAATAAACGAAAAATACACCCAAAATAATATTCTTTCTGAAATGAAAGGCCATACTACGAAGGGCCAGTCTAATACCCAAACCTCATAATCTGTAGGGTATAAAAATGAACGAAGAAACCACAAATCTCTCTCCCTGTAAATAGAAACAAATTCATTAAAAATATTTACCTTTGGTATTTTTCTATTTCTTTTTTTTCTTATTTACAGATTTCCAGGATATTCATGTTATGATCTTCATTGGCTTTGGTTTTCTGATGACATTCCTGCGTAAATACGGCTACAGCGCCACTGGCTATACGCTGTTCTTGGCCGCCTTGGTCGTGCAGTGGGCTCTGTTGGCCAAGGGCTTCTTACAAATGGAGGATGGCAAAATAGAGTAAGTAGCCTAACCAAACCTAACCAAAAACATTCTGCAAGGATTCACAAAATACATTCTTCTGGGCTGAGCAAAACACTTGGACATGTGCAATTATTATGAGTGGACATAACTTGGTTGTGGCAATCAATAATAAGTGGGCGCAGTGGAAAATGTTGTAATCCCCTACAAATACCAACGAATGCTGATCGTTTTGCGTTAATGCTTTTCGAAAGGCTACTGATTATCCCAATTAGTTATCAAAAGCTTACCATTGCAGAGTCAAGTGGACATTTTGTTGGTTTAAATTTCCGAAGTTCGTTCCGGCTACAACCGATGCGAATAAAGTAAAGGCGTAAGCCCTCTTTAAAAATGAATCCCTTCCAATTAATTACGCATTTAGTGTTGCTCATTTGTCTGAAAAGTTAAATGCATTCGGCAAAGCATAAAGAGCAAGCCAACAAAGGCAAGGCGGGGAGCGCATCTCATCAGGCGAAGCAAAATACAAAGTTCAACCTTACAGTAACGGTATTAAATGAAATGAAATGAAATATCAAGAACTCATTTGTACTACAACAACAAATACAACAATGACTGCAGAAGCAGCACCAAAAAAAAACAAACAAACAAACAAACAACATAGAGGAAAACTTACACTCAAGCAGTCACAATAACGAGAACAACTACAACAACAACAACAACAACAACAACAATGGCAACGAGAACAGAACAGAACAGAACACAAAGCAACAACACAAAGTACGAGATTAACTAACTACTCCCATTCCATCTAGATACAAATGCCAAAGTTTAAGATTGCATTTCCGGTTACCGTGCACTTTTGCCAATTTAAGATCCGCTGCCGTTCCGTTCATTCGCCCTGCCGCACTTAGACACACCTCGCAATAACAGAAATCCATAAGATGCCCTGCAGCATATGCTGCTGCTGTTGCTGCTGCGGTTCTTTCTGTTGCACTTCATCGTCGGCTTTGGTAGAAACTGTACGATTCCTTGTTGTTGTTCAAGCACAGCGCACCAAACTTGAACGTTTTTTTTTGTTGGTTTCTTTTTCTAATGAATCCATGTTCTGCCTTTGCCTTTCATCTCCACCATCATCTGTGTAAAAAGATGTTAAAAGTCTTTAATCCTTTTTCCCCAGTTCCATACTTTATGGTTCATTCCGTATTTAATTCGTGTTTTTTTCTGCTTTCTTTTCTAATGTTTTTTCTTTCTTGTCTTTGTTCCGACTTCTTCTCTTTGGGTAGACTGTCGTTAGAGAGCATAATTGATGCCGACATTGCTGCTGCCGTGCCGTTGATTAGTATGGGCGCTTTGCTGGGACGTACCACGCCCATTCAATTGCTTTTCATGGCCTTATTCGAAGTGGCTTTGTTTGCCGTAAATGAGTACGTGGCTTTGGATATCTTAAGTGTGAGTATATGAAACGAAGGAAATTTATGAAAAGGAAGATTTTAGTAAAAATCAAAAATATTTCGAAAGTCAACAACAAAAATTAAATTTAGCTTGAAAAGAAATAATTTACGCTCACTGGACCACTTTAAGCTTTGAAATGCATTCAATAATTTTTGTTGTCTTCTCCTTCTCCTTCCACCAACTACCAATTAACCCATTAACAACTACTAACAACGACATCCTTCTCTTACCTCTTCGCTGACATTTGCTCTACTTGGATTCTCACTCACAGGTTTGCGATGTTGGCGGCTCAATTACGGTGCACGCCTTCGGTGCGTACTTCGGTCTTGCAGTTAGTCTAATGCTACGTCCCAGCAAGGACCAGAATGAGGCGGGCAAATACGAAGCTGCCAATTATACATCAGATATATTCGCAATGGTTGGTACATTGTTCCTCTGGGTATACTGGCCGAGCTTTAATTCGGTGCTGGCCGATGGCACTGGCCAGGAGCGTGCCATTTTGAACACGTATTTATCATTAGCAGCTGCAACAGGTAAGCACACAAGTACAAACACAAACACACACACACACATGCAGTCTCACATACACACAAGCATATATTCGAAGAGATGCTGGTCTGTGTCGGTCGCCTAGGCTGCTTTATTAAAAGCGTTTTGTTGAGTGTCTGTGATTTAACTGAAATGCAGAGATCTGGTCGGGTCGGGTCTCCAGGCGCTCTGTTCTTGTACGTGTAAAATCGTGTTGTCGTTCCGTTTCCGTTTTGTTCGAGTTCGTACACGTATCCACAAGTTTGTGCATGTGTTGAGCGAGTGAAGTCGGTATCTACGCTTGTGTTTTGTAGTGATTTGAACGATGTTAGTCAACATAATTTGTTCTATACCTGCAGAGGCAAGGAATTTAGATGATTGCCGGTATGGAATCGATTGGAAGTTTAAGTTTATAATTGACGAACTTGATTAATAATACACTGAGTCACATTCGTTTAGACGCACTAAAAAATCGTACTCGTCATTGAATCAATAAGTTGATGTAGCCTCGTGATTGAATGACAGCCCACTATTACTTTATTTTGAGCTTAAACTCAGTTACAGTCATGAATGGGCTTCCTGCAGAACATCTCAAACATCTTGGTTTAAAAAAGAAACTGATTTTTACCAGCGTATAAAAAAAACGAATAGGAGAATTATGTTTGGCCCGACCGAAGCTAAGATATCTTACTAGGGTTGCCAGGCGTACTCCTTTGAGGGGGATTGTTCTTCTTTATCTACCTGTGTCTCCCTTCCTACAAAAGGCTCCGTAGATCCCACTTTTTCCCTCTTCTTAAAAAACTTCCAAAATTCCTAGGGATTCCCAGCTTTTACCTTTTTATCACATACAGCATGTCCTGCCTAGGACATGAAATGTATATTTGTGCATTTGCAAAGCTTGGCTTTCTGGTAGGTTATTCCATGTCAAGCTAAGTGGAAAATAAGCTTTAACATTTTACCTTTATAACCGGTTATGTGAACAGTTTTGAGTTACCTCATAAAAAGTAATCACTTGGAGAGAAAGAAATTTTTTTAATACTATTTTTTTTTTTTATCATTTTACATAAAAAATTAGTGTTGGGTAACCCAGTTTAATTTTTGTTTTTTTTCAGTGAACTTTTATTTTGGGTCCCACCAAAATAAATTCCTGGCTACGGCCCTGATATATTATTACATTTCCTAAAATAAATTTTGTCCCCCAGAAGTCCTTCTTTAAAACCACAACTGTACCCTTTCGGACAATTTCGAGCTGGCAACCCTATATCATACACATCAAATATCCTTAATTCATATTTGATACTCAATTTCTCAATAATTTTTCGATATTTTCTCGAAAGATTTTCGATAATTCCATTTTGCTCCAGTCCATTTTCATTTCGATCCAGTTCCTTTTTATTCCGTTTTATTTCAATTTATTTCATTTTCATTACAAAAATCATATCAGGTATAGACGATAATAAAGATTATAACTAGGAGTTAGGCCCTTTGTTGTTGTTGCCCATTTCTAATGACGTCCCAATGGAAGCAAACAAGAAGAGGAATGCCAAATTTTGGAGTCCATGGCTCAATAACTACGGCAGTTATAGTGCGAAATGACAGGCAGGAGGACAAACTGATATACGGATATCGACTTTTGATTTTTGATATTTTCCTGCCTTATATTTTCATTTCTGGGCCAATGTCATAAGTGCCACAGAGTTAAAAATTAACTTATTACCCCCCAGGGTTCCACCGCTTATTTATTGTTCTGCATCGTATTTTTTTTGCATTGTACTATTTTTTGGATATGTTTAGCTGCTGGTTAGCAGAAAATCTTTTTGGGAGTTCACTCTAATTTCACACTCACTGCAGTCTCTAAACATGTTCATGTATTTTATTTTGATCACAAATAATACATTTGCTACACCAATTTGCAATTTCGAAATCCCCCTCGACATGTCAATTCGACTACAATCCGCAATAGCTCTTAATCTAATAGATTTGTTGCCACGACAACATGTTTATTTCGGTTTCAACTCAGCCAACGAAGCTATTTTTTAGTTTAACCTAATTTATCGATGTTGAAATTGCAAAAGTTTTTGTTTTTGTTTTTGTTTTGGTTTCTGGTGCTCTTCGCCCTCCGCCAAATGACCCGAGATTTTAGTATTCCACTCACAAACTAATTAAATGTCAAACAGTTTCGTTAACACATTTGGAAAATTATTTTAAACACGTACCAGTGCCGTGCCAACAGCAACAACAGCAACAACAACAACAACAACATCAAATACCAACACGAGCCAAACCAAACGACCAGGCGAACGTGGAAGCTGCAGGCACATTGCTCGAGCCTAATATGGTCAAAAATAACAACAACAACAACGACAACAAAAGCATCGAGTAAGCATAGCAACAACTGTTAATGCAAATAAAACGAAATACAAATTAAATGTTTATGTGCAAAGGCGTAAGCTAGAACAGTTGCCGCCGCAGTAAGCCACACTACAACGATGGTCGGCACACAAGCACACGGTCTATACGAGCACCTACCCAGCCCTAAACACGAAGCGTTTCAAGGATATAGAGAACAACACATTTGAACATTAATGCAACACCAAGGTAACACCTACCAACACGGATCAGTAGCAGCAGCAGTAGCAGCAGCAGTGGGCGCTGCTGTCCTAATTAAACTTAGTCTAGGTTCGGTGTTGGAATTAGAAGCCGATTACCGATGCTTCAGTTCCGCAGTTCCGCCTTGGCCAAAGCATTCTGTGCAGTTCTCTGGGTTACTTTTTTGTTTGTTATTGTAGTTACCTATTAAAGTTGTTATTGTTGTTGTTGTTGTTTTGGCTCTCCTTCGTTTGGCGATTAGTTTGCAGAGTTTATAGCATAGATGACACCGATGGTGTTAATTTAAACTGCCTCAATGTTCGGCATGGCACAATGTCCAAGCATATATTGTGGACAAAAATTGGGGACATGAGAGGGGATATAGGGGGTAGTTTAGCCACATACAACATGCAACTTACAACAAGGCGGTTGTAGTTTTGTAAAAATGTATGTTGTTTAATTGATTTTTAAGCTGAAATGTTTGTACATACAACGTAGAAGCAAAGCTTATAGATTAGCCAATATGCTGTAGAATCCATTATTTTTTTTTTTGGGGGGAAATTTTAAAATTTAGGAATTTTGGAGTTAAGCAGGAATTCTGGTTGTGTGTTGTGTGCTGTGGTTTGGTGAATGACTGAGTATTTGGTATTATTTGTTTACATATTGTGCTCATATTTAATGGTTTTAACTAAGGTTCAAAGTTGGTAATTGCATTAAAGATGTGAATGGAGTTTTGTGAATAGTGTTTTGGATACTTATGCATTATGGTAAATAGAGAAAGAACTTTATTTTAAAATGACCACTGTAGGACAGACAGAAGACATAGAGTTTAGTAGGGAAGAGGTTAAATTACCCGCGACTCCGAACGTATCCCCCTTTGACCCCACCGATCGACCCCATTGGCTTCCCTGGCCTCCCTTTGAACCCTTTGTAAACTGTACTTTAACTGTCAAGAACATATTATGGACTGCCACGCCCTCTTTCAAAATCATAAACCCCCGATTGAGAATCGCTAGCCATGCTTTCACAGAATATATACAGCTTCCTCAGTCCTTTGTGACTACAGGAGAGCACACAAGCTTATATTTTGAACTGCCACGCTTCAAATCCAAAATCCGTCTCAAGAATTTATAACCATGGTTTCACATGTGAAATTGTAGCTCTCAAAGCCCTTTGGTGGCTTCAGGAGAGCCTACTTTCTACTGTTCAACTTTAACTAACATGTCCACATTTCGAATTACCGTGCCTCCCTTTTTAGAATCGCTTGCCATGGATGTATATGTGCGAATGCCGCTTCCTTGGTTCACTGATGGTTTCAGGAGAGCGTATACTATATACTATATCTGTCATGCCCCTTTTTTAATTGCGACGCCCTCTGTGTGTGAATAAAAAATCCGTCTCGAGTATCTCAAGCCATGGTTGCGTAGGACATATACGAGAAGTTACAGCTCTCTGGTGTGTTCTGAAAGGTGAAGACAGACATCCGGACATGGAATTGTGTATAATGTGATTTACGTTGGTTAAATTTACTATTCCAATAACAAAGTTACTATCTTCGTTTGGTTAATCTTACTCTCTGCATACACCATCAGTTCGCCCTACAATTTCTTTCAAGCTACTCTCAATCCTTAATGGCACAATATCCTACATCAGGCGCATATCTGGGGTAAAATTACATGATACACCATCATCTCCACTCCCACACTGCTTTGTACTAACAACCGCCAAACATGCGCATTAATTTGTGTAAGCAGTGTAATTAGGTCTTGTGTTAGGTGTAGCCTATAACTTTAGACAATTTTTCATTAATTATGCTGCAGGAGTCTACAGTTAACACATGCAACGGCATATATGCATTCTCTACATGCCACATAATATGTCTAACGATATTTACAATATTGCCATTTTTGCAGTTACAACATTTGTGCTATCTGCACTTGTCAGCCATGAGAATAAATTGGATATGGTTCATGTGCAGAATTCAACACTTGCTGGTGGTGTGGCCATCGGCACCGTTTGCAATTTACTCATCGGTACGCATGGTGCCATATTAATTGGCATTATTTCCGGTACGGTTTCGGTGCTCGGCTATCGTTTTCTGTCGGTAAGTAATACAGTCAAATATTTTGTATGTATTCTTAGCATAAGAGAGTGTGTTTGTCTCCAAGAAATTATCACAAACACTAAATTGTTCGTTATGAAATATGCAAATTTAAGTAAGAAAAAATATTCAATGGCTTCCTTGGGACTTATATATTCCTCAATTAATTCATGTAAAAAAATAAATTCTCCCTTTTCGTGCTCAAATTGTCAAGCTGCCTCGTGTTTCTTGCCACGCTTGAAGTCCTTATAATACAATTGAGATTAGATTTAATTTAACATGTTCGACACTGTTACTTAGCCACAACAACAATCGCACAGGACAAACATAAAATGTTCACCATTAATATTTGTGCAAATTGCCCCAAAACTCATAAACCCATTAGACCCGAACTAAGCTTTTGCGTATAAACTTCGTTTTTGACATGTTTTGGTCCTATGCCTTTTGTGTCTGTGTGTGGGTATTTCACACAAAGCCTATGAATTTTTAATGAAATGAAACAAAATTCACAAAATATCATATACAAAACTATCGAAGCATACTTACAGGAGGGGGGGGGGGATGGTGATGGGGTTACACTAACAAATATGACATTATATAATTCATAAACTGTTTACAACTATTACAAAGGCATGTTCCGTTACGCTTTCAGTATTTCAGGCTGTTGTTTTTTTGGCACCGAAAACAGTAAACAAATTGTACCCCAGGTATTTGATAGTAAATTTATGCTCTTCTACGGAGGGTTCAACGGCGCTATGTGTTAAAAGGTCAAGCAATTGGGAAATGCCTGCAAGAGTCGAAGGGATTTTAAATAATAATGGGTTGATTTTTGTGTGTGGAAGTCTGCATAGTTTTTAGGAATCGTGTAGTGCTGGCTGCTCCCTCATAAATTTCATTAGACTCCAATTGAAAGTAGCACCCAAGCATTGCTTACTATTATTAATAATTTTGATTGGACTGCCAATGACCAGCTTTACACAGTAATCTTTTAGTATTTTAATAGCCTCAAGGCATTTGTGTGACGCATTGAAGTGAGTGGCAAATGGCTATATGCGTACCTCAATGAAATATGAAATTGTGTGTTCGTACAAATAGGAATTATATTGCATAAATAACTAAATAAATTCCTGTGTTCACAAGGCATTGCGCTTTGACAAGTTGCCACATATTGACCTCATCGCCCATACAGCAAATGTGTGTCTTTCAAAAACTTGCCTTAATCAAATTTTAGCTCTGAATGCCGTATGAATATCGTTTATGAATTAAATGCAAATATTCTTCTTGGATATTTTATGCAAAAGAATTGTGTTCTATTGAGCAATGGGCATTGAGCCGAGAAACAGTACTAAATTGAATGTTATTACTTTGTTATTGTTGTTTTTATTGTAGGTTTTTTTAAATAACTTGATAGTGAAAAGATAGCTAGCATTTCTTTTTTCCCGCTTAAGCGAAAAACATTCTACAGATTTCATTTTTCAAAATCTAATTTCACTAAAAGTTTGCAGCATCAAACGAAGAACCTTCAACTTTTTAAATATCAATACACACACACGCACACATGCTCCGACTACTACTGCCTTCGACTATAGTCGTTGAAGTGTAATTTATTTAAAAAATTTATTAAATTTAATTTCAAATGCAAATGCAAATTAGTCCCTGAAGAGCACTTATGCTTCGCCGTACAGCAGCAACAGCATCGACAGCATCAGCAGCAACAAAGAGCATAAATGCTTTCAAAATTTCTGCACACTCAAGTGCTTAATTTTCAATTTCTCGCTCAGCCCCTCCCTCCCCCATTCTAAGAGAAAGCGTAATAAAAAAAAAAAAAATATTTAAAAAAAAAGAATGAATATGAAAATGCATCCAGTCGAGCGACAATCTGACACTAACGTTGGAAATGGTTTGGGTGAATTCCCGTCGGAGTTTGATGATGACACTTTTGTGTGAGTTGAAATGCAATTATCGCCAACACGGTTTAGTAAATTAATGTCACTGCTACTACCACTACCACTACCACTACTGCAACTGCAACTACGGCAATGTGGCAAAGTTTGCAACAATGCAAACATAATTTTTTGTGGATTATCCAATTAGTTGATATAAATCGCAATTGTTGTTTATACACAGACATGTTAATGCCATTTAGTGATTAGCGTAGTGGGGGTCAGGTCAGTTGATGAAAATGTAGCGATTGCCGTGCAAGTGAATATTAACTTTTATGTTCGCTCCACTGTTTACGATGTAATCAGTGTCAACAGCTGTTGCCACTAGTTGAAGGGATACATGAATTGAAAAATCGATTGTAAAGGGGAACTTTTCACTCCAGGTTTCCTTGTACGTATTATACATACGTGTGATACTAGATTTTGCATTAGTAAACATGGAAAGGTCAGTTGAGTTTCTGTACATTGAAATTTGAATCCAAAGTTTTCGACAGACTTAAGACCCCATTGGAAAATATTCAATACTTACAATGTTCTACAATTTGACAATTTTGTATATGTATATGATAGTGGCAGGGACCTACAGTTTAATGCCGAATCCGAACGGCGAATGGAAATTGAACATTCCTTGGCAAGTTAGGATAAAGAAGGAAAGCGTTTTAATGCTCCATAAATAAAAGTAAGGTGTTCTTATAGATTTTTTAACGCTGAACAAGATGACGTTTTCTATCACGTCAGGTTTTAAAGAGTTCAAGGAGTTACAAAAAGATCGAATTGACAACATTCAGTAATTTATCAAAAGTAAACTAATCTTTTTTTAACGATTTTTATTGAAAACGATATTCATATCTTCGCAAATTTACAACCTATAGCTTATTTTAAAGGAAAATCACAACACTAAACGACTATGTAAACATAAACCTTGAGCAAAAATCCAAAATCTTGAAATAGCTTTATTAATACCTCGACTCTTGATCCTGACTCTTTGATACTGAATTCCTGACGTGATGGAAAAATTCTAAGAACGCCATCAGCGTCAAAAAATCTATAAGAATACCTTACTTTGATTTATGGGGCAAAATCTTGTCTGTGGGGTGTTTGGTACATTGGGGAATAAGTAATGGCCATATCCCTCAGGAATGCTAGTCTTTGAACAGCTACATCATACGTGTGACTTTGTTGCAAAGTAGAATTGCACCCAGACTACTTTTTAATGGAAAAATATGTTAAAAAATTAATAAAAAAAAAAAGTTTAAAAAATTAAAAGAAAAAGAGTGTAAAAAATATAGTCAATTCCACACGACTGGCAAAGGTGGGGGAGGGGATACATCCCCTTTATCCTCCCTATTCTAGTTTTATATTACACCATCAAACGCAAGTTTCAACCCATGAAAAACTTCTACATAGATAACTCCATTAAGAACCCTTTCCTAGACTTTTTTTCTAGATTACATCAAATATCGCTCGAAAAACAATTTCAAAATTATAACAATTTCCATATGAGTGTAACGGGGCGTATGAGTGACATTCAAATAAATACATTTTTAAATATAACTCATACGGCCATGGGCTCCTCATGGATGTATTATACTGTTTTATTACAATAAAAATTTGAATACTTTTCTAATTTAAATTTCTTTAAACATATTTCCAAAATATTCCTTTTAATTCCATTTAAAAACCAACTATGCATTCTCATCGTCTCCTTCCACTACTGCCTTATTCAATTTCAGCCCCTGATGACCTCGAAGTTGCGCCTTCACGACACTTGTGGCGTACACAATCTGCACGGCATGCCCGCACTCATTTCGGCTATTGCCTCCGCCATCTATGCCACCATGGTGACCAAAGACAAATACAAATCCGACTTGGGTGCAATCTTTCCGGCAATGTTAACCGCTGAAGAGGCGCAAAACCTGAACCATCACAGCACAAACGCAACCATGGAAATGATACTCGGTGTAAGTTTAGTTTGAACGAAATCCAAATGAAATTTCCCAAATTTAACTGCAATCAACTTTGTTTTAACTTTCTGCACACCACCCGGCTGCCTCCTGCGACCTACGACGCTCCACTAAACGACCAACACCGCTACGCTACTACCACATGATGCAGGGCTACAACCGCACCGCTTCAGCCCAGGCGGGCTACCAACTCTTTGGCATTGCCATGACTGTAATGGTGGCCATTGTCGGTGGAATTTTGGCAGGTGGGTTTTAATATTATTTACAACATCAACTTTATCACAAAATTTCTAATGCAATAACGCAAATTTACGTTTTCCATTTTTTCTCCTTTTTTTTGGGTGGAAAACTTTTGCAGGTCTCGTCCTCAAATACACCAATGTACGCAAGCTGCACAAGGAGGAGCAGCATCAGGACGAACTCTACTGGGAGGTGCCAGAGCACAAGGAAGAATAGTAAAGTGAAGATAATCGAGATTCCACAAAAATAGAAAATGAAAAAACAAACAAACAAGAAAAAAGCTAACAAAAAACACAACAACAACAGCAAAAAAATGCAGATAATAGAATAACTTGTTTTGCACAAAATCTGCCACAAATTGAAATTCTTCGCATCTGCATGATGTTTTTTCTTTTTGCTTACGGTTTTCATTTCGAAAACTTTTCCATTTTCCATTGTTTGTCCAGAAAATTTTCAATATTGTTTTGAATTGTCGTCGCAACATCGAATATTTGTCTAGTGTATATTTTACTCTATTGTATTATTACTTTTATTACAATTTTTGTCTTCAATTTAATTTTGTGTCTGCTTTTGAATTAACAAAACCTTTCATTTGTACTCGTGTGTAGAAATAAATCCCACTTAATACGTACGCACACAATCACTTCTTATTGCCATTCTTCAACGTATTTTGTGTGCTCCTTCCATGCCTGCCACGCAACTTCCGTCAAGTTTCGTCAAGTTTTTGCGTCTCCTGGATGAGGGTGAACTGTCAACCATGGAATGGCGCCCCATTCTGCTGCGCTACTGGAATGTCATAGTGCCCGCAAATAATTTGTACGTACGCGGTGCTTATAAATGAATGTAAAATAAAGTTTTCACACTCGTATGCTATACACACATACTAATTCAATTGAAAGTTTTCATTTTATTTCATGTGGGTGTGTGGATGTGTACTGGCTGTTGTACGTATCAAATGACTTCTTGAAATAATTATGAATTTTAATTATGGCACTGAATTCATCAGCGGAAAAATGAAATTTACAAAAAACCAACTGCAAATTATTATTATTGAAATGAAATGAAAATAAATTTGCAGAAAACAACTTTTCACACGTTGCCACTAATTGGCAGCCGCATTTGTTGAGTGTCTGTGAAATTTAAGTTGAAATGGAAGGTGATGCGAAACCCGATCGAGCGCTTGTTGTTGTTCATTATGCAATTGGAAGATATCAATGCTATGTAGGCGAATGGCATGGTAACAACAATTATTTTTTAATTCAAAAATTATTAATTTTTGTTATTTAATTAACCATTTTTCACATGGAATTGATGTGAGGAAATTGTAAAAATTACAGGGCATTTTAATTTCAGTTTAGTAGCTGCTAATTGAACCAATGAAACATTTACCAATTGCCAAAGTTCTTAAAGGGATCAAAAATGTTATCGGGGCAATACAAAAATGCAGGAAAAGGTCAGCAAGGAAATTGCTACTGATGAGTTAAGCGCGGAGTTAACGGCAACTGCGAAACAGTTTTCTAAAACACTAGTAACCGAGGGTACCGTTTGTAACGCCCATAAGAAGGCGTGGCCGGTATGGAAGACTATATACTGAACCAATTTGTACGCCGTTTTTTTGTTTTTGGTATGAAATAATGTCGGGAACGGAATGGAAATGGAACTAAAATAAAATGGAAATGGACCGGAACAAACGGAATTTAATTGAACAAAAATTTTGAAATAGATCGGCAATGAAATGCAAATTATCGAAAATCTATCGATAAATTGTCGAAAAGTTATCGATAAAATAATCGAAAAATGTTCTAAAAAAGTATCGTACTCGCATGTAGAGGGTATTTTAGCTTCGGTCAGACCGAAGATAATTGTCTTACTAGTTTGGTTGTTTGGTTGTTATAATAATCTTAAAAAATGATCGATAAGTTAACGAAAAATATCGAAATGTTATCGAAAAATTATCGATAAACTATCAAAAAATTATTGATTAAAAAAAATTTTAAAATTATCGATAAAATATCGGATTTATGGATCCGCCTCCGCATCGAGGCTTATTACAGTTTATTGGTGTCAGTATGAATGGGTCGAGATATCACAAAATCCTTACACCAATACCTTTCGCACTATCACTTGCACTTAAAAACTACGGGAAAGAATGGCTCATTGGCCTAGAAAAAAAATTTGTTCAAATTTGTCGTAAGAAGCTGCCATTAACAAGTCGTCTCTATCGGTTCAGTGGCATCCACTGTATACGTGGCTAAGTGGCTATCTTCCTGAGTGCCAAGATAGGAAGGTATCAAGTTTGATCCCTGAGGCAAGCACTAAACCTGTTGTAAGCAATACTCTGCACCAAACTGTTGGTCCCTGCAATTCCCATACACCTGACCAGTTGTCCATGTTAATTGCAGCAAGTACCACTCTCAGAGAAAACCTCGTTTCGAACAACAATGATTGTCGCTGTCGATGTCGATTCCCAAAATACACGCCACTGGTTCAAAGCTCATTCATTGAGGAATATGACTAACTCACAGCTTTGACGATGAAATCAGACGCACACATAAAATATTATTTTATGTTTTTGCGAACGAAGTGAGGCTAATCAGCGAGCCAATTGACAGTTGGCTGTTTCTGAGTTTCTCCACCGAAAGCCCGCTGAGAACCCCGCTGATAGTTAATATGCGACCGTTGACTTTTTTTCTGGAGAGCTTTGAGCTGTGTGTGAATTGTATCGCGCTCTAGTCTACTCTACGAAGGCATAAATAAACAAATGTCGATTGCAGTTTATGACATTAGCACACACCGGCCGCCAGAAGCTCAGTTGCGGCACAACACTATGTTGGAACGGGTACGGGCAGCTCCATAGTGCGCATTAAATGAAGCGTGCGCGAAAGTAAATTCTTGTTTAGAATTTCAATTCATTTGGAGGATCATTGCGAATCATTCGAACGGTGTGCGTGTGTGTGTGTGTGTGTCTGACTGGTGCAAAATTCCCAATTTAAACATTTCCACAAGCAAACAAAAATTTATGCTAATAAGCTCAAACAGCCAGCGGTGAAGCCACGAAAGAAGCAACGGTGCATTTGGCATTAGACCTGTTTGGCTGGCACTGATGCCGGTTGCGAATGACAGCCGTGCTGCTGCTGATTATGTGAATGATGATGATGATGAGCATAGTTTCATTGATGTCAATGATTGCGACGGTGATAGTAGTAGCTCTGCTGGATAAGCCCCACTAATACAATGCAATCGAATGCGGTATAGCGGATACGGATATACACTCTGCGAATCTAATATTGCAATTTGTGCGCGGAATGACAATAATTTCTCAACGATTTTTTTCAACTTTCGTTTGTTCTTTGTTTTGGTTTTTTGTTCTTTGTGCCGCTCCTTCATTCAACTCGTCGTACGCTTTCACCACACAAATCAGTGTTGACATTTGCATTTGTGGAAAAAGTCGCGCGCAAAGGCACAGGCACAGGTTCTGCATGCGAATATGACATCAGAAATGTCAATTAGCGTCATGAAGCGACATCTGCTGAGAGTCGAAAAATTACGCGATCGTGTACGTCAAGTGCTGAAATGTGTAATTAATTTGCATATTGAAATTTTGGTAAATATTCCTCCATTCGTTTTCTTATTTCGGGAGCTTTCCGTATGGAAATGTGGCGAACATTTTCAGAAGGGAATTCCACAAGCGCCCTCTGATTAGATATGTGAAATCTAGTAGATAAATTGTGTAAATTTTTGTTTTGTTGTTGCTTTTATTTATTGCCGTATGTGTAGTGTATGTGTGTGTGTTTGTGTGTTTGAGAGTATTGGCAATCCAATTAAATGCTTGTTTTTACTGCTCTTTGTTGTTATTGTTCTTTTGCACTTTCTTTTGTTTGTATATTTTATTAATAATTTTACTCAATCGAAGGTAGTGCAGAGTTGCCACTGTGATGGTTAGAGGAATTTACTTTAAGTTTAAGTATATTCATACGATGGCTATTCTCAGGTAGATTCCAAAATTCGGGCTTTTCTTTCCAAAATTTATCGCACAACAGTAGATAAGGACCACGGTCGTCCAATTACATTTATATTTTGACCCCACTTGGACTCCCTTCAATTGGGTCCAACTTAAACTGCTGCGCCCATATTATGAAGTGCCACGCCCTCTTTCAAAATCAAAAAGCCTGATCGAGAATCTCTAACCATGCTATATATGTTAAATAACAGCTTCCTAAATCCACCGGTGACTGCACGCTCATATTTTGAGCTGCCACGCCCCTTTTTCGGAATAATAAAAAATCCATCTCGAATATGTATGTGCAATTCCTTCTTCCTACGTCCACTGGTGGCTTCAGGAGAACCACTATATCAGCCAAGCCCATTATTCTGAACTGCCACGCCCCTTTTCGAAAATCAAAAATCAAGTGTCTTACACCATAGTTACATAGGATCTATATATATGGGAAATTTCAGCTCTACAGGTTTACTGGGGCCTTCTGGAAGGTAAAAAAAAAACATTCGGTCAGACAAACAGTGGGATTTTATATATCTTCATATCTTGAGAAATACTGAACCGGTTTTGTTGGTGTTTTGTTTTTAGTTTAGTGGGGAATTTAGTTCGGAATGTAAATTGCTGAAAACTAAATTTTTTAATTTTTAAAAATGTGGCCACACTGTGCCACATTAACTAGTGAGGCATTTTTTGTTCAATGTCATCATTATTGCTGTTGCTCACTTTGTCTGCTTCCACGAGCTTTCAGAGAGCGCCCCCCATTGAAATAGGAAACCGAGTCACCGGTTTCACTCTCAATCGTTTTTTGCTGCGATTTAACCTCAATCGCTTAAGAACGACAAGTGTTAAGTATCGATGAGATATTGTCGTTGCTCGTTGCTTGATACTAGACTAGATAGTCAGGGTGAATTAGAACAGATTTAATGACAATGCAATACCAGCAACTTGGTTTGTTTGATATTTAACACGTAAGGGTGCCTAATGCTTTAACGGTCGATTGGATTTAATGTTATGAATGAACTCTTTGAGACTCAGATTGAAAACGTTTTGTTTGAATGAGTACATATATGCTACTGGCAGTCCAAGTTTTATGCAGTTCCTCTCTAATATTTTTTTCCAATGACTGAACTAAGATATCCATTTTCAGGTACTTGAATCGAACGTAAACCAGCTGCTGGACGAAGTCAAGGATCTCAATGCCGATTTGCTGGAAGTGAAACGCCTCGACACACTAATCAACACACTCCGAGACTACAATGGGCCAACGATATGCCACGAATGGCCCTATCCCTTGATATTTCAGGGAACAATTGACAAGGCCGACGTCGCACAAATACTAAATGCTACAAAGAAGGGTGAAGAAATCAACGGCACTTTGGATCAGAAGCTAAGCTGAAGACGCGCCAGTTCGAGAGCCACAAATCACTTGCAACAAAACCAATTATATTCCCTAATTAATGATGTTAATTAGGATCGTCTTCTATGTGTATGTAGAACCTTTGTCAAAGAACTGTTAAAATGTCATTACGTTGACATTTAAGAATTTCCTTTTGCATATGTATGTAAAGCACCTACATGCTTGTTTGCATTCTGGCTGTCTGTTTATTTGTTCCTTAATTAATACAATGTATGTTTTTCGGTATTATGTAGTCTGTAGAGTGGAGATATATGTACATATATACAGCATATTTTAATTTAAATTAAATAATACTTATTAAAAAAAATAGAGAGATTATTTGTGTAATTGGAAATGTGGTTTTCATTTCGTGTGTGGATGTGTGTGTGTGTGTGTGTGTTTGTCAGTTGCCTTTGATATATTCTCGGTATCAACCACAAAAGCCGATCTTTGTGGCCGAAGTCAATGAATTTAACTTGAAATTTAGTTGGTCGACTCACTTTTTGCTTTTCGAATCAAATAGTTGTGGGAATGAATTAACTTATTTCATTTACACTAGCCGGTCGAGTAGAAAATTATTTGCGGTTTAAGAGATAGTTGAGCAAGGAATCACTAAAAGAAAAATACCCACTCTCTTCGTGAGAAAAATGTACCCACGGAAACACCAACAATAAACCAAAACCAAATTTGGAACAGACAAATATTTAAAAAATAAATAATTATACTCAATTGGTTGGTGATTGGCCCATTTGCTTTAAAAATTCTTTAAGAAAATATGCATTTGTATTTGTATTCTGATGAAAAATCAGTGTTGCCCTCAGTGATGAGCCCAGAGTGGGTGTCTCTTGCCCTGAAATTACAATTTTCGACATAAGCTACGTAATACTGGCCGAAGTAGGTACCACAAGGAAATGTCCTTGCGCCCCTACTATATATTCTCTATACTGCAGATATGCCCAAAAGTTATAGGACGCGTTTGCTGACGACACTGCTATCCTGTGCTCTCACTAAAGCACAGACATGGCCACTGTTTATGTGAAAAAAAGTGCTTGGACACTCTAAGTAATTACCTATCTCGATGGAAACTAAAGGTCAATGAATCCAAAAGCTGTCACTTTCTGTTCCCGAAAGTTATGAAAATACTCCGTTGTTCTCCCTCCCACTAATCTATCATCCCCTTTCCGAAGAGTCAAGTCAACATTGTCAAGTCAACAAAAAAAACTACCTTGGAATGCACCTTAATTGCCGATTCACATGGCACAAGCACATTAATTCAAAATTTAATCAGAATTAATTAAAATAATTAAAATTAAATTGGCTTATCTGAAGGACATCAAAGGTAAATCTCACACACAAAGACCATATATACAAAAGTATAATAAAACCCTTATGGACATATGGAATTGAACTCCCTCCGATATGGAAAAACTCCAGAGAGCCCAATCGAAAATCCTGCTGAAAATTACCACAGCCCCTTGCTGTATTGAAATCTTGATAAACTGTGATATCGTGTAAGTATCTTCAACACAATTTTAACCCAATATACAATATATCTGAATATGTTAACCCCGAAACAAATTGTCCCTGACGAGGAGGTGCCAGCACTGAAATGGTCCATAAGACAAGAACAGTTGATTTTGCTGTTTTTTTTTTCATTGTCAATCTCTAGTGAATCAGCCTTTAATTACAATAATAAGCACTGGCCTGAAAATAAATGGTTTGATTTTCTCCCCGGTCATTAGTTGAACTTGACACCTCTCGATTGTAAGTCAGAGGTTCTCACTGAGTTATTTTTGGCCCAAACAAATAATTTATGAACATGATTTGTAGAGCCTTTCTCAAATTGTTCCAACTGAATGACGGTTACCAACCGCCAGAGCCCAAAATCATTGATGAGGTGTGCGATTTATGTTAATAATTTAAGAAGCCCTACAGTAAGTGTATTAAAGTACTTACTTGCTTAATAAATGAAATAAATATTATTAATTGTATTTAAATACTCACTGAATTGAAATCAGATTGAATTTCAGCACAGAAGATATCCCATGGTCGGCACTGAAGCAACATATGTGCCAGCTGATATGCTGTTTTGATTAATTATGAAAAATAACTCTTTAAAAAGAAAATAATCGAAATAAATTAGTCATACTGAAAGTCAGCAATGTGCGAGCACATTTCATTTTAACTGCTCGGCTGTCTGCTGATTAAACATTTAAGCACACACACACATACACACGGTGCTATCTCTCAGCGAATGCCAGAGTATTACAGACAGGGACATGGACATGGACATGGAGCAGGCGACCGTAATGTGGACAACAACAAACAATAATAAGGGAAATTCAAAAATTAAGCAAAAATAAATGAACGAAAGCCAATGTGCCCAATGTTTTATTATTGTGAAAATAATGAAACACAATGCAATGCAATAAATTCAATGCGGCAAGTATGCGACCTATTTCATATGCTACACTGCACTTTATTAGGGGAGTTTTTTTTTTTTATGGGGCTGCTTGTTTTGTTAAAGTTTTTTGAAACTTAAATTACTTGATTAGTTTCAATTTTAATTTGTGAACTACTTGAAGACTTTTTTCATTAACCTACGAGCTTTTTATGGTTCACGTACTAACCAATGATGCATGAGGACGAATAATTGCAATTAAACTTTCCTTTAATCCCCAGCCTAGCATCAAACCTCATAAATGCCCAGTGTAGAGCGTTTCACATTCAGTCTTGACCCATCGGCAAGTTCTTCACTTTTATTTATATTAATAACTGTTATCGTTCATTTGTCGGAATTGTGACTTTTGACAGCAATAAAATATATATTTTTTTTCTTCTGTTTTATTCCATTTTACTGGAAATTGAACCAAATGAACCAAATTTTCTGAAAACAAAAACCAGAAAAATAACATTCACCGACAGACAAAATGCCGCTTAATATGGGTCACGGTCGCTGAGAGAAAGAAATAAAAAAAACACAAACACATAGAACGAAAACAAGAGCCAAACATTTTAATGGCCTTTCTGAGTCATTGTCAATATTTAACTACAATTTAATCCACTTTCGCCCACCCGTCCACGACGCCATCAAGGTAGATTAAAATGCATGTACTCGAGTTCACCGTTTCAGCACCGTGTCGGCATACCATTGTCATCAGTGGGAATGCACTTTGTTATTGTTGGAATGCATTTCGGTTTGCTGTTGTTGTTGCCTTTTGTGGCAGCAGCAATTTTCAAAATTGGAAAATGTAAAACTTCAAACCCCGGAAATAATCCCCAGTTGGTTGTAAAACTAGAACTGAATAAACTCAAATCGAAAATAGAAAAAAAACAAAAAAGGAAAAAGAAAATAACCTCAAATAATAACATCCTTAAGCTGCCGCTTTCGAACACCGCAAAGAACTACGGCCACATTCGATATGTTAATGCAATGCTTTTTGGGGAATTTTTTTTGCGTTCGACAAATCCCATGCCAGCATCCGTGCTTGCATGTGGCTGTGCATCAGGTAAAGTGTGGCGGATTACTGAGACACCAACCACAGACACCTACCGACCAATCCACAAATAATTAACTTCAAGGAAGGGGGGGAATGCAATGCTTTTCGAAACTGAACTGAAGTGAATAGCAACGGCAACTACAACAACGGCAGCAACAAGCATCGGCCGCATCTTTGTGCCATAATCCCCCGATGTGCGCACACCAGTCACTATCAAACTTTAAGTTAAAGCATAGTCGTTAGAGTAACTACATCCATGATGGTGGCATTAGTCTGGCGGGATATGCCTCAATATCCATTTTGCCGCTTCACCTATGTACCAAAAGCATACAAACAATCATGCCAACAAACATGCATATCCCTTCTCTGAGTTCCTACATCCACTCATCCACATACAATAAAGTGGCATTGCCCACACATTTTTATAAAGCTCCAGGCCCATCATGGCTACGGTGTACGGCAGGCGAAACAAAAGCCGGCTCATCGTATTCAACTTAAAAAGGAGCAATTTGTTTACACAAGCCACCGACAGCGACAGCGCCCCCAACCACCTCGCCAGACATCGTGGGGATTTGGTTCGATTCGCTCCTATCTCGTAGCGTATATCGAATGATATCGTATCGAGTGTAAGTATACTTACCTACGGAGTACCGTGCGCGTGTGTGTGTGTGTGTGTGCGGAAACGGTTATAAAATTGGATAAAGCAATAAAGGGATCGACAATTTGCACTTGTTTCTCATACTTTTAAAGTTTACACTTGGCAGTTGCATTGTGCGCGTGTATTGGCTATACAGACTTCTCCTTGCCAATCTAATCAATGCTCGATTCAATTCAAAGACGGGAACATATCTCTATGAATGGCTCTAACTATTGGCTCTACATATGCGAGTAGTTTTTATTTTCCTTTTTTTTTTTATTATTTGTATGGTCTTTTATGTACTCAATTGGTTAGCCACTGACGGACGTTGGTTTCGCTAAGGGCAATCTTTGAAGTTTCAACATTTGTGTTTTTCGGTAACTAAAATAATCCATAACTCAGAGGGCATTTGGCGCGGCCTACACAACAGTTTTATAGACAAATTTGGTTGTAGATACTATGCTAAAAAGGAATAAATGGATATATAAAAAATGGGTGTATTTTGGAACGTTTTTGTTGACTCTGCATACCCGAGCTTATGTACGAAAATTTGTAAAATGTAGGCTAGCTCATTCGCCCAAAAGGCTGAAATCAATTCGCCCTCATAACATTAAGTTAAAGCGATAGAATGACCAGAAGAAACAATTTGGATTTTTAGTAACTTCAAAAAGGCAAATTTGTTTGCGCAAACAATGTGCTTCATATATTGCAGTAAACAAGCGGTATCTTCCTGGAAAATGCAATATAAAAGTTTAAATGGCAGTGGTGCGTTTGTGAAGCTTTACATCGGTGTTGCTCGGACATGAACTTCCAGTAGTGGAAGTACCCTCCCCATGTTAACCACACCCGTAAACAGCCGTAAACTTATGTGAACTACACGGTCATAAATAGCATCAAATTCGAATTTAGCGACCCCGAAAACCCTCCTATACCAAGTTTCGTAAATATAAAATGAGATTTAGAAATTTCGGCAGCAATATTGGTTCTAAAATCCTGAGACAAGCTGCCAGAGCCCCTTGGTGTATAAAAAACGCAAACATCCACAGAGCTCTGCATATCGATGGGCATACGTTGATACCTCGTAACCAAATTTTGTTTTTCTTTGAGTTATTTACGTCAACAAATGTTAGTTACGAGGTGTCAACGTATGACCATCGATACACCGGCACTCAAAGACGAAATTTCGAAACTTACCTCGAAGTACAAGCAGAAGCATATGTTTCACTAAGTTATTCCCCATATATAAGCTACGACAACACATCATGCCCAACTCAATGGACGAAGGGCAAAACTCAATTAATAAATGTAATTAAGTGACATTTTTTTTGAAATCCTTTTAAATTATTTTTTGTTAGATCTAAAAAAAATTATTTAAATGATTAGAAAAAAAAAATTTTTCATAATAAAAAAAAATATTGGTTCAGCAATTTTGCTTTTTGTCAGAATAGTGGTCGTGCCCACCTCTCCATTAGAATTTACAGTTTTATTTTTTGGTGGGCGTGACAGAGTTTGTTAGCAGGGTTCGATTTGAATAAAACTTTGCGACTGTTGTTTCTTTGTCCCAGTACCTTTTTTTAAGTGGGGCTCACCAAAAAAGAAACAATTTTAAAACACCCTGGCAACATACAAACCTTTGTTGTTGGTTTGGTTGGTAGATACTGTCGAGGAAAATTCTTTTGTCTTTTGTACGAGGAACTGTTGCATATTGAGGTTCCCGAAACTATTTTTCCTAACACGTCTTATTTGAAATTTATCCGTACATAATTGTCTATTTTATTTGCTTTTTATAGTTACAAGCCGATAATTTTCTTTTGTACAGTGGATGAAATATGACTTTTATGAGGGCAACTCTTCTCTCGTAAGTAATTTGAAAAAATGTAGTACGGAAAGAGAAATTTTCTATTTTATTTCGAAATGAAATAGTTTCGGTTATCCTATCGGTTACCGATTTTCTTTGTATTGCCTTTAGGTTCTAACAAATATTAACCTTATTGGCGAATAAACTATTTTCCTCAGTGAATGAGAAGGTACTTTATTTCCAAACGATTCATTACTTTTGAATTTGTTCTGGTGCCAGGCTACAACCTTTTGAAATTGTCATCATGATTCGCCGAGTATACCCCACTGTGACATGCTTTGTTTCTAGAATTATTTTTGATTGTGTACTAGCACAAATATTGACACAAAATATTTAACCCCAAGCCCAACCAAAGCCCCACTCCTGCCCCAAATCATCAATGAAATTTACTACCAACACGAGTGGCAATTGGGCGATATGACAACCTAACTTCGAATTCGTCGTATAGACATGATACAAATGATAGGCAATAGCGAACACGCGCACACATAACCTTGTTATGGTATTTTATGAAAACGGATGTGAATAGCAAAGCGCCAAAGCAGGCAAGCCAAATCCGAGCCAAATGAAATCCAAGTCAAATATAAACAAACCAACAAACTAATAACCGAACAATAGACAATAGGAACGAAGAACGGGCCGGACGGACTATAGCAACCACACATAACCCCAATAAACAAACTAATAAAACATGCTGGGCGGGAAGGGGGTGGCGCCCCGAAATGTCTACCTCAGAAAAGTGAAAACCGCTGAGGGAAACGCCAGTTCGGGAAAAGTCACAGTTGGAGCAGTTCGCGGAGCAGTTGGCTGTTGCAGGTAAGCGAAAGAAATGAAATTCGCCCATCAAATGTTCAAAGGAAATATGAAAAATTTTAAAACATTTCCGCTCAGATTTGCAGTTGAGTAACCACAACGATTCGACTGGGAACTTGGCACCGATGTCATAAGCCAGTAAGCCAAACTAACTAGCGAAAGGAGAGAGATTTTTGGAATATGTGGACAATTTAAATGATTTTATTATGAAACATACAACGACGGACGACGAAGCCACGTCGTGTTATGTCTATATCGAAGTTACGAGGCAAATCCGCCTTAGGACACCAGCATGAAAACACAAATGCGAAAACAACAGCGACAGCGACAGCAGCAGGGGCAGCAACGAAGGGAGCTACCACAACAACAACAACATCAAAGACAGCAACTAATACCGCACAACAACAACATGGTGGAGCAACCTCCACCAATAAAGCACCATCGAACACCACCCCCGCCACCGCCATCAACAACAATAGCTCCTCTGGCGCAACACAAACAACAACATCGACGACGTCGTCGTCGAAAATGTTCAATTCTTCGACAGCAAATGTAGCAGCAGCAGCAGCCGCCAATAGCAACAACAATGCATCACAACAGCAAACCTACTTACCTCAAACTTCTTTGCTGAAAATCGAACCGTTCGTTCCTAGCTTCAACACACGTTTACGACGACCTATTGGCCGTTCCTACAGCACACTAAGCACGACCTGTCTGAAGCGTACGCCGGCCGGCATCGTGTGTGACGGTAAAGTGGCCAGCCTTGCCTTGAATCCGTCCACCATCGAGGCCATACAGCAGCAGCAGCAGCCAAAAGCCACACGTCCCATCCACGGTCAACTGCGACGCCATGCCGCCCCCAAGGTGCAAGTGGTGGCACGTCAACGTTCCAAATCCACCTCATCGTCCGCATCGAATCGACCGGCAACGGCAGCGGCAATCAACGGCGGCAACCACACACCCACGAATTCCGCATCGTCTGTGGCAACAACAAATGGCGGCGCCATTGTGACCCAACAGCCGAATGGCATCTGTCGCATTGTCCGGCTGCCGAAAGAGCAAGAAAAGCTGCCCGATCGCATAAATTACGACAGACGCGGTCTGACAGCTGTGCCCATATTCGAGAATGAGGCGAACTTGCGCTTGTTGTCGCTGCAGCACAATCTGATAAACATTTTCCACATCCCCAAAGAAACGCCACAGCCACCGGAAACGGAATTGCCAGCAAAAACGGACGTCGACACTAATCAGGGTGGCAGTGTCGGTCCGGGCTTAAATACTGCGTTGCCCAGTGGCGGCCACTTCAATCGTTCGACGAATGTCAATCATGGCAATCGAACAAATGGCACTCGTCTGGCCCTGCTGCTGGGCTCGCCAAATGCAGCCAATTTCAATTCGTCCATCGGTTCGTTTGGCTCGCACAGTCCCACACCGCCGCCGCTGACCACGCATCCCATACCAATTGCCTCGGCCTGCAATACACATACAAATCAGTTCCACAAACGTAATAGTCTGCTGCAACGGAATCTCAATTACAATGGACCACAACTGCCAAGCGGCGGCGGCGTCCAAGCCACAGCCAGCACACAGCAAAGGCTACCGCAATACCATTTTGCCATGAAAAAGTCGAAGAGCTTTGTGAGCAACTACTCCCGCCACCTGAACAACGTGAAGCGGAATCTGCAAAAATCATACCTCACAAAGACGGAGGCGAACATGATTGTGGCCACGAATCTAATGAGCTTCGATTCGGGCGCCAGCAGTGGTCTGACTACTGATTCCTCGTCGACTCTCATTACCAGTGAAATGGAGGAGGATGACCACTTGCAGCAATTGGAAATCAAGAACAAACAATTGAATGCTTCGTACGGCACGATTTTTCAGAATTTGGTCTTCCTGGACCTGTACGACAATCAAATTGAGCGCATCGCCAGTCTGGACGGCCTGCCGACGCTGTCGGTCCTGTTGCTGGGCAAGAATCGCATCACCGACATTAGTGGCTTGGCCTCGTTGAGGGACACACTGCGTGTCCTCGACCTGCATGGCAATAAAATCACCAACATCAGCAATAAAATTAATTGTCTGCAAGAGTTGAAATCGCTCAATTTGGCGGGCAATCAAATCCGGCAAATCAATCAGAACGACTTCCACGGTCTGCTGAATCTGAAGGAATTGAACCTGAAAAGGAATAAAATTAAACGCATTAATGGCTTTCAGCACTTGACAGCCTTGGAGCGTCTGTGGTTGTGTCACAACGATCTGCACAAGGTGGAAGATTTCTCATCGATTGCCAAGGCGATTAACATACTCGAGGTGACAATTGAGAATAATCCCGTTTCGTTGGCGGGCGACTGTGTCTCCTTTCTGGTTAGCTATTTACCCAGCCTCAAATGCCTGAGTCAAATGCAAATTACGGATCAAGTACGGCGTGCCGCAATGGCCTGGCGTAAGAATAAAGAGATTTCGGATGCGAATTATTCGCATTTGTCGTCGGATGTCTTCAGTAGCATACGTCGCGAAGAGGTCATCTCGAATGCGCGCACCAATTGGGAACTGCTCAGGTCACAGCAAACCGTCCAGGCCACCCTACGCAATCAGCGGCGACCCAGTCCGAAGCAACGTGAATTGGCCAAAATCAATGAATCGAATGAGGCCGTTGTCGGCTACGAGGAGTTGCAAGAGTTCATTAAATTGCCGCCAATACAACAGCAACAGCAACAACAGCAGGACATCAAACAAGACAATAGTGCGCGTCTTTCCGGTTCGTCTGGCTCAAGTTTGGGACCGAATGTGGACTCCTCCTCCAGCTGTTATAGTTCGGACAATGAGGAAGAATCGCCAAAGCTGGCGCGCCACACCAGAGCACGTGTCAAAAAGGGCCAAAAACCAATGGCAATGCGCGGTCGGGCAATTGAAGCCAAGGAGAAATCGAATAAATTCGAGCTCAGAAATAACCAAAACAGCAGCCACAAGCCGGCGGATATGAAGGAAACACCAAACAACGGAAATCCCACAGATGAGGCGAGACGAGAGGAGGCGATTACGATAACAACAACACCGCCAGAATGCGGCGACAGCGTTGCGAACAGAACGGACAAAACCAGCGAAAGCTCGAATGGAGCCGGAGCAACTTCGCAGCAGTTAACACCAATGAATTCCAATCAAACGGACAATAACTCATCAATTTTGGGCATTTCTAATGCCAGCATAATAATGCTGCCACCAACAGAACGGCCAGCAGTGACGGCAACAAGCAGCACCAGCACCAGCAGCTTATTGTTGCGTACAGCAACACTAACAGCGGGGCCGTCACGCGCCACCACACCCACAACACCAATTACCGGCAACAGCAGCACGCTAAGTCTGGGATTTCAACAGGCGAACAATAGCGCAACAATAGCCACCCAGCATCTGGCAAGTGTCGCAGCAACCACCACCACGGCAACGACAGCACCAATACCAGCACCAGCCTCATCAGCATGCAAACGCTACATGCCAGGCAGCTTAATGAGATCGCAGACAATGGTGGGCAATGCGGGTGGCGGGAGAGGCAACAACAACAACAACAACGCCACCGCCAAAACAAATGCCGGATTACAAATGCAGTCGCATCAGATTGGTGCCAACGGTCAGGCGCAGGCTTCACCTTCAAATGTTGTCTCAATTGTGACGGCACCGCCAACAACATCCGGCAACAATAACAACAGCAACAGCCGTATGACAACGACCACCAGCGCTAATCTACTGACAGCAGGCTCCACCACCACCACCACCACCATGACGACAACGACGACGACGAAGCCCACAGCCACCGAAAGGGAACGCGAACAGGGCGGCGACTATCTGATCGAGATTTGCGGCCGCTATCTGAACATCTACGGCCAGGGTGCGTTGCGTTTCATCGACAAACAATGGAATCCGGCCAAAGCGAACGACGTGCATACGCTCAACTTTAGCTACATTAATTTCAATAATATTATCGCGGTGCTGGCGCGCATTAAGGTGCGCTTTCCGCACGCCGAGAATTTCGTATTTCGCGAGACGAACATCGTCTGTCTGGGCCAGCTGAATGCGCTGGCCGAATTGCAGGGTATCGCCTCGCTGTTCATTGACCCGGAAGGTAATGCAATTACAACGAAGGATTTGTGGCGTCAGTATGCCGTTTATCGGCTTTCGCATTGGGGCCTTAAGCTGCTCAACGGCACCGAGGTGGCCGAGGCGGAGGTGGACGCTGCGAATACAATGTACGCCGGTTTGTCGGATTTGGTGCTGTGGTCGATGCCTGATGTGATGCTGCAGCCATTGTTGGCACGTCTGCGTTTGGATGAGACGTGCACGGCAAGCAAAATGTCGCCCAAAGAATGGCTAATGAAGGCGGACAACAAGTCGTTGCGTCTGGTGGTGGGCAAGGAGGCGCTCTTGTGGAAAAAGTCAACCGGAAATGGAAACAATTTGGGTCAGAGCAGTAGTGGTGGTGGTGCTGGTGGTGCTCAGCACATGGGCGATGTTACAGCAGCGGGTGGCGGTGGTGGTGGTGCGGCCCAACTTGCCGCTCTAAGTACGCGCGAACGTGGCAAAGTACATTTCTCCCGAATGATGGAGAATACATGCAACGCAGTTGAGAAATTGCATAAATTGGAAACGTTGTGGCCGAGTCTGTTGCTGGATATCGTTCGTAACACGCTGCTCGACTACTCGCAATTGGATGTGTATTTGGCTAAATTAATGAGCGAAATTATGAAGTGACACGCCCAATGCGCCTTTTTGGCCATTCATTTATTAGTGGCGGTTAATAAAAGCCCCAAATGTCGGCGAAGCGTCTACACAGGGCCCATCACATCCTTTGATTGTTTCGCAACGACCAAGCTATTAGTGGCTGCAAATTTTGTGTTCATTCTCCGGAACATGCTACGTGCAGCAAGTACTCCCACTATGCCTTCAGTAGACTTATTAGGTAGATTTAGTGACGCGCTCTGAATGCATTCGTTCATTAACTTATAGTCCAATTTTTACATTTTATTATTTTATTACTCTAGTCTATGAATTGAATGATTTAATTAAATATAAAAACGTGTACGTACAACTGAATTTCTTGGAGTTTCCTTACATATTTTTTTTAGGGTCTTAGCGTAGGTTGGAGACCTACTACTTTCATTTAAAAATTTATAAACTAAAATTTGTCATCATTTCTTATTTTCACGAAGCTGATAATACTTAGAAATGCCACAGATTTTATAAGGTCTTAGATCACACAATCCCTACCTCAAAGAGTTTTTTTGGATTATTTCGAATAAGAAAATTTAACCAAGCTACAATGTTAATGAACATCTTAAACCGTCAAAGTCAAAAGTTAGGTGCTGAAAAATGTGATCCATTTGGAAGTACCTCGGACATAAGAAATGTTGGTTTCAGGACGCCATTTTGACCGATTTATGTGTGCTTTTGGAAGTCCGTTTCTAAACATTTTCAATCGAATACAGCAATAACAAAATTTTATTGTCGTTTTGTATGGGAGCACCGCCTACCTTTTGTCCGATCGGGCTGATTCTCGAACTTGATCTGAGAGAAAAACATGTACCCAAAATTTCAAGTCGATATCTCCAAAATTACGACCGCTATTGATGACAGACAGACGGACGTGGCTAAATCGACTCAGGAGGTGATACTGATCAAGAATATATATATTTTTCCTCCGTATGGGCGTTACAAACATTGTGTCAAAGGTTTTATACCCTACCACAGTGTGTAAGGGTCTATACAAATTACAAATGCTGATAAAATTACAGTATAAAGTAGTGGTAGTCAAATGGAATAGCTACTCGCTGTTCGATGCCACAATTGGCAAATAAATGTTAATTTACGGCTTAGGCCTGGTTTTTATTTTGCCCCAATGCAAAATTTGGCGTGTCCGGTACGAACAAGTATATGTATTATTGATCAGACCACCTCCTGAGTAGATTTAGCTAAGCCTGTCGCAAGACAACTGCCTCAGCTATTAAGCTATCTTATCCAAAGTTTGTAATTCGTCTTATTATACCCTACACCTCATGAAAACAGTATGAAATTTTGTATAGGGGGGTTTTCGGGGTCGCTGATTACGAATTTGATGTCGCATTTTCAAAATTCAAGATGGCGGATCCAAAATGGCCCAGAAGGTGTAGGGTATATATGAGCAGGCTTGCCCGACTCAAACTTACTCACTTGTTTTTACTATTGAAATGGGCAACATCGGATAAGAACCACTCCTACAAAATTTTTAAATGTATAGGGAAAATAAAATGGTCGGCAAATATTAAAAAGTTTGTCGCGGTATAAAATCGCGACACGAATGTTGTTGTTTTTATTGTTTGTTTTGTTTTTTTTATGTTTCCCTTTTGTTCGGGGCGACGGGCGAACAAAATCGGAGGAACAAAATCACACACGCACTGACCGAATTAACGCACTGCGCAATTTTGTTGATTTTCACTTTTGATATAAATATATTTGTTTTGCTTAATTTGTTAAGCAAAACAAATTCGACACTCGCGGGCGAAATGCGGCCGGCGCGCGGAGGAAGAAAACTAAATATTTCGTTTGAGCTGTCAAAATTCTCTTGCTTTCTTCTCCTTTCTTTCGCTTTTGCTTTCGTTAAGTTAGCTCAGTGAGCGGCGGCGATCCGATGAGGGTATTGCCAGCCTCGCCATTACAATAGTAAATTGTCAAAACCTGGACTGAAGCTTTTGTACTTTTTAAACCTGTTTGAGGGAGAGGAATTTGAGAACATTTATGCTTTCGCCTATACGTACATGAGTGCCGCCAAAATGTATATTTCATTTTGGTGGGTGCAGGGGGGTATATGTAAATTTGCCAAACACACCTAGAAAAATCTGAAGAGATTTTTCGCATATAGGTATGGGTAAAGCCCCGACTGCGGACACTGGTTTCTGCGTAAGCCGCACTCTATGTATGTGGGAAGATAAATGGAAAGTGAGCGTCATAGGCGCTCATATATTCTAATTTCGTTTAGTTCTTTTTGAGCAGGGTAGAAGGAGAGTGGCAAAAGCTTTGGTTTTTTCTTAAATTTAATTAAATTATTTGTTTCCAAAATTTGGATAATTTTCTTTCCTTTTTTTTTAAATTGTGTTTTTTTGAGTGGTGAAGTGGAGCTGTTGCGATCGTCGGACTGTGGCTGGAGGACAAGTGATCCAAAGGGAGTATTTTTGCGCGCTGGTTTAGTTTTGCCAGCTAGTGTTTATTTTGCTTTGTTTTATTTGTGGCAGTCGGCCATTTAGTGTTTTGAAATTGAGGAATTGAATGGAGTTGGGCAGGTTGTGTTCGGTCGTGATTTGTGATTTGGTGAAGTGTTTCCGTCCAAGTAGTTTGCTTGGAATTTGTTTGGCCGTTTTCCCCCCTCTTCCTTATTCCTTTTTTTTTGTTTGTGTCGTCCCGCATCAGAGCCAAGTTGTTGCTGGACATCGAATTTTATCGAAGTCCAGCTGGTGAATAGATTCTGCAAAGGATCCCTGCGAGGGATTTCAGACGGGTTGGTCTGGCCCCGCAAATCAATTGCGTTTAAAGAAATATAATTTTTGGTGTACGAATAATTTCTTTTGGGTGATTGTCGGTTTGGGTTGATTTTGAAAAAGGGTTTGTGTTCGGTATTATTTTCCTTGTGTCGGGAAAATTTCCGTTTCTTTTATATATAGTTATATATATACCTATATATATATCTATTGCGGCAGTTTCGGTGTAGTTTTTAAAAGAAGTTTATTTATCAGGTTTTCGTGTGTTCGTGTGGTTCGTTCGTCCGGGGATACCATACCGCGAGGGTCGTCTTAAATCCCACGCTTCGCGACTGTGCCATTCGGGCAAATAGGGAATTTAATTATCGCGTGGGGATTTTTGATTTTAGTTTGTTTTAAAAAGTTTTAGTTAAAAATAGCGCGATAAGTTGTCGATAACATATTGATAAATCATCGATAAAATTTAGAAATATCGTCAATGAAATGTTGTAAAATAGTCGAAAAAATATCGATAAAATCGAAAAAATATTTATAAAATACCGAAAAATGGCCTAAGAAAGTATTGTATTCGCATGTGCAGGGTATTTTTGAATTTCGGTATGGAACGGCTGACCACATCATCGCTTGCCGAAATGCAACAATGTTGGCAATATGGCAACCGAACTGAGTTGAGTTGTGAACCGCAATAGGGCCCTTATTCTCAATGATAATTTTTGTTTGCAACTTTTTTGGTCACTTCCGTTTTGACCGCCATGCTGGACGCATCGTTTTGTTAAAGCACATGTTTTTATAAAAATTTGTGCTTTCATGAAATTATGATTTCAATGTGGTGTTTAAAACGAAAGTCAAGTTTTTGACTAAAAATGGACGATAAGAAGATCAATTAAAATTAATTGAAAGTGAATTAAAAAGAAAAATAAGAGAAACCACTGTCGCATGGACATTTAAACATACCAATTACTACATAAACTGTGGGATACCCTGGCAATATAGCTGTCTTGCTAGCCAACAAAATTTTAAAGTTAAAAAAAAAAAAAAAAACTTTTTTGGTGCAGAACAGTGCAATATTTTGTGTGAACCATTCTTTACCAATTAAAAAATTCCATTAATTTTAAAAATATTTTCACTTTATTGCATAAACTTAATATAATTTTGTAACAAATTTTTTTCTAAACAAATTAGAAATAAACCTAACACTAATCAAATCATCGATCCATATGGTATAATACAAACTACATAATAATTCACACTGGAACGCTTATGACTATTTGTTAGCAATTTCCTCATTTGGATTCGAGGAGGTTTCTTGTCCCTGCTTAAGCTTATCGACGTAAATATTCAAAATCGCCTCGATGCCCGGATACAGGACGAAATTCGTAGTGCGTATTTTCTTATCGGTTAAATACGAGGTCACGGAATCGGTATTAAATGCAATGTCCATGGCATCATTGTGAGTGACCGAATCCAAGCGACTGCGCGGGACTTTGATAATGGCATTTTCGTAGCCGTTCACCTGAAAATTGGATTTCCTGTAATTTCTATTCAAATGCAAATGAACTACTGCCAACCTTAATGCACAAATCCAATTGGTATTCCCTATCAATGTCGGGCCAGCGTTGCTGTAGGACATCACGTTCCCATTGCAATTCGTCGGACGAGGAATTCACACGATTCGGTGTTGTGGCAAATTTCGACCACAATTCCGAGGCGAAATGGGGAGCCATGGGCGCCAGCATTATAATTTGAGTGGCCAGAGCGCGTTCGTATTGCTTGCCATGCCGGATGACATCCTTGGAGGCGCGCTGCAAAATTCAAATTCCAAAAATTAATAAAATTTCCATATTGTGGAACCCTTGCTCCCCTACTCGTATCGAGTTGGTTAGACCCTGCATCTTGGAAATGGCCACGCTCAGCTGGTGTGTATGGCGGTAGTTGAAGGTGGCGCCCTTGACATAGAAATTCCGTGCATCGAACATCTTTGCATCTTCCAGCAGGAATGCCTCACTGTTCGTATCCACCTTCGTGGCATCGTCCGCGGAGCGTAGTTTCTGGAATTCATGCAAAGTGATCCACAAGCGCTTCTGCCAATTCAGAATGCCCGGAAACGCTGCAAGAGTGAAGTGAATTGGAGTGAAGTGAGATTGAAGGAACCCTGAACGGTCACGGCCACCACTTACTTGCACTTGACCAATTTCGGTGGGATGTGGGCGCCACATCAGCCAATATGATTAGTCGCGTGGTATCGGTGCCGTATTCGCGGAACATCTCATTGGGATCGACGCCATTGTATTTGGATTTCGACATTTTCTCCCAGCTCATGACGACTGGCTCCTTGGAGCCTTTCAGCACGGCTTGATTCTTTTTGGCGTTGACTATTTCCACTTCGTTCTCGAGCACATATCGTCCACTGCCTTTGACCCGGAACGACCTGCCCATAACCATGCCCTGCACGAGTAGGCGCGAGAATGGCTCTGGCGTGGGCACCATGCCCAAGCTGTGTAGGAAATGATTCATGAAGCGGGCATAGTACAAATGCAGCACGGCATGCTCCTTGCCGCCAATGTACAAGTCCACGGGCATGCATTTCCTCACCAGGGCCTCATCGAAAATTTTCGCCGCATTTTTTGGGTCTAGGAAGCGCAGGTAATACCACGAGCTGTCCACGAATGTGTCCATTGTGTCAGTTTCGCGTTGAGCATCTGCACTGCCGCAGGTGGGGCAAGTGCAACGCAGGGCCGCTGCACGATCCGCACTCAATGCGGCCTTCTCCGGCAACAGCACAGGCAATTGTTCCTCGGGCACGGGCACAGCACCGCACTTACTGCAATGGACCACCGGTATGGGTGTGCCCCAGTATCGCTGACGTGAGATCAGCCAATCCTGCAGCTTCTCCGAAACACGATAGCCGCCAATTTTAAGCCGTTTGGCCGCTTCCAAGACTTCACTTCGCGCTTTCGTCGCATTCAACTCCAGCCGCTTCGAAGGCGTAAAAAAGGTCAAACCCAGCGATTCTTGGAGTTCCTTGTCCTCTTCCGAGAGGCTGGGCGCCACCAAATGAACATCATATTTGCCGGGCGTATCACTGAACACCACAGGCATCGTGGTGCCCGCAAAAGGATTTTCAATAGTCATGCGCTCCGCATCGGCTACTTTGGCCAGGTGGTGAGTAGTCTTGAGCACTACAAAGGCGCTGGGATCCTTCAAATATTCCGGTTGCGGCGTCCAAATGCGCAGCAAGTTGGAGGCGGAAGTAAGCAAATGGAAGGCGTAACCATCGCAGTCACCAATCCAGTGGCGTTGCAGCTTTATAATGTCGCGCCAGTCCTGCAGCGAAGGATCATCCAAGCCATCAAGCAAGTTCTTGGCAAAGGCTGTGGTGCGTATGAACCACTGTCGGAGTAGTTTCTTTTCCACTTTGGCGCCTGACCGCCAAGAGCAGCCATTGCCATCGACTTGCTCGTCTGCGAGCACAGTTTTGTCCACGGGATCCCAGTTGACCATTGCCTGGAAATGACACCAAATTATTCTTTGTGAAAAACCCTTTCTTTGCCCTTCCACTCCACTTACCTCATTCTGGTATACGAGGCCTTCTTTGTGCAGCATACAGAACAGCTTCTGCGTCCACTTGTAGTAATCAGAGCTGCAAGTCGACAACTCGTGATTCCAGTCGAAGGAGCAACCCAATGTTTGCAGTTCCTGTTTCATTTGTGCGGTATTCTCTTGGGTCCATGCGGCCGGTTCCACTCCCCTTTGTATGGCTGCATTCTCTGCCGGCAAACCGAATGCATCCCAACCAATGGGTTGGAAAACATTCTTGCCGCACATGCGATGAAAACGTGCCACCGCATCGCTTATGGTGTAGACCCGTACGTGACCCATATGAAGATTTCCCGAAGGATAGGGGAACATTGAAAGCACATAGAACTTGTTGTCCGGTCGCGCAGGATCGAATTGTCCATTGCTGAGTTGCGTGCGCCAATGCGTTTCTATGTCATGCTTTACGTCACTTGATAGTGTATCCTGAAATGATGTTCCCAAGTGAAATAGATTTTTGCCTTGTATAACCTCATATTCGCAACTTTACCGTGCTCGATTCTGTGCAACTTTGTGTAAGTAGTCGTCTGCCCCACAAATGTGTAAAACGCGGCAGCGTCCGCATTCGTTGAAGCATTTGCATTGTTTTATGTTTAATTCAGAATTCGTATAAAATATTTGAAATTATTAAAAATTAAATAAGAAATGTGAAATGGAATTTTTAACAGCTGATCTAAGGGTTTTCAACAGCTGGTTTTGACACTTTCACTGTTTGTTTACTATTATTTTCATTCGTACTGTACTCAGTACAGAGTACTGCAGAGATTGTTGTAATAGATTCTGTGCAGACCAATGAATTCGGTATTTTTTTTCGTACCGAAATTTTCATTATTTTGTAATTTAAATAAATTTAATTTAGTTTATCTGATTAAAAAACATTTTGAAATGTTGTTTATTAATTTTTTTTGAAATTCGGAGGATATAGAAATTTTTTTTGGCATCATTGAGAAAACATGTATTGCTAAACTGCAAAATTTTTATTTGAGCCAAAATACACTTTCATGTTCATGATGAAAAATATGACAAAGAGCTAATAAGAACTGGGGAAGTAAAACGGGATAGAAAATTTTGCACCGAGAATTCATACAAAAACGTAAAAGTTGGCAACTCCACGCTTTGTTACTTACATTTTCATATAAAAACTGTCAAATTTCGGCATGCTCAAGCCAGTGTAAATTATAAAATGTTTTATAATCAAAATTTGAAAGAGAAAAAAAAATAAAAAAATATTGTTTTTTCTGAAAAATGTTTTATTTTTAGTCTTTCTGAAACACTTAAAAATTCATTATTAAGTAAAATAAATTTAATTTCACAAACTTTATAAAGTAAAGCATATTTTGTTTGGAATTTTTTCTTTTCTGGTGGAACGGGAAGCAAGTATTCGATGAGTACTTTAAAGTCAAGTGTATTCGATGAATACTTTTCGTGCATCACTACTGTGATTTTAGTTCTCAGAAACTACTGTGATTTTAGTTCTCAGAAACTGTGGACGTTTTGAAATCACTGTGCGAAAAATCTTTTAAATAAAAGCTAAAAACTAAACAAAAATTGTTGAAAAACCACCCGGAGACATGGGTGACTCTTTGGAAAACACCGATAATTCGGTGGAGTCCGTAGCGGCTGTGGTTAATGTTACCATAGTGGACTACGGAGCATTTGCAAATTACATACGAAAAGCCGTAACAATTTTGTTGCCGGAAGAGGATGTTGTGCCGCCTGCTTTGAACTTGGCACTGGAGGATACGGAGAATCAGGAGCACATTAAGAAGTTCCTTTCTGATCCCCAGGTGCAGGCGTTGTACATTCAACGCAATTGCCTGAAAGGTAAGTGAAAATTTGCAGCAAACCAACGCCCATTTGCGTAGACAAAATGGCGTCGATGTACAAACTGGTTTTATGGTAGCAATCATTTTGTTCTTAACTGTTTAAGAATCCAAAAAACGTGCTCAAAGATTGCGGAAAGTGACAAAAATGCATTTTTCACAAAACAAAATTGTAATTGGAAAACATGAAAAAAATCAATTGGAAAAATCAATTTTTCATTCTAATCGGAATTTCTTTTCATTTTTGACAGTTCGTATTCGATTTGGCAAGTGATGTCACATTTGATGACTCATCCAAATCTATTACAATTTCAGTTGAAATTCTCTCTTGGATTATTTACCAAAAAAAAAACAAAACATTCTCTCTTGAGAGGATTTTTCATTTTGCCGGCAAAATGCCAAGTGTAAACAGAGAACAGAGTCAGCTGTTTTTTGTTTACATCGTTTATTTTTCGCAACCTACTTGTTTCATGAGACGGATTTCTGGGTAGCAAACGACCTTGGGCTAAATTCTAGAAACTCAAGGTTTTTTTTGGGAGAATTCAAGGAAACAAATGTTGGTCAATGTCAGCAAAAATTCGAAGGTTTTTTTTACTTTTCACCTTGGAGATGAAATTTTACGTTGTAATGAAATTGAAAGCTATGTGGGGTGGAATTTTTTTTGTATTTCCCACAATCTCGAAATGCCTAATTTGAATTTGTTTCCTCAGAGGATGAAAACGAACAACCCGTTGAGGGTGAGGAGGAGAAGGAGTTCGTCACCTATCAGATCAGCAATGACGTTCACTTCACCAGCAGCCGCATGGCATCGCTGGCTTGCATAAAGCGCGGCCTCGTCATCGAAGCGGACAAGTCTATTCACTCGCAATTGCGGCTCATCAACTTCTCAGATGGTTCGCCCTACGAGACGCTGCATGCCTTCATCAGCAAATCGTTGGCGCCCTACTTCAAGTCGTACGTCAAGGAGTCGGGTCGGGCTGATCGCGATGGCGATAAGATGGCCCCTTCCGTGGAGAAGAAGCTGGCCGAATTGGAGATGGGCCTGTTGCATCTGCAACAGAACATTGACATACCGGAAATAACCCTTACAGCGCATACAAACGTCAATATGGTGATACGCAAGTGTTCTGACGAAAACCGCAAAGCCAAAGTGGCGGACTTCGGTGATAAGGTAGAGGATTCGTCCTTCCTGAATCAGCTGCAGAACGGCGTCAATCGCTGGATTAAGGAGATCAAAAAGGTGACCAAGTTGGACCGCGATCCTTCGTCGGGCACGGCCTTGCAGGAAATATCCTTCTGGCTGAACTTGGAGCGTGCTCTCTATCGCATTCAGGAGAAGCGCGAATCACCTGAAGTTGCCCTGACCCTGGACATACTCAAGCATGGCAAGCGCTTTCATGCCACTGTCTCCTTCGACACGGACACTGGTCTCAAGCAGGCTTTGGCCATGGTGGCCGACTACAATCCCTTGATGAAGGATTTCCCCATCAACGATCTACTCTCCGCCACCGAGTTGGAGAAGATACGCCCGGCTGTGCAGCAGATTTTCTCGCATCTGCGCAAGGTGCGCAACACCAAGTATCCCATTCAGCGCTGCCTCAAGCTAATCGAGGCCATTTCGCGCGATCTGTCGCAGCAGTTGCTCAAGGTTCTGGGCACACGACGCCTCATGCACATTCCCTTCGATGAATTCGAACGCGTGATGAATCAGTGCTTCGAGATCTTCAGCTGTTGGGACGATGAGTACGACAAGTTGCAGGGTCTGTTGCGCGACATTGTCAAGAAGAAGCGCGACGAGCACTTGAAGATGGTGTGGCGTGTATCGCCGGCCCACAAGAAACTGCAGACACGCATGGAACACATGCGTAAATTCCGTCGTCAACACGAGCAGTTGCGCACCGTCATCTTGCGTGTGTTGCGCCCCACCAAGCAGCCGCAGGTGAACGACTCGAACGCAGGCGATTCCAAGCAACCCTACAGTTTGGAGGCAGCCGATGCCAATGCCATCGAAGAGGTCAATTTGGCCTATGAGAATGTGAAAGAGGTGGATTGCTTGGACATCACAAAAGAGGGTTCCGAGGCCTGGGAGGCAGCCGTCAAGCGTTACGAAGAACGCATTGGTGGGTTCGACATTTTTCCTTTCATATTTTCCATTTGTTCTTACTTGAAATGCTTCCATCTTCTCTAGACCGCGTTGAGACACGCATTACCGCTCATTTGCGTGACCAACTGGGCACAGCCAAGAATGCCAACGAAATGTTTCGCATTTTCTCGCGTTTCAATGCGCTCTTCGTGCGCCCGCATATACGCGGGGCCATACGCGAATATCAAACCCAACTCATACAACGTGTCAAGGACGATATCGAGGCTTTGCATGAGAAGTTCAAGGTAATTGCGGGCAAAGTGTATTTTCCGACTGTATTTATTACAAATTTGCCTCATCATTCATCAGGTGCAATACCCGCAAAGCAAAAGCTGTCGCCTTTCCACGGTACGCGATTTGCCGCCTGTTGCAGGCTCCATCATTTGGGCACGCCAAATCGACAACCAATTGACCATGTACTTGAAACGCGTCGAAGATGTTCTGGGCAAGGGCTGGGAGACTCACATCGAGGGTCAAAAGCTCAAGGCTGACGGCGACAGTTTCCGTGCTAAACTCTCCATTTCGGAGGTGTTCCAAGAGTGGGCCCGCAAGGTTCAGGAACGCAACTTTGGCAGTACGGGGCGCATTTTCACAATCGATGCGGCCCGCTCGCGTACTGGTCGCGGCAATGTGCTCAAATTGCGTGTGAACTTCTTGCCCGAAATTATCACACTGTCGAAGGAAGTGCGCAACATTAAGAATCTTGGCTTCAGGTAGGAGGGAAATTGGTAAAACTTCATTTATTCTCCATACCTAAACACAATTCCTTCCGCAGAGTTCCCCTGACCATTGTCAACAAGGCTCATCAGGCCAACCAAATCTATCCTTATGCCATTTCATTGATCGAAAGCGTGCGCACTTATGAGCGCACTTTGGAGAAGGTATGTTCGCTTTTCAGCTCGTGTGCAAATAACTATTTCGATTTCTTTGGATAACTGCGCATTTATTATTTAGTACTCATGAACCCATTGTCAAAACAAGTTTACGTAATACTCTCACCACACCACTTTTTACACCACTGAACTCCTTTGATTTGAAGATTTTCATTTACCGTACCTCATTTTCCATTTGGCTTATTTTCGATCACGCATGCACCCTAAATTGCGTGCAGCTTGTGTTAATTACAATTCAATTTGAACTCTTTCGCCGCAGGATCATTTACACATACCAATTTGACCCCTTCGCTTTCAAAATATCGTAAGCAATAAAGCTTTTGCATATTTAATTTTCTGGAATCCTTTCAAGAAATTGGAGAAAATCGGAACTGAAAAAACTGAAGGGGTTAAATGGTTTTTGCTTTAAACGATCCTGTATTCTTTATGCTTTATTCTTATGTTTCGTATTACCTTTTTTTCTACATACCAACACTTAACACTTATACGCCCTTAACATGAAGGCGTACCAAATTACTTTCAACCGAAAATCAAAAAGAACTACCCACCCTCTCTTTCATGCAGCTAAATAATAGGAGTTTAGCACAAAATTCTGTATTCAAGGTAGTCAATGTCAATGTATTTCCATTAGTATAAAACGAAAAAAAAATACCCCAAAACCACATTTTGGCCAATTTTTAGTTGTAGTAAATTTTGTGTTGTAACCATTTAATGTACTTTACATATTACTTAAAGAAGAAGCATGCTTTAAACTTAGTTTCCATTCATGCATGTTGGGAAATGTTTTCAATTTTGTTCCCTTCAAGTTCATCCTTTAAAATGTTGAAATCATTCTTTACTAAAATAGATTGAAGATCGCGCCAGTATTGTACCACTTGTGGCCGGACTGCGTAAAGAAGTGTTGAATTTGATATCCGAGGGCATTGGCTTGGTTTGGGAGTCCTATAAATTGGATCCGTACGTGTTGCGCCTGTCCGAATGCGTCACTCAATTCCAAGAGAAGGTGAGCTAAGCTTATGCTCAGTCAAATTTGACAAATGAGTTTCAATTTCCATTCTTTGAAAAGGTTGAAGATCTCCTGGTCGTCGAAGAGCAACTCGATGTGGATGTGCGTTCTTTGGAGACTTGCCCTTACAGTGCTGCGACTTTCGTTGAAATTCTCTCAAAAATACAACACGCTGTCGACGATTTGTCCTTGCGTCAATACTCGAACTTGAGTGTTTGGGTTACGCGCCTCGACGAGGAAGTTGAAAAGAAGTTGGCCATGCGATTGCAGGCCGGCATTCAGGCTTGGACCGAGGCCCTGACCGGCAACAAGAAGGAAGTAGATTTGTCCATGGACACCGATGCCCCGGTACAGCCCACGCACAAGTTGGGTGGCGAACCACAGGTGAATTGAATTCTAAAATTTACGCTAACAGCTTTACTGAATTTCTGAAATTTATTTAGATTTCCAACGCCATTCACGAGATTCGTATCACCAATCAGCAGATGTACTTGTATCCCTCGATTGAGGAGGCACGCTTCCAAATCATGCAGCAGCACTTCGCTTGGCAGGCCATTGTCACATCGCAAGTGCGCTTGCAGAGCTCGCGTTATCAGGTGGGCTTGGACAAGCCCGTCTCGCAAACGTATCGCAATTTGTTGACCAAACTGCCCGACGGTAAGATCCTGGAAAATGCCTACGGCGCCATTGAGAATAAGATCAGCGAAGTGCGTAATTACGTCGATGAATGGCTGCGCTATCAGAGTTTGTGGGACCTGCAGGCCGACACCCTGTACGGACGCTTGGGTGAGGATGTCAACTTGTGGATTAAGTGCCTGAATGACATCAAGAAGTCACGCACCACCTTCGACACGTCGGATACGCGTCGTGCTTACGGCCCCATCATAATTGATTATGCCAAGGTTCAAGCCAAGGTCACATTGAAATACGATTCTTGGCACAAGGAGGCTTTGGGTAAATTTGGCTCATTGCTGGGCAATGAAATGACCACCTTCCACGCCAAGGTGTCCAAGTCGCGTACCGACTTGGAAATGCAGAGTATTGGTAAGTTTGGAACTCATATTGAAATTGAATTCGACAAGTAATTTCCTCACTTTGTTGACATCTCCAGAGGCGGCCAGCACTTCGGATGCGGTCAGTTTCATTACATACGTTCAGTCACTGAAGAAGGACATGCTCGTGTGGGACAATCAAGTCGAGGTGTTCCGCGAAGCTCAGCGCATACTCGAGCGCCAACGCTTCCAGTTCCCCAACAATTGGTTGCACGTGGACAACATCGAAGGCGAATGGTCGGCCTTCAATGAGATCATCAAGCGCAAGGATACGGCCATTCAAACTCAAGTGGCCAGCCTGCAGGCTAAGATTGTGGCCGAGGATAAGGCCGTGGAGACGCGCACCGTTGATTTCTTGAACGATTGGGAGAAGACCAAGCCGACCGGTGGCAAGATTCGCCCAGACGATGCTCTGCAGCAGTTGCAAATGTTCGAAACGAAGTATTCGCGTTTGAAGGAGGAACGCGACAATGTGGCCAAGGCCAAGGAGGCCTTGGAATTGCAGGAGTCCGCTATACCGAACAACAGTTCGGAGCGCATGAATGTGGCCTTGGAGGAATTGCAAGATTTGCGTGGCGTTTGGAGTGAGCTGTCCAAGGTTTGGACTCAAATCGATGAGACCAGAGAGAAGCCTTGGCTGTCGGTGCAGCCTCGTAAGTTGCGCCAGCAGCTGGAGGCAATGATGTCGCAGCTGAAGGAGCTGCCCGCTCGCTTGCGCATGTACGAGTCCTATGAGTACGTCAAGAAACTCATCCAGAGTTACATCAAGGTGAATATGCTGATTGTCGAGCTGAAGTCGGACGCTCTCAAAGAGCGCCACTGGAAGCAATTGACCAAGCAGTTGCGCGTCAACTGGGTCATTTCCGACTTGACTTTGGGCCAGGTCTGGGATGTTAACTTGCAAAAGAACGAGAATGTGGTCAAGGATATCATACTGGTGGCCCAAGGTGAAATGGCCCTGGAGGAATTCTTGAAGCAAGTGCGCGAATCGTGGCAGAATTACGAATTGGACTTGATCAATTACCAGAACAAGTGTCGCATCATACGCGGCTGGGATGACCTCTTCAATAAGGTCAAGGAGCACATCAACTCGGTGGCGGCCATGAAACTGTCACCCTACTACAAGGTCTTCGAGGAAGAGGCTCTCACTTGGGAGGAGAAGCTGAATCGCATCAATGCCCTGTTCGATGTCTGGATCGATGTACAACGTCGCTGGGTCTATTTGGAGGGCATCTTCTCGGGCAGTGCTGATATTAAAGTTCTACTGCCGGTGGAGACTTCACGCTTTCAAAGCATTAGTTCCGAGTTCTTGGGCTTGATGAAGAAGGTGACCAAGTCTCCGAAGGTAATGGATGTTCTGAATATACCGGCCGTTCAGCGTTCGCTCGAACGTCTAGCCGATCTATTGGGTAAAATTCAGAAGGCGCTCGGTGAGTACCTCGAACGCGAGCGTACCTCTTTCCCACGCTTCTACTTTGTGGGCGATGAGGATCTTTTGGAGATCATTGGCAACAGCAAGAATATTGCACGTCTGCAGAAGCACTTTAAGAAGATGTTTGCGGGCGTTGCGGCCATTCTGCTCAACGAGGACAACACTGTCATTTTGGGTATTTCATCGCGCGAGGGCGAAGAGGTGAAATTCATGAATCCCGTCTCCACGGTGGACCATCCCAAGATCAATGAGTGGCTGTCGTTGGTGGAGAAGCAAATGCGTTTCACGCTGGCTTCCCTGCTGGCTCAGGCCGTGCAGGACATTAAGCCGTTCCGTGATGGCAAAATCGATTCGCAAAAGTACATGGAATGGTGTGACAAGTACCAGGCACAGATTGTGGTGCTGGCCGCTCAGATTCTGTGGTCGGAAGATGTTGAGGCAGGCCTCCAGCAGGCTTCGGAGAGCAACAATTCGAAGCCAATGCAGCGCGTACTGGGCACTGTGGAGTCCACACTTAATGTGCTGGCTGATTCGGTGTTGCAGGAGCAACCGCCATTGCGCAGGCGCAAACTAGAGCACTTGGTGAGTGTGATGAGTGTGAATTAGTAACTCTTTGTATAACCGTATCTCCCTACCAGATCAACGAGTTCGTTCACAAGCGCACAGTTACGCGCCGTTTGATTACCAATGGCGTCACCAGTCCCAAGTCCTTCCAATGGCTTTGTGAAATGCGTTTCTATTTTGATCCACGTCAGACTGAGGTAATTTCGCACACCATCTATTCCGATCATCAAGCAATTAATAAACCGAAATTCTCTCAAACAGGTCCTTAAACAGCTCACCATTCACATGGCCAATGCTCGCTTCTTCTACGGATTTGAATACCTTGGCGTACAGGATCGCCTCGTTCAGACTCCACTCACCGATCGTTGCTACTTGACCATGACCCAAGCTCTCGAATCACGTCTGGGTGGTTCGCCCTTCGGTCCTGCTGGCACGGGCAAAACTGAATCCGTCAAGGCTCTCGGCAATCAGCTGGGTCGTTTCGTGCTCGTCTTCAATTGCGATGAAACTTTCGACTTCCAGGCCATGGGTCGCATCTTTGTCGGTCTCTGCCAGGTGGGCGCCTGGGGCTGCTTCGATGAGTTTAATCGTTTGGAAGAGCGTATGCTGTCGGCCTGCTCGCAACAAATTCAGACCATACAAGAGGCCCTCAAGTACGAAATGGACAGCAATAAGGAGAGCATCACTGTCGAATTGGTGGGCAAACAAGTGCGTGTCTCGTCGGATATGGCCATCTTTATCACCATGAATCCCGGCTATGCGGGCCGTTCCAATTTGCCCGACAACTTGAAGAAACTGTTCCGTTCGCTGGCCATGACCACACCCGATCGTCAGCTGATCGCTGAGGTAATGCTGTTCTCGCAAGGTTTCCGCTCGGCCGAAAAGCTGGCCTGCAAAATTGTGCCCTTCTTCAAGTTGTGCGACGAGCAGTTGTCCAATCAGAGCCATTACGACTTCGGTCTGCGTGCTCTGAAGTCGGTGCTGATATCGGCGGGCAATGTGAAACGCGATCGTATCATGAGGATCAAGGAGAATCTGCGTCAACGTGGCGAAGAGAACATCGATGAGGCTTCGGTGGCCGAGAATCTGCCCGAACAAGAGATTCTCATTCAGTCGGTGTGCGAGACCATGGTGCCCAAGTTGGTGGCCGAGGACATTCCGCTGTTGTTCTCGCTCTTGAGTGATGTCTTCCCCAATGTGGGATACACACGCGCCGAAATGAAGGGCCTCAAAGAAGAGATACGCAAAGTCTGCATGGAAGACTATTTGGTTTGCGGCGAAGGCGATGACCAGGGAGCCGCTTGGATGGAAAAGGTAAGAGGAGGAAATAAAGCGAGACACGGTGGTTCGGTAGCTACAGGCTACACGACATGTAAAGGAATTGCTTTGGTAAATTGGCCGCTCCAACTTGGAGAAGCTCTTCCTTCGCATCTTTTGCTTGTGGTGTTGTGACATTGAATATTTTTCCATATTGTATTTAAAATTTTCCTTATTGACTTTAATTTCAATTTGCCACATTGCGAATATTTCCAAAAACCTGAAAATAAACTGAATAAAGAGATTCGGTGAAACATGGGTCGAAAAAGTAAGATCCTCACCTTCTATCTTAACAATCTATGTATTAAGCAAGTTTAAACTGAGGTGGCTTTACCAAAAGAAACCTAGAAACCTTTTCGAAAAGTTGTAAACAAAAAATTGTACTTAAACTTGCTTCTTTCCTCCTTCACTCGAATTTCTCACTGCATGCGATTAATTTGTAATTTTTACGCCCATCCCTTGCCAGGTTCTTCAACTCTATCAAATCTCCAATCTCAATCATGGCCTCATGATGGTGGGCCCTTCAGGCTCTGGCAAATCGACTGCCTGGCGCACTCTACTCAAGGCTCTGGAACGTTTCGAGGGTGTCGAAGGTGTGGCGCACGTCATCGATCCCAAGGCCATTTCCAAAGAGGCTCTGTATGGTGTCTTGGATCCGAATACGCGCGAATGGACCGACGGTCTCTTCACACACGTCCTGCGTAAGATTATCGACAATGTACGCGGTGAAATCAACAAACGCCAATGGATCATCTTCGATGGTGACGTCGATCCCGAATGGGTTGAGAATTTGAATTCCGTTTTGGATGACAATAAGCTGCTCACCCTGCCGAACGGTGAGCGTCTGTCGCTGCCTCCGAATGTGCGCATCATGTTTGAGGTGCAGGACTTGAAGTTCGCCACCTTGGCTACGGTGTCACGTTGCGGCATGGTTTGGTTCTCCGAGGACGTCCTGTCCACCGAAATGATCTTTGAGAATTACTTGTCACGTTTGCGTAACATTCCTCTGGAGGATGGCGATGACGACTTTATTGGCATGGTCAAGCCCGGCTCAGCTAATAAAGATAAGGAAGATGAGGTGTCGCCTTCGTTGCAAGTGCAACGCGACATTGCGCTGCTATTGCAGCCGTTCTTCTCGGCTGATGGCATTGTGGTGCGCAGTTTGGAGTATGCAATGGATCAGGAGCACATCATGGACTTTACACGCTTGCGTGCCTTGAGTTCTCTCTTCTCCATGCTGAATCAGGCTGCAAGGTTTGTCACTGTTTTAAGTTTATTTCGTTGGTGTATTTTTCAGACCTTTTTCTCGATGCATTTTTCAGAAATATTTTGCTTTTCAATTCGCAACACCCCGACTTCCCTTGCTCCAATGATCAGCTGGAACAATACATACCCAAGGCCCTGATCTACTCGGTGCTGTGGTCCTTTGCGGGCGATGCTAAGCTCAAGGTACGCACTGACTTGGGTGATTTTGTACGCAGCGTGACTACTGTGCCGCTGCCTGGAGCAGCCGGTGCGCCAATCATTGACTACGAAGTGAGCATGAATGGCGAATGGGTGCCCTGGTCCAACAAGGTGCCGGTCATTGAAGTGGAAACCCATAAGGTGGCCTCGCCTGATGTGGTTGTTCCCACACTGGACACTGTGCGTCATGAGTCGCTGCTGTACACTTGGTTGGCCGAACACAAGCCTTTGGGTGAGAAGTGAAAACGTAACTTCATATGAAGTGGCGACTTTAATTTGTTAATTTTCAGTTCTCTGTGGTCCTCCTGGTTCTGGCAAGACCATGACCCTGTTCTCTGCCTTGCGCGCTCTACCCGACATGGAGGTTGTGGGCTTGAACTTTTCGTCAGCCACTACGCCCGAGCTGCTGCTGAAGACCTTCGATCACTATTGCGAATATCGCAAGACTCCAAATGGTGTGGTCCTGTCGCCTGTGCAGGTTTGTGTTTTGCTCAAATTAGTTCCGTTTTTATATGAACTTCAACATTCACCCCTCCCTTTCAGATTGGCAAATGGCTTGTGCTCTTCTGCGACGAAATCAATTTACCCGACATGGACACTTACGGCACGCAGCGTGTCATATCTTTCTTGCGCCAACTGGTCGAGCATAAGGGCTTCTATCGTGCCAACGATCAAGCTTGGGTTTCGCTCGAGCGTATTCAATTCGTTGGCGCTTGCAATCCTCCCACAGATCCGGGACGTAAGCCCCTATCGCATCGCTTCTTGCGTCACGTTCCCATCATCTATGTGGACTACCCGGGCGAGACTTCGCTGAAGCAAATCTATGGCACTTTCTCGCGTGCTATGCTGCGTTTGATGCCTTCACTGCGTGGCTATGCGGAGCCACTGACCAATGCCATGGTGGAATTCTATTTGGCCTCGCAGGATCGCTTCACTCAGGACATGCAACCGCATTATGTGTACTCACCACGTGAAATGACTCGCTGGGTGCGTGGCATCTGTGAGGCTATCAGGCCTTTGGATTCGCTGCCCGTTGAGGGACTAGTGCGTTTGTGGGCTCACGAGGCCCTGCGTTTGTTCCAGGTTTGTGCTGCTACAAAACCGCATTAAATGCTAATTTCTAAAATAATTTTCTCTCCGCAGGATCGTCTTGTTGAGGACTCTGAACGGCGTTGGACTAATGAGAATATCGATATTGTTGCCCTGAAACACTTCCCCGGCATTAATCAAGAGGAGTCGCTAACACGGCCCATTCTCTACAGCAATTGGTTGTCCAAGGACTACGTGCCCGTCAATCGCGAAGAGCTGCGCGATTATGTACGCGCACGTCTCAAGGTCTTCTACGAGGAGGAGCTCGATGTGCCCCTGGTACTCTTCGACGAGGTGCTCGAGCATGTTTTGCGTATCGATCGTATCTTCCGTCAGCCTCAGGGCCATTTGCTGCTCATTGGCGTGTCTGGTGCCGGCAAGACTACTCTGTCGCGTTTCGTGGCCTGGATGAATGGTTTGTCCATCTTCCAGATTAAGGTGCACAACAAGTACACCAGCGAAGATTTCGATGAGGATCTGCGTTGCGTATTGCGTCGGTCTGGTTGTAAGGACGAGAAAATTGCCTTCATTTTGGATGAGTCCAATGTATTGGATTCCGGGTTCTTGGAGCGCATGAATACGCTGTTGGCGAACGGTGAAGTGCCTGGCTTATTCGAAGGCGATGAGTATACCACTTTGATGACTCAGTGCAAGGAGGGGGCCCAGCGTGAAGGACTGATGCTAGACTCGAGTGATGAACTTTACAAATGGTATGACTTGCTGGGAATTTCGTTTATTTCCTAATTCTTCAATTGAATTCTACTCACCACAGGTTCACTCATCAAGTTATGCGCAACTTGCACGTGGTCTTCACCATGAATCCCTCTACTGACGGCTTGAAAGACCGGGCCGCCACTTCGCCGGCCTTGTTCAATCGTTGCGTACTCAATTGGTTCGGTGACTGGTCCGATTCGGCGCTCTTCCAGGTGGGCAAGGAGTTCACCACACGTGTCGATTTGGAGAAGCCCAGCTGGACTGCGCCAGATTTCTTCCCATCTGTGTGTGCATTGGTGCCAGCTCATCCGGCTCATCGCGATGCTGTGATCAACAGTTGCGTCTACGTTCACCAGACTCTGCACCAGGCCAATGCTCGCTTGGCCAAGCGCGGTGGCCGCACTATGGCCGTCACGCCACGTCATTACTTGGATTTCATTCATCATTTCGTCAAGTTGTACAATGAGAAGCGCAGCGATCTGGAAGAACAACAGCTGCATTTGAATGTGGGCCTCAATAAGATTGCCGAAACTGTGGAACAAGTCGAAGAGATGCAAAAGTCGCTGGCCGTCAAGAAGCAAGAGCTGCAAGCCAAGAACGAGGCGGCCAATGCCAAGCTCAAGCAAATGTTCAAGGATCAACAGGAGGCCGAGAAGAAGAAGATCCAATCGCAGGAAATTCAAATTCGTCTGGACGATCAGACGGTGAAAATCGATGAGAAGCGCATATACGTTATGGCCGATCTGGCGCAAGTGGAGCCCGCCGTTATTGATGCACAAGCAGGTAAGCGTCGCTTAGAAATAAGTCCAATGGCGGGTTAATCACGGCAGATGATTTGTAGTCTATTCATTAGTTTCTTAAAGGAGCATACATACATATAATTCCGAATCCAAAAGGGTTAGCTAGACTTAAAATGTATATTTACTTAATTTAATAACTGTTATATACTCACTATCCTATCACACCAATACCCCCCTCTCCCCCCACCCATTTTTTTCTTTTCAAACACACAATTTTACATTTTTTTACCAACTTTGTATTTTTAATCCAATCCGCAATAACGCTGCTATCCTTTAGCCGTTAGCTCCATTAAAAAGAAACACTTGGCCGAGATCCGTTCCATGGCCAATCCGCCCGCAGTTGTTAAGTTAGCTTTGGAATCGGTCTGCGAGCTGCTCAACGAGAGCGCTAGCGATTGGAAGGCCATACGCGGCATCATCGTTAAAGACAGTTTTATCTCGTCCATTGTTAATTTGGAAACTGACAAGATCACGTACGGCAAACACTTTATTATTTTTCTTTTTGATTTTTTTTTTGTTCTGTTCTTACATACATACCTAATTTAAACTCACTCATTTCGTATAATCATAAATATCATATGCGATCGGCTATACCACACAACCACCACCACCACCATTTATATGAAATTTTCTAATTGGCTTAAAGTTTATCGTCTAAAATGAAAAGAGTGCGCATATGTTTAACACTTTAACTCTAAAATCGAAAATATATTCAGCATCGTTCATTGCCATAATATCGAAATACACCACAACCACCACCACCACCACATACATTTCGCATACGCCAAGCACCACAACTTAAACGTACTCATGCGACATTTCCTAAAAATGCAGCTGCTAATTATATTTACATAACTTATCCTTCTGTATTATAATACTTATAAGAGGTACTTTAGTTTCTTAACAAATGTTGTAAGTATGTTTGTTCAATAATTACTGTATTAACTTGTTTTTTTTTTAAATTCCCTTTTGAAAGAATCTCTTTGAAATTTATTAACTCAAAATCATAATTAGGGAAGCAAACCGTTACCCTTACTGCTGTCAAACTAGTCTATGTTAAATTAATTCATCCCAGCAAACACAGTCTCAAAGCTTTGAGAAATTCCCTAATTCTCGACTCGTTCTCAAGGGTGAGTTCTCGATTCGATATCAAAGATCGTTCCCAAACCAATAAAAATATATTTTTAATTCAAGTTTCACTTTCGTATTTGAAGGATATTCGAGATCGACTTGAGACCTAACCTTTTATCGAATCGCAAACTAGCGTTTAAAATCGACTAGTGAACAGGGCCTTTTCTCGAATTGAAAACTAACTCCCCTTTTTTGTTGAGAAAGCTATGATTCTCGAGTCGTAATCGACATTCGACATTAGATACAAACCTTTGATATCGAGTCGTTCTGGAGTGGATATCAAACCTAAATGTTTACTGGGATCTTTTGCCCAGAATTCCTTCCAAAGATTCAGAAGCTACAAAGAAGATATGTATTGCTACATACCGCCTTCATCCACTTACCCCTTCAATTGTTAATTTCGTTTATAAATGAGAAAAGAGTTGCAGAAAAAGTGTATGTTCCCTGTGATTCTGGGAGTATCAGTCCTCGGGTAATACCGTAAAACGTCGTGCCCTTACCGATATTGAAAAACCATTTACCGTTATTAGTTTCTGCTTGATTTCCAGATTCAAAATATGATTTTTAACGTGTCCATGTTTGATCCGAATTGAGATTTTGTATTAAAACCCAAAAATAGTCAAAAATAGTCAGAAAGGGTTTTTATAAGCAAATTCGATGTGTGGAAAAGTAGTTCTTGTATTGAAATAATTTGGAAAAATCACCAATAAGCGCTAGAAGTTTCATACAACGTGTAAGATGTATGATTCAACGTCCACTAGACCTCCATACCAATTATCCAAGTCAACTCCATCAATTCAAATCAATTTCAATTTCAATGTCTTCCAAATATATTACAAATGAATTTCTACTTTGTACTACTTGGCACTTGTACAGATATGAAGTTGAAATTCGTACAATAATGGAAGCGATAGATAGCTGAATGTGCTGAGGGTTTAAGTATTTATTATGATCTCAAACATCAAAGGCTCAAATTTAGTCAAATTTAGCCTGCAGACAAATAACAAAGAAATTTTCAAACCATTTTTGGCATTCTCTTTTAGAAGACTGAGATGGAGCTTGCTAAACTATTGCCTCGGGTTCAAAATACAATTTTTCCACTTTTTTTTGCTACTCCAATGAATTTTGATTTTACAAAAGTCCACATTTGATTAACAATAAGAGAGAATAGTTGTGGTAGTTCCTCCGTAGAGATTAAATACGATTAGAATTAGTAAATAACATAAACCGTTTAACAAAACAAATAACTGATGTACAAAATTTGAAACCATTCACACTTACTTACCCACTTTAGCTGTAAAGTCCATACGCAAGCAACAACTTGTTGAGGTGAGAACAATGGCCAATCCACCGTCTGTGGTGAAATTGGCACTCGAATCGATATGCCTGCTACTGGGCGAGAATGCGACCGATTGGAAATCGATTCGTGCCGTTATTATGCGAGAAAACTTTATAAATTCAATTGTATCTAACTTCGGTACTGAACATATAACGTAAGCATGAAAATACTTTTTCTAAAAACCAAAAAAAAAAAAACGAAACAAATACGATTGTTCTAATATTCTTGTTGTTGTAATGTTTGATTTTTGTTTTAGTATTTTTTTTTTTATATTCGTTTTTTGTAGTTCTTCTGTTGAAGTTTTCGGCTACTTTTTTTTGTTTGTTTGTTAGTTGAATGTAGTTTTGGCGTTTGCAAAGTAGTGAAATCAATCAACATTTTCGTATGTGCAACTATTTTTGTTCAAACTTATTTTGATCTTGACTTAACTAGAGAATTTGCTGAAATTTCCAGAATAAATTGAAGTTGGTGTTGGTTGATTTTGTATAGAAAACTTACAATTTTAACTTTGTACTATTGGTTTCGGCTTACTCAAGTTCAACCTTGATTTATACTTTAAATGCTATAAATTGCTTTGCTTGCATTCCATTCACTCTCGTTAAATATTTTGAAACATTTTCGTTTTCAAACAAAAGTTTGGTGTCTATCAAAAATTCATACGTTTCCATTATACAATTTTAAAATTTTGAAAAAAAAAAAACCCCAAAAGCGATGAAGTACGCGAAAAGATGAAGTCGAAGTATTTGAGCAATCCCGACTACAACTTCGAGAAGGTGAATCGTGCCAGTATGGCCTGCGGTCCCATGGTGAAATGGGCCATTGCTCAGGTGAGTTGGAACGGGAGTGTTCTTTTAAATATATGTTTTTTTTTATAAAAAAAATGTTAATTTCATTTGATAAACATTTTTAAAAGTAATTAGTTTTGTAAAAATAAAAAAAAAAAATTTTTAAATAAAAAAAAAAAATAAAATAAAAAAAAAATTTTTTTTTTTTAATATTTTATTTTTAATAAACTTTCAACATTCTATTCATGTTAGATCGAATACGCTGACATGTTAAAGCGCGTTGAGCCATTGCGCGAGGAATTGCGCTCGCTGGAAGAACAAGCCGAGATGAACAAGGCGAACGCCAAGGAGACCAAAGACTTGGTCGAGCAATTGGAGCGCAGTATTGCCGCCTACAAGGAGGAATACGCTCAACTCATCTCACAGGCCCAGGCTATCAAAACCGATCTGGAGAATGTGCAGGCAAAGGTCGATCGTTCGATTGCCCTGCTCAAGAGTTTGAACATTGAACGCGAACGCTGGGAGAGCACCAGCGAAACTTTCAAATCGCAAATGTCCACCATTATCGGCGATGTGCTGCTGTCGGCCGCCTTTATAGCCTATGGTAGGGTTTTTCGAAGATATTTTCTTTCCCTTCCGAACATTTGTAATTTTTCCCTCGACTTCAAGGTGGCTACTTTGATCAACACTATCGTCTCAATCTCTTCACCACTTGGAGTCAGCATTTGCAGGCAGCCAATATACAGTATCGTGCGGATATCGCTCGCACAGAGTATCTCTCCAATCCCGACGAACGTCTGCGCTGGCAGGCCAATGCCTTGCCCTCCGACGATTTGTGCACCGAGAATGCCATCATGCTGAAGCGCTTCAATCGTTATCCCCTCATTATCGATCCCTCGGGCCAGGCCACCACTTTCTTGCTCAACGAATATGCCGGCAAGAAGATTACGAAGACGTCCTTCCTCGACGATTCGTTCCGCAAGAATTTGGAGTCTGCCTTGCGTTTTGGCAATCCCCTGTTGGTGCAGGATGTCGAGAACTACGATCCCATTCTCAATCCAGTTCTCAATCGCGAGCTGCGTCGCACGGGCGGCCGTGTGCTGATCACACTGGGCGATCAAGATATCGATTTGTCACCGTCGTTCGTCATCTTCTTGTCGACACGCGATCCCACTGTGGAATTCCCACCGGACATTTGCTCACGTGTGACATTCGTCAATTTCACGGTGACGCGCAGTTCGCTGCAGTCGCAGTGCTTGAATCAAGTGCTCAAGGCCGAGCGTCCAGATATCGATGAGAAGCGTTCGGATCTGTTGAAATTACAGGGCGAGTTCCGTTTGCGCTTGCGCCAACTCGAGAAGAGCTTGTTGCAGGCCCTGAACGATGCCAAGGGCAAGATTCTCGACGATGATTCGGTGATCACCACTTTGGAGACTCTGAAGAAGGAAGCGTACGACATCAATCAGAAGGTGGATGAGACGGACAAGGTTATTGCCGAGATTGAGACAGTGTCGCAGCAATATTTGCCGCTGTCGGTGGCCTGCAGCAACATTTACTTCACCATGGACAGCTTGAACCAAGTGCATTTCCTCTACCAGTACTCGCTGAAGATGTTCCTGGACATATTCTCAACAGTGCTGTACAACAATACCAAGTTGGAGGGCAAAACCGATTACTCGGAACGTTTGGGCATCGTAACCAAGGACTTGTTCCACGTAAGTGTGCTCAGTTGCAACTGCTGAGGGCGGACAATCATTGTTTTCTTATATTATTTCAGGTCTGCTATGAGCGCGTCGCTCGCGGCATGCTGCATGCCGATCGCCTCACATTCGCTCTGCTCATGTGTAAAATTCATCTCAAGGGCACTTCGGAGCAAAATCTCGATGCTGAATTCAACTTCTTCCTACGCAGTCGCGAGGGTCTACTCGCCAATCCCACAATGGTTGAGGGCCTATCGGGCGAGCAAATCGAAGGTGTCAACCGCTTGGGCATGCGTCTGCCCATCTTCCGTAAGCTCATCGAGAAGCTGCGTTCAATGCCGGAAATCGGTGCCTGGTTGCAGCAGAGCTCACCCGAGCAATGCGTGCCGCAGTTGTGGGACGAGTCGAAGGCACTCACTCCGGTGGCCGGCTCTGTACATCAGCTGCTGTTGATTCAGGCCTTCCGCCCGGATCGTGTCATTGCCGCGGCTCATAACTTCGTCAACACTGTGCTGGGCATTGACTTTATGCCCACCGCCGAGAAGGAGTTGGACTTTGGCGCTGTCGTTGAGAAGCAATTGAACTGCAATACGCCCGCTCTGCTGTGCTCCGTGCCCGGCTTTGATGCCTCCGGTCGTGTCGACGACTTGGCTGCTGAGTTGAATAAGCAAATTTCCAGCATCGCCATTGGTTCGGCCGAAGGTTTCAATCAGGCTGAACGGGCCATTAACATGGCCTGCAAGAGTGGCCGCTGGGTGTTGCTGAAGAACGTCCACTTGGCGCCGCAATGGCTCGTGCAGTTGGAGAAGAAGCTGCATTCACTCCAGCCGCATTCGGGCTTCAGGCTGTTCCTCACCATGGAAATCAATCCGAAGGTTCCGGTCAATCTGTTGCGTGCCGGGCGTATTTTCGTCTTCGAGCCGCCACCGGGCATTCGTGCCAACTTGCTGCGCACCTTCTCGACGGTGCCGGCAGCGCGCATGATGAAGACGCCCAGCGAACGTGCTCGCCTCTATTTCTTGTTGGCCTGGTTCCATGCCATCGTGCAGGAGCGTCTGCGTTACGTTCCTCTCGGCTGGGCTAAGAAATACGAATTCAATGAGTCGGACTTGCGTGTGGCCTGCGATACACTGGACACGTGGATTGACACCACCGCTATGGGTCGCACGAATCTGCCTCCCGAGAAAGTGCCTTGGGATGCTCTGGTCACGCTGCTGTCGCAGTCTATCTACGGTGGCAAGATCGACAATGATTTCGATCAGCGCCTGCTGACTTCGTTCCTCAAGAAACTCTTCACGGCACGCAGCTTCGAGGCTGATTTCGCCTTGGTTGCGAATGTCGATGGCGGTGCCGGAGGACAGCGGCACATCACTATGCCCGATGGTACACGACGCGATCACTTCCTCAAGTGGATCGAAAACCTGGCCGATCGCCAGACGCCCTCTTGGCTGGGCTTGCCCAATAATGCCGAGAAGGTGCTGTTGACCACACGCGGCACAGATCTGGTCAGCAAATTACTGAAGATGCAACAGCTGGAGGATGATGACGAGCTAGCTTACAGTGTCGAGGAGAACGCCGAGGCGGCTGCTGCAATTGCACAACGCAACGAAGACGGACGCCCATCGTGGATGAAGGTGTTGCACAACTCGGCCACGGCTTGGTTGGAATTGTTGCCCAAGAATTTGCATGTTCTCAAGCGCACTGTGGAGAACATCAAGGATCCGTTGTATCGCTACTTTGAGCGTGAGGTCACCTCGGGTGCCCGGCTCTTGCAGACGGTCGTTTCCGATTTGCAGGATGTCATGCTGATTTGCAAGGGCGAGAAGAAGCAAACGAATCATCATCGTTCAATGCTGTCGGAGCTGGTGCGTGGCATCATACCGAAGGGCTGGAAGCGTTATACAGTACCTGCGGGCTGCACAGTCATCCAGTGGATCACCGACTTCAGCAATCGCGTGCAGCAATTGCAGAAGGTGTCGTCGCTGGTGTCGCAGGCGGGCGCCAAGGAGTTGCAGGGCTTCCCCGTTTGGCTGGGTGGTCTCTTGAATCCCGAGGCCTACATCACCGCTACGCGACAGTGCGTCGCCCAGGCCAACAGTTGGTCTCTGGAGGAATTGGCTCTGGAAGTCACCATCACCGAGACGGTCATGAATGCCGACCAGAAGGACAGCAGCTTTGGCGTTACAGGCCTGAAGCTGCAAGGCGCTCAGTGCAAGAACAACGAACTGCTGCTCGCCTCGACCATAATGATGGACTTGCCGGTGACCATACTCAAGTGGACCAAGTATGTTCTTTTTGTACGCGTAAATATACACACTTTTCTAATTCAAACTTTTCTTTTCCAGGGCCTCTGCCAATGAATTGCGTATCAGCAAGTTGACTCTGCCGGTCTACTTGAATTCCACACGCACTGAGCTGCTCTTCACTATCGATTTGGCCGTGGCCGCTGGCCAGGATCCACACAGTTTCTATGAGCGCGGCGTTGCAGTTCTCACCTCGACCGCTTTGAATTAGAGTGATGCGAGGAAGTCGTTAAAAATAATATAATATTCAATTAATCCCATTTCGTTCTGCTTATAAAGTTTACTCAAATGCATTCAATGTTTCAAACAATATTCACATATATTATCCAATAAATACAATGAATATTCAATTTGCGGTTTTTCTCGGTGATATTAGAGAACTCTACATTCAGAATATATAGGAGTTTTGATTGGGTTCATACTTCTGTCGGACAGTGTAATATTTGCACATTCTTTATTTTCGATTTCCGGACAATTCCGAAAAATATTTCAACTTTTTCGAACATGTTTTCGAATTCCTGCCAATTTCAATAAAATGACAACCAGATGGCGCCGTGGGCATCTCCTTATACCACCTGGTTGTGAAATTGTATAATTATTTCGAATTCGTCCTTTCGAAGTTCGAAGAAAAAGTTCACCAACATAACAAGGAATTTCGAATTAACCGAATTTGGCAAATGGGAACAGATTTAAAGTTTGACATTCACAGCACCATGGGCTCATTACACAATAAACGTATTCAAATTTAAGGTGTGAGTGGTTGATAGAAGGCGGTTTTTTTTTGGTGAACCTTCTTTTCTTTGATTCGTGAGGAATTAAGAGTTATTTGCACCCGCCAATAAAATGTAGTCTACGGTTCAAGGTTCAACTCTGCATGCTCAAGAAAAGACTAGTAGAGATTTTTCTGCGGTCTGACCGAAGCTAATTTTTCCACATGAGAGTACGGTACTTTCTTACCACATTTTTCGCTTATTTATTGTTAGTTTTCCGATATTTCATACCTGACTTCATACCTGACTTATTTGGCAGACATACAGTAATAAACCCTTTATCTAAATAAAACTCAATTTATTTGTAAACATTAAAAAATATGAGGTTTGCTAAATTGAACATTGGAAAATTTTGTTTGCTTGCACATCACATGCCCGAAGGCCTATCTTCGCCCAGAACGTGCTTGCCATACAACGAATTCAGGCGCTCCAAAAAGACAAGCGACAACACTGTGTGCGGGCCAATACGCAGGAAATACGGTATAATGCCTTTCCAAAGTGAGCGAATTCCTTCATGTCGCGCCACTTTCACCAGCACATCAATGGTGCCCTTGTATTCCCTTTTACCATTCACAACCTTTTGATTTTGAATACGCGTCTTCGCAATGTCAAGGGGCATTGAGGAGATTGTCGTGATTACGCCCGAGCACATGCTGGCAACGAAATGCAGCCCAAGTCCATCATTCATGCTGAGCTGATGCTTAAAGTACGATTTCAACTGCGAATACGAGGCCAGCTGAGCCATATTCACGACCATAGCCCGACCCACAGTGGGCACACAGCCGCTCCACAATTTCAATAGGCCCTCCTCCTTTACAATACGGAATAGAGCGTTTGCGACATTTCCATAATTGCGCTGTTCGACGGGCGGCAACCGTCCATCGGTTTGCATGCGTATGAGAGCAACTTCGGCGGGTGTGCCCACGAAGGCGCCACATGCTCCTGCCAATACGGCCATTGTCATGCTGGCTGCTACCGTTGGATTTCTGCTGAAATGGTCTTTATATTTCTCGATCAGAACAGTGTAGACGCCCAGTCGTGCGGTCGTATAGGTGGCCTGTCGCAGCAGTCCTGCTCCGATGCCTTTATACAGTGACGTGGGTCCTTCGTTTTTCAGCATTTTTTTAATGCAGTCCAAGGCGCCTGTGTACTCCTTGGTACCGGAGCCTGCTCCTGACACTTGCATTCTCGTCTTGACCACATCCATGGGGTGTACAACGCAGGTGGCGCCCATTCCAGCCATGCCGCCAAACAAAAATTGTACGTAACTTGGAATTTTGTTCGTACTTGGATCAGACATTACGAACTTCACTCACTTGACGCCTTTTTCATGGGACTGCGAACTAATGCCGATTAAAATTAAACAACAACAAAATATCACAAATATTGAGGGAGACATCAAACTAAATTGATTAAAAATATCGATACCTTAAAGCACAACAATCCTATGTCCACTTTTTCAAAATTCTAGAAAATTAAAAACAAGTTTTCAAATTGGTGTGTTTTGTATGGAAATGGGTTTTTATTTTCTTATTTTTCAATTATTTTCATAACGATTTCCACAAACCACTATAGCCTGTCCAATGCAGCTTCTTCTCAGGTATCCAAAAATATGAAAAACTCGATTTTCATGGACATGGGATGATTGTACTTTAAGGTATAGATATTAAAATTGATCATTTTTAAAAAATGTTAAAACCTAATTCAAACCTAAATCATGTATCTCGATCTTCAAATTGATATAGTCGATCACATGATTATCGGTTCGAGTCAGGACGTACCCAGGAAAAATTTTGGGGGGGGGAGATGGTTTTTATATTATTTTTTACTAATACTAACAAAAAGAAAAAAATATAAAATGCTAAAAAAAATTAAAATCGATAAGAGATGTCTGAACATCTGGAAACCGGTTGCAACTAGCTATGTTCCTAGTTATGTTCCTAGTTATGTTCCTAGTTATGTTCGTAGTTACTAACTAGTTATATAACTATTCCAGGATTTTTCTATTACTTCATAGATTTCGAACACGCCAAACCCCTCCTCCTCGCTCGAATATCCAAATTTGCTTCACGTATTTCTCCGCTCGAACATGTTAGGAATTAATAAAAACGATACCTAAAAAACTTCCTAACTGCAATCGTTTTCGAAATATATGAACTCAAAGCGAAGCATTATTGAACCTCGGTTTTACAATGGCGTAACTCGATATTAAACGTAAACGATAACCTCCTCACCAAGTTTTTCTGGAGAGCAATTACGTAACTCGATACTCGATTTATAGCTAAATTAGTGTCGCTTGTATTTTGAATCAAAACTTTTGATAGTTTTTAAACGAAGTATCAACCTAGAGTGATAGCTGGATAGTATGGTTTTTGTCCGATTTCGAGAAATACGATTTCACCCCACTTTTTCATTTTTTGTTCCAAATATGTCTACAATACGACGTTCGACACTAATTCTTACTTAGTGAATTTTAACTCCTGATATGCCGACCAATCGTCACAGATATATATGATATGACAGGATATCAAACTATTGATGTAATTTCACAAATTCAATAAAAATTGACAAACTTTTCGACCAATTAAAAAAGAAGAGTTCTGAAGAAAAATTAAACTCCACTCCAATTCCACATAAACACAAAATGATTAAGAGGTTTCGGTAACGTTTTGCCCAGACGAACCAAATAAAATCTGTTAAAAAAAAATTTGTGAAATATTGCAACCGCCATGCACGGAGCAGCAGCGCTCCTCGAACGGAGTGCACTTGTGGTTCATGGCAAAATTGTGATTTAAATACGGTTTTGAAAGGTTTGTTTGCGGTTTTTTTTTTGTTTCAATTCAGTTCAGTTTCGCTTTGTTTGTTTCTCTGCTCTCACACCACGGAAACAAATGGCCACCAACTAGGAACAATGAATAACCAAACTAACGGTTTTTCTATTAGCCAACATTAAGCGTTTGCTTGCATACTGACCATGTGCCACGTACAAGGTTATGGTTCCTCCATGGAAATCGATGGATGCGATTTTTTTGTCACTTGGAATTTATATGCAAAAGTGACATAACGAATGGGCCGAACCCCCTGAAGCAATTCACGGAGAGGGAGAGGGGGGCATGGGCTGAGTTGTGGGAGAAACATGTGCAGAAGTGCACCGATTTCGGGGTGAATGATGACCGCAAATATGAAGGGATTCACAAGCAGTTTGGTGCAATAGTTAGTGGACGGCAGTGGTTGCAACATTTTTAATGTATGACATCGATTAAATTGTTTTCTAAACCATTTAAGTTTTTTGCTGTTCCTCTGTACATAAATAACGGCGAATATGTTCGTAGTTGTGGTTGTTGTTTGGTGACTTTTTTGCGTCTTTGGTTCGTTTTGGTCCTGCACAAAGTCGACTTTTTATTCCAACATATTTTGGCGAGTATTTCTTTTCTAGCGCATTCCTACAGCAGTTGTTGTTCCTTACTTTGTTTTCCCCATTTAGTCTTGGCTTTACTTTACTTACGTTTCGTTTGTTTGCTTGCCTCACTTCCATCGTTGTCGGTTTGTGTCCTTCTGCTCCATTATTCTTGCCGGTTTTCCACTCATTCTTTTTTGCTACGCTTCCAATTTACAAGGTGACATACTACAAATAACCTCAGGTAAAAATTACTTTAACAACATGGTGCGGCGGCAGTTGCTGGCTTCCGCAACAGCAACAACAACAACACCAACACTAGTAACAACGGCAACCGATGCGATAGCAAACGAAGAGGACGACGACATCGTGAATTATGCATCGTCGTCCTTTGCCGCGCTACCAATTTTAAATTTAAATGCGTTTGTGTCTTTCTATCGTCGGTATTGGCCTGAGTGTGTGTGTGTGTGTTTGCGATTGTACTCGTAGTAGTTTTGCGATTTGCATGTGTTGACACAGCCAAAATAAATATTGTCCATACCCCCTCACCTGTTCCAGCTCATCACTCCACCCACTATTTTTGCCGCTCCACCATCAGCCGCACCACCGCCAACACTTGAAAGTGCGCAAAAGTTTCACTACCCGGTTTGGCGCCAAATTTTTCGTCTTTGATTTGGTTTTCGGCGCCAAGGTTTTTGGTTGTTTGCGCTTCGCGGAGAGCAAGGGAAGACCTTTGATAAAGCACGGAGTTCATATTGTTGAAAATGCATTTTACACCTCTGCTCTGGGACACTTTGTTTGTTTGTCGTTCGTGTGTGTGTGTGTGTATGTATGTGTGTGTGTGTGCATAAAGGGTAAGGGAGCAATTCCTTCTGTCGTTGTTGTTGCCTACTCTATTGCGTATCTCACTTACGGCATGACACTGAATTCATTTTAAATGCTGTCAAAATGTCATTTTAAGATTCAACTTCCTGCATTTTCTCTCGCCTTAGTTTGTTTATAAAAAGCTAATGAAACTCCTTAACTTGGAAAAATTTAATTTCCATAGTTTAAAAGGAACTTTCGATGTATACACATTTTATAAATCTAAAGATCAATGGAAAATCCAGGGAATATAGATAGGTTGGAATCGAAAGTCATATAATAAATGTTTCTACTACTCTTAGGCGCCTATAAGCGTTGGAAATATTTGTCTTATATAAAGCTATGGGCGCTTATAAGCGAAGATTATTATTCTAAGCATGTAGAAAGTGGTTTGGTTACGAAATCCCCAAATACAAATACTCCAATTTCATAAGTCTCACAAAAAGACAGGCTGCAGTTTCAAAATCCCCAAATTCAGTCAAAATTTTGGTGCAGATGAGTAGTTTATGTTTATCTCGGCAGAATAGGTTTCTTTTACTTGACAATATATTACATAATGGATTAGGCCAGCATTACTTTACTTTTCGATGAAACGAAGTATGGCTATGTCCGGCACAGCTACTTATTCACTCCATCATGAGGAATGGGCATATTCACTTTGGTCTGATGTTTGTAACACCAAGAAGGAGGCAAACTATATATATTCTTGATCAGCATCATCTTCTGCGTTGATTTAGCGGTATCCGTCTGTCCGTCCTCTTTTCTTGTAAACACGATTGCAGGAGCTAGAAGAAATCTGGGGGGCTCTAAATTTGGATTTATCCTTTTTAGCCCCAGGAAAACTTAGTATAGAAAATAAGCGGAATCGGTCGACTAGGTAGCCGTGGCAGTCGAAGTGAAAATCGCATTTTGTAAAATATGTAACCTAATTCCGCTGAAATAGTTCCAAACTTGGTGTATGTGGGTATTTGGAGGTGTAGAGTATATATAAGTTGGCTTTGACTGACAAAAACTTACTCACTTGTTGTCGCACAGTTCACCCTATAGCTCCTTAGAGGAGCATTTGCGAACCCCTCCCTCCCATAACATTTTTTCCGTTTCTCGAGCGGCAGTTTGTCCTTTTAATATTAGACCCTTTGGCACTTAAGCGTTTTATTTACACGTCAAAATCGGCGTAATATGTATATACAAGGTTTACACGTTTAAATGTGTATTAACAACGCATATCATTTTAATGGGCAATTGCACCCATCTCATCATCCCTTTCTAACGAAACTTCTCCATCATCACTTTCTATCAACCGCTTTATATTTATATAGTGAAAACCTTCTAATAAACAGCAGCTCATGTAAATTCACTTGATTTTTGTTGCATTTCTTCGGTAATTAGCCACTGTTTTTTAAATAATTTTTTACGATTGGATCAAGAGTTTCTCGTTTGCATGAACATTTCCCACTACAACAGTGTGGTGAAAAGCTCTTTCAAATTTTAACTTCGTAGTAATTGCAACAATGCAAAAACTGAATTTTAAAAAAATACTTTTTTAAAATTGAAAATTGCATAAAATTTATTTAAAAAAAATTGTTTAAAAATATTATAGTTCAAAAGAAACATTAAATAAAATACTTCTAACCCTCTGCTTCTATTTGAGAAATAAACCCTAATTTAGTACCACATTTTAGCCTCTAGTCTACTAAATGTCGCCCCAAACACTAGCGAAGTTCGATTTCTGAAACAAATAATTCGCTACTCTTGAGTGAATCTTTGATTCAATGCGCACGCGCTTGTACTCTTTACTCCGCGGGAATTTTCAGAGATTACGGACTCAAAAAAAAACAAATAAATAAATAGTCTCTTCCAAGACCCGAAGGACTTGCTGACAAAAACCCTCACGAAGGCTACACTAGAATTTGACACAGTGAACTCGTGTATACTCATCACGCCAACTGGCATATCGCAGTTGGGTTTTAAAAACAAGTGTTCGGCTGTGTTTGGCGACAGTGCTTAACCACTTTCGGAGCGGCACAGATGTGTTGGAGGGCACTTGGCGGCACTGCCACGTGCCAACGCAAATACGAAACGGCACAAACAAACGACGATGAAGACCAACATGACCTAACCTAACCCAAATGCCAATATGTGTGGGATTGCGCTGTGTGAATCTATTCCTTCGTTTCGTTTTCAGCATATTTGTTTGCTACTTTAGAATTTTATTCCGTTTTGATTTTATTTGAGGTTGGTGCGTGGGGGTTAGAGAATGTTTGCTGGATTTGGGAAGGGGGGGGGGGGGGGGGGGGTGTTGTGTTTGGTTTGATATTTGTGAGGCTTACTGCGGGGTTTGGGTTAATTTTGTGCGGCGATGTATGAAATATGTGCGACATGTAGTCAAATCCATTTTAATGTTCCATGACACGACAGATAGAATGAGGAAACAAATAAATAAAAAAAAGGGAAATTTTTGAAGGTGTTGGATTTTCTGTTATTCGTGGTGTGGGAGAAGGTTGAGAGTTGCTGGGACAGGTGTTCTGAATCCTCGACACTTAATTGAAGTTTATTTGATTTCTGCTTAAGTCTGACAAGCACTCCGCCCCCGAAATGGTTGACCTTATTGTGTGTCACTTTTCCTCTTGCCACTTGTTCTTCATCTATTTTGCATTAGTTTTGTACTTGTTCGCGACGCGTTTTGGTTGTGTTCCTGTTGGCATTTTTTCCCTTCACTTTTTAGGCGCCATTGTTCCACTTACGCTCTACTTGAACTTTTGTCCTTTCTTTTTGTGTGTGTGTGTGTGTGTGTGTGTGTATTGCTGCTCCTTGTTCTTTTTGTGCATGCTTTTATTTCATAATTTAACGACCTCATAAAATGAGTGTGACTCGAAAGCGGCATACACAGCACCTCCTTCTCACCATTCATCCGCCAGAGCCTCTGCTCCCCGTCCTTCGCCAATTTAAGTAGAGAAATTTAATTTTTTACTTTTATTGCATTGAATTCACAAGGATTCCGTTCGATGTTTGTTTGCAGGAATGTCCTTTATGGCAGCGGATTATGAAAGCTCAGCGCTCCAGCTTGATTTTGATTTTAAGCAGTTTTCCCTTTACTTTCCTTTGCTTTGCTTTGCTTTGATATTACTTTCATTATGGAGCTTTGTTGTCGTGTTGATTTTTTACTGAACCCAAAAATTGCAACCGTGCCAAGTGTACACTAAAGGAGAACTGTTAGTAGAATTGCACTGGACAAATTTTGCAAATTTTAAGAAGGATCACTGCAGTTTGCGATGCTGCCCACGAGTCAGTTGCGTCAGTTAGTAATACGAACACTAAGCTTTGATAATTTCAAATCTAATTACAGATCACACTTATTTGGCGCCGCTAAGTAGGGCTTAGGCCGAGATTCTCCCTATAATTCACACGAATGATATCTGTAGTTACAATCTAAATAGAAACTGAGCGGCTAATTATGAAATTATCATGTCAATCTATACTAGCAAACTTGATGGGAGGCCATACAGTAAATATTTGTACTTTTCTTCTTTATTTGCTTATTTGGGAAGCGTTCAAGTCTAACCAGTTTCTTCAACGTGATGTGCTCTCTTGATGCTAGAATTCATTTTAAGTAAATTGTATAAAGCATTGCAATGCAATGTGAGAAATAAAAAAATCACGAGATCTCATTTAAGTAACAACAACAACTTTTGATCGGTCACTAATTTGTAGAAAGAAATTGGGAATAGCACCAAGTGAGAATGATTTTTTAAGTTTTTCAGAGATTTAACATTTAGTAGGAATTCAACAGTTGAGGCGTAAACACGTTGGTGCGGTAGTCAAGTGAGCGTAACTAAAAAATAACAACAACAACAACAACAACAGCTAGTCCGAGACTTAAGGCAAAATGATAATCGCTATCGCTATTGGGGTGCTTATTCTTCTGCTGACTTGGGATTTTCTGCACAAGAAACACCGCGACGATACATTCGCCAAATCGAATATAACAGGTCCAGTTACACTGCCCATACTCGGCTGTGGATTGGAGGCAATGAATTTGGGCGCAGAAAGTAAGAGTGGCAAAACGAAAAAGAAAAAAAGAAGTGCAAATAAAAAGAAAAGCAAAAGCAAAAAGAAAGTACGTAGAGTAGAAAACTTAAGTCTTCTGTAATCTTGCAGATTTGCTGCAATACATCCAGGCATGTTTCCTCAAATATGGCAAGACATTTCGCATGTGGATACTCAACGAAGCTCAGGTCTACACCATGGACATCAAACATTTCGAGGCGATACTCAATAGCACGACCTTGCTACAGAAGGGCGATTTGTATGATATGCTAAGGCCCTGGCTGAACGATGGCCTGCTGCTGAGTGTGGGCAAGAAATGGCATTCGCGTCGCAAAGCCTTCACACCGGCATTCCATTTCAAAGTGCTCGAGCACTATGTGGACATTTTCGATGAGCAAAGCTCGATCATGGTGCAGCAACTGGTGCCCGCTGCCGATGGCCGCACTGTCATTGATATGTTCGAGAAAGTGTGCCTAACTGCTTTGGATGTGATCACGGGTGGGTGGCGGATGAATTGAATGAGTCTTTGTTGGAATTTAAGTTAATTGAATGTACAATGTTATTGTAGAGGCGGCCATGGGTGTGAAAGTGAATGCTCAATTAGATCCAGAGTTTCCCTATGTGAAGGCTTTGAAAAGGTAAATTTATTTGTGATTTTTCAAATTTCCACTTTCCACTTTCAAACTAAACGTTTTGCCCGCCCCCCTCCCCCCCAGTGTTGTCTACATACAGCCCAATCGCATGCTGAAATTCAGTCAACGTTACGATTGGATGTTTCGGCTTACTGCGCCCGCAGAGTATCGTCGTATGGTGGATGGCATCAAGACAATGCACGACTTTACCATTAAAGTCATTGAGGAGAGAAGAGCCGCATTGGAACGTTCTATGGCCGATGGCTCCTACAAGCCTTTGAGTGAGTTTTGTTTAGTTTCATTTCTTAAATTTTACTTCATTCCTTAATGCCATGTTTTTCTTTACACAGTAACTGCCGACTCTGATATTGGCTCAAAACAACAGATGGCTCTACTGGACATACTCCTGCAATCCTCCATAGACGGCAAACCGCTGACCAATGAAGAAATACGCGAAGAGGTCGACACTTTCATGTTTGAGGGCGATGATACCACCACGAGTGGTGTCTCACATGCACTCCACTGCATCTCGAGACATGCCGAAGTGCAGCGGAAGCTCTTGGCTGAAATTGTGGACATCATTGGGACGGACAAGAATGCACCGATTACAATGAGACATTTGCAGGAACTCAAGTACTTGGAATGTGTAATCAAAGAGACAATGCGCATGCATCCGCCCGTGCCGGCAATTGGACGCAAAACGGATAGGGACTTTGAAATGAGTAAGCAGTAGAGTACAGGGAAAGGTATTTGTGTGACAATTGTATGTTTCATCTGCTTCCAGATGGCATTACCATACCGGCAAATACGAGCATCTATTTGGTAACTATTTGGGCCCATCGTGATCCCGATAATTTCCCATATCCGGAAATTTTCAAGCCTGAACGTTTCACCGAATCCACGGCTGAGGAACAGGACAGACGTGCCACCTTTGCCTATACCCCATTCAGTGCTGGTCCCAAGAACTGCATTGGCCAGAAATTTGCCATGCTCGAGATGAAGGCTTTGATCAGTAAGATGTTGCGTCATTATGAGCTGTTGCCCTTGGGACCGGATGTCAAGCCCATGCAGAATTTCATTTTGAGATCAGTGCATGGAGCGAATGTGGGCCTAAGACCGAGAATTTATTGAAATGCATTGAGAATTGATAAAGGTTATGGTCCTAAAGCACTTAATTAGCATGTAAGTTTATCGCTTGGAGCTAGAAATTTGTATACTGAATTAAACCTAAAAAGGAATCATTTGTTATCTGGACTTTTACATTTGAGGGCGACAAAAACATTTTTCACCCAATTTGCACTTTTCCCAACCATTTTCGGTCGAGTGTAATGCATAGCAATTGCAATTCGGTTCCTTTTTCCTTTTTTTCCCTTTTGTATTATTATTATTTGGCACAGTGCTGCATTTATTCGTGCGCTCACTTGTTTTTACACGATTACTGCCTTTGTTTACCTCATGTCCGAACAGATTGTGATCGTATCGTTCGAATGACTGAAATGGATGCAATGGCTCCAACATGGAGCTGCATTGCTGACTGCCTGGCTGTCTGATGCCACGCAATGCCAAAAATTCTGGTTAAATGCCGTAATGAAGTCTGCTTATACGTTATAATACTCTGTGTTTGCCTTACGTGCCTGGGTTATGTTATTTTCCTTCTACCTCGGTTAGTTTTCGTTGCATTTCCTTTCTTTCCTTTCGGTTCAATTTTTCCCCATTCTTTTTTTTTTTCGATTTACAAAATCTTCAGTATAGTTGCTCGTTTGCTCATGGACGTGTGTGTGTGTGTGTTTAGGTATGTAATGTGTGCTTATTTTTTGGGTGTATGTGCCTGCTGTAACGCCCATTGTTTTTCTACTTTTCTCCATTGCAAGGACTATAAAAGAAGAAAAGTAAAAAAATTCAAACAAAACTGAAACTAGGTGGCAATGTTTGTGTTGGATAATTGCGCTCAAAATTTAAAATATTCTGTTTACCCACTTCCGGTGTGGAGTTGAGTCTTTGGTAGAAAGGTGTCAAGAATTATGACTACTATTCACATAGATGTTGTTAATAAATTAAAAATGATGTTAAAAAATTAATGAAGTGCAAAATTTACAACAACAAAAAAATTTATAAAATAAGAATGAGAAAAATAAAAAAAAATCTGAGATACGATTATAGTGAACTTACCACAGTAGAGGCCGTTGTGCAGTGGCTAAGACCTCTGCGTCCCGATCGGAAGGTATCGGATTCGACTTTCACCAGGGGCAAAGCGGAAACTCTCGCCAAGTACTGGCCATCTTGCGAGAATAACTTGCCATGAAAAGGGTTCTTATGGAGTCCCACCAGTGTACGCCGTAGCTCAGTGATAAGAACACCTCACTTTTATCCAACGTCAAAGTATAATTTGCCGTGAATAAACTTCACTTGCAAACTTTACAAACATCTACTAAGGTGTAGGGTATAAATATCTTATGTATGCTTTATTTTATGAGTCAATTTTTCGGGTTATCACAAGTAGATTTTTTTTTCGTTTTGTCCATTAGTTGATTTAAATTTATTCAATTTAGCCCTTACCTCCTTATCGGCCCACAATGGGGATGTGTGTTGAGTGCGATGAAATAACATCAAATTACTGCTCTAACTATTCCATTCAACCTAACCTAATGCATGCTATTTCGCAATAGTTTTTATTTGCCTGAAGTCTTGATAGTAAAACTACGAAATACCTGCACCTTCAGGCCAACTCATAAGCAAAAGTTTTAAATTATGACTTCATTAAGACTGCCACAAGAAACTATTTTCAAAAGGAGTAGCTGGTTAATTAGCGTAGTAAATGTTTATGATAAAACGTTGTACACCAACGTCTCAGAAGCCATCATGTGCTTTTCACATTCATTCAGCGTTTTTCCAGCTTTTACCATGCGCAGGCATTATCGAAGATGAGTTATTTTCATGAGATTACCATAATGCATAATACCGTACGCGGCTCTCGCCCCCAATCAACCGGCAATAAATCCATGCCGGTTAGAAAATAATAAAGCGTAATAAGATTTATAAGTAATTTTATGGACTTTGGTGGGGGGGTGTTGGAAGGAAATCGTAGTAGAATGCTTAACGGTGATTTTAATGCCTTTTTGAATGGAACGCCGCCAACGAGGCACTTAAAGTGTACGCAGGCAAGAGCTCACTCGTTCTCGTACGCCCGTGGAACTTTCTCTATTGAGGCAGCTATAATAATTTATATGCCTTTGAAGGATGTGATGGGGCTGCGGAGTGATTGTGTAGGAGTGCATAATGTGAGGAGGTAAAAAGTTTTCTATTTTTTTCTTTTGTTTTAATTTTGAGATTAAATGTATTTATTTGTATATAATGTGTAATATATTTATATGTAAAATTATGCAATTAACTCACGTTAATGATTCTTTAATTCCGATTTGAAATCAATTACCGTAGGGTCTGAACAAAAAAAAAAAAAAAGTTAAATGGAAAAACAAATTTAAATATTTATAAACGCTAACTACCATATTTTGATTATCATTATGATCACTTAAATTTAATAATAAACGCATAAACTATAAATACATATTAATGTGGTTGTTTTCGTTTTTTTTTCTCTCGATGATTCGTTTTTTCCACATCATTCGTTTGAAAGTTTTCACAATTTGCAATAAATGCATAAAATATTTATATTTTTTTTTTTAGTATTTTTTTGTTTTCTTCACAAGCAGAACAGGTGTCTGTCCAGTGTACACATAATATATTTATTAAAAGTTATTAGCGTTAATTATGAAAATTTCGCCTTCGTTCGTTTTTGTTGTTTGCCGCTCTCCTCCCGGTGCCTGCCATTCGATGCGATGTTCACTCAGCTGCGCGCCAACATGCCGTTGATCATGATATTGGCCAAGGCGTTGCGTCGCTTCCGCCAGGCGCCCATGCCCTGCGCATGAAACTGCAACTGGGTGTACCATTGCTTGGTTCGGACACCATCCTCCGCCTAAAAGCATGCACCGAAAAACAGAAAAAGAATTAACAACTGAAATACGGCATAGTTTCAAATCAGTATTAAGCAATTTCCAGTGACAGGCAAACACAAGTCAGGAAGAAGCCTTTCGTTTCAAACATTTCGTTTCAAAAATTTAAATGACATAAACTGAAGGCAAATGACTTTTCTGGAAATTCGAAATATCACACATAGGCACACTCACACATGGCACGCTTGTATCGATGCACCCACAATTGGCAAATGTGCGAACATTTTAAAGGCAACTACAACAACAACAACTCCAACGTTAAACGCTTTCGTTGAAAGGAAAGGAAAGTTCATTCTGTTGGTTGTCATTTTGTCACTTTTGTTGGAATCTCTTTCATTCGTTTGCTTTTATTCGAAATAAATGTCATCCGTGTACTTCTGTGTGTGTCTGTGTGCGTGCTCATGGCCATAAGTGTAATAATTCCGAGTTAAGTCCCAAGGTCCGTTAGATAGGGGCTGGTGATGTGGAAACTCGTGAGTAATTGTTTCAACACAAATTTTTTTAACTGCTTTTTTTGTTTATTTCGTATATTTAAGGTTACCAGGCGTACAGTACTCTTTTTAGACTTTCCTCTTTTTTTAACTACACTTTTTTGCAAGTGTACTAATACGTTCTATTTTCTTATTTTTTTTAAAATAAAACAATGCGTCCTTAAACTGGAAATATAAGTTTTAGAAAGTTTATTAGGTATTTATTCCTTCAATGGAAGCCTGTCTAGCTGTCCCCATACTAATGTCGGAAATACCCTGTAACCGCATGAATACTCCCACCAAACTCCACTCACTCACATGCAACACTAAAATGTTCGCAGAGTGTTTTTTAGTGTGCTTCCCTTTTTTTTTTTTACTTTTTTCTTTCATATACTCACTTTGAATATGAAAGTGTCCTTCGATGAAATTTCCTGCACTTCGAAATAATCATCCCAATCCGCTTCACTGCACACAACACATCTGTCCAGATACAATGGCTCACGTATCAGCGTATAGCGTCCGCATTTCTCCTTTACCACCAGCAACGAGGCCTCTCGAATTCCGGTATGCTTCGGGAAATTCAGTTTATCTGACATGACTTTTTCTGCCTTATAATTGGCACTTGGCTGTAAATGTTTGCCGCGCAGCACCGATAAGACCGGAAACGAATGAAAATGGCACAAAAAAAAAAGAAGGAGAAAAGAACGAAATAAAGAAAGAATTTACAAAAATGAAATGAAATGAACAAAGTTAAAATGTTTGAGGGAGTAGAAGACAAAGACACACACACACACACACACACAACTACGCGCGCTGGCAAATCGAACGGAATCGCAAATCGGAACAGCAGCAATTGTCGGTTGAAGCTTTTGTAAATTTTAAAATACGCATTTGACGTAGAGTTCTGCGTGTTCTGCGTGGGTGTCTTTGTTTTGTTTTTCTTTTTTTCGTGAGTATGGGTGAGTATGGGTTCTCTACTAGTGGCATTCTTTGTCATACTCCTTCATATTCCTGTGGATACTCTGAGTTCGATTTCGAAATTAGAATTTATTTGAAATTATTCTGCGTTATCCGGTTATGTTCTCTCGATAGGCTTTGAAATGGAAAAGTTCTTCTGGGTTTGGTTTTGAGTCGGGTCATGGGCATTAGTGTACATTGAATTGAGGTGGATTTTTTAGAAATACATGAACTACATAATAGTTTTTATCTGTTACCGTAATAATGAATGAACCACTCTATGCTTTGCATGGTCATTCAGGTTTTGTAGATTCTGAATTAGAAGAATTTAAGGAAACTCTCAACTGATCGAAGCAATGTCCCAAAAATTGCTTGGTCTTCAATCATGCCCTTCCTGCAAGTTGACAATTTTCATCCTTAAACAATTCTATTAAAATTTCGGTTCAAAAGTATACAAAATCATTTCCTCACAAAAACAAAGAAACCTTTAAAGTAAATATATCAAATAAATCAATATTCTGAATTGTGTTTGCCTAGTGTAACCTGTTCCCAATCTCTGAATCCCCCCCAACTCATAACAATCACAAAACTTTCAATTGTAAACTTTGAAATCCATTATCTCGAGCACATCCAAAAATCACCCATCGAACTATTTCCGTCCACTTGAAAATCAAACACTAAACTCAAGTGTCGTCCTTATCCTTTAAGTGCTGTTGAGAATGTGTATACAGATAGCGAGAGACCCTCGCTGTCAACTGTCCTCCGTCGATGTAACCATCTATCTGCCCTTTTGTTCAGTCTGTCCGTCCGTTCATTCATCGTCGCCACCACCACCTAAATGCTAAACCGTTGCGTTATGTTACGTTGTCATCGTCATCGAAGTTACGGTCGTAGGTATGTAGTTGTGTGGGTTTTACATGTTTCGCATTTAATCACCGCACCTTTCCATTTGTAACCAGTAGGGCATTCACCGGCGTCAATTTGATGGTGCGCGCCTTCTTCCAGTTGCTGTCCGTCGGCTGTGTGTAGAGCAATTTCCCTTCCATGGCAAATCGGACCTCATCGTGATTCCATTCGAGGATGTCGATGGCCATTTTGCGTAGCTTGATGTTTATCATATCGATTTCGCAGGAAGCACGTCGATTGGGACTCGACGATGATATGCGGCGCCAGAGTTTGGTTGGCACATCTTTTGCTTCCTGGTTGATATGATTCAGGTGCAATTCAATTTTCTCCTGTGCCTGCTTGAGCAGGTCACGTCCTTCGAGGTGGGCGGGTGTTACCTTGTAGAGACGGGCCAGCAGCAGGGGATATTTGGTGACACGTTGAACGGGTACCTACGGTGCGGAATGAAATGCAAAGGCAAATTAATAAAAAGAAAAAAATAATAAAAATGAAAAAAGCATGAAGCATGGAGTATTTCCAGTGAAGTACCGGATGAAGTGAATAATTTGTGTCACTCAAGGGTTTAACTGGGATCTAAAGGCGCTCATGACTTGGGCACTCACCATTAGGAAAGAGTTCAAATTCATGCGCCTCAACACGGCATTTTCCATTTGCGAAACTTTCAGGAAGATACGCAACAATTCCTTTTCCTTCTCCAAATTGGCCAGCAAGAGACTGGCGCCCGCCTGCCTCACACAATAGCTCTCGAAGGCGTGCAACATTTGCGTGAAGTCCAACACTATCTTGCCAATATTCACCGTCAGCAAATCATCGTCGCCCTGCTCCAAAGCAATGTCCAAGGCGTCACGCATCCGCTCGGCCAGAGTCTGATTGTTCTCGAGCAATTCTTCGGTATTCAAGAAGATTGCAGAGAGCTGCTCCTGGGTCAGTAGGCCCGCCACCAGCATGGGATGACAGAATTCCTCTAATATAATCTGCAAGTCGCGTCCGTACTTCTCTTCGGTCTCCACGATTTCCGTGATGATCTCCTTTCGTTCGACACGTTTCTTGCCGCACTTGCGGCACACGAGCGGCGCGAACATCACGCCGGAATCGCTGACCTGTGTCTCGACGGGACCATCGCAATCCTCGCACAGGTGTATTGGACTGTTTTTCGGCAACAGAGTCGTATTCGCGCCAATCGGATTCTGATATTTGCTACGCGAACTTTTACTCGTCTCGGAGCCCACACCCGAATCGTTACGTTCGATTTCGCTGGCGGCTCCCTTGCGTTGCAGCAGGCTCGTTCCGCCATAGATGAAGTTGTTCGGCGGTGGCGACAGGGAACTCATATTGCTTTGAGTGTCCTCACTCGAGTCACTCAGTACGGAGGAACGTGAGCTCATATTGTCCTTCTTCATCTTTCGCTTGCCCAGATCGCTCAAAGTGTCGCAGGCCTCTTCTTCGATTATGATGGGATTGGAGCAATTGATGGGATACTCGAAAGGCTCCTCACGCACCACCCCACGTTCTTTGGCATCCACTAAGTAGGAGAGTATGTCGTATTTAGAGGCTCCCTCGAATATCGAACGGGCGGCCTTCTTCTCCAAATCGGCATCGTTCAGTGGTGGCGCACTCAGCGGCAAGGGTGGCGGCATATCAGTGATTTCTTCATAAATCGGATCGCCATTATTTCGTATGGACTCGTAGTGGTGTTCATCCACGTCCTCATCGATTTCATCCATATTCGTGGACATCTCAATCTCTGCCAGTGTGGCATCGACCAGCATCTGATAGAACTTCGAGCGTGTGGCCGCCGAACTGGCATCATCATCACCGGGCGAGGTGATTTCGCTGGAGCAGCTCTGATAGCAATCCGATTCGTTGGCGGGATCGAACTCGAACATTTCATAGTTGTTGGCGGAGGCGAAACTGTTCGCGGAACTGATGCTGCCACGATTCGAAATGCGATCCTCATCTTTGGTGGTGGGCACAGTCAGGTGAGTGTTGGTGGAATTGCTATTGGATGCCGGGGTCGTAGGCGTTGCATTGGACGTTGGCGTGGCCACTTGACGTTCCTCTTTGATTTTTTGGAGTGATAAGTTTATCAAACGATTCATGTGATCGCTGTCTTTGGTATCGGATATATCGATTGCATTGCGTGACTCTTTCAGGCGCTTCAAAGAGTTCTCAATGAGTTCGGCCACTGTTTCCGTTTCCAGACCGTCCGCCACCTGACTGAGTGTGGGATCTTCCAGTAGTTTGGCTATAAACGTGTTGCGTTCACTCGTTCTGTTTACCTTCGAACGCAGTAGAGTGGCTTCAGGCGACGGAGTTGACTCGGCCGTGTCCGTGGGCTCCGAATTGTTCTTACCAATCTCAACATTTTGACTGATTTCCTTCATTTTCTTATTGCGCACCTGGTCCTTGTCACTTTTCGCTTCAAAGCGGCCGCACACGTGCGGCACCAGATTACGCTTCACAGCCTCAACTGGATTACGGAGGATCTTCAGCAGTTCCTCCTCATGTGACATCAACTCGGGAATGCGCGTCTTTGTGGTCATGGCTGCTGCCGTTTGAGTCTGACTCATTTCCCCAATCGTATGCTGCTGTGACTTTTCCTTCTCGTAATCCAATCGAATTAAGGTGCGGCCTCGCTTCGGTATCGAACCGCTGCCGCTGCTACTAATGCTCGTCATGGAGCTGGTCGATGTCGACGATGTAGACGATGCTGAGCGATGCAGACCCACCTCGGCGGTTGTGCCTCTAATTGGTATGATGGCACGTCCAATGTTGCCGCCGCCACCCATTGTCACTCCCCCGCCGGGCGTCTTGGCCTGACGACTGAGCATCGTATTGATTTGATTGTGCTGGTATATTAGTTCTTCTTCGGCACTGCGTTGACTGCTGACATTGATGGTGACAGTATTTGATGTGGTCGTTACCTTAAGACCCGCGTAGGCTGCCACGGCTGTTGCTGCTTGGTCGTTTGACTTTGCGGTTGTGCTGTAATCCGCCACAACCACAGAGGACTGATAGAGGGGCGTGGAGGCATCTGAACTTAAATTCATGGTGGAATAGCAGTCGTCGCCATTAATTAAAATTGAAGTTCTCTTTTGTGTGGATGAGTCGCAAGATGAATCCTCGCCCAATACGCCCAGCAACGAATTGGGGGAATTGGGGGTACTTCCGCCGCCACTACCGTTCGCATTGCTGTAACGAAAGTTATACGCTGATGTTGGCGAGTGTCGGTTGTTGCTGTTGTTGCTGTGGTGGTGGTCTTCATCGGTGTGACTTATTTTCAGACGGTGTACTTCCGAAGTGGTTTTATTAAATGGTGCCACCCGCACAACGGTACGTTGGGGACTGGCGTTGTTGCCATGCATCGATGTTGAAGCTATCGTGCGGATTGCGGTTGCCTGGAGTGGCTGTTGCTGGCGCTGTTGCTGATTTCCATGAATATTGCGCGTTGTCATTTGTTGCGTGTTGTCCTTGGTATCGACGAAGTTTGCTCTATTGATTTCTTGACGGGAAACGCCATTGTTCACCAAATTCCTTTGGTTCTTTGCGTTTGTTTGTTGTTGCTCGCGTAACTGTTGTTGCTGCTGTTGTTGTTGGTGCTGTTGGTGGTGGTGCTGTTGATGTTGGCTCTCTAATCCGTTGGCAGGCACTTTGTACTTGGCTGTTGTTGTTGGTGGCATTGTGATTGTTGTTGCAGTTTCATCATCAGCCATATTCTTGTCCTTGTCAGCTTCGGTCTGTTGCTGCTGGCCTGCAGGCGATAATGACAAAGCATTTGCTTTGGATTTCGTTGCATTCGTGAATTCCTTTGTGTCAACTTTTGCGGTCGCGGCTGCATCAGTAGTTGCTCCTCCGGCTATGCATGTTGAGGGCGTTGTTGTTGTTGGCGGCGGCGGTGGTGGTGGCGGCGGCGGTGGAGGATCTCTCGGTCGACCCATGCTGGTCGCTGGTGCTGTTGTGCTTATGGAATTGCGCGCGAATAAATCTCTAGAGTCGTTGCGGTTGCCTTTTATGCGCAGCGCCATCGTATCTTTAAAATTTAAAATGCCATTGCTGCTGTTGTTGTTGCTGCTGCTACCACCGCTGTTGGCGTTAGTATTGTTGTTGGTGTTTCTGTTGTTGTTATCGGTGTCGTTGTCGGTTGTGTTGCTGCGGTCTTTCGTGGCCCCATCCCTGAAAGTGACGCCCACGTTTGTCAGTTTTTTGTAACAAGGCTGCCTTTCGCTGTGCGAGCGTCTGATGGGATTTCGCGATTGTGTCGCTTGGTCGCTGCTATCGCCCTCCACAAATGCCAGCAGCCTGTGCTGCTGCTCCTGCTGCTTCTTTTTAGTCGCCTTCGCTTCGTCATCATAATCGCCCGATGCTGTTGTTGGTGTTCCTGCTACTGTTGACGCTGATACTGTAAACAAGTGGGAAGAGAGAGAGAGAAAAAGTGTCACTTTAGAAAATGGAATTTTTGTGTGCAAAATAAATTCTTCCTCTTCCTAAGATTTGTGTCTTTGGCTGGTTTTATGTTTTTCCGTTTTTTGTTTCGATTTCTATGCATGCAGATTTATGTGTGAATATCTCTTTTATTTGCGGCAAAGGACTCTGCGTCCTTGCGGCCATCCTTGCTTTGTGAGATGTCACTTTTAACGTAAGTGCGCTCGTTCGCTTTCTAGATCTTGCAATGGGCGCGTTGACAGCCGTTGCTGGAAGATGGTTTCGCAGCGATAAGGTGGGTTTTATGCTTAGCGCCTTCGTGGCGGATGTTGGCTTTTGAAGTAAACTTTTTATTTACGCTAAATTGGGTGATTTACGTTGAAGACGATAAGACAGTAAGGAAACATACTCGCGTATACAAGTTTAACTGAAATGTCCTGCCGCCTTTGCGGGCTTATCGCCATTATTGAGAGCGTACATTTTCGGTTTGCGAGACATTAAAGGTTGAAAGGATAATTGAGGAAGTAATATTTTCGGTGAAATGAATTGTTGTTGGCCAAAAATAAAGATAAAGGATTATTTTTAAGCGAAGCAATTGGCTTTGACGTTTTGGAGTGGAAAAATTGGATTTCATAAAGAATTAAATTAAATTTGCTGATTCGCCGTTTTCAGGAAGATTTAGGAGCTATGGCACAGAACAGGATTGGCCAACTGCATCAATTAATTAATTGATAAAAGAACCAAAACATTTGGCTTTGTCTCTGCCCTGCTCTGCACTTGTCATTGCATCGTTTAATTAAATTTTCAACAAAAGACAAGCAAGAAAATTCCAAAAAAGTGCGACGAAAGCAACGAATGCATTTAAGACACAGCACGAATCTCAATAAAAAAAAAACTCCAGTTGACCTAATTCCACAGTTGTTGTGTGAAAAGATTTGCTCGAATTACTCCTGTGCATAGCAATATTTAGCTAACGCTGATACTGTGCCGTCCTCATCACTGGCAGCCGAATTCGTTGCCATGAAGCCCACCACTCAATCAAATTAGTTTCGTAAATTCTTCAACATTCGCAGCCATTGAGCTGTAATGGATTTCCACTGCAGTAGGTACCCCCTGCCAACCTCCTGCCAACCAACTCAATTAATCAATTTCATAATTTCCACGAAAGCTCCTCAAATTGACATTTGCATTTACTCATATATTTTAGTTAAAAATTCAACATACACACATTTAATTTGGGCAGATTTCATTTCGATTCCATAGTAAACAATCTGTCCAATCCAATTTGCGTTTCAATTCAATTAGGTAAATATTTCCGCACAAATATTTTTAATTTACTTTATTGCCAGATAATGCCAATTCCGTCTCTCCATGTTCCACATTTTTTACGAAACAAATCAAAACAATTCAAAATTAACAAATAACAACAACAACAACACCCAACAAGGACAACAAATGTATATAATACAAAGAAATTGTGTACATTTTGGCTCATTTCGATACGAAATCGCCGAGCTTGAAATGCATTTGAAATATTAAATAAGAAACGAACAGACACGGAAAAAACGCGAGTAGCGCATTTGCAAGGGCGGTCATGGCGACAATGGGAAGAGTAAACATACATTTCACATCTATCTAAATCAGTGCCAGGCAAAACTGAACGCACACACACAAACACTTATGTGCTTGTGTACGGTCAAGCAGAGTCTGACTGCAGTTAAAGCATGGCTTTCGCGTGCGTGTGAATTTCCGAATGTTGCTGTGTGAAAAATACGATTATCTTCCGCCTCGCGAGGCTATGGAGTGCCTTGCACTGATCTATATACATAAGAGAGACGTGTATGTTTGTCGCGTGTGGATGCTAAAACTACTGCACCGATTTTCACCAAAATTTGTATATGTGTTCTATGGGTCGTGTGTCGTGTTGTGGGATAGGATTTGACACGCCCAAGTTAGGAAATACGTATTTCTCTCACATTTTTGCAGAAACTTTTTTTTATAGCAAATACCTTATGATCAACAATTAACTTGGTTGCGGTTGCTCATCTGCGAATTGTTTTTCTGTCACTGAAGACTGCTGAAAAGAAGATTTCTGCGAAATTATCATCTTGTCTGCTAACTGCCGATGCATTTTCAGTGGCATTCTTAGCTTTAAACCAAAAACTTTAAACTGACACTGAACTCAAACCCGTAAATACATATTCACTAATTCATTCAACTCGTTAAACATCAACTAAAAAATTACAAAACAAATTAATTCTCTTTATTGGATTTTTATTTGGCATAAGCCGAACTACAGGTAATAAGAATCAAAGACATCGAATGACTTTAAGGACCATCCCAGGGCAATAATAATACTGTGCCATTTGGATGTAGCTTGGGGGAGTGAGTGAGTTTGATTGTATCTTCTCCCAGATCGAATTATTTGAGCTATTTCTGTGAATTTTTCTTTTTCCCTGATTTTATTGACATCGGGACGTAACTTGATAAGCCTGAAGGTATTCTATAATTTTATGTAATTCAGAAAAAGCTCATTCCTGTACAAAATCGAAAATACAAAATTTGTCTCTTCTCCTTGACTTCCGTGCGCTAAGTAAAGCTGAAACTAAATATGCCTACGCGAAGTGTACTGACCAAAGTGTGGAGATACAAAATCGTATAAATTCGCATTACCAATGCACGAGTTGACTTTCGTTTCATTTGGGAGTCAAAGGAGCGAAAGGAGCAAATGTTGTTCCTTCATTTTTAGTAGTTTTTTTTTTTCATTTCATTTCATTTCTTTTTGTTTTTTTTTGCTGAACATTTATTTTGCCTCTACACGGTCTGTCTGTGTACTTTGAGTTTGTTGATTGTTGTGGCCCACTTTTCTCCGCTTTCCCCGTCCTTTCCACTACTTTCAGTTCAGCTACGCTCGCATCGACGAAACGCTTTTGCACGCTTGTCTTGATTTGCCAAGAAGACTACTTATTTCATACTCACTTGCTGGTGCAAAAATGTTGCTCCCTTTGCTACTTTTCTTTGGTTTTTTTCGTCCCTTTTCCTTTTTGGGACACGTACCCCCCTTTTTCGTGTATTTCGTTTCATTTGTGTACATTTTGAATAGTCGGGGCAAGGGATGAAGGGAAATTCGACAAAACAAAAAAAAGTCCAGCGGAGACAATGAGAAATGTTCGAGCGTTTTACCAGGGAAATTGCTTGCAATGGATATGGCTGTGCAGCAAACACACACAGTGCTTGCAACAAAATGGAATACCAGTTGAAATTGTATGAAAACAAGACAACCGAAAAAAATCTGCCAAACATTGCAGAGAATCACATTCGAGCAGCATTTTAAGGGCAATACGCTGCATTATTTAGCGCTCAATGGTAAGCAAGCGAGTGAAGTAGGGTCAGCATCAGGCGAATGCATGCAATTAAAAGTGAAATTTGTTGTTTTTTTTGTATATATATTTTTTGTAAATTTGTTGTTGTTAATTTTCTTGAAATTTTCATCTCCCAAATAGTCAGTGAGCTTTTTTTTTCAATAAATTGGTATGTATGTGTGCTGCATGCATATGTATTTTGGAGTTCGCGCGCATTTGCTGTTATGACAAGCGGATATTAACTTGAGCAGTCACGTGCCCCAGGTAAAATTCTTTTACGATAATTTGAAAAATTTAACAGAAAATAAACTTGGAATTTCCTTGGAATTTTTCAACTGCTTGGAGTACCTACTACAGGTACAGTATGTGCTCCATGGGCCGCTGTATAGGTGATATAAATGTGTATGTGTATGTGTGTGCTTGTGTTTGAGTAGCTCTGTGCTTTTGCTGCCTTGCCAAAGTTTCTGATGATTCTCGGAGTTGCATATTTGCATAATAAAATTTTAATCTCAACCTGACATTATTTTTTTCAGTAATCAAATTTCTCCGAAAACACATGATCAAAGTTGAAATGTTTTCATTTCAAAGTCCAAAGTTTATTCTTGTTGTTGTTGTGTTTGTTGTTTTCATGTGAACACTTTTAATTGCAACTATTTGAGGAAGAACTTTCAAGTTTCAATTTGAGCATTTCCGGAAACAACAACGGCATATGAAAGAGAACCAATTCCGAACATGTGGTTGTGAAGTTCGTCCTTTGAAGTGCTTGAAGTTGATCTATAGATTTATTAAAATATCAAATATGTTAAAATGAAAATGCAACGAAAATCTCCTAGAAATAAGAGGCAAGAAAGTTTTCCTGTTGCTAAAAATTCACATTGAATGAATAAACCTGTACCGCCTGTAACTAACTGTAATGGTTATGTAACCACCTGTTTTTCTTTATTTTAAATTCGCTTATCTCAATCAAATAGCCGTGCAAATTGTTGCTTATTAAATGTTAAATATGATTTCGTAAATCAACGCAAAGCAACAACAGCGAACGAGTTCATCCTCATGCAGTGGCAGCGGCAGTGGCGGCGGCTGCGCTCGCCGGAAGGAAACACATACACATATGAAATATTTTAAAATTCCACACCATCTCTTTCGCTGCAGACTGGCGAGTGCCGTACCGGCAATGGGTTGGTTGGCGGCATTTCGTGCATTCGTGCAATTTCCATTGCTACAATTAAACTTGGCGGAGCAGCGCCCGCAGTGTAGTTAACAATTAAGTTAATTTTTAAACGTAAATATTTGTGGTTTCGCACACACACAGTCAAACGGACACGCCTACAGTTATGAGCATATCCATGCTGCGAGCACGTAGTGAGTATCAAATGGGCGCCCATAAAAAATGTAAACAAAACGTTTTGGCATAAATACCCACTACATACCTACATAAATATATGCATTGTATATATTTTTTATTTAACAAATTTTATATGTAAGTATATATACTTTTAGCTCTAGTTCTGCCTTTGCTGCGGTCGAAGTGGTTACGTTTGTGCAAGTTGTCATGCCAAACGTGAAAGTGTGTTTCAATGAATTTCAATTAAAAGGGCGGCAGTTGTGCACTTTTTTTTCGTTTGTAATTTTAATTTAAGGTAATTGCAGTTGCTTGGAATAATAATGGGACCTCATGTGCGTTTCTTGTTATACCGTACACCTCATGAGGTTGGGTAGATTCACTTTGGTCTGATGTTTGTAACACCAAGGAGGAGACGTATCCATTATGATTAAGAGTATCCAAGTGCATGTCTACCGAAGCCACACATCGAAAATCTACGGTTTTATACATTCTTTTGTAAATGCCCTATCATGTATGAATGCCTACATAATATGAAACGCTTTTTGGTTCTCCTGTAAAATTTGCAAAATGCGTGTTAGGGCCTTTACAAATTAAGACAACGATATGTATTTATGTAATTGACTCATTTTTATAATATTTTTATAGGATTTTCCTAGGTCATGTTAGGCACGTGACATAGCCTATGTCCTACCCAATGAAACAAAAAATCCTTTGATACCTAGTGTGCCCAAGTCGTTTAACTGGTTCTCGCGTGATTGCGGAACATGCACACATACATCGTCGCCAAATTGATCTCGGAATTAATCATACAAAACTAATAAAAAAATTGTTTTCACATCACAGAAAATATATGTAGGCCTTCGATTCATACGATATTTGAGGTATTTATAAAATTGAGATATTAAAAAAAAATTTGTGAAACAATGAAAAAAAAAAACCAACAAGCATGAATCACAAAAAATGTATGTTTCCACTAAGTACTAATTAATTTTCGCTCAGGTATTTCCATTCCTTTGACAAAGTTTCACCGAAGTTCTTACAAGCCTTACGCACGAACACACGTACTCGTACATGCACGTACATTTCTCTAACAACATGCCCATGAAAACCGCTGTCGGTCGGCGGTGGACACTGGTCGTCACCTGCCTCAGCCTCAGCCACGGTCATCTGCTCTGCAAGGCGAACCGAAGGATCGAACAAGCGAGCCATGTGTACGTGTAAGTGTCCGTCCGTACAATCATTCGACCATTCGTTCATCCTGTCCGCCTGTGTGTCGGTGCGCATTTTTATGCGGCGTACTTGATGCGTCCATTTAACCTTAAGCAGGCACTTAGTGGCCAACATAAATCTGTGTGCCAAATCCGAGCAATTAAATGTGTCGTAATTTAGCAGCGACGACGACGACGACGCAACGCATGGGCGTACATACAACAATGAACGTGGTAGAAGAGACGACAACAAGCACTCGACCTGGAACGCATAAGTGTTGGGATCTTTGGTGGAAGGAGGATAATTAAGGTGCCACACTTCTTCCCATACACATACACAGACCCATGTATGCTTTATGTTCCCTTCTATTGTTGTTTCGTGTGTTTGCGTGTGTGTGTTTGTATTTGTATTTGCTGCCGCTGCTGCTGCTACTGTTATTAATTGACGCGAATTTATGTATTTCAGACGAGCGCAAGTAGTAACAGCTACATGCACAAAAAAGAAACCCTCGAAAGAAATTACATGAAATGATGGCGGCCCCTACGCGCTTCTATTGTACCACGGCAATTACGAGGGGGATTTTTTTTATAGCCACTCATGTTGTTGTTATACTTCCTATTTGAGTTTGGGGGGGTTACAAACATTTCTATTTTCGTAATTGAGCTCAATTTGCTCCACTTATGTCTTAATTTTGAGGTGAAACAATTACTTTTTTTATGCCATTTTGTTGCTACTAAGAGGACAATTCTAATACTCACTACAACGATTTTGGAAACATATTGAAAGCCTAATACAAATAATAGATGAACGTGTGCTTCAATTGTGTTTTTTTAGTGCTTTTCATAAATTGTAGAACCAAAAGCCTTTCACAACAGCGCAGAGTTTTGTAAATAAATATTTAATTGACAGAAACTGTACAAGGACACTGTGTCTTCTTTCACGTGTAATTGCATACGAATTCCTAACTATTTTTTGGAGACATTTCTTTTGAACTGCAATTGTGCAAATGCGCTGTTAATTCATTCATTCGGTCAAAATGTTCTGTGCGGAATGCCAAGTGCGAGTGTGTTCTCTGAAGGGGAAAAAGGACTTGAAAATAAGTTTTCTTGCTGCCAACTTGCACCGAAAATAAATGAGCGCAGGAACAAATGAACGAACGAACGAACGAACGAATGAATGAATGAATGAATGAGTTTCAATTCAAATTCAACTTGCGAAAGTGTGAAGTAAACACAGCAATTGTATGTAAATTAATTTTGTCTTTCGCCACTTTCGCAAATAGCACATTCCTACGCATAAAACTCTTGCCACTTCACACCGAAAGCACACAAAATGTGTGCTTGTGTGTGTGCATGTGTGTGTGTGTGTGTATGAAAAGGGAAGGCCGGAAGGAAGGAAACGAAGGAAGGATAAAACATAGCTACTTTAAAAGCCCCTGACCGAGACAACGTCAGCAGGATACCCACCCAGACTTGCATTGCCGGAAGTGCGACGTTTGAGTATGTAAAATTAATTGGCCTGCGGGCTCTGGTAGAACATTTTCTAGAAATATTACCACATACACCAGTACCGCACACACACACACCACTCACACACATCGTGTGTATGTTAAATTTTTGCGGCGGTTCTCGACTTTGTTGTTGGTGGCGTTAGAAAATACTCACTGAAGAATTGGGTGAAAAGTGGCGAAAAGACGTAAGTAATTTTAAGTTGTCCCTTGCACTATGTACTTGCTGCTATTGTTATAGTTGTTGTCCTAGACAAAGTTCTCCCAAGTGTAGCCACACACACACACAAACATTCACTCACCAACCCAACCCAAGAAAGACACGAATTAATTACTGCGTTTGGCGCTTATTTGTCTTTGTAAGTTGTTTTGGTTGTTTTTATCGCTGTGCTGTGCCCGGTTCGGCAGTTTGTTTCTATTTAATTTGCATAGGCTTTTATTTTGTATCTTGCAGTTGTTTATGCTGACAAAAACGATACGAAATGGAATTGCCCAGAAAATGGCCACTTTAAGAAGTTTTAATGCGGCCCACAAATTTTCACATTAAATTTGGGCTGCCCAACACGGCGTATTCGTAATATTTGTGTGTGTGAAGATTTTTGGGTTATTTTGGAATTCTTTAACTTTATAGTATTAGAGAGTGTAATGTTTGCAATGCAATAATAACATGTAAAATTTAATTAAAGGGAAGGACAAATGTAATGGTTCTCCCATCGGGGGAAGTCAAATAGGGTGGAGAGGGGAGCATTCGCCACGTGTTCCACTACTTTTTCATAAAATTTTCAAAAATTTCAAAACGGCGAAACAGTTACAAGTATGGGTTAGAATCGCCAAGGTGTTCGGGCTCAATCGCTGAGAAGAACAATTTAAAAATCAAAAAACCTTTTCCGTACATAAAATATTTTATTTATAGTCCAGTCATTCTGTGATTTGCTCCATAAAAAAATTAACTTACGGAATTTTTTTTGCTGAACTCTTTAAAGGGCGTGTCCTAAACTTAATTCCATAATGGCGGGACTCTAGAGGTTGTGCTTCAGCTGCCATAAGAAGAAACGCATTTCCACGAATATCTCGTAAACGGTGCATCCTACAAAAATTATACAGGGTGTCCCTGAATAAGAGGAAAAATCTCCGCCAGTTTATTCCTTTATTCGAGAAACGAAAGAAGTTCTATTCACCCTATATATCCTTACAGTGTCATTTGCGGCCCCAATGTTAAATTTTTTTCGTTTTTCGACCAGAGGAATTAATTGGCGGAGATTTATCTTTTTATTCAGGGACACCCTGTATATTAGGGTCGTCAAAAATAATTTGTTGTTTCGCCAGAAATCAACGATGCTCCGAAAGTGGTAACATTTAGGGCCAATATCACAGTGCTTAATTGCAACTTAAATGCAGAAAATCCGCCATTTGAATTCCAATTTACTATGGGGAAACGTCTAATGTGAATGAAAATTAAACTAAACCCAACTTAAATGTGTCACTGTGAAATTGGCCCTTGGATAAACGTTTTAGAGAAACCTTTAGCAAATAGTATCGTGTGCAGAACTGTATTTTTCGGCACATTCCTCTTACATTAATTATACCTAGAAAGTATCGTACATTTTTTTTTTATATGGACCAACGTCAATTTTGTGGTATTGCCGACGATATTTTTTGTGATTATAGTAATCCAAATTCAAAGTAGGCTTTCGAAAGTCATTATATTTTATTTATATTAAAACATAATCAATACAGAATGAATAAAAGCAAATACACTAAGTACAACATACTCCACCCCCTCTGGCGTATGAGTAATATTTAATTTCAAAGTTATTATATTTTTGCATAAATAATCTTTTAAGCAAATTAAATTTCATCATTTAGTCAGTGTATTTCTGAAGCTCATATTTCGCCTCACGTCTTCCAATTGATGATTTCATTGAAAGCGTATACAGGAGATCAACAACATGGCGTACTAGCAACTATCATGTTATGCAAACTCCAACTCTATACATCATGTTTCCAATTACATGCAGTTTCTTGGAAATCTGAATTACGTTCATCAAGGCAGTGACAAAAAAAAAGAAGAAGAAAAGTGACTATAAACATTTCACATCCTTCACTGAATTAGAGCTGATAGAAATAATACAGTCGGTGAATACAAGTGTGTTTTGTAAAAGCTCGTTACTGTCAAACGCATAAAATTAATTTCCTTTTGGCAAGATGCAAGCGATAAACCAACACACATACACTCATACACTCACCTAAATACACACACCAATAGTGTAAATGGTGTATGGCCTATGGAAAAGATTAAGCAACGCCATCAGTCATAAACAGCAATTGCCACTGCCACAGCTAAGCTCAGTGCCAAAACATAACAGCCGGCAATATGTCGCAATTTCCGGTTTGGTTCCATTTTCTTTCATATTTTTCCGAATCTAACTTTGCTTTTATTTTGTGTTGGCTCGTTTCTCGTTTCTCTGTTTTCTTTTTCTGTCGTTTCTTGTACACTTTTTCCCTGTTCGTACTTCATCAATTATGCTTAAGCATAAAATATTTGTCACTTTTACTGAATTTATTGTGACAAGTTGCACACTTATAAATGCGCTCACACACTCACACACACACATACTCACAACCCTGCTGATGTTTACACAAATTTACGAAGTAGTAACGGCGCAGGTATCCTGTCAGGTTGAGTGAACACACTGGCATGCATGCCAATCCAGTGTGTGTGTGTGTGTGTTTGTGTGCGCTCTGAGTGTGTGTATTTATTGTGGGAAATACAATTTGCTCGCTTATATTTGATGAATAACTCATGCGAGTGGGTGTGAACCATGCGACATTTACGTGGACGACTGCAATTGAGTTTGACAATCGCAAATGTCGTAAATGTTGAATGTTATCCGCTTGTCGCATAGCTTGAAAATGGGAGTCATCAAAAAGAAAAGAAAAAAAAAGAAACATTTTGAGGAATTTACAATCGTCCTTTAAAACTAGTTCTGAAGAAATTAAACAAATATTTGGCACTATGACCCGCAGGGGGATCTTGGCTACAGACACTCAAAGAGACGAATTCGTTGGTCATTACAATGACGCTCGGACGTCACTTCATTGTGGTGTTCATTCGCTGTCTATGAAATGTAGCTGAATTGACAATACTGTGAAATTAAAGGACCAACTTCATTCCATATTCATTGTACCCTACACCTCTTGAGGTATGGTACATTCACTTTGGTCTGATGTTGTGTATATTCCCTAGTCATCTCCTGAGTGGATTTAACCACATCCGTCTGATCATCTGTCTGTCCTTTTGTCGTATAAACACGATTGGGGGAGCTAGAAGAAAGCTAGGAGGCCCAAACGTTGAATTTATCCTTTATAGGTCCTAGAAGGAGTTGGTATTGAAAATGGGCGGAATCGGCCTACCTGCCATATAAGTGAATATCGTGATTTGTAAAATATGTAACCTAATTCCGCTCAAATATTTTCAAACTTGGTATATACTTTGGTGTTTTTAAAATTCAAGATGGCGGATCCAGTATGGCTGCCGAATTTTAAACATTTCATCAAAAGCATATTTACTTATTTTAATTAAAATATTTTTAATAATACCTTTTCTTGGTTTTCCTGATGCATCAGATAGACAATCAGGTTGCTATTTAAATTTTTTTTCTGACACCATCACTCACACACCCATTCACACATTCATAGTTATAAAAACAATAGAATAACATGAGAAATAAAGTCATATGGCAAGTTCAAAAGTTATGAAAACCATAACAAAAAACGAAAATGACGAAAAGTTTTACTTTCATTTGCAGACGTGCGGCGAACATGTGTGGAACGTTCCCAGTGTAAAGAGAAGAAACAAAAAGAAAGACAAAAAAAAAATTAAACAAAACAAAATGCATGCAATTTGCAGCCCGCAGCGGCGCTTGGCAACAATTTCAGTTTAACGGTGTTTTGTTATATTTTTTATTGTTGTTAGATACGGTTTCTGCTCAGAAACAAAAGAAACAAAAAAATACAACAACCATGGGGAACATAAAAATTTAGCAAATACTATTTTGCACGTGTGAGTCTTTTTTTTTATTATGATGGGGGAGTGCAAGTCCGTGTGCTGCTATAAAACACACACACAAAAAATTGCAACAAAGTTTTGGGACTAAAACAGGGGCCCAACACACATTCAGAGGCTGAAATGTCAAAAGGTCGCCATTGCCTCGGATGGCTTAGTGCAGATTAAATGCTGACAGGTTTTCCAGGTATGCAAATTGAAATCAGCATGTTTTCAAGGAATCATTAGGGACAGCACAAGAGACATATTTGAGCGTCATTGTAATTGTCATTCCTATGTTTTTCTTAAGCTTCACCCGGAAGCTGTTATTCATTGGAATCATTGAAAATGGTTTGAAAAATAATAAGTTATCAGAAATTCAAATTTTTTCCATTGACAATTTTTATTTCAGAATAAACGGATTTGCTGGAAGCACTACGATTTTCTAATAAAACAACATTCAACCTGAATGTAATCTAACATTCTGTTATTTTTGTTTTTGCTATCAAAGTTCTGGCAGGCAGCTTTTGCCAAAGCAAGGTGCTAACTGACAAATTGCCCTTTGTTGGTAGCAGATTTCGGAATAAATTTCCGAATGTTACACAATATCACAGTTTATTTTTAGCCTTTACTTTGTTGCTGTTGTTGTTATTGTTGTAGCATATGACATGTCAACTGCAGGGGAATTCATTTTAATGCGCCGCTAAATGCAGGCATTGTTTGATGCGGCAGCATCAGTGCCATTTTAAAACGTCAGACACAAAATGTCGACAGACAGGCCTGTCTGTGTGAGAGGGAAATTCAAAATTACAGGCCGACCCCACCAGACACAACAATGGCGTGCGCGAAGCTGTCGGAAATGTTTTCGGTTAACGCTTGTTGCCAAAGCGTCAAAGCATATGTTGCAGACAAAAAACACACACACACACACGTGCACACATGACTGCGATTGCAACAATAACAAATGCTAAAAAAAAAAACACAATGAATAAAATGTTGTAAACTGGATGCAAAATGTCAACGAGCGGATGCCATGCCAGTGGATGATGACTATGCCGACGCCGCCGTCAATGATTCGGCTGGTGATGATGTTATTAAAGCAATTTGAATACAAAAATAACGTTGCAGCCCAATGGGAACTGTGCCTGGTTTTGTTTTTATTTTTCTTTTATTTTGTCTTTTTTTTGTTGTTATTGTTGTAAATATATGGCTATTGTTTTGTGATTGTTGCTGTAAAATAATTGCGATTTAATCATGAAATGCAAATATCGCGAAAAAAGAGGGATTTTCCCATAGCATTTTATTGGCATTGAATACAAATTAAAATTCCCTTCCATACACACACACACACACATATACACATGTGAACTCACATTAAATTGCAGTTGGAATTTGACTTTTGACACGGCCACACAGACAATTGGCTGATATGGTAGGGCCGCTCGTCCATGGCGGCTGCTGCTTTTGTTGCGGTTGCTCACAGAAACAACGAACCGCAGTGCGAAATTTAAATTGAATTTTGTTTCTTTCAACGCCTTTTGGTTTCTTCTTTTTTTTTTTTTTTTGGCTGTTGTTGCCTTTTTTTTGTGTTGTGTTGTGTTGTGCTGAAATTGATTTTCTTTCCCTTTTCCCTTTTCACTTTTCACTTCTCACTTTATTGGCCTTATTCCCTGTGTTGTGTAGTCGTTTGAGCAAACTCAATGACAGTCACAACTGTGCAGGAACAACAGCAACAACAATTGAAGTTGTAATTCAAAAATTCTGTATTTTGCCCTTCGTGTCGTTCCCCATGCCATACAACGTACAAACGTGCATCAATTGAATGCTGTGCGCGCATCTCTAATAACATCTTCAGGGGAACATAAAGAAAAAATATCTCAGGAGATGCAACACAGTTGCATTATGACATGCAACATGCAGATTCCAACTGGCCATGAAGCGGCAAAAAAAAAAACGGAAGCTGAATTAATGATTTTATTAGAGGAAATTATTTGATTTCAATTTTTTTGTTCTGAGTTTGCGCTTTTGAAGTTCCGTTGGGTTGCAATCACGGGAATCAATCACGAAATCCATACTTTTCGATTTGTGAATAACTTCATTGAATTGTGGAAATTTATTCGGCTTCTGAAACGATTCGTTTGCCCCCTATTGGTCATCTACTGCCAAACCTATTTTAATGTGAATTGCAAAGCTCCAGATTGAAAGTTTTCATTTGTGTGTGCAAGTCCTAAGGTCGTGCCTAGTTTCGAGTTAAACGCCTTACCGACATTGATTGATTCGGACTGCAGCCCAAGTGGTGAAGTAAAGTTTTCTGTCCGTCTGTCCGTCTGTCTGTCTGTCTATCTTGTGTGATGATATACATTTTTTTCTTATGGCTGTTGCTTTTGTGTTACTGTTACCATAACAAAAAAGTTTTCCTTTTCGTTTTAACTTGGACGAAAATTTCCAAACACATGGAATAAATTAAAAACGTGTCCTTGTTTCAGCTGGGAGATTGACAGCAATTTTTGAGAAAGCCTTTTCCACATAAAATGTTTGATTTTCTATTTTTTTTCTTTTTTGTTTTTGTTTTGGTTTTTAATTTTTTTCGTTTTTTGTTTGTTGGATAATCTTGTGATGCGTTCTTGTCATTCAGTTCTCTTTCCCAACAAACCCCTCGAGAACAGCAGAGCGGCATGGCAAGCATGAGAAATGTGGTGGATGCACTATTTCCGTTCGAAGAAGCTGAAGAAAGCAGCAAATCGATAATATTTCACTTGAATGTTCAGAGGGAAACTATTTAAATATTTAAATGGAATTATGAATGGCCATCGGTTGATGGCTTCACTGATAGTCCTTAGTAGCTTTTGATTAGTGGCAAAGTGATTGGGTCACTTTTCAAAATTGATACATAAGTGCTGGCCAAATTGAGGGCACTCAATTGGTCCTCTGAGCTCTAAGTGAACATGGCATTGGACAAATTGAACTCTCAACTCGGAAAAGAAACACATCAAATGGGCAAAGCCAAATGAACAAAATTAGTTCGAAATTGCACATTGCAAGGAGACTTTATACCATTTGCGTTCACATTCAATTTAGTGGCCATATTATCGTTCAAACATTCCTAACTTTCATCGCTGTTCACATACAGTTTTCCAGTTTATTTCACATGCATTGAATGTGTGTAAAAAGTGTAAATCTAGCTGTAAAATAGTTCATGTCCAACTGTCGAAAAATACATAAAATTTGGTATTATTTTACTAACTGACTAAATGCACATATCTATTATACGTACTTTTACATGAGTGCATGTAAATGTAATTCCTGCCATTGTGGTTGTTGTCATTTCATAGCAGTTGCTGTTGCTGTTTCTGCTGAACATGCACATTTTTATCACGTTTAAAAAGTTACAAACAAACCAAACAAAACAAACAAAAAAAAATCCTTTTCGTTTAGCTTTTTTGTTTCACTGCAACTACCGAAAATTTGCATATTTACCAAATTGTACCGTAGAAATGTGTTAATACACTTTACGACTGTTGCAGCCACTACTAGTACTACTACCTACCACTGGCTCGCATGCATAGTACACATTTGACGCTGTTCACTTATGAATTAGCAATTCAATTTCATTTCTCATATTTTGCATTAATTTCAGTTTTTCCTTTTTCCATTTGGAGTTTGTGAACGTTTTTAGTTATTTACTCTTTTTTTTATTTTTTTATTTTTGATTTTTATGTAGATAAAGTTTAAAGTGGTTAGTTTAAAATGGGTAGGGGGGGGTATACGACACAAAGCAGAAATGTTGTTGAGTTTAAAATTCATAAAATGTATATTAAAAAAAAATTTGTATTTAATTTAATTTATGGCATTTGTCGAATCGTGAGTTTGTTTAAATGTGCAGAAAGTACTTTCCTAGCATTTTTATTTGCTCAAAGATTAGCAAAATGCAAATTTTTGAAAGTGAATGCTTAGTTGTGGTCAAAAAAAAAATAGTTTAATAAAAAACAGCTGTTAAAACCCAATTCCGTTGCTATTTATGAAAATTAAAACAAACTAATCCAAGCAAACCTTTCAATTATCTGTTGCGCCCTCTGAACATTCATATATCTTCAGGATGTGCGTAGCTAAAGTTACATTCAATCTTTCAAACTGCATATAATAAAACTCCAAAGTACCCACTGCTCAGGCAAAATACTCACGTAAATACCAATTTCATCAGTAGTTGGTTATTTCTTATAGCATCGTATGAAACTCACATGGGAGTAAATTTGAGGAGTACAATTCTTACAATAGTACTAACAAATACCTTGAGGGGAGTAGAAAATTTACTACCGAAGTAGAGGAGTAGAAATTCAAAAAATCAACGTGAGAGTAGTAGATCTACTCCGATGAGAGTAGACTGAGAACGCTGGCTACTTGGAAGATGTGGAAAAGTATATATATATATTCTTGATCAGCATCACCCCCTGAGTCGATCTGAGGGTCTGTCAGACGGACACATCCAATTCAAATTTCGATCTGGAATTTGGTTGGAAATGATGTCGGGAACGGAATGATCCCCTCCTAGAACGAAATGGTTGTAGATTGGAACAAACGGAAATGGAACACAATTTTGAAACGGAACGGGACTGAAGTGAAAATGGAAACTATACATTAAATTAGTATACAATCATAAAAAATTACAAAATATTTCCTACGCTCAGTGGCGGCCGTGGTGTAGTTTGTTAAGTGGTTCTTCTGTGTCACGATCGGAAGGTATGAGCTTCAATCCCTACCCGGGGCAGGTCAAGGAAAAGTGTGTGTGACATGTTTTTCTGGAAAGACCGTCACCAGAAGGGATGAGGCTCAATCCCTATCCGGGGCAAGATACAGAATTAATTTGTGTGACATGTTTTTCTGTAAAGACCGCCACCTCTCGAAACATTGGCAAAACTTACGAGAGTATAACTTGCCAAGGAATGCTTCAATTTTCCATCCGCCGTTCGGATCCGGCATTAAACTGTAGGTCCCTGCAATTATCATATACTTGCCCATGATAATTGCAGCAAGAAGCATGGACCTTATTTGGTCTAAGTGTGTCGGTGTTCCGACAGCCACCTTAACCTAAAAAACTACACTCAGAAAAAAATACTATTAAATAATAGTTATTAAATTTGGTCAATAGGATATTCTTAGTATTCAAAATAAATTGAGAAACAAATTAAATAAATAGGAAAAACTACTATTTGAGACTATTTTGTTCAATAATAATGTGTCCTATTGATTAAATGAAATATGTAGTATTTTTTTTTCGAAGTGTTGTTTTATATTACTCTGATATTTCACTGTCAGCCTAATATAGGTACTCAAGTGTTTTTTCAACTCTTAAATCTAAACCAACATTCACCATAAATTCCCAATCAGAGACTCCAAATTATACTGAATACGCCTATCCTGTTCCACTTTATATTAAAGCGACATTAAAGTATCTGTGCAATACCAAGAAAAGAAAGGTATTAGTATGCTATTATATTCTACAATACGGCAGCCCTTACTTCTATTACGGTAGGTACTGCATAATGCAACGCATAAGTAGTTCAAGGAGGATTCTTTTCATAAAGGGTAAGTGAAATTTTTGGAATAATTACATTATATTTTACCGCTAAAAGTGTCACAACGTGACGAGTACAAAGGTGACAACCACTCATTTTATTATCATTCACAGCGCGTAGATGAAATGCCCAGCTGTTGACTTCACTGGAAATATCATCATTTGAATAATATTAATAGCAAATAGGAACTGAAATTTTCACTTCTGTAAAGTGCTAAAAGTGGTTACTATAGAATGTGACTTCGGTCAACTGGACGATGGGAGACTCAAAAGATGTTTCCACCTTTCCATATCTACCACGCCTTCTAAATGGGCGTCACAAGCTGCAACCTCACTCCGTGTAAAAAATTGCAAAAGGCCAACTTATTCACCATAGAAGCTTAGCAAGATGAAGAACATGAACAAAAATTGGCCCACTACATTGACTCCGACTATCACAATGCATAATCAGAAAGTGAGTGCCGCAACGCATCGCACAAATGCGAACCGCACTGAGTGCAGCTACCCAAACACAATACAATTCATGTTCTTGCATAGAATTACACTTAACTGAATAAGACTGTGAAAATGTATATTTATTCTGTGAACGCTCTCAGTCAATACACCAGCACTGGAAAGGACGACAGCATTACGATGAGAAATTGCACAACTCCCAGGCATAATAAATGAATGAATGAATGGCAAGTAAGGCGACAATGGCTTTCTAAGGAATGACCGAATGACCCTTGGCAGTAGTGTGACAATTTTGTTGCAACATCCACAATTTCGTTGCATTTTCCTTTTGTATTTTTTTTTTTGTATATTTTCTATTCTGTTATGGCAAAAAATTGTCGCTCTACTGTTGGTGTAAATTTGCAGAGTTTATGAGATTATGGTTATTTTGTGTGTGTGTGTGTCTGTGTGTGTGTAAGTATATGTATGTATGCATGAGTTCGTTCGTTCGTTTTCTTCTTCTTTCTATTTATTCCTGAATCATGAATAAAATGATGTAAACAAGGAAAAAGTAGAGCAATTGAAAAATTTGCATTTAGCTGGACGAAAAAAAATGAAGTGAAGGCATTTTTAGAATTATTGTAAACAATTTTTGTATTGCAGTCACCATGGACATGACAAAGCATCGTGGAACATCGATAATAGAGGAAAGTAAGAGTTTCAGAAATAGAAATGTTTTGTTAAGAAAACGCTTCCGAAAAACCATTAAAAATTAGGTTTTTCCTTAAAGACAAATTCCTATTTATGACTCTGCTAGCTTAATTACCCGGCGTTGCTCGGACGTGTACTTACAGTTGTACAAAAGTACTATCCCATGAAACCTGCCTTGAACCTTCGTGAGCCCCCCGGCGAAGTAGTGGAAGTATTCTCCCGTGAACCTTCACATGAGCGGAAAGTCTAATCGCTTAAATAACGCCTAGAGTGTCACCAGAGCATGAAACAACAAATGTCAGATTCAGCGGTTTGGGCTGGGCGGTGATATGTCAGTCACCAATCAATCATCTATCGGTGCAAATTCTTTTATACAATTGTAGAATCAACAATGTAGATATATGACGACATGTGAATACCCTTAGTAAAGCACACAAATATTCTGGCCAATCTTGTCCCTCAACCGAGAGGGGACACTGTCTTATTGGACATCGCCCTTTTAGGACGGATCTAGTGTCCAACAACTGGAGTCGGAACTACAACGAACCTGATGTGGAGGAAACACTTGAACATCTGCTGTGCTTTTGCCCAGAAGACTAGGAGAGGCCTTCTTTCGATTGATAAGGGAGGTGTTCAAACTGCCAATCTCCAAACTGCAATAGTGTAACCATTGCAAAGACACAGAAAACGATCGATGTACCCACAATCCCGCCTTACCACATTAGACGACAGTCCCTTATACGAAACCCGCTCCTATAAGTGCTTCACTTCGAAATAATTGACATTGATAAACTATACTTTGACACTAGACATTCCAAAATTTGAATACCAGCCCCAGGGGGAAGTAGGCTGACTTCGCATAAACTTCACGATTATCAAACGCCTCCAAACGACAAGCAACACGTGCGTCACAATACGTACGTAACGAGACATAGCCAAACGGAACTGAACTAAACTGAATTCTTCCACCTAAACAGCAAAACCTATTCCCAATTCCAAACATCAAACGTAGTTTTGCAAAACTCTCTCTGAAGTGCTTAACTCCTCGACTGAAAGTTGTCTGCCAACGGCCAACAGCAACAGCAACAGCAACAACAACAACAGCAACCAACAATGCAACAAATTGCAATGGAGCAACTTTGTAATTGTCTCAGGCAACATTTAACCGTGCACGTGGGCGCAACCACGTCCCCACCAATAGACGTCGACAACGACAGGCTGCGGCGACACATTCGAGTGTCTTTGGTGCTGCAAAGGTACCCCTACGATGCGGTATGTGAGTGCGCCGAACAGTCAAACAGTAAATGCTGCATAATCGCATTTTGTGGGTTTAGTGAAAATGCTTATTGCATAGTTCAAATGCCACCAGCCACATGCGAGGAGGAGGGTAGGATGGCTGCTTTGTGACACAGTTTTGTGCGATTTAAAGGCAAAGAAAAGGTCTCCGATCCGAGTATGGGGAAGAGGCGACGAAAGAAAGAGCAGCATGCATTCGGCTGAGTCTGCTGGTTGAATGTGCTGAAAAACACCCCTCCCCCCCCCCCCCAGCGCCAACAATTAACGACATGCATTCATGACGTAAATGTTAGTTGGTAAAAGTCTCGAGTAACATTTTTGCGCAAATTTAATTGAATCAAAAGTTTTGTGAAGCTGTTAATTTGCTTTGAATTAGGGACCATGCATGAGTGCGAGTGTGGAGTGGAGTGGAGTGGAGGGACACGAGCACGATGAATGCAACAGTAGACGCTTTTGTTTCATTGTGTGTCTGTGTTTGTGTGGGAAAACAAAAGGTGACAAAAGAGGGAACTTTGAGCGGCAACAAAGACGCTTTTTTTTCCTCTTCCTGCTGCGGACAATTGCAGATGGTTGTGGAATCGTAGTTGGGAATCGTAGTTGCTTTTGAAATAGTCGTTGAATTAATTTGTTGATGAAAGTTGCTAGAGGTCTTAAAGAGTCATCAAAGAAAAGACTTTTGAATGGCACGACAATTTCAGAGAATTCAATTGAAGAACAATCCACAGCAAATGACTCTCATGTCTGCCAACTGTAAAGCAAGTGACTGGCAACGACTGATTTTTATAAACTCTTCTGCGAAGAGGAAATTGATGAAATACCCCTGTCTCTTCTGCAATACAAATACCAGCGCCATAAACACATTTCACTTTTTACCGCATATGTTGCATACAAATCGAAACCTTTTAAAACACATACCACGTCCAGGATACTTCCACTTATTCTAGTGGTTGTTGTAGTTGTCACTTTACGGGCATAATTAAAAGCTAACAAAAGGCAAACATGAAAAGAAATGCACTCACCATGCTTCGCTTTCGGCACAATATCATCATTAACAGTGTGAACATCATCATCGTCATCATCATCATCATCGCCAGCACTTGGCGTGACATGCGACACTGAATCTGATGCTGATGATGGCCATGCTGATGTAGCTGATGTGGATGTCGGCGTTGATGATGACGGCGATGGCTGTGAACTGACTTGACACTGAGCCAGCAACAATTTGCTGGGAGTATCTGACATGATTCTATTGCTGTTGTTATTCTTTTTGTTGTTGCCAACTATTTGTTGTTGTTGTTGTTGTTTAGTAACAGGAATCACATCTTCATAATGCAAACTATCCGCCTTAGCATTTGTCAGCGGAATTACAGCGGAAGCATCAAAATCGTGCTCATCACCATCAGTGTCCACAGCGTCCTCATTGTCGTTGGTGTTGGCATTCCAGGAGCGGCTCTTGTTCATAGTTGCTGGCTGCTGACGATGATGGCTGCCGTTCGTGTTGTTGTCCATGGAATTGGTCGTGTTGATTTTAGTATCCATTGCACTTAATGCACGCGACACCGCATCGGAATCATGTTGTAATTTTTCCAATAAAGCCGCCTGGGCCAGCGTAGTCGGCATCGGATTCACATCCACATTCATATACTTGCCCTGTGGCAGAGCAGGGGGATTAGCTGTTGACGTCATTTTGTGCTGAGCATGTTGCTGCAATAGTAATTTCTGTTGTTCGCGCTTTCTGTTGTAGTACTCATAGTTGGATGTGGACTTGAGTATTTGTCCTGGTGTCGCTGCTGGCGGTGTAGCGTTGCGCAGCACAACAACTTCATCATCATCCGTGGAGTAGTGCTGTTGATGTTCTTCCACTTCTTCGTTTTCAATGCCAGCGACGCTGTCATGTTGCTGCCAGTCAGTGCCAGCTTTGGGGTTGATGTTGTTGTTACTGCTGGTGTTGGTGTTGGTATTGTTGTCAACAGCATGGATTATGTTATCCTCCACCATAAATTGCACTTTTTTACGCGCCTGTGGCAGCGGTATATAGAATTGGGCAGTTGCTGTCGGCGATGGCGCCAATGCGGCAGAACCACTTCCCATTTCTTTGACAGTGTTGCCCGTTGAACGACGTTGATTGGTGGGTGTGGTTATTCTGGAAGGATCTCTTACGGAATTTGCTATCCCTGACGATGATAATGATAATGATGTTGGCCGTACAGCGGTGCCCTCCTCGTGCATTGGCTCGCCATTGTCGGAGCTCTTCGATGTGGGACGTTTCAGTATGGATTTTATGTTTTGCGTGGGTGTCACCGTCAGCACTGTGACGGGACTCTCCACTTCAGCGCGATAGGTGGAATTGTTTTGTCTACTTGTGGAAAACGATTCGGTGTTCTCTGCGGCTTGGTCCACTGCATCGTTGGACTGCTGCTTTTGAACGCGCGGTGGTCGCTTTGGTTGTGGCTGATTATGCTGGTGGCCGGGTTGTGACGGTGCTGATGATGCTGATGATGATGTGTGATTCATATTGCTGCGCTGTTGCCCGTCTGCCTTGTAAGTTACACACGGCTCGCCTTTGCGTCGTATGTTGCCCTCAATGTCGTCGTCCTCGTCGACAATTATGATGCTTTCGCAGGAGCGTCCGTCCTCGCTCTGTTTGATTAATGATTTCTTTGTGGTCTTGTGCTCGCCCAGGCTGATGCGTTGTCCCGCTATTGCCTGCACGTTGGTGTAGTTCATTTTACTATTTGCCGACGAGTCCCCCCCATTCGAGTTGACTCCAGCGCCAACGATTTCCGTTTCCTTCGTCGAGGCAGTGCTTTTTTCGGGGTTTGTTGGGGCTTTCGTCTGCTCGAAGCGACGTGATGTTTTCAGTGCTTTCGGAGCCTTTGACATTTGAGACGACGCATGATTAATGGCGGCAATGTTTCCGCTTGTGGTGCTACTTGTGGCAAATGGAGGTGCTTCCTCGTAAAGTGCTGCATCCTCCACATTAAAGTCGTCGTTGGGCGGCATGAATTCGTTCTGTGACGTGGACAGTTTAGTCCTGCTGGCGGATGATGGTATAGGCGGAGCCGTTCTTGTTGCAGCGGATATGGGTGTTGAGGCCTGTACTGAGGTGGTGGTGGATGTCGTTTCCATAACTTGGCTGGATTTAATTGAGATCAGGTCATAAGGATTCACATTGCAACGCAAGATTGAGCGTCGCGAGTTATTCATATTGCCAGTGGACGACGCCGACGAACCGTTCAGTAGGCTGTCGTTGTCTTCCACAAGCCAGCAGTCCTGCAGGTCCTGTGAGTTCGCCTCTTCGTTCGTTGGCAATTTCTTTGGCGGCGGCAATTGACCGCGCGTGCGACTACGACCACGTGTCGGACTTGCACTTTTACCACGGCTACGTGACTTGTCCTTCGAGCCACTGCCCGAAGTATTGCCGCCACTGGCCATGGCACCCGGCTCGGGTGACAGGAGACGCGTGCGACGCATCAAATCGTAAGGATCCTTCTGCGGATCCAATATGGTGGGACGTGATTTCTTCGATGTGCTCACCACGCGCATCGTGGCCGAAGTGCGCAACTTGGTGGCCTGCTGCATCATACTGCTAGACGCCTGCAGGCGCACCGTGCCCCCGATGGATGCCAAGGGCAGACGTGAACCTTTGCATTTCTTGCATACGCTCGCCTTCTTCACGTCACGTTTGGTGCCTTTCAGGTACTCGGGGCACGAACAGATGACCACGGCCACTGCCTCGGAGGCGGCCAGCGGATGTGTGGCAAATATGGCGGCCGCATGTGGATGACCGTAATTGGGCGCCGCCTGATGATAGTGATGGTATGGACGCGACGGTATACCGCGTACGGTGCCATATATCCAGGGCTCGGCATACTTCATGGAACGTGAGAGCCCACCCGGCAGATACTCATAGCCGTGAAGGCTACCACCGCCATTACCGACGCCGCCGCCGCCGCCACCACCACCGACACTGTTGTGATAGTCGCTGAGCTGTTGCAGTTGCATGGCCTGCAAATGCATTGCTGTTGCTTGCTGTTGGTATTGCTGTGCTTGTGTCTGATTGTGACTAATGCTGGCATTATGCGCAATCGTGGCACTGCTAACAACTCCTCCACCCACCGATGATAGCGTTGTGGGTGATGTGGCTACCGATGTGGTTGTTGCTGTTGGCGTTTTCTCGGTTTTGCTAATTTTGAGCCGCTGACTCCAGGTTTTCTTTGATTTGTCGTACATCGGCGAAAGCTGTGCGAGTGCGAGAGCAACAGAAAGAGTAGCGTTAATGGCAATCAATGCAGGGTCAAATTATATGCTTCGTTTGTAATTTTTTACGTGTTCATATTTGCTTCTTTGCTTCACACCGAAAATGGCTTTTGTGGCGAAGAAAAAAGCGAAAGGATGAAAAATACATTTAAACCGGACACTTTGCGCGTGCAATTGAGTGGCGCTATGTACTTACCTTTTTCCTATTGCGTACATAATCTCAATTTAAATTGTAGTTCTCCGCTCAAGTGCTGCATTGAAGTGTAAGCAATCTGCAAAAGACGAAAAGGGGGAATTACTGCAGTGCAAAACGTTCTTAAATGCATGAAAAATCAATGAAAAATTTTGTTAAGGGCTTTTAAAGCTAAAAGCGTTTGAATATTTTAAGCGCATTAATGAAGAATGTAATATTTTTCATAACATGGAAAGTTTCTCATTTAAAAATTCAGTGCGAACGACCTTCTTGTCAAGGGATGCACTCAGTTTGCTTTTGTTTTCAATAGTATTTGATATAGTATTGGATGAAGTGAACTATTGGGGCTCAAAGGGTAAGTACTTATAAGATGCCTTCATATAACAAACTATTGCCTGGACTACTTTTCACATGACGCCTGATTCACAAAACCTTCAAAAAGTTATCACCTTATCGCCAACTCACAGAATAGAAAAACATTTCGCCAACTCAGCGAAAAGAGAGATTTCAAATTTTTTTTTTTCTAAATGCATGTCCCTACGGTTGTGGGTCATGCGGGAGAGGAAGAACAAAATAATGTCAGGTTTTCCATCATTCAGTGTGCACCTACACACAGAATCAGCAGGCCACTGCAACAACCTCAAGCACACAAGACCTACGAAAGTAGTAACAACAACAGCCACAACAACAACAACCATTAAAAACGCCAAAGAAAAATTGGATTTATCAGCAGCCGTGGTGGTTGCCGGAAAAATTGTCAACATTTATCAACATTTTTCAACACGCTGTGAAGTTCAAGAAAAGTACAACCACAACAATTGCAATTGCAATAGAAGAGGGGGGTGGTTGCAACAAAATACACAACCGAAAACACACAACAACAACAACAGAAGTAAATACAATTACAGCAACAACAACAGCAAAATCTAGTTGGGCCTGTGAGGGGAGAGAGTGCCGAACGGAAAAAGTTGCGTATCCTGCATTTTGATTAATATCCGCACAGCTGCAACCACAGCCACAATGAGACGGCGCCCACTAGCGGACACCAACTGAAGTTTATTGTGAAAAAGTGTAGGACAACAACAACAAAATAACAACAACAACAAAATAACAACAGCAATATTAGTTGTAAGACGAAAAAAGTAGAAGGAACGAAATAGAAACTTGCACAACACAGCTTAAAATGTTCTTTCACTACTTCATAAAGTTCTTGAAGACATTGCCGCAGAAAGACTCTTCACTTCAACGGAAAATTGTGTGGGTTCATTTTAGGCAGTGGCAAAGAAGATAAGGTAACCGAACGGAACAGCGCAGCACAGAGAAGGAGAGGAGCGCACAGTATAGAAATGCCAAGAAGAATATTCGAAAATGGCAAAAACTAAATGCTGTTTTCCTACATTTTATATTTTCAGTAGTTGGGGGTTTTTTTTTTATTTGCTTTTCTAGTGCAATTGTAATAAGCTTTGCGTGAATAAGCGCATTTATCAACAGTTTACCGAGCGAAATTAATAATGTGCAGTTTATGTTTCTTTCTTATGATGTGTCTTAATTTGCAAGGAGGTAGAGTGGAGAACAAGCGAATCATTAAAAAAATTATAATAAATTCACAAGAAGAGATCTCTAGACTTTGTAGAAAATTTGTCTTAAATTCTGTTGTCGACATTTAGTTTTCGTTTATTCAATTGTGTATGCTTGTTTGGGAGTTTGTATTGAAATTTAGTTGAACACTCAAACTCAAACTCAATTGTGCGTATTGCAAATACAAAATCGCAGTTGGTGTGTGTGTGTGTGTGTGTGTGTGCGTAATTGAAAGTGTAGCCCACCGAAAGTGTCGAAAACTTTTGCAGCCACTACGATAAATTGTGGCCACCGCAGTCATCTCTGACTGGCTTGTTTGGGAAAAACGTTTATTTATGCCACACACACACACACAAACACACACACGCGCGCACTCAAACAAAAAGTGCAGCTTGTGTGCCAACCAAAAAAGTTCGAGTTGCCTGGGATGTGACTTATTTCACGAGTTAGCCATTTTATGTTTCGGTATACATTTTCAAATATTTTTTTCTCTAGTTCGCTTTACTTTCAGCGTCCATTTGGGTCGTGTCGGATGGTGGGCTCCACCTTTTCCGACAATTGAGCAAATGCAATTTGTCATTGCCTAAATTTACGTTTATTTCAGTTGAGCAAAAGTTTCCGTGCTACCACACACATACACACAATTTCCAGTGTTGCCATCATCATCATCATCATGATTATTGCAATGACGTTGGAGAGGCTGTTGTGGCTGACCACTACTACATTGCATCTTAACGTGATTAAATTAAGTTTTACGTCAAAGTTTCACAAAAATAGCAATTGGCAGAAAAAAAGTAAGCAACTTTAAGTTTATTTTATGTGGAAAGCGTCTTCTGGGCTACTTAAAAACTTCATATATGAGAAAAGTAACACGAGCTTCGTGGAAATTTGTACGCTTTTGTTGGACTTAAGCAAAAAAAAAAACACTACCAAGAGAATTATCTTCAGTCTGGACGAAGCTAAGATACCCTGCATATGCGTGTAAGATGCGTTCTTAGACGATTTTTCAATAATAATGGTATTAATTCAAAGTGGGAATACCCTTAATATCTTGATAATTTTTCGATATTTTATTTTTCGATTAGTTAGGGATGACTTTTCTATATTCAATCGATAATTTTTCGATATTTTTTTGATATTTTTTTTATATTTTATCGATAATTTTTCAATATTTTATCGATATTTTGTCGATAATTTTTCGTTTAGTTACGGATGACTTTTCTATATTCAATCGATAATTTTTCGATATTTTTTTGATAACTTTTTTATATTTTATCGATAATTTTTCAATATTTTATCGATATTTTATCGATAATTTTTCGAGTAGTTAGGGATGACTTTTCTATATTCAATCGATAATTTTTCGATATTTTTTGATAACTTTTTTATATTTTATCGATAATTTTTCAATATTTTATCGATAATTTTTCGATTAGTTAGGGATGATTTTTCTATATTCAATCGATAATTTTTTGATATTTTTTTTGATACCTTTTTTATATTTTATCGATAATTTTTCGATGTTTTTTTGATAACTTTTTTATATCGATAATTTTTCAAAATGTGTGCATTTTTTTTTATCAAAATTTTTTTAAAATCCAAATAATGATTTTTTATATTTTATTGATAGTTTTAAAAATATATATCGATTTTTTTAGTCATAGTTTTTTGATACCGTATTGACATTTTATCGATGTTTTTCAATATTTATCGATAATTTCTTTTTCCCGATCCATTTCAAAATTATGCTCCAATTCCATTTTGTTCCGTTTCAATTCCATTTCGTTCCAATTCCATTCACATTTCCTTCCCGATATCATTTCCAACCAAACGCGTGGTTCTTGTCCGATATTGCCCATTTACAATACCGTCCAATTATTGGGAAAAAAAAGCTCCAATAGCTTTTCAATAGTTTTCTATACCGGACACGCCCTTCTTAGGAGCGTTACGAACGGTGTAACAAAAACAATATACCCTATAATAAACTAAAACTAAAACAAAAAATGCAACAACAAAGTACCAGTTACTTACTTCAATCCCACCCGCTTCGAAGTGAATTTTCATGCAATCCACAAATCCTTTGCAAATACTTAATTGAAACATTTAAAATGCAATTAGCAACGGTAAACCGTCAGCTGAAGTGGGATTTCTAATATAATCCGCTTAGACGTAGAAGAAGAAATGTACTTGAATCGACCAAAATGCTATGATGATGCCGTGGAAAGTTAAGTTCGTTCAATTAAGGTAGAATTAAGCGACTGACTGTCTTCAGCTATAAAAAAAATAAAATCGCGCAAGCTGCTTACCAACTATACGGCGGTGAGTACAAACTCTATTCTTCTCGGTCGTTGTCACATTTTTTGACTTGCGAGTTACATAAAGAAAAAAAATTCCGTTTAATATTTCGTAAATCGTTTCGTCTAGTCAACCAGTGCATAGTTGTGCAAAGTTTTAACCTACATAGCCTCTATTGTGAATTGCCCGACCGAACATATTCTTCCTGGTAGCAAAAGAAACGAGGAACCAGGAAAAAAACAGCAACAACAACAAAAACATTTGCAGATCAGAATTGAAAACCACATTTATGTAAGCACTTAAGTAATAAGCACACTTGAGCAGCAGCATAATCACTTTCACGTAGCATTGAAGCGGTGTGGGTATGGTACGCTGAGCAACAAATGACTCAAATGCGGCCATGGTACACACAGCCATTCTGCACTGTACTATTTTGCCAGTCGCGTGTGCTGACAATTTATAACATATATACACAGCCTTCGTGTGTCAGTGTGCTTGTCTGCCTACTCGAAAACTGCTTAATGCCATCGTAGTTTTGCAAGTTGCAGCCAAAGAAGGCAACCGCTCATGCAGCAACTCAGCAAAGACTGAAAGGATTTGCACGCGGCTCTTATTTAGCAAAAACCGCCAGCGCAGCATTTGTATGTGTAAGCTATTCTCATAATTTTGTATTATTATTTTTTGTTCCTTTTTTTAATTTGCAAAAATTTGTGAAAAAGTATTAAAAGCGATTTCCTGCTGCTGCTGCTTCTTTTAATGATGTTAATCTCTTTGGGTGGGCGGGTGCATTTTTCATTTTTATGCTTTCTGTTAGTCTGTGTGGTGTGTGTGTGTGTGAGCATGCAATTTCATCCTGTTCCATATCCTCAAATGCCCTAAATAACTTCTTCAAGCTTTTGTTGTATTTTTCCAGTGCACAACAAAAGTTTGTCATCATCGTGCCGCAAATAAATTAAAAGTAGTGGGAACAAAAAAAAAATAATGTAAAAAAAAGATAAAATTAAAAACATTCAATGTAAATCAAAGTAAATAAAAACAATGTGTAATGGAGCCAAAGATATGCCCAACTGGAAAAATGTTTTCAACTCAAAATATTTAAAACTTCAATGCAGACTCAATGCTTCCTTTGGGTTAATTTAGGCATATGTTGACTGTGAAAAATTAGTGGTCGAATGAGCTGGATTCCAAGTTTCGAGGCACTTTGGAGCAAATTATTTTTTGTTAAGTGTTGAGATACATTGTTTTGTCCATTAATGTGTAAGTGCATTCAGAATGGCCCACGCCTGATGAGGAAGTGCTGGCCATGTTATAATACGTCGGTCTTAGGTTTTCCTCTTTTCAGTTCTTTGTACATACCATCGGAGTCAAAGGTGTTAAATTTAGACTCGTCTTAAAAAATCACTGTTGAGTCATGGCAAATGTGGTTCCAAGCAAAGGCAAGTCGAGCCAGTTGGTTTGTCTCATTTATAAAAACGCTTCTTGCGGTATACTCGGCCATTAAGGTCATGTTCGCGGCGCCCATCGTTGTAAACTTCAGTGGACAGAGTCGCAGCCGTTAACTTGTGGTTTGCCTTTATGTATCTCTCGCCACTCGTGTTCAAAATTGTGTTTGAGTCGCTTTTTGGACTCGGTTCTCGTGCACCAAGCGTGAAATGATATACTAGACCGTCCAGTGAATCAGATATAGGAGGCTCTCCTGAAGCCACCAGTGGAACTAGGAAGCCATGACAAGAAATTACTTCGTTGGAATTTTTATTCTTCCAAACGGGGGCGAGATAGTGCGAAATGTGAGCGTGGAGTTAATGGTGGAATGTGGTAAGATTGCTCTACCGAAGCCACCAGTGGTCTCTTGTAATCAGCACTTTCACATATATATTCTTTGAGACCATGGCTACGGATTACTAAAGCTTCAATGAGTGCTGAAAGGCATTGGTGGTCAGCTGCTGGAATTAATTGCAACAACGGTCTATCAATAGCAGCAGTCCAACTCCATTATTTGATTATTACGTTTTCGGTTATCTGACAAGAGATCGGCACAGACTACAGCTGCCACGAAACACAACTTTCATAAATAATGACAGATGCCGTGTGGCCCCTTCGTGGGGAGTCATATTTAAGGGCTTTACTTGAGGTCCTTTTGCCGGCTGCCACAAAAGCTGTTGCTTTTATAGTTGTTTTTATTGTTGTTGTTGTTTGTTGTAGTTATTTCTGGTATCACAGTAATGACTACGCTGAGGTTCTTCAAGAAATATGTGCAAACAGAACAAAGACGTTCTTCTTTGCTGCTCGTTAGCTCAACTTGGGCCAACTCTCACTTTTGGCTCAGTGAGTCAGTGTGGCGTAGATATGCGCTACCGAAAACAACCAGCCAGTTGCTGGCTGGCTGACACGCTCAAATTACGATGAACTGTCATCAGCGTTGTCGTGCCGAGGCTTCTGCTGCCTCGTTCTTATGCGCCTTTGCCGTTCGTCTCCTTTACCGGCAACAAACTTTAAGCCAGAAATGCGTGTCAGTTATGTGCGCTTGTTAGGATTTTATTTTGTTTTGCATTTGGTTTTTGTTTTTAGTTTGGTTGTACTTGGGCTTTTGCCTTTTGCTTTTGTTTTGTTTTAAATTTTGCTTATATTTTTTTTTTGGGGGGTTTTTTTTTTGTGGTGAACTTTTCATATTTATGTTTTGGAAAATGTGCATTTTAATTAGTTTCGGAAAGTTTCATCATTGCGAAGTTTCGCTCAGTTCTGCGGCGCTCGGTTTGTGTGTTGAGGAAATGCTACTGCAAGAGGCATGTTAAGTTGCATGCGATTTTATAGTTTTCCTTGTTGATTTAATGCCCCAAATTGGTATAGTTAGTGGATACATTAATTGGTTGGAGTTTTGTCAAAGCCATGTATGAAAATGATTAACCGCTTAGATAAGGATTTAAAGAATTTTTTTTTCATATTTTTATTGTAATTCATTTTTAGCATTTTTAATGAAGTTTTAATGAACATCTGGACGTATAAACTCACTAACCAACTGACAACGATAATTGGTGAAAATGCCTCCCAAAATAATTGACACCCACACCACATTTACACTAATTTGAATGTGCCGTATGAGTTTAAAGCGGGTCAATTCATTTTTAAATGTCCCTAGAAAGTCACAAATGGCCGATGAAATTAAGTGATTAAATTCGGCATTTATACATATTAAGATGCCGCTTAATTTATTGGGAGAATTTTTAATATGTGCGCACCTGCATAAGGCGAGGCTATTTCTTAAAAGGAACATTTAAAAAAATCGAACTAGTTTTTGACATGTGACAGTGGGGTCAAAGTTGGGAAAATCGAGTAAAAAAATGTTTTTATTTTGTATCAAAAAGTGTTTTTTTTGCTTGGATTTCTCTGGTTCTGAAACATATTTTGGTGAATAAAATTTAGTTTGACGCCTCATAATGAGTATTTTATGTTTATTGGTCCCAGTGAGTCAACATCCGGAAATTATTGATTTTATTTTTTCAAAGGTTTTTCCTGATTTTGAAACGTTTATTAATATATTTTATTTTTGAAGGTCTCCATAGAAATGAGGAAAAAAGCAGTATAAAATAGTATGAATTCCAGAATTACACAGTCCTACTACCCTGAGATTTACTTTTTCCATGAATTTTTTCAGGTTACTTTATTTTGTTTCAAGAAGGTCCCACAAATAAGAGCCACAAAAGGCCGACAAAAAGTTTTTATAATTATTATGATTTTTTTACTAAGTGTGAGGTGGTCTGATATGCCTGTATGTATATACAAATAGTAAATATCTCACAAATATAAAAGTTATTTTAAAAAAAAGAAATAATTACTTTGAATGTAAATTGTACATACATACGGACATATAAAAGTATTATATTATAATTAATTCGAAATGTGTGTGTGTGTGTGTTTGTGTGTGTGAGTGTGTTTGCATGCATATTGTGAGAAATTGATTGTGTGGAAAATTTAATTATGTATTTGGCACAAATTTTCATTGCATACTTTACTGCTGGCGCTTTGCCCCTGAATGCAAACGACTCTTTGATTGCTGTTTGCAGCTAGAGTGTTAATGGGTTTAGATGTGTGAGTAGTGTGTGCCTGTGTGTGTCTATGTCAGTCTCAAGTGATGTGTGCATAATCACTTGTCCCATTGTCTTTTGTGTGCATTATATGAAATTGAAATTTCATTCAATGCAAAGGATTTACAATTTCAATGTAAGAAGTTTTCAAAATTTCAATTAAATTAAAATCTTTGGTAATTTATGCAGAAACATCATCTTATATTATCAATAGACCTTAGCGGCCATTGAACGATCAGTGGCATAAATGACTAACACCCGAACCAAAAGAAACCAAACTTCCCTCTCGTTTACCCATTGATCACCTGACTTTACACATCGCCCAGCAGAATATGACGGAGCCGTCAATACCGCTGTCAGTTGAGTTCATTTGAGTTTCATAAAAAAATAAGTTATGCATAAAATTAATAAACATCTTTCACGACAGCAACGAACGCCAGCCCATCGATGTAGAGTGTTAACATATGTAAGTCACAGTCACAAATTATTAATGACACACGGTGCTGGTTGTTTGTCGTTTAGCGTCAAATATCCGTCACTCAATTCACAATTCGCTACTCACAACTCTCTGAACGCTCTCAACTCGGTTCATTTCAGTTCAATTCAAATTAGTTCAGCTCATGTGTGACGCTCCTCCGCTTGCCGCTTAATTACAATTCAGTGTGAGTTTCCGTTGGCTGATTTTGGCGTAAGACTCATGCCACCTGTATAGACATAACAATTGCAAATAGTCTTGCTGTACGATTTGGCTTATGCATTTTTAATATCAAACTCAAACTATTAGAGTAGAGTAGAGACTAGGGTTACCAGATTCTCTTGTGATGAGAAGAGTGCAGATTCCGGGGGGTTCGCGGTTTTAGCCAGCTTCTCTTTTTCTAAACCCGTCGAATAGATCAAAATATTTGAAATATTTTTTTCAATTGACGGCTTAGAAGTTAAACTAAAGTTATTACTAAATTTTTGTTTTAATCGCCGCCATTAAGAACTTTTATAAAAAGTACGTCTGGCAACCCTAGGTAGAGATGTCAAAAACATTTTTTTTTCATTGTAATAATTATGTTGTAATCGAGAAGCGAGATGACCACTGAATTTCAATTGGAATTTTAATTAATTTCTAATTAACTATTGAGCAAATAAATATGGGGATTTTGAAGTGGGTATCGTTGGTTGAATCGTTTCCACTTCCCACTTATGACCAAGAAGAGCTTTAATAGTTATTGAGTTTTGCAAAGATTACAAAGAAAAGTGGCTACATTTTCACATATACACTAGACATGGACCTCGGTCTGCTTTTCTGGCCCTAAATAAGCTCTTTGTGTTTATTGCCTTAGAAATAAAAGCAGAAACCATGGGCCGTAGGAAACATTGAATGGGAGCTCAGTTACAGCTTTTTTTTTGTATGTATTGATGTGCAGATACTATAAACATTTGCTTCAGATAGGCAGATCTGGACAAATATAGTTATGATGAGTCACGATTGATGAGTAGGTCTCAGAAAGTGGCGCGCGACGCAGGATCGAAAGATATCGGGTTCGACTTCCGCGTGGGGCAAGCAGGAACTGGTCTAGTTTGACCGTCACTATCGCGCCAAGCAACGGCAAACTTGCGAGCCTAACTTTCCATGAAAAAGCTTCTTTAATTTGAAAGTCTCATCGTTCGGATTCGGCATTAAACTGTAGGTTTGCAATTATCATAAAAATTAGCACTTGACCTTGATAATGGCATCAAGAAGCTCGGCCCTAATACGGGCTTGTGTGTTGCAAGTCTCGGAATAAAAATTTCGTTTGAAAGACCACATAGGGAAAATTCAACATATACAATATATAAGAGAGATGCGTTTTCGTTTTAAAATTCTCCCCATGACTCACTTGGACAACCATCGCCGCCTCCACTATTCCTGAAGCTTATCACAACCATTTGTTCTGGGAAAACTTTTCGTATCATCACATAAGGCATTTACGACATTTATTACTTTGTGTTGCAAACACAAATATTAGCAGGTGAGCTTATGGTCGTCTCATATGACCGCACTCATTGCCCACGCGGCGACGACATCTGTAATTAATAACTTAAGCTGTAATTGTTTTCTTAAACGATTCGGTTAGGAACAAATAATACTTAGCTATAATCATCGTTATTGTTATTGTAATTTTTATTGTTATTGTTGTTGGAGGGGTTTTTCTGTATTCAGGCTTAAGTATTTGGGACAATAAGGAATTTCAAACATGAAAAGTGTTTTGTCATGCATGCATCATTTTCATTTGAAAAAAGAAAAACGAAAAAGAAAAGAGCATGACATTCCATTTTATTAGCAAACCTTAATTACAATCGTGATGACAATTAGGAAGGACATGCAGGCAACGTATAGCGTGTTGTAGGTGAGTGCCAAAACATACGTTGATACACACAGATATAAAATATGGATAAGCTTATTCATTTACTGTCTGACACTTGCGAAATAAAGAAATTACAATTTTTTTTCTGTGCTGGCAATTGTTTGCAATTATGTTGCACACATTAAGCCAAATTCCAATTAGACCTGCTCGCAAAATACTCACAACAGCAACGGTTCATTCAGACAATTGCAAAACGTGCTAGTACCATGAAGGTTTCATTGACTATGCGCTCCACTAGGGCGACGACCGTACCGCATTTCTGACGTCAAGTAAATGCCATTACAATTTGATCGAGAGATGGCGTCCGTTTGTGAAATACCTTTTGTGAATGCAATGCTATTGCTCTGCTCTGCTCTGCTGTGCTGTATGTTGTATGCAATATGCACATCGAGGAGAAGGAAATTCAACTAAGCTACTTGTAAATGAGGAATTGTCTGATGCTGAGACAATCAAAACGGAAGAGGCGCAAGTGCTCGAGGGGAATGCGTTATGCGGCTACACATGGATATGAACATAGTGCTGCTGATGATGCTGCCTGCTACTGGTAGAATCTTCCAAAGTCAATTACAAAACTCAAGAGAATTGCATGAGATTATAATCAGCGCATATAATCCAATGGAACAGACAGTCATACAAACAGACTGACTGACAGGCACACAGACAGTTGACTAACGATTCCACACACTCATGCTAGCTTAACAAACTGAAATAAAATTGATAGGAAAAAAAAGAAACAGGCAAATACCATTGAAATCGACTGTGAAATAACGTTGCCAACAAATTCATTTGCAGTGAAACGAACTGAGGTAGTCAGACAGTCAGACAGAGATTCTAATTAGACACTCACACATACAAATACACACACGCACGGACTTAGTTAGCAAGTAGATCTAGCCAAACAGACTGTAAATCACACCATGCAAACACACTTTCAATTCAAATACTCCTCATCATTTGCCAGTTGCCGTTGAGGAGATGAAGAGGATTTTTCCAAGTGTTAAGTACTGAATTAGTTGAAAATGAATTTAGTTTGTGTTGCTGTTGTTGCTGTCTTTCCCCACCTCTTTTTTGCCTCAGTGTTCTTCTTCGTTGCATTTTGGTGTTGGCATGGTATTTGCATTTGCTGCTGCTTCACGGCAATGAACCTTTTTCTGCTATTTCGCCTCTGTTTTTTTTTGCTTCCATTGGCATGAAGAAGAATTTCATTTCGATGTTGCGAACCCGGCGTAGCACGGGTTGTATAAAATTTAAAAAAAATAAATATATATAGTAACTTCAATGGACGCAGTTGATGGGTAATTCCCCCCGTGAAGCTTTTAACCTTGAATCGGTGGCAAGGACGCACTTGGTGGCAGCTGTAATCCAACCCGACATGGTTCACCCAAAAAATGCGCTATGACGAACTTTGTTGGCAGCCGTTTAGCCGTGATGCCCGGACAAACGGACAGACAGACAGACACACAATCAGATTTATAATATATAAAGGGATAAGGGTGAGAGGAGTGCATATATCTGTGGAATTTCCACTTTCAGAAAATCGTGGACAAAAATACAAATTGTTTCTGAAAAATGATGCCATTTGCGTATATTTTTGGAATGAAAAATTGCACGGGAACGCATCATCCATACACACATAAAATTTAACGAACCACCAGCTGTATAAATAGTTCACCACGAACACCATCTACCATCAAAGGAAGTTAAATGCATAACATTTTGATAGCGAAAAGCTCATTACAAGAAACGTTGGCATTTGATTAATTTCAATACTGTGACATGCAAAAAAAAAAAGTAGCCAAACAGCACTGGTGTTCAAAAAGCAGGAAACCAAAAAAATTCACCCAAGCAATAATTTTCCAATTTTTCACAATTTGTCACCGAGCGACAATTAATTAAACTTACCACGAATAGTTACAGCAAAAAAAAAAAACAAAAAAAAGAAGTTCAAAAAATCACTAGAAGAGTGTTAAAATGCAGTAGAGAATATGCACTCAACCGCAAACAGTTGAAATATTGCAATCAGCAAGAATGAAATCAACACACGCACAAGCACACATACATACACTGACCCTTTATAGCCTCCCCCCTCCCCCCTCCCAACACCACCGTTCGCCCTTCCTCTCGAATGCAATGTAGAATTGCGAAATTAGTTTTTGTGTCGAAAGTTTTCTGGTGCAAAAAGGACAAAGTTTTAAACTGTAAGCAGCAAATGCTGCTTAATTTTTAAAACTTAACGTATTTGTCATGCAGCACAGTGTAGAGTCATCACACGAACGAACAGCATGGGCAGAACGGAAGAGCGCACCGAACGAGTGAAGGAACAAACGATGGAGGCCACTTGAAAACTTTGTTATTTAAAAATTAATAACTTTTTCTTAAATGCATCCACTCAGACGTACGGCATCTAATCAGTATGCAACTCTTCTATATTTTATATATTTCGAATGCATCCTGCAGAGAGCATCAAGTGCTTTTTTTTTTGTCTTTTTATCAGATATATGTATGAAATTAGTAGCAAAGGACTAAGTGGTCCTTTTTGGGTTGGCCAATCGAAAGAAACTTTCGACTTTCATGGCAGCTGTCGTTCGATGAGTGTTTTCCTTCCGGTCATCTGTTTCCGTTTCCGTTTCCGTTTGCACCTCCCTTTTCCATTTCTTCTTCATGCCAAGTGCGCTCTTGCTTTTGCTTTTGCTTTGCTTTGGTTTGCCTCCTGCGGTCTATTAACGCCTGACTTTCTGCGGCAGCTGCTCCACTATCAGCCGTGCAGTTCATTAGTGCCATTTTTAAATGTTTTTCTTGAGGTGTTCTTAAACAGTATTTGGCTTTGAGCAATACTTTGAACACTTCTCGGTTTGGTTACTGTTCTTTTTTTTTTATAAGTTTGCCCTTCAATACCGCACTCTGGTCCGATACCCGGACATCAAGGAAAAACTTGGTGGTTGGCAATAAAGTAGCATTTGGCATAGTTTTAATGATTTATTGCGCAAATATTTCAATCGGTGATTGGAGTGAAATTGGGAGAGAAATAATAGACTGTGGTGTGGGAAAAAGAGTAGGTATCATCAATTGAAATCTGTATCTTTTAATTGCGAATCCCTTGAGTTGCCACAATCGAGTCTACGTAGTGGAAATCGAAATTAGCGGCCACATGGTTTCAGCTCACTTAGTTGTATGCTAATTTTAAAAGGGACATAGTATGATTGATTGTGCTTCGATGTGTTATGTGATTGAAGAGGTCGAGGTGTAGCCTTATTTACTTTCAAAATGGTAAATGGTAAAATACCACCCTGAAGCCTATTTGCTTATCATAATTCAAGAAAATCAAAAAAAAAATTTTATTTTTGTAAAAAATTTGTTTTATTTTATTAAATTGCCTGAGCTGTGGCCCAAAAAGGTTGTATAAGTTTAATTTATGGCAATTTTATAACCTTTAATTTGACATAATGATCCATGAAATCAACTGATTAGAACGTGTCATATTTGAATTATGCGGCAGCATGTCTTAAAATTATTTAGATGGAATTTTTTTTTAAAATGTACACTTTTTTGCATGAGAACTGGTAGTTGAACCCTTTGTAATTAAGTTCTCTGTGAAAAATCGCATCTCTTTCAAACAAACTAATCAAATTAAAATAATTATGAAATTAAAATTCTTATCACCAATTACGAATCCATACGCCGAACGCACCAACAACATTCGGTGCCAAACAATCTTCAAAGAAATCTGAAAATTTCCGTTCAACAATTGAGGAAGCGGAAATGAAAAATGTACACCCCACCACTGCCAAACTGCAGAACTGCTGGCAAATGTAGCAAAAGCAAAAGCAGAAGAAAAGCAAATTAAATAAAAATTATCTTTTAATGTGTTGAAGTGTTGAGCAATTTAACAATTCCACACGATTGCCGAATTGCCAAATGAACACGTAAACGCATAAAAAGCGATTTGCAGTTCGATTTCGAATTCGGAATTCGGAAGAGCAGCACAACAACAACAACAACAACAACAGCAAAAGGCACACAGAAACACGAAAAAAAAAAACACCCAGCCACTTATCAGAGGAAACAGAAATTTCGTGAAATTTTGTGAAAACGAGCAAAATACGTTTGGCTTTTTGAAACAAACCCCCCCCTCGCGCACCGACCCCACCCAAAACATAGAGTTCAGTCAAGCGTGCAATCAATTTTTAAGTTTTATTTGCCTTTCAACTTGAAATTTTTGTAAAACAAGAAAAAAAAAGAAAAAAACAAAAACAAATATATAAATTTAATTAAATTCCAAAATAAGAGCATGTAAAACGCCAATAAAACAGAATAAAATAAATTTTAAAAAAAGCAACAAAAAATAAATGGAATTTTAATACCGAAATTTATTCAGTTTCCGGTAAATCGATAAGTCGAAACAATAACAGCAAAAAAAAAAAAAACATTTCCCAAATAAACAGTTTTGCTAATTTAGCGCAACCTGTCGAAGCGCATCCTGTGCAGTTACTTTTTGTTTTATGACGACAGCAATTTTCCAAGCTTGTTACGAAAACAAAAACCACAAAAACACACACACACACGTATACACATATACACACACACAAGTAGAATTGCTCAAAAAATGTCGTCACATATTTTCCGCAAATTGCCGGAAAATCGCAAATCTTCGCGATAAATATCACAAAAAGTAAAGCAAAACAAGCAAAAGATGTATACGTAAGCAAAACACACGCAAACACACACACACGCACACAGGCGTTTAAAATAGCAGAAGCGTCGTCTTTACGCTTCAGTCGCTGGCGTCGAAAATGGCAAAAATGCTTTCGTTCCACTTCAATTGATACTGCGTAGGAGCCGCGCATCGGCAGCATCTGCATGGCTGCAGTAACTTTGCTGCCTTTCCTTGTATCTAAGCGATTCGATTCGTTGCGTTTCGTTTCGTTGCAGCAAATCAATGCAATCGCAAATAATTTCGGTCGTTTCGTTCCTTCGTTTGCTCATTTGGCGCGATAAAGTTTTGTTGTTGTTGTTTTTTTTTATATATTTCCACCCGTTGGAGGCTCTTCATGCGGTGGCGGCTCTTCGCAACGTATCGCATACGACGTGTGTTCGTTAGGTTGATACACTTGCCGACTTTTGAGTATTTGCACTTTGGTTCTGCATTTCATTGGTTTTGCATGTTTTCAAAACAGGGGCGTCTTAAGCGGCAGCGTCACAAGTACGAGGAACTGCTTCACAGTCACAGAAACAATTCAACGCATTTACATTGTATATTGAATATTTCTGTAACGTACAAGACTAAATACTACAAAAAAAAAAAAAATCAAAAAATTTTTGTAAATTAATCGGGAAAATTTTTTTTAAATTATTGAAAAGTATCGAAAGTTAAAAAAAATTATCGAAAAAATATCGTTAAAAAACAAAGAAAAAAAAATTTTTTAATTTAAAAAAAATATTGAAAAATTTACAAAGTTATCGATAAATATCGCAAAAAAATCGATAATTATCAAAAAATAACTTCAAACAAAATATGGAAAACTAAAAAAAAAATTAAAATAAAGTATCGAAAATGTTATCGAAACTGTTATCGAAAATGAACGAAATCAATAAAAAATTATCGAAAAATCATCGTTAAGTTGTCGTATAATTTACCACATTGGAAGGATTTTTTCACTTCGGTCTTACTAGTTAATGGTGAACATTCTCAAACATCATATCCCCCCCCCCCCCCTCCAAGTAACCCCGCCACTGATCCGTCTGTGGTTATCTTTGTGCTGCTTATGTTGGTGCGACTTCTTCTTCTTCTTCTAGATTTGCTTTGTTTTCCGATCGGTTTTAACGCTATTTTGGTCATAAAATTCAATTTAGTTTGATTGGATTGATGTTGTTTTGACTTTATCAGATGAGCCTCTCACATAAACACAGACACACTGCCACACACAGTCAGGCAAACGCACACATTTCTGCTTCGTTGCCTTTTCGGATCACCTCTCATCGTCGGCGTTGATTGTGTGTGTCTTCTTAAGTTTTGTGTTTTTTTTTCGTTTTATGTTCAACCAAATTACCTTCGCATAAATTTGCATAAGTGCACATTAAGTTTTGATCGCGATCTCATAAAATAAAAATAGAGGAAAATTGAAATTGTTTTGATACCAAATTAATTTGAATTGCTTTGGAAAATGTGAAAGTGTTCGTTGTTCGCTTTAAAAGTTCAATTATGCGGAGTTGAAAAATTGTGTGTGGAGGAAAAATTTAAAGCAACAACGTACTAATGCGAATACGCAAGAGAGCAAAAGTCAGCGGTGGTGGCGAACATATGATTGTATCAGCGTTATAATAGAAAAGCTCATTATGAAAAGTTTTTTTTTAAATAAAGCACAAAATTATGGCCACCTTCTAAAATATCTATAAAATAAATTTACTATATAGTACTTAAATATTTTATTCACTTCCTCAACTTATTCGCTTAAAGCTTATTTGCGTGCCTTATGTTTTGAGGGTAACAATAAATTTAAATTAAAAAAAGAAAAGAAAATAAAATGTTTTTTTATTTACAAATTTTACCGATTTGTTGCTGTTAATTGCAAGTGAAATCTCCGACAGCAATTTGCCTCAACTTAAAAATGAAAAGAAGTAAAACAACAGCAAAAAAGGCAAAGAAAAAACTTCACAAATAAACGCCAACAACAAAGTGGAAAACGTTTACAGCTCAGACCATTAAAATTTCATATGTTCATTAAAATATTTATTTACCTGTCGCTGCTGCCTTAGCATTTTTCAGTTAAGGGAAATTTTCGTCTGGGTAACGTGGAAGTTTGTGCGATTTGCAGTAGGTACGAAAACAAATGAGATTAAAAAACAAAGCGAAACACAATTTGACTGGCTATCATTTCCACTTAATTAGCACATTTCATTACAGCCACTTAAGTGCTGTTGGAAGCGGGGAAAACTTGCAGTCATTTAAGAAAGCTCGTACACACTTTTAAATATTGATTGCTTGATGTATACACATGGCGACTATTGATTAATTGATACGAATTGTTTTTTAGTTACAGACATTTTTGTGTTTTGTTGTAACTCAGTGAATGACTTGCCATCGGGAGGTGTGGAGTTTAACTCCAGTCCAGGACAACAAAGGAAATAAAGTCTTTTTCCGCACCTCTTGTCAAGCAATGGCAAACTTACCAGAGCACAGAAACGAAGTTGTCTCTGAGGGTCTTAGAGCCAAACATATATTTTTCTTTGTAGCAATAGTAGCATTATGATTTTATACAAAGATTCGTAAACCTTCTACGAATATTAAAAATGATGTGGACAAATATCATACTAATACACGGAGAGAAATGTTGGCTCATGATTTACGATTATGGAGTCCATAAAATTATTGTTACTTAATTACTAACTATAATCATTAATTGTGAATATTAGTCACAAATTATGCAAATTCGTACATAAACTATGCATATGGATTGTGAATACATTATGATAAGGGTTTATGAATTTCGTGACTTATTTTATTATTCTTGAACAATAATTGATGATTAACTAGGTCATGAAACCGCACGTGTTATCATGAATTATGAGTAACTGGGTTGATTGTCATGAATTGCTGAGCAATATACAATACATTTAGACGCTTTTACAATAATGCCAGGGTAGCCGAATCGGTTAGGCGTCCGGACTGGAGAGGATGATGTCGGTTCGAATTCCGGGAAAACTGAATTTGTGAAAAAGTTATTACAAATTATTCTAAGCAAGTTGGCAAATAAAAAAGTAAAATTAAATAAATAATTAAGTAAAAAATTAGCAAATAAAAAAAATTTTAATTTATTTAATTGGAAATATGTGCTCAAATTATTATTACGAATGATTTATTTATTCTCACTTAAGCCTAAAATTATGAATTTTTAATCATAATTTATGATTATTGTTTGCACAATTTATTCCATCTGGTCATTGATTATGTCAAAAGGGAAAATAATAATTCATGTTTAAGTGGAACAAATCAAGCAAACACAAATCACAAACTATGATTTTCACTTTTTACAGTTCTTATGATTAAGAATTCTTGATTATTGACTTCTAATTAATGGATCAATATCGTGACAAATTTTTACTTAATTGATTCCTATAACGCATGATTTCAGCAAGCATTTCCCTCCGTGTATATATGATATATAAGATGCATCATAACAACTTGATTGGCAAGAACAAAATATAATGTCGATATAATGCCTGGAGGAGGAGATAAGACATACAAGCCGTAGAGCCAAGTCATAGCTATGGTAGAAAATCGTGCATGATGGGAACATTAGGTTGCAGCCCTAGGATTCAACTAGAGGAAAGTGGACAAAAACGGTGATGATGAGACTTTTTTTGACATATGATGAAAGGAAAGTGGCAGGGTCTCTGGTCAGTACTTTCAATTTCCTAAATTTTAGGCTGAAGGCTTTTTCGAAATCACTTGTTTTGGTGGCGTATGAGTAACATTTGTTGTTCATATCAATAATTTATATTTGTTTATATCACTCATTCAAAGTTTTCTTAGATCTGATATTTATTTTAGTTTTGGAATAGTTTGTTTCAGGAGACCGTAAGACGCCATCACCAATAGTGACCGGCTCATTGACTCATAGCTGGTGGGGACAATTTTAGCCATCATCGAGTTTTTCTAGCCTATGGCAGTATTTTTACCCACATCATAGTCAAGTTGTCTAGGGACAAACTTTTCTGAGATATTACACTCTGTGGCATAAACAGAAATACAAAAATTAATTAGAAAATATTCATCAACAATTGAACCATTCAGAAGTCCAATCAAATAACGATACTTTTCTGAATCACCAGATAACCCCATACATTTTGACATACCGAAACACTTTCCACAGTAATAAGGACCAAGACTATTCTGGCGAGTTGATAAGCACGTAACCGAAGAGGTTTTACACAGACTAATATGAGATTTCAGAAAATCCAACTAAATGAATTTGACTTCCTAATTGGTCAAATGAATGTGACATGCCACAAATAAACACTGTATTGCGAAAAAAATGCAGATAACACAGTACAAAACAAACAAAGTAATATTGACCCGTATGCATACAAATCGGTGAACATTTTCAGTAATCACTGAACCTTTAAAAATAGAAATGCCAAATGTGGGAAATTTATAGAACAGACAGAATCGGAGACAGAATTTGTAGAGCAGACATTTTTTGTAAAAAATATGAAATATCAAAAATTTTAAAAATGTTCACCCAAATCTACACAGGAGTTGCATTATCCTTAACAAATTTTACTATAAAGTGGAAAGTGGAAAGTGGCAGCTTTGGACATATTAAGGCTTCTTAAACCTTATTAAGAGCTTCACACTTATCATTCTAAAAGTCTATTGAATACTTTTATTTATTTTCTATTTCTTTCGTCGTGTCTCTTTCGTTCAAATAGGAAGAAGTTAAAATTTTTAAATCCTTTCTAAATAGTTTGACCCACTCTAAGATGAAACAGTAATTAAAACTTAGACAAACTTTTGTGTTGAGATTCAAGTATTTTTAATATGAACTCATAAAAGTCAGTGAGGCTGCATAATTTACAGCTGGAAACAGTTTTCTTGGGTTAATAACTTGTAATTGAATGAATACTTTAAAAAGAACATAAAAAACCAAAAACGTCGTTAAGTGAACTGCTCGAACTGAGCATTCAACTTGATCTCGGGTATTAGGCAAACAAGATTTCCATTTACCAGTCTAACCTGCCTTTGTCCGATTTGGTCAATCAAAGCCACCAGATTGCCGAATAAAACGAACTGAGAGTCGCAAGCCAATGAACGCAAGCTCAGATGTAATTACAACAAAAATCATAAAAAAAAATCAAAATAAAAATTGCCATTAAAATCAAAAATTTCTATACACATGAGAGGCCGAATATGAATGTGAACTCGAATGTGGCCGAAAGTAAATAAGCTGATTGCGGCTGATTGGGCTGCAGCTGAGCGGTTGACGGCCACAATGAAGACGGACACAGGCTCGCAAACTTGTACTTACAACTTTAATCAATTTCAACTTTTTTTTCAGTTGCATTTTTTTTTTTAATTTACTTTCAAGCAAAATCTTAAAAACTGGCTCAAGGTCTGGTCTCGCGCGCCTGCCTCCCTGCACGCGTCTGTCGCAGATAGTAAACATTTTGTTACTTATTGCGGCTTAGCAAGCGGATCAGCAGCATTTTTTTTTTTGAGAGGATCTTGACTTGTAAACAAAAGTTGAAAAAAACTCAAAAAAAAATTAAAAACAAAAAATTATAAATAAGAAATAAAAGCACACAAAAATGTATTGAAAAGTTCAACAAATTCGATTAGGCAAAAAAAATAACTAACAAAATGAACAAATTAACAAAAATTGCCCGCAGGCGGATTGTACTTTTATTTTGATTTCAATAGAGAAAAAAATATGAGAAGAAAAAGTTTTTCGAACGTGTGTATAAATGAAAGTTGTTGTTATTTTCGTTGGCCGCTGTTGTTGTTACTGCCACACTTTATGGCCACCAATTCAGAAGCCGGTCTATCGGTCAGTAGCACTTTTGACTCAATCGTGCGGCTTAAGTCGCCCGGTCTGGCCTGGCCGCCGCCACTAAAGTCGTGTGTGTATTTTTGCTGTTTGTATTTTTCTGTTGCTTAGCCAGCGGGCAGACACTACGCAATTCCGATTTTGGTTGCAGGCAACTCGTCTTTACTGCCATCCATCCATGCCTGTTGCCGGCTTTGCTCCTCATAAGGCTGACTTGGCTTTATGTAGGGGGCCCATATTATCTGCTATGCACTAACAATAAGCGTTTATTAAATATGTGTGTGTGTGGCTGGTGTTGATGGCGATGTTGTCTATCTTCATTTCTTCAATCACTTTTTAATGATGATTTTTGTTGCTTATCATCGTCAAATTTTGTTGCTTTATCATGTTTTCTATTTTTTTTAAATTTGTATTCATAGTGAAATTAGTACTTTGAAATGTATTCTGAACGTGGACTTATCTAACTTATAAGAATTCATAAATGGCTCAGTGGAACCTGTTGAGATAATTGAAGGAATCATTAAATCCCAAGGATATGTTCTTGAAGTAAATATCCCCCCATTAAGTTTTCAATTTATGTTTTGTTTAGAGAAACATTTTCAGCATTGAATTGGATTTCTTCGTTGAATATTTCTAAAATTTTTCCACAATCATTCGAAAGTTTCTCGATAATTTTACAATAATTTTTCGATAGTTTCCAGTTGGCTTTGTTCCAGACTATTGCCATCTAGTTCCGGTTCTAGTCCCTTTGCGTTCCTGTTATTATTTCAGACGGTGGAAGCCGGTATACATGGGGTCACCAGATTTTCTCGAATAGAGGAGGGTACTGAGTTGCTGGGTTCGCAAATTCCTCGGTTTAAATAATTTTTTTTTTTATTAAAGAAAGAAAATTTCTAAGGTGAAAAAAAATGTTTTAAAAAAAGGCCCAGAAAAATATTCCTCGTAAAATTTTACTAAATAAACAAATTAATTATAATTTTGAATTTTAAAATTTCAACATCAAATTTGACGGAATTAAAAATAATTTAAATTAACGTCCATTCATGTCCTCTCAAAATTGCTTCAATTATTTAAGTATTTCGGAAAAATTGTTCCTCTTTCAACAATTATTCCCGGTGGAAGGAAACGTGATTTACTATACGAAAGAATGCCAACAAACATAAATAAGAAATTGAAAATACTAGTGCCTTCCAGTCGTTCACAAGCGGTGGTTTGCTATATTTTCTCAGGTATCCACATTTCATTCCTTTAGAAATTTTAGCTAAACGGTTTCTTATACAATTGCCGTGTCACAAGCAGCTGCTGCTAAGCCATGCCACCCCCCCCCCCAGTTCAGCCAAACAAATCTCAGGTCAGCAGAACATTTGGGCCAAAACCACTTTGTTTCTCGCTGTCTCCCCGTTCTCCTTGGCAGAGTAGACAAACACAAAGTGCATGTTTTGTTATTGTTCGCTGTTGCAATTTCGTATTAGCCCTTTAGCTGAATTCTTTCTTTGACTGTGTTACTGTGTATGTGTGTAGCATTTTATAAATTACAAAAAGTATTAATTTTAATTTGAAATAAATCACAATTTTCCACCTCAAATGGCCAATAAAAATATAAACTGAAATTTCACTTTCATCGGTACACATTTGCGCATAACACATTCAATGAAAGTGAATTTCCACACACGTTCGATAGTGTCATTTACCCAATTAACAACAGCAAAACAAACAAATTGCTTTTTTATATTGGGCAACAACGGCTTGCAGGAAAAAAAAATATCAGCTATGAGGCTGATTTTCCTCCCATAACACACAAAGCAGGTGGCAACTTTTCCTTTCGCTAAGAAACCAGTTCAAATTTGTTTTTTTTTCCACGAAACATTAGAAATACACTTGCTGGGCGAGTGATCGTACGACGACTCCGAAATCCTTATGGCAGAAGCGATTTTTTGCAACTATTTACTTTTTTTTGAAAAATAGAAACAACAACAGCAAAGCTGACTGCACATATCATATTGCACCAATTATGCTTCGTGGCCATATCGCATCTGGGCAGCATTTTCATTGCTAAGTGGCATATGTGCTTTAAAGTTGCTGCCGCGCTGCTCAGCTCATTTGTGTCGCACATTTGGTGTGGCAGTCTCGCCGCCGCTCGTCTAGTGAAACTTTGTTGTGACTTATGACCACTCTTTCGCATACTCGCATGTCTGGGAGTTGGCCCGGCTAGAAGTGCTTGGCTCGCAAACTTTGCATCTTTTTTTGGTCAAGTGTAGCAGTGGGAGCGTTTTTGTTTTTGTTTTTCACTTTTCCACTTTTCCATTATTGCTTTGAATTTTTCATATTTCCCACATGCTGCACCGCTACACGGCTCGACTCTGGCACGTAATGCAGAAATTTTAATGGCCGACAATTTGTAATCACAAATTGTGATTGTTTGGCGCGTAGTTTGCATAAAAATGGCTTCAATTAGTCGTTAATATCAAAGGCATATAAGTAGGAAATTTTCTGGCGAGGATAAGCAGCATAATGTGTGAAATGTCACAAAAGCCAAAGATTTTCCAACAATATTGTTTCAAAAATTGTTTCACTTGAGTATGCCATTTTTTGTGGAATAAATTTTCATAGAAAATGCAAAAGAAATTTTTGAAAATAAAAACTTATAAGAGAATTATCTCCGGTCAGACCGAAGCTCAAATACTCTGCACATGCGAGTACTTTACAACTTGTTGGTAAAATATTCGGTAAATGATAGTTTTTCGATATTTTATTGATATCTTTTCGTAATTTATCGAGAATTTTTCGATTGTTTATCAATAATTTCCACTTCATTCCCATTCATTTTTTCCAATTCCATTTTGTTCCGGTCAAATTCTATTTTGTTCCAGTTCCATTTCGTTCCCGACATCGTTTCCAATCCAATTCAAGAAACGGTGTCCAAATCGGCTAAGTATATATAATTTTTCGATAATTTATCGATTTTTTATCGATAATTTATCGATTTTTTATCGATAATTTTTCGATAATTTATCGATAATTTTTCAATATTCTATAGGTAATCTCCATTTCTCGATCCTGTTCTAAATTTTGTTCCAATTCCATTTCGTTCCGGTCGAATTCCATTTCGTTCCAGTTTCATTCCCATTTCGTTCCGGACATCATTTTAAACAAAATAAAAACCGCATCCATCTCAGTATTTCTCAAAATAGACGAAAATGCTACAAATTGGAAGCCATTTTTTATGGGAGGTAGGCGTGGTTTTTTCCGCCAAAATAAGGGGAAGGCCAAAATTTGGAGGCAGACAGACTGACAGATGGGCACGGCTTAATCGATTCAGAAGGTGATGCCGATCCAGAATATATACAGTTTTCCATACCGGACACGCCTTCTTCTGTGTATTACAAACGGTGTGACAAAAACCATATACTCTCGGACACTAGCGTGCAGGGTATAAAAAATGTTTTCCCACCATTTCATTTCATTTTCGAAATTATCCTCAAATACAAACAAAATCAAAAGTTGCATATTAACGTAGCCTTCGCCTATGGCTTGTAAAAAGGAATATTTTCCAAAAATTCATACCCCAAATGGCAGTAAAATTTATATTAAAATCAATGCATACTCATTTCAGTTTTCCCGAGAAAATAATTTAAAAAAAAAAAACTTCACTTCATTTTGAACAGCTTTGCATGTTTGCACATTTTCCTAAAGATTCCAAGCGGATCTCATATTTGCACACATGGCCAGCTTTTACTTTTCTATTGGCTATTTAACATAGACAAATAAAGGGAAATGCAGAAAAAAAAAACAGACGAATCACTCAGCCACAAAAAACACATTGCCAATGAAAACCAATAAGAGGGCATACGACTAGTTGTCTGTTTGTCCAAGTGGACTTTGTGGCCGCAAAGTTGAGCAGTTCGCCCTTCCTTGTCCTATGTGTGCATGCTTATGCCACACATATTTCCCTTATTTATTGCTCGACATGAAATGTCGAAAAGTCTGTTTAATAGTTGGCGCAAATTCGTAGCTCCACTTCAGTGCAATAAATTCTCACACTCAATCAATAAAGCATGCTCAGTGCTTAGATACGATATTAATTAGAAGCAGCATAGAAAAGTTGAAATGCACATTCGTTTAGATTCGTTTCGTATCGATGGCAACTGATTTCCCGTAAATAGGTGCACACATACACACATACTGGCGTCGGAAGGGGAAGGTACTTTGTACTTTTCAAATAATCGCATTTGCCGTATCTTCCATGCAGCATGTTGTAACGTTCTTTGATGCTGGCCGAAAACAGTCAGAAGGTCTGTATATTAGTAATTACACATACACCGTGGAAAATGTTGTGAACAAGGGATGTTGTGTGCATGATACACATGTGCAGTACATTTCATTTTTATTTTACAATCTTATTAGACAATGAAATCACATGGTTTGACTGCTGTCCATCACTGTTCTGAGGCCACCTGTGAACCAAGCGATTTGTAATTCGCCAACTGTATTGTTGGGGTATAGGTGTTCCAAATAGGTCTAACACCCTTAGACGTATATTTATCCAATACTAGCTTATATTATGACGACCCCAGAAAGTATGCAAAGAATTTGACTGTTTTCACGATTTTCACACTTTTCCCGCTGAATTCCGGCTAGTTTTCCGGAGGGACATAGAATATGATGGCCGAGAAGAAGAGGACAACAAAAAAAATCAGCCAAACCGGGCGCTCCGTTCTCGAGTGATGCGATGAGTAAAACATTTCACGACTTTCAAGATATTCTATTTCTCTAAATTTTAATTTTTTTCCGTGTAAATTTAAAAGTCCGACTGTAAGTTTGGCAACAGTTCATAGAACACTTAAGCAGATTCCCTTTTACTTGTATATAATATTTTGTTCATTATTGTGTAATGAAGTTTTTACGGTCAGATTATTTGATATGAAAAATACACAAAGTGGCTGCACTCAGTGTGTTCAAAGTCAGGTTTATTTGGCAAAATGAAAACTCATAAACAAAAAATAAAAAACTAACTTTAAAAAAAATGTGAATTAAATGTTTTTACTCTCGCTTTTGACAGGCAATTAATCAAATTTGATTGATATCAACGGGGCAAGTAATCGGTGTCAATGTCTCGGCAAATAGGATTTATTTGAATTTTTCAAAAACCACAACCAACAAAAAGATAAATCTAAGCTTTGATAAAATATCTGTATGTATGCTAGTGAGGGCAAATTGAACAAATTGGCGTGCTGACGGATATACATAGACCGATTTCATAACAAATGACAAATGCAAATATTACCCTTGCAGGTTAGTAATTACTGGGGCGGAAAAACAAATGCCATTGGATTCGTATGCAAATTGACACTCTTTACTGCTATTAGTTGTGTACAACTGTCAGCTATAAAGAATGACTTATACCGTTAAAATTAGAAATTCTCAGGGAAAGAAAAAAAGCCCCACATTAGATGACATTTTGATGACAGGGAAAATAAAATCAGCAACTCTGTTATAATACGAAATTGAAAGGGTTCTCACACTAAATCCCCACACAAACACACACACACACACACACACACACTCACACAAATGCACGTAATACTTACAAGTAAAGCTAAAGTACTAACGACCACAAAAGCACCATAGAATTTTCCCAAGCAGAATTTTATGCGCTGGTTTGACAATTACCTGAAATAAAGAACAAGAAGAGAAGAGATAATATTAGTAAAATTTGCATATCAACTGAAGCTGAGAAGACGAAGAAGGTATGTTCATATAAATAAGTAAAGTAAATGAAGCGCCAAAGAACTTCACAAACGCTAATGAGCGATGAAGCCGTTACAGTCGAAACGTTACAACATCGGGCGAAAATACACACGAAAAAGCGCATAATTACGCTTATAATTCATACACGTCAAGCGACAAGCAATTGCATAAGCAGCTTGTCTAAAATCAGCCAATTCATACTAAGAATTCCTTGCCGCTGCAGCGGAAGAAGTGGAAGAGGAAGTGCAGAGTCGAGAACTCGTCGTGGCTGGTTTGTTTGTTTGTCATCTCCTTCTACTTTCAGTTACTTGTCGATGTGCAATGAAGTGCAGCATTTGCAGCGTGTGTGGATTCCTTTTCATAGGCACCACTATGCTGCCATACTATATGGTTGTTGGCCGCGCATCAAGTAGGTGGCAGAGGCAAAGGTACACATACTGCACACTCACACTCACAAACGCATTCGTTGGCTTTCTAACCGCGCTCCGAAAGTCATTAAACTCCATAGCAGGCGAGTGTGCGAAATGTGACTTTGCCTCGTTGCCCTTCAGTGCTCTGCACGCGCACATTTTGCCAACTTTCGTTGCCAGTCGAATGTTAACTACCAGTTGGTATCGGACAGGCTGCAGGAAGGCGGCAGCAGTGACACCTTGGGGCCAACCAGTCAGTCTGTCAGCCAGCCTCCGGTTCGTTCGTCGCAGGCTGATTGTGTGTGATCTTTGCGTTTGACAACTTCCCAGTGCCTATGTGTGGTGCCTAGGCAGCGCATACGTTTTATATGCATTTTCGGTTGGCTGTTGCGTTTGTGAAATGTTGGAGGTCGATTTGAGTGGACACTTAAGTGACTCGCATTGACGTACGTAATGTGCGTCGCATTAGCATAAAGTATAAATTAGATGCGTGTGGAACTTAAGTGCAGGGATTTTAAGGTGGAAACGTGGAAATACTAAAAATTGCAATAAATTGCAGAAAAATGCATAGACCACAGTGGGGCATTCTCTCTTAAACTATAAAATTTAATCAAAATAAATATTTTCCAAAAAAAAATTAAGTAAACTGAGTGAATTAACATATTTAAGCACACCGCGACAGAAAAAAAAACAACAACAGCTTAATTGTTATGCAATCACATGTCAATGGGAAAGGCATGACGAAAAATAACTGTCAATTCATAAAATTTAACATTTTAAAATACTGTAAACATTGACAGAAACTCAAGCGTACAAAAATACAAACAAAAAAACACACACACACATCAATGCAAACTCGCCCATAAACATACATATGCAAATGTGTGTAAGTGGTTCTTTAACCAACACATTGGCGAGCGCGTGTTGCGCAAAAAAAACCAGAACAAAAGGCGCTAGTTGCTCACGTGATTTACGATGTGCGGGGTGATGTGCCGGTTGCGGCATTCAGTGATCCTGCCTCAAGCGTGTACCATTTTAATGAGCCTTTAATATTTTATTATTATTTTGGTTTCATTTTGTGTCTTTATCGGGCACAACACCCGCACCCAGCCGCACTAGTGGATCCATTGCAAAACCAATCGGGACATTACATAACTCACAGGACGATAATGTATGGTGGGTATTTTGTACACATTTGGTGTATGCGTTGGGTAATTTCTCTTGTCCTTTTTTTAAGGGAAATTTTTAATATAAAAATTACCATTTTTTAACGCCTCGCACACGTGTGATTAATTAATTTTATTTAAGGATAATTGCCGCAGTGCTGAAATTCAAATTTAAACCAATTTTTGCACAAATAAAAATGTGGAAATTATCGTTATTTTCTTACCATTGCCTGGCTAATAAAATAAACAAAATTCTTACTCTTTTGTTTTGTGTGAAATATGCAATTTTTCTAAACTTTGATTTGTCTTGGGTTTGGCTTTTCTGTCTTTCTTTGGCTGTTAGTTTTCTATTAATGTTGTTAATTAAATTTGCAGCTTGACTGGGCAAAACGTGACTTGACTTGACTTGACTCAGCCAGTCACTCACTCACGCATTTAATCAACTCAATTGCATTAAGCGAACCCGTAAAAACTCACAAAATCTGTGGTAATTACACTCATTAATCTCGAGTGCGTACTGAATAACAAATAGTTTTTTTTTCGCAAGAGGCTCGAGGTGTGGAGCTTTGTTTGTCGTAAGAGAAAATGTAATGAAATTGAATGTGAAATAGCCAAACAACAAGTTGCAATATGTTTCAACATTTGTGCTTTGGTTGAAAAAAAAAATTGTAATTCTTATTTTAAAAATGTTGAAAAATGTTCATGTAATCCATGACTGCCTCAATATGCCCAAATTATAAGCGAATTCAAAAGCCAATTGTAAGCGAATCGTATGAACTGAAGTGATAATATTATATTCCGCCACTCATGCACCATTCATAGGGCCGAACCGATTATTACATGGCGGAAAACGTGGGACCTAAGCTTTATACAGTAGAGCTTCATTAGCTCGAATCCCAAAGTAAACCCCCAAGGCTTGGAATAAGGTTTCAACTTATCGGACTTTTTAAAGAAAGGCAAAATATTGCCTACAAACTGGGAAAAGTACTATGAAATTACAAGTAAAATAGAAACAACATTTTTTTTTCTCCAGTGGTAACCCCTTTTTTATGGCATGCAAGGTGCATAATATGTTAAAAGTTCATTCGAAAGCATGGCTATCGACAGTCTATATCGTAAGAGTTATCAAAAAAGTAATCTAATTACCAGGGTTACTAAAAATAAGCAATTAAAAATGTGTTGCCTACTTTTTGGGGTCAAAAACCAGAAAGTCCCAAAATTTACAGTCGATAGTTCAATCAAATTTACGTTGTAGGCGAAATGTTTGAACTATGTCTGCCATTTCACCTCAAAAGTGCAAGATAATAATATTGGCATTAAAATGTTTTGTGGCCCCAAAAAGTATGCAACAAATTTTAAAATACTTATTTTCGGTGGCCCTGGTAATTAGATAGTTATTGAATTTGGTACCAATGGAAAAGACTAGCGCTAATAAAAATTAGGAAAGAACCATTTATAAAAAAAACGACATGGTCAACTGTGTGATTTCTTCAACTGAAGACTTGATCATGTCATATCCACACTCTTGCATATATTTAACAAAAATATTTCTCCCAAGTGCTACAACCCTCAGATATCCTCTTACCACATCAACAACAGCAACAACAAAAAGAAGCAGTTCAATAAAACTTTGCCCCAAAAATGTCGGCTACGTCGGAGGTTATGAAATTGTTGATTGCGCAAAACAATTTGACAACAGTCAACAGCCACAATGCGTGGGAAGAAGTTATTCTTCTCATTATGATGTTAACAACAGTAGCGACCACAACAACAAATGCAACAACCACAACAGCAGCCGCAGCACACGAGTGAATTAATTATTAATAAAAAAAAAAATTAAAAGAAAAAACAATTACAAAATAGCAACAACAAGCAAGAAGAAAAAAATAATAATAAAAAGAAAAATCAAAACAATCTCAACAATTATAATTCACCAAATTGGGCACAATGCAATGTGAATAATTACAAAAAATTACACGAAACAAAAGCGAAAGTGTTGAAATGTTTATGCAGTACAGCGCAGCACAACAGCACTGATAATAACCGCAACAGTAGCAAATAGCAAGTGTCTCCAAAAGTAACAACAACCACAACAACATCAGCCACATAAAAGCGACTTTGTATAGATATGGATATTTTATAATAGGATCCGATTCGCATTTTAAAATGAATTTAATCTGTTTTCGAATTGGAAGCAACAAACTGAGCATGCGCGACAACGAAACGATGACGACGAGACGTTGTTGTCGTTGACGTTGTCGTCTGTGGATATAATTAAAATGGAAATTGCATTTCGTCGTGTGACAGTTGGCAGCGCTAATAACTTTATTGGCTGCAACACTACGGCAGCAGTGGCAGACGTACAGACAGACAGACAGACGAACGACCAGACAATCGCTGACTCTGGTAGCTGTGAATGAGTGAGTAAATTGGTGGCATGACACGCGGCTGACGTGTGAAGGGCATCATCACAGCCATCGCTTATCTAAGTGTTAATCTTATTGTAAAGACTTTTATTTCCATTTGAGTTTTTTCTTCGTCTTCTTCTTCTTCTTTTTTTGTACATTGAAATTGTAAATTTTAATTATAAAATTAATTGTAAAAATGAGGTAATAAAATGTGTGCGAAGGTTTTGCCGCATTACGAAACCCTTTTAAATGTTTGCTAGTAGGTATGTTTGAACGGACTTGATGGCGTTGATGGTTGGAAAAGGAAGTTAAATACAACTCTATAAAAAATGTATAGCCAAAATGAAAAATCGCTGGAATGGTTTGGATATATGTCTAATGTAACTTGGACTCAGTTTGGCTCTGAAAAGTTATAAACAATTGAACAAACAAGGGGAAAAAATGAGAAAAAATGTGAAAATGAAAAAAAAAACGATAAAAGGGCCAAAAAGTGGACAAAAGTACAAATAAAACAAGTGAGTAAGTTTCAGTCGGGCAAGCCGACTTATATATACCCTACACCTACTGGGCCATATTGTATCCGCCATCTTGAATTTTGAAAATGCGACATCAAATTCGAAACCTTAAAATTTCGGCCGCCATATTGGTTCCGCCATCTTGAATTTTTAAATTGCGACATCAAATTCCAAATCAGCGACCCCGAAAACCCCACTACACAAAATTTCATACTGTTTTGATGAAATCTTAAAATTTCGGTAAAAACACAATTTTCACTTATATGGGAGGTAGGCGTGCCAGTCGACCGATTCCGCCCATTTTTAATACCAACTCCTTCTAGGGCATAAGATAAATACAAAATTTGGGATCCCTAGCTTTCTTGTAGCTCCTGCAATCGTGTTTACAAGAAAAGAGGACGGACAGACGGATAGACGGACAGACGGATAGGGCTAAATCAACTCAGGAGGTGACGCTGATCAAGAATATATATATACTTTTCCATACCGGACACTTCTCCTTCTTGGTGTTACAAACATCAGACCAAAGTGAATATACCCATACCTCATGAGGTGTAGGGTATAAAAAAGGTAATAAATCTACCACAGTGGATGATAACTAAGGACGCTATTTTATCGTGCATAAAAAAAATATTTGGCACTGCGACCCTCGAGGGATCTTGGCCAGACTTTCCAGCATCAATTTATAACAGAGGCTGCTTCGTTTTCAGTAATTCCAAGACATGAAATCGTGTCTACGAAGTGTAACGGGGTCAGCAGTTTTGAATCGGTTCCGAACGGTAAAGTGAAGTTTCTTCACGGCAAACCACCATTCAAGATGAATAGGGCTCATATCTATCGATTGGAATAGAAACTCTAGAACATCTACACTGCAAATATTCAGATTTAACCAGAAGAAGAGCAACGTTCAACTGCCTTCTTCCATGGTCTGTATCTAGCCCGTCTTAACGTAAATGCTAAGAGAGATTGTAATATTGCGGTTTATGTGAGTCTTACAGCCGCCACCCTAATTTAATCCAACCTTGTTTTCAAATGTAAATACTTAACTGAAACCACGACACCGATATGTACATTACGAATCAGTTTTTCAATTATTATTTCCAGTTAATTAGAGAAATGTGACAAAAACATATTTCAACCTAACGATCGCAGTAATCAATCGATCGATCACTTCTCTTCTTTCACTTGGCTAATGAGCCTTCAACAAAAGAGAAATTAAGTTTGGAATGAATTTTTAATTAATTAAATCTTTAATAGCATTCAGCTTACATTTAAATATACCCACAATGTGTGATAGACTTAGATGAATTGCTGCCAGTGAAATGTGCTTATATGCATTTCTAGTCTCTATTTAGTACTAACAAATCGATGCGCCGTCATGAGACTAATCGGTAATGGCAATTATTAAAAAAAATAAAATTTAATATGTAAAAAAATTCAAGGAATTGTTTTGAAAACACGAGATAATAAACATATTTAATATGACATCAGAAGTGAAATATAAAATAATTATACAAAAATTTCAGTAATTATTCGAATGTGTTCCGACACTCATGTCTGAAGCTACATTGTATTAATAAAAATATACGTTTTTGATGAATTTACGATTGAGATTCGATTTCACTCAGACTGCTACCATTACCTGAATGTGTAATGTTTTAGGTAATATTGATATCATTGAAGTTTTACTTGAAATAATATTTTTGCATACTTCAAATTTCTAGTTACCTCAAGCCTATTTCCAAAGTCTAGTCTTAGCCTATTGTAAGTAGTTTGTTCTGTAGCAAACCTAATTAGTGTTGAAATCGTCTCATAAACATACATCAATACAAATTATAGGAAACTAGTTTTCAATAATCAAATTACCGCTGAATATACGGAATACCATCAAAAACAACAACAACAATTAACACTAATAACAAAAAAAAAAAACTGATAAACATCAAGTCATCATTAATAAATCTAATAAAGTATTTCGCCATTGATTTTTCCCCCATATCATCTTGGGGATAATAATAATTTCCTCCAGCGCTGAACTATGACTTGGCTTTAACAGCAACGCCAACGCGCCGAAACACTCTCGGCGATTTATTTCGCATTAACAGCAATATTAGTTGTTAATTATCTGGGGCCCGACGATGATAGAGCACTATCTGCTCGACTGCTTCTCCTACGACTTTTCTTCTTATTGAATTTTTCTCATTTGTTGTTGCTCTTATTGTTGCAGTAAGTATTAAGTATTGGTGGCTTCATTCATTTGCTCTTTAGAATAACGAACGTGTGTGTATCCGATTTGTTCTTTCCACAGCTTAAAGATGCTGCCGATTTGCCATAAGAACCATTGCGAAATCAAAATACCAAAGAAGAAGGAAGGAAAAAAAAGACCAATGAACTTTAAGAAATTGGGTAAAACTGTTTAATAGAGAGAGAGAGAAAGAGAGAGAGAGGGAGGGAGAAAAAAAATGAAATGAAAATGATTTTCGTTTTCGGGGCTTAATTACAGTTTTGCGTGAGGCTATTGCCATTCGTCATATTTACCGAAATAATTGCATTCGGGCAGCTGTTTCGACAATTTTGCAAGAATTTTGCTTTTTCTTTGTCAAGAATCTGTTCTTCTACTTTGTTTCTAGTGTACCAGAAACCCAGAGTTTTTATATATTTTTTGCAAATGGAATATTGCATAAATTACATTTTATTTGAAATAATTTTCATATTACATAGCCGGGGCTGCCTACAGACTCCCACCGGCAGCATATTCAGCACCATAAACAACCTTTGAATGCAACCATATTTAACCCTGGACCTCCTAAAACACCCACCCATCTTTCGAGCACACACACACACTAGCACACACTTAGTGCTGTAAAGTAAAGTAAAGTAAAGTACTTTGGCCCTCTACATAAGTCCATGTTTGAGTACGTGAGTGTCCATGGTGCTGTTGTTGTTGCTGGCGTCGGCGGCGTCTGCACTGTTTTTAATGCAAACGGTGTACGGCTACCATTCGCGTCTGTTGTGTTGTTCCTGCATATCATTTGCGCACATCTTCGTACTGCCAAAAAAAGATAAGCAAACATCAGTTAAAGGCAAAGCCAAGTTGAGAGTAGTGCGTTACAATGAAGTAACGCCAGTACACCCCACGGTACTCGGTACCTACTCTCGGTGCAGAGTAGTCATCGCAATCGTCCTCTTCGTCGTTGCCATTGTTGCGCTCAGTGCCCCCGCAGTGGCTCGTAAATAAGTTTTATTGTTGTTCCTGTGTTCGCTTTTCGTATGGAAATTACCGGGTTGCCTGCCAGTCTCCACAGCCAGTCAGCCATCCAATGTGCAATGTGAAAATTATTTCATGACGTATAAATTTGCAAGACACAAAAAAGGGTACGAAATGGCTTTAACGCCCATTTTTTTTCTCTTTGTATTTTTTGTTGCAGTATTTCGTTGTATATAATTTTTTTTCTTTTTCAAGTTGTTGTTGTTGTTGTTGTTGTTGCCTGAATTATATCCTAATGCCGCTGATGTATGGAAAGCGTGAACGCAATTGTTTAATGCAGTCTTTGTAGTTTTGGTGTTAAGGTTGGTATTACAGGAATTTTAGGGGAACAATCCCCTGCAACCTATAGTTGTAGAGTACAGAAAGGAACTTCATAAATCAAACAAAATTTATATTAAAACATTTCAAATGCAAACTAGCCTAAGCTTTTCATTAAATGGTTCGAGGTCTCAGCAATTCTTTTGCATACCATATCTATTAAAAAGGTTTAAGCTAGACAAAAAAGAAAAATGTTTAAACATTTTAAAATTTTCTATACATGATCGTAAACGTAGAACGTAACATTTGACATAAACCCAATTATCGGGGGCGTGCATCTCATGAAGTTCATTCCGTTTTTTGAGCAACCAAATGGCTAAACTGCTGTGCATAGCCGAAAAGAAGACAACTTTATGCTGCTCAACGGAAAATTAATACGAACAACGGCGAGCGGCAGCAATAGTGCACAGTGTAACGTGTCCTTAGTAAAAGTGGACAAAAATAGTAAATGCTGTTCTGAGTGAAATATTATCTTTAAAAGAGAATTTAAATATTTTAACATTTTTTGTTTTCATATGTGGATGCGAACGAGGCAGCAGACGTGCGTGCGAGAAAAGCAGCCGCAATGCTTCTTACAGGACCAGAGTCATTCTGCAGTAGGGGTGCGCATAATATCCGAAATATGCTCAGAGAAAGAGTAAGATTTGACATGGGTCCTGGGCTACGATAGACCAAATCTCTCCTTGGTAAGTACAAGAGGAAGAAGTTTGAAGCTTGCATCGGTCTACGCCAAAATCGGCTTTGAATTCTAACGGAGCTCCTCACTGGTCATAGTAGACTGAGGGGGGGCATTTTAAGCTATGCTCAAATGAGGATGTAGAAAATCCGGGTCATGTACAAAATTCTTGTGGAGCTATCATCCATACAAGGTTTAGTAGAGGTCCTTAAACAATTTTCAGTTTTATGATTCGTGGAGAATGCCCCCATTTCATCCAACACGGAAATCAGACTGAGTGCCACTCCCACCCTTTATTTAATAATTTTATAATTTTCCTGAATATGACTTTTGTCCACAGACGTTACATTGTGCAGCGGCCACACCAGCATAAGTAAAAGCTCCATCGCAGGCAACAATGGCGAATGTCTCTCGTAACGATAACAAATTGGTCATTTGACATTTGAATGAACGAAAATGGTAACGCCGAGGAGGTTAGAGCACAAAATATATGTGAGAGGGGGGGGCAAACAGAATAAAAGTGGGAGACCTTTCAAAAATATGAGGCTGTGCAGCAACGCCAAGTAGTAAAAGTAGAAGAAGAAAAAGGTGTGTACTCAAATCGTTCCACTTTAAGTGCTTCATTTTGTCTAACTAAGTTGGCAACATTGTTTCATTTTTGTTGTTTTTTTCTAAGTTTTTTCGGTACCCATGTAATTGCAATTGCAATGAGTAAAATGAAAAATCCTCGGAGAGTAACAAACGGAAAAAATGGGTGTAGAAAAACTGAAGGGGTAGAAAAATGGCACGTCAGTGTGATTGTGAAGAAGTGCATTCAGTTTAAAATTTATTTCATACTTTTATTGCATTTTATGTACTATTACTTATATTTTTTGTTAGTGGCATTTTTTTTACTTTTATTTTTGACATTTGATCTTGCTGCAATGATTATGAAATAGTTGGTGGAAAAAAATCCGATTGCCAACCTCAACCTACTGCAATGTGTGTGTGTGTGAATTTGTGTGTGTTTGTTGCTGGAAAATGGTATGAAAATGCAAAATAATGTATGAAAATGCGCGTCGAGGCGTGTTATTATCATCATCGCACACTGCACTAGCGTAACTGACAGCTTGTGTTCGCTTGCAGCGAAATCCGAAACGGTTGCTCTGACTAGTGCGCTCTACTTAGATATAATTCCACTGGCATTTCGTATGTATTTTGGTTTGGTTTTTTTTTATTTGAATTTTTTTTTTGGCATTTTAATGCAAATATGCCGCACACAGGTATCGTATTCAAATAGCTGATGCTGTGCCGCTGCTGCACTGCGCCTTTAAACCGCACTCGCTTCCCTTCACTAAGATCTTTACTTGGCTTCCATCGCGAAGGTTCTTTGACATTTAAGTACTTCTTCTACTTTAGTATTTATTTATTATTTCTTATTTTTTTTTTCTTTGTTGGCATTATTTTTGTGTCACTTTTGGCACTAAATAAATTCAAGTGGCTTCGCTGACATTCATTGCATGGTGTTGCATTGCAATTTGCGCTCTTGTCGGCTTGACGAATGTTGAAAGAAATAAGAATAAATCGGACACCTTTGACGGGAATTAAATTAGAAGAAATACTTAAGAAAAGATTACCTTGCTAAGGTGACTACTTTTGTCGGCAGTGTATTACATTTGAATGTAATGAAATAACTTCGATTTGTAAGGGTAAGTGGATGTAACAAAAACAAACTTGCCGTGTCCAACCTTCGCAATTGGGGTAACACTTGGTATGGATACAAACTTGAAAACAACGAAAGTGAAGCTGGGGTTTATGGTCCTGAATTCCAGAAAGCTATACCAATGGATAATTACTCAATAATATTCCAATCTAAGTATGTTCGAGATAGTGTCGCAAGTAGACTATGCGAGCACATCTTGTCAGATAGTCAAGCTCCACTTAAAGCTCAAAGATGGTCCTTGACTGCATCGAAGCCGTAATCTCACTAAGAAAAACAAATAAGTTAGAGCTCAGTGGCATTCCGGGACATGAAAGATTTGACGGCAACGAAAGAGCCAATTTCCTAGCCAACGGCTAAAGGATATACTGCAGAAGTTGGGAAGCAGAAAGCGCGGGGAATTTTACAGAAATAATTCCTCGGGCACAACAAATCTGACCTCCGTATCCCCACGGGATACTTAATGGAATACTGGCCATTTTACGAAGATGGAACTATCCTACAGCGATAACTGTAGACTCTGTGAATCAGCGGCAGAAACGTCAGCACACATTATATGCGTGTTCTAGGCGATTAGCAGAAAAAGACCAATCAAGTTTGGGTGTATCTTAGTGACCCCTAACAAAATCTGGAACACAAATCCAGAAAATGTGGCTAAATTCATTAACAGCTTAAACCTGAATACAGAATACAGGCCCGCACAAAAGGTCTTATCGGAAAAACCCGTTTAGAAATCAGTAGTTTGTGTACGGGACCGGATGTCAAAGTCGAATATAGGCTTCTAGAACCATAGTAGGTCAATAAATTTTTATCTCAAACTGAGTTTGGCGGGAGCTACAGATGACACCAGTCTTTCGATTTACATATGATTTATTATTCAAATGAAAAGCGGATCCTCAAGACGTTCACCCACAACTTTCCCACCACTAACTAGTTAAAATTCAAAAACCAATTCGATAAAATCTGTTTGTTTCATAATAAATTCGTATTTGCCTATTAAAACCGTTTTCTTTTTGCCTACCGCCTTCCAATATTTATTGACAAACACCTTTCGGCACCTATCGCATACAACTTAACAATACACTCTTTGGCTAAATATTATTCACACCACTTCTATCACCAGCACCTCCCGTACTGGCAATTCAGTGGAAATCTCGTAAATATCACAATTTAGAAATGGAAATGGTTGCAGAACACACCCACCGCACCAACACAGAGGGGCGTCGATGCAAATGATTTTGAAAACCCATTTCACGACTTGATAAAAAAAAAAATAATAACACCAAAAGAAACTGCCACTCGACACGACAGACAAATAAGTGGAAAAAATACTGATGGCATTCAGGCAACAAACACAAACACACACACACTCGCACACACACACATGTATACGTCGAGATCAATGTATTGGAAATGCCTTTTGGTTACAGTTACAACAAATCCAACAACACCATCGAGTGCAAATGTTGCAAATGCCACAACGACAGGCCGCAAAGAAATCAACAAAAAAAAATCTAACCGGTTTCCCCACAATCGCTTTTCTCGCATCTACTAAAGTTCACTTTTTGTTCCCCTCCACAGCATTTGTTATTGTTGCACATTTACCAACGATTGCTTAAGCCGCATAGGAAAAACCCAACAACAAGAAATGGTGGCCGAAAGAAAAAAAATCAGTTCAATGAAAATGGCCACTTCTTTTTCCAACGTGGCCAATTGGAAAACTGAAAATTGCCCCCAACAACGAACAACCACACGAATACAAATGAAGCGGCCAACTGCACCCGCTCAGTCAAGTTGACTGCGGCACTGTCGGCTTCAGGATCATGAGTCATTTAACGAACAGTGGGGCAAATTGTTGTTGTTTTTTTTTTATTATTGTTGTGATGATGATCGCCACCATAGTCATCATCGTTTCTCTACTTTGGTTGCTGTTGTTGTTGTGGCAGGTAATACCCAACCAGGTTAAATGGCCAGTATTTGCATGCGTCCAATATGTACTAAAGTCTCATTCTTTTTGAGTTCATGAGTAAATATTCCATTTCCGTGCCATGACTGTATCCACTTCTCACAGGCAATGTTAACTGACAAATGGCTTCTGTCGTTGTGTGACATTTTTCCATTTTAATATTGAGAGAATGAGTGGATACACTGTGGAAAAACGATTCAAAAGTATAACATTTTGTAGCAATTCCTATGACAAATGAAGTAAATATAACGTATTTTCTGATATTTCTTGTAAGGACAGCAAGTCCTCTCGAGAGCGCAATTACGAAAAAGTTTTCATTGTGAATCTGCACATCTCACTCTGTATGAGTCGCCTTACTTTCTTTTTGTAACGATATGAGCCAGACCACTGGAGCAGCAACAATTTTATGGCATGCTTTAACCCTTTATCTATTATTTCAGAAAACCTAAGTATTGCATCCACCGAATTGTTGCCGAATCCATGATTCGAGAATTAAGAGGTTAGTGTACTCTCAGTAACTTTGACACACTGTTGCGTCAAGAATGATATTTTTTTCATAATTTTTTTTGAGTATTTATCAAGAGTTTATCGATAATTTCGATTTCCCTTCATTCCCGATCATATCAAAATTTTGTTCCAATTCTATATTGTTCCTATCTAATTCCATTATGTTCCAGTTCCATTTTCATTTCGTTCCCGACATCATTTCCAGTCAAATACAAATCGATTAAGTATTACTCAAGATGAAGGAAAATTATGAAGCTTTGAGAATAATGAAGATTTTTTGATATTTTATCGATAATTTTTATAAAGTTCATAGATATTTCATCAATAATTTTTCAATATTAATCGATAATTTCCGGATCTATTTCACAATTTTTATCCAATTACATTTTGTTCCGGTTCCAATTTCATTTCGTTCCAGTTTCATTACTAACTCGTTTCCGACCAATTAAAAAAAAACGTCCAAATCGGGACAGTATTTCTCAAAATAGACGGAAAAATACATATTTGGAAGGCGTGTTTGTTCTCCGATGTTGTCCATTTTCAATACCAATCATGAGCAAAAATATGAGGAATGGAGTCGATAGATCAAAAGCTATGGCAGTTATCGTACGACAGACGGACGGCCAGACGATCATAACTGAATCAACTCAGAAGGTGATGCTAATTAGGAATATATAATTTTCCATATCGGACACGCCTCCTTATGGGCGTTACACACTATGGCTAGTGTGTAGGGTAAAAATTGCATTGTAACTTTTAATACCTTACATTTGACTTAAGAATATTCCTTAACTAGCTTTGAATACATTTTATGAAAGTACGGACTTAAGTTATCAATTAAACTAATTAAAAATCAAAATCGACAACTAATCGCCTCCACACAAGCACTCCAATATGATATCGACAATCATGCCAATTACTTTTGACAAAGTGTACACCATTTAATTCAATTTATGGTAAACTTTTTTCCCTGCATTGTTCTCAGATACTTTATGAATTTTGCACGTTACAATGTACGACGACAACGAAAACAAAGCGACAATAATAACAATAACTGGCATTGTCAATATGGCGGAATACTGCGCGGGAGGATTTCAATTCGAATGAATTGCAGGCAGCAAGGTTGCTTTTGTATTTTTACTCGACAACAACTGAAAAGCCATACGGCAACGAAACCGAACCGGTGAAGTGGTAAAATGCTTTACTGCACCATATATACATGTACGCCTGCAATGGACAAAAGAACGCCACCAAGTAGCAAATGTTGTAACTTAAGAAACAATTTCAGTTAAAAACAAGTAAAAAGAAAAAGCAAAAAAGCATAAAAACGCGTAGGAACTCGAACTCAACTTACCGGAAAAACGACATTAAAATGCAACTTGTCACATGTCAATTGAGTTTTTTTTTTACTTGAGTTTTTGTTGCTTTATTTTTATACTTTTTTTTTTTGCATGAGTCAAAAGGCAACATGCGGAGAGCGTCTCAGTGTGTACTGAAAGTGAAAGGAAGTTGACCTCTAAAGTTGCGAGCATTTAAATTTATTCAAAAAGAAAAATGAAAAATAAGAGGGAAAAAAACCAACCAATTGAATCATGGCAGTTCAGTTCAGCGTACACCAAGTAGTTTATTTTAATAACGAATTTTAATGGCATTCAAGCAAAAGAATATTAATAAATGGACACCCGTTTATATTTTTTGTAAAAATAGCTTCCGTGATTGACATTTCTTTTGTTTACTCTTTTGTCCAAAATCCGCCAAACGTAACTAATTGTCAACTTGACCCATTAACGCTCACGCTGTTGTTGTTGTTTTTAGATTGAAATTGTAGTTTTTTTTCTGGTTGTTTCGATTATGTTTCATTATATAGAGTTTCAACCTTGGGTGACAACTCAAATGCGTTGCGCCAACTGGCAGCTCAACTCTAACGAAATATAAATAAAACCACAAAAAAACCGTAACACTTCAAATTACTTATTTTGACTATAAATAAAATAAAATAGAATAAGAAAAAAAACTCTCAACAATTAAAGCAAACTTTAAACCAGAAAAAAAACCGTTGACATTTAAGTGCTACGTATTTGTATTTGCCCGCAAATAAATTTAACAAAAAAAAAAAAACTATTTAAAAAAGTTAAAATGCAAATTAAAAAATGGCTTTGACATTCAACCAAACTCTTTTTTTGTTCAGAAAACAAACAGCCACTTGGTTGAAAATGTGAATTGAAACTGTGCGGATTTTGTCAGCTGAATTTAACGGGTTTTTCAAATGGCTTTTGGTGTAAAATCGTTTTTGTTGTCATTCAATTGGCTATAAAACAATATGAATTAACAACAAAAAAATATATACATATGTATAACAGTAATTAAGGCAATTTTGTGGTCATTTTAATACAAATTTAAATCAATTGCGATTTCAATTAAGTGGTGAGAAATTATGTACTATGAGGCATTTGCAAGTGTTAAATATTTATTGATATTTACATATTATGAGTCGTTCAGAATAAAAGGGCGATGAAATATGACAAGTGGTAAAGTCCATCGAAGAAAAAAACCAAGGAAATATTACACCGTTCGACAAAAATCAACTTTTAGTTTTTTTTTTTTCCCAGTTTTTCGAGATCAATTCTTAAACGCGTTTAAAACGCATTTATGCATTTTGTATTTTTCTTATGCACATAAAAATTCTTCAAAAATACAGTTTTGATTAAATTTTTAATATAAAATAAATGCACATTTTATAGGGGAAAACATTCCTTTAAAAAACATGTAAACTTTTTATAATCGGATGTAAACTCACACCGCTAGACTAGAAACAATTCAGAAATTTAAAAAGTCGGTTTTAGAACTCCCCTTGGGGTTTTTCCTCATTTTTATTTTTAATAGTGTTTTCTACATTTTTTAAATATTAAAAAAAAATTTTATAAAAATCTAGAATTTTATATTGCAAAAAAAAATTATTTGCTCTTGTCGATTTTATTTTTTTTTCATCTACCTATTAGTAAAGTCTGAAAACCTCTCCCCAAAATATTTTTCTTCCCTGACGTTACCCCAACCAGAGAATCTAAAATAAACCAGTAAGGAATTACCCCTTATCAATGAACTTTGCGCCGTAGATGGATGGACTGACTAAGAATTACGGTATGTTTATTTTTCTACCAACTGAAGAAATTTCTAGTCATCACAGCGTAGGTAAGACCTTTGCCAATTACCAAAGACAAGGATTACCCATCGCACTGTGAAAGCTTGTCCGTACAACCGTCATTGTATTTGCATATTATGAAAAAGGTGAGTCTCTGAATCTTGAGAGTCAAATTGCTAATTTGAATCGAAACAAGACATTTCCCTTCAGACATGCAGACATCTATGACATTTCTATTCATTTTATTTAGACAAAGGAAAAGAAATGAATGCAACAACAAAATGTGACACCTGCCTGAGAGCCAAACTACATCATCAAAGCCAGCAATTTATTGTGAAAATCAGCTTTTAATTTGTTAGACAATAGAAGAAGAAAAAATGTGTGCATAATTTACAGTGATGATAAAAGAATTTTGTTTGGAATATGATAAATTTATTGTATTAAAAATTTAAGTATTTTTTTATTTGAAAACATTTTTTTGTAGTTTTTTTTTTTACGATGATGTTATTTTTTGTAGTCTTCGGGCAATTAAATAAATTGCTTTTTATTGTCATTTCAGAATGATGAGGAGGGACAAGGCAGCCACAAATGGGCTTTAGTGGAATGACCTTGTGCTGGCTGAGGTGGGGAGAAATTAAAGGGGGGAAAAACAGTGGCTGCCACTGTTTTACCGTTAAGGCTTTTGTAAATTAATACAAATTTATTGACACATGTTTTCTTTTTTTTTTGTTTTTTTTTGTTTTGTATTGTTTTTTTGCGATAACAATTTAAAAGCGCCATAATTGGTTATTTTCGAACAATGATTAATTCATGAAATTATATTAAAATATTTACTGATGCCAGGAGAAATATTTAAATTTATATTAATTGAAGTATAAGTGCAGTGGATGGTGGTGTGCACGCAATTGCTTCAAAATAAATTAACAACAATTAAAAAGGGCAAATTGTGCGTGAAATGCGGCCATTTCGTTTCAATATTTCACAGCCAGCGTATATGATAATAATAATTGTTGCAATTATGAGACAATTGCACATTTCACAGTCAATAAAATGACACTTAGCCAGCGGCAGCGCAGCAAAGTGTTTATTGTAAAATATTTTATTTTATTTTAAATTAATTGAGAAAAACAAAATGAAATTTATGTACACAAAATGACTTCAGTTGTGCTTTTCATGTGATTCGGTAAAACAAATAATTACTTTTTTAATAAGGCCACTTTGGAAAGTGAAATTGTCTTTTTCCAATTCAAAATAATAATTCGTAATCATGGAAAAAATGTCTAAAACTCAAGAATTCTCCAATGTGATCGCACAAACAATTTAAATTGTAAATGAAAAAAAACATTAAAGAAAAAAATGATTTCAATAATCAAAATGTTGCCTTGTCATTGAACCACCTTCGCCATCACCACTGCCACTGGGGCTCCACTCTCGTCCTCCATTAACACTCGAAATTTACTTTCATTTCTAATTATCGTAATTTTCAATAAACGGTTTTTTGCGATTTCAATCTCATGGATATGAGCGATGGAGACGTCGTCATCGTTAGATATGGCCGTTGGCCACACTTTGCTGCCAACTGGTATTTTTTTCTTTGTTCATAAGCATACAGTTGATTGGCAATGATTTTTTGTTGGTTTTTTTCTATTCGTATAATTGCTGTTTTGATTTATTGATTTGGTTTTTAAGCGGCGCTACACCCACACCCGCCTTTCGCTCTAATAAACAATGATTTTTCAATAATAATGACAGTTCCGTGACGCAGTCCACCCCCACTTACCTTATATTTCGTATGAATTTCAATTCGTTTTTGTGTGTGAATTGTCTGGCATTCGATTTAATCCATTCGCTTTCAGTTAGTTTTCAGTTTAAGGTAATCCACTGAAAATAGAAAATTTTTGAGATTTATGAGTAAGTGGTTTTGTATGGATAGTGGCGTTGTAAAGGATATTTTAGTAAATTCATCTTAAAATTAGAAAAAATGTATTTTTTTTTCATTCCGAATTAGGGATTATTCCATTTGGGGCTGCAACCTAAAACACGTTCTCACAAATAAATACTTGAGTCCCCAAAAAAAACACAAGACACAAGAATTTCGCGGTTTTTTTTAAATTATGTTTAAAAGGAAACTCCAAGGGCCACCTGTAGTTAATCAGCTATAATCAGGTAGGCCTTAAATTTTTCTAGATTTATTTAAAATATTTTTGATTTTTTTGGTTTTTTTTATTATCGTTTATTATTTTGATGAAATACCCACATAAATTATTAACAAAAGTATAGTTTGTTTGGTTTATTACAAAAAAATTATACAGTGGTCCAACCGACAACATTTTTTTTATTGAGTAACATTTACTATGTTTTCCAGTAATATTCGAAAAAGAATTGCAAAATATCCAAAGTTAAATATTGTGAATCGGGAAATTATTTTTTTCAAATGCATAAATAGATTGTGAATTTTAAAATCAATTTAATAAACAAAACTCGTTGTGCCACGATGTGGAATGGACCACTTTGCTTCTCAACAACCTCACACTAACGATTCTATGTGGATGGAAGTTCAAAAAAAAAAAATAATTTAAAATGGATAAAAGTAATTATTTAAGTGTTCTCAGATGAAAAATAATCTGCACTTAGTTTTGACGATAAAATTTCTAAATTATTTACTCTCATATACCACAGACCGGGAAAATTGTGACTCAGCTTTGCTCAAGCTAAAACATTAAAATAGTGATTCCCTCACATGTGTACTGCATTTTCTCCAAATATACTACGCACAAATATTAGCCAAGTTGGAAGATATAGGAAGAAATAGGGTACACACTGTTTCAAGTTTTTTCCATTTTTCCTATTTGCTTGAAAATCATCAGAGAGTGACCAAAAATTATATAACAACCACTTTAATAAAAGTTGCCACGCCCAGTTTTGCAATATTGGACATTTTCTTGCGAAACATAAGAGAGTCACAAATAGTATTCCACACAACTTTTTATATGAATTCCTGATAATTTCCGAATGATTGGTAAACTCCTTCTACCTTTGTCCACACCGAGAGAAAAAAACTGTTAAAAACCATCCGACAGTCGGAAAACCGTTTAATTGACAGCAAAAATTGTTACAATTATCAATTTTCGCTTTTATTTTAACAGTTTTCACTGTCAACAGCGAAAATGTTATTTTTTTTCTCTCGGTGCAGTTAGATTCGAATTTTAGACCAATGAGCGCCTCATATTGGAATAGTTAGTGACTTTTCGAAAGACCCTCACACATGCAACATCAACACTAACATAATTTTGCCTTTTTCAAAGTCAATATTGCCTCTGAAATTTACCTTCAGTATTCTTTTAATCGTTCTTAGCGTTTTTTCTAGGCTTCATGGGGGTCCTCAAAGGCTAATAGGCAATTTTGTTGAGGAAAACAATGAACAAATGCTCAAAGAAAAACGCATGGACTCCCTGCCAAGAACAAATGTAAAAGAGAAGGGCGAACCTTCATTAACATCTTCATCAGCGCATTATTTATCAGAACTATAATTTGCTTAAAAGCATTTCAAACAGTGTTTTGCTAGACGTTGAATTCGCCTCGTGAATCCGTTAATGATTAGTTCTTTTGAATCAGTCCCGTGATGAACATTTTCTGCTCTACATAAAATTGATAATTCACCGAATGAAAATGGTGCCCCGCTATGCTTAATTTAATTTGTTTTGTTTAAGTTTTGTTGAAGAAGTATTCCAAAGTAGAACAGTTAGAAGAAATATTTGTCTTTAACTAACTGTGAAAAATTGTACGCAAATTATATGAAATTAAAGTTTGTGAAGCAAAAGAAAGGAAAACATTTCACAAAAAATCTGAAAGAAAAAAAAACGATAATTTCCTTCAGCGAGTGCCTAACACAAAAGTCGCACTCACCATGCTAATTGCACAGAGCGCGCCCTACTGACCCCAAATCGAAACCACCAAAAGGTTTCGAGAATTTGTGGCCAGAGAAGGAAAAAAAAACATTTCAGTTAAGAGGTACAAACTATATGGAAATTCACACTTGTGCCAAAATGTATGCTTTTAACATAAACATGCGAATTATCAGAAGAAAAGCTCAGCCAACGTCGACCGAAGTGAGTCACTTAATGGTGGATTTACCGGTTCGCACACAGACATGACTTAATCCCCGAACATATCGAAATGGAAGTTTATTAGCGCTGATGTGTTTGAGAAATGTGGCAAAACTGAGCAAGAAAACAGCCCAAGTGATAAAAGTCACAACCACAACTGGGCGAGCGCACTTTTAAGCCAATTGTGTGACAATTTGATGTGTAAAGTGTGTTAAATTCCACTTCCGTTAAGTTAAGCTTCAAGTAGCTGCGAAATGGAAGCAGAATTTCGGTGGAGTCTTAAACGGTTTGTGGTACAGCTTTTAGGCCAAATTATTATGGCAAATGAATTATTTCCAAAGAAGTGCGATTTTTTTAGTATTTTTTCTTCAAGCACTAAATCAAGCGCATTACTTGCACGAAACGCTCTGCGGGACGCTGACATATAAAAATAGCAGCATGATCGACTCGGAGGCACAGCAGCGAAGTATGAGCCACGAAGTATGGCGATGGCGACTTGACTTGGTCCAATCCGGTTGGATGTGATAGTCAGCCAGCCATCATTGAGCAGCAGCAGCAGTTCGTGCCTGGCTGTTACTGCTTTTTGCCATAGATACGCGCTATTCATTAGCGCACAATATGAACAGCAAACAACAACAACAACAACAACAGAACAAAAAGTAAGCTAAACTAAAGCTAAGGCAAGAAAAAAGTGGCTTTGACCGGTTTTCGGTATTGGTCTCGGGTTCTTTGCCTTTTGTATATTTTTGTTGTTGTTACCTTTACGTAGCTGTTTTCTTCTGACTTTTGGTGGCGTTTTGTCATTTTCGTTGTGAAATTAAATGCGAAGCCGTTAAAATTGTATAATTAAGTTATTGTAATTGTGTGGTTTGAAGGCCCTCAGCCGAGTTTTGTACCTTGGCGGGGATTAGGAGTGAAGCATTAAATTAATATTGAGAAATAAAAGGAAAGTAAATGAAGAAATGGCAGCAGGTACTTTCGAAAGTACAATATTCGCTTTAAGCCAATAGCAGTAATCAAATATTCAAGAACATCATGAACTTCATTAACTCCGCTTGTTCGTTATTCTTAACCGCCATCATCATCATCATCATCATTTTTTAACCAATATTAGGCCTCAATAACCATAACTTTTTTTTCTGGTTTTCTTTTTGTTTTTTTTCTTAGCCAAGTTGCTTCAAGACTTTTATTTAAGATTTTGTATTTACGTTTTGGTAAAAACCAAGTTGAAGGCGTATGCTTATACGCAGGCACCAGAAAAAAAAACACAACAACATTTGACCTACATCAAGTTTTCAAGTTGGTCTTTAATATTTTTTTCTCTCTCCCGTCGTCTCTGCTCGTTCATAAACAAAACCTCGCATTTGACTTTTGCGCATATTTGGTCAACTGCATTTGTTTCGTTTTCTTGTTGTTGTAGTAGTACTTTTTTTTTTTAAATTTTTGTTATGGTTGTCGTAATATTATTCATTAATCTGTTAACATTTTCTAGAGCCTACGCACTATTTTTTTCTTGTGACTCATATGAATATTTTACACTCATTTTAGTGTTTTTAGTGCATTCTGCAGTATTTTCTAATAGCAATTTTTCAGAAACCAGTTGCTTTTGCCAGTAAGTAAGTATCTAAGTTTGTTTCCATTATGCGCTTCAAGTAAAAAATTAGTTTTTATTAAGATGAAATCAAAGTTTTTAAGTTTCTGTGGTTATTCACATAACTTTCATTCGCTCTCTAATATGAAATTCTTAACAATAAATGCATTACAAAGAAACATAAATTAAACCTTCCACACATCATATGGCCGCAACAAATGGCAAACCGAAACCGAAACTGGAACCGAAAGGCGTATATGAAGTTTTATTTAATTCCACCGGAAAGCAAATGCCATTTTGCGCTGTCTGATTTATCATTATAACCTGAACATAAGGGCAATGAAGCACTTTGATACTGTCGTAAAATTGTCAAGAAGAGTGTTTACTTGTGAATTACATGTGAAGGCAAATGGTGATGACAATTGCCAAAATAACAATTAGACCAAGAATGGGCCGACACCCAAACAACAGCAATTATTATTAATATTGAAATTATATTATCTTTTATCTATGAGCTATGAAAAGTGACAAAATGTTTACATCTTTTGTATTTTCAAAGAATAATTTCATAACGTTCCAAAAATTGTTGGGAACTGTAGTTCCGTGTTTTTAAATAATTTGGGCTCATTGATGGTCAAATTACGCGAACCGAACCGAACAGCTGTAGTGCTTTTTCACTGATATATAACACGTTCAGAATAAAAAAGCTATGGCATGTAGTCAGCAGTAAATTTCATCGCCTTTTCATTCTGAACGTGTCATATGTAAGAACATGTACGAAGCGAAAGCATTCCGCAGACAAGTTCTCGTCGCTTAGTTTTATACAGTCAATGGAAAAATAGCAACAAATTGTTTGTAAATGCTGAAGGTTTCGGCTCTTAAAATTAAAAATTTTTATTGCTACACCTTTAATGGACGCAAAGGTACCCCTGTACGCCTATTTTTTGGACTACCCTATGCACTTTCAAATATTAAAATTACGCCTATAAAAGGAAATTATATTGTTTGTTGCTTCGTTGGTGAAAATACCTCTGGTCGAGTTCATCTCTATCTAGTGTGTTGGGCGTAAATTGGCTAAAGATGAGTTCTTCACTCTTTTAATAAGTAGCGCAATCCACTTTTAACCGTTTGCCTTTTCGTTTTTTCATCTGGGCAATAATCTTTCACATTTTGAAGAAGTCGGTAAAATAGAGCTGGTATGGTGCGAGAGTAAAAATTGTACAATTACTGCTGACACTCTCTAACTATAAAACCATCCATGACTGTATGTGTCCCTCGCTAATACTGCAGGCATCCATTGTGCATATCTCATGTCTATCATAGAATTTAGGTCTTAGAAATAGCACAGTTGACTCTCAGATTCCCTGTCGTCCTTATAAGCGTGGAACCGTTTCTTTTGATTCTAAATCTCGGAAGCAACTAAAGACTGAAACCCATAGAATACGGCAACTTCAATTATGACAAAATATAAAATTTGTCCATCTTTTTTACGATGCAGTGTTTTGACAGCACCTGATTTGTTGTTGGTGTGAGGAATTAGAGTATATGAAGTATTCTATGGGTTTCCGGCTCAAATAACTAAAATAACGTCTGGCCGGTGTCATTTATTTTTTAAAGTATAGGAAGTTGAAAACATTCAAAATGCTTAACGAAGTAATACGACTTAATTTCCGGTTGCCAACGAATGCGCCCCCATGACAGTTATATAATTTCAAAGATACATTCAATTCAGCACAGGAGCAAATGTGCGTGCCCGACTTTGAATCAAGCATGAACACAATTAATTCTACTTTTGATTTTTCAAATTCAATATCAATGAAAAAAGAAACACTCGACCGACAACAAAGAAGCAAATGAATGAGCGTACGGGAAAACAGCCTTACCGACTAATAATAATGATGCCCGATTCAAGGCTGAAAAGTTATGAGTTCAAAACAAAACGAACAACAAAAAATTGGTTATAATTGCATAACGCATTGCCAACTGACAACAACAATCGAAAACTGAGAAAAAAAATTATTATTAAAATTATTAATAACAAAATGGAATCAATGTCAATTTTGAATTATTATACATACATACATACATACATTAATACACACGTACAGCAGCAAAAAAAAACCAAAACGAAACGAAATAATAAATAAATGTTAACCATAAGCAAATCGCTGAAAGCAACAATTAGGCACAATGCGATTTATTTCGTCTCATAGCTCAAATGAATCGAACAGAGATATACAAAAAAAAAGCACAGCACAAAACCAATGATGAAAACCGATATTGGGCGTCGGACAGACGGCCAGGGCAGAAAGACAGATGGCCAGAGAGACCGATGGACCGATGGACGGATCGGGAAAAAGTTGAACAAATCGACAGACTACTCTGCTGGATAAGTTAAGCAGATGAAATAGTTCCGATGCATACGAACTCACTCAAAGATTCAAAGAGAAAAATGTCTAACAAAAGCTAATACGTGTGAGCGTTGTTGTGTGTCTGTGTGCTAAACATTTCCCCATTTGAAATCAATTTTTTGAAAAAGTAATCCGAAACGCTTTTGTTAACTGAAATTTCCAGTTTCCGCTATGTGCCATTGAAGATATTTTGCCATTGACATTCGCTGGTCGATGTCTTCTCAGCTTCAGTCCATATGTGTATGTGTCTGTGTGTGTACTTGTCAAGCTGCGACGGTGATGATGATGATGATTTGGTTTGCGTCTTTTTTTGTTAATGGATTGTTCGCTTTGTTTCTTAACTGAAATGCATTTCGAAGCGAGACAAAAGATTTTCGCCATGGCCAGCTTGGACGTCTAACAAAATGAACGGTTTAATATTGCACGCCACATGAAGCAAGGCAATTACAGTTATTTGCCAAGACAATAGAGGCCTTTGTCAAATTGGTAATTAAAGACGTTTTAAGTGAGTGTTAAAGAAAATATTTGAAATTCATATTTTTCTTATTGTAGTTGCCTTGTAGTATGTAAAGTAGTTTTCTATACCTATATGAAAACGATTTAGATAGTTTAAGGTGATTGTTAATTTCAACACCTTTTAATAGCTTTATTAGACTCTTTTGTAATGGTATGTAAGGAAGCATCGTGTATTTGATAAATCGTGTGAATGTGGTAAGAGTGTTAGAGAAATTTAGACTCGCTAATACTTATCAAAGCTCTAGTCAACAAATGTTAAACCTTATAAAAATAATTCTGTTTCTAGCTGTAAGTAAATGGTTTCGACTCCCTTTTGAAATTATGATCAGAAAGTTTAAGAGACCATCTTGGTAAGACCGAATATGAAATTCCTTGCACCTGAAACGGAATGGGAATGGAGCTGGAACGAAATAGAAATGAACCGGAACCAAATGCAATTGGAACAGAATGGAAGTGGAACAGGAACAGGAACAGGAAAGAAATGGATCGAAACAAGGTGGAAATGGAAGAAATGGAAACTATCGAAAATCGCTATCCTTATCCGTATCCTGCTTACTATTTATATTTGTGCCAAGGAAGCGAAAATACTTTTTTTTTTCTTATATCCGAAAGGTAAATATCTTAATTTTCGGTATTAAGTTCTATTCAAAATTAAATCCTATGCTTACAGATTTCCGTTCGATTGCATTGACATAGTTTGTGCTTACGGATTTTTGCATTTTGCTTTACACTCTTTTCTTCGTTTAGGTAGCTGAGAATGAAGTGTTCTTTTTATATGGAGTTTTTGTGCTCTCTCTCTCTCTTTCTCTCTCTCTCTATTCACAATGATCAGGGATGTAAGATTGTCGGGAATTACCCATTTTGCGGAGAATTTCATGTGTGCGGGTGTGGAATTTTTCCATTTCACTTCTCTGTTGTGAATGTCTGTATTTTTGTACGTGGACAACGCCACGGGTGAATGCTAGTACATAAATAAAATCCTATTGCTTATCTGTCTGTCCCGATGTCCGTCTTCACCTTCCAGAGGCCACCAGTGAACCTAGGACAGCTCTCGCGCAGCCACCAGTGGGCCTAGAAAACTGTAATTCAGCATAAAGATATTCTGTGAAAGCATGTCTAGAGATTCTTGATCAGAAAAGGATTCAATGTGAGTCCAAGGGAGGTCGATAAGAGGGTCCATTTTATTCTGTACCTTTTCCATTTCCTTCCAGTTTTGATAGCAAAAAAAAAACATTATCAAAATCACACGAAACTACGATGCATTTAATGTATTTTTAAAATACTTAAAACATAAAAAGTTTCCTTTCACCATTCCTCCATAGCCACACTCAAATGCTCTGAAGTGTAATAGCAAAATGTTCAGTATGTGAAAAGCCAACCTTCTTCGTAGCATATCAATTTCCAATCGATTCATTCAGTGAAAATGTCACACAGATTACGTGACATCGTTACGATGACACAGTTTAAGATTTATGCACACAACAACAACAACAGCAGCAACAGCAATCGCAACCAACCATCAGTGAAACCCAGAAGACACCATAAACAAATGCTCACCACAGCCTATACCGAGATAGCCTACCTTAAACAGCAAAGCCTCAACGAACCACCACCTGAGGCCGGCCACACAAACGCCCACAACTTATTGAAATGCAAACGATGATCGCAACCAGAGTTGGTGGTGGCCAGTGAAGCCGCAAAGCACGAAAGTTAACAACTTCACAAACACGAAACGACCAAATTGTAATGAGCCAAGTTAATAGACAACAACAAGTAAGACTACAAATTCGAATTGAAATTAAAATTAAAATTAAAAACAAAAGTAACAACACGACATTGCATCGAAATTAGGAGCAACAACCCAGCACACGAAAAGCACGCCTACATAAGGCACCGACAACGGCTTACATACATGAAATTTCAACGTATTCGCTACCGAATTTACGCACTTTGCCTATTAATAGTTGGAAAACAAAAGATTTCATTAACTCAGCACTTCATTGACACTTCCCCTCATGTACCTTTACCCACCTTTTGCAACGTTTTCCCATTGAAATAGAAATTGCCATACGTGTGCACAGTAAATGCAACGTGAGCGCGGCATTTACACTTTGGAGCATTTTGCAGAACTTTTCTTTCATGTATGTGTTTTTTTGTTTGTGTTTCCTTTTTCACTTTTTTCCCCTACCTTTTTTTCCATTTAATTTTTTAGCATTTTATGTTTTGGTGTCACTTTTGACTTTCATCATCGTCGGCATTATCAGACAACGTACAACTGCAAAATAGCGAAGAAAGAACATGCAGCAGACAAAAGCAAAGCAAAGCCAAAGGAAAAGCAAAAGCAACCATCATACAAACGAATCAGCCAACATGGCCATTAGCGTGAACGACACGACGTGAGCCATGAATGAGTTCCCATTAACCACGTTAATGCGGAATGCCATTTCAAGTATTTTTCCTTTTGTTGCCATTAGTTGCAATGTGACGCTTCAGCGGCACACACACACACTAAATGTACATTGAGGTAGGGAAGTTTATGTAGCAGACGCGAAGGGGTGCGGACTTCTTGCACTACGGAATGCAATTCGTAAATAAATTGAATGAAAAGCAAAAGAGAAATAAAACATTTTCTTTCACTACGTTTTTTTTTTTCGCTTGTTTGTAATTTATGTCTTTTAATATATAAAGTAAAAAAAATTAAAAAAAAAAAACCAGCAGCTCACGTACACGTAAACAAAACGCTAATAACATCTTCGAATTGTTGGGTGGAAGTGCTGTGAAAGGCTATACTTTTGATATAAAATAGATATTAATTTGCCAGTCCTTTGCTTGGGTAATAACAGTAATTTTTAAAAGGCTTGTATATGTGTTTTTAAGAAAATTACATATTATATGGTAATGATAATAATAAATCTGTAACGACATATGTAAATAAGGTAAATAATTGTCATTAAATTGCTAAAGGATTCGCTACTAATGTGATACGGCATGCTCTGACTACTGCCGTAGTTTATATTCGCGTGCAGTGGACTGGCCTCTGCAAATCGGTTTCAAACGGCTGTGTCGAATATGTTCTCTTTTAGCTTAGAACCATACCAAAAAACGTTACTATGGCACAAAAATACAAAATTTTCAATAATTTGAAATCCCGAAAATTGCAAGAAAAAAAACGTAATTCGTCGTCTCCCGAAAAAAAATTGCCAATAAAATAAAAAAAAAAAAAATACGCTTCAGAATGACAAAGAGCCAAGAAAAAAAAATATATTATTTGTTCCCCTGATAATCTTCCCATTATGGAAACTAAGCCATATTGCCCCTTTATAAACTTGTGGATATCGTTACTCAAGAAATTATCTTTGTTAACCTGAAAATCATTAACAAAGAAGTTAACTAAATGAAAGTTAATCGTTAATTCCGTAAAAAAGTCAACAAAAATAATGAAATTTTATTGAAAATAATATGGGGGAATGTGGTTTAAGTTGGGCGGCCGTATAAGATGGGGCAGCTGAATTTCTGCAAATTTTCGTACTGGCAACACCAATGTTTTAACTGACGAAGTTATTACTGTTTATAAGCTAATGTTCCATGTGAATTAGAACGAAGAACTCCTATTGAATATGTGTACAAAAATTGTTGTACAAAAATATCTTTTAATACATATTTTAATGTAATTGCATCCAATGTGTAGTCTGTTCAGTGTATTTACATTACGTGAAAGAGGAATGGAAATGTTGTAAAGGTTAGGACACTCAAAAACGAAACCCGTCCCAACCTTGACGACATTCCCTTGCAATTTTAAATTTATTAACACAGTTTACACATAGCGAATGTGATAGTTAAAATTAGTAGAAATTTTTAAAATAATTAATTTTAACGAATTAGAATTAACGAAATAAATTTAACGAAATTTAAAAAGCTAACCAAAAATTTACCTTCGTTAAGTAACTTTTTAATGATTTTGTGCTCAGCCTAATTTTTGTTTTCAAATATTTGTAATGAAATATATATATATTTTCTTTTTAAGGTTGTGCATTTTTCTTCCAAAATGGAACTATTTTAGGGGGATCGTGGATTTCCAGTGAACCAAGGCAATTTTGGATCACTCTAGTGTGTATGATAAGGGCCCACTGTTGCCATCCATGACTATAAAATGTATTTTTGTTTTGGTCACTTATAACATTTATACATTTACGTGAAAATATAAAATTATTACGAGCGAAGCCGTGGGCAGAAAGCTTTTTATGAATGTTAAAATAATTATTAATTTTTCAAATTTTTAGAGTTTATAACTGTGTAGATATTTGAAATTTAACTCCTAGCTATTGTAACCACAGTCCAAGTCCAAGTTCAAGAAACCATTCAACATTTTCAAAAGGAAATCTTAAAACAAAGAATCTGTAGAAACGCCATCACGAGGCAGACTAAAGGAAATTGTGCGCATTTCCGCGTACATATTAAAAACAGCCAATACGCAGAGAAAGAAGTAGAAAACCACGGTAAGATGCTGCCATAATTCAATAAATTCTTTTCATTTTTTCTTTTACTTTTTCTTCCACCGAACAGCAAAAAACCAGGTAGGAAGTTTTCATTAAGTTTATATTTTTCTAGTTTTTTTTTTTCAAATTGTTTTGTTTGTTATTATGTTTTGTGGTATTTGTGTGTGTGTGTGTTTTTTTCCAACTGTGTTTGACTTTTCAATTTCAATGCGCGTCATCTTGTTCGCTTTTAAGCCTAATTAACTTTCTTATTTCAGCTTGCAGCTTGTCTTGGCCATTTGCACATTGTTTGTTTCTGTCTTTCTCTCGACCTCCCTTTGCCGTCTCCGTTGGCCGCAGTTGTTGTTTCTCATTTTGTTGTTGTGTTTTTATATTTTTTTCTGCTTCGTTATTTTTGTTTCGTTCACAATTTTACCTTAACGGAGTGCGGAGTGGCTCCAAGCTCATCATCGCCGGTAGCAACTAACAAGGTGAAAAGTAGGTGAATGTTAAGCAACAACAATAATGACAAATATAAACAAACAACACACAGAATAGTCGAGAGGAAAAACATAACAACAACAACAACAAAAAACAGCCAAACATGTCAGCCAAGCTGCTGATGATGATAACGTTGATGAGAAGGAACCACAATGGTTTTTAGCAGAAAACTTCAGGTCAGTGTGGCAATGACAGCACCGGAAGTGGCCATTAAGTTCAAAATGTTTTCGAAAACATTAGATTTAGATTTAGGAAAACGTCGTCGTCGTTGTTGTTGTTGTGCTTGTAGTTGTCATCATGGCATCTCAATTGGGAAATCGTTGGGTGTTGCATGGAGCCAGTGAAGGCACCACCACCTTGGTTGTCTTCGATTGGAATCTAAGTTTTGCTGGTTCACTGTATTTTGTGTCGAGTGCTTGTGTTGGGGTCAACAGCGAAACGTGTGTGGCTCGTTGGTAACACGTTCGTTTGTTCGTTCGATCGTTCGGTCATGTTCACCTTTAAAACGTGAAAAGCTAATGTTTTATAATGCGTTATTTGACATCGTAACAAATTTGGTGGTTTTTTGTTTTGTTTTTTTTTAATTTATTTATTTTTTTGTTCGGTTTGAAATCATTCATTTTGCAGTTTAGCGGTTTTAATTGTGGGAATTGGCGTTTTACTTCCCATCGTTTTTGGCTTGCTTTGGCTGAATTGGCTATATTTGGGTCGGGTGTTGGTCAATGCTGATCATGCGCTGACGGTGGCTTTGGCCACATTTGCAGTTAATGATTTTTTAATAATGAACTCATAAATAAATGTTGAGTAATATCTTGTCTTTGCATTTACATACATACTTGAGCATACATTTTTCCAAAATGAAATGTTAAAATTCGCCTGAGACATGATATGATTGCGACATAGTTTTGTGTAGATTTAACCCTAAATATTTGATATAAAAAATAATAACAATCGATGCTGAAACAGTATCAAACGAACGAACGTACTTGCAATTAATTGAAGTAGCTTCATATTTCATCATTATTATCTTTAGTTTATAAAATTCTTTGTGAGTTTGTATGTATGTTTGTTCCCTTATAACTCTAGAAATACTTCACCAATTTTAATGAAACACATATCCAAATGTAGGAAATTTCACTGACATAGGCTATATGTCAACTCAATAACTTTATACGTTCGAGGTGACAAATATTATACTAAAATGCTATAATTCATGAAGTGTAAAAACGATCTCGCTGATATTTTATATGTGTTTTGGGTAATGAATGGGTAACAGTATGATTCTGAAAATTTGCGGTCCGCCCACTGTCACGCCCTTAAATTTTTAAAGCTCTGTAACTCGAATTCTATTCAAGGGATTTCGCTGAAATTTTGAAATTTGTGCTGGGCGGTGAATGGGCAGAGGAGTGATTGTGAAAATATGTTATCCGCCTCAAATTTTTATAGAACTTTAACTCTGGCCCCATTCGCGGGATATCGGTGATACTTTGAATTTGGTGTTGAGTAGTGAATGGGCAGAGGGATGACTGGGAAAATCTATTTTTAATTCAATTGCTTAAATAATACATAGTATAACATTTATACATTTACATTTCAATGATTTCTTCATCCTCTTATGGCAACATGCAAATTTGATATTAAGTGTCCAAAGCTTCGACTAGCTGCCAGTTTGTTTCAAGTTACCAAGAAACAAAAAGCGGTGAAACCAAATACAATGGTTACATTTGAGCATTACGCTTTGAAAGCACGTTTATCATGCATTCGAGAATATTATTCATACGATGCTTTAGCTCAAGGTAATGATAAAATATGAGACTTCGTTGAAGTACACACATTTTTGGAATTACTTGGTTTCTTTCAGATTTGTCTGCAAATGTAAGGTCGGAACTTAGAGAATGTGTACATGTGAGTTGTATATCTATGCGTAAGTGTGACCCAAAAGGTGAACTCATTTCCATTGGCTTCGAACCCCCATTCAATCAGTTTATTTGACAGATATATTGCAATGCTTACATAATACCCCCTCCTCTTAATTACAATCTTAATCTTGCCTCATATTATGAATTTTTGGTCTCAACTAGATCACTTCATCCGATTGTCGTCAAATAATAAACCCAGAAACTTCACTGTGAATTGATTGCCTTGGCTGTCAATTAACCATTATTAAATACACGTTAATAAGCCAAAACTCCATAGAACGGCAGTGCAAAATCACGCGATTAACACTATGTATACATTGCCTGCTTATGCGTGGCGCGATTCTGTGTGTGTGTGTGTGTGTTCGCCTTAAATCGGCTTAAAGCGCATCAATGGCATCCACAGCCTCATCAGTACCGGAAGTTAATGGCCGACGATGCAATAATAAAGCTGGACGGCTATCGATGCCAACAACAACAACAAGAATAGCCGCCACACAACTGACACACACACTGGACTTATCCTTAATCAATTGGCAATTAGGAGAAGCTTTCGCACATGCAACAATGTGGCACGATAGAAGCCTTTGCGTGTGCACGGCAGATAGTGTCAAAACGCGCCAGCTGCGTTTCACTATTCATATAAATATGAGTGTATTTGGCTGGTGGATGGATGGGAATGTATGATTTTTGCCCTGACCACCTACCACCGTCGATTGGCAATAACAGAAGTCGGTGGACGATTTGAGTTGGCATTTTGAGAAATTCGTATATGAAATGTGTAATCTCTAAATTTTCTGATTAAATTGTTCCAGCAGAAAGTATTTAAACTTTATGGAATGCGCATATTAAAATCTTTCAAGCGAAACTTTGGAAATTCAATTTGCCCAACTTTGACAGCAAATTGGTAAAAAAATTAACTCATCTAGTGTACAAAAATGTTTGCTGTTTTCATTAAATTCTTGATTATTTTTTGACCACATGGAGACTTTTCTTCACACACACATTAATGTGTGTGGGTGTGTGTAGTTTTCCACTAGGCACCACCCGAGTAAGTCCAATTAAAAGTTTTCGCTATTGTTAGAGGAAGCGAAAATTCTATATTCTAAAACCGAAGCAGTAAAAGTTTCATAGCCTTGTTTGGTTAGTGCATATTTTTCTTGTTTTCAATTTGCCGACCATAAAAAGTGGTGGTGATTATGAAATTGCCTGGGAAACTTTGATACCAAATAATATCTCTATGAATTATGAACATTTTGTTTAACATAGCTTATGAGCGATCCAAATTATTTGACTGGCAAAGATACAACGAACCACTCAAATGCTAATAGGTTGAGCTTTTCATTGCTGGATATAGTTCTCAGTAATTTGTTCATTACCCATTGCATGTAATCACCCCATGATTAATACTAGAGGGTTTTTTTCCGGATTTGACATCTGCTGGACGGATATTTGGTCTTTGATGTATAAAGTGGAAATAAAAATTCATAAAACTGAAAATTTTAAGTTTATAAAAATTTTAAATTTATTAAATAATTGTGAATGAAAAAGATTAAATCTAATAGTCAAATGATCAATACAATATTTTAAAATTAACTACATACAAAGTTTATATACAAAAACATATATTTAAAAAATTTAGGCACTTGGATTAAGGTGGCTGGAATATAGAAGCTATTCCATATAGAATCCCTTAAGCGAGTGATGTTCACCCTTTGTCAGTTCGATCTATGGAGAATATCAGCTCTTCACTTACGGACCATCTTGCTTTGTTTGCATTTCTCCACCCACTCGCGGTGCATCTCCTGAACGTGTAGAATGTGCGATGTCAGTCGTTTCTTGAAAATCATTTCTCTGCTGAGCGCCTGCAAGTCTTCCATGCTGCACGCGTGTATATTGCGTACCGTTTTCGAGATAAGCTCATCGGTCAGAGCGATTTTCAACTTGTGAAGACGCATGAAGCGTATGCGGCGACGGCGCAACTCCTCACGATGCAAGTACACGGCATAGGTGACAGTGTGTGACGGCGATGTGGTGTCCTTGTTCATTTCCATCCTGGGTGCCATTCTAAGGTGTAGAGATTCTTCGTAGATGATTTGTGATAGTTCTTGAAGAATTACGCTGAAGTGCGACTTGAATGTTGCGAGTACGGTTAGAGCGAAGTGAATGATGGTTTTGGCAAAATTGCATCGATTTATATATCCTTTTTTCCTCTAGAGGTAGGTACATAAATCGTCACATTACCTGTATTGTGGGTGTGTATGATTGCATGATGTCAGGTAACGTAACCCCTTTTCAGGCGCAGCCCATAAAAATTACATGTTCTAATTTTTAAACTCCTTAATCCGGTGAAGGTAAATAAAATAAAAAGCGTTGGTGGATTTATTTTGTTTTTATTATAACAGGTACTAGAATTGAAAAACGACACACAGTTAACAATTGCTTAAAAATTGTCACAAACTCACTTGGTTTTTTGATCGTTTTTATTGTCACTTCTACGAATGTAGGTAACCGCAATTTCTTAGTATTCCTCATTACATTTTTAAATAATTAAATAGGTATGGTAGGTATCTGACGTATAATAAAAATGTGTCACCTTACTGATCCGACACATTCAGTTATGATATGATAAAGTACCAGAAATGAGAAAAAAGGACCTAAACAAAGAGTTCTGCACTCTGTTACCCTTAATCCTACTCAAGCCCTACTCTATGAGTAACCTTCACCACTCCATGTTTTACAATTCAATTTCATGAATTATTAATAAACCTTTTCAAATCAATTAATTTCCCTCCATACAGTAAATAGTAAATTTTTTCTTATTTTTTTCCTGATTGTAAATTTTAATGCTTGCCACAAATGTGAAATCCCGCATGTTACCGACATGAAATTTCATAAATTTCACCATCACCTCAGCGTGGGGTGGCGGTGTGGGTAAATTACACAAATGCGTGGCTTGCGTCTATGATGAATGGCGGGTGCATTTTTCATACATTTTTCTGTTGTTGTCTGTGAGCGAGTGTAACCGCAACGATTTAAAAACTTTATGCTTAATGTGCAGTAAAATCGAGCATTGTTTGTAAATTTTAATTGTTTTATATTTTCGTTTTTTTTTCACTTGTTGCTTGTTACTTCAGCATTTCATGGTACAATTCGCAAAAGTTGTTATGTGTTTCATTGTTTTACGAACGACTGAGTGCATTTTATGGGCTTTGTCATTGTTATATAATGTAGAGGAGAGGGGAAGTAAATGAAACCACCAACAATCAACTGGAGGATAATCGCGTTTCAAATTTACTTAAGAATTCAAAATATTGTTCAAATCTGCATATTTTTCCATTCAGTATTTTGACTGTACCATTTTGCATATGTGTGTGTGCTTAAAAGCATAACGAGTCTAGCGGGAAGGAGGGGGTGGCACACAAAGAAGGTTGAGGTTGTCTATTAATCATGCAACTCATATCATTTGCGAAGCACACTCATACAGAATCCACACTACGGCCACGGTAGACTGGCCATTAATTAACTCCAACGAATTAGCAGCAGAAAAAAAGCAAAAAACAAGAAAGAAGCATTTAAAAGCGGACACGCTAAGCGGATGAAACACTTCAGCATTACTGCAACATGGAGTACACAAACAAGATGAAGAAAACTTAAAAAAAAACTACTGACCATGATGGTCAAAGTGCTGCAGGAGGCAGTAGAACTACGGAATGATGAAGAGCAAATGAATATTAGCGCAAAGACCAAAAATGCAGTAGTCCGTTTGGTACTAGACTTAAGCGAACTATGGTTAGTTCTGAAGCATTAGCCCACCGTCACATTAGTGAAGGTGGGCTACACATTGAGTGAGTGAAGAGCAACATTAAAGTCAAACTCGAGTTCATATTGCATGATGATGATGCATTTGCTGCATGGCAAATGAGCTGCCAAAGAGATTCGTCTTAGCTAAAAAATGCATACATATGTACTTACATACATATATACTTCAAAAAGTAAACAAAATGTAAGGTAAATACTACTTTGGGAACAAAGCCGAACACAGAAACGCACTGGCGCACAGAAACACGTCCAAGAACTTTCTTCATCCGCATTTCGTTTTGGACTAACTTTTTCGTACCATACTTTTGCCGTTTGTTCTCCTTGTCGTATGTACTTTGCAGCATTTGCTGCATAGCACGTACATACATGCAGTGCAAGTACAAACGAAAAATTCTGAAACAACACGAAAGAAAAGAGTTTTGTGGCTGGGAAAAAAGTGTTTACTGCGTAAAAGCACAATCGAGGGTTTTTCTGTTCTTGTTTTTGGTACAGCATTTCACATAAAGTTTGCATTGCGTGCGTGCGGTGCTGCTTTCGGACATGCTTGCATGTATGTTGGCTGCAGTATTTGCTGCACAGTTTTTCACTTGATTTGTCGCAATCACAACGGAAAAGTAAACTTGTCCACCACAACCGGTATCGGTCGGTTGTCCACGGAGGTGATGCTGTTGCCCGGTCGGTCTCTGTCGCCGCGCGTCTGTCTGTCTGACTGTACAACTTTAGAACGAGAGTCTTGCTTCGTTCTTTTCCACTGAGGAGAAATTATTTGTCTTCAGTTGGTTTTTTCTGCCGGCTGTTTGTTGTTTTTGTTTGTTGTGTGTTTTTTTCTTCTTCTTGCATTGCAATGATGAAGCTGGACTCGGCTAGTTGAGGACTTTGAGTCAGACTTGTTAAGAGTGGACGTTGTGCTGTTTACAATATTTTTGTCGTTTTATTTATTATTTTTTTTTTATACTTTTTTCCTACTTGTTTGTGTACGAGTCGTTGTCCCAATTCTTTGAAATGTTTCTTGTGTGCACATACGTGTGTGTGTGTGTCAGTCACATTAACTGATTTTTAATTATGTGCAGTTTGTAATAATGTGGAAAATGCTGCAAGCTGTTGACGTACTTACTTGTGTTCAATATTTATAAATGATTTTCGTATTTATTACTCTTATACACACACACCTGAAAATGTAAGAGAAAAGAATTTCAAAGTTATTTATTTGTTATGAAATTGGCACATGAAATGAATGAAGTAAGTGGAATTAAATAATAAAATAAGTGAATGGAGGAGATTGAACCAAATACACCTACCACAAGTAGGAAATTCTTAAACGACAGGTGCATATACAAACCGGGCATTATAGGCTATGCAAATGGTAACAATAAACACAGTTACACATAATTCATGATAAAAAGTGTGCAGTTTTAAGACTAAGATAATCGTTAACTTTTATTACAGATTAATAAAATAAATCAGAGAAATAATAAAACTTTATTGTAATATATTCATAATCCATTAGCATAATTTATATACAAAATGGCATAATTTGTGACTAATATTCATAAATTTATGAACTCTTTAATCGACTTCAAATTCGGACGCCTTTTTATTTAGTCAGGAAGGAATGGAAATGAAATGAAATGAAATGTAAGTGTACTGGAAAAACATTAATCAGGAACAGGAATGAAGTAGATAGAGGGAAACTATCGAGAAATTATCGAGAAGTCATTGAAAAATTATGGAAATTCTCAATAAATTATAATAATATTACCGAAGAACTGTCGAGGAAGGTGTCGTTCTGTTTTTCAATCGTACCGATATTAGGTTTCATAAAATTTTAACAATTTGTCACTTCCAGGTTTTTTGTTTGTCTAACAGAGCTAACAACTCAATCCAAACCAAAATTCAATTCAACAAATAGCCTAAAACCGACAAAATTTCAATCATGCAATCAAGAATCCCTAAAAATGTTACAACCACGCACAGCATGAGGGGGTTGACGGGACAATTGCGGCAAAATCTATTTGAGCAACAAAAAAAAAAATAAAAATGCAAGCAATGTTCTCGATTTCAAAGCTAGCCGAAGGTCTGCGAGTTTTTTCATTTATATTTGTTCTATACAAATGGCTGGGCTTTTGTGAAATAAATATGATTGAATCATTTCTCAATTAAATTGAAATAATAGTAGTTCAATTTTTGAATGTATCAGTTTCCAATTGAATTCTATAAATTCATTAAATGATGTTTGATGGATCTAAAAGTAGAAAGTAAAGATACATTTCATTTGATTTCAACTGCGGATTTGTACAAAATCACTAAATTGAGAGTCCTCTATGCACTGTCATATTCTGTATAAATCCTGTATGAGTTTTCATTTCATTCATAACAATGAGTCAACGGTATTCCAGGAATAATATTAAATACTTTTTTTAATCAGTTTTCCTATTAATTCAATTACTTTCTCAGTTATTTTTAAAGGGATTTTTTCTGAGTGTGTGTAAAACAAAGTTTTTTTTAACACTAAAGTAAAAAAAATAGCTAAGCGCACTTTGGAATTATAACCGAATCCGCACAGGGCAACAAATTCACCACTGAAAAAAACCCCAAAAACCCCCAATAAAAATACGAAAAAACAAATAAACCAGCGGCCATGGCACATCAATGGCAGAGAGGACGACGATGCCGACGTGAGGCTAGTGCGAGTGCCAGCCGGCAGCGGTTTGTGATTCCGCCAGACAATTGCACCGACAAAAATGCAGAAGAGTCTATTTGCCCAAATACAGAGGCACGTAGCTACATATGTATGTGAGTGTGTGTGTGTGTGTGTGCGTTTTCCTATTTGTTTTTGTTTTATGGCTTTTGTTTTTATTATTTGTTCTCTGCCATAGCTTTGATTGCACTTTTGTGAAAATGCTAATAAAATTTAAATTTAAATATTTTCATTTTACTTTTTGTTGTTGTATTTTGTACGTTGTTCATTTCATGCAGCATGTTTTTCCGTATTGGTTTTTTGTGTAAATTTTTTTCATATATTTTTTTTTTCTGTTGAAATTTGCACACAATGCCTCACAACAATAACGAACATAAAACAGATTTTTTCCAAAAAAAATAAAAAAATATGTTAAAACAGGGGAACAACCATTTTGAAAAATGTGTATGTACTCGTATGTGTGTGAGCTTGTTGAACATGAAATTTGGTTTCTTGGTTTGGACAACTCACCTGAGAACAAAAACTTGTCGGTTTGAATGCAGTTGAGCAGCTTGTATCGTATGTTGTGGGAGAGAAATCCACAAGAAATCAACAGAAACAGAAATAAAAAATTAACACTGGCCAACATTTTGATGTTTTTCATTGCATGCAATTATGGCCATTGCCCATATATCAACAATTTCTATTCGATTTTCACTTACTTATTAAACAAGGCTCGTGTGTGCTATGTGTTAAGTGTGTGTGTGTGTGTGCTGTTTTCTTTTATAAATTAATGTCAACATTCGATATGCAACTTGATGATTTTCTCAAAGCCATATTGTGGCTGTAATAGCAACAACAGCTAGACGCGCAACATAACCATATTACAGTTAACTGCAATTTCCCAACTTCATTAGGAAAATTTTATCTGGAAATGTCACACACACACACAAACACACACATGCACAGACTTGGTCTCAAACTGTTGTTGTTGTTGCTATTGGCTTAGTGTTGGATTGCTGCTGAGTGACAATGGTCCGCTTTAAAGTCACTGTTAAGTCAAACGTTTCTTTTATACACGATTTACCGATTTACCATGGACAATTATCAATGGTGGGTTTCCTTTGAGCTCAAAGATGGCAATCGAATCGAAAAAAGTTAAACAAGAAAAATGTTCAAGTCATCACAACTGCAACAAAAGTACATTATAATTCAAAGTACCAACTTCAAGAGCTTGTTGTTGGTGTTGCTCTTGAAGTTGTTGTCATTTTCACATACTTAGCAGCACTTATGCACTTAACAGCCGCTTTTCTTTTTTTTTGTTTCTCTTCATTTCTTTCTTTTCTATGGCAAATATTTTTCCGACACCTCACGCCTTGTGCAAATTTTGCCAAACACGCCCTGATTTGAAAGCGTTGAAGACTCTCATACTCGTGACTTTTCGAAATGGCTGACTGTATGTGGTTTTGTGATTTCTACTTTTGATTGTATCAAATTAATTTTTTCCTAATATTTTAATTGGAAAGTTTTTATCTAAACGTAATGAGAATTGCACATTTGAGTTATGATTGCTGTCTTTTGCGTTTTTACCAATCTAAAAAAATGTACCGGCGCCTCCTGATCGACACATTTTTCCAGAATATAGTATATTAATAATATATAATAATTTACTATCATATAAAATCCTTCGTGAGTATGTATGTATGTTTGTTCCCTTATAACTCAGGAAATACTTGAGCGATTTTAATGACACTCACATCAAAATGTTGATAATTTCACTGGCCTTTACATAAGCTTTAGGCGTTCGAGATGGGCGTGGCAAATATTATTGTAAAATGCTTTTACTCATGCACTGTTTTGTCAATTTCGCTGGACAAATGATAGGCTTACACAAATGATAGGAAAATTTGTAGTCCGCCCACATCCCCAAATTTGAAAACTCTATAATGGGACTTCGCTCAAAATTTTTATTTGCTGTTATGACAATAAATTGCATTCCTATAAATTCCAAGTAGTTGAAAAATCGACGGACCAAAAATATTCCTAAGCCAATTATTGCCAGTGTAGAATTTCCACAACAAATTAGGGTTTTTTAACAGGAAAAAACGAATATTTGCAATACAACTAGATAATCTCTTTATTAGGGCTCCTAATTTAAGGAAGCACTCAGGTGTTCTTTTTAAGCAATAGGTAAAAAAAGGATTAAATCGTTTACCAAAAATTTTATTGGCTGTGATAGAAGAAATGGTAGCAAAGCAGGTAGTTGTTACCGCCGAAAAAGGGTAACATTCGGTAGCTTACACAAATGATAGGAGTTACCTGCCACGCCTTAAACAAAGTATAAAAGCCACAAACCCTTCCTCACAGGACATCATTCGCTAATTACCAATCAATCGAAAGCAACTCGAATCGCGAGCAAAACATTTTGATCAGCCAAAAAATAATGGAAAATTCGGAAATTCCAAAACCACAGCCAGAACTCTCAGTGTGCTACACTCTGCTCAGATATCGCGAGCAATTAAAGCGACGCGATAGACGTTATATGGACCAGACCCAAATGAAAGCCATACTCACAGATGAGCTCATCTCTAAGGCAGCGTCGAGTCAATGGGAGTGCACCTTAGACGACCTGAGGACCCTCGGCCGACAGTTGAAGTTCAGTCGAAAGCTGAAGCGTAAAATTGGTCACATGTGGCAACTGAAACAATTGGGCGAACACAATCCCAATCCCCAATACAAACCCAAATCGAAGAAAAATAAAAAGAAATAGAATCACGGAGGAGCGCATTTTTTAAGCAAGAATCACTTACACAATTTACACTATTTCTAATGCACACTATTTTCAGTTAATAACCTTGCCAGTTTATATAATAATCCAAGTTTTATGGAACAATTTTTAAATTTGAATGAACAAAAAATACATTTTGAAAATAAATCAATTATACAATTTAAACTTTGTGAGTTTTATTTATTATTTTATCCTAGCTTAATGACCTGGCGTGTCTGGTACTTGTTCTAACGATTTAGGTATATATCAGGAATTGGCGCATATTTCACACGATCTAGTAATCGTACAATATTACTCAAGAGACCTTTTTAGATTACAAATTTAAATACTCGCATCTAAAATACTCCAATTTTCTATTGCCACATCGTAAAAAATCCAACCCGGTCTCTCTTCTGATTTTTTTTGAGCACCACCACCTCTCTCTCTCCACAACCTCAACTTTAACTGCAAATTACAGCGAAACCGGTCGAGCAGGAACCAAGCGAGCTTTTAAATTTTCGGGAGTCGGACCACGACCAGCCTTAGTATTGTGATTATTTTATATTTATGAGGTGCTCAGTAGATAATGGGTTACTATACCAAAGGGCCTGGGATTCATCTCAAATGAAAGAGACATATTTATGTTTATTGATGACCGATTTTTATACCCTACACCTCATGAGGTAAGAGTATATTTACTTTGTTTGTAACTACAAGAAGGGGACGTGATAGGTATGGACAACTATTTATATTCTTTATCAGCGTCACCTCCTGAGTTGATTTAGCCATGCCCCTATGCCAGTCCGTCCGTCGTCTTTATTTGTAAACACGATTCCAGGAGCAAGAAGTGAGCTAGGCCTTCCAAACTTTGGATTTACCTCTCTTAGGTCCTTGAAGGAGTTGATATTGTAATTGAAGGAATCAGGCAACTGCCATGCCTACCTCCCATACAAGTGAAAAATAATGATTTCACAAACTATAGCACAATTTCGCTTTGTATAATGCGGTTTTCAGTGTAGCTGATTCCGAATTTGATGTGTGATATTTCAAAATTCAAGACGCCGAATCCAGTACGGCGACCGAAATTTGAAGACTTCATCTAAATAGTGTGAAAATCGGTACAGGGGCTTTTTGTGGTCTCTGATAACTAATTTTATATTGAAATTTCTCAATTGAAAATGGCGGATCCATTAGTGCGATCGAAATTTAGATATTTCTTTATTAGTATGAAACCTGAAATGGGGGAGTTTTTGTGTAATAGGTTATGTATCTTGTAACTTTCTCACTTGTTTTTTTATACTTTTTTTAATCATTTTTTGAAATAATAATACAAAATATAATCTTTACAAATTTAAGTACTTACTTAAAGAAATACTAAAAATGGTATTCAATATCAGGAAACTAATAAGCATTAAAATGTATTTTCGGTCTAATTTTCTTTTAACCACAAGTGGATAGGAGAAAAACTTCAAATGCTCTTGTGCGAGGGAAATCATATCGCTTTACATAATCAGTATTGTTGCATCACACTGTGGATTTGTAGACTACCCACCATGAATAACCAGCCACAAATGGTTATTAAAAACCAAAAAAAAAAAAAAACCCAAATACAACAAAGCGAACGAATTTCCTAATTTCAATTGACTTGATACTTTTGTGGTAATGCTGGCAAAAAGCTTTTTGTTTTTCTGACAATAAGATTTATAACGAATTTCGACGCTACATTAAATTGCCTCATTAGCATTGCCATATTTGCAATTTGCTGCGATTTAAAGTTTTCACAAATCACTACACATTTCTTTGGAGGGTATGTGTATTTGATTTTGATCGGAAAGTCTGAAGAGAGCAACGTGGGGTTCAGTTTTTACAACAAAAAGGTGAAAATCGTTAGAGTTAGGATAGTTCGGGTTGATATCATTTTTGAAGTAAAACAATAAATAGTAAAATGGAGTACAAATTTAAACAACGATTTTAACAAATCCCGCTTGTTTTCATTAGTCGTTAAAGATGATTTTTGGTAAATTGTATTTTGTTTATATATTTCAGCGAACAAAAATATCTTTTGTATGCTCATGATTGTTGGCAAATGTGATTTTATTGCATGCACTCACAGATGCACACACAAAGAGACAGCTGAGCGAAAATTGCATTCAAAGTCGGCGCTGGAAAAAAGCGCGAAAAATTTTAAATATGTATGCCATTCAGAGAGCCAAAGAAATATAAAATGAACTGCGATTTTATTGTATGCATGCTCGCTTTTCACAAAGGCATTTTGTGCATTTTTTCCACTGTCGGTTATATTTGTTGCTACCAATGTTTTATTTTCTTGTTTTTCCGCCATTGTGCTGCTGTTGTTGTTTTTATTTGATACAATTTCGATATCGTTTCGTTGCTGGCATACATGGAAGCACTTCTCATTGTTTGGGTTTTTTTTGCACGCCTGTGTTTTTGTGTTTTCGTTAAATTGTGCTGTTATTTGCATTTCGTAACATTTTTATTTTGATTTTTCCTTTTTTACTATTTTGCATTTTTAGTTGCTGGTTTTTTTTTAGCATGTACTTTCACTTACAAAAGCCTGACAGCATGTAAAAAAAAATATACCAACAAAAAGTAGTTAGTAGTTAATAGTTTCCAAAGCCACCCGCATTTGGTAATATACGCTAAAGGGAACACAAAAAAAAAAACTAAAAGCATTTGCAGTTGATATAAAAACTCTGTTCGTCTGTTTCATTTTGGCATGAAATGCTGAAATGGAAATAAAATTAAATGTGCAAAATCACTTTGGGCTGACTGACGCATTGCACTCATTCAACGAGAGCGTCTAACAACAGCAACAAAACCATTTGGATGTCATTTAGTTTGGTAAATTGCAAAACATAAACTTAAACTACAACTAGCAACTAGCAACTCCTCCTACCTGCTATTATTTATTATTACATCTTTATTTTTTTTTTTTTGCTTTTTACCAACTATTTGCATTTTTTTCACTCTTTCTTAGATACATTTTTCGTAGCAACGCTCATCTGTTCCACCATCCATCATTTATCTCAGCGTTCGTATATAATTTGCACAAATTTCCACATTTTCAGCAGGAAAGGAGGGTGGAGAAATCGCCCTCCCACTTTTTTTTTCACTTTCCTAAAATGTATTTTGCAAAAATTATTTTTGAACAAAAATTAGTTTCATTGTAATTGCTGCTAAAACAACAACAAAAAAGTATAGACTCGAAACATTTAATTTGTATGCAAATCGGGAGAAAGGTTAATTACTTCATTGCACTGTTGGCGATTTACGGTATGACCTCAGGCGGAGTTGAGTCGCGCTGGAGTTACGATGTCATCATCACAATCAATAGAAATTTAAATTTATTATTTTTTTTTTATTTTTTATTACCTTGCTTCACTGCGAGCGCACTTGGCACGTGCAATCAATTTTGTTTGAGATCTGATAGTCCTACTGCTTACTTATTCAGTTGCAAGTTTTCAGTTAGTCATTTGACTTATGTCATTCCATCGTTTTTTTTTTGTTTAGGAAAAAAGGTTTGCTGGCACAAATTCATCATTCAATTTCTAGTGTACATTTAGCAAAAAGCCAAGCTTACTTCTAGCTCCTGCAATCGTGTGTTTACAAGAAAATAGGATGGTAAAACGGATGGACAGACAGTTAGGGCTATATACCTATCACGCCTGCTTCAGGTCAAAGTTAATATACCCATACCTAATGAGGAGTAGGGTGCATTGGGGCCATTCATTTTGCATTCGAAATTTTATCAATTGAAACTTACGCACATTTATATATATATATATAATATCTTCGGTCAATGCCACACAAATGACAAAAGTAGGTTAGATTGGTTAAGACCACGGGTACATGCAATACCACCATCTGAATCCTAAACTGCACTGCAAAGTGATATGTGTTTTTCATACACACATTTTACACACAACTTTGTAGACACATTTTACACACAACTTTGCGAGTATAAACACTGTAAGGCTTTTAAAAAATACGCATGCGTGTTAATAAAACATGCCAAAATCTTGAATGTGTGTTTTTTTTATTTATCAAAATAAATATACACTTAAAAATGTGTGTTGTGTGTAAAATTACACACCAAAAGATAGGTTCACTTTGCAGTGTGTAGGACAATATTGAGAACAATTTTTCATTCATAAAATACATATGTATACTTTCATACCTTGGAATTTAATTGATTTCATTGTTAAGAAATCCAGGAATTGAAATTATAAGTTACGAAAATCCCGGGAATGATGGATTTTGTGGCGAAATCCGAAAAAGCTGTGCATTTTCGTACATTTTTATACCCCCACACGCAGGGTATGCTAACTTTGACACAATGTTTGCAACGCCCATATTCTTGATCAGCAGCACCTCTTGAGTCGATTAAGCCATGCCCGTCCGTCTGATCCATCCGTACTTCGAAATGGATCATACTGTGCGGTGGTTTTTTTTAATTCATACCAACATGTGAAAAGGGCAAGCAATTCAAAATTGACGTATTCATTCTACTTATAATAGAGCAAGATTTACCCTTTTTGTCACCACCTTGTTTGGGCAATTTATATGTTTCCGCCTAATCTTATAACACTAGCAATGTTGTTACCATTAACGATAGCAAATAAAAAAATTCTTTTTCAGACCTACTATGTGCGGTGTGGCGTAACATTCTTGCGCTTATTTTTACAACATTTCATTCTACTAATATCAACAAAAGCACAAAACATGGCTATAATCATTGCCAACGCTACCAACTGGCAATTCTTAGGGCTTCCACGAAGCAACAAACAGTACTAACTAGTAAGTGGCAGTAGAAGACGAAGAAGAATAGCAACAAATTCATAAGTTCGTACTTGAGCAGCCAAGTGTGACGAACGAGATTACTGAAATCTTCTGGAGCAGATCCATTTTTCATACAACTTTTCAGTTCGAAGCGAGTTTACAGCTGTTCGCTGGTGTTGGTTGGCGTTGCGCTGCATATTGTACGTGTTTGTTGCTGGCGATTACAATCAAACAATCAAATGCCGCACACAAGCCACCGAGTTGCCGCTGCTGTTGCTGTGGTCTGAGTTGACCAATCCGAACACATCCGTTTCGATTGTTTCGTTTTTCATAAGATAGTTAATTAAAATTAGATACAGACACCAAAATTCTGCCACAATTGCGTGGCGTTCGTTGGCTTCTTTTAGATTTCATATTTAATTGTATACCTACGATTTTTAAATGATATTTTTGTTGTTGTTGTTGCCATAAGGTTTTAGTTGGGCTTAGTTAAGGTGGGGGATCAGGTCAGATTACAATAAACCGCAGCAATGTGCGCATTACATAATTCATATAAGTTTCTTGGTGCTTTTGCTTTCTTGCCTAAGGGTATTAGTTTTTTTTTAAACTAAAACTATTTTGTAATACAAATAAGATGTTGCAAAATAATATTATGAACTCATTAACATTTACAAGTCTAGTCGAACGGCTATGATGTAATTGTGGGCTTCATAAAATTTGAAGGGAATTTGCAGTAAAAGAACTCGATGAAAAAAAACAATTCATATTTTTTTGCCGTGATTTTTCCTACATAATTTCACCGAAATCGGAGTCGATTACTAATCGATTATAATCGATCATAACATATTTTCATTTTCTTCTCAGTAATCCAAAAATGGCAAAAATTCGATTTTCATGAAAGGAACATAGAATGGTTGTGCTTTAAGGCATCGAAATTATATTATGATTTGGTTCGAACACTATCGAAAGATATTCTACACCATAAAAGCTGTCGAAACCAAGTATCGAGTTACAAAAACGCTTCCCAGAACTAATAGAGTTTTCGTGTCAGAATCAGAATTGTTGCAGACCCACAATATGAATGCATGATACGTTCCTATTCTGACATAACAGACCATCTGATTAAAGCGTGGCAGTTAAAGTAGACTCTTATGCTACCACCCACATGCAGTAGACCTAAACATATATAATTCCATGGTCTAATTTTAAATTACAGTTGGACCACAATTAATATATATATTTGTCCAGGTCTGTCTGTCTGTCTGTCTTTCTGTCTGTCTGTCTGTCCCTAACGCTAACCGATTCAAAATTTACAACTCCACTTAAAAAATTTTTTTAAGTTGTTAACCTTTTTTTTTTTTAATGTTAGCTATTCTGGTGGTTTGTCCACACGACGCTGCGGTCGTGAGAAGGAACCAACCAGAGCCACTTACAAATATATCCACACATATATTTTTTCTTATAAATGTTAGCCGCCCTGGTGAGGTATCGAACCCACAACGCTGCGATTGTAAGTAAGATGAAGTAGCGAACTAAGCGCCTTCTCACCAGAGCCACTAATGCTCATACAATGCCTTTACCTAATATCGATTAACTTCATCAAGCCGCATGCAAAACGCTTTCATGTATATACACACACAAAAAAATCATTTCACATATAAAAAAATAGCTTCGACCTAAAGCTGCCACCTTTAAGAAAATAACACTGCCACAAGACTATTCTTGCCACCTATCACTATTTTCACCTATTACGGTGGTGTATTAGATTTTCATATTACACTTTCATAATACACTTTCCTATACACTGCATATATTCCCAGTACAACATTAAGGTCCGCACACATCAACGCGAAGTACCGCAACCGCAGCGAAACTTACTCAAAAATGTTTCTTGCAAATGCGAAAATATATTTGCTTAAGGTGAGAAATTTCATAAAAACAAATAAAAATGTGAATCATTTATAAATTAAAATTCCCGAAAAAAAATACTACAAAATGAACACCTTTCTTAGAAGTCACTAAAGAAATTGTAAAAGGGGAAATCAAAACTTAAAAAAATTTATTTCTTGGAAAGCTGATTTTTGCTACAATAAAAGATTCAGATTCGGTTTTAGTACGTCAAAATACATAATACGAAAATAAAAATTGAAAAAATCCAATGAATAAAACACTTTGCAATAAAAATGATCGACAATCGGAAATAATGTTTAGCCGTAACAGGTGAAAACATTGTTAGGTGGCAACGCTAGCCTTTTGGTAATATTATTTCCTTAAAGGTGGCAATGGTAAATCAAAGCTATATTTTTGTGTGTATATACACATTCACCATACAGCTTGATGAACTACATCGCCATTAGCTCAATTTATTTTATAGCTGGCTGTGGTCAGTTGGGTAGAGCTTCCGCTTTGTCTGCGGCAGTCTTGGGTTCAAGCCCGTCACCGGTCGTATTTTTTTTTTGAATCCATTGCTTGATATTCTTTTTTTTTTTTTTAATCTTTTTTTTTAATTCTTTTTTAATGGAACAGTTCAACTTTACACAATTACATCATCAAACAAAATTTATTTCTATTCTTTACAAAATTTAATAAAAAATTACATATTTCACAAATTTCTATAAAAAAAAATTACATTTAAATTTTGAAAACATAGAAAATATTTTTGCATCTAAAATATATTTAGTAAACATTTAATTTTTTAAAATTAGTGTGTTTTTTCCCGTGGCACGGGAAAATTTACTAGTTCAGAATATTGGTCTGAATTAACATTTCAATTGGAACAGTCTAAAACCCATTTATTATAAAATTTTTCTAATAGTTACAAAACAATTAGTCTTAGGACTAATTGCTTCGGGCCAATTGACTCAACAATTCCGACAGAGTATCTTCAAAATACGTAACCCCTATCAAACCGATCATTATATTATATATATTGTCATTATCCAATCATATCATATTATTGCTTGTATCATATTATGATCTCTGAAATCATTCGTTCGGCTGACACAGTATGATCTCTGCTATCATGCTCCAATTATATTTTTTCTCTGCGTGTATAAATAATCATTCATTTTGACCGGTCGACCAATATTATTTGTTATATAGGGCCTATAGACCTAATTATTTCTAAAAGGGGCTTATTGACACTTTGGGGGCTCCAGCGTGGCCAATAAATAATATAGTTTTCTTCAATTTTTGTTGTTGTTGTTGATTTTGATTTCCACCAAACTATTGTGTCACATATAAACTAACAGATGAGCGTACGTTCTACTAGCTCTGAACTGTTCTGAGTGTATATTTTCGTTTACAAGGTTTTATTTCGTATTTTTTTTCTATGAATATCTCAATAACTTGACACTTTCGTCGGAATACTGAATCCAAAACCACAACAAAAAATAAACTGAATCAGCAAGCAAGAAACCTCCAGCCATTCCGCTCCACTCCAATCCACTCTACTGTGTTTGTGTGTGGGCATCACATAACCTTCTGCAGTTACACGATTTTTAATTATACTGCCCGCGATGACTTGTGGCCACTTCAAATGCTAAATGTCTCATTTTGGAATCAGCAGCACCAGTACAGATACGGTATCAGTTTTTTCAAATACGAACAGATACATTTCGTTTTTGTTTGTTTGCCTTTCGTTTTATTTGGTATCACATTTTGCGATTTGTACTCGCTCGCTGTTGCATTTGTGGCGACAGCGGCTGCATTTGATGTCGTCAGCCTCCGCTCGTTCAGGCGATGTATGCTTTTCGCTGTATGCATTTAATTTAATATTATTAAAATTGTTGAAAACCGCCAACCAACGAACGACACCAGCAACAGCAACATGCTTTGCTGCGGCTGTTGTACGTTTGTTCGCTGTTAGTTGTTAGTTGTTTGCTGTTGCCTGGGAATTATTCAATTGGCAATTCACGAGCTCGATCTGCATGTCGTATCACATTTTCCACACCGCCGAGGAGGAGGCGGGCGCCGGGGGATGCATGCGAGAAATACAGCGCTCCGAGGGTTGTCAATGGAGTTTTTAGTTTCCACAGCAGCGGCAATCTGCCACAGCGGCGAAAACCGCTTTAAATCGTTACAATTACTTTTGCTTTGGTTGCATCCATATTATTTGTTGCTCTTGTTGTTGTTGTTGGTATCGTCATTGCTAGTTATACGTGGTTTTGCATTCGAGACTGTTGTTGCCATTTGTCTGTCTGTCTGCTTTTTTTTTTTGTTATTGTTCATATTGCTGCCGATATCACTGTGTACTCTCATATGTTGGTGGTTTCAATGCACTGCTTTTTTCTTTTACCCTCGTTGCTCTCGTATTGAAGGTAACCCAACTTACACATGCATCCACTGTTGCCATTGTGTTGTTGCTTCTGGCTTCGCTGTTCCCTTTTGTCATCTTGCAAATGTCTTTTGAATAATGTCATGTTGTTGGTCTGAGTGGCTGCCGCTGCTGTTCGCGTTGCTGGTAATTTTAATTTCTTTGCCGTAATGATGCACAAGCCAAGGACATCATATGCAAACGATACATCTCACTTGTTTATGTTGCTGCTGCCGTCGTTGTTGTTACACTTCCATAGCTCTGCACAATGAGACTTTTGCTACTTTAACCTCGGTTCGTTTTTCTTTTTTCTTTTGCTTCACGAGTGCATTTTGCACATAAAAATTATACCATTTTACGATCGAAATGCATTAAATTGTATGCAATAAAATTATGTTTTTTTCTCTTGAATACAAGAAGAGCTGTTGTGATGCAATATGTTTTATGATGATTTTCATTGCGCTTTTATTTCGCTGTTAATAACCTTAAAGAAGGTTACCGAAGTGAACTTCAGCTCGTGGATATTTCAATGGATGTTTTGCTTAAATTCTCGAATCCAGAGGTTGGGTCCAGTTTTTAGGTATAATCCGTCAGTATGCTAAGAGGTTTCCTGACCGGGGATAGCAGTTTCGCTGTTCTTTTCTGGTTCAGTCTAGGCCGTAGTGGTTGGGACGTATTACAGTCTAGTCTAAGGTACCATTTGTGGTTTGTTGCTCTATTTACTGTCAATCACTGAGCATTGATTGCGTATAGCCGCACTTATCTTCATAGCAGAACCTACTCTGGCCATCTCGTCTGTCAGTTCATTGCCTTCTCTATCGTTATGTCCTGGAACCAAGCAGAGAGTAAACCGCTGTTGGTTTTGTATAATCTCTTTACTGCTTTCGAATTCACTGTGATTGCTTGTAAGGCTTCACATTGCCTTAGAAGGGAGCAAAGTATACTTAATGATGACTAAACTTAATGGAGTGGAGTTGAGTCGATGGAAATATTAAGGCCCAACAAAGATTTGCGGGCACAGAATAAAATAGAATACCAATTTCCGCAACCCTTCAGTCAGTTAGGGTTTAAAAAATTCATGTTTTTTTCATGGCAAATATTTTGTATTATTGTTAAAATTTCTTTTATTTTGTTTAACTTATCTGATGTACAATTTAAGTACAAAAAAATGTATTTATTGCATTTCTCATTTATATTTTGTATAGTTTGTATGTTACAACAAAAATGTTGAATGTATTCTCTTTCTGTTACAATATTTTGAGAAAAAAAAATGTATTTATTTTGTTTCAATTTTTGTTGGTTGCATTTGTTTGCTTTTGTTTCGAAAATTGTTTGCAATGTAATATGTGTTAAAAGCAGGCGAAAAAAAATGCATTTTCTATGAACTGAAAAAATTACTAAACAAAGCTTTAAATGGCATAATAATAAAATTAATTAATAGTAAACGATTTATCAAATTAGCACTAATTCCAAAATGCAATAATTATAAATGAAAATAAAATTTTTTTGGAAAACTAATTTATTAAAACGTATTAATAGTTGAATTGTATTGAAATTATTTAAAAATAAATAGGGTTGTATTATTAAAAATATATAAAAAAATATAAAAAAATTAACTTAAAAAAATTTTTTTTTTTTAATTTTGTTTTTTTGTTTAATTTTTTTTTGTGTCTAATAAAAAGATTTTTTTTTTAAATTAAATATTAAATTTTAATACAGTCATAGAACTATTGAATGAATACAACCGAATTATTCATTTGCAAACACAATATAAAAGCACCAATAGTCCAGCAGATGGAGCAATAAATGAATTTAAATTTAATAAATGAAAAAAGAAGAAAATTTTAATTCTAAAAAATGCAAAACAAACTGAAATATTTACTTTTAAAAGTGGTTTGCATTGACGCAGTCGCAACATTTATAGCAAATTAATTGAAAAAAAATACATTTAAAACATTAATTTATTTTTATTTAAATTTATCAAAATAAAGTACAAGAAACTAAATTAAAAAAATTTGATTAAAATTCGCGCAGCCAAAAAGCGCTTCAAACTAGTTAGAGTACGAAGAGATACTAAAAAATTATAGTCTGACGTAAATGCGACTTAAATGCAAAAAAAAATCACGAAAAAGTGACCAAAAAAAATACAAAAAAATACTCAAAAGTAAATACACAACAGCGACAAACCTAACGAAAAAAAAACCGTATACAGTTCATAAAAAAGTGTTATTTTTTGTTAAAACACAGCAGTCAGGAGGCTTCTCGTGTTTTAATCGTTAAAGACGTTAGTCATGGAACTGGTTCATTGCATAAATTAGATACGAAATGTACAACAACAACAACCACTAAATAACGCAAAATCCGGTTTCAAATTAATAAAACTTTTTAAATAAAATTTTATTTTGTGTTTGCTTATAATTTGAGACTTTTTTTTTGTTTTTTTATTTGCTGCTAAAATCTTGCAATAAAACAAGCAGTGTCCTCCGTAAGCAAACATTCAGCAAACATTTGATCAACGTTTTTACTTATTAAGATATACAATGTATCTTCAGGTTTTTTAAATTTAATTTTGTTTGGTTTTGTTTTTATTTCGTTATTTCAGTCTGCACTGAAGTGCACAGTGGCGCCCTCTTTAGCAAACTGTTTTAAGTGTTTTTTTTTTTGTTGAGCTATTATTGAAGGACAATTGAAACTTGCTGCACAAAATTCAAATAAATGAGAAAATAAAACTGCACAAACACACAAATCACGACTTTTCGAAATGTTGCTGTCTGTCAATTGTGAAAAATTAATTACAACAATGAGGGGAAAAAATCAAATAAACCGAAATAAGTTGAGAATACAAAGCGATGTCTGCAATTGGAGGCATTTAATTAAATTTGTTTTTTTTTTCCTTTCGTTCGTTCATTTATTTGAGCGATTATTCTCGGGCTCCTTTGTCTGTTCGACATTAAGTGGATATTGCTAAATTGTTTGCTAATCAGCGATTGATTTCAAAGCATACATGGCCCACATTGTTGCCCATGCACAGAGAGCCACACATTGGCAATTAGCATATTTATATTTTTTATTCTTTGGCCCAATGAGCGTCAATCTTCGTGCGGTTCACATCTCACCATTGGTTGCCACTCTTTTTTTTTCTTTGCTTTTGTGTTAACGTTATTATGGTTGTCGTTCGTTGTGCATGTCGTGCCGGGAAGCAGACAGGCTGGCAGGCCAGGCCACCGTTCGCAGTTGTCGCCTTTTGACATTTTCATAATTGTTGCAAGTCGGTTAGGTTTTCATTTTACCATTATTGGTCTGGACAATTACAATATTGCATGAGGGTGCTGTTGTAGCGAAGTTAAGTCGTGGTTTTTGTTTAATTTTTTGCTTACGACTTCAATACGTACCTAGTCAAGAAAGTAAAAGTAAACGCGAAAGTTTATCAAATGCCCACAAGCACTTGTAGTAGGTGGTGAAAGGTCGATACCTTAAAAAGGCATTAAATCTTAGTGGAGGTTTAGTGGATTTTATGATTTATTATTTTTACTATTTTTAAATTTTTAAACAAGTTTATGTGGGTATAGAAAAATGTACTTCATCAACGTTTATTATGGACTTCAGTGGGCATTCACTCACTGTGTTGAAGGCTATGAACAATACAAATGCGCAAATAATCCCTCTTTGATGTATGCTTTTAATAAACTAGATTAGCAGGTTCTCTCATTTCAAGTCACAACGAAAGCAGGAGAAATAAATTTCGCACCAAATTCTTTTCAATTTTATGATCAATTTATTTTTAAAAATACTAAAAACTGCCAATCGATTTAACAAATTTTTATTATTATTTTTTATCAACTTTTTCATACTATGTATTCAATATTGGCCCAATCTTTCGATCGGGCCATATACAAAAAATTCATTTTAGACTCATTAGAGTGCTCCTCACCACGGAAATCTTTAGTAAAAGGCGAAAGATTTATTCGACAACTGAAGAGAAGCCAGAGTGATTTTGAACCACCGAAAGGCAGCTTATTTACTACTTTTGCAAATAAACCATAAGAGAATTGGTGGCATCAATTCGAAAGGATAATAATAAAATTTCAAACCCTACATCTTCTTTAAGAAATGCAGCAGAAACGAAGACTACCTCAATCAACCCCTAAAGAAATGTTACAACACTTAAGATGCCTAAGTGAAGCCAGACTCACATATAACTGGCAACTGCCGAAATAAGGACATCTACCTGAATCAGTTTTTCTGCATTTTCTGAATCCTTCGAAGACTCTTGCAATTTTCACTCGTGTTAAATTAATATGCCATTCCACCAATTCTCTGACGAGTCATCCTGCCAACCATTGAAGTACTGGCATCTGTGCTGTTGGAAGTTATCGCTTCTCGGCCTTATGGCTAAGATCAAAGTGTAGTATCTGTTCTTATCAGCTTAACATCTGATAGATCCTCCATCGGAGGACAACAAATGTTAAACTGATTTTTGGATATTGACGGAGTGTTTAGGAGCTTGCTCCACCTCTGTTGCGGGTTGGCCCGGTATTGCAGTACCGCCGGGATTTCGGCCCAATTTTTAAATACATTTAAACTGTCTTTTATCATTGAAATATTTGCAACTCCAGTAGCACTCTTCAGTCTTGCTAATAGATGAGCGACTTTTACTTTACAGTTAATTTGAGTTCAATACTCAATACAAACATGATTTCCAATTTAAACTCCACTACTTATGAAATTTCTATAAATGCCGCCTTATTCAATTTGTATGCCATTACCAATTAACAATTACATGACTTTATCTTTCTCCGATAATTCTTTTGGCGCATATGCCAGTCAAGTAAACTTTTTAAAGTCTTGTTTTAATTAAAAAATTACTTTAAAAAAAAAAACGTTATAAATACTAGTGGCGGTTATTAAATGCAATATAAAGCCACGATTAAAGACCACTTCCAAATACAATAAAAAAAAATAACAAAAACAAAAGCTTGTCGACTTTGTAAATACCACCACCATATTAGCATAGGCAACCAGTTTCAGTGGTTCAGTCTTTAAGATGATGACAGCCAGGCAAGGTAGGGGGTGCTTTGAATATTATAATTTCGAAGCGATACCAAAGAAAACGGTACTTTAGCTAAAGATAATTTGCATTCGCTCAGTTCGCTGTTCAAACGCTCCAATGGTCGAATGTCAAAGTTGGACATTTTTGTTCTGCCTCGTTGAAATTGCCAGGCAATTAAAATTGCAATCAATTTGCAAGAATAAAGTCTTAAATTGATGCTATTGATTGCAAAATAATTTTCTTAAATAAGCACTGGTTTTATTAAAAAAAAAATAAAATTTTAAAACAGGGTGGGTGACTCTGACATTGAAACTAAGAACGAGTTAGGTGAGATAAGGTAGGTTAGGTTGGAGTGGATTGGATTAGATTGGAGTGAAGTGAATTGGTTTACGCAGCGAGACACACTTTGGTTACGGTGGTGTACACTTTGGACTTCCATTTAAAGAAATTTATGCAGTCAGTCTGCTAGATGTTGTTAGAATAGCCTTGGAAGAAACTGGGGAAATATTTCTGAAGACTATGATCTGAACCCTCTACTGATATTGAAATTCCTTGCGGATTTAGGGTTGGTGGCGAAGAATGCAATTCACCTCTTTTTTCCATTGGGAGTTATTTCATTGGGTGTTATTTCATGGGAGTTGTTTTGTGGATATTTTTCTTTTCTTTCGAGTCGTTCAGTGTTATTAGAGAAATTACATTTAAAAAAAACACAAATTTTTGTCGGTCATAATTTGTATCTCAATTTTTTTTTATCTCGTGTAAATCCCTTCCATATTATTTCATATTCTTTCATTTCTATTTCTCACCAAGATTCTCCAAAAAATAAACAAACCAAGTGAAAGTTACTAAAACGCAGTTAGCGTTTATGTTAATTTGTTGTTGTAGGTTTGCATCTGTGTGAGTGTGTAGTTGAGTGCATTTTTCTCCACATGATGGTAACAACCAACGAAAAGCCACAGCAACAACAAATGGTTAAACTTCATAATAAACTGTAATAACAATCTACGAAAATCGTTCGTACCAACGCACTACAGCAACAGACTCTCAAATACGACCGGAGCCATAAACAATACAAAAAATTTGGGTAAAAGCAACAGATATAATAAAGACAACACACAAGCAGCAGCAACCACAGATCAACAGCGTGTAGTAGACCTTGTTGTGAAGTAGAAACGAGAATATTCATGCGGCGTTAAGACATTAAGAAACAGAAAGCAACCAACATTTTGCTCCACCAAGGGAAAAGAAACAACAACAAAACACACTAATAAAAAAGCACAAATCCATTTTTAAAGTTTGCTTTAATTGGTTTAAGGAACAACGCAATTTTTTATAGTAAAAAAAAATAAAAATAAAAATAATAATTTTATAGCTTTGTCGGTAGTGTGTGTGTGTGTGTGTGTGTGTGGTGATCTATTGTTGTCTCAGCCGTGCAGTGTAGTTCCCATTATTCCTCCATATCTTCCGCCTTCACTTTCGGATGGGCCTCATCATGCCTGGCCAGTGCCTTTTGCAGTTGCATTTGGTGTACCAAACGTTTCAGCCTCTTCTTGAACAGCATCTGCCGACTGATGGTTCTCAGGTCGTCCAGCGAACACACTTTCAAATTGTCCACCACATTCGAGATGAGTTCGTCGGTGAGTGTGATTTTGGCCTTTTTCAAACGCAAATGTCCCGGTTCGCAGCGCCGCAACTCTTCGCGGTAGAGGAACAGCGTGTAAGGCACTGTGGATGATTTGGTTTGTTTGTTGGTAGTTCGCTCTAGTTCCATGACAGTCGCTAGTGCTTCCGGGGACAGTTTAAAAACGAAATGAGGTCCTCTTTTCGGTTGAGAGTCTCTTTTATATCATTTCAAGGAGGCGCAATTTGCTGGTCGATAACTCACCTAGCAATTGACAATATATTGGTCCTTTTTCACCTTTTGTTTATACTGTATGCGATTTACATCCATTTTCACTTAAGACCTTAGTACGTTAATTAGTTTCGTATGTGTGCGTGTGTGTCTGTGTGTTTGTCTTTAACCAATAAACGGATTAGTCCGTCACCGCTGTCGACCATCACCACTTGTTTATTGAGCCCAATTAACTAATCTGTGAATGGAATTTTCATAATTTACGATGGCTAGGGTATTTCTTGGGAAATCCCTGCAACAAACTGAAATGTCTTGTAGAGTTCCGAATATTAAGCCGGGATTTAAGCAATTGCATGAAAAAGTCCGCGACACTGCATTGTTGCACGAGACGCCACTGCAACCTTTACAAATTATATTGGTTCTTGGAATTACCGTGCAACGAAAACTTCTGAAGGGCAATAAAAGTAGCGCCTACGCGAATGTAGCGAATACCTTTTTGAATACCCAAACTCGGTACTTAGAGAGGTATGTATGTAGTATGCAGCAATTCTACAATTGTCCTGTAGAATCTAACCAAGGTTTCATGTGTTTTATAGTCTAGACTTAATATTATAATTGTTTTTAGTTATCATGTTCATAGCAGTCCATGCTGAAGATTATCTTTATTACACTCCCAAGAATGTAATTCCACAGTTAGATCAAAGAGCACAAAGTCCAAACGAAGTGTTTATATATGCCTTTTGCATAAATGACGCCAAACAAAGTGAAAATATTGAAATTGGGGTAATGTGGGAAACATTTCTTGGGGAAAAGTGGGGAATGTCATTAAAGCAAGGTTGAGGGTGTTTTGTTGTAATTTTAGTGCAAATAAGGTGTATATTTTGGGAGTCCAAACATTTGATTAAACTTACAATAGGGCAATTCACTAGTTGGTGCAAATACAAATATTTATTGCATATTTTTGCACCACAGATTTGCAGATACACAGAAAACGTATAGCTTTTATATGCAAATGCCGAATGCAAATCTGTACATTTTGTTGTGATGCAAAAATAACCAATAAATATTTGCATTTGCACTTCTTCAATTCTCCGCGACCAACTTGCCCAACTAAATTGCCCTAATATATTTGGTCTTTAGTAAAATTTTAAACATTTCTCACTTTACCTCACCTTTTTTTTTAACCCAATTAAAAATGTAGTTGGTTTTCCGTTGGCACAGAAAGTTATATAATGAATAGAGCCCGACCGATTAATCGGCTTCGGCATCGGCTTCGGCCGTTATCGGCCAAAAATTCACATTCGGCTTCGGCTTCGGTTTTTCCGAAAAATGGCCGAAGTTTTGGCCGAAGCTTTTCAATTTTTTTCCTTATTTTTGCGACACCGAAAACCAAAACTAATTTTTTACGATACGATTTTCTAGCCCACATCACATCTAAATTCTTACTGATTTTCTTGAGACTTGAATGTAAAATTGTGTAATTGATGGAATTTCCAATGGGACATAAGAGGCCCACAAAACAAAAAATATGATTAAAATTTAAATTAGTAATCATCGAATATTGAGTGAATCTCGTCTCAAATTGCGTGGCACGAGGTTAAAACTGCCACAAAGTACATCCTTGGACATTTTCTGGGTGGATTACTGAATTTTAAATATAGATTTAGAAGCTACTACTTGCCCTGATGTCTATGTTAAAAGGAGTCCTGGTAAACTGTATCAAATTTCAAATATAGGGGTAGGAGGCTCACGGAAGGATTCTACCTTTTAGAAATGTAGCCCAAATTGCTGCGCCAACATATATGAAAAGGTGCTGAAATCCAGGACCGTTTTTGGTAAAATTTTACATTTAAAGTTCAAAGCTTCACAGGTGGTTTTTACCATCAACTAGAACATCCTTTGCCCATCACCTGACGGATTTGGGGAGTCCTGAAAAAACAGCTACTTAGATGGATTTATTCTGTGAAGAATTCTCTACCATTTCTTCTAAATTCCCATTATTTTAAGCTTTACTCCAAATTTTTAAAAGTGATTTTAAAAAAATCCAATTGTTCTTACACGGGATATATGGGATAATTTGAGGCTATTGTTAGTTTTGACCTAGGATTTGTTTGTGAATTCTTTTGGTTACTTTTATTATTTGTTTAAATACATTTTTAGTTCCTTAAAAAACTAAATGTGTATTTATATACTCGAATTCGAATGAAAATACACGAAAAAACAAGTTTTTAAAGGTTTTTTTTTTAAGTATCGGCTTCGGCTTCGGTATAGGCCTTCGGCGTCGACCGAAGTAATAGGCTGCCAATTGACCTTCGGCATCGGCTTCGGCTTCGGCCTGAAAATGCTTATCGGTCGGGCTCTAATAATGAACCACTTTATTGAATAGGCCCCTTCAAAAGAAATTAAAATTGCTAGGAAATTTTTATAAAAGTTAGCTCGAAGTTTCCTACGGTACTCCATTTTCCCCTACAAGTTAGAGGTATAATCATTTATTTATATGGAGATGTGACACGTTCAGTGGGAAAAACCGATGAAACCGATCATCGCTTTTTTTCCTCTGGAAAATTTTCGCAAATGGGTTTGTACGTACAAGAAAAAAATTGGTTGGAAAATTTGCTCAGAAACATTTTTACGTTGTCACTAAGCGCCAGATTTTTCTATGCAATTGCATTTGTAAGAGAAGAAAAACCCATGTTATTTTAAAATTCAGAATTTTGTGAATTCCCTAGTGCTGAAACAACTGGGAGCCGTTTAGAATCATAAAATTTTCATATGAGCTCTGTCCTGCAGGCGACTATCGCTAATCACTTTAAAGGGAATTCTCGGAATAATATAATATTTCAGTTGCGCTTCCCAACTAAATGCCGCGAAAAAGGGACATCTGAAATGGTTCATCGCTCAAATATGATTGGTCAATGCTGGTAATACTTATGCATATAAGCGCCAGGTAAGTATTACAGTTGCGACTGCAAAATGTTATAAATAACGCTGTCACTTGACCGAAGGACATTAGTCTCTGCGGAACGAACTAAGTGTCAGATATTGAAGTAAACCCAACATGGTAACCGAACTAATCGAAACGACTGCCACCACGGCCTACAATCTGTTCATGTACCGCAACGAATTGCATGTGAGAAATGTGCACTATCTCAAACGTGTCAAAATTAAGGCCACACTAACCGATCATCTGATCATCAATGCCATGGAAAATATACGTGAAGCGAGCAAACAGGAACTGAAAATGGCCAGCCGCGAATTGAAGTACAGCAGGAAGCTGAAAAAGCAACTCAGTCGCATGTCTCAGCTGAGGGCGATGGGCTTCAGCAATCCCAAGCCCAGCTATAAATTGGCAACGAAAGAGGTGAATGAGGACGAGGATTAGGCCAGTGAGGAGAACACACACACTTGATAGCCACCGACAACACAAATGCCCCACTGACTAGAGTTTAAGCGTAAGGTATTCACAATTTAATTGTAATCCATTGAAGATGATTAGTTGCCATAGTAGACTCTACCCGAGATAGACAGTTTTATTCACATATCAATTCATAACTTTTACAAACAGTTTTATCAATAAAAATTAAAAAAAAATAAAATTATTCAAATTGTTTTTTTAGTTTTTTTTAAAATTATTTTTCTCAATTTTTCATAATTAATTGAGAAGCAATTATATTTTTTATTTAAATGGTTAAATTGTTGTATTCACTGGTTGTCTAATTTCAATTCAGTTATAACCTCAAAACGTAACAACGTAATTATGGACTTTAAAAACTTCTCAAACAGTTTTACCAAAGAATTGCTAGAAAAACGCAGGGGGGGGAGGGGTGGCGGAGCACAAAATCTTTGAATAATTCACCGCAATTATGGAAAAATGTCAAGAAATGTAACCAACTGTTGTCACAGACGCCCGTACCAAACCGTTTTTTGTTTAAATTTTTATAGCGCCTCAGAGAGACTGCAAAGCAAAAAATAAAAGAAGCCCGTAAAGACCATTGCAAATATGAAAAATCCCAAATAAACGAGCAGAAAAAATTTTAGAAAAATGTAGGAGTGGAAATTCCTGTTCTGTCGGCACAAGCAACATTTTGAAAATCCGTCAAGAAATCCAAGTCGCACTGAACACTGAACACTGAACGGAGGAAAGAAAAAGCCAGTTTGTTGCCAGTAAAGTTCACTACACAACTAGGCGCAGATTTATGCCGCCGTGTGCTCGGCAGTTTGGTTTTTTTTTTCTTCATTTTTATGTTTTAGCTTAGCTTGGCGTAGATGGCTTCTTGCTGACTGGCTGACTGTGTGCTGTGCTGTTTTGGAGTCTGTTAATGCCAATTTCGGTTACAGCAAGGAGATAATTCCCACGAAACGTGATTTGTGGAACCTGAAGCTGCTGCCGCTGCTTGTGGGTAACTTGGCTATGACGACGATGACGTACCTCTAGTCACTCTTGTTGCTGTTGTGGTTACTGCTCTTGGTGATGGTGGTGTTTTCTGCGGACTTTTCAGTTCTTCTTAGGTCTTTTTTAGTGCAATCTTTTTTTCTAGGCAACACAACTTGGCTAGGTTAAATGCTAAACTTGTGCTGCTTGGCAGAAAAATGCGGTTTAAAGTTCAATTGTGTGGCAAGTGATTTTTTTTTTTGCCTGCTTGGTTTTTGTGCTTAAAATGCCAAAATTAAGAATACTTTGTATTGGCAGATTTTGTGAATAATTTTTATGTTTGTGTCTCAAATCTGTGTGCGGAACAGCTTTTAGTTAATTGAATAGTTTCGTTCTTAAAATATAACTGTTCGTGCTTAGAGGTTGGAAAATTTCTAATATGCAAGTACATGGTTGGGAAATGAGGTTGTGCCTATCACTGGCAATTTTATTGGAAATATGTTCCATGAAAAAATTTAATTTTAAGGAATAATTTTAACATTTATTAATTTTTTGTTGGAAGTTAACGAAAAACGAAGTTTACTCCTTGGTTAACGATGGCAACCTATAACCTTCTTTCATGGAGGAGCTTTAATTTTTTATAGATTATTCTAACATATAAAAAGGGTAATAGCTGAGAAGATGTTAGTAAAAAGACTACAAAAAAATGCTCTCTTTGTGAACTAAATCTAAATAAAAAAAACTATTTAAAAGCTTTTAAAAAATTATTCTGAAAAATTTTGCCATATTTGCAAATTTTATGTCTTGGCCTTTATTTAAATTATGCTCGCTTGTCTCTAATGTGATTCGTTTTTGCTGAGGTCAACGAGTGGAAAGCAAATCAAATGCATAACTTAGAAAGTGTGAACGATTTTTCGCAAAAGTTTGTTTATATAAGATATATATGTATGTATGTGTGTATATTATGAAAGGTTTTTGTGATAGATTTTATAGAAATAAATACAAAAATGTTCTATTAATTTTCTTTAACATTAAAATCGTTTGAAAGCAAACTGATATTCCTTGAAAACAAACCTGTAAATTTCAATTACCAGTACTTAAAAAAAATAAGTACAAATTCCTGGTATTGGTGTTTGCATTTAAACCAGTACAAATACAAACACTATCAAATACCAAATACTTTTCATAAATGCTTGCATTCAAATACTTCAAATACTACAAATACTTTTTAATACAATAATAAGATTTAAATACTTTCATACTTACTAGACAGAAGTATTCGAGAGTATTTAAATATTTAGTATTCAAAATAATTCAAAAGTATTTGAATTCAAGTATTTAATGAAAGTATTTGATATTTGAGAGTATTTGTATATGTTTAAATACAAACACCAATACCAGGAATGAGTATTTAATACTTATTTATTTAAATACTCGGTATTTCAAATTAGGAAGGATTAGAATACAGTATGTATTTAAATCTTTACAGCTCTGCTTGAAAGTACTATTCCTATAGTGTGCACGAAGGCTTATATCAACTTTATAGATGCTTTTCAGTGTAACAATTTCATTTCAATAAAAATAAAAAATTTATTCTTTTTCGTACCATTTTTTATGATTATTTTCTGAGAATATAGATTCTAGCACACTTTCATTTTACTAATTCCATGGGTACCGAAATATTTTCTGTATGTATTCTTTCCAGTTTCTAGTTTACCAAATTATTCTTAATTTGTGTTTCTTGTTGACTTCTTAACAAACGAAAGCTTTGTTTATTTACCTTAAATGAGGTCCAAATTCCGTGCACTTTTTGTCCACTCAACTGGCAGATATTCCACACGAAAATTTTTGTGTTACTTTTTGTTTTGCTTGAAGCGTATGTAAATATTTTCTGTTTGGCCTTTGGCATTTGCTAATTGCACCGTCAACAAATTTTTAACACACTTTGTAATGATGCGGGCAAATAAAAGCTAACTCGTTAAATATTAAAATTTGGAAAACTTTTTTTTTAAATTATTTTTTTTTAAATGTAAAATTTTATTGTTTTCACGTGAATTTTGAATTCTTTTCTTCAATCTAATTTGTTTTCGTTTGTATTTTAAGATGAACTTTTAAATGCAGTCGGATTTTTTCCACACTTCTCCAACAGCCAATTTCTCAGCTGCGCATCAGCGTAGGCCACGGCGTACAACAGCACCAGCAAGCGCCCGAAGTCGCTGCGACGTCGATGCTGGTATTTGTGTAAATTGGCCAAAATCACACACGACACCAAAATACGCAAAGCAAATACCAAAACTGAAAGCATCGAATGCACACGACCCGAAAATAAAAATGCCACAACAATCACGCTCAGGAAATTTCAACCGCAAGCACAGAACAGAATCGTTTAAAACGCCAGAAATGCACTTTTTTGTGATGGTTGTGTTTTGTTTTATTTCGTTTTTTATTTTTATTTTTTTGTATTTTTTGTATTGGCCTTTTTTTTTATGAAGTTGCTATTGCGGCAAACAGTAATTATTTTAAATGCTATCTTTAAGCCAAATTTACAAACACACTCGTACAGGCACTGTGGAAATACACCAACTTCAACGTCAAGAAAATGGAGCATAAAAGCCCGCTTGTCAACCCGTTCGCAGAGTGGCGTGTCGTGGCGGTATCGCGTCGTGAACGTTGTAGTCGCTGCAACGGTTTACTTACGAATGCCGCGGCTCAGACCAGTCGGGCTTAAAGTTTGCTGTTGACCAACTCAACGCGTTTGAGTTCGAATTACTTTTGGATTCTTCATTTCGAACTTACAAAAGTGAAGACACAAGACAAGACAAACAGCGAAGAGCGTAAGCGCTTCGAAGCTTACGTGGTCGTCGCCTGAGTCAAGAGCGAGTTTGTTGCTTCATTCTTTCGTCTAAACGATAAGGTCCAGTAAACCGTTTTTATTTTGTATTTTGTATTTTCAATTATTTTACAAGTTTCGGCAAATACTGATGCTCGCATATGTATTGAAAGCTCATTTTACCCGCGGGCATAGGGCTGATGAACACAGTTTTAAGACTGTAAAATAATTTTAATGAACACAGACTGGACTTTAGAAGTCATTTTCTGAATATTGTTGATCGAAAAACCTTCGCTAAAGTATCGGATTTTTATACAATAAACAATAATTTTACTTGCATATCAAGTCGAGCTTAACTCAGTGAGACCGAGAGAGGGAGAGAGTGTTTTTTTAACTGTAAACTGCTGACGTTTGTTTTCTTTTTCCATTTGAGCGTAAGTTTCGTCAAGTTTGACAAAACTTCTAAATATAGCAGCTAATGCAAGTGTGGCTAGACTTAAATCTCAAGTTTCAATTTGCAAGTCGAGCTGGACCAGTTCATGTAATTCTAGTAATTGAGAAAAAAATGCAAATATATTAAAATTAAATATTTACAGTTAGGTAATACTTATACTTCATGAATTCCAATTCAAACCAACTTTATTCCATTCATTTCACATTTCATCTCAAAAGACATTGCAAGTTTATGTCTTAAGTTATTTGTGCAAATGTATTTGAAAAGTTCGTTTCCTAACTCTTTTGTTTTCCGAGATTTATTACAGCTTTTGTATGAACGTATTTACAATTTGAGCAAACTTTGTTATTCATTAAGGTAAAACGTTTGATAAGACAAGCTCAGATCTAAAATTAGAAGAGATGAACCCAAATTGGGCTCAAATGGGACCGAAGAAATATCGCAACGGAAAGACGAGAGACTACAAAGTGTTTCGTTAAGTAAGGCTCACAACTTAGTTAAAAACTTTAAGCAAACTTTTCAAGTCTCTCCCCCTCTCATTGTTACCCTCTCTCGCTCTCGCTCTCTCTCTCTCTTTCAATAACTTCTGAGCATTCCGTTTTACTGGTCATATTCCTTCGCCTCTATCCACAATTCTCCATCTTCTTTGTTTACCATTTACTTCTCGCTTGATTTTCTCCCTGACACGTCTTTGCAGCTGTCGTTCATTTCATTTCACTTCACTTCGTTTGCAATACCAAAAATCTCTCAAGCATAAATTTTTGTGGCTTTCGATTCTTCCGCAGCCGAGTCTTCTTCGAGCCTTAGAGTTCTTCACTGCGCTATGCTGCGGTGGTTTTGCCACTCTTTTAGGGCTTTTTGGCCGTATACGTTCGATTTGGTTTTCGGTTTTGGCTTCATGTCGGTTGCAACAGCTGCTGATATGATCTGATTTGTTGCTCAAATATTTATTACCATTTTCACAATTGACAGTTTAGAATGCTGCCGTTTGCTGGTCTGTCTGTCTGTCTGTCTGTTTGTCTTTTTGATTTGCCATTGAGCGTATAAATGTGGAAATGTTGCCTGCTCGCTCTTAGTCGGTGGCTTGGCCTGGTTTGGCCCACTTTTACTTTGAAAATTATTTGCATGTGATTGTCGTTAATAATTGTTCGCCAAGATGTCATTTGTTTGCACACAAATGTATATATTTTTTGGTATTGTCGGAAGGCATAAAGATCTATTGGCTTTGCTCAATAAATTAGCATATTCAACTGTCGAAATTGGAGTGACGTTGTCTTCGAAGTTTTTTGGAAGATTTGGTTTCGGGTACGGAAACCTTTCTAAAATTGGCCAATCAAAGAATAATTACTTCAGTTGGTGAACTGTTCATGTATCTTATATTAATCGATGAATTATTGCTGAAATGTTAGCTTGATTTCTTGAAATGTTCTGAGTATGAAAAGAAAATGGAAAATATGAGCTTATGGACACATAACATACGTTTATATTATCTAAACAGTTTATTCATTTTACCGGTGGGTAAAATGTTTGTTCAGTTGGAACAAACATTTTATCGAAAAAACCTTGAAGGTAAAATAGTAATTGACAAGGAACTAAAATTTGAAAATATGGTACAGTTGTTAAATACAGCATGAAAAACCTTTCAATGGGAAAAAATAGGAATGCCAAAAATGATAGACAGACGGACATGGCTAAATCAACTCAGAACGTTACATACGGTGTGACAAAAACAATATACCATTGGACACACAAAAAAAAAAGTCGGAAAATCTAACTGAAAAAGTTAAAAACGCTCCAACCCTCCAATGTTTGTACTTTCAAGCGATGAGAGATGGTAAATTAATTGCACCATTTTTTCCGTAAATTTGTGAAAAATTCATATTTAATCAAAAGTTGTGGTAAAAGAACTTACAACAACAACAACTTTTTCGATTATTTGAACTATTTTATGTCGAATTTCGAAGATTTACTTTAACATTTTTTTTGGGTTAATCCAACCTACCAGCAACGGTTATTAAATCCCAGTTTTTCATACATTTTGAAAAGCATACTTTTACCGACGTTTTTTTTGCTGTGTAGTATTCTAGATATAGAAAAATACAAAACAAAATTTTTTTGATATTTTATTCTATATTGACCTAAACGAAGAAATCTGGTAGGAAAATGTACACTGAGAACAAATATCCAAAACTGCATGGTTATGATTTGAAACGGGTATCGCTTTGAAAAAATCAACACTGCTCAGTTCTGAAATAAACCGTGAAACAGTGTCAATATTTTAATGTGGATTTTTCATGTAGGAATGTACTTTTTTATATATAATCCCCATTCCATAGAATAAGTGGTATGAAACTGTGTAAGAAAAACCAAACCTTATAATTAATAAAAAAAATAATAACATATTTTTCGATGAAATTTGATTTAAAAAAAGTGGTGACACAAAAACGTATACGTCTCAAATCATTAACATTTTAGTCACAAAACATTACAATTTCAGTCGTGAAACAACAACATTTCTGTACCATTTCAGTATCATCAATGGGCAGTTTCAAAAAAAAGTATACATTTTGTTGTTAGAAAATTTAGTTTTGGCTGGAAAACTGACAAAGGTTCGTTACGTTTGATTTTTTTCGCAGTGTAGGATATTCGATTAACATTAATTTAGAGAAAGGAACTTTAGAATTAGATATTAGAATGGGTTATATAAGCGGTTTTTTTTTTGCGTATTATTAAGTGGACTACCGACTTCAATGAACTGAAGTCTTTATTGCTTTTCGCCACAGATTTGATAAAAATGTATCGCATAGTCTATAAATTAACGGAAGTGTTAAAACTATTTAATATCCCCGCGCAAAGAACCTATGAAGCTCTGCTGTAACTTTCAAACTGTTCAAAAATCCATATACTTGATTAAAAGCAGCCTAAAAGCATGCTTTCTTTTTTGGATACAATCAAAAACAGAAATTGCCAATCGAAAAATACACCAGAATGGAATTTCTAAACGATTCTCATACATTTTTAATATTTTTCAGTATTAGGCATAGCCTAAAAGTATGCACTCATAGTATTGTACTTGTACAAATTGTAAACAAAATTGGCATGTCATTATTTTTACAATTTGGCACAAAATATATTACGTATTAAAGTTTAATTATTCACAAAAAGAAATATAATTTGTTATTTTCGCCACATGATTACTACGCAGTGCAGTAAATAAATATTTCCAAATTTGCCACAAAACAATGCACGCTGACAGCTCAGATGTGGCAAAATTGTAAGCCCGTTCGGTGACAAATGGAAAAGAGCTTCATTTGAATGTACAAAAAGTACAAAAACTCACACCCGGTTACGGAAAAGCCTTTATTGAAAGCCTTTGCAATCTTCCTGCCATCGCTTTAAACCATTTTGTGCCGTCGTTTGAGTTCTTCAACTGCAATAGATAGCGTACTCGAACTGCGGCACAAACCGGGTTAACAACTTAAAAGGTATTTCTTGTAATCAAAGACCGTTTCACTGTTTTATTGACATTGGGTAAATGCTCCATCAAATTAAATGCATTCACCAAATCAAACCCAATAAACACGTTTGCGTTCGATTTTCCAAACTAATTATGAAAATGTGAAAATGCTCCAGCATATGCGAAACGTAGTCATTTCAATCTCCATCAAATGCACTCGTGAAGTTTTAATTAGCAGCTAATTGCTGCTTATTTGCAAATGATGCGCTGGTGCTTTCATTTTGTATTTTTTTCTTTGAGTTCGAATTCGTATTTGTGGCAATTTGTGGGCGAGACAGCAGCGTATCCATGTTTACCGCATGTTCAACAGACAATTGCATTTAATTTGATTTCGAAGGATTAGCAAAGTGAGCGCAGTTGTTTTTTTTTCATTTTTTTTTTGGCACATTTAAATTTTTCATTAAATTTAGGTGGAAAATTAATTGTTGTTTTTGCATCAAGTATGTGATGCATTTCAGCGTTGGCAAATGTAATATCGTATTTGTATGAGTGGGAGTGGAAGTGTGGTTTTAGCCTTGTTAACGACATGGCAACTTCATGTTAGCAACCCTAATTCGAAGCGGAACGAGGCCATCAAGCGTGCACCTCAAATTAGCTAATTAAAGCTTAAATGTCGAAAATTATACACAGACGTTAATTAAACGCTATTATGGAGAAAAACCACAATTGACTCTTCCACCGTTGCCACTGCAAAAATACACTCAAATCCTACTTTATCGTTGCCTCAGCCACGTGAGTGGAGCGTGTGCCAGAAAGAAAGTGCCGCACACGACCTCTTGCTTCCCGCTCTACAATCAATTTTCGTGCAAAATTCTTAGAACACCAAATGATTAAATTTAATATAATTTTATTTGAATACAATTTAAGAGATTCGTCTCCTAAATGCAGTTCATATCACAGGGAATTCGATTAATATGGTTTGTGTGATTGTTTGTTTGTTTTGAGGTGAAGGGTCCAACCTACTCCTCCTTCCACGTCCCGGTGCCATCAGCAAACCCTTTAATGAATTTGCAATCTACAGGGTAACCAGGTAAGAACGATAGGAAATGTTCATTTCGCCATGAGATTTTTTTTACACCTACTTGCAGTGCATGTAGCGACGTCCTGTTGGACTCGAATGTATCGATGTTTTCAAGCTCTGGCCACAGGATGTCGGTTAACATCGTTCTTCACCGAGGACTATTGAAGGTCCTCATTTCGAAGGAAATAAGATCCGATGAGGCCATAAACCCCACCAAACAATCAATCTTTGTGGACGCCTTGATGCATTGATGCTTGTCGAACACTTGTGGGCTGTGGTCGCTCCAATAACGACTATTTTGCCGCTGAGCCAAAAGTGCGCCTCATCCGAAAAGATGATTTTTTTTGCCAATTAGCAAACTTCCGTGGTCGTCCGATACATTGCCTGCGAACTGAAGCCATGATTACGACCGACCTCACGAAGGAATTCACTGAATCGTAAAGCGATGCACACCTTACGAAATATCTTGACAGCTGGATGTCATAGGTAAGTTTGACAACTGCTGAAAAATAACAATTGTAAAAACTATCATTGCTAAGTATCTGGTCATCCTTTATAATTCCCACTTCTATGATGCTTGGAAATATCGATCCCATAATATGCTTCCGCAATCTTGCGAACGCAGTTCTTCCTCACAGGACCTACATGAGGGTGTATTTTTGCCGGAAAAATATTTGTTCATACAAAATAGCCCAGTAACTTAGTCGGTAATGCGACACTAATAGCGACTATCAAGGAAGTATTCACGTCGTTCATTTCGATGTTGAAATCATCACACCCACCGCAAGAATTCAATAGCAAAATTAATTGCAAGTTCGACTCGTCAACTTTTAGATTTCATATTTCAATGTGTTTGTTATGAATAAAAATTGTTCAGTACATACAATACTTTATACTGATGACGTAAAAAGTTATTTTTTTTTCTTCTATTTATTCGATTTATTTGTCATTTCCATTTTTCTCATTGTGTGTATTGCATTATACAAATTTTTATCATTTTTTGTTTTGATTTTATCTTTTTGCCGGCCGCTCGGCGTCGTCCATCGTCTAAATTGTTTTCATTATTTGTCGCATCGCTGTCGTTTGTTGTTTTACTGTTATTGTTGACACATAGATACATACATACATGCATGCATTGCCGCTAAATTAATTAATTTATTGCCCCGGTGAACTTTTGCTGTCATTCGAGATATGCGAATTATTCAGTAATTACATGTTGATGTATTAAATGTTGCTGTCACTTGGTTGCATTGTTGTTGCAATGTGCTACTGCAGTCAATTATGTAATTGGCTTGGTTTTATTTATTCTCAACAAATTCCTGTCACAACAATAAAATATTTGCACGCTCTACACCATTCAAAGTGATCAAATTTGTTTAATGACTTTGCATGAATTTATTAAAATTACATAACTTTAGGTTTTCATATACATATGTAAGTAAATAATATTAAATGAAACAAAAAAGCACATTAGCATCTCCATTTGGCAAACTGAACATTTAGTCTTTAAAAATATAAAAAAAAAAATTTACATGATCTGCATAATGCCCTGATGTCTCTTATGTATAAATGCAAAACTTTTGTATACTTTGTTCTTCAGCTTAAGTCTTTCAAAAGCACCTCCATCCGGGAGATCACCTGCCATAGCTTAACCCTGTTTCGGCAACAATGTAGGGTGGCCGAACGTCGCCTAAGCCCATGTTTCACATTAAAATCGTGTTCATTCACATTTCAGTCGCATTAATTTGTAATTGGCTACATCATTCGGTACAAATGCAATTTGCTTATGGAAATGTCGCGCTGTACTCGTTGCACATGTGCAAATAAATAAATTATATTTTTAAATTTATTGCAATTAATTATTCGAATTGTTGCAATCATTCAACTTTGCCACCCGTTAATTTTTTTTTTTTCATTAACACACAGCATTTAGTGAATTTTTATTTAAATGAAATGTGATTTGATTTGTAAATTAGTTGCAAAGTTATCTTATATAAGCCAAATAGTTATCAATGAAGTCATAATGATCTTGCATGCGTTTGAAATGAAGCTGCCATTCATGCCATCCGCTCTTCAAATAATCACTCGTTTATCCCTCACATTCATTAGGATTTTTCTCTCGCATGCGATATAAATTTCATTCACTCATTTGAATGGAATCGAAATCTGCTAAACGCCACGATCGTTTGTTGGGGGCTTATCAGTTGCGGTTTTGCGGTGCGATCGTACGGTTCGCTTTCGTTTATCTGGCTGAAACTTGATCCGTTCTTAATCGGTATAGATTCTACTCTTAGTTGCTGTGTATGGAAATGTGTGTATCTCATATCCAGTATCTTGTTTCTATTGTCATTGCAATAAAAAAGAAAAAGAAATGCAATCAGATTTTGTGTGAAAAAAAACAAACATTTATGAAATTTAAAGTGATACGAATGGTTTTTGAAATTCTAATTGAGTGAGCCATCTCATCTCGTACTTAGAGTGTTGTGGGGGTGCGGAAATGCTTTAAAAGGAAATTTAAGGATTTCTATGGAAATCAAGAGAATCTCGTTGAAGTGTGTTTGCTTGCATTTTGTTTGGTTTAAATATTAAATTTTCTATATAATAAAAACACTTGGAAATAATTTGATTCTGTGTATTTGTACTTGAACAAAATTAAGAGGGCATAAAAATATTTTTTACATTTTTTTAGCCTAGTACTTGTAAGGAATTTTCTAAGGGCTGCTCTTTGGCTTCCTCATGTGGTCTCTTGTTCGGTATATATTCCATTCAATTACAAAGTTTAACGCGAAATGTTTCAAAAAAGCTGTTACTTGGCATTCTTTTTAATATTAATCCTAAACAGGAGATCTGAGTATTTTTCACTTTTCCACTCTTTTTTCAAGTCTCACATCACAGTAATACCATTTTCAGTATGCACAGTGAAGAAAAGTAATTGGAAAAATGAAATAAAATGCCACAGATTACGTGTCGACGCGGAGGAAGTGTTAATTAAAAGTTTCAATTCATTATTTGAAGCTGAAACCGGTGCCCTGTGCAGTAAATAGCAACAACCACAAACAAAGATTCATATATGAATTGGGAGAGTACATAAAAAGCAACAAAAAAAAAACGAAATACCAGAAAAGTGTGTTGATAAAAAAACCTTAAGAAATCACATATATTTTGTTAAAAAATTTAAAAAAAAAGTTTCAATAAATTACTAAAATAAAATAGAAATAATAAAAAAATTAATAATTTTACTACATAATTGCCCTTCTAGCATCTAGCTGGTAACTGCTTACTGTGGGCAATTGGAACGAATTGGTACCAACAAATACTTTCAACCTCTTAACTTGGTGAGTTAATTATGGGATTATGATTAAGGCATGTGCCTTCAGCAAACAAATGCGTACAAATTATGAAGTGGAGCAGCAGCAGCAGCACCACCACCACTACTTCTGATTTAATCTTACTATGCAAATATGCATGTGTACATATTTTCGTATTTAGTTGTTTGTGTCTGTCTACATTTCTAAATTATTGTCGTCTTCTTTAACGCCACCTACATACCTTGCCTCGCACTCGTTTGAAGTTCTATTTGTTCACATTGTTTGCTGATTATAATCAGCGTCAAGCATGCGAATTAAATTTAATGAAAAAAAAATGCTTTTATTGTATTTGCCTTTATCGCGAAGGTTTTCTTTTCATAATGTTTCGGTTTACTTTCGGGCTTAAAGTATGGAGAATGTGCGTTCAAAAATCCAATTTAAAAAAAAACTGAATTTCAACTGGCTTATGCGAATTTCATTAAAGGCATCGTACATAACCATTAAATGCTTTATGCACATTACCCATATTTAAGTACACCGAAATACGTGCATACACAATAAAACACTCAATGGCATTTACATACATTTTAAATAAAGTCACAAGCATCTTTGCCGCTTTCATTTAAAACTTTAATTAGAGCCTCAGGGGCTTCGGAACTGAACATGAAAATTTCTTCAATTCTTGATTAAATTACGTACATTATTATAACTGGCATGACAACAAATTGCGTTAACACCTTCCAGCGAACACAGCCAACTTACCAGATTCACCCACAGTGGGTGGGGTACTTTTTGGCTTCGGTTTTCCATTGGGAAAAGCACAGCATTTTTCTTGGTAAAAACCATTAATTGTGCATTTAATTTGGGGGAAAACTCACAAAGCAGATATTGGAAATTAAAATTTTAAATTCAAATAAGTGAGTTGCATCGCGTGTACATATTGCTTTGTTATGCCTACACACTGAGAAAATTCAAACTCAAACACTCCGGAAATTCCTTTAAATTTGTAAATTTTACATCATTACTTCATTTACTTCATATTTACAAGAGTGCATAGTTGCATTTGTTTGATGGTGGAGTAACCGACATTGCAAAAACAATCAAGCACTGCAAAATATCGGTAAAATAAGCAAAATGTGCAAGAAGTCAGAGCGAGGTAATTTAGCGATGTCTTACTCCACCTGTCCGTCCGGCAGGTGGAGTAATACATTTAGATTTATTACAAATAGAAAAAACCAGAAGACATGCCACTAACAAATTCCGTTTAGTTTTTTTAAATTAATTATAAATTTACTTCCAGTAACAACTAAAAGATTGTATAAAATACTTTTGCACAAAATAGCTTAAATATCGCCAACAAAATTAAAATTTTTTTTGTTTGTTTGAACGGAAGTGTCCGCGAAAAGGCCAGATGCTTCAAATGAGACAAATGCACGTAAACCTTTAATATGTTCACTGAGCCTTCCATCTCCCGATGCCATCCACAAACTATTTGATTCGTTTACAGTCCTTTCCACACTCAGGAAACAAATTCTATAAAAATGAGTCAATAGGACACAATACCATGGAAGTAATAGCAGAAACTACATAAATTAATAGGACAATTGATTTAAATATAGCATTTCCATCCCCCAACTAGCACCGTTGTTGCAATAAAGTGTATTCAACTGACTAGGAAACAAATTTTGTTTTTTGAATACGCCTTATTGCAACAACGGTGCTAGTTGGACCATTGACTCATTTTATATAGGATTTTTTCTGAGTGCTACTCTAGGAAGTTTTCAAATATCGCAGATGCCATAATTTGCCACCGTAATATTGCGAAAGCTGGGCAGTTGCATAGATAATGCTCCAAGGGGTATTTAATTTTTCGCCTAAATGAGATTTTTTTTAAACTTGTGATTTTAATTTTGTTTACTTGTAATAAAACTTGTCGATATGCCTTCAGACAGACACTTTGTGAAATTAAACAATTTTTTCTTTAATAAAAATACACAAGCATTTATCACGCTGGTGCCCAGCAAGCCTATGCCAAACAAAACCCCCCCAATAAACACTCCCCTCCCAAGGTGTGTACTTTATGAAAATGTAAATTTTCCTTGCGGTATCTAGTAGTTTGTGGTTTCATTTACTCGGCGTTTTATTGTGGTTATTCGCGTCATTGATTACCTTCCTTGCAATTATATGGTTTTGTTTTTATTTGTATTTTGAAGTGATAATGAGTGTCTTCTTTTGTATTTGTAACTCATTGGATTTAAGCTCTGATAAAAATACACAATCACCACACAAGAGCATGGCTTTAGATTTGGGAAGTACTTTAAATTTTTGTTGATTAAACACTCAGAAATTTTCTGAGTGTTTAATTAACTGTTTACTATTTGTTTTATTAAGATTTAATATCGAAATAACTGTAGTTTAGTTTAGTTTTATGCGAAAATAATCATTATTAAATTTTGGAAGAATTTGGTTTTACAAAAGCCACCGGTACTTCTCTGAAATTTCACACACTGAAAAAATTATTCATCACAAAACTTTTCGATTTTCTCAGAATAAGTTTATTTGCTTGAGTCTTGCTTTTGCAATGAACGCCTGGCTGTGATTTCTATGCAAGTATCTAATAGATATTTAATTAATTCAAATTCGAATTCAAATGTATTACAAATTGCCATAATTAATACTTCCGATGGAATAATAATTGAATAGATGCTACGGGGGGCGTATGAGCAACAATTATAAATGGGAAATACACTCGAAACTGTAATTCATTGAAATGCGCTGTGAAAACAATTCAAATATGCAAATTTATATGGTCTGGCACACTGCAAAAGTGGGCAATATTTCAAGATACAACAACAGAAGCATCTGTGATTGGAAATATCACAATTGCCTCACTTTATACACTCTTTAGCACACAGTCAGAGAATTGAATTTTTAATCAAATTGTGATTGACAAGTTAACACTCAATTAAGTACTTCACCCATGATTTACATAATATTCCATTTTCTGTAGTAAAAACTTATTTATGATTAATACAATTTAGTTATTTAAATTTATCATTATATGCAAAAATCATGTTTGTGTTTATAAAAGAAACCACAATAGAACGAAACAAATAGAAAAACTCATGTCGGCCCACGGCAAATTCGTTAAATTCGAAACGCAAATCAAAAGTAAAAAATAATTACTGTAAATATAGAAGAGCAATACATACATATGTCATCCTTATAATCTAAACAAACCGACCACTTGTTACACAAAAACTGTGTGAAACAGAAGCTTCCGTAGACAAGTCAACATGGCGGACAAATTTGCTTGTTTGCTTCGCTCATTAGCAGCGTTTCAGTGGCACCGAATTGTGACAGTAAAAACGACTTAGTAAATATTTAAGAGAAAAAAAACACACAAAACATACTAATAAACTTACTTCAAATCGCATCGAAAACCAAATGATAATTTTTATTTATTTTGAATATTTATTTTTATTTACAACGGTTGCGTTCCAACTTAATTCAACAATAAATACGCGCACGTGATGTTACGCTGACCAGTTTTAAATCTCATTGTTGTTGTTGTTGTTGTATTAAACAAATTGGCTTAAACTCTCCACGCCACTCGTCGCGCTTTGTTTTTGCATGTCAGCACATTTCAGCGTGAGTTCAGTTCGTGCCGCTACAGATGTTTTGGTCACATGACACAAAAAATATGCGATGCGAACCATAAACGACGACGTTTTAGTTAGGTGCGATATCAGCGGTGACAGATTATTCATATACACATATTTAATTTTGTGTGTCATCGACGCTGAACTGTGCTCAATCCGGTAGCAACTGGCTGTCGTTGGGTAGACGCAGTATTCTGTTAGACAAGATGAAGATACTTTGTAGCACTGGGGTTAATTTACTTTTTAGATATTTTTCGATATTTTATCGTTATTTTATAAATAATTTTCCGATTATTTATTGAAGATTTTTCGATATTTCTTCGATAATTTTTCGATATTTTATCGTTATTTTATAAATATTTTTTCGATTATTTATTGAAATTTTTTCGATATTTCATCAATAATTTTTCCATAATTCGCGATTAAAATATTTCGGTTTCATAAAAAATGTTTCCACTTCATTCCGAATTTCGTTCCAATTCCATTTTGTTCCAATCCAATTCTATTTTGTTCCTGTTCCATTCAACATTTCTAATAAAATGCAAGAAACGGCTTCCAAATCGGTTAAGAAAAATAAAAAAATTTTGCGGGCATTTTATATGAGAGATTTCCAATACCATCCAATCGTTAGCGAAAATAAAAGGAATGCCAAGATAGCTCAAAAGCTACGGCAGTTATCTGCAAAATTGGCAGACGGTCAGACGGACATAGTTAAACCAACTCAGAAGACAATGACGATCAAGAATATATATGGTTTTCCATACCGGACGCTCCTCCTTATAAGCGTTACAAACGGTGTGACAAAGTCAATATACACTTGGAGGGTATCAAAATCAATCCTAGTTCACTTTAATGGTTTAAAGTTCCTAATTGGTCACGTATTAGAAACATTTACGTATTAGAAACATAAACATATAAAAAATGTATGTCACAATATATTTACTTTTAAATCAGAATCTGTTATCAGATTATTCAGAATCAGGTAATCAGAAAAATTAACCCTCATTTGGTTGCACTTCCACAGAACAGCAGAAATATAATTATATATTTCTGAATTCATCATTAAATTTATATTTGTAATCTGCAAGTGTATATAATCTCACCGACCTCACGTTCGGCGTCTCACATTGAAATAAAAAGTCTTGTACGTTTTTTTTTTTTTCACTTATTTTCAATTACCGACCACTTTGCACTTTGACCGACAGTTGGCGCTTTGCTTTGTTTTGTTTTTTTTTCCATTTATTCACTCAACAGTAAGCACTTAATGAAACAATCGCTCTGTGTGTGTTTTCTTCATGAATTGTTAGTGGAAGTTCATAAATCACGCACAGTCGCAAAAATGTAGTTTGGTTTCACAAAATTTGATTGATTGGCTGTAAATCCGCACCGAACGATATATTGATTGATAGTGGCGTTAGGCGTACGAGTGCAAGTGAATGGAAATGACTTTTACGATTAACCACATTCGAATTTCAATTGAGGAGATTACCTGGCCGTAATTACCAAGTGTGTGAGAAATTTTAGTTGAGAAATACTGTTGAGTTGAGTTCATGAACTTGTAACGGTTTTTCTGATAACTAAAAGTAAAAAAATAAAAGTAAATTGAGAATGAATACTTTGGAATTTCCATTTAACATGTGGAGGAAAAACTCAACTGTGCAAATATTTTGCAGTACATCATTTCATTTCAGATGACAAATGCCAACATCTTTTCGAATTAAGAACATTTTAATTGTCTTTCTTATTAAAATTAAGCTGAGTAATGCGAGCTCTCTGCACGCTCATTGTGTACTTTGTCTGACCGCAGTCAGTCGTCTGACAAATGCCGGCGCTTTTAATTTTTTTTCATTATTTATTTTGAGGCCAAAGGCCAAACTACGCCATTAAACATTTGGTTGCCATGGCAAACGGCTGCTAAAGAACATTTTGCAAACTCAAAAGTTACGCAAATCAACGCATTACTGACTGAACTCCACACAATTCTGCACTCAGTGGGACCGCTTTGAATTACTTTTATGCAATTTGTGAATTTACTTATTTCATAGTTTCGTCTTAATTTGTCCGAAAAAAAAAATATTAAAAAAAAACATTTCTAGTTGGAAAAAAAATGTCCGCTTCATTCAGAATTCTATAAAAATTAGCTCAAGTACTTACTTATTAATTTCATGTGTAAATGAATGACTGAACACATTGGCAATGATTAAAGTTGAGATATCGTTTTTAATGATTAAAAAAATTAGAATCGGTGGCTTTAACACATAACAATTTCTCCGAATGACTTCCGTGTGAATAGTTTTGAATAGAAAAGGACTTATTGAAAAGGTGCGTCAAAATAAATTCAGCCACTCGTAGGGGTTAGATTAGTTTCATACAGACATTAACTTCTGTAGTAGATCAGGATTACAGGCAAATTTCTCTCTCTCTCTCTCTCTCTGAAATGACAGTAGATTATTTTCTGCAATTGGTGCGTTCACAACCGTTGTATCTTTTCTCAAATACGATGATACAACATACGACTATATGAGACTATGTGAATTCCCCTAATGCATTGATATCGGAATTTGACGACTTGAAAAGCAGGTCATGGTGAAATTTGGGTAGCGGTTTGCGTTGTTACCCAATCCTTCATCGATTTTTACATTTTGCTTTAGCCACTTTATAATTTGTTCCATTCCATTCGCGTTCCATGTTCAAGTTTGTTATACTTTCATTTGAATTCGGGTTTCTCACCGAATTTGTTCCATTCCCATTTTGTTCCATTTTTTTTCCATTGCCTTCCTTTTCCAAGCTTGTTTCAATTCAATTCAATTCAATTCGATTCTGTTCGGTTCGTTTCATTTACATTTCATTCTGGATGCATTCGCATTACCTAACCGTTCTCTTTCCCAATCTGTTCCATTTATTAGTTTATTCCATTTCCAAAAAGAGGTGGAAGAATTTCCCTTTTGAGTACATGGAGTATATCATTAAATTTCTTAATTAAGTGAAGCTATATTTTCTCTAACTAACGGCATTCGTTTGATGTGACAGAACATTTGTATTATATTTTTAAATAAATTAAGGCATTTTTTTCTCTAAGTGTAGCTTTATTAAGTTATAAACGTCATAAAATTATCACACAATCAACAAAAGTAAAACAAAAAACATTTCATCATAAGGCAAAGCAAGCAAAAATGCTGAAATGATTCAAATGCAAAAGCAAAGTGTTGAAAAGTATTTACATGCATGCATACAATTGTTGTGTTCGTTGAGTTTGAGTCAACAGTGGGAGTAATTTTCCAATTTGCGCCTATTAACGGCCAAACAGTAGCAGTGACCCAAGTCCAGACAACTCAACTAAACTAAACTAAACTAATAACAAAAACAATTTATTACTAAAAACGCACCCACACAAATACACACACATAAACTGACTCCGTTTATGTGTGCTCGCATGTCAAAGTATTCACGTATATGTGCACTAAGTACGAACGCTACGCCAGCAACAGCTGCTAGGCCAAAGCTAATTCAGCGCTTAGCTAATCGTGGCACTTTTACAACTAAGTCACTTTAGTCACTCGTCGGAGGTCAAACGGTATGGAAAACGCCGAGGAAAATAGCGCGCAAAGAAAAGTGTTCTCGGTGCTGTAATGAATTTGTGCTTATTGTGTTCATTATATCCTTCAAGGACGCAACGAAACTTCAAGTCAACACAAGCAAACCCAACAAAGGCCACACGAATAGCAATTCAAGCGTACAGTTAATAAAAAGGATTAAATAGGATAATCACACTCCATCAGACACACACACACACCGAAATGAGTGGGGATATGAGAAATCAGTACATACATGCACACAAATGCGTGGGTGGCAAAGTACAAAGTGTTTAACCTACATACTACTTCACAGACGTGTCGGCGCAAAAGATTTCGTTTCGTTTCATTTCGTTCGTACCGCGGCTGATTGTGCGTGTGACATGGCGTTGTCGACTTTGTTGTTGTGCGCGTCGTTTCAGGTCCTCGAGGCGATTTTCGGTTAATCAAACTCATTCAAGGCTCAAGCATCAAAGTTGAACTGTCTGATTTCTGGAACATTTTTTTTTTTTGCTTTTTGTTTTGTGTTTTTGTGCTTTGTTTTTTTGTATTTGTTTTTGTGTTCGTGACTTGGCACACATTAAACGGCTCGTTTATAGCCTGAAGGATATGGTCGGGTGGCAAAAGCACGGCAGTACTTTTATATCAGCGCACCTTGTTAACGCACACACACACACCACACTCACGCATACACTCGCTCATAAGCACGTTTGTGTTGTGTATCCTTGAAATGTGGCTGGCATTTGTAGTCACGCACGAAATTCCATGAAATTTTCGCTATGCTCTATTTTCATTTTGTTTGGTTTCATTGTGAATTTTCGCCAAAGTTCTTGTTGATTTTTCGTGTTGAATCCGATTTTATATGAAGCGCGCACGCCAGCGACCAGCGGAAATCAATAGTGTTGTATATCCTGTACAAGAGTACCTCCACTCCACACTTGCTTCCAAATACAGACAAGAGACTAGAAATTTAAATGCAAATGATAACAAAGAATTGAATTGAATTAAATTAATTTGAAATGCTGCGAAATGCAATGTATTGTTCAAAAAGTTATTGAAGTGGAAAGTTACTATAATCCTTAACAAAAAATGTTGTATTTTCTAACAAATAAAGCAAATACACATTTAATTTGCTAAAAATAATTCACGAGTGTGGTGCAAACTCCCGCAGATTACCAAACAATTTATATGAAGTGTTTAAAATAATATAAATAAAAAAGTGTATTTATTTAATAAAAAAGTGTACTCGAACTAAGCTGGAAATTTTATGAACGCTTGTGGTTGGAGAAAATGCAAATTGAAAATGAAAAATTCAAGTTTCATATAACAACGGAATAATTGAAATTAATGAAACACAAATCATTCAATCGGAACAAAAACTTAAATTTCCACAAAGTTATGAGATCTAGTGAAACATATTCGATGAAATATAAATAAGTTGTCAGTGAAGGATGTGGCACTGAAAAATCAAATAGAAATAATTGGATACAAATTCGGATTTACTAAAACGGTAGGTCTGCATTGCAAATGCAGTAAAGCAACTCAAGAATACTAAGTTCGGACAACAGTTGAAATATTCTATTGTTCTATTGTACACAAAATAGCTGGAATTCATTTGCGGTCGCTGAATACAAGTTCACGGGCCGTATTAAATTTTTAATTCTAAATCCCGGGCTAGATTATGTTCAGGTGGCTGCCGGCATAGCAACGCAATTGTACCAATTAAAAAAACTCCTAAGGAATTGTTTTTTAATCAAATTCGTTACATTGGTTAGTACTTAAGTTCTTGCCTGTTACAGCTTTTGTGGTCAAGACGTAACCACACCTGTCGTCATAAAGTCTTAATCCTTCATACTTTTCTTTAGATAATTTAGCAAATGTCGCTGTAGCTTATCAGGCCAAGTTTTCAAATTATTTTTATTTTACCTGCTCTACACAAAAAGAGATTAAAAAAAGGCAACCGCACTAATACGCCTACCTGACGCCTTCTAAATTATATTTTACCACGCCTTGATAACCTATAAAAAGTGCAACACATTGTGAAAGGACATCATTCGTTTTTCATCAATCGAACAAGAGCACACGCATAGCATAAAGCTAAAAATTTAATCAAGCCTCAGTCATGGATCAGTCACACTACTTAGCACCTAGCGTCAATTACAATCTGTTCTTGTACCGCACCAACAAGCACAGTGGGGACTTTTTGAACCTCTGCAAGATGAAGGCTCTACTCACCGAACATCTCATGCAGGAGAACCTGCAAAATCTAGACGAGTGCTGCAGTCTGGACACAGTAAATGAGGCCCTTCACCAATTGGAGTCCAACAAGAAGCTGAAACATCAAATTCGACGCATGCAGAAACTAAGCCATGAGGGAGTGGTCATTGAGCGGCCCACACTCATAGCAAAACGTATGATTTGCCAATTTGAGTCCAACGAGAAGCCGAAACAGCAAATTCAACGCCTGGAGATACTAAATGATCAGGGAGTGGTCAGTGAGAGGCCCATAATCAAAGCAAAACGTATGATTTCGTAATTGGATGGAATATTATGTGTAGATATTGACAAAATACCCACTATTATGGGTAGAAAAAATAAACGTTTTTTAGTTTAAGTAATGGAATAATAATTTTGATAGTTAATATTGTATTTGAAATAATTTGAATTAAAACTTTAAGAAATAAATAAATTATGAAAATTAACTGCTCTTGCCTAGTTATTTATTCATCGAAACTAGTTGATTCCTATGTATGCCACACGAATGTTAGGTTTGTGGACAAATATCAAATTTATGAATATGGTAAATGGTAAAATGCATTTTTAAAGAGAATTCTTCAACTAATGCTGACTAACAGGTAGGCATGTCATTGCAAAATTTGCTTTAGAAACAATTCAAAGTTCAATTGTTAAAGTTTGTCATTTTTACCTAAATAATACATGTTACCTGGTAAAAAAAATCTGTTAACCGCACTAAGATGCCTACCTGTTGCAATCGAATTAATTTGTTTTCCCACACCTTGAAAAGGGAGACGGTTGCGTAAGTGGATTTGGCTCACGATTTTGAGTAGCTTTTAGGGACTCAACTATTATGGAGCGGAAGTATTTCGATGGGACTAATCCCTAGAACATTTCACCTTTCTCCTTAACTACGAGGACATTTTCGCAGGTGTATTTTTTTCATTTAAAAAAAACACAAATACTGCGAATTTTGAATAATTTATTCACTTCATCGAAAAAGACCCACATAAATCAAATTATATGAGATTGCATTCACACATTTTTCGATGGGAAACTATAGTGTTGATTGTCTTCTATCGAATCGTCGTGGTCTGACCATTTTTAGTCTGATAGAAGTGACATATTGTGGACTTGGTCGCTTGGTATTTTTATTTGTAGTTTCGGGTTTTTTTATCTATCAGTTTAGAATTAGAATGAGTAGTTGCTAGATTAATAACACCAGGAGCAACTCGTATCGAAGTTTGTGTTTCTATTATTCAATAGGAAAAAATGGGATTGGAATAGAAATTTCTATTAAACTGGTGCACAGTGTAATGTCTCCATAGTAAGAGAGGAAAGTCGTTTAATATTTTCTACATTTTGGGGAAGTGAGATTTTCAAACTTTCTTATATTTTAAATATGCATTTTTTTTAACTGACGGCACTTACTTACCAATATGCGACAGAACATTTGCAATGGCAAGTACTAAAATCGATTTATGTCAGAAATAAAGTTCTACTTTGGAATCGTGTAAGCGGATTGGTATTTTTGTAAATCGATTTTTGCATTTTCTGAGTGTATTTAATCTTTGAAAGTGCATTTGTAGATTTTAACATTTACCATGTTCATAAATTTTGGCGTCGACTAATAAGGAAGAATAAATTACTAGGCAAGAGAAGTTACTTTTTATAATTAATTTATTTCCTAAAGTTTTAATTAAAATTATTTCAAACACAATATTAACTATCAAAATTATTATTCCATTACCTACAACTAAAAAATGTTTATTTTTTCTACCCACAATAGTGGGTATTTTGTCAATATCTACACATAATATTCCATCAAATTACGAAATCATACGTTTTGCTTTGATTATGGGCCGCTCACTGACCACTCCCTGATCATTTAGTATCTCCAGGCGTTGAATTTGCTGTTTCGGCTTCTCGTTGGACTCCAATTGGCAAATCATACGTTTTGCTATGAGTATGGGCCGCTCAATGACCACTCCCTCATCGCTTAGTTTCTGCATGCGTCGAATTTGATGTTTCAGCTTCTTGTTGGACTCCAATTGGTGAAGGGCCTCATTTACTGTGTTCAGACTGCAGCAGTCTTCTAGATTTTGCAGGTTCTCCTGCATGAGAAGTTCGGTGAGTAGAGCCTTCATCTTGCAGAGGTTCAAAAAGTCTCCACTGTGCTTGTTGGTGCGGTACAAGAACAGATTGTAATTGACGCTAGGTGCTAAGTAGTGTGACTGATCCATGACTGAGGCTTGATTAAATTTAAAGTTTTATGCTATGCGTGTGCTCTTGTTCGATTGATGAAAAGCGAATGATGTCCTTTCACAGATTGTTCCTCTTTTTATTGGGTTTTGAGGCGTGGAAGAGTTTAATTTAGACTTCGACAGGTAGGCGATTTCTGCGGTTGACCGCTTAACCCTTTTTTAGGGCAGGTAAATAATTAAGCAACCATTTTTTAGTCTAGGTAAACTGTTTCATCAAATTTAATTTAGGTAACGATAAATAATAGGCAATCGTAACACCTGCTCCATGACCTAAATAAAAGGATTAGGGTTTTTCGCTAAAGTAGGCAGTGGGGTTTTCCAAAACTGCTCTGGCGACAGGTAGTCCGTACCCACAAAGTGGTAAAATACATCTCAAATGCTTTCATCTCAGGAGCTCAGCGCCATGCCATGCGGGTTCAAGTACATCGAAAATGTTAATCTTTTCTGATTTGAATGAAAAACAAATATGAACCACTTTGCATGTAAATATGTATTTTCTAATACAGTACACAGTAAACCATAGTTGAAAGAGAGCGGCGCGCGCGCCCTCAACCGACTAAATTGAATTAAATTCAATGACAGTTGCTTGACATTTGGATGCAATACAATTTTCACACACAATAACAATAGTGTCATGCCGCCTAAGTGTGTGAGAATGCGTGACACAGACACACATCTGCAGAAAATAAACAACAAATGCCACAAACAGAATTTCAGACAGTCAGACTCTCTCACATACACTCGCACACATGTTCATAGCACCACTACATGCGAAGTGCAATAATTTGAAACGGCTTGATTGCGCGGAATTGAATGCCGGCAGAGGGAAGACTCACCCACAACGACACATGCGACAAATTCCCAATTCGCTGAATTCGGTATTCTCAGTTCTGTCACGTTGACAGACAACGGCAGCGCCGTGGGATCTGTTGCCGGCACTGCTGAAATCACTGCTGCTATCGCCGTTTGTTTGCCCCGCTGCTGTTTATAAGGAAATTTCAAGTGTGAAGCTCATTGCGAAATGATCGGAATGAATGAAGGCGCGCAAACTGGCACATGGACGGACATTGAGACAGACAGCAAGTCAGACACCAAATCAGAATCTCGCATGCCATTGCAGTGTACATTCGGTGCTCCTGTTCTCCGTGCTGTGCTAATGTTTTCAAAGATTTGTGAGAAATTTCACCAAACAAGCGAATTAAATTAAATTATTTCAATCAGTTTAAAATGATTTAACGCATTTGCTTTTGCAAGTGGCCGGGCGGCGGGTGTCGCCGTTGCATGTTGTTTTTTGTTTCTTCTTCACATTAAGACAATTTGAAGTATTAATCAGCGAAGCGGAAGTGTCGTCGTTAGCTTTGACCATAAACAATACAAAAAAAAAACAAGTCAATTGTTTTAGGGTTCGTTGGCTTCGCCTTAATTGCAATTTTTGTCATTTGCCAGATGGAATTTTCAATGCGATTGATATGCAAATATGTCTTGTTTATTGGGATATTTTCGTTTTTAAATTGACACCTGCTAATGTGGGGTCTGTTGCATTTTCTGTTTAAGAATATTAATTAATTTCGTTGCTATGAGATTTTTTTAAACTATTTCTTTATTCATTTGGATTACATGATAGTTATCTTAGGAAATTAGGCTTAAACCTGTATTGTGGGATGTATTAATTACCCTACAATGAATTATCCAAAGTGGAGTGAATATTATAATTTCGTTTGAGACGTGAGGTATTCAGTGGTCTTAGTAGGTTTCTAGCTAGAATGTTTGGGTGAAACATAAGCTTTTGCTTGTATTTCGAGGTAAATTTCAGAATATCGTCCTTTGCTGGATCACTAACCAACGCACACTTCGATATTTTCACTCGCCTATGGTAGTATTTTCAACACCAGTCTAACCCAAAAAACTGTTCAGAAAAAAGGCAACAATGCAATTACTTGTGTTTTGGCAAATCAACGCCTCTATAATTTCAATTGCAAAAAGGCTTCTTTAAGTCGATTGTCTAAACTCCATTGCCCCGTATTTGTTATGTCACCTCTATAGCAACCAAAGTCTCTACACTTTTTTTCAGTCCCGAGAATCCTGGGATTGCCAAACATTTCGGGATTGACAGCCAATATAATACTATACAGCTCGCCAAAATCCAGATCTACCCTATCGGAAACTGGTCTAGTCTACACACAAAAAAAAAAATCGGTAAATCTAACCGAAAAAGACGGTTAAAAACGCTCCAACCCTCCAATGTCAGTACGTTTAACCGATGAGAGAGATGGTAAATTTATTGCACCATTTTTTTCTCGGTTAAATTGTAAATTTTTCAGTAAATTTGTGAAAAATTAACATTTAATCAAAAATTGTTGTAAAAGAACTTACAACAACAACAACTTTTTCGATTACTTGAACTATTTTATGTCGAATTTTGAAGATCTATTTTAACAATTTTTTTCGGTTAATCCAACGTACCAGCTCGGTTAAAAAATTTACAATGTTCATATATTTTGAAAAGTTGTACGTTAAAAACTTTTTTTGGTTAATTTTACGGAGGTTTTTTTTTCTGTGTAGAAGTAATCTATGGATGGAAAGTTTTAATTTGCATAGCTTGTCATTGAAGCAGGTAAATTGTTTCCTTTTTCATTTCATTGAAACCTCAAGAAGAAAGAAATTACTACAAAAGTTATCTCTCAGTTATAACTCAGCAGCAACATTCTCACTTTTTTCTACGACGAGAAAAGTAGATATTCGCTTTTAGGGGAGTAGATTTTAAGAAAGGGGAGTAGATGTGGTTTTCTGCGTAGAATAGTAGAAATTGATGTCTGGGTAGGAGATTAGTGGAAAGAGTAGTAGTTTTGTATCGTATGAAACGTACATAACATTTTGAGGAGTAGATTTCTCACAATAGTACTACTACCTTGAGGGGAGTAGGAAAATCTACTACCGTAGTAGAGGAGTAGTAATTTAATAATAATCGCGAGAGTAGTAGATCTACGCCTACAGCGGTAAAGTGAGAACGCTGCTCTGCAGTTAATTTCGGAGCTTAGTTACAAAAAAAATCAGACACTCTTCGAGCCATTTGTCTCTCTTAAGTCTGATCGGGTGGTTACATATTTAAATGAAATGTTGAACAAACACTTGCTTCGTTTGTCTTAAGGTACTGTGCACAGTATTCTCCATTACAGCCATCACAGTGATTCACTATTTCTCAATTGAATAATTTATTTGTCCAGACCTGCCAGTCTGTCTTTCTTTCTGTAGGGAATTCCATCTTCAGTAAATATTTGTTCCGCAAAGTTTCAAGTCGTTACTTATTCGGTCATGACAATATTGGAATTTATCTCCACACTGTAAATTTAGATATCAAAACTTGCAGAAAATCACAGATGATGGCATTATTTAGCCTTTTCGTAACTATCCAAAAATGAAGAATTTTCCAACTTTCCGTTAAAATTACCAATTTTACATTACCAGAGCTGATCATATTTTTCTCATGTCCAATTTCACACTCTTGCAACCAATATTAGTTCACTCACAGTCTTAATAGGAAAAACTGTACGCCAGACAATGTCATTTCGAGAGTAACCATTTTACATCATCATCAGTCAATGTCTTTCGGCGTTGACGTTGAAATTCGTTCGTTCGCTCGTCCGCTCATTCGTTCATTCGTTTTGGTGATACCCATTCTTCTTCTTCATCTTCTTTTATATATATTTGTTTTTCGTTTTTGGTTTGGCCACGCTTGGTGGCATTTAACGAAGTTTCATTCTTTCCACTTCCGCCGGATATGAATGAGATGATTTTTAAGTTTTTAAGATGCTAAGCTAAGCTGAGAATGCAATTTAAATGGTTGAGGGACAAAAAAAACGAAGTGTCAGAACTGTTCAAATAATGTTGATGATAGTTCTGCTATGAGACGAATTACGAAAGGGATGAGCAATGGAATTAAGTTGCCATTACGAGGTCAAAAACTGAGCTAAACTAGAGAGGAAATTAAGTATACGCCCAAGTGAGCGTGTGTAGGAAACAGAGAGAGATCTGCAAACTTTTTACAACTTCTTCGTCATCTTCTGGTCCAGATAATCTTAAATTCAGTAGATAATACTAATTTCTTAATAAATCACATTTGCATTTTATGTCTTGTGCGTTTTACCTGTCACAAAAGTTTTTCATTTCCTTTTCGTGTGCGTATGAGACGCTGACAACGTAGTCGTATTCTAGTCGTTTGTGCTTTTTGCTCCTTCCGCTGCACACTCAAAATCCCATCAAAGCAAAGTCAACGTAAAAGGCAACGTAAACGCTAACGCTTTTAATACGTTTTTAACGACAGTCATTAAAAATTCACCTGGGCAAAGATGCCTTTCGTGTGCGTTTGGTACTGCCGAACACACACACACACACCTACAAACACTTTGTTTCTCTCGTTACACACAATATAAATTATTATTTTCTTCGCTAAATTATCGAAAATTAATAAACCTTAGCCGATTGCACGAACAACCGAAAATATTGCTGCTTTCGATTTAGGTTAGCTCCATTTGGTTTGTACTCTCGGTGGGTTTTATACTTCAATAAGATCGTCTTGCATGGCGAAATATGACAAAATTTTACTAACCTGAAATCAGTCTTTTCTTATTGCATGCTTCAAGGCGTTTTATGCTCTTGTGTCAACGACGTCGTCGTCGTCATCGTCGTCAGCGCAAAGTCATTGCAAAGTTACCTTGCAGTTGTGGAGTTTCTGCTGGTGTCGCCCCATAATACGATATGCTTTTGTGCACACAATTCGGTTTACGAGCTTTTGTTATGAGGCAGCGCTCGCAGCCCCCAAAGTGGTTAGCCATAGTGCTTGGCAGTGGATTGCGACATATTCTTGTTAGCATAGTGGTATTACTCCAATTCTGTGATGGAATTAAGGCATTCCGGAGCGGTGAGATATCAATAAATTAAATTACGTTTGTTCGTAATCGGAGGGCCTAGCTCGTTCTGCGTGAAGTGACATTATACAGAAAAAAACTTCTTTGATTTTATTTATAAGGTAGTGTACCTAGGACCGGTACGGGAAGTCCTTTTAATATTTTTTTAAGGGTGTATTTTGAATTTCGAATATATAGATTGGAGTGGACCTTGTTTTAGCAACCTTCGATATTCTTTCGCTCCGCCCCTAAAACTGTTTGATTAAGATTAGAATTTATATGGCTAAACCTCCTTACTGTACTGCAAATGAAAATGCGATAATTTACACCAGTAAACGGGAACTTTTACTTGTTGTATTTGTTAGTAGGGGAAGGTGGTAACCTACATACAAATACAACAAAATTAGGATTTAAAAAAACTCGTAATATATAGATATAGCGGATAATTATCGTAAACCTGGCCTAATGTTGATGATATTTGGTGTGCTTAGTGGTTTCAACCACTTTCATTTCATCAAATATATGTATGTACCTTTTCCAAGCGATGTGTCAAATACTCCCTTACTAATGCCCAGCCAACTACCATGCAAACAATTAAAAAAAAACTCCAGTGAACCGATTTCTATCTTCCTAAAGGTATCCCTAAAAATATAGTACATAGCCGGATGGTTTTTCTAGAACTGTTTTTGGTATAAAATTGTATTGTATTAATATCACTCATACGCCCAGTATTGCGTCCAGTTTGAATATTGCTTTGTTCAAAAGGCGCTGCCACAACCAACCAATAGTATTCACATTTTTTCTATATTAGCATATATGTCCAGATGCAATAACAACATTTTGTCCAGCTGGCATGTAATACATAGAAGTCACACTGGGCGTATAAGTGATTATAATGTAAAATAATTTAAATTTTTTTAATACAGACTATTTGATCTAGAAAAACAGTCAGGTAGAACACACTTTAAAATGTTCAAATTTAAAACCCTTCATTTCACTTTTATGCTCAATGCATCGAACATTATGAGTATAAGTATAATGAGAATTCATAATAATACTTATGATGTCCATCATATAATGAGTTGGATTTAAGTGTGTTTATGGCAGCAAATTTATATTATGGTGTAAAGTAAAATTTTTCTCCAAATTTCCAATATTGAACATATTAACATGAAAAGCTTCCATTTTCCAAATATCGTCCTGTCAAAAATGTTATTTAAAATTTATCATTAGAACTGTGAAAGGCTTTCATATGCACAGATATGAGTCTGTATAAGTGTGTGTGTGTGTATTTATTATTGCCAATGTGTCTATATGTGAGCATTTGGTTTTACCATTGGCAACAATATCAATTTGATGCACGCCATACAGCTCATATTTAGCATTTAATTGAGCCTAGCTCTCGTTAGTCCAGGTCACATCCGTTAATAATTCAGCTGGCAAGTATTGCACAGATGCTGCATTAGTTTGGCCCGACAGCTGGCAGGTAGACTTTGCTTTCCGACGCATTTCCCAATACTCGGAAACACTGTGTTTTGTAGCTATTATAAAATCGCAATATGAAAGTAATATTCACTGGATATGCGGGACTGTAGTTTGCGGAAATTCATTTCACCGCTTTGAACATTCATTTTCAGAGGCGTCCAGTAAAATTGAGTGGAAATGATTTTCGTTATGAAATAATGTTTTAGCAATAACTCCCCGCTTTAAAGTGGAATGTTCAATTACTAAAATTTGTGCAACTCATTTTCCACGTTCTCATTTCAGTAATCATATAACCGGCAACGGCTATTGTTCCCGCCGACAATGAAGCACTCAGCTGCCGCATGGCAAACGCTAGTCAACCGGCCGCCGCTACTGCTTCTTTTACTAATCACAAATTGCTGCTGGCCAACGATAGCCTTACCGGCTGCAACGAACCTGCAACTGCTGCCCCAAGGCAGCGGCACAAACAGCAACAACAACAACAACGGCAGCGCAAACATCAACAATAGTCCAAATAGCAACAACAATGGCGTAAGCCTAAATCCCAACAGTATTAACAGCAACATTATCGGCAGCAATAATCTCTCCAATAATGGCAATCCGAGCAGCAACAATACGAACAGCAACAACAACATGGGCAACGCTGGTAATGGCGGCCCGAACACCAACATTGATTTGCTGGGCAACGTGAACAGCGCCAATGCCAACAGCAGCAGCGGCAATATTGTCGCCCTGCCCAAGGAGAAGACATACGAGAAATGCACGGGACCCGGTGACCCGGGCCTGTGCAAGCAGTACATTTACAAATGGCGCTTCGAGCCCACAACCAGCGAGTGCACGACATTCATTTGGGGTGGATGCGATGGCAATCCACATAATCGCTTCAATACAGAAGCGGAATGCCTCTTTCACTGCATTGGCGGGCCACGTAAGAAGAACTTTCAGCATTTGTACATTTCTTGGGAAAATTTATTTACATTTTTAATGGAAATCGTTTTGCTCTCTCTCTCCCCCTCCTAAATGCAGACACACTACCGCCCTTCCTACAAACGACCACGCGCGAGCCTAGCACAACCGAGCCATCGCAACCCGTACTGCCGTACACACCGCCCTCCACCTACACTGGCATGGATTCGGAGACCAGTCCAGTGCCGTTCGAGCAGCGCGGTCCCGAACTGACATTCGCCGAAACGGGCCAAGAGAAAACATTCGTCTTCGCCAAGAATAACACCTTCATCCAAATGGACGGCGACATAATACAGACTTTCCAATTAAGGTGAGTCGAAAATTCGAAATTTCGAAAACCCTCCAATGCAAATGAATCCCTGCCGGCCGGTTGACTGGCTGTTGGCCGACTGCTCCACTTGCGGAACATCGTACACGGTCCGTTCGTTGGTTGCATTTCCATTCACTTGTCACTTTCCGATTTCAATTTGTTAAATTGTGCGCAAAGCAAAAAGCAATTTCACTTCAATTTTGTACATAAATGTTTAAATTAAACCGAAAGTAAGTATTTCCTGAGCGGACAGTAAAGTTAACTTGTTCTTGCTTCTTTAAGGCTTGCCGTGCAAAAAAAAATGTCAATATTTTGCTGTCAAAGAAAATGAAAGAAACATAAACGTTATGGCGATTATTAGATGAGAGAAGCAATGAATTGTTAGAAAATGCGGGAATTATGTGAATTTTGTGGTCGCGTAAAACCAATTTCTGACATGAACTAGTGTTCGACGAAACATTTTTCATAACAATTTTTTTCAAGCATCGCCGCTTTTTTCCAATTAGTATTAATAACAAGCTATTAATTTTTCCATATAAGTAAAACTTGAGGCATACTTTTAGGGGCAAAAAAACCAAAAAGTGCTAACATTTTACGTTAACTGTTCAATAACTACGACAATAACATACATATCCAATGCCAAATAGCAGACATGTCAGCCTACAGGTACAATAAACAATGCAATTATTGAAGTAATGTCTTATAATCTGGTTTTTTGGCCCCGAAAAATATGCCTCAAAATTATATTATGCGGCCTAGTGGATCCTCTAGAAAAATAGTATCCATCGAGTCCGAAAGCATATATCTTGGGTTTAGCTCTTTAGAAATGTGGAGAATGACATCCTGTGTCCATAAAGGAACTAGGTTAGACTACACTAGGACCATTGTTATACCACTGGATTGTTATACTCCTACTCGGCACACCAATTGGAGTCCATGATGAGCTCTCTATGTTGATAGCCAACAGGTCGAATGATCCCAGCAACGTCCTCCTATAACAAAACAGCGCTAGACTGGTGCATAGCAGATGCTCAACTTTCTTCTCATCTCCTCAGCTCAGTGAACACTTTTTGAGAAAATAGTCTCAGGTAGCAAAATGAGCCTCTTCGAACGATTCAGATGCAGCAATTGTCAGATCTTTTTGTATTACTAGAGTTAACACTTTTACCCGCAGCAAGTTCATACGGTGATCCCTTTGGAAGTAGATTATGGGAAGAATACATTCGGTTTTGTCAATAATAGATTCAAGGGAGTGGATCACAACGTCCCACTACACAGACGACATTCCTAACGTTTTGCCAATAGCCTCTTTGCAGTGGCCTTCCCGACTCGTTATATGATGTTTGATTTTCAGTTAGGCTTCCTATCCAAAATTACACTTAAATGGGGAACGACAGTTTATTTCTTTCCGTTGATATTATGAATATCTCACTTGGTTTGGTTTTTCATTTAACATTAAAGTAAAGTTTTTATCATTTTTGCTTAATCATCAATAACTTACATGCAAGTAAGTATGTGAGTATGAAAGCCTTCAATACTTACTCTTGTACCTCTTCAAACAGCTTTCAAATATTATCCAATTAAATTACAAAATACAAATTGTTTACTATTCGGAGAAATTTCACAAGCCACTTAGAGTCCAACTGTAAATTCAATACGGCAAACATTTGGCATTCATTCATTCACCTATTGAAGAATTCATATGCCAATAGTTTTGGTTATATGCCAAAGTCTTAATTAAACTCGAATGCCGTTAGTCGAAGTAATTGTTGAAATTCAATATTGTTTTGTTCACTTTATGATTACCTTTCTGTTTTGCTTGCAGACTTTGCCGTGAGATTTCCTTTCAATTTCGTACACGATTGCCGCACGGCCTGCTCGTCTATCATAATGTCAAGAATCCGGATCGCATTAATCTGGATCCGTACGCTTTGTATGTGATTGTGGAGAAGGGTCAACTGAAGGTGGTGCATGTGTTTGGCAAACATGCAACGAGTGTTACCGTTGGCGAGGGTCTCAATCGTGACGAGTGGCACAGTGTGATGGTGAGTTCAAGTATTCGGACACGGACTCTTTTATGGTAAGAGAGTCGAAGACAGAGACAGGTAGTAAGTCGTCGAATGAGAAGACAAAGCAGAAGAAGATCTTTGTAGTATTTAATATTATTCGATTGGATTTGGTGACATTACTGCATGATTAATGACGCTGCAGTCGAAAGGTGAAGAGAAAAGCTATCCGAAGAAGCAATGTCGCAGTACGAGCGGCTTCATCAACATCATCACCATCAATAACTGCTGCCATTGATGCCCATCTATGATTTGCTTTGTTTCTCATCAATTTTGTGGGTTTTTCAATTTCTCGGCCATTTCAAAAGTTCTACTATTTGCGCGCCAAAATGCATTTTCTCCTGTCGTACGTGCGGTGTAGTTTCGGTTCATATTTCATGTGAGCGTGTGATCGTGTGTGCATGTTTGCTTTTGTTGAGTGCGTTTGTGTGTGTGTGCAGACATTAATCCACACATGTGCACATGCACATACCAGCAACGACATGAAAACTGTCAAAATTCTTAATGAATTTTTCTAGCAGTGCATTGTGCACTCAATTCATTTGAAACCTTTTGAAAATGTTTGTATTTTTTAAATTTCTTACTCACACACAATACAGGTGCGCATTGATGTACATGGCGCAAGATTAATTGCACGCGTCGACAATAGTCAGGAGGAAGTCTATCTAAAGGGTCTGAATCACGACACCAACTATGGTGTATCAACGAATTTGCCATCGGTCGTGCTGGTGGGCGGTGAGTACAATCAGTAGCAATCATTATTCTTCTCCTAAATCATTTGTAGTATGTAGCAGAGAAGAACTAAGCCCTCTAGATTATATCTCATATTTCGTAACTAAATTGATGGTCTGTGTTGTTCAGTTATTTGGTTAGCAGCCCACAAAATGCATGCAAACAGCAATTGGGATGCCGAAAATTGTCCAATCAGGAATTCGTTAGTGAAACAACAGAGCACAACAAAAAGGACTTTGAAAGAAGAAACTTCAAAAGGCATTCACAATGCACTTCAATTGCACTGACTAATACACAAATTCCGAATTCATGTCGAACATTTACTGGGAAAAGTTGAATATTTTCAAATGAAAGACGTGTATGAAAGAAGATTTTTGGGTATTGCAGCTGGCTGCAGCCAGCAGTATAAATTCATATTCCCCACTGCTTACAAATATTTTTTAATAAAGTCACTCATACGCCAGCGCAACCGCAAAATGAGCAGTACTCAATAATTAAATTTCCGTTGGCGCTTGTGTGATCACATTTTTCCCAGTCATGTTTGCCGTGTCTGCTTTTCAATCGAAGCCATTTGTTCTCTGTCCTTTCAACACTACCGGCCAAAGACACCACGGACAAAAGTACAATTCACCAATGTTCACAATTCTCCTAGCATTTTGTGATTTGGTTGCCAGCACACTCGCGTGCGCTCACTCAATTGCATTAATATGCATCATGCAAACGCACAAAACGAACAAAAAATTCCAATTCTCAATGTGAACTCATTACGAAATGAAATTCGAATTCAGGTGGCACCGCTGAGCTATTGAATTTGCGCTGTGTTCTGTTTGCCCGAATTTGTGTGACTTTTGTGTAGATTTTCGGAAAAATATCTTTTTCAAGAAACGACCATTCGCAAATGGTACTCTTCTATTAGTGAATGGGATTAGATTTTCTTTGTGACAGGGGAGAGAAGGAAGTGGCGAATTTCATTTAATTTAAATGAATTCAATTTATTCTTCATCTAATTAAAGAATTGATTTCATAGAATATTTTAGTTTCCATGCACAAATTCGCAAATCAAACAAACGCACTTAAATTATATTATTTTTTGTAATTGCTATGTTTCAAACTTTTCTTTCATGTTAATTAATCTTCATTATGGGACAATGTGCTGAAAAACAACAACAAAAACAAAAAACAAAAAACAACTCCAACTGAAATGCACTGCACCCGAAAACAATGGAATTGCTGGAAACCTACAACAATACACGCATGTATTTTCCAAATGAAAACCACACGATGATGATGATGATGATGACACCCCAAACACATACAATCCACACTGTCCATGGCATTGTTGTTGTTGTTGTTGTTGTTCACAACTCCACAGGACTCTCCTCCGAAGAGAAACTGCATGGCGTCAAGTACATTATCGAATCGTTTGTTGGCTGCATTCGCAACGTTGTTCTCAGCTCGGGCAAGGCTGCCTCCGATCTATTGCCCATCACTCCGCTGGTGGCCACCAAACATGAGAACGTGAACGAAGGCTGCTCCGATAAATGCTATTCGCGACACAATTTGTGCTTTGTGGGTGCGCGTTGTATTAATCACTACTATGACATCTCGTGCGATTGCTTTGGCACGCCCTACGAGGGCGAACACTGCGACATTTACAGTGAGTATTGCAAATGAATTTTTCTACCATTTTTTTTTTTTTTTTATTTTTAATTAAAATTTTTTTAACCAAATTAACAATGAACATTTTTTGTATTATTAATGGGTGGCAGGGAGCATTGAAGGTTTTTTGTGGTCAGTAAAAAATTGTATATGCCAATCGAGTCACTGAAGCAGCTTCCGTAGGAGTACTTAAAATCACATAATTTGTACTGCGCTCATCCAATGTACATTAAAATTCAGTAATTGGATAAAATAAGGAACGTAGAGAAAACACCAATCAAGTGAATTGCTGTTTTCGTCATTTGCGGTTTCTCCTCGAAGGCTTGAAATTTACGTTCAAGTCTTTCATGGATTCTTCAATGTGGATGTAGATGTTGTCGCACAGTCTCTGAAATTCGATATAGAACATTATTTTCATTTTTAAATATCCCAGCCAACATTAGGCAGATAGACGATATGGGCATCGTCTCATTATGGGTGTCAAATTCATTGCATTTGGCTTCATTAAAATTTCAATACCATATTTATGAAAATGCAAAAAATATGAAAAGGGTATTCAAAGTTCGTCGTAGATAGAGCTATAAAATGGAATTTACCATACATCTGTATTGCGACCATGGGTGATGTGAATAAAGAAATCAAACGAAACCTTCTGCATATAATTTTGAATGTAAATTTCAATTGCTATACGTTTATTTAGACCACCACATGCCCTAAAATAAAAATGACATGTAAAATTTATACACTCAGAAAAAAATACTATAATATTTGGTCAATAGGATACATTATTATTGAAATAATAGTAGAAACTAGTTGAATTAATAGGAAAAACTACATATAATTTTTATTTTATTAGTTTTCCTATTAATTTAACTATTTTCTACTATTATTTCAATAGAAAGAGCATCCTATTGACAAGATATAATAGTATTTAATAGGATTTTTTTCTGAGTGTAGTCGCTCCTTTCATTTCAAAAATTGTTCGTAAATCCAATTTTTGTAAATTTTTTCATATTAAATTTAAAGCTTTTTTTGTGTGAAAAATTGGTATGATTTTTTTCGGATACATTTTATAGCAATACATTTCCTATTTTCTTTTTCTCCACTTTCATGCACATTTTTCATGTAAACTTACATTTAATCCATATCAAAATTATATTGGTGTCACATCATTTCACCATTTTCTCACATCGAAACTAGTTAACATTTATCAATTCTCCATTGATTCACGTTCAAATAATAACTCACATCAAAATCTGATGGCAACAGTATCAAATTTGATATGTTTCACTATCAGCCAAAAATTGTATATTTTATGGTACTTTTTGGATTTTTGTTGGTTCAGTTTAATATAGACATCAACGATATTGTTACCACTCCAGTGAATAGTGCTAAAGCTATCAACAAGTTCTCAATATAACGAAATACAGGTTACATAGCTGGAATATGTTAAATATGGAATATGACCAAATTGCGAAACTTATTTTCAGCCAAGGTTTCGTAGACTGGGACGTATATGCTGCACAAACAGACGCATACACACACTGAAATCTATTACACAATTTCGTGTGGCATGAAATCGAATTTTCATTTCCAAAGCAATGTGCGAAGTGCTTACTTCCCTCTACTGGCTTCAATAGAAGCTCCAACAGTGAAGCAGAGAAGATGTCACTGCTGTGTGAAAGACCCCGCTAAAGAATGTGTGTGTGTGTGTGTGTATATACGTTGTATATTTCAACACTCGTACGCATGTGGATGCGTTTTTGTTTTATTGGATGGCAGCAATGAAAGTAAATTTAAAAAAAAATTGTTACAGAAACCAAAAACTCCTTTGCACCGAAGCTTTTCACAACTACAAGTATGTACACACAAGCAAATGAAATTCTCCGTTGCCCTTGGAAATGAAGAGGAGTGAAATGTAGCTTTATTTTTTTCTTGTTTTTGGCTGACAAAAGAATGTAGTTACTGCAACTTTTGCTATGAGCTGAAAGTTAAACTACGATTAAGGGAAATGAAAGGTCTTAATTGCGAATAATTGCAATTTTGTATTTAATTTGTGGCTGATGAGCTGATGAGTGAAATGCTGAGGAGTAAAATGCAAGCAAATTAAAAAAGTTCAGCGAAAGTGTTCTACGGCAAAGGAAATTGATTTAGGAAATATTAGATTCTACTGAGTGAGTAGTCAAGTTTGATCATAGTTTGTTTGTCGGCAAGACATAATTAAGGGAAATTCTTTGTTAAGGATCGTCATGGACCACAATAAGTATTCAATGCGACATGTATTTTCCGTTGCAGCGAAAATCCCTTTTAGCCAAATATGCCAATTAAATATTAAAATGAGTCATCGCGTTCCGGCTTGACATTAGACAATTACGCCTGCCAACAGCCAGGCCACGTTGTCACACATTTCATTAGGAGAGGTTAGCGGAAGCGAAAAGAGTGCCACAGAGCCCATGCACAGTGTGTGACAGCAACTTAATTTGCTGTCGCAGCGGTACTGCTACAGCGACATTTCATTAAAAATTATGTCAAAACTGCATTTTAAGGTTAAGCTCAAATAACGAATTCGACATGAACGAAGCCAAATGAAGGCAAAGCCCAGCCACCTCAAACTCAATTCCACCAACGAACGAATTTACACACCGAACAGAGTCGAAATTTGGAAATTACAAAATTTCCAAAGCAAACATTTGAATTTTGTAACTGGACACATACACACACACGCACACAATCACACGAATACATAAGTATATGCGCAACGAACATCGAAAAAGGCCGTTATCCGGCAATCGCAATTATATGCACAAAACTGGTGGCCAACTTGACGCATTTCAAATACGCCGACATTCATGGCCAAACGGAATTACTAACTGAACAGCTGCGCACTGACAGTGACAGTGGCAGCGACGATAGTGGTATTGGGACCGGTGTGGTAATACCAGCCGGAAACATCACCATTAATCGGAAGTGGTAGTCACACGCGAATACACGCACATACACACACACACACACACACACACACACACACACACACACATGACAAAAAAACTATCCAGGCCCAGACATAGGCTATGCTGAAATTACAACAACAACGCATACAACAATGACAACAATATTTACAATGTCCAAAACATAATGATTATCTGCATTTGGCAATTTTACACGCTTATGCCGGACACTATTTAGCTGAAATTCGCATTTCATATTCTCCAAAGGATGCAAAGAGAGCACTGGTGAAGCTAAAATGCCCCCCACACAACGTGGCCCGTTTATTAGAACCTCGGGCACAAAAAGAATGTAGCTTCAGGACCCCATTGTGACCAAGTTAAAGAAGATTTTGCAGTCTCAGACCATGTCCAAGATCCATTTCTTATAACTTGCACCTAAAGTTTCATGTCGATATCTCCAAAACTGCGACAGCTATCGCGCGAACAGGCAGGCAGACAGACATGGTCAAATCGGTTCAGTTTTCGATGCTGGTCAAGAATATATCGCTCATATATCGTTGGGTCGAAATGGACGAAACCATATGAACCACGAATACCTTCCATACCAAGCGGCCAATAGATTTCTGTATTTTCTTACTAACCTCAAATTTTACGTAATTTCCTTTTCATTGGTTGGAAATTATGTCAGTATCGGAATGGTAATGTAATAGGAATGAAATGAAAATGAACCGGAACAAAGTAGAAAAGGAACTAACTTGAAAATAAAACGAAAAACGAATCAGAATGGAACCGGATAGAAATGGAATAGAACTGAAACAAAATTGAAATGTAACAAATTTGAAAATGGAACGGGGAACAATTTTACCGAAAAATTAAAGACAATTCATCGAAGAAGTACGATAGTACTTATGGTACCGACTTAATATACTTTTTATTACAATTTTCCACATAGACCATTATACTGAATTTTCTCTATTATTATTTTTTTTTGGATCACTTTCAATTATTTGAAAATAGTCACTCAAATAAAATATTCACAACTTCACTTCGAAACGAAACAAACAAAATACAATGCCCAATTCCGATGTACGTCTCACACGCTGGTATTTTGGCGGTATTTCCAGTGTGGCAGCTGCGTGCATTACGCACCCACTCGACCTGATCAAGGTGCAATTGCAGACGCAACAACACGAAAAGCTGACACTACTCCAGATGATACCGAAAATCTACCGCGAACAAGGTGCACTGAAGAGTTAATTACTCGATACTCATCAAACTGATTCGTCTCTTTGTACGCGAAGGTGCCTTCTCCTTTTACAATGGCATTTCCGCTTCCATGTTGCGTCAGCTGACCTATGCAACGACACGCTTCGGAATCTATGAATATGGCAAAAGTCGTATCAATACGGAAAGTATCTACAGCAAAGTCGGATTGGCTGTTATGGCTGGCACCATGGGTGGTATTGTCGGTGCTCCTTCAGATTTGGTTAACGTACGAATGCAGAATGACATGAAATTGCCCGCGGAGAAGCGTAGAAAGCAAGATTATTATTTTCTCATTTATTGGTTATGTCTCTCTCTTAAACTCTCTCTGACCTTTAGTTATAGGCACGTCTTTGACGGTCTGATGCGGGTTTATAGTGCCGAGGGATTCAAGGGTTTATTTACGGGCACGACAACGGCAGTGCTGAGAGGTGTGCTCGTAACTGTCGGTCAAAATGTCACTTACGATCAGGTAGGACCGTCTCAACCACTGATTGCAGCTGCACCATTATTCGGGGACAACTTATTGCTTACATTCGTTTCTTCTCAGATTAAAGAGTTCATAAAAGATCGGGACTACTTGAACGAAGGGGCCTTGCTTCACTTCAGCAGCTCGCTGATATCGGCCTGTGCAGTCACTGCATTTACTCAGCCACTGGATGTGATCAAGACGCGCACCATGAATGCCAATCCCGGTGAATTTCGAAATATCTGGCACATAGTCACGCACACGGCATCATTGGGACCGCTGGGGTTCTATAAGGGTTTCGTGCCGTCACTTGTGCGCATTTGTCCGCATACGATATTGACGTTTATGATCATGGAACAGTTGCGTTTGAATTTCGGTTATTATCCAGCGGAAGTGACGAAAGTAACACTCGGAGAAGCCTAAAGCCTGGGTCCTATGATTTCCCCATTGCGACAATCAAACGGTAATCTGTTTGGATTTTATGGTTGGTGTGGCAGTGTAAGAGTATAATTTCGTCGCATTGGGGCAATCGTGGGATCTAAGCTTTTATTTTTTTGTATTTAATAAAATATCAAGAATCCACTGATGGCTTTGTACTTTCTTCAAAATGCAAGCAACTTGGGAGTGTAAACGCTCTCCTGAAGCCACCTGTGGACCTAGGAAGTTGCAATAGTTTCATTTGAGTTCAACTGTCTACAAACTGATCCAATGTAATACTCACTATGACTAATTATCTGATATGTGATGCAAAGGCACTGTGACATCTTATAACTTTTTTGATTTTCGGGCAATAACATGAAAAATGACTAACTTCATACTCAGCATACCTCATCTTCGATATTATTTCAATCGAAACTAAAGTAAATACTTTCTATTTTTATTGCAATTCTCGCATTGAAAATAAAATCTGTTCAACCGACTGTTTTTCACTCTCACTTTTGCTACATAAGCAGAAGAAGATAAAAGAATTTTCCTCCTCTACTCAACGACAGAAGGTTTAATGAAAAATAAAAAAGCCACCTATGTGGTAATTTAATTTTTTTTATCACTGACCAACTGCATAAGTTTGGGCTAAATTTGTCATAATAATACCCACTTAACCCCCAAGCAGACGGAAATAATTCAACACGCTCAGCCTGAGACTCAGTCTCAGCGAGTGCCTATGTTTTTACGACGACCGCGCAGAAACGGGAGTAAATATGTTAGCCGTGTGGGTCATGCGGGACGAGCTACAAAGTAAGCCTGAACCTGTCGGCCACGTGAGTATGCAACATGTCAGATAAGCGCCAGAATGCTTTTTTCCCAGCACTGTGTGCACTAGCACCGATTGTGTGGGGAGTGTGTTGGCCTCTGTAATTTTTATTTCACGTTTTCACTTGCATTTACACTTTTTTTTTTGCTCGCCGGTCCAGTTCACCAACTGTCCCGCTGTAGTAACTAACATTGTCCATGGAAAATAATCTCATTATGGGCGCATAGGACAATGCAGAAGGGACGTAAACACACAGCGTATATATATGCATATGATGTGCTCTGTGGAGCTCATTGCAAACACGGATAAGCAAAGTAGTGTTGGTGGCAACTCCAACCAGGATGATGATGATGATGACGGTGCTTGGTGGAAATATGTCAAAAGTGCAAGTATCTCTGGTTGAATGACACTAATGTGGCGTGAAAGTTAATTTAGATTTTGCCAAGGGGGTATGAGGTTTGAGAGAAGCGCTGAAAATCTGGTCATGAGCATGTGTAATTGAACGGTTAATTACATAGACCATGTCAATTGGAGTTTGAAGGATTAGACAACTTTTTTTGGTGGTTATGACAAAAAGAGAGACATTTTCCACAAAAAAAAAAACTTTTCATTTGATGTCAGAACGATTCGTAGCTGAAACAGCTGTCAATTTCAATGACGAGCTGCAGCAGCATGCATCCGCTGACTGTGCACTCTCAAACACGCATACGCTGCAGTGTCGTGCAATCGAAGTGCGTTGCATTCACACTCTCCAATGCCAAATTAATTAATTTGCATTCATTGTCACGTTTCGCCGGATTAACGTTTACTCCGATAAGCCAATTTTTTCGTTCACTGTGTAATCCTTCAGAAGTCACTTTTTTTGTGTTTTCATTCCTTCTTTTGCAGCGGCCACCATCATGACACTGCGCGGCGCCAGCTATGTCTCCTATCGCATCTACGATTGGAAGGATCGCGTCCATTCGTCCACCACACGCATCAGTTTGATGTTTCGCACTCAATTCGATGATTCGGCCCTTTTCTATGCGAGCGGCGAATCGCTTAAGCATCAATATATTGCCGCCTCAATTAAGAATCAATCGATTTATGTGGAAATGGATTTCGGCGATAACGTCATGACGACAATACTCACTGACGAGCTGACACGCAGTTATTGGCATAATTTGACCATTTACCATGAGCATCGCACCGTTCGCATCATACTCGACGAGCAGATGAAAATTCTCGAAATACCCGCATCGGCCAGTGCAAATTTACTCTTCGATCCGGAAATTTACTTCGGCGGCGGCCCGGATCTGAACAAAAAGAAGGGGCTCGCCTCGCACAACAACTTCGTTGGCAGTCTGAAGTACGTGTACTACAACGATGTGTCCATTCTGTATGAGCTGCAGCGCGGCAATCCGAAGATGCACTATCATGGTGAGTACCGTGGGGGTGTGGGTGTGCGGTGCACGTGCATTGTGTGTGTGCAGTGCACACTGTGCACCTCAATGGGATTGTTAATATTATTGTTATTAAATATTTACTGTGAATGCGATAAGTTGAGTTTTATTTATTCGTTGCCCCGCATTGGTGGTTAATTGTGTAACGTTTTAAGTAGGCGATTGTTAAGATTTAATTGGAGAAGAGAGAAATTAAGCTTAAGAATTGCTCAATGGGTCAATTAAGATTCAATTAACATTGTATGTCATTGGATTAGGTCAATCGTATCCTTTTTCATTTCAATGAATCTGATCTCATAAGTCAACCGAAAGAAATTACTTCAAAAGATATCTCATTGAACATTGAACTCTTTGCTACAATTGGAGGGTATGCCCTTAACCAACAATCCCATTCATATTTCCAATATATTAATAGTGTTTTGGTAAGAAAGGTAATCTTACCGTTTTTTTATTTAAAAAAAAGTAAGCGACAAGTAAGCGATAAGTTGTGTAGTCGCTTTTTTCTTCAAAATAAAAATTTAAAAACAATGCCAGGCTACTTTTGCAACCAAAACCCTTCCCTCCTTGAAACACAAAGCTTCTCTCGTAAGTCCTTTAAGGACTCAATATGCCTTCGAAAATGCCCAATTGTTAGACGAATGACTCAGGCATACGAGTAAATCCATTAATCTTCCAATGAAGCCAATATTAATTAAATTTTGATATTGTTGCACACAGCAGCATCAATTGCATTTACATGTGACATATATTTATGTCACGACTGCATACACACTAATAAATTCCTAGAAATTCAATAAATTTTGATATATTAACAATGATGTGTAGGATGACTAACGCACACAACTGACATTTGCCATAATTTTGATATATACGAGCATTTAAGAAGTGAAGAAAAAAAATAAATAACCCTAAACCACTTTATCATCGAAACTAATGTATCTCTTCTCTCTCTCTCTCTCACTCACGCTCACTCATAGGTGTGCTCGAGGCGGAATTCTTCGAAAACGAGGTGAACGTCATACCCATAACATATCCCTTTGCGACATCTCACATTTGGTGGCCGATAAATCACGCCGAAGAATTTAATATTAAATTCGATTTCCGCAGCAGTCGTACAGCAGCTGTGCTGGCGTACAGTGATGTGACAACATCGGCCGGAAATGGCTTCTGGGAGGTAAGTTGGAAATCGTCGTCTTCTTCTTCTTACGCTACTTACTACTTTCAACTGCATGCCTCAGTCATGTGGGTGGATGAGGTTAGCTTAGGTTCGAATTTCTCTGCGAATTGGATATGCAATTCTTTATTACTTGGTGCAGACAAGATTGCCAAAGAAATTGCCGTTGACGTTTGAGTATGGCGATTGAGCTTTTTATTATTGGATATGAAATGGTGAAATACTGCGAATTGCACAAAATAAATCACATTAATGGGCACGTGTTGAAAGTGACTGTCTTTATATCAAAGTCAATTCGTTGGATGATTACTAGCCTCACGTAGACAAATTTCAAAGCCCACTCCAGTGTGCAGTTGGCTCCTCGTAATCATTTGATATTGCATTTATTGTAGTTATTTTAATTGAATTAAATTCTGACCTAGTACGAATCAGTTCAATACCGAAATGGCTCAATTGTCTATAAACACACACACGCATTCACACACACAATCAAAGAATCGACCAACAACAATATCAAATATTTCTGTTAACAATTCTAACCGAAATAATTGTCAACAAATACGAAATCAGTGTACATTTAATTGTTTCGAAACGAACACGAGTTCCAGCCTGCCTTCTCTGTCAATCTACATGCATACCAAGAGGCCAAAGTTTGAAACAACACAACAAGGAGCAGCCGAAAGAGCAGTTGTGACATGGCAAGGGAGGCGGAGGGGGGGGGGTGGTTATTTAACATTTATCTGACGTCTTGTCGTTTTGCTGGCACTTTGATCCTTGACTTGACTGTTCAAACAATGTCACTAGCATTTGCCACAATGGACTAAATGTCTGCAGTGGCATCTGATGTTGTTGTTGTTAACTGTTGTTGTTGACTGCTGTTGGTAGTTGTTGTCGTTTTCGGTATTGATTCAACATGCAAATCTATGCACAGTTGTATGTATTGTTTGCCCAATGTATTTCCTTCCAAGTCAATAGAAAAATAATTTTCTTTCAATTATATTAGCAAATATCAAAATTAATTTCGTTGGGAGTTGAATTATTTACCTGAAGAAATAAATTCATTTCTACTACACTGAGAAAAAAATCCAAAATTGCATGGTTAATGATTTGAAACGGCTATTGATTTGAAAAAATCCCCAAAAAAAATTTAAACGTTTTGTTGTCAAAATCAGAACATTCAGTTTTGACTAGAAATCGACAACGGTTCGGTACGTTTTGACAACGTTTATTTTCATTTTTCCGTGCCTTACTAGCTGAGCCCGACCCGCTTTGCTGGGCCTAAAATAACTTTTATAGTTGCATTGTTAGACTTATCCCATGAACCGAAAGGTAAAAATTTCACCGAAGTTGAAACCCGTAGATATGGTAACACTGTTTGGGTGGGGAGAAATTAAGTGGTATGTGGCAGCGCCACCTTTGGGAAACAATTCGCAGATGAGCAACCGCAACCAAGTTAATTGTTGATCATATGGTATTTGCTATAAAAAAAGTTTCTGCTAAAATTTCTAACTTGTGGGCAGTGAAAGCGGGCGTGTCAAAACCTATCCTACAACACGACTCACGACACATAGAATACATATATACATTTTGGTGATAATCTACTGGTCCCAAACATACACTTCTCTTATATATATATATAGATTATGCAAAACATATTTGATATTTTTACATGTCATATTGTTGATGGCTCAATTTGTTGCCATAGCACACTGTAAGCCCATCTTTGTTGACTTCATATAAATTAAATATTTTCTAATATGATGACATCATGCACGGTTTCCCCTAACAATGGCACAAGTAATAATAATTTATTCCACAAAATTACAACTTTAGTACGCCGACTCCAAGGCCCGGACTCCACTCAACTGGCTTAAAACAAAAACCTGACAGCACTGTGCATGTGTAATTAACAAAACGCAATTAAAACAAAATTCGACTAACAACAGGATTTTACTGAGAGCACAGTAAAGAGCCATTCGCGAATGTGCTCACTCGTGGAAATATATTGCCACATTGATATTGGTACATATCATATAACATAATTCGTTTGTCGCTGTCAAATTTGACAGAACGTATACGACAATATATTGTCAAATTAATGCGCCGTATTTTAGCCAACATGTGTCATTTTCAAACCATCGCACAGGCAGTACATTTTTAAGTACCCTTTCAGCGAAATATAAACATGACAGAGGCACAAGTATATCGAAGGATATAAAATTATTTAATGGGGCCGAAATATAAATTGCGCGCATACATATGCGTTGTGTAAATATTTAGGAAGTCCCAGTAAACCAAATTACACATATTTGGAAATGCATTTAAGGTGAAATTTATTACAGCTAACGGGAGGTGTTGAATTCAACACCAAACCGGTGCGAAAAACAAAACATTCATCAAGCAATGGCAATCTTATGAGAGTCTAATTTGCCGTGAATAAACTCCACTTGCCGTTCGGAAACGTCGCATAAGTGTAGGGCCCCTATAACTCACAGAAACGATTTCAAGCCTGTGAGTTAAAGAAACGAAGTCGTATCTGTGAGAAGTTCGGCAAAAGTTAGGTTATTGTCTCACTAAAAATCACATTTCCTCTGGCTTTCCTACGAAAATCGAATTTTTCGCTATCTATCATAGATGCAAATTAGAAAGCACTTGAAAAATTTCAAAAAATCTGCTTTGCATCACCTAATACGCCAAGCATTCGAAAAAGTATCGTTATTTCTTAGCACCGTAGCAAAGGCGCTTTAATAGCAAACTGACGTCAAACGATATGAGGCCTATGCGAAAGCCTACGAGTATTGGGGGGGGTGAGTGTTCATTTATATGTCCTTCTATGCACGGGTGTGTGTGTGTGTGTGCAGATGATTGACAGCCATAAATAAAGTTTCGTTTGTGTAATTTGTACTGCAATCGATGGCATAAAAGTCCAAACATTTTCTAACTCAAATATGCAATTTATATTGATTGCTATAGAAATGGCCACCAACGCGAATTTACGTGAACAAATTTTAGCTTCAGTATTTATACAATTTTTGCCAAATATTTTTCTACAATAGACAGCTTAGCACTTAGCAGTATTGCTGCGTGCAAAGAGAATTTAAAGTTCAGCAAATTTACCGACTTTACTAATGGGAAATTACAAATTATAATTAGCAGACCATTTAATTAGAAACTTATTGTTCGGAGAATTTTGTGAATGTTAACGGATTCTACTTTTAATACGATGGTGAAGCTTTTTTTTTTGTGTTTCATCTCTTGTTTTGTGCAATTTGTGGCCTCTTGGGGCGAAATGAATGTAGACGGAAAGTCCGTACACAACTTTGGTCAATTTTCGTTAAGCTGTTTTACTTCTTAGCGTAAACTATTTTCATTAGGGCGATTCATTTAAAGTGGGAAACCCCTCGGAAACGATTCAGTTGTGCAGATGAGCAATCAAAACATATGAAATTTGTTTTCGAGGGGATTCCCACTTTAAATGAATACCCTTATTATAATATTAAATAAAGAGAAGCAACTTTTTGGTACTTTTAGGTGAAAAAAATACATAAAATTATTAAAATTTATTAAATTTTTATTTATTTCATGTACATTATCTGGACTCCACCCCAAACCAAACCAAACCAAACTGAACCGAAATACTGTCGTCCTGTGTTGCATGCAACATCCACTAAACAAAACACCATCCGCTCGCATGGAAATACCACAAAACAATGGCCGATATCGTTTTGGTGGCCGGAAATGCCAAACTAAACGCCTACCTTACACGACGGAAATTGAAAAATACCAAATGGCGCACACGAAAAATACAATAAATCGCCTCGCATTTTCGTCTATATTTCACACACCCACCCAACTCTCACACAGATTCGGCTCACCTCCGATAAGCTCAGTTTCGATTTGATGCCCGACGCCACCAACAACATCACCCATTCGACGGTCATTAAAATAAATAACGCCACCTCGTGGCACTTCGTCGAGCTGGACTATAAGGTGGGCGAAATCAAATTCACCGTCGACTATCGCGTCACGCTGAGTCAAATGTTCGGCCTGAAATTCAATATAGGCGATAAACTGATCATTGGCAGCAGCCTCAAATCGGCCGCATCCGGTCTGGTCGGCTGCATACGCGACATTGAGATCAACGGTCACTTGATCGAACCGCGGCATGTGGTGAAGACCGAACGTGTGGTGGGCGAAGTGGCGCTCGACAATTGCAACTACATTGACCCGTGTAAGCGGCCGAATACGTGCGAACATGGGGGCAAGTGTTTCGTCAAAGACGATCGTGTCACGTGCGATTGCAAGCATACGGGCTATATAGGCAAGAATTGTCATTTCACCAAATACCGCAAGACGTGCGAGGAGTTGGCACTGCTGGGCTATACCAAATCCGATGTCTACCTCATCGATATCGATGGCAATGGTGTATTTCCGCCCGCGCATGTCAAGTGCGATTTTCAGAGTTTGGAGAATGCCACGAAAACAATTGTCGAACACAATTTGCCCAGTCAGGTGGATGTGCGGTCGGCGCGCGACACCGATTTCAGTTTCAACATACGCTATCGTGAATTCTCGCCGGATATGCTGCAGGAGCTGATATCGCATTCGCTGTACTGTACGCAGTACATTAAGTACGATTGCTATAAGGCTCAGTTGGAATTGCATTCGGCCACGTGGTTCACATCGTCGTCGAAGGAGTTGACGGTCGATTTTCTGGGCAATGTTAAGCGGTAAGTTGGAACGTGTGAGGGTATGAGAACTTTCATGGGGCAATTAAATATGACAAGGAGAGCACTTTAAGTGGAGAAATTAAGAGTAAGTGAGTGAGGGCCTTCGGTTTGTCATGCAGTTGTCAGTTCCATACACTAGCCTTTTTCGGGAATTGAAGTTTACGGGAGAAGTTGCTGAGAAAATTAACAAATTCTGTAATTTCATGTGGTAAGGAAAAGGTCCTTTGCAAATGTTTCTGAAAGCCCACTCACTCATTGACTTTATGAATTGCTAAGACACAGACGACCAAACACAGTCAAATAGCTTAAGTGTACTCAGACACAAACTCATACACACTCAGAGGCTACGCACTACTGGCAGCAGGCAGCAGGCAAATACAAATGTTTGACGTGCGGTGAACTCTCCTATCAAAGCACAATTATTTCAGCAGCGACTTTTGAAGTGAATTTACTGCTGGCAAATAAGTAATATATAAAGTGACGTGTTTACAAGTAGGTCATGTCTCGATCGAGTCGCTTGACCAGACTAAATCACACTTGATAGGACTTGACGGGCATTCGGTGTGATGTTAACAATGTTGCCAACATGAATGATTTGTGTGTGTGTATGTGTGTGTGTGTGTGTGTGTGTGAGCAAGAGCAATCACATTTAGTACCAGAATCAGTCATTTGACAGTATAAATATGTACATTATGAAATATTACGAAAGGACTTGATTGGGAATAAATATGCTTAGGATGTGTTAGTTATTTTGTGTGTGTGTGAGTGTGCATTTAAATCCCATTATGACATATTTATTTGTATGCGAACATGTGCTCTTCTAAAATTATTTACACATGTTATATTTAATTGAATCTTTGCATTTACTAAGTTTAACATTTTGCCTCAATTTAATACACACATTTTAAGCTTTAACAAGCTTGTTTTAGATTTTTTATAGCCTCGAATGGAATTAACCATTCATTTTTGTGGCCTTTAAGGCCACAATATTTATAAACAAAAAATACCCTTCACAATTTGTGCACACAATATAATGGCACAGCATATTCAACATATGTTTATGAGCCTAAAAGATTGCTTTCTTTCTTTATTATTTCTACCTTTTTTTTACAAGCATGAACGCACAAAAAGCTTGAAAATTGTGAAAAATGTTATATGATTTTCATTCCAGTTCGTTGGAGCAAGGACAAACCAAAAAAAAAAGAAACAGAAGCAAAAAAAACCGAGAGAAACTTGCTCGACAACAAGACATTATTTCAAATTATATACTAGTCAGTTCTGTGGCCCTGAAGGTATAGAAAAAAGAGCGTTGAAGGGTAGCTCATAAATACTAATACTATATTATAAGACAACATAGTATCAGTTTGATGGAGCTTGTATTAGGAAGCATTTCAAGCCATGAGTCACTTAAAGGATTCATCGTTTCACTATTCTTTCAATTAAGAATGCCCGCTGCCTACTACAGAAGGGACTGTTCTACCAACTACTTATTATGACATACACTTTTTTGAAAGTAGAACCTACTAATTCATCAAAAAATCATGAAAGTAAAAGAAAATACAAAAAAAAAAGATACATTAAACAAAATTTTGCATTTCCTAACTCAGACAGGCTGCGTTGGACACAGCCTGTTGCCAAAGACATTCTTCATTTTTCTAATTTCCCCCCAAACCCCTCCCCTCTTTACTAAATCAATTCGTTTCACTACATTCATTTCGAATGGGTTTTCCGTTTTCCTGCATCACAGACGACGACCACCATCATCGTCATCGCCCCTCACAACCATTAATGGTAGATTGTTCCTACCACCAAACACTTTTCATGCCAACGTATCGCATGAATCGTTTTAATTTTGAAGCACATTAAATTCCACTCAAATCGAGCCTCAACTGCTTGGGGCATAAGTGGGCTACGATGTAGAATAGAAAACAGAAGTAGGACAGACGAAACGGACTCATGCATGCAACTCTCATGTACCCGCAGTCAGTCTTCACTCATTCAGAATTTGACAGCTGCCGGGCACATGGATATGTGTTGGCCATCCATATACGTAGTACACTATCACTCACATACACATATACACACACACATGTCCTAATGGCAAACGTTTGAAATTTTCCAAAAGTTGTCGAATGAAAGCCACCAACAGCAACAAAAAAAAATATATAAAAGAATCGGAATACGTTTACATGCATTTGGGCACACTCAATTGGTAAAGGTTAGCAGACTTTTGAGTGAGTGCTGATCTCGCCGCTTTGTGAATGGTGAAAAAGTCTAACCTAAGGCTTTCGAAATAGAATGGTATATTTATATAAAGAAAATATGAAAGAAAATACTCGATTAGTATTCTAATTGAAGCATGAAAAAAAATGCATGTTTGAATCGGAAAATCTATTTGTATTCACGAACTAGAAGTGCGAAAATGTCAAGCATACGAATTAGGTTAAGTAAATGAGCAGTAAATAGAAATTCGTTTCGGCTTACACTGCCATTGATGGAGAGAAAAGGAACACAAAGAGAACAAAATGATTGCTTAGGTTACAGCTCTCAAGTAACATTTCACTATGTTCTTTCTTTTTGAGGTATAAGATCGTATTAGGACAATAATTTTGACAGATGACCCAGATCAATACTCTAGAAAATTTCATTTGCCGTTCGGATTCAGCATTGCAATGTGGGTCCACATTATATTTGGACAAACCAATAATAAGGACAGACTGTGAAAATTTCAACTAAATTGGATGAATCAGAATTTATATAACTTTCACTGATACTAGAAAAAAAAACGTTACCACTGAACAGAACGAATCCGAGTCTATGGAACCTTTTCCAAGGGACCGCTTCCAATATTTTTACCCTATAATCCAAAATAACATCACAGAATTTGACGAATGTTGAGTGAAGTAGGGTCGACTGCTCTCTCAAGAAAGCTAAACAGGAATATTTTTTTATTTTTAATTAGTCCCAAAATTTTGGATTGGCGTAGGCCCGTGTCTAGGTCGAGACTAGAGTTTTTTTTTATAAATATCAGAAAATATTTACATTTTCAATCGAGTGTAAAATGCATATGTATTAGTTTGTGGGTTTATGTAAATATTGTTTGCTTGTCTTTTAACCGTACGTACATATTTTTGTTAGGGTATTTTTAGACTGATTTTTTTCTCAAATCTACACTTTTTTTAAAATGTTATTTGGAAATTCTTCTTTTTTCTACTGAATTTTCTATTTTGCAGAGGCGCTTGTCCCTGTTCCGTCAACAAAACATGTGTGGACCCAAATCAATCATGCAACTGCGATGTTAAGGAAAGCAAATGGTATTCGGACGAAGGCTACTACTCGGAGCCACATAGCTTAGGCATAACGGATATGTTTTTCCTGCAGCAAAAGGATTTGGACGAGGAGGCGCAAGGGCGCATCACGCTGGGCCCATTGGAGTGTGTGGAAACAAGTGAGTGAGACAATGAGATAAAAAAAATGATGAAGCATTTAAAAATGAAAAAATGAAATTATTAAATTTCATTAAAATTTTTATTAAAAACACAATTTATTGTTTTTTGGTTATTTTGTGCAGATACCCAAAAGTACGTGGTCACCTTCACCACCTCCCAGTCGTACATTGAAGTGCCCGGCTGGCGTAAGGGTGACATTGCCTTCTCCTTCCGTACGACGGGCGAAAAGGCTATACTACTCTTCCAGCCACCTATCCGGCCGTATTATCCCTCGTTTGTGGTCGCCCTGACCGGCGACTATCAGCTGACGTTCAACTTTACGCTGAGCACGGGCACCACACGTGAATTGGTGATTAACTCGCATCGGAAGTTAAACGGCGGCGAATGGCATAAAATATGGATCGACTATAATGAGTATCATGTCCGATTCATGATTAATACTGATTACCAAATGGTCGATCTGCTGCCCGAAGAGGAGTTCGGTCCGTTCGAGGGCAGCATGTACATTGGCGGTGCAACGGCGTAAGTAAACGCTTGCAAGTGCAAACATTTGTGTAAAGGATGAAATGAAAAGCCAGTGTAGGAGATTGTACGTATGGCAGATGCTGCTTATGGTATTGCCAACGTTGTGCTTACTCAATTGCTTTCTGGTTATTGTGGTGGTGCGAGAATTTATTACACCAATATTTATTTAATTATTATTACAGGAGAAATTGCCAGCAGAGGGTCAGAACAGTTATATTCTCTTTGCACTGGAAAAAATATTTGACTGTGAGAAAGTTCCAAGGACTTCTGTAGATAATCTAATCGTTTTTTTTTGCCTTAAGCTGTTGTTTTAGAAGATTTTCTAACAACGAACTGATCAAGAATTTTTGAGAGCACACAAATATTCTCAGTACCTACACTGTCTGACAAATTGAAATTTTTATAATAATTTTGATAGGAGGATACTTTCTTAAAGGTGAATAAGGGTGACTAATGTTGGTTTTATTGTTAAAACCGACAAAAAATTAAACTTAATTTCTTCTTAAATTTTAAAATTATTTCATTTAAAAAAAAAAAAATTTTTTAATTTTTTTTTTTAATTTAAAAAAAAGGCACAAAAATTAAAAAAAAAATTTTTTTTAAATATTTTTTTTTTTTCAGTGTAGTTTGAAAAAGTTAAAAAATGTTCAACATGCATGTCTGCACGTACTTAAGCCACTTCAACGTCACACATAAGTGCCTTACACCTTCAGCGATCCACTGCGAACCGAAAGAGTTGTGGAAATGCCTTAACCGCCACTCCCTTAGCCTGGGCCCTTCACGTTGTTAACCACTCCGTAATTAACGTGAAGCACTTCTGCAATTAATGAGTTCAATTTTTAAAAACATTGCTTACATTGCACATATTTCTGCAATCAGAAAGCGACCTCACAGTCGGTGCGTTGGGGAGAAAAAAAATCTGTGAGGCGAACATAAGTGAACCAATCATCCATACAGCAACCAACCAACCGACACATGTATATATTGAGTGATGGATTTTATTGGTTTAAATTTTTTTTTGTGTGCATGTGTCGGTTTTAAAGGCAATTTGTTGCCAGTGCTGGATGGTTTGTTTTATATTATCAATTTTTTTTTTGTAGATATTCTGTTCAATTTCCAATGAACTCAAATGAGTGAAAATTAAAGGAAAAAAGTTGCAAATTTAAATTAAATGGAATTTTGAAGTGTGCAGCACTGAAATATAATATTCAAGTGGTGGCACACATCGTGCGGGTGGTGTCAAATGGGGCCAATATGCAGTGAAATGCAAAAATAATTAGGTTTGGGTGTACGTTTCAACGAAGGCGAAGTAAGTCAATACTGAGTAGTCCACTCGAACTGTAATTGATACCTTGAGCATAGTTTGTGTTAAGTTGTGCAAACTTTTCACTTGCCTTCGTTATGTGTGTCCTGGGAATTTATAAAAATCAGGATTAAATGGAACTTAAGGTTCACGCAGCTTTAAGGAAGCCCACAAATTTCAAAGCTCTCTCGCTTTTCATTTTCCTCAATTACAGTTGAATATGTTTAAAGCTGTGTTGAAAATCTTTAACCCACTCGGCTTTAACCCCCACCCCCCTTCCACCCCATCGCAATGCAACAATTATACAGCGAATTGTTTGCAATTATGCGAAATCAAGCATGTGCATAGCAAAGCACCACAAAACGTGGTGTTTAACAAGTACAACAACGACAACAACAGCGACAACAGCATATTTCCATATTTTAGCCTAATTTCAGGCGATCGAGCAAACCAATTGATTGCAAAAACTAATTACTCCATTGATCCGATGGTCGTTATGGCCGCTATTGTTGAAATGTTGGCGCTTCAATGCGCATTGTTGTTGTTGCTGTCATATTTGTTGCGGCTGCCTCTGCTGCTATTGTAGTTGTATTTGTAATTGGAATGTGTTTACATGACCGCACAACCGGCGAATTGAATGGAGGCTACTTTGTGGGCTGAGCATAGCCGACAAAGTACTTACAAAAAATGCAGACACACTTAAATCCGAGACAGAGATGCACATTGAATTTTGCTGTTGTTGTTGTTGTTGTTATTGTTGTTGTTGGTGGTGCTGGGTGTTGGTATTGGCGCCGCTCAGCATGAAAGTGCTTAATTGCTTGTGATGGCATTAAATAAATTTTTAATTCTCTTGCACTTTTCATGTTTGCCAGTCTTAATAGGTTTTCGGTGTGCTTTTTGGCAAAATTTTACATGTACTTGAGTCGGCTGGAGTGTGTGTTTGTTGGTGTGGGTAGCTGTGTGCTGGTGCGGTCGTTGTTTCTGTGTGGCTGTGTGTGTGTGTGTGCTGAAAAGCTTTTTCAGTTTGTGTTCAACATTTGCAATGCAAAAGCAGCTTGTTGCTGTGCCTGTATGTCGCACGTCAACTCGAATTCGCGCCTCGCGTTCTACTTTGCATAAAATTCCGTTGCAGTAAAATTACAACTACATCAACAAAAAAATTTAAACAACTACACAAAAAAAAAACGAAATGAGAAAAAAGACATGCTAATGACTTAATAGGATGTTGGTAACTTGGTTGCTGACAGCCAAAAGTGTTGACAGCAATTTGTTGCCAGTGCCAAAGCGAGCGATCGCAATTTATTTACATCAATTGAATTTTTTGCATTTATTTTTTTTTTTCGTCGTTTCACTGCTTGTGGCTGTGCTCTGGTGGATGGGGAATTTTGCGTAATTGTTGTAAATGAATTTATTTTTAATATTTATTTTTTTTCGGGTATTTTTTTAATGCATTTTCGTGTACACATTTTATAATTGCTTTTTGAAATGGTGGAATTTTTATTGAAAGTCTTTCAAGTTGCAGACAAGTCATTTTAACAGCAATTTTGATTTCAGTTAGCTGCAATCAAATGAATTTTTAAATTTTTGAATTAAATTTTTTCACTTACATTCCTTACATTAATAATTAAGTAAACAGTTGTGATACGAAAACAATTCACTTTCACTGATTCCAGAAACTTTCTGGTATTCCGAGGGATTTCCTCCAATCAGGAAATGGTTTTCCTTTTGGCATTTACCAACAACGAAAGCTTTCATCGACTTTACTTCGATTTTAAACTGTTCCATCAGAAAATCCTTAAGCTGTTCCCCACCCCCCAACCCGCTGAACTTTACCACCAATAACAATGTTCAGCGATAAAGATTTTATTGGTCAATTCACATAAGCTGGCTACAAAAATAGAAAATAAAAAAAAAAAATACGTACCCTCACATATACACACATCCAGCCAAACACTTTGACCAACTTTATTCAAACCGGAAGCTGAAAGACTTCCGTCAGCGTTGAAGTTGGTTCAGACTGGCTTCCGTTTTTCCACAATTCCGCCATTGTCACTGCAGTTTATTTGCATAAAGCCATTGTTGGCTTGACTTTGGCTAAAGTTTATAGCCCTTTTATGGCATTTTTATGCATTACCTCCACTTACCGAAGGGCTTTCCAATTGACAAGCCGAAAATATACGAAAAAAATGGCCAATTCAATTGGATTTTACATTGCATTATAAGGCAATCCATTTGGGTACTTCATTGATTATGATGTTGTTGTTTCATTTCTTTTTAACTTTTCTTTTTTTGTTTGGTTTTTTTTTCCTCATCAGAGACCTTGTGAAAAAACTGTCCGTTAAAGCTGGCCTAATTGGATGCTTCCGCGGCCTCGTTGTCAATGGGGAAATACTCGACATCTACAGTTACATGTCAGTGCATCTCTCCGAAATCATTAAGGACTGCAAGCCGTCATGTGTGCCGTCGCCCTGTAAGAATGGCGCACAATGCAAGGAGCTGTGGAGTACATTCCAGTGCGTCTGCAACAACCCTTGGGCGCACATTGGCGACTTCTGCGAAACGAGTAGGTGTTATCTTAATTATCCGGTTTTTTGAGAAAAGAAAATAAGAAACAAAAACGATGAAGCAAACGAGCACGGCACATGCTGAGGAACATTTGCCCTGCAATCACTTGAATGCATGTCACTTGTCTTTGCTTGGTTAAAACATTTCCCAGATTGTGCAAGCGCGCAAACTGACTTAAATCATGTATTTCTTCTTCTTCTTCTTTTTTGTAAACTCTTGCTTATCCTTCTTCCCGTGCCGTTCAGACATCAACGAAAAGGCACTCACCTTCATTAAACGCGAATCGTTTTTGATGCGTAATTATCTGAGCGCCACCGCCACGCCCCAACTCATCGCCGCTCCGGCGCTCGAACTCATCGACGACGAGCGCGACATCCTCAAAGGCATCTTCAGCCAGGACATACTCATTAATCTACGCACTTACGATACGAACTCTTTGGTGCTGTACGGCAACGATCACTACAACAATTTTGTGCATTTGTACATTGCCGAGGGCCGCGAAATCGTCTTCCTGTATAACTACGGTGACGAGATTGTCAATCTGACGGTGGTCGACGAGACAGCCAGCAGTTTGAAGAGCATTCAGGTGGCAATTATACGCGAGGAGCACCAAACGCGTATGCATGTGAACGAGCAGAGTGTGAGCATAGAACGAGGCACGCTGCTACTGGACGAGTACGCGAATAAGCCGTGGATGAACCCGGAGAAAGGTGAGTGCAGTACAGTGGAAGGGAGGAGGGAAATCTTTGGCTAAAGTTGGTATTTAATGCAATTAAAATGTTACAGCAGATAAGCAAGCGCCGGGGGGCATGTAGAGTTTTTATATTTTTAAAATTTATTAATTATTTCTGTTCCTTCTGGGCTTCTGGTAATGTTCAGTTCATTCAACCTATCGCTCGAGCATCTGTCCACCTGTCGGCTTGCTAATTTGACTATAGTGGAAGTGAATAGAGTTCGCTGAGTTCACGATTATCTACTTCGCCTAATTAAAATCCAAATTAAAATTGAAATGCCGAAACGAAAAAAAATATTTTATTTACTTTTCATTTGGAAGCCATTATAAGTGCAGCTGGAATTCCAACGTTTCTAAATGATACAGTGGCTTTCATTTAATTATGGTTCTACTTATTTTGGAATTGGCCATGAAAGGATGAACGCGAATAAACACAAATAGGCACACACACACGCTCTGGCCAATATTCGAATGCATCGAATGCTATACGCTCAGCATAACAATTCAATTAAGCCAAATTTCAAATCACGGATTTGATGCATGGCACACATGGACCTCAGCACACATACACACACACACACATATACAGTGAAGGTTAATTTCCTTATTTGCAAAGCGGAAAGGCAACGTTCTCTCTTCCTATACTCTTCCGCTACTCTACCAATAATTTCACTAAATTCCACTCACAAAACAAAAAAAAATCAAACCACAAATTCAAACATTTTCATTTTGGTATATTTGGCTTGCTTTCAGAGGTCCTGTCGCCGCATCGTCCGCCCGCACCGCCCACCGAATACTTTCAGTTCAACATCGGAGGCTACGATCCGGCAAATTTACTGCGTACAAATGCGGATGCGCCCGCCCTGGACGGGTACATCGGATGCGTGCGTGGCCTGAAAATTGGTACGCATCTGATCGACTTGGCCGACATCAACGAAAGGAACATTGCGCCGAGTAAGTTTTCGGTTGAGTTTACTCCGAATTTCGGGGGGCTGGGGGGGGGGGCGTTATTTCAATTTTGAACAAAATAGTCCACACGGACGAACAAACAAGCAGGCAGACAGACAGACAGACAGTGAAACGGAAGCACAGACACACGCTATACACTCAACTAAATGTGGTAGTGCATGCAATTTCCTTAACGCACATTTCGGTTAAGCAGTGGCGGTCGTATTGGCAAGATTAATGCCAATCGGATAACTCGACGATATCAGCAGCTAAAGTGCATAATTTTTTGGAAATTGAAAATGCTTTACGTACTCACAGGCTAGGCAGCCAGGCAGCCAGGCAGCCAGGCAGGCCAGGCCGGCAGTAAGTGAAATGTTCATTACATTTTCGACAGTGCGCCATGGTAAGAAAATTGGATTTGTGATTTACACAGCAAGTATGTGGTTGGCCAGGATAGTACGTATACGACTGGAAAATGATTGAATCGAGTCGAGGTTGGAACTAATTAATTTGTAAACTCCGTAGAGTGTAGCAGATGCCAAAGGAAAACTTTTATTTGGCATGTGCTTTGAAAGTCACTAATTACAGTTTTATGGGTGAAGATAGCGAAAATTTACCCCTTGTCCAACTTGCCCCATTTGTGAATTTCAATTTCGTATTTCACTTAACCAAATCAAATGGTTGCGCTGAATTTCCAAATTGCACACGACTGATTGCCACTAACTGGCCACGACCGATAGCAACGACAATAACAGTCGCTATGCAAACGCAGCCTAATAAAGCTCAACACTAAATCAAACGCAAAATTGCCCCAGGCAGAAGCATTTACCGCACACACATAAACACAGTACAGCCGCAGCACAATCACTCCGCACATAGTTTCATTTCCTTATCAGCGGCAAATTAAACCCTTCACACACACACACACACACACATCCTCTAATCTCTTCTACTACCTTCTATTTGCAGCACTGGACGGCGTCCTACCCAACTGCCAGATCAAATGCGACGCCGAGCCCTGCAAGAATGGCGGCATCTGTAAGGAGAATTTCGCCAAACAGGAGTCCACATGCGATTGCGAGCACACCAGTTTCCTCGGTGAGTTCTGCATGGAGGAGAAGGGCGCCGACTTTAGCGGCGAATCGACACTGCAACGTAAATTCGAACTCGTGGCCGGCAAGGTGGACTATGTGCGTCTTCAGTTGGCCTTTTCGTCGTTCGATTTGCGGCGTGCCAATCGTGTTATGCTGCTGCTACAGACCGCAGCGGATCGTAGCTATTATCTGATGGTGGCCATCACGGCCGATGGCTATCTGCAGTTCGAGGAGGACCGCGAGGGGCCGGCTGTGGGGGCGCGCATGGATCGTAACTTTTTGAACAATGCCCGCCACTCGATTTACTATATACGCAATGGCAGCGAGGCGACGTTGCACATTGACCGCGAAGTGGTGCCGCTGAGTGCGATAAGCGCTCGAGCGCTGACATCGCAGGCTGGCGATTTGGGTGCAAATCGGGTGCAAATTGGTGGCATCAATACGACAGACTCGAGATTTGCAGTGTTCAAGAGTTACAGCGGCTGTTTGTCAAGTGAGTAAACTGAAGGAGAAGGAGAATGAGAATGAGAGTGTATGTGCAGGTTTTTATGCCTATGTATGTATGTTCAACACACACACACACACACATTTAAGCAGCGTTTATTCATCCTGTCAAGGGTCTTCTATAAATTTGCCTGCTAGGCGCTATTAATTCTTAAAGCTTCGCTGAGCTTCTGACAAGGGTTCATTTTCGTTGTGTGTCTGTGTACATGCACTTCCGGTGGCTGCCGTGTGTGATATGGTATTTGTTTTATATCCTTCTGCCTTCACATCCTCAATATGCGCGTATGTGTGTGTGTGTGTGTGCGAATTTTAAAGTTTTCGTTTGCGCTTTCGTTATTGTTTTATACTTTTTTATCGCGCTGAGACGGTTTCCAAGGGTCATCAACGCTCCCATAAAATCACTCTACAAGCAAGAAAAAAACACCAGCAGCACAGCATCAGCACCAGTAGCTCTATGCAATACACTCTGCCAAAGTGTTCGTTGGTTGCTTTTCACTTTGAGTTGTTGCCGCTCATCATGATGCACGTTTATGGCCGAAACTTTAACAAAATAAAACGGACGCAACAATGCTCGACAATTGAATTTATGTGCCAAGGGTTTGCTGCGCAGAAACACGTTAAAATTGAAGCAGTAACTTCAACTCAGTTTCGGCATTCAAAGTAATGTGTTGGCCTGTTTAGATTTAAGCTTTAACGGAAATTGTGAATAGTTTTGAAGTCATCTGGTTGGTAAGGTAAACGGTTGGCATTTAATTGCACGAAACGAAGCTGCAAATAAATTAGGAAGAGTCTCTTTGAATTCCCAGTTGGTTTGTGAAATATTTGAAAGCTCGAAGCTCGAAGCTCTTCAACGAACTGACAGCGTGAATGTTCCATCCAGTGGCTACTTTGCCCCCAAAACGTTTATTTGTATAATTTAATTTATTGCTCACACTATCACCAAACAATCACAACACATTCGATCTCAAACGCAACACCCCCCGAACTGCCGTTCGCGTTGACACAAACTTCCATTTCAATCAAATTACTTACACTAATGCATTTTCCAATTGCCCCGCAGACATTTATATTCAAGTGAACAACTACGTTATGAAGCCCCTCGAGGAGTACATGCTCTTCACCAAGTCGGGTGCCGACAACATAACGGTAATTAATTCGCAAGGCGTTCGCAGCGCACAATGCAATGCCAAATTCGATATATCGGAGCAGCCGTCGCAGGAGCCGATGGTCAATGTTAGTCTGGTAAGTGTGCACGAACTGCCAAAGGGTGGCACTCCAATATGGTCTGTCGAGCGCATGAAGACACACACGCGCGGGTTGGCTGATTAAATGCCTTTTCTATTTTGCAGAGCGTTGAAACGTGGGTGGAGGAGCCTCCGCAACGCGTACCCTACATCGCCAAGTTTGTCTATGACGTTTCCACGAAAGAGGACTCCACACAGGTGGTCTTCATAACGCTGACGGCCATGTTTGTGATCATCGTTATTTGCTGCCTGCTCGAAGTCTATCGCAGCCATTTGGCGTACAAGGCGCGCAAAGAGCGCGAAACGGACGAGGATATCATTTGGTCCAAGGAGCATGCAACGAAAATGCACGAATCGCCCGGAGTGACCGGCGTGCAGCCATACGCATACAAAGCGGTGAGTGAAGGGCTTGAAGTAGTCAAATTGATTCGCAAATAAAATTATTGGAATTTTAATTACCAGCTGCCGCAGGACGAAAAGACCACCAAGGGCAATGGAGCACCACTGGTGGGTATTCTAAAGAATGGCCACACTGCGGCCGCAAAGGAGAATGGTGCCAAGAAGAATGGCGACATACCGCTGGGACATATTGAGACCAGAATCGAAGAAGAGGACGAGGAGGAAAACGAAACCGCAAATGCGAATGCCACTGACGAAGTCGATCATGGGGACACTGCAAAGGAAACTGACAGGGAAATCGAAAATATTCAAGCGCCTGAAAGCAACAAAGAAAACGAAACCGAAACCGAGAGTCCGAATGATAAATCGCAGAACGAAGAAGTCCATGAAGACAGTCCCAAAGAAGCACCTCCGGGTGATGGCGACGCAACGCTTCAGACGACCGGGGTAAGCGGTATGTCAAAAAAAATAATTAAAATAACAACGAAAACTTTAAAGAAAAAATAACCCAAAAACATTTTCCCACTTATGTATGTAGAAGCAACGCTAAATTTTCCCACCAACATCAAAGAATTCGCTCCCACCGAGTTTGACACACAACACAAGCAATCCGAGAAGGAAACCCAAACAACGGCCGCAGACAGCGAAGCTGTAAAGCCTCCAGCGGCAACCGCAATGAACAGCGCAAATGCATCAGCAACCAATGCCGCAAGCGCAGCCTCACCGGTAAGCCATCGCCACAGTGGCACACTGAATAGTAATTTAGTCAGATTGGCACCACTCAGCTCGATTAGTGAAACGAATTTGCACTGAATGAAACACAACAAAGTCAGAACAAATATTTCCAGTTTCCAAATAATTTGGTTTATTGAAAAAAGCTTACTAATCTGCTCCTCTTGATTACTAATTGTAAATAAAACTTTAACAATATTTTATAAATAGTTTTTATGAGTTTTTCTAGTTTTATGAATTTGGCGCATGAATTATTTAATTGTAAAAGTAAAATTAATATTTTTTTTTTTTGGTTTTATTTGCATAATTTTGTATTTTATGTTCTGTTCTAATTTATTGTAATTAAAGAAGCTTTTTCACACAAAATTTGAGTAGCAACTAATTGTAAATATTCTATAGTATGTATTCAACTAACCATCATCGTCCGGTGAGGAAATTGCTAATGGCATTGCCATTGAAAACCACTTTTATTATTTTAAAGGAAATTTGTGGCTCAAATTTCTTTTGCACTCTAGGTTGAGTGAAACTTTGCTATCATTTAGAGTGGATATCAAATTTATTTTAAAAAGTTTCCATTTTCCAATAAAAAAAAATATAGTACGCTGGGGGACATTACAGCGAACTCCGAAATACATTTCAGTTGCTAAAATTCCACGAACCCTCCCAAACCTCTAAGTTTCCCATATAAATTGAAATGGACGAATTTCAGTTTGGATTTTTCTTTTCAAAGTTGCAGGATTTGACCATAAGCTATAGAAGTACAGTAGTAAATATGGGTAAATTTGGTCCAATCTCATTAAGGAACTCTAGGTCATATACTGAAAATTGTTATGTTCCCTTTCCAGTTTCATTTCCATTGTTTCACTCTCCATTCCATTCCCTTTCTTAGTTTGATCCAATTCCATGTGGTCACGGTTAATTTAGTTTCATTTCCGTGACATTCCTTGTTCACTTCTTCATTTCCATATTAAAATTTTTCAATTATATTTCCAATTTTGTTTCATTTCAATGTTGTTCCACTGCTACTTCAATTTGTATCAGTTCCTTTATATTTAGTTCCAATTCCATTCGATTTCATTTGCCGCGTTTTCCTCCATTTGCATTTTGGGCGATAAAATTTTTTTTTAATTCCAAGTATGTTGCATTTTAATCTACTTTCATTCTGTTCCCTTACAAAACTTCCAAAACGGTTCCATTTCCATACCGTTTCACTAGCAAATTTGTTATATTTTTCCATGTTGGTCCCGTTCAATTACCATTTCGTTTCATTTAAATCTTTTTTTAGTTTCCATTTGGTTCGGTTCAATTTTCATTAAATTTATTTGATATTCAATAAAAATTATAAAAAAAAATACTAGTAACAATAGAATTGTCCTTGTATCCGTATAAAAAAAATACTACAACAATCTGAAATAAAATACAATTTTCATAAGGAATAAATTTCAATCTGCTGTAGGGTAAGCTGGGGTAGCTGTGACAATGGGGCACAATTGACTTTGAGATTTTTGGTGTGATCTCACCATAATTTGTGAAACTTTTAAATGAGGAAGTTAGCAACGCTCTTTTTTCCTAATCCTCACAAAGTTTGAAAGTTGTAGCTCAACCGTCTGATGAGCAACACGTGTTTTTCGATTTATGGGACGCTGATGTAATTTTCCGATACAGGTGCTTAAGAAGCTAGTGAAGAGAATTGAATTGAAAATTTGAAGTACTAGTTAAAAAAAGTTAAATACGAATTCAATTAAATATAAAAGACGATCTTAAAAAAAATGTTCGTCAAGAACAAGTGGGGTACAGTTGACATTACATACAAAAACATTTTTTTTCTTTGTTATAAGATCTGAAGTTGGCTGCAAACGTTAGTTTATAATGCCAAAACGTTGTTACACACATATTATGACAAACTGTGAACTCATCTTGCTCAATTATGCACTTTAGCTTTTTTCATTATAAATATGAGATTTATTAATTTTTTGAGAACTTTTTTTGATTACAATTGTGCATTTTGTTTTAAATAATATATATATGAAAAATTAACAACTGAAACGCTATCTTCACAAAAAAATATGTGTTGAAAATATCCTTGTCAAATGTTCCCCTTTTAAAGTCAAGACTGCCCCGTACTTGGGGCACATTTGGCAAAACGACGTTTTTTTTAGAAAATATTAGAAAACATTTATTTTTGGTTTCCAGAACAGAATGAAATTTAAGGGGTTAAAGTGATTATTGTCACTCTTTATAGGGCACCAAAACTTTTTAGAATCAGTCCACAAGTTTCAACGTAATGAGACTTTTCAAAAAATTGTGTCACAGCTACCCCAGCTTACCCTACTTTCTTTCTTTCAAATAAATTTATTCGCAAATAAAAAAAAATGTTTTTTTAAATCATTCCTAACCTTCTTACGGCAAATGCACAAGACTAACAACCATTCCGCTAACTGCATTTTGCCATTATTTGCAATGCCATTATTTTTGCTATTGTTAGATCCCGTTCACAAAGATATTTTTCAAATTAATTTTGTTGCTTTGTGTGTGTGTGCTTACGTATAATAAAACAGAATGGCAAAAAAGTTTAAATAAATCTTGGGAATATTCTTAGAATTATCGTCTTTGCAGTTCAATACAAGCACACAGTTGTTTGTGTTGGTTGTTGAATTTTTTGTGAAGCCATTCTGTTTATTCGAATTATGTGATGCACACCATACCCAACATACTTGCCTTTTCGGTTGACTTGTTGCAGTAAGAAGTGGCCAATAGTTCAAGGGGAATAAATCCGCAAGTAAAAAGTGCCTAATATTTCCACAACTTTGTGTGCTATAATTTAGTGCCTCTACTAGTTTTGAACGTTCACGTTTGTTAAATTTTCAATCAAGCTTAAGCGCAAGGATAACGACTTTGTGAATTTTCCTTCATTTTTTTTTGGTTCACGCACTCACACACATTGTTGGACTATTACGATGACAAACTTTAAACTTATTGCCTTTCGTCGTCGCTTCTCTTCTTTTTCTCTAAACGTTTTTAAGAAAATTCAATTTGGTCCTTTCACACACACACACACACACAGGCAATACCCGGAATTCGTTACAATCAGTGCAAATAATATTTTTCTTTGCCTGCATCCTTTCGCTCGGCGTCCTTCTTTAACTTTGCTTTCAGTAAAAGTAAAAGCAAAAAGTGTTTTTTTTCCTATCCTTTTGTACTGCACAAAATAAACCGCACTTTGGCTTTGCCCCTAACAACTTAACCAAAAAAAAAAAAAAACAAACACCATTGTCTGTGTCTGTAAGGAAAGTTGAGCTGAGCGTTCTGCCTGCAGCATATCGGGCAAAATATTTTCTTAGATGCATGAAAGAATAGAAAGAAAAAAAAAGCCAACAAAAACAATTTTGTTTTAAATAGCCAAACAAAAAAAAAAGTATATAAATTTTACAAAGTTTCCTCAACGAAAAGCTTAAAATCAAAAAGTTTCTCAGCAACTTCGTAGCCGAAAATCACCAGCAAGGAAGCGCAGCCCAGCTTTTTGCATTTGCCATTTCGTAAAGTACGTTACACTGATACGCTTCTAATTCTATGCCATATAGTTTCTAATATTTTGTTGACTTTTTGTTTTTGTTCATTTACCAAACTTTAGTGGTTATCGTTGTTGCTTTGTTTTTCGGCTTATCTCGCATCCACATCCATTATGCCGCAATTCGGTGGTAAAGCTCATTAAATGATGAAAAACAAGCAGCACACACGCACACACAAACACCACACACACAGTCTTCATCATATACATATAATCTCGTACATAGCAAACACACAATTTTTTCGTGTGGGGAATTTCCGGAAATGAGCTAATGATGTGTTAATTAAATTTAACTCATAAAGATCAAAAAGTTTCCTATTTTGATTTTGGATTTGGTGCTCTTTTTTTTTGTTTGGTGACACCACAAACGCACACGCACACATAGGCTTTTCATTAATTAAATATTTGGTGTTGGTGGTATAGGGATTGTATTGCCAACGTCAAGCTGCCTGTCAGAAATCACATAACGAAACCACAACATTTTTGTGTTCGGTTTGAACCTAATTTTTTGCTATGGAAATTAAGTAAAACTGCAGTGCATTAGGTAATTCAAATCATTTTGAATTTAATACATTTAAAGGTGGAATTCCACGAATACTTAACTAGTTTAGTCGCCCGCATTGCTCGGATTTATTATAAATTTCAGCGATATCTGTCAATCAGGAGCAGAAGGAGTATTTTTAGTAGGTGGAGCGGCAGTCAACACCTTCCTGTGGTTCACCAGAGCTGTTTCCGTTAACCGAGTTGGTAGGGTAGAATTACGGACAAAAAATAGTTAAAACAAATCAAAAGTTCATATAAAGTAGGTTCAAATAAAAAAGAGTAAAAAACAAGTTTTTTAAAATATAGCCCTTAAACCGACTAAAAAGTGCAAAATAAATTCCTGCAATTTAAAATTAAGGGTTTTTGGCTGGTTTGTTCCCAATGTCATTGCAGATTTTAAAGTCGCAAAAAACCCTTAATTTTAAATCGAAATTGCGGGAATTTATTTTGTGCTTTTTAGTCTGTTTAAGGGTTAAATTTTAAAAAAATTGTTTTTTACTCTTCTTTTTAACAGTTGTTTTCGGTTAATTTGTGCCTACTTTTTTTGTGCGTAAATGGAAAACATAAGATAATAACCATGCCTAGCCTATTATACAGAACGGCTGGCAATTTTTTATTTTATTCAGTACTAGACCCACGAATTCGCTCGCACTTTCATCCCTCACCAATCACAATCCAATACCACTTCCAAAAATTTCACCTATATTCCTTGAATACGGCCGGAGCTATAGCGCTTTAAAAATAAAACGTCTTCGCATGACTGCTATAGTCAGCCATCTCCCCATTTACCACTTAACACCACTAACAATATTTCAGCGAAATGGCGATATATTGCATGATTTATTCGGCACATCCGCCCTGAGCTCTCAAATACAGCATATAAGATAGCCCCATTTGGACCAAGTTTTTCTTTGGTTAGTTGGACAAAAATTTTAAAATAGAAACTATCGACAAATTAGGGTAAAATTACCGAAAAGATTGAGGACTCTTATTAGGTTTTTACTGAATTTTATTAAAATTCACACAAAAAACCAAACTTATTTGATTCTACTTATCCCCCCGCTACTGAGATATGAAGTCATGAAGGTTATTAACCAGTGGAATCAATGGTTGAGGCTTTAAAGTAACACTTACAGATACATTTCCTCGAAAATCCGTGGAAGATTCTGTTTTTTTTTTAAGGGCTATGGGTTAAGGAATTGATTGAAGTAAATTTACAATTGTCTGCTATCATTGCAAATGATTGGCGTTAGTGTAACCACCAACAATTCATTTATTTTCCAAGTATACTGCATGTTTTTGTGAATGTAAAACTCAATTTGAAACCTAAAGTGTGGCATGTAACGAACGACTTGCAAACAGCATGAAGCAGAAGGTATTACGGTGGAATTTTTCGCCAATTTCAATTAACTTGAAAATTCGACGATAAATAATGTAATTACCATCTCATTATCTGCTCACGAATAGTTGAAAGGTCAACCCAGTGCCGGTGCCAGCAGTATAAGCCGAAAGCCTTCGATGAGGCGGCAGGTGTCGTGGGGACCACCCACCGTAGCGGAAGCGGATGCGGAAACAACCAAACTAACGAAAACGACAACAGCACCAATGACGACGCCATCAACGGCCGCGCTGATGAACAGCAAACAGAATGGCTACTGCAGCCCAAAGTCTGCCTAGAATTACGAATTTTGAAAGGGGAAAAATCTTGATGAAATTTTAAAAAGAAATGAAAGATAAAAAAAAAACTCAAACTCAAAGAAATACAACCAAAGTGCACTTCAGCCATTCCCTTTTGCGTTAGCATTTACTGTTCCTTCGCTCTATTTTTAGTTTTCTCTTTGTGTGTGTATGTATTTGTGTAAATACTTTTGTGATATTTGGTATTAATTAATAAAGAAAGTCAAACCGATTCGAGGACGAGGCGTTTTTATAGGAGTTTTTTAGGTAAGAGTAGACCAAAACCGACAAGCCTTTCACATAAATGAGCGTTAATTAAAAAACTTTTCCCTTTAACACAAAGTCAAAAATGACAAAATCCAAATTGATAAACGCCAACACACAGAGAGCTTTTACAAACTTTCCATATGTGTTCGCTTGAATGTGTCGGCCGCTCTTTGCTTTACTCCGCCTGCCTGCAGTAGTGACTTTTTGGACATTTTTTTTTTGTTTACAATTTTTTTTTGTATTGAAAATTGTTGATGTCAAAATTTTTGAGTATAAAATGGCCCAAAAAAAAATAAAAATACCCATAATAGAAAAACAAATCACCAGCCAAGCCACAGCACAAAATTACACCACAAAATGTCATTAAACGAAAATTTTTCAGTTCGCTCATAAGTTGCGATTATGAGATTAACCATTATGAAGTTATGCTCAGTAAGTAACACAGTAACGAAAAACTAAAAAAAAAGTTCTCAAAATACCATGAAAATGTTATGTGCGGTCGTACAAACTCGTACAATATGGCGTATGCGTAACATCTAACAGATTGTAAACTATATAAAACTGCTCATATGAGAGGTGGAGGGCGTGTTTTTTACTTTTAATGTGTGGTTTGCAAAATAAATTTTAGTCATAAAAACTTTTTTTAATTTGGGTTTTTTACCGTACTAGGACTCAATAGGCTTCAATTGTAATACATACAACACTTGTTAGCTCAATGAGGAAGCTGAGAATTTTAGTAGCAACAACAACAAACATTTTTAGCAATTATACTTTTAGGCCATCAGATAAGAACCACGCCTACTTCCCATACAAAATGGCCGCTGTCATTTATCTTGAGAAATACTATACCGATTTGGACACAGTTTTTTTATTTGGGTGGAAATTATGTTAGGAACGATATGGAAATGAAACAGTAACGAAATGGAATTAGACCGGAACAAAATGGAGTTGGAACAAGAATTGTAAATGGAAGGAAAAATGGAAATTATCGATAAATATTGAAAAATTATTGATAAAATATCGATAAATTATCCAAAAATTTTCGATAAAAAACCCATAAATTTTCATACAAAATACTTAATTGATTCCGGAACAAGATGGAATGGAAACAAAATTTAATGGATCGAAAACGAAGAAAAAAATGGAAACTATTGATAAATTATCGAAGAAAAATCGATAAAATATCGAAAAACTGTCGATAAAATATCGACAAAATATCGATAAAATATCGACAAAATATCGACAAAATATCGATAAAATATCGACAAAATATCGATAAAATATCGAAAAACTATCGATAAAATAACAAAATATGTTCGATAAAATTACCGAAAAATGGTCCAAGACCGAAGATAATTCTCCTACTAGTTATTTTATCAGCTGCCCATGAGTGTTAATTAACCCAATTTATTTGTAATCAGTTTCAATCTCCGAATTACTCCAATTTATCGAACAGTGTTGCTAGCACTAAATTCAAATGGGTGTCAAATGAACTTCATGCGTTTATATTTACGAAAATTTCAGCAAATTAAATGTCGTTCATGTACGACATGCAAGCACCTAGACAAAGATACGAACACACTCAGAACCGCCATATAAGCGTGAAGTGCAAGTGTGAAAGAAAATGTACACCAGAACGACAATAAAAACAACAAAAGAACAACAAATAATAGACTCAAATATTGCAAAACATATTATAAATTCAACTTAAATAAAGTAGAATGCACCGAGCAGCCGGCAGCAAATTTCGTTCCTTATTTTCGAGTGCATAAATTTTAATTAAATGTCACTCATACGCCAGCCAGTGCAAATGCTGTTCCCAATACACACGTACATTGCCGAGCATGCAGGGGTATACACTTACACATCCGTTGGTCGGCCGTTGTTGGTAGTATGTATGTATGTAGGCATGCATGAATGCGTGTATGTAAGTGTGCGTGCGTGTAGAGTGACAAATATGAACGCAAGTGGCATGTGCTGCTGCAGTTTATTGAAAATTACAGCAACAATCTCTGGCTAAAGAAACAAAAAAAAAAAAAAACACAACACAACACCACATGGACACAAATGAAGAAGAGAAGAAATAAAAAGATTGCATTTTATTTTCAAAAGAACAACTTTTGTTTGCTGACCCGCTCCGGCTCCGGCTCCGGCTGCTGGCGATGATGACGGTGATTGTGATGGAACCAAGAAATGTTTTATGCAATGGAAAGTTTTCCGTAAATTTGCAACATTTTGCGAATAATTGACCACAGCTGGGCAACGCATGCATGTGTGTGTTTGCCTGTGCGGTGTAAACTTTTCGATATTCATTGTATTTGGCAATGCTTCCAGCACATGGAAATTAATTTTAAATTACAATAAAGAGTCATGATTGAAAATTTCACACCAAGGAAAAATTAAGTACTTACCTTAAAGAAAAAAGTTATCATTAATCAGAAATTGTATTTTTATATACTTAATTGGAACTTTTGTCCTACACATTCTAAGGTATTGTTGTTGTTGTGTTGTTGCTTTGCTCATTACCACCTCTGGCCTTGACAAATTAACTTGAAGTGACCAATGGTCAATGAAGTGTTTATGGCCTTTCTTGAACTTTTACAACTTGAGCGGTCTGTTGCCGGTGGAAAGGCCATCATCATCATCATCTCGCTCCATCAATTGCCGCTCAAAATACTTTAAACATTTTACGTTCAACTTTACGCCATTTGTTATTAATTTCCGCTGAAAGTTTCGCCCTCCTTAACACGAGAAAAAAGTTAGCATTTAATGCGAAAAGTTGCCACTGCCTCCTGCCTGTAATGTTGTTGTTGTTGCTGCTGTTACGCATTTGAACATTGGCAATAATTGTTAACAGCAATTTGTTGTTCATTATGGTGCCCAAACATGTAACAAGCTTGTGTTTACTGTGTGGGACGGAGCAGTTAATAACAAGGCCTGCCGCCGGCCTTATGATCTGCCTCTCTTGGCCTCTTGCAGATGCCACGTGGTGGATGGGTGTTTTTTTTCATTTCTTTTCTTAATTGAAAATAGAGACTATACGTTTTTAAGAAGGATTTGTTAAGAGATAAGGGGAAAATCTTTTCAATTTGAGTATTTTTTGAATTTATTGATTAAAATTTTGATAAATATTTTGTGCTTTGAGTAAAAGTTGGGAAATCTATTTGAAGGATTGTTTAAAAAAAAAATGCTTTCATTTTCCTAACAATCAAAAGTGGCTGGGCAATTAGCAACCAAGCCAAAGGAAAATACAGATTAAAACGCTTTTATTCTACTTTCAATTGTTACAGTTTCACGAACCAACTTTCCAACCAGCCACTCTCAATCGCCCTCCATGCACATAATAGAGCAGACATAATGAAAATAGTGCACACTAAATGCCTAAAAGAGCGATAATCTAGCACGAAAGTGCCAACGTGGGACCTTCACCACGACAAGAACAATAAAAATGTAAAGAAAAAAACCTAAAGAATAACTGAAATTAGGAGAGTGTAGAGGGGTCAGGGACGTAGCATAGCACGCACATAAAATTATGAAAGTGAAATGAAAATGGAAAGGTGTAAAGGGGGTGCGGGTATTCGAATGTGTCACCACACCCGCACGTAGCATTCGCTAAATACACACTTGACTGCAAGTGCTTTCTGCTAGTTGATTTGACGTTGAAATAAATGCAAATGTTGCGAGAATTTCTTTGCTGGCGAATCGAAAAAGCTGCAACTCAAGCGAATTGTTTCACCAGCTTTCACTTTTCCGTGGCACTTTATCCATCCATCATGCGAGTGTGCGTCTATTTATGCGTTAATGCATCCCACACAGCAGACATTGCAAGCGTTGACGTGGCTCTGGCCTTTGTGTTGGTCGCTTTGCTTCTCCATCTGCCTCATGAACCCCTTGCTGCTTGATTTCTTTTGTGGCAACCATTTCACACATAAGTGATTCTTTTTGGCGTATTTGTTAGTGGCATTTCAAGCGTGTGTGTGTGTGTGTGCGGCACTAATGCTCATGTAGCACATTGCTGTTCGTTTGTTATAACTTTTTGCATTGTGACCTTCGCTGTGATTTTACTTTTTTTCCTCATTTTGATATGTGAAAATGCATTTTAAATGTTTTTTTTTTTTTGTTGGAGGTGGAAAAAGGTATTTGTGCCATTATTCTTCTTTTTCGCACTTTAGTTGACGGATATCCTTTTGCTTAAGTAGCCTTTCAAGCGAAATTGCTTGTACATACTTGTGTAAACTAAATGTTAGCAAGTCCCTAATTGGAATTAAGTGAGGCTGGAATATATTTTGAGGGTGACGCAGCTTGGAGAAAACTGCTTTTTGGTAGAGTTGCCATTCCTGGGTTTTTAAATAGAATATAAATGAAGTGCCTACAAACTAGATGAGGCTTTGGTATGACCGATAAGAAAAATACCCTACACATACATATAAGTACGAATTAGGGCTTTCGATCCCGAAGGCTTTTCGCAATCCCGGGATTTTCGGGACTGAAAATTGCAATCCCGGGATCCCGGGATTTTTTGGGATTTGTTACTTTACTAAGCAAAATGCATTTTAAAAAAATAAAAAAATGTTTTTTTATATGTTTTATTGGAAAACTTATAGTTTTAGCTTAAATAAATAAACATAAACATTAATTTCAATTTATTAAAGTTACAAATTAATGAATTTTTATTTCCAGTATCTGAGTTTCCGTTTCTTTAGGAACGACACAATTCAATTTAAAATATGCCTTAGTAAGGTTTCTGAAATTACTTTTGTATCAGTTTTCAGTTTTACTTAATTATTTTTACTAAGCAATTCATTTTTGTGCGTTCGCTTAAACTGAAAATACCAATTTTCTTCTAAAATAAATATAAATTAATTTTTTCTTACAGAAAAAATTTCAAGCACAAACTATTTTATTCGTAATTTTTTTAATAAATAAAAAATTTTTAAGTTTCGAGTTTTCTAACCTACTTTTTTTCATTTTGGGGTTGTCCAAATGTTGTCAAAAACTATTTTTCTGCTTACACGATTTTTTTTATATTTTATGAGCGATGAAAAGTTGTATTTTTCTTCTATTAAACTTTTTTTATGGACTAATTTATTTAAAATGTAGTCCCGAAAATCCCGGTATTTAGGAAAAAATATCCCGGGATTTTCGGGATCCCTAGTACGAATACATGATTCGACAATTTTTCGATAATTTGATGATGATTTTTCGATATTTTATCGATCATTCATTTCCGATCCATTTCAAAATGTTGTTCTATTCCCATTTAGTTCCGGGTCGCTTCCAATGCGTTCCTTTTCCACTTCCATTCCGTTACCAGTGCATTTTTTAAGTTAGTTCCATTTCCATTTTGTTCCCATTCCTTTTCCGACTTCAGCACCAACCAAATAAAAAAACTACGCCAAATTCATGTTGCCTATTTGAAATACCGTTCAAATAGAAGCAAAGGGAAGAGGAATGCTAAAGTTCGGCGATTGCTCAATAGCTGCGGCACTATACGAAATGACAGACATCTGGGCAAACAGGGAGACAGATTTGATAAATATATAATACTGGATTAACAATATGACAAAAAAACGCTTGCCTCAAACAGACGGACAGAAAAACCAGAAGGAGACTACTGACCCTTCGGGAAACCAATAAGTTCTTGAATCTTTCTCGTACATATTTATTTTTTTTTATTTAATGTACGGGGAATTTATTATTATCGCACCGGAACGTTAATCGTTTTCCGATCGCAGGGACACTTTACGTATGAAAATGAAATGTTTTACACTTAAGAACATGTTTGATAAAAGGTCTATAGCGCATCGCACTTAAATTGATCATAAGTCCGGCACTAATATTTTTTTTTTAATTCCCTGAAGGTAAGCAAATACTTTCTATTTCTATTGTCGCTAAAACTGCACCGAAATTCACGTTTATCCATATGCTCCCCGCAGTCCCACTTGGGTGTTGGCTTTTATTTGTGTTTTTTAATCTTTAATATTATTTTACAATTTCTTTTCTAATTTCTTTTCATGTCTCTTATGCATATTTTCATTCCAATAAAAAAAAAAAAAAACAAAACGTTAATAATTTCATTTTCCAAATTTTGAAAACTAACAACAACAAAAAATAAATGCAAAATTGTCCACTTGCAATTAAAATTGATTACGAATATGTACACAAAACAAATACAAAACCAAAGCAAAATCAACACAATAAACGTTAACATTACACCCTCCCTCACTCCTCCTCCCTATCAGGCGTTGGCGAACGCACCGAACCATTTCGATGACGATGATGACCAGCGAACGACCAGGCCAACTCGCACGAAACGCAAATCCAAGCGTCGTCCATCGGCAGCCTTCGTCAGTTTCCAGCTTCCCACATTAGTCGACGATGACGGCGAAACTCAGACGGCCGCACAACTACCCGAGGCGAGGGCCACCACAAACGCCCCCATTGACACCACCACCGAAATAGCTGATGTGCCCGTGGCGCCCTTCATTACGAAATCTAACCCGCGCTCACAAGTGGCACCCGCATTTATCGATGAAGTGCACCGCCAGTTTTCGAATCCAATTAGTTACTTAGGTGGACCGCAGCTGCAACCTCGTAATAGAAACAGTATCGAATCGATACTATCGTTGGATTAACAAAATGGCTGCCGGCAGCGAAAACCAGTCAGCTCAGCCAGCCAGTCGAATAGCCCGCTGGCAGCAGTTTAGCGCAGAAACGTAAGCCAAACACACACACACTCATGCAAACTTTCGCCTTGCAAGCGGAAGTTGTAAATGTATTTCTCAGTGTGTGTGGGTGTGCGTTGAAGCAAAAAACAAAATACCAAAACCCCCGCCCCCCCCCCCCCCCCCTCTGCAGTTTTTAGCCAATTCTCAAATTTCCTAGTCGAATTCGCGCAGTGAACTTAACATTAACTTGGAAGCTGCAATTTTGTTCCACTAGCGAATCGTAGTTAGCGTATGTATCGTACAATTTAGTTTAATTATTTGTTAGTGCTCAACGTTGGCACTCCCAAAATGAAATGAAATAAAATTAAATGAAATTGAAGTGCTGAATTTACAATTGGAAATGGTGTCTTATTTTTCGAAATGCTTTTTACTCTTGGGTAAGTACTTGTCCTTTGGAAAACTGTGGTCAAACATATCCTCGGCAATATAACGAACTGACCGACCTAACCGACAATCTAACCAAACAAGCGTTCGGATCTGCAGACATAATGGAGGTCAAGTGAAATCCCAGGATAAAATCTGACTACAGCTAAAGCACCTACATAGCTGAAGGTAACCCCACTGAAACGTTCATATCGATATCTTAAAGCACAATCATGCTAGGTCCCTTTTCATGAAAATCGAGTTTTTGGTCCTTTTTGGATTCCTGAGAAGAAGCTGCAGTGGTTACAGGCTACAGTGGTTTGTGGAAATGAAAGTAATTGAAAAATGTCGAAATAAAAATCCACTTTGTTAATTCTATATCAAATCGACAAGGTTTTTTCACTCGGCCTCTCCGGTGAAATTTGGAAAATAGGTAAATAACAGCGAAAAAACTATATAAGTTCTTTTTTTTACAAGTTATTGAAAACATAAAAAAAATAAGGTATTTAGCTTCGAATATGTGAGTCATATAGCCGCCACTCTAACCTAACCTAACTTCGAAGGGCTATATCTCGTTACTGAAGCAAGATGGAGCAACGATTGCAAGAATATTTTTTGTTTCCAATTATTGTATTTTGTTGGCAATTTTTTATATATCATTTTCGAAAATATACATTTTCGAACTGGAAAATATCAATGAGTCTACCAAGCGATTCGGCTTATTTTTTTTTTAAAAGTACTTTGATTTATTAAGTCCTTGCAAAAATGGACAGAGCTGTTTTTCGATATAAGGAAGAAATGATTTTTTGAAAATGCTGTGACAAACAGGCACATTTTACAGTATCGATATTGGTATCATTGGGAAGGTCTAATCAATACCTTTCGAATTTTCTGACAACAAAATGGCCTTGAAAAAATAAATTCAAAATTTTACACTTTACTTTTTTACTCCGTTACACTGTTATTTACCTACCTTCCAAATTTCATCAAAATCGGAGAGGTCGAAGTTAATTTTTTCAAAAATCGTGTCGATTTGATATGGAATAACCCATTTGCATACATAACATGCTAATTTGCAAACTTGTTTTTCATTTTCTTTTTAAAAAAAATTTGCCATTCAAGAAGAATGATTGTGGTTTAAAACAAAAAAATCTTTAAGATAAATTTTAGCACCAAAGCGATGACGTGAACAGATTTTTCAGAAAAGGCTAGCTGCTTATGATTAATTCCTTAAATTAGCCAAATCGGGCATTTTTTATACTTTGTTCTGACGGAACCTGATTATATAGAAGTTCACTAGAGGGAAGTTCGACTGTATGACTTAACCAAAAGAGTCCACTGCCACTTTGTTGGTCAACGTAAAGTTAGAAAAAAGCTTGCATGATTTTATTACACTACTCGACAGCGAAAATAAATTGGGCTAATGTGTAATGAAATTTCTTATGTAAAATTGGGCTCTGATTCGAAAATAAAATAAAAAAATTTTGTTTTAATCTATACCAGTAAATTGACAATTTTTTTCGGTAAAATAAGTTCGATTGAAGGAACCAAAATAAAAAAATGTTGAAACAGAATTTCCCGCAGGGAAAAAATGGGGAAACACTTTTTTTTGAGCACAACTTTTTCTATATTGACCAAAGCGGTAAATCTGATAGTGAAGTGTTGTAGAGTTGATATGAAAATACCTTTTATTTGGTAAAAGAACCTATAAAATTTGACTATTAGAAAATGTATATAATAACTGGGTGGTACACCATTCAAAGGTAAAATTTTTTTCAAATTTGTGGAATAGTGGTATGAAATATTATTTTCGAAATATGAGCATGTCCGAATGATATTACAATTGCTACGGATATTAAACCTTTTGCATTTTTTCCGTTCACTATTCGTAGTTCGAAACATTTTTTTTTGTGATATGGATCAAGTGAATTGTTGTACTTTGATGTAATTTTTTATCAAAAATTTTAAAAATCCGCATTAATACTGATGGCATTACTGAGAACCACAGTAAGTTAAAATTGTCTCCACTGGTCAATAATATTTACCCGTGATACCTTATATGGAGGCGCGTATTAACCCTAAGGCTGAAAATACTTTGTCATCACCTGAAGGAGTTGGGGACTCCGAAAAAAAATCTGCATACAGCAATTTTTACAGTTTATATGGACACGTGGACTAGTTAAAGTGTTGGAACTAGTCCGATTTTTCAAACGCTATGTACTTAACTTATGTACAAATTACAACTAACCGATAGTTTTCTTTATTACTCTCTCAAACGTTCTCACACCTCCCAGTGGCAAATCATCTTTTCAATCTTTTCAATTAAAAATTCCAAAGAATATTACTTTAAAAATACCCAATTTATTGCGTTATTTTTTCCTTTTCATTCTCACATTACAGAAGACATTCAAATTTAAATAATAAAAAAAAAGAGCGGCGCGTACACAATTTCACGTGAACTACTTCGTAAAACTTAAAACTGAAGCGTGTGGCGGAATACAGAGAATGTTGTGTTTTGTGTTAAATTTGCATTATTGCTGTGATACACCTAAGCAATATGTTACTTCTAAAGTATATGTATATAAGTAGATGCATGTGGTGCTATGTATCTATGATAAAATAGTATAAATAGTTTTACATTACATTCATGTGGTGTGTTTGTTGGTTTGTTTTATTTTGTTTTTAATGTTATTTTCTTGAATAAAAACGTTCGACAATTGATTGTCGCCGATCATCTGTGAGTATAGTGCACAAAACTGCACTCATGCTCCGAGAGAAGTTAGAAGGAGAGATGCTAACAGAATTTCGGCTTGAATTTCGATGAGCGCTTGATTGGCTTCTATAACCAATTGCGGCCACCACGTCATATGTTGTTCTCCTTTTTGGCTTCTTCATTTTTGACGGTCTCCTCGCTGTCGTTGGTGTCCACTGGAAAGGGGAAAAAATGATTCAATTAATTTTTGTTCATAAGTAAGGTTGTGAGAGGTTTGTCCTTGCTCAAAACGTACTTTTGTCCTTTTCCTCTTTGATTTCCACACTCTCCACCGTCGATGTTTTGTTGTTGTCCTTCTCGAGGCGCGGTCGCTTGCGTTGACCCTTGTACGAACGCTGATCGCGGCGTCCAGCCTCGCCTTCGTCCTCCGAGTCCGAGTATTCGTTGTCGGGCACAATGCGCTTGTCTTTGTCGCTTTGCGGCAGTCTTTCGTCTTTGTCCACTTTGTCGTCGTCATCGGACTCATCGTTGATGGCGTCCTCGGGTATAGCTTGGATTTGTACGCCCGGGGCATGCGGAAGCATGCGCAGATTTTCAAAGAGCCTGAAGTGGAAGGAAAGGGAGTAAAGATATGGAAAAAATCGTGAGAGAGAAATGCGCACCTATTCTTGATCTTCTCCAAGTACTCCGACGTATTCTGATTTGTCATATTACTCGGGCTGATGTGCAGCTTGAAGTCGGGGCCGAAGTACTCGAAGTAGTCATTGTACGGCAGTTCGTTGGCTATTTCCACGCCCAGCGCCACCGATGTCTCATAGGTCCAGCAACGCGACACATTGCGTATGGTGTAGCCGCCGCCGCCCACCATTAGGAACGGCAAATTGTACTTCTTCACAAACTCAACGCACTTGCCGTGGCCCTTCACCGTCAGATTGAAGCACCCAAGACGATCGCCCGTCAACGAGTCGGCCCCGCACTGCAGCACTACTGCTGCCGGCTGGAAGGTTTCCATCACCTTCGAGATGATCGGCACGAAAATCGATTCGTATGCATCGTCGTCCATGCCGTCGCGCAGCGGTATATTCACAGCGTAGTATTTGCCCTTGCCGGCGCCTATGTCGCGCAGGTCGCCAGTACCGGGGAAGTACTCGCCGTACTTGTGGAAGCTCACCGTCATGACGCGGTCGGTGGTGTAGAAGGCCTCTTCCACGCCGTCGCCGTGATGCACATCAATGTCGATGTAGAGCACACGCTGGTGGTACTTGAGCAGTTCCAGAATGCCCAAGACGATGTCGTTGACATAGCAGAAGCCCGACGCCTCCGACTTCTTGGCGTGATGCAGGCCACCGCCCCAATTGATGCAGATTTCTGATGCTTGCTTGTTCAGTTTTACGGCCGCAGCCACCGAACCGCCGGCGGACAGTTGGCAGAACTCGTACAGGCCATCGAAGACGGGGCAATCCTCGCCCACGTTGAAGCGCGCCATTTGTTTGTTGTACTCGGTCATGTTGTCGGGCCGAATGGAGCGTAAGAAGCGAACGTACTCGTCCGAATGGAATTTAGTCATCTCGTCGGCGGTGGCTTTATGCGGACGCTAAAGAAGTTATTAAGGAAACAATTTCAAAATTTTTTTAATGCACTTCTGTTTTTTCAAATGCGAAGCCACAAACTTACATAGATTTCCATTTTTCTATAGAGGCCATAATTCAAGAGTAAATTGTGGGTCATACGTATGCGATGAGGCTTCATCGGATGTCCCTGGCCATAATAGTAGTTGCCAATATCGCCTGAAATTCAAGTATTCAAAATTAATTGCAGGGAAAACAAAGAAATCTGAAAATTCCGCCAATCCAATGTAGATACAAAAGCCATCAACCGCCATGTTGTGTAAAATTAAAAGTTTAATGCGAGTGTCCACGCTGCACCACAGCGCACTTTTGCAACCGACCGTAGACTTTCGTGAACGTAAACGAAAAACGCGAGCCGACAAACTACGAACGTTCGAAAAAGTGCGCTGTTTAAAGAAGCGGCAAGGGACACTCGCAACAAATTTGCCGAATCACAAATATTGAAAAATTCTTTTGTACCACAAATTATCAAAAGTTAATGGATAAATTATATTAATTAAACAATTTTATAGCAAACTTACTGTCGTAATAATAGCAGACGCGTTTTTTACTGTGCGATTGCATGTTCTTGTTTTTTGTGAATTAATTAAAATTTGCAGCCGAGAAAAAAGCGCGTCTTCGCAGCGGCAATTGTGAAGAAAAAGTGATAAACGAAATAGAAAAAGATTGTAGAACAGAGAAATTGTAAAAATGTAAGGCCCGAAGTTGGTTGTACTTTCACGAAAACAATTGCAACTTTGGGGTTTGTGTTCAAGATGAGAAATCGAAATTATTGCGTCTCACAACCACTAATGGTTCACTGTTCGCCCGTTATCTTAGTGTGACCAGAACTTGAACCCTAAAAATGATTTTAAAAACTAAAATAAAACTAGAAAACCCAGAATTTGTACTTTCCATTTAATTTTTAACAGATTTTCGTAATTTTTCATGAACTAATTGCACAATTTTTCAATATTTTTGCAAATTTGGAAATGTTGACCAAAAGAATACAAAATGCAGAATTTTCTGTGCTATTAAGCTAAAAAGTTTTTTTTGTCTTGCCGTATTTAAAGAATACGATATTTTAGCACACCAAATCAATTTTACAAAATAAAAATATAAATTTTGATTTTTTTCTGTTCCTTTCTCAGCACACAAAAGGCACAGTGGCCAGCTAAAAATCTCACAAAAAATCTCACACAGCATTTTAAAAAATGTCACGTGAGCCAATATCTCACAGCAATTACAAATTCTCACACAAACTTTCACAGCAGTAAAAAAAATCTTACAAGAATCTCATATCCCATCTCCCAACATTGAAAAATCACCCAAGATCTCACACAAATAAAAAATATTACCAAAAATCTTAAATCTCACATATCTGGCAACTTCGCCATAAATAAAAACGCAACCAACTTCATTTGCAAGAAATAACAGCAAATTGAAGAAAAACATAAACAAAGCAAATTGGAAAAAAATGTTGTTTACCTAAATTCGCCGCTGGAAATAGAATAGAGTACAAAATGGCCGTAACCAGAGTTGCTTTTAATTTTAAAAAGTTACTCATACAAAATTACGTACTATTAACTCCAATACATATTTTAGTCAGCACGCAGGGCCGTAAGATATATGTGCGCCATAAACTGGCAAAGTTAGCTATATTATTGGTTGAACGGCAATGGTTTGCTTAATTTGTACTATAATATAACAACCCAACTGGTTCCGATGATTATTTTTGTTTCGTATATAAAATTCGGACCAGGATCAATTGCAACGAATCAATGAATTTTGTAAATAAAGTTCAATAAAAATTTAGAAAATTGATTGTGAGGCTTTCTCATAGAAGCAATATAAAAGTCATTGCATTAATGGGTCGACTAAATATCTCCAAAGTACTCAAAAAAATCCACTCTTTTTTTCGCTTCCTCTGCATACATCAGCCGAAATGAAAATTTCGTTTGTTTTCGCTTCGTTTGTGTACATAGGTTTGATATGGAAGCGGCATTTTTACGTAATACCTGTCTAAATGAGATAAAATGAGTTTTGATAATATCAATTTATGGATTGATAATATTTTCCAGTACAAAAGAGTAATTTTACTACGGTTACCTAATGGTAAACCTGACTACATGAGCCAAAATATTGCAACCCTGCTGTTCTATTGGTTTTTGACAGTTTCACCATCAATTCGCCTTCAGTCTGGTTCGTCGGTTCGTGTTTGCGTGCGTGAAAATTTTCCCGATTGACGGCGGGTAAAAAACTCACAATTTTTTCACTTCAATTAAGAACAAAATTAACCAAAAAAAAATAGGAGATCAACGCAGAAAGTTTAATAGAAAAAAGTGGAACTAATTCGACGTAAGTTTTGTCTGAAAAGTGCAATAAGTGTGTGTAAAAAATAAAAGAAAACACGGAAAATTGACTGCGACACTTGGGAAAAATTTCAAGAAACAAGTAAATAGCAAATTAAAAAATAAAAAAGCGAGAAGGGAAAATATAAGAAATCCTCGGTCTCGCCCCTTTTTTTGTGAATTCGTTCGGTAGCGGCTTTCTGAGAACGTTTTGAAATTTGAAAAGTGTCAAATTAGAAAAATTCAAATTTTTCAATAAAAGAGTGAATGAATAAATGAAACATTTCCCTTGCGAAATTGTAGTGCTGCTTTCCCAGATTTTCGTCTTTTCCTGTTTGTGCAGACATCTGTGCGTGTGTCCTTTTCCCTTATTCCAGTTTCCTTTATAACAGCTATTTCGCGTTTGCGAATTAGCTTGCGAAAGTAACGGGGAGCGGGTATATTTTTCTTTGCTTTTTATTGTCCGTCGCCGCCATTTATGTACCCCCACTTTCCCCGCCCACCGTTATTCCAGTATTTCCTGTTTATCCTTTTTTTTCTTTGTGGGCTTTTTTTTTACTTGCCACCCATGGAATGTGCGGAAGCTGGCTCAATGGCCTGGCGTAACCGATTTGCCGAATTTTCTTCCACCAATTAATTATAGATTTCATCTTTTCCAATTAGTTTTACTTTCTATCTCTGCTTCGGCATTGCGTTGCGCGTGGACTTTTATTACAAATTGCACGTGAATCGAACAAAGTGCGTTGGCATTTTCGAAAGGAGTTTTCTACGTTTTCTAATGGATTAAAAGGATTAAAACAACAATTGCGGCTTAAAAGAGGTAAGTAAAGTAATTTGAAAATGTTGGGGGAGAACATTTTTAGATACGGATAAAAAGCGAAAGAAAAATAATCTGTATTTACTAACTAATAAAAAATGGTCTGGATTTGATACACAAAGCTCAAGCTAATGTTTACTTATTATATACATAATTATATTGATTGATTAATAATTTAATTAACAAGTAAATCTGACAGTGGTCCGGAAAACAATTTGAGACAATCAAAATCATAGCAAATGTTTGACAAATTTGAAACTGGCAAGTGAATTAATCTGTGGCCGGAATTCGGTACACTTACAGCATTCAATAATTTGTTCGTATGCCGAATGGGACAGCAGCTGCCACCGGGTGTTTGTCTTTAAAGAGACAACACTTTAAGGCGATTCATTTAAAGTCGGATTCCCTGGGATGCCGTGTAAATGTGCAAAAAAAGAAAAATACAAGAAAATAACCAAATTTATTTGTTTTTCTAATAGTCTCCCCATTAAGGCAAAAATATCAAATTTTTATTAAAGGTGCATGTTGCCTTTTAAGGGGTTCTGCGTGGCTAATATTACAATCTTAAATAATGAAATAAAAAAAATTTTAAAAATGCATATTGAGAAAAATATATCGTTTAAAAACATTAATGTTACAAGCTTTAAAACACCGAAGTTCCGGCCACTGGACGGAATGTGGAACACTTCAGTTTTTAGTGGTAGCCAATTCCGGCCATTTCTTTTTTGCTTATAAATTATTGTATTTTATGTTTACAATAAAAATTACTCATCATATGGCGGAGCTAATGCTGAGAAGAATATCAAACTTGACATACAAATTTTATATAAAAATAATTTTTCAGAAAACCTCTAAAGAAAACTTTTTAAAGCGGAAAACTTTAATTATTTTTTATTGCCACTTCGAAATCTAAACGAAGATAAGAACGAAATTAGTTCAAATTGTGAGTAACTAGCTCAATTGGTAGAATTCCATGATTATTTTTCCAATTTTTTTCGAATTAATTTTTATCTCCTCGGAGTAGCTTGGGCCAACCCACTTTTTGTCGAGTGCGTCGCATTTTTCCAATTATCGCTCAATCGATTGTCTGCAACGAACGGAACGCATTTTTCAGAAAAGTATTGTAAATAATTTCTGAGTGCATGCGCATGTGTGTGTGATTGAGAGTGTCGTGTGGAGTAAATCATATTTAAAGAAATTATAAAGTACAATTTCATATTACCACGCAGCAGCAAAGGCGGTGGCCTGCCATGACAGCTGCAGGGGAAAGCAACACTTGAGCAGAAGGCGAGAAGTTTAATAATTGTTTTGTCGTTGGTGTCGTTGTTGTTGTTGTTGATTTCTTGTTTATAAAAATTAAATCACTCAATTGCCGCCGTAACAACAACAACAATAAAAAAGAAACCTCACAGCCATAACAACAACAACAACTTTAAACTGAAAATAAGTCTGTAAAAAAAAAGTAGCACAACTGTAATTGTTGTTGCTGTGTTGTTGTTATTGGTACTTGTACTATTATTTGCTGCTCTTGTTGTAGCTAGTTGCAATCAATCTGAGCAGCGAACGTTGGCTCTCCCATAAATAAGCCAATGCACTGCCATAAAACCGAAAGTTCAAGCTTCTTGTGACTTTATGGCCTTCCATTTTTTTTGTTGTTTCTATTTTCTATTTTCTATTTTTTTTTTTTTTGGTTTTTGTTTAATTTAAACTTTTCTTCGTTTTGTTGTATGTGTGTTCTTGTTGTTGCCGCTGATAAAACATTTTATGGGGTTCACTACGGAATCGAAGAGCCAAAGCGCCCATCCATCCCGTAGGCCGTACGAAACACGCTCAGACTTTGTAGAGAGCATCTGCAACAACTCATCCGAACCGCACATCAAAATCTTTCTCGTACTATCTCAAGGCGGTTTTTATTTTTATGTTTCGTATTTTTTCTTCTGTTTGTGTTCTAATGCCGCAACGTGTGGTATCATCTCTCTGCACGCTGGCAGCTCTTCTCTACTCATTCTAAATCGCTACTAGATACAAGGTATCAGCGTAGAGCAGCCATGTTACTTTCTATTTTTTTCTTCTTTCCATATTCCTTCACGTACATAGAGTTTTTATTTTTTCATTTCGTTTCGTTTGTCTTCTGTATTTGTTCCTTAGTTTTTGTTGTTTGTTGAAAATACAAGCAACCACACATTGCGCGCACACAGTTACGTGCTGCTTATCTCTTGTCTGTTTGTCAGCCCTGCCTGCCTGCCTGTTTGTCAGTGCAGCTCAGCCCAGCTCCTTGTTGTTGCTCCAAAAATAGCTTGAGCAAATGCTCCTGCATCGCCTTTATTTGTAGACGTGGCGCAACAATGTCAACAGAAGTGAAATGAAGTTCATTTCATAATTTTTTTTATTTATTTATTTTTTATATTGTATACATTATTTTGTTTAATTCCGATAAAAAAGGCACCTAGTTATGACATTTTTTTTATTTGCTTCTTTTGCCTTCTTTTTGACTTCTCCACTTCATGTCATACACAGTAATGAGCAATGACTTAGATGTCAAGTTCGTAAGGAACTGATGAATATATGTATATTTATTAGGCACTGGAACCGAAACATATATCGGTTCTGGTTATCAAATTCAAAAAAAAAAGTCAGTTCCGGTTACTAGATTTTGAAAATATTAATATCTAGTTTCTCATAGTGCAAACCCCGTTTCTTTCAAATAATGCCTTGTTTTTAATAAACAGAGGTAATTTGTCTACCAACAAATTTAGACAAAGTAACTATTTTTGTGATAAACGAAATGTATGTCTTAGAAACGAGGCATTTTTTAAGAGAAACGACGTTTACATTTGTGAGAAACGTTTAAACCAAATTACTTTCGTTTGCGCTCTACGATTTCAGTCACGACAAATACAAGTATATTTTCTTTAAATATTATTAATTCCATTAATTCTTCGAGTGCATTGGTGGACCAGTGTTGCGAAATTTACCATTTTTCCACAAAATTTCCACTAAAAAACTTGTCTCACTTTTTATACTTTTATTTTGGGCTTGAATCTCAATTTCGAATTTATTTTTTTTTTGTAGTCTTTTGCCGATCAATTTTGTATGAAAACAGAAAGAGATACGATAAAATTGTCAGCTAATTTTTATACTCTTTCATGTACAATTCTTTTTCCATACCCTATATATGTGGAAAGATGCAGTACAAGGTAACGAACCATTTGGGTTAAAAAACGATTTTCGAAAAAAGTACCTACCCTGCACATTAAACTGTCTTGGAAAAAAATTGCAAAAACTCGATTTAAAGTGGTTAAAAAAATCGCAAAAATATCGGACTTGTCCTGGTTTGTGTAGTTTTCCACTGTCTATTATTAAATGAAGTTTATTTGATCCAAAGCAGTATAAAGAAAGACGTGCACGTATAAAACCATGATTTATAGAGGTTTTTTGTAAATTGTCCAGCTCACGGATTACAGTTGCTAGCGCCGAAATATTTTGAGAATCATCATAAAATAAGACAAAGTTCATTTTCAGGGGCGGTGAGGTTGTTTACTGCACATACGAGTACGACACTTAGAATATTTTTCGGTAATTTTATCGACAATTTTTCGATATATAAACAATAATATTTTGAGATTTTATTTTTGTATATTTTATCTATATTTTTTCGACAACTTAGCGATATTTTTTCAATAATTTATCGACATTTTTTAGATTTTTTTTCTCTATTATTTATCGATAACTTTAATTTGTACTTCATTCTCGATCCATTTCAAAGTGTTGTTCCAATTCCATTTTGTTCCATTCCAATTACATTTGGTTACAGTTCCATTCCTAATTCGTATCCGACATAGTTTTCAATCAAATACAAGAAACGTCGTTCAAATCGGTTAGGTAAACGAAATTTCGTATGGAAAAAAGCAGTGTTGCCCATTTTCAATAAGCGAAAAAAATAGAAATATTAAAATTTAGAGTCGATAGCTCAAAAGCTACGCAGGCCTGCTTATTTGCAACCAAATAGTTTGTGTGTGTTCTACATCGGATAGTTTTAAAAGCAAATTAATTCTCAAAGCAGTTTCATATTTGCAACTGAAGAACTTCAACAACAAAACTTATCAATTTTCACAGTTCTCCCAACAGCATAGGTCGAAGCTGATAAAATCCAGCACATCAATCTATCGTTTAACCCTAAGCCATCCATCACCAAGTTCATAAATAAATTTCCATCAATTGGGCTGCTACCAAAAAGTTCAACCGAGCACACCTACCAAATCGGCTTGGGTTATTTTGATAAGTGTTTACTCTCTCATGTTCGTTGACTTGTGAAAAATGCGCTTATTTCGTTCATCTTGTTACTAGTTACTTTGAATGGTGCTGTCCACCTTCGGAGTAGTCTCTGTCTTTGCCCTCCTCAAACTACTTTCTTCAATTTGTGCAATTTCCATAGAACCGGGTTTCATTGTGTGTTGTTGTTTTTGTGGTTGTTTTGTATTTTGTTGTTGTTTCTAGTGCTATTGCCGCTTTTGTGTTGTGTTGTACTTTATCAATAGCTGTCATTGTGCTTTGTTCGATTTCTGTAGTTGTAAGCTCCACTTGAGCTGGTTGCTGTTGTTGTTGTTATTTGATTTCATTTCACTTAAAAGCTTTCTGCCGCTATTGCCGCTACCTCTTCACGCATTCGTATAAGCCACTCGCTGCGCCGCAAGTGTTGCACGAGAGGCAGTCAGGTGATGCGAGACAATTCTTATTCGTAGTTTTAACCCAGTTTGTGGTATTTTCCGTATTCATTTGTTATTGCTATGGGCCAAAAGATTGTGAAAAATAAAAGCAATGGCAAATTTTTCAAATATATTTTATATCGAAAAGAAAGAAAAGAAGAAAAATGGGTTTATAGATAAAGTTTAAAGTAATTATAGTTGGTAACTTTATTTGTATGTTAATGAATAATACAGAAAGTTTTAATATAAATAAGCTATTGTCGGTGATGGTGATGGTGTATATTTGGATAAAACTAAGTAAATTAAAAAACTAACTACTGTCCTAACCAACTCGAATTGTTCCAATTGGGTTTCTTCATCACCTCAGCAACAAAAGGAAGAATGCATATCTGACCATGTTTATAGTCATATTCACTTTAACTAATTAAAGGATTTCTGAAAAAAAGCACTTCGACAGCAAAAAATATATAAATTGGTATAAATTGACTTTTTTAGCCGCAGCGCTTTTTCCAAAATTTTTGTTTAAACCAAATATTTATGTCGAAAATTCTATATTGTGTAGGGAAGGGCACCCTAAGGTTTTGAGGCTATAACTTTCGTTTGAAACATAATTTTGCGGAGATCTCGGGTTTGTTTAAAAGCTGAGTTCAATAAATTACAAGAATTTTCAATGGAACTTCAAAATTCCGAAAACTACGATTTTGGGAGTAGATCTAGCAAAAGTCTCTAAAATCGACCCTCCAAAAAAGGTGCCCAGCTACTGGCACCCATTTACAATTCGCTGTAAACAATCGAAAATGAAGCATAAACCCTAGTATAAAATTTGTATGTGTTGTTTATTCTTTCAGTGGTTCACTCTGACCATTTGAATTGAAACAAAAGGATTCGTGAGATTTTATTAGCAAAATAAATGGAAATAAGTGAAAATATGGGTTAAAATTATGTTTCGCTGCCTTCAGCTTCCCCCTAATATTCAGAACCCTAGTTTTTGCAAGTGAAAATGCTCCTTTGCATGTTGACACATTTGAAGTGAACAGCACGATGTTTACACGATGTTGTGTCAAGGGTGCCTGTAGATGGGCACTTTTGCTATTCTGACAAAATTCCAGAATCCTCATCCCCATTTAACAATATTGTTCCATTGTTTGTCGAAAACGTGAAGAATACAAACAATCTAAGAATTCCAATCATATTTTCCCTTCTACATTGATGAAAAACAGTTGAAAATTTACTTTCGACGACAGCGCGACTACATCAACACGTGTATACAACTGAATGATTTATGAAAAGTTAACGGTTAATGAAATGACACTTTATTACTATCATTGCCGCTGTCACCGCCACGAACGTCAGAACTGATGGGTGCCAGTAGCTGGTCAGTGCCAGTAGATGGGCACCCTCCCCTATTAATGAGTTTTTGCAATATCTCATTCATTGCTGATCCTCAATACGACAGTTAATTGTATGTAGGTTCTTTGAACTTTCATACCTATTTCATTCTCATACGTCTCGTCGACTTACATTTCCAGCCAAGACTCCTGCATTTGAGCGGATCTCATGCACACACCTTTGCATAGATCCATAGTCTCATCAATCTTCAGAGCTGCATGAAATTGTCTCATTTAAAGTCAATGACTAAACACCAAAATAAAACTTGACCGCCCACTTGGTAAAGGCATACAAAAACTAAAATGCTAACAGTTGGAAACATTGTCGAACTGAACAAACTGCAAGCATAAAAAAAAAGTGGGCGAACTACAACAACAGCAAAAAACTACGTAACTAAAATTCTGCACATTGAATCAAGCAATAAACTGAGACTAACTATCCCCCCGCCCCCCTACACCGACCGATGTTTGCTTAACTTTTCCCAACAACGAGAACATAAAGAACAGAAAACAAAACAACTAAATAAAAACAAAGTACAAACTGTGTATGTGTGTATGTGTGTGTGTACAATCGGAGCAAAAACAGTGAACATAAAAGCTGACAGTTATGTACTTTAGCATAGGCCATCATCAATTAAATTGTTACTGGAGACAATTTTCTCTCTACTCTAAATAGTCGAACTCGAAGTCATTCTAACTAACGGCTCGCATGTAAAACTTGCAAAACTCAGCAAAAGTGGAAAAGTGGTAGCGCAGCGGTGGCCCATCGATGGTAAGGAAGGAGTGACGCAAACTTGGTCGTTTTTATTTATTTTTATTAATATTTTATATTTCCGTGCTAGAAATGACCCTGCCTCACTTTGTCTCTCTTCACCTCACTGTTCTGCTCGGTTTTACTGTCTACTTTCTGATAGGCTTCATGGTGCTTTCATTGCGCCGGAAAAAAAGGGTAAATTTGTGGATCGAATCTGACCGCAGGCCGCTCCACTCGACGCACTCGGTGCGCTCTGCTGTGCTTTGCTTTACTTTATTTTACTTGCTCGTTTCTGTTTGAGTTTATACTTATTTCATTTCCTTTCACGTTTGTTTTTTCTTCTTATTTATCATGAATGGGTACACAGTTTTATTTTTTATGTTTTTGTCCAACCCCGGGTATGTTTTCCCAGCAGTGTTTGAGGGTTGAATCGCATGCTCTGGTTTCACTTTAGTTCCACTTGCACTTCTTTTTCGCCGACGTGGTGGTTTTTATGATTTTTTTTATAATTTTTATCGATTGCCAAAGTGGATGAGTATGAGATGGTAGAGGTGCAGCAAAAGTGAAATGCCAAGTAAACTACCGAGACTGTAATGGAAAATAAGCATTAATTCTATTTGCTATCGTTTATCATAATTAATTACGATTTATGTAAATTAGTGGCGGTGTTTTTGTTTATTTGGTTTTCTAGTCCATTACAATATTGCTCTGAATTCTCTTCTTCCACACACACACTCCTGCCCCTTTCGCAGAACCAAACATCCAATTCAATTGAATTTTCAAAAACTTTTCAAATCAAAAGTTTAAAACAATTGTTATTGTAATTGAAATTCATTATCAGTATGAATAAAACATGCCTATTCTATTCTGAAGTTATTTATACATAATTATGTCCACTGGCCATTTAATTACATTTAATCGCCAGCTAACTGACTATTATTTCTAAAACAATGTTATTGTTAGTTAGTTGTTTGTGTTCCATGTTTCACCAAGCCGCAGCTGCTAGTGGCCGATTAATTGCATTTGAAATGAATTCTCAATTCAGTAAATTCACTTTGTTATCTTCAGTTTCATTTTGTAGTTATATTTTAATCTTATTTTTTACTTGCCATTTGTCATATGCAAATTATCGTTTACCGAAAACTTAATTATGCAAAGTAAATAATTGATCTGATACTGGCTAGAAACAATTGAATTGTACTTCAATTGATTTCTGTACAGTGGGCTGTTATATTTCATATGTTAACTGTCGAGATTTTTTTGAGCAACTAACTATTTTTTGCATGATAGTTAACTACCGAAAGATTTGTACAAAATGGAATATTCCAATTAATTGAAACGTAATCAAATAAAATGGAACTCTAACAAATTGGAAAGAAGATGCAATATACGCAATAACTACACTGCAAAGTGAACCTATCTTTTGGCGTGTAATTTTACACACAACACACATTTTTAAGTGTATATTTATTTTGATAAATAAAAAAACACACATTCAAGATTTTGGCATGTTTTATAAACACGCATGCGTGTTTTTTAAAAGCACTTACAGTGTTTATACACGCAAAGTTGTGTGTAAAATGTGTCTACAAGTTTTACACACTTTAGGTCTGTATGAATAACACATTTCACTTTGCAGTGTATATGGCACGCTCAGCATAAAAAAGCGATGACATGCATGGAGCGTCAGTGCATCCTTCCTTCCTTATCCTTAGTATTTATAAAATTAATACATAAGTTTCCTTGTAACGGGTAGGAGCAAAAACTAGACAACCGATTTTCATATTTCTTTTTCAAAACATTCTATTTGTATCAAGGAAGCGATTAGGATATCTTAATTTTCGGTATTAAATTTCATTCAAAATTGAATCCTATGCTTACAGATTTCCGGTTGATTGCATTGACATAGTTTGTCCTTACGAGTTTTTGCAATTTGTTTCACGCTCTTCATTCACAATGAAATTACCCATTTTGCGGGGAATTTCGAGATATGTGTGCAGGTGGGGAATTTTTCCATTTCGTTTCTCTGCTGTGAATGTTTTGTTTTTTTACATGGCCAAAACCACGAGTGAATGTTAGTTTCATCATAAAACCTTACCATGGTTTTGGTATCGGAAATAAGCCGTAGCCATCGCAAGGTGGGCTGTGGAATCAGAAATACCCAGTGACCATCAAAGAAATAGGTAATTCGCTTCCAGTACTTGATACATTCTGATTGTTTCTGATGCTCCAATCACATTTCTCCTGCTGCACTTAAAATTTCGTAGCCACAATATCTCGCTAAAGGTTAATTTGTCTGTGTGTAGTAGGCATTTTATGATTCAGTGCAGCTTCCTAAATCTATTTTTTTATATGAATAATCACAAAGCTGTTCTTCTCTCATGTTACGTCTTAAAAGATATGTATTTAATAAGCATTTGTTCTGTTAGAATTTTGAAAGTAGATAATAAATTAAACAAGTAATTCCCTGTGTAACACATGTGTTTAAATACTTGAAAAGGAAATACAAGGAATTTAATATTATTCCAAATAAGCAAATAATTTCAAAGTTTAATGTGAAAATAAATATAAAATTGCTACTTGGTGAATCTATGGAAATTCCTACACGAACATAAGCGAAGGCAGAAAAATATCTCAAGATAAGATTTTGTGTTGTTTCAATTCGGTCTTATTTGTGTATATACAATATCAACACAAATACACATGTATGCATGCATGTGAACAGATACCGTACACTACCGGAGTGTTTATCTAACTCTGATATCTAACTCGAAGCAAAAGCATGTGTTGCTTGCTCTGTGTGCGCTGCTGAAATAAATATTTCTGTTTTATTACTTGCATATAAGCAAACACCTTTCAATCTGCGCCCTCACCCCCCCCCCCCCCCCCCCCCCCCCCCAACTAGTTACTTTCTTTTATTTTTCCTCACTTCTTTTGTTTATTCGGATCTCAAATATATTAAATTGCCATTGGCCACAGTTATTGCGAATAAATTCACCATTAAGCAGATTCTAAACTGTTTCTATGCTCCCACATCGAGATTGTCTACTCCACTTCCGATTGCTCATACCGCTCATACTGCTGCCGAGTTAAGTTGCGACTCGAACGACCCACACTGTTTTTCGCACATAGATTGTCCTGCTTCTAGGCCACTGCATGCATTCGAGTTCAATGTTCTGCAATTTCATGCTGCCACAATATTAGCATTTGCATATATTTTGTATACATTTCACTCGCTAGAGTAGGACTTTTAGCCATTCTCATCGCCACAAAACCACACCAAAAGAGTATGTATATTCACGAAAAAAAAGTAAACAAAAAAATGTAAAGCAATGAGAAGAAAAATTCTATTACAAGGAATATTTATTTGCTTGGCCATTCATCCGCTTGCGATTGCAGATTGTCAATTGCTTCTCTCTCTCTCTGTGTGTTTATCTTTGTGTCACACGAGACTCATTCAATTGCAAACACACCCGAATTCCCATTTCGATTTGTTGCTTTTTTTTATCGAGATATTGGATTCCCATCAACGGCCACCCTCTACTGCCTGACATCTCCAGTTTTCCGCCCATACAGAAATTGGAAAAGTTGAAACATTCAGGATTTTCCCCGCTGCATTAACATGGATTCCCATTCAATTTAAAGAGTGCATTAGAGTTCTGTTTATTGTCTTTGCTTTTTTTGCTTGAGCCTTTTCTATTTCCCTAACTAGTTACTTATTTATGAGTTTTTGTTTTGTTTTTTTTAGTTTGTACCTGAATCAATTAATAAAGTTCCAATTAGCTTTTAATGGCTGTTGATTGTTTTTTCTCCATCTTCTCTACTTTTCCTATTTTACTTTCCTAAGTAGGTAGCATTCATACTTACTTTATTCATTTATTTCTACTTTTGTTTTAATTGTTTCCTTTTTACCCTTACCTTTTCCTGGCTTCCAAAGTTTTTGTGACAGTTTTTCTTTTCCCATCAAATCCTTCTGCAGCACTTTGAGTATTCTATCAGCTTAATTAGACAGTTGAAGTGGATAAAAAGTTGAACTAGTGACTGCGCAGTTGCTTTTGTAGCAGTTAGTTACCTACTCAAGCTTGATTTTGGTGATGGCTTTCAGATGATTTGGGATAGCCACTCTCAATAGTTATTGAAAAAAAATATATATATGAAGGTGTAGATGGATGAAGGTGGTATCGAACATTTTCAATAAAATATCGATTAAATTATTGACAAAATATCAAAAAATTATCGAAAAATTATCAACGAAAAAATATAACAATCGATGAAATATCGAGAAAATTATCGATGAAATATCGAGAAAATTATTGAGAAAATATCGAAAAATCGTCGATAAATTACCGATAAAATAATGAAAAATCACCGAAACATGGTCTAAGAAAAAAACGTACTCGCATGTACGGTTTTATGCCAGAATATAGAACAGTGTAATTGTTTGATTGAAATCAGTGAACATTTCTCAAACAACCAATGAAACCTATTTTCTAGGGGGAAGTTTACTAACTGCACAAGCAAACTTCTGCATGGAGACACTGATCTTTGACCTGAAGTAGTGCACATATTATTATCATATCAGTGGCACATTAGTTCCCGCACATTCACTAATCTGGTTCAATAAAAATGTTACCCATACAAAAATATGAAAATATGTAATTCTCACACATGCACAAACATTTCAGCAACAATTCCCCAATGAATAATATATGCAAGCACACAGTAAATACGACATTCTATTACAGCATTTCTTTTGCCCCCCCTTATGGCATGCCCCAACTGCGAAGACATTTTGCAAAGCTTAATTTTGCAGATAATAGAAATGGCAACCATTGCAGCGCATAAATACCCGAATGTGTGTGTGTGCTTGTGTATTGGGGAAAAGTGTCATCTTCCTCCGAACGAAACGAAGAATAGAAAATACAAAAAAAAATGCATGAACGCTACACTCAGCGATAAAGTGGCCCGCTTTTGTGTCTACAAATTGTGCCTTCCGAGACGTCTTAACTGAAATTCGCACACACAATTTTGCAGCAGTTTGGCTTGTACGATTTTTTGTTGTTGGTATATTTTATGCTTTTTGCCTCTTGAAATCTGGAAAACTTTAAATGTCTTCGTCTTCTATTTCTACTTCTGCTCTTAAATTGTTTTGCAATTTGTCTTAAAATGACGCAGCACCACCACCAACATCTTGGGTGGGGTGACATTTTTGCAAAAGCACCCGGGAAAGCCCAAACTGCAAACTTCCAAGATACTCAAATACTGAGATGTTGTGAAAATGATGTTGAACGCAATGCCGAGCATCATCATCTCAAGGAATTCGGTTCGTTGTGTTCCAATTTATACCCAGACATGCTCATACCCACCAGAACTCTACAGCCTTCCGCCTTGTGCTGAGGGGTGAAATAACTTTATGGCACAACGATGGCAATCACAAGAAATTCGTCACATAACTTCATTCATCCCTTTGTGGGGCTGCTGCTGTTACTGCTGCTGGTATGTATGGGCTTCTTCAACGTCCTCTACCACATTGTCGTTTTCTATTCTTCGAAATACATACAAAGTCATTTTCAGCATTGGCACCATTCGGAGAGCACAGTATAACTATTGGAGCGATTCTTGTCTCAAGTGATGCAGTGGCATGATGTGAAGTGTTGCTGCTGTTGTTCTCGTGGTTGTTGTTGTTCGTACGACTGTAGTCATCATTGTTGATGTCCTCTTGCCTCTGCACCACCTAATTTCTTCGGTCTCGCTGAAAATGTGTAATGCGATTTTGTTGTTCTACAAAAACTGACAGCAGCAATTGTTGTCGCTTGCTTCATATATCACCAGCTAGTAAATTGACCGTAAAATCTTGTTTGGTATAGATTTCATAAATCGAAATCAATTTAAGAATTCCCCCCCTTCGCACTTAATATTATTTCGTTGAGATTTTCGATCTCCTTACACTTTTCCAACTAATTTATGTGCTAACTACTTTTTTCCAGTGACTCTGTGTATGTCAATTGAAACTATTCCGTGGATATTAACAATCTAAAATGTTTCAAAACTCTACCGTGACATTAGCGAAAAGTTTCATTTTCACCGGCTAAAGTATCGCTCCGTCATTAATTTTATAAATTAGTTGGGCAAACTTTACGCAAAATATTTGCCCTCGTCTGTCTCACCTCGTATCTGGCTGCGCACTCAACTTGATAATTTTCCAGAACGTTTCGTATAACCTGAGTGTCAGGAGTGTTAGTGTTTGTGCATGTGAGTGTGCTCATGTGGGAGTTTCAAAGTTTCACTTGCACTAAGTACTTTTTTCCATCTAGTTATTTTACAGGTATGCTTAGGAATATGTTCGAGCCACTCAATATAGTCTCCAGTGGTAGGGCAAAGTGGCTTTTAATATTTATATGCAATTTTTCGTAACTACATTTTTAAAACTGATTTAATCATAAAAGACAATTCAATTTAAAGCAAAACGAAAAATAAGAAATGTGAACAGAGCGGATCCTGATTTCAAATTAAGACGGAATCATGTCTAGGCTTCCAAATAAATCAAATTTTATTTGGAAATTGGGAACCCTTTGGTATTTTGACCCGAATTTATATTCAATGTGCCACATATCCGAAACTGAGATAACCATGGCGATATTGAAGCTGATACAGCTGACCTACACTCAGGGAAAAAAAACATAGTAAAATCAAGTACGATCGTATTTACTCCTTCATTTTTTCAACTTAATGGAAACAACTTTGAAATAAAGAGAAAATAACTTAAAATAACTATTGTCAACGTTGAAACAAAGTTGAACGATTTTAAATCAAGGTCTGGCAAACTTAATATAAATTGGAAAATTTTTGAAATAATCGGAAAACAACTTTGAAAAAGGTTTGTTTATTTTTGAATTTAAGTTTTAAATTGAAAACAAGTTTGTTCGTAGTTGTTTCTAAAATTTCCAACTTTACCAGACTTTCATTAACGGTTCTACTTGTTTTAAGGTGGTTATTTTTGATTTGAGGTTGTTTTTTCTCTGGGTGTAAGAAACTTCCTATCGGTTCCAATGATAACAAACCATGACCCTGACCAAAATCTATTTCAAGACAGCCTTCGCTTTAACTGGTGAAAGACATTTTTGTATCGAGGCCGTATATTCAGGAGCCATATCGAGCCCTATCTGGGAAATGGACGTAAGCGTCAAAAAGTAAATTTTACAGGAGAAGGTTTTTTTTTTAAACTTGTTTCTCTATATATATTCTATAAGTTTAGTCCTTTTTGCTTAGCCCAACGTTGATCTTCAGAATTACTTGCGCTAAGGCCTTTATGCTTAGTGGAATATTCCCAACGAGGGACTCATCCTAACGTTTGACTCTTCGATGCAGAACAGTCCGGCCTGTTGCTGTTCGGTCACCGGTCCGTGCGTCATAGGGATGGGCTCTACGTTCGCCCGAGCGGTTAAATGGCCCGTGGGATTCGTCACAAAAAAAAAACTATCGCATACGATAAAAAAAGCACGCTTCATATCTTTGGAACCATTAACATTTCGGTTTTAATATGTAACACGAAGATTTTTAGATAATTGCTCTATTTTGTTGACTTCCACAAAAAATCGATTTCGAAATAACGTCGCTTACATCAATTTCGATAATATGGCTCACTGAAGTCTATTTCAAATGTGATTAAAGCTCTTTTGCATGTACAGTGGCTCACGGCCACATTTTCGAACATACATTCGAACGAGTAACTGGATGACTTAACCCGTTATGTACCTATTGGAAAATGTAAACCAAAATGAACCTTCATTTTATAATGTGATAAGAATAATGGATTTATTCCAAATTTTTCATTCATCCTTCAAAATCGGCATTCATACAATTTTTTTGACGATTTTGGATTGTACTTAAACCAATAATATAACTGTTTTTGGTTATGAAATAAAACTCAATCAAGTTGATCCAAAAAAAAAAACAAAACATAAACCACTTTCCACAATTACATTTTCATGCACTTTTGCCATTAAAAAGATTAATAAAAAAAGGACGAAAAAAATAATAGACTAGAAATTCATGTCACTCGATTGCTATCTCCCCCCCAGCAACTGACAGACAAGAGGTCAAATCTAGTTGGATATCTAAAACTGAAAGTCTACCGCTCCACATTGTAACATTTCTACATTCAGTCAGCCACCCACTCGCCCACATACCCATTGTGCATTAATATGCCATAACTGCGGCGGAAAACTCATAAAATATTAACTTTATTTTCTAGCAATGCGAAATTGCGACGCATGAGTACTCATTCGGACGTACATAATGCAACTGTATGAGTGTACTGACACGATGTCTATCAGTTTGTTTATTTGTCTGATTGCTCGACTGTCTGTCTGCATCGACAAATACATCTCAGGATCAATACACTGCAACTAACATGAACTGCCGTCGTAAAAATGCGCAAGCACTCAAAGGTGACAATGACTACACAATGAGAAATGAGTGCGGAATCGTATCGAAACGAAAATTGACAATCTGAACTGAATTTTTGTTCAATTAAAATCCAAATTCTGACAACCGACACACCCACACACGCTCAATCAGACAAGACACACATGAGTTTATTGATATATCAACAACTGGATACTCAGGAATGCCCACCACTTGAAATGGCAGCCAAGTGCACTCGTCTCGTTCAGCGCATTTACTGTATTCATCATCGTGTAAATATACTACATTGCAATGTTTCCAAATTTTTGCAAGCTGCACTTTACTACAAATTTTTATGAAAGTTTAAATTATTCGTACTTGTTGCAGATTGCATCAATATTTATTTCAACAAAATGTTTGAAGTGGTTCAGCAAATATTTGAGGCAAACACTCGCATGAATGAGCTTTTGAGAATGAGTACCTGGATTAATTAGCTATACACACCCACCTCCCAAACGAATACTCAGCGAACTTTGATGTCGTTTCCTACATTCGGTTGGAAATTTTATCTGAAACGAAATGGAACCGAAATCAAAATGGACCGGAACACATTTCTCAGATTTAATATCAGTGTCGGTTCCGGTTCTGAGATATTCAATATATTCATTTCGACTTCGGTTCTGAAAATATCGGTTCCGGTTCATAAGGTAAAAAGAGTTTATCTTTTAGAGTGAAATTTTAGGTGGATTGGATTGGAAATTTTTAGAAACTGATTTCGGACACGGCTGAGGTCAAAACGAGGTCCTTTTTATGTCCCAGGTTTTTTTTTAAATTTGTTTTATTCGAAATATTTTTAAAATTCAATAGTGCAATTATTATTTGTGTCACAGTTCGCCTCATGTAGTGCAGTTGTGCACATATGCTTACGCTGTGTATGTAGATGAAGTGGGTTCTCGTGTTTTGCATGTCCTAGTTGGCTTTACGAGGGGTTTTCATTTCAACTTTTTTTTCTATAGTTTTTTATTTTATTTTTTCCTTACTACCTTCTTTTTTTTATTCTTGCAAGTGCATACACATGTAACGTCATCACAGAGCACCTCGTGCCAGTCAGTTATGCCATATGCAACAACATTTCAACCCTTTTTCCCTGTGCAGTGCAGGGTGTCAGCATATTCATTAATTTTTTTTTGTTCCTTTAATTTTTGTGCATAATTTTGCTGAAATTTGCAAATTAAATTGCAAAATAATTTTGTAACTAATTTTTTATTTTTTATTTCTTTCTTTAATCAGTGTGAAAGACTGAAATTGATATTTTTTTGTTGTGGCTTGTTTTGTTGTTGTTTTGTTCACGTAACTATTAAACTATAAATTAGCTTTTAGCAAATTTGCATTCATGTCACGTGAGCGTTTGTTCTGTCACTCAAGTTAAGTCAAGTCAGGTCTGTCATCTGCGCCTTCATTTGTGATTCAGGCAGTTCTCTTCGTAGTGTGCTTGTTCCTCTTATGCTGCTGCTGCTGCTGCTTTTTCTTATTCTTATTCTACTCATCACATCACTTTCAATGTTTCGCATAATTTTTTTCTGACTTTTTTATTTGTTTTTTCTGTTGTTCTTTTTTGTTTTTTTTTTTTGGTATTCTTTGTGACATTTTTTCCTTTTGGTGTCATAATGTATCTTGATTTGGCATATATCTTTTAGTCACTATGTTTGTTTTCTGTGGTTATTATTTTTGTCATATCCCTTTTGGTTTATTTTTTTTTTGGGCAGTTATTGTTTTTGCTTTGACTTTACTCATGAAAATAATCAATAATTCTTTATCTTTCGGATCGCGTGTGCGTTGTGCTAATGTCATTTTATGTGTACATTAAAAAGCCATATTTTATTGTGTTTCCAGCATTCACTTGGCGGCAAGGTCGAGGGGGGAAGGGGGGGGGAATCTTTTTGGAAGAAAGCATGATAAATGGTTTGTTTTGCCTTCTCATTGGTTGTTGTTGCTGTTGTTTTTATTGCTGGTATTGGTTGATGATAAAAGGGTGTTGTGTCAGCACATTTTTAACAATAATTTGTTTGAAGGAGGAGAGCTCACGTTTTAACCTTCTTACCCTCGATATTGACAATGTGCCCCAATTATGGTTTGTTTCCCAATAACGGTAATGTCTACATTTCGTTGGTGATATATCATCATATATTTAGTTAATTGCTTCGGATTTAGAAAGTTCTGAGATAACTTTTGCATTGGAATCTTACAAGAATTTCAAAGTGCACGCAAGATTCTTCAGTGGTCTCCCCTTAATATTATTCCCGATTATTTCTACGAAATCTTTTTTGATTGATTCCACTTGATTCCACTTGCTTTCCATTCTTTTCCTGCTCATCTCATAAATTATTTTAAAAAAAAAATACAAATTTTCCTCTTTTTCTTTGCAGAAACGTTGTGCAATTACCACCCAGCAGCATTTGAAAGTAATAAGAGAAGGTATGCTAAATTCATTTTGATTTGATTTCCAGCAAATTGAATAATAACGTTGAAGATAACGTAATTTCGTAAAGCGTCTCTGGCTGCTGTGCGCGTTTATACAGAAAATAGCTCAAACCACTTTTAAAACTTCCGCCAACCGTTCAACCTCATCTCGAGGCTAGAGCTCTTCAAAAAAAGAAATACTCAAAATAAGAGAAAAAAAAAACGCGAAGACTCGTTCTACTTTTCATTACAATGCGAAGCAGCGATGCTCTCCTGCTACCGGCTGACTGCATTCCTACTTTATATTTTAATATGTTAACAGCTGTGCGCCAAAGTGGCCATTAAACTGTTCTAGTTTAGAAGTAAAAAATAAAAAGCTAGAAAACTAGTTTAACTGTGGTGTATGCGCGCTCAAAACACGCACCACACGTTGGATAAAGGAAAAATAAAATTTAATTATTTATACATTTTTTTTTTATGTGCTTTTGGAAGTGAGTAAAATAAATAAATTTCCAAGGAACATTTTCAAATTGACACAGAGCACATCTCATAAATGCAATAGAGTTTACCTCGCGAGTAACTAACTACCTACTTTAGTGGAAACCCTTTGAGGCTAATAGTTTTTAATGATATTCTGTCTTTCTTCCATCTTATCTGACTTAGATTACTTGGAAGAGGTTTCTGCGAGCACTTTTCGTGAAGAAAGTAGATCATGCAAAATATACATTCTGCAGTGGAAACATTTTGTTCATTAATTCTTAGTCACCGATAAGTGTCAACATAGGTTGACACATATCCTGTTCGGTATTTCATTAAAATCATCATCATAGTTCATCCATATTAATTCAGTCTTTGGCACATTTTCCGTTGCTCGAATACCCCCAAATTATTATCCTGCCAACATGCTGCAAATTTGGCGAAATGTGTATCATTGCAAACTAAAAGCTCTCAAAATTCAGATAGAGAGCGAGAGACAGACACTCGTTCATTTCACACCCATTAAAAACTTCTACTACCACTTCGACTGTAAAACCAACACAGGATTGGATGCGATTTTTGCCTCCGCCCCAACATTACTTCACTGCCACTACACACCACCCAGTTACATTAAAATTTTTATTAACGATATTTCAAAAATTTTTCGCTGCCATGTATTTTGATTTGGTATGCAAAGTGTTGAGCAAATATTTTGAAAGTACACAGCCATACATGATATTACCATAACGACACACGTTCATACATGCATATATGCATTGCATACCGTCGGATATTTCATCATGGTGTGGGTGTTGTTGTTATTATTATGGTTGTTGTGGTTGTTGTTGGCAGTGGAATTCCGCCTTGCAAAAAGGATGACGAACGGATGTGCCGTTTACTGCATGCAACTATGCAGGAAGATATTTCCACCTACATTATCACAATTTCTGAACTTTTCGAATTAGATCAGTATTGAAATTTGTTTACTCATTTTATATATATATGACGTTGATGGGAAAATTAGTTTAACTCTAAAATTGTAAATGATAGATTAATTGATTGGATTTGCTGGTTGTACTTCTAGGTTTTGAAATATTTAGCTACTTTTGGTGTTAAACTAAAATGAGTCAATCGTAATTGAAATTTTGTGAGTTGAACCATATTTCCTTTTACCGTTTCATATGTACAATGTGCATGGCCCACGTATTTTTTCCAATAGTAATTGCGGTTCATTTCCGCTGAGTACATTTTTGTTGTTATTTATCCCGCAAACGATTGACCCCAATTACCACTCAATAGTAATTATTTTGGGAAATATAAATAATGAGAATTATCGAGTATCGTTTATATTCGAATTCCGGATAAAATTGCCGCTCACAATGTATTCACTTTGCAAATAGACTTTGTAGCTTTCAGTTGGTTTTATATTAGTAGGGGAGGGTGCCCACGGGCACCCTAAGGTTTTGAGGCCATAACCTTCGTTTGAAACATAATTTTGCGGAAATCTCGGGTTCGTTTGAAAACTGAGTTTAATAGCTAACAAGAATTCCCCCTCATATTCAGTACCGCAGTTTGTGCAAGTGAAATAGCTCCTTTGCATGTTGGCACATTTGAAGTGAACAGTACGATGTTTGCACGATGTTGTGTCAAGGGTGCCAGTAGGTGGGCACTTTTGCTATTCTGACAAAATCCCAGATTCCTCATCGCCATTTCATAATAATGTGCCATATATTTACCTTTCCATTTCATATTTACCCTTCCAAATTGATGAACAACACTTGAAAATTCACTTAGCAAAGATGATCGATTTTTGATCAGCCTGGATTTTTTCGTATTTTTTACTTTTCGACAACTGCGCGACTACATCAACACGTGTATACAACTGAATGATTTATGAAAAGTTAACGGTTAATGAGATGGCACCTTAACACTAAGCACATTGCCGCTGTCATCGCACACGAAAGTCTGAACTGATGGGTGCCAGTAGGTGGGCACCCTCCCCTATAGCCTTTCTGTCGATAGCTCAAAAATAATATACCCTTGGACTCTAGTGTGCAGGGTATAAAAAGATACCAGAGCTTAACAGTACTCTGCATTTTAATGCTGAACCAAATGGCGTACTCAGCATGTTTCTATCACCCCATGTTCTTCAGGATCGAGGAGTTAAAAAATGGTCGTAATTCAATAATTTATCAAAAGTAAACTTATCTTTTCTATAAAAAAATATTTAAATCTGTGTTTGCCAATAAGACATTCTATTTAAGTCCCACTCCAGACGAGGCATGGTTAAGAACAAATTTGAACTTCGAAGTCTACTTAAGATTTTACACTTTCTAACAGATTTTATACATATGAAAACAAAGTGTAGTTAGCTGTGATTCTTCTACTCGTTGTTCTATTCCATACACGCTTCAACATAGTTTCCTCCATGTGATACGAACTTTTTCTACTTCAATTGCATCTTCCAAACTCCTTCGACAACAAATCGTAGCACCAACACCAACACATGATTTCTCTCATAACTAAACCAAAAATAAATCTTAGTAGAAGTTTATTTCACGCTCACTCTATCAACTTTATCGACTTCCACCATGTGCATATGCAGTCGACTTAAATTACAAAAATTTCACTAAATAATAAATAAAACTAACAACAACAAAAACACGTTTGTGTTTTTGTATTTATATATTTTGTTGTTGGTTTGTTTTTACGAGAAAATCTCACCCCACACCCACTGCCAGTGAAACTAAATATATGAGGAGGCTGATAATAATAACAACAACAAAACAACAGCATTCACAGCAGCTAAACAAAAATATAAGCCGATAATTCAGTGACAAACCGCTTAACCTTCTCCATTTACCTTTTACACATGAATTTGTATATATTTTCCATTAGAGATAAAGCAAAATGTAGGGAAAAAAATAAGGTGTAGTTAATATGACATTTGCAGGGTTTTAAGTTTAAGGTTTCGTTCGTCACTTAAGGCTCATAGTTGCTTTTTTTGTGTGCTTGTTTGTTTGTTGGTTGGTTTCTATACACTTGAAATTGAAATCTTAAAAAACGGTTTGCCAAAACGAACTTATATACAAGCCCGCCCACCTTAGCTTTTAAAGGGTTTCAGGTTGCCACAATTCCAGTTTGATTGATCTGCCAATGAAATATATATTTAGTAGGTGTGAATCGAATTGCTCTAAGCGAACATGTTGGCCCCAACAACTGACTGATGGTATTTCGTATTGAATTATTCTTGCAATGAATATTTTAATTTGAAATATGGAATTGAATGTTTTTCCCAAAATATTTGTATTTTACTTTTAATACTTTTTCGCAACTGTTTCGCTTTCCACGGTACTTAGCTATTTTTTTTTTTTTTTTTGGCTTCCATCATAAGAAAACCAACAGATTTACAAACTGTCAACTGTAAGTATTTTGCTGATATTTTTGTTGTCTCCATCTTTCTTGTTGGTGCATATGTTGGCTGTCGTTGTTGCTGCTGTAGTTGTACACAAGTTTTCTGTCTGCCACATCCTCACGGCATCTCATCGCACCTCGTCTATGTTGTTGTCAGCAAAAAAAAACTCGTTCAAGTTGCAAAGCGAAGAAAAATAGAAGGTGGCAAAGGAAAGGGTTTCCCTTGCCCAACACTTTTACGCTTGAAATGCATTTTTGCGCAGAGTTACCATGGTGATTTTTTTGCATGTCGGCAGATTTTTTTTTTGAAGCATATTCTTCTTTTTTTTTCCTCATTCATAATTTCCAACACTTGAAGGTGTGTTTGCTGCAATGTGCTCGTTGTTGATGTTTCGAGCTTCGAGTGTGAATGTACTCGCATTAAAGTGAAGTATCCTGGCTGTTTTGCGGCTGCAAATATACACTTAAATGTGAGTGTGTGTGTGTGGAAAAGGATGTTGATTTTGCGGTAGCCCTTTTCCACTTTTTTTCTACCTCCTGTTTTTGTTTTTTTTTTTATGTTTTGTTTCATTCTTCATTCCTTACAGACAGGAAACGGAAAATTTAAATAGCAAAAGGCTGACAACAAACAGAAATCTTATGAAAATCAAATCGGATACATGTTGAGGAAGTTCTTGTCGCCGCAGTGCTTTGTTTGTTTAATACACTTTCTGTTATATGGTTTTTGGTTATATGTATTTTTCCCATAACTTCATGTTTTGTATATTTCCCTTAGTACCCTATTTCGACTCTTAAGCTTTCGAGACCACAAAATTAAGCACTTAATAACATCCTTATCGTGAAACACCATCCTAAATACATACCAGAAGAACTAACTGTATAATTTTCTGCTTGAAGCTAACTTTAAATACTAAACAAAATTCCTTTGTACGTCTACGAAGCCCCCCTTACTCTCTCTCTCTCTCTCTTTCTATTTCTCTTTCACTGTACAGCAAATATCCCCAGCCAAACACTTTCTTTCTTGCGAGCCTACCAAGTTGTTATCATCATAAAATAAATGTCACCAAATCTGGGACATGTCATATTTATGCATTTTTTCACCTCTCTCTGTGCCCCAACACTTCCCTTTGGCTCCTTGTTTTTCATCAAGTACATACGTATAATGCCATACGAAAGCCACACCGCTGCATGTGGCCGCTTGGTCGCCGTAGCACAGCCGTGTGAGGTAGACATGGTTTTATATTTATAAAATATTTTTCGGGTACAATGTGCTGCAGTGCGGCCATGTGCTGTGTGTTTCATATTCTCCTTTTTTTTTATTTTTTTTAATACTACAAAGTATAAATAAAATAAAAGGGGGCCTATCTCATAATTTTGTGAAATATGTTTTTATGCTTTTATGTTTGTTGTGATGATTGGAGGGCTGATAATATTAAAAAGTCGTAAATATATATTATGGAGATATGACTGGATTACTATTGAATTATTGATTTGCTTTTGTGGTTTTTAGTTAAATTGTTAATTGCTTTAAAGGTTTAACAAAACATTGGCACGTGCCACACTCACCCCACACACGCATTCTCGATCAATTCTGTCTGGTGAAACCGGAAGAGTTATGAAATTTGAATATTTTCACCCTTTTGCTTTAGTTTGTTCTCCTATTTCTTTTCTTTTCATTGGCTTCTTGAGTTTTCCATTTTGTCTCTTGCATTTTTCTACTACCTGTATTCTGTCTCTCTGAAGTTAACATAGTTCTCAATTTGATTTGGATGAAGTGTCACATAAGACTGGCATTAAACTTTGAGCTTTTATTTTTCTTCCAATCCCTAATTCCTTCTTTTGATTTCCAAAACTTGTATAGAAAAATCCTTCTTATTTGTTCTTCAATGATAAGGCAACTTCTTGCTGAATTCCTCAATTATAGACACGCACATTAGCATTGTGTCAGAATATAGACATAAGCCCAAATGTTTAAATGCCAAAAAGGTCAACATTTCAATTTGCCTAAAGTATTCATAAATCAGAATTTCATCAGTCTCTTAACTATTTATATACACACACTCTGACACACGCTAAAATCAAATTGACACCACCGCAAAAGGTCAAAAGTGCCTTCTAAATATTTGAGTTTGCACACACACACACACACCTCTTCCGAAATGTATCAAATGAAACTAAAAATGAGAATAATAAAAAAAAAATAGGAAATGTTTACGTCATGGTATTTTTTTGCTGGACCACCCCAACTCAAACCCAATATGTACCCTTACTAACTTACACACTCATTTACCAACCCTCTTCAATTTGACCCCTCCCTCCATTCACATTCATACACACAAAGTGAATTATTGTGTTATTTTAATATAACGAAAAGAAGGAAAAGAAAAGAAATCACGAAAATTCGACAACAGCATTTATCCACGTAGGATACTTTTTCGACATGCTCAAAAATTACTCAAAAAACCAGAAATACAAAAAATAAGCACATCAGCAATATTTTGCCCTCGATTTTTCGATTAGTTTATTTTTCATTCCTTTTCTTTTTTTTTTTTTATTGTTTTCTTATATTTTATTTTCATATTTCTTTGAACATTCAAAGCACAAAATATTTTACATAGTATTGTGTGTGCGTGAGTTAGTAACTTTTATTTGATTCTTTAACGCACTTTTACGTCCAACTTCCGTTTCCTTTTGGCTGCTTTTGTTCGGTTTTATGTTGGGCTTTGCTTTATTTGATTTGGTTTTTTTCTTTTAAGTTTCCATGTCTCGTCTTCATTTGATCTTCATTTTTGGCGTAAAATTCTTTAATTTTAGTTCATAAATAAATCATAACTGTGTAAGTGATGTTTACTGCATTTTAATACGAAGTGGTAGGGAAACTTCTGCGGAAACATTGAAGCGTTTCTGCAGTTGTTGTTTTTGATATGGATTTTGAATTAGAACTAACTTTTGGATGCCGTGGGAAAGCTTGAGGATTGGATTATCGTTAAGGAAAATCTCAACGAAAAATCGAATCGAAAACGTGACTTTGTCTGAAAGATGAATGAACCTTATTCTGTGTTGAAAGGTCATGAGCTCGGGTGGGTTTGTCGAGTTAAGCGATACATTTGAAATTTTTTTTTTTGCTCTCCTAGTTATTCTAACTTTTTAACAGATTAAACAGGTCACGCTTTTTCACAAAGACTTCGTATTGTACGCTATCATTCGAAGGTGAAAAAAAGGTTGTGAAAATTCGTCTAGTGCTAAACATCGTATGAAAACCACCCATACCAAAAAAAAATCCAACCGATTTGGACGTGGTTTTTAATCATGTTAAACCTGTTCCTGTTCTCAACTTCATATAAAAATCACCCAAGTACTGGATTTTCTTGAGCATCGTTCCAGCTCATTAGTATTTTTGGTAACTTTTTTGAACCATTTTTAAAAGTACGAACAGAAAAATTGCTATCTACTACAGCATCCACATTCAGTTGACATAATATTTACTCTTCGCTGTGGCAAAATCTTTTCTCCGTTGATGTTGTGACAACAGAGAGTAAATATTGCGACAACAAAAAGTAATTGTTGTGTCAACTGAATGTAGATGCTGCAACACCTGAAAGTATATGTTACAACAACAAGTAGCATTATTCGTTATTCATTCCCTGCAATAACGACACAACTCACAACACATGGAAAGTTTAAAAAAAAAAGGTTAAAAGACATCAAAAATTAAAGATATGACTTCTGTCTTTTGGCAGCATGTATATCTGAGGATCTTAGTGCCATTCAAAGCTCCAAAACCCCGAAGTTTGAGTTGAAAATGAGCGATATATCGAAAAATAATAACATTCAAATAATAGCATTAGGAACGATAATGCTGCACAACAATTTTGAGGCGTATATTGCCAAATGTTGATCTGTAATCTGACGAGGGAAACAATTTCAAACAAAATTGTTTGCAATATTCTCCCGACATGATATCTGAACAATCTTGTAAATGCGTAATACTTCCACCCCTATTTTTATGAATATTCCTGCTTTACTCTAGTTTACTCTCTAGTTGTTTTGTTATCTTACGTTTGGACGAAATTTATATGTTTGGAATTAGGCAAATTGTAGTTAACTACTCCATAAAACTCCAAAATGGCAATGTCATTTTAAATTAATGTACTTTGCGAATTTTTGTGTTGAATTCGTTTTACTTTCACCTCCTCATCTATTTAACAATAAACATAAAAATGCACTTTCAACTTTGTCAATATCCAACTAAAAATAATTTTGCATACCCACGAAGTACGCGTACTCAAAATTATATGGAAATGACACATCAGCATACATCGTTTTTGTGAAACTCAATTAGGAAAATGATTTTATTAAATCGATGTAACATCATCGGAAATTGCATAAAATGGCCAACGCGGAAATTTTACTATTGTTTGTATTGGAATTTGTTTTTTTTTTTTTATTGTTCAAATATTTTTCAACAAATTAAGCCCATAAGGTTAGAATTACGTGCTTGTTTATTCCCCCATGTACGGTTGTCGCAGTCATTTTACTATTTCACCTTTAATCATACCGAACACACCGAAATGTTCTCATTTCTAACCGGGGCAGAACCTAATTTATACATACGCGTAAATTCACTTATAAACATTTTTTCGCTCCCCTCTCAGTGTACGTTTGTATGTGTGCACAGCCCGATTACCCCCGTTGCTCAAGGAGTTGCTCGTCGGCTTCGTCGTTGTTGCTGTTATTATTGCTACATACAATAATGACATATTCGTCAGATGGCAGAAATCAAATTACCAACGAACTATATGCATATGATGTGTGTATATTTTGCACAGGGTGTCTTGTCTGCCACACCAACATTCACTCATGTGAGTGAGTGTATTTAAATGGAATATAACGCTCGAAGGCGATACTCACACCGATGGGGACATTATGGCGCCTGGTGCCAATTTAGTTTTTTTTTTATTTTTTTTTTTTTATTATTTTCTTCTCCTGCGTTATTCATTTGTGATCGGTAACAGCGACAGGGTAGTTTTAATGTGCTACTCTCTGACAGTTGTTGCGGTGTGTGGAGTATAATTGTTGTCTGCGTAACTTGGTAAATGGTTGGGTGGTTGGTTGGTTGGTTGGTTTCCTTGCTCAGTATTATGGTTATTCCGATTTAATTAATTAATTTTTATTGCTTATGAGTGCGGCCGCGAACATTTCAAGGTGCTTACTAATGTTAGCCATTTTATTTTCTATTACAGGCTGCAGATACTCATTTGACAGAAATATAGTTTAGTTGGGAACACTGGCAGCTTTTGTTTGTAGGAACTGTAATAGATTAAAGGTTATGTATTTATACATCTTAAGACTTTATTTATCATTAGAAATTTATGTATTGACACAATTGCCTGTCAAAAAGAAATAAGTCTAAGTTTCCTTACTGCACACTTATGTGGCCATAACTAAAATTCGTTCTCTCAGATGGCAACTTATAAAAAATGCATACTCCAATCAAACTTCAATTCCCCAAATTCGTTCATGGAAATAATTTACGACTCAATTTTAGCAAAAATGTTCATACAAATTGTTTGTTTCATAGTTTTGAATATACAGAACAATAAAACTACACAACTATCTCATGAGAGAAATATTGCAGACAAAAATGTACTGAACTTTTCCTTAAAAAAAAACAAGTTATAAAATTGCTTGCCCCACAGACTTACAGACATTCCAATTCAGTCAATTTGACTTCTTGTGCCTCATAGTAACAGGCCCTCTCTATCGCTTGTGCTGTGTGTTTTATGACTACTTGTTAGGCCGTTTCCGGACACCATGTAACTCCACCAACGCATCCCAACGGAACCACCATACATTTGACATATTTTCACGTTAACCATTTTATGTTGGTGTTTATTGCTTGTGACGGACGGTTGTTGTTGTTTTCCCCCTTAAGTTTTTTTATATTTACTTTGCTTTGTTGTTGTTGTTGTTGTTGGTGGTGTGATGTCTGTAAGTGTGTCGGAAGCGTTTGTCGTATTTGTGTCGACGTTTGTATTACAATGCCAGCCACACACACATACACACACACACACACACACATAAACAATGTCGACTTGGCAACATGATGTCCTTTGGGTCCTCTACTCATACGCTAAACAAAGTGAGCTGAACTGAAACTGAGCTGAGCTGAACTAAACACGCGCATTCATTTAAACGCCTCGCTCAGCGATTTCGTCATCCTAGCCCCCTACTCTGATACTCGCAGCTACATACTATTAATTTTTTTCCTAGCCCACCCTTCACTTCACTACTCTACTCTGCTGTGCTTTGCTCCACCTTCAGTCAGTCCACCCTGCGATCCAACACGAGCCACTATTTTAACAACAACGCTGCTGCGTCTATAAAAAATATCGCATTTCCAGCATTTGTCGGCAACATGGCGCTGCTTTTGGTATCTGACGCTGGCTTACTACACGCTCGTGTTTGCCATTTTATGCAAGTGTATGCGTCTGTACGTGTCGGTGTTTTTATATTTATGTGTGTGTGTGTGTGTGTGTGTTTGTTTGTGTGCGCCTCAGCTCGTTACTATTTGACTCTGCACAGTAATTAGATTTCTGGGTTAATCTTTAAATAGTGCGGTTATGTGTTATCGTTGCAAAAACAAAACCGCACAAAAAGCAAAGAATCCTGCGGCAAAACACAGACTGCATGTGCATTTCGCTGCCATTTCTCCTGCTTACTTAATCCATTTGCAAATTTCTCGATTTCGGAATTGAATTTTTTGTTTCCCTCCTGCAACCAAGCAACTCAGCTAGCTAGCAGCCTGGGGGATTAGGTTTGCGGTGAATTTGCAAGAAGTTAAGTTTAATTTTGCAGAATTAGTTATGGCTTTTTTTTTTCGTAGAGTTTCAGGTGTTTCCACTGAAAATCCGATTTTAGTTCTCAAACAAGTTTTGATTACATTAACATTTGATCAGATTAAAGTGTGGCCCTTGAGTGTGTGGGAATCAAATTGATTCGATTCATTTAACTAAGTGCATTCATATGAGGTTAATTGATTTGTAAACGAATCAGGTGAAAGCACTTCCGGTAGACACATTTACTATGATTTATGTAAATTATAGAATTTTTTCTAACTACCTACTAAATTGAACTTTTTTTTTTTGAATTTCAGAAGTCTGGTAACTCTTCATCGTAATCCTCCCTACCCCCCACATTGCATAATATCATACCCAAACCAACCGAATTTACGACAACTTCTACAAATCAAAATAAATGTCATTCAACAACGACAAATTCTCCAATTAACCAACTTGACTTGACTCCTGCTGTGATAATATTGCCTAACGCACAAATCGCATTCCTAGTCGCTACTGTTGCCTCCGTTCTGACATTCTACTCATAGATACTCTTCGTTTTCTGGGCTGCTCTAATTATGGCATGTGGCGGATTTTCATATTTACCAACTCACACCCCGCACCCCACACGCCCCCACCCACGCTTCACATTAACGTAATGAGTTTATTTCTTTACGAAATTAATTTATTCTTTCTTTGCTACTCTCTGCCTATAGGGGAAATCATGGCAAAGGGTTATGCTCAATCAACACGCACATAAAACTGAAATAAAATAACCAAAAGAATTTCAATTGCTGCCAGCATTTTGTCAAACAGGAACACGCCCCCATTTAAAGTTTGGGGTTTTTTTTTCCGCTGACTTATCTTTGTACGAAATTGTCACAAGACAGACGGATTGTATGCATTTTGTTCGGGCTTTTAAAGTCACGTTTTAGCACTTTGATGTTGTTGGCACGGCGTCAGCTGTTTGTGTCTGTTTCCTCATACATTGCTGAAAAGCAAAACAACAAAAAGAATACAAACTATTCCTACTTTTCGGCATATGTTGTGTCACCAAAAATTATTATGAACTGCCTCGCAACGAGCTGTTCTTTCTAATGTCACCGCCACATGCAGGTTAAGTGTTGACGTTGTTGTTGCAGTTCATTGTAGTTTTCCATGCATCACACTTTATTTGCCGCATCTTCATTCATTGTGGGCCCCCTTCCAAGCTTCTTTTTTTTCATTTCATCATCGCGTTGATGTTGGTTTTTTTTTCGGGGGAAAATGCATTTCATTTCCACTTGTATGGTCGTCCAGCAACTAACTCGTCATGATTTCTATACTGACTACTTCTATACGCTCCACTGTACCCTCAACTAAGCACTCGCCGTTGCTGTTGCTATTGTTGCTTGCTGCCGGTGCTTGTTGTCGTTGGCCGCTATTGTTGCTTTTACTGCTAGTGCTGTTGTGGGTATACGAGTACGTGACTATTTTTTAATTGTCATGCGTGCATATCCGTTTGTGCAATCAGTTGCATTTTATAAAGTGTCGGTGGGTTACTTTTTTGTTTGTTTGTTGTTATTTGTATTGTTGCTGTGTGTACTTTGTGGTTGATTGATTTCGTCGACTGCACTTGTTTATTATGAAATGACATTGAAATCGGCCATTGATAGGTGACGGCTGGGACTTGACACTAAATTTTAATCATTATCTATTTAATTTTATTCGATTTGGGAGTTGTGTACTTACACAGATAACTCAGCTAGATCATAGTGCTTGGACACTGATAGCGAATACGGTATGCATTCTTCTTTGTCGCCACAACCATTGTAAGATCAAGTCTTGTTAGTATCTGCACTTGCCGCAGTTGTGACTACAAACTTTCGACTGCAGCAAACAATTTCTATTTAATGAAAGCAAAATTCGGTTGTAACATCAGAAATTACGGTTATGACAACTCAATTGGAGATTGTACAATTTGTTATTTGTTGGGTGCTCTTGTTTGGCTTGACATTAACAATGGCGTATTTCCGGTACCACAAGCAACAATCAGCAGTTTTCAATGTAATGAGTCATTACTAATGACAAAACATGGCATGTACACGTGTGTCGGTTGCAGCAGCCGAATAATCTGTTGCTTCAGCCGAAAAATTTGGTTCTGGTTAGACCTTAGTTTGAAAAACACGGAAGACTGATTTCCTAATATGTCACAAAAGTAGTCTAGTGGACAACTGCTACCGGGTACTTTACTTGGCAGGTACTTCATTTCATTTGAAATCTCGTAATGGTATTTGGAATACGTTTCCTCTAATTATAAAATGTGGCTGGCATTACGATAGCAATCTCTCTAAACTGCAACTGGTTCAATCAAGCGACTTCCTATTCGAACCTTGTTCACATCTGTCCCTAACAAGATTCATCTAATTATACCGTGCGCAGAAACATTTCACCGAATGCGTTCATCTTCTCTTGGCGTTTTAATTTGGAAATGTGCGAGGACCACATAACTAGTTACTCTGACGTACGTAGACCAAAAAACACAATTTCCATCCTATGCTGTGGTAGTGTGTGACTGTCGGAAATCGTAAATTTCGTCATAATCATAAACAGGATGACACATACTGGCCCTAGTCACGAAGACAACTTAATGTCCACACACACTTAATATCTAATTGGGAAATCTTGCTGGTACGTTTCTCATGCGTAGTCCATTGACATTTGTGGGTGGCGAAGTGTGAAGAGCACAAAAACACACACACACTCACACACAGAGGACATAAAGTTGATGACACTGCAACAGGTTCATTTCAAAAGGATTGTTAGACACATCACACACACACACATCGCTAACGCTTTGTTTCGGGCTTTAGGACCTGCCTTTGTATTGTGTGTCTCTGTGCGGTTTGTGCGTTATTAACACTTAATTTACCACATTATTTCAACTAACACCCAGCCCAGCACTGTCTACATTGTGTCAAAACAAATTGCCAATGAATATGCAAGGCATCGTCAAAGAGAGACAATTTCGTTTTTTTTTGTAATTTTTTTTTTTGTAACTTTGCTTTTTATAGTGCGTAGTACATTTTGTGTTTAAGCTTATTCTCCTCCCACTTTTGATCTTCCCAGAACTTGTTTAAATTTGTTTAGGATTTCAGGCAGGACATTCGAGAGGATACAAATTAATAATTGAGTGAAACTTCACAATTTTAAATCGAATTTCCTTTCATTTTTGAGAAGTTTAGAATTTAATTGAGTTTGTCCTTTGCTGAGTTGTTTCAACATTTCTTATTTATCGGACTTAATTGCTTTTGAAAATAACATAATTGAATTGTAAGTAATTTCAACATATGACAAAAAATTACGGCCATCACTGGAATATTATTTTACCCAAGAGAGAAGAATACATTTAATCTAATATATTGTTCCACCTTAGCCAAATTTAAAAAGATTACCTAACTACCAGCTACTATTCATAGACTATGTCCCATTAACTTTTATTTATTTTAAACTTTCCTACTGTGTCACTGCCTGTGCCACTTAATCTACTCCATTTTGTTGTCTTTTAGCACTTTAGTCACTTCCGCTCTCCTCTCAGTGTGACTCATTTTGCTAATGGAATATTCACACAAATGTGTGTGTGTGTGTGCTTGTATTGATTACCGCCTTAACTTGTTTCTAATGCAATCTTAATTTTTCTCCTGCCATGTTCCACCTTAGAATGCCGTTATTCTGTATTCGCTCAACTCAATGATATAAATTTAATTTTCAGTTTTAAATAGTTAATTTAATTGAAATAATTGTCCATAATTCTGTGCAATTTTTGACAAAGTGTAGTTACAAACGATTTGTTAATATTTAATTGGCTCATTTGATGGATTTTTTTTTCTCATTTCCATAATAAATATATTTTGTTGACAATTTTCGCTGAAAACCTCGTTATAGCCTAATTAAATCGATTACGGTCATGCAGTAGTTTTTTGGAATTATTATCTCACACTTGTATTGTTTAAATGATTTAATTAAATTGACACGATATATGATCTGCGGGATTTTGTGTAATTTATTTCACCTAACTGTGTAGTTTGTGTTCGGCTATTCAATTGAAATTTAAATACTATGAAATTTGAGTTCATATTTAATCTTTCAGGTTGTCAATTGAAATTTTTATTTGACACCAATACGGCCATCACAACCGTTGGTCGGTTTCGGTTGCATCCAAAAATCCCTGCCAGCGTGTGCTAGTGCCACTTGGTTTTACCAAGTACACTCATAGCGCCCATCTGCTAGTCCTTCCATCTGAGACGTGGTTGCTCATCTCCTGCGTCATCCAAAGATGTCCCTCATACCATGATCGAATAGAGTCTCCATTCATCCGCTCGATATGGCCAGACGCTGAATTTTCCTCTCGAACGCTCGTAAGACCTGCTCACCGCTCTTCGGCATTACCCATGTTTCGGCGCCATACAAAAGCACTGACTTAAAGAGCGCTAGTTTCGTTGTACGAGGAAAGGATCAACTTTCCCATTGCCTCCCGATCCCAAAATACCTCCAAGCTGACATTCTTGCTAGCCCTAAGGTAGACCATTATTTTTATTTTTATTGTCATATTCACTTTCGTCTGAAGTTTGCAACCCCAATATGAAGACGTGATAGGTATATAAAAGTAAATATATTCTTGATCAGCATCAGCTCTTCCTAAACTGATTTAGCCTTATCCGTCTGGTCGTCCTCTTTATTGGTAAGCAATACATTTTATTAGGTGTTGGCTACATCATACCCACTGATTCACCATTATTCTGAACTTCGAAAGGGAATACTAAAATGTGGTTTAACAAAATGAATTTAGATACACAACTGCTATCAATAGGACCTCAACTGCTTTCATTAGGACCTCAGCTGCTTTCAATGTAACTAATGCAGAGGAAGACAGTTTCTATTTCACCCCTACTCGGTGTTCAATATCCCAACTAGGTTTTTTGTTTTATTTTTCCTAGACTCTAGAGCACATCGCCAAAGTAAGAAAATACTTTCACTTCTAGCAACTGTTACCATAATTTTCTTTGGCCCAAGCCGCCAATATAAATCAAAGTCTTTCCACTTTGGCCAACTTCAGCGTTCCACATTATGCCCACTAGTTATGTCAGTTTGAATTCCATACCGAAAGGAAACCGCATTTCAACAAGGGAATTCCCTTAAAATGCGATCAGGGATGTATAAATACATCTTTCGCGTGTGCTCGTAATGTGTGTGTGTGTATGTGTATACGTTAAGGCACATAAACATAATTCTTCATCAACTTTCTCTACCCCAAAGACACACCGAGACACACAACTATAATTTTCAGTGACTGGCAGAGCAGGGATTTCTTACAAAACCGGAAGTTGTGTGTGTGTGCGGATATACATTGAACCTCTTCGTCGTCTGTGTTTGCGGCTTTCAAATAACAAATTTCTTCCCTTATTCTGTAAGCTTTTCTATTTGGTTTGTCTTTGTTTGAGTGTGTGTGTGTGTCTGTGTTTATTTTAAACACTAATCGATAACACGTGACTCTTAAAGGTGAACGACTGTCTGATAGGAAGGGAAATCGACTTCTTAAGTAGACAGATATACAGCAACAACAAGAACGACAACCACACAGCACAAACTGGTAAGAGATGCCGGCATGTTTTCACCACACACAAAAATAGAATGCATTCGTACATAGTTACATACATATATGTATGTATACGAAACGGAAAGGTAAATAAGGAAAACGAAACTTTGCAACTATGTACACACTTTGCAAGGGGGTGTGTACCCCCTCACACGAAAATAAAGGAATTAATGTTAATGCCCTTGTGTCCTTAAGGATTTATGAGTGCTGATACATTTCATTAGAGCTCCTCCATGCATAAAAATTTATTTCAATCCTGAAGGAAAATACTGAAACTTAAGTTGGGATGACATTTCTTTAATGTTTGCCATCATTGAGTTTCTGAATTCATACAAATTTCCATTCTCAATGAAGAAGTTCAAATGAATTCAATATTCAAATGGAATGACTTTTTCTTTTACTCTGTGTGGGCAGCAATTTATTAAGACAATAAACAGTTCGCACTTTTCAGTTTATTCGTTTTCATGTTTATGCAAAGCATTTGACACAATTTCTGTGTTGGATTTTTTGTTTTGTCTAAGACAAACGTCAAACGTTAAAAGTCAAGGGAATAGTCCTTCACCCCATTTCACAATTGCAATTTGCCGGAAAGTAAATGTAGGAAAAACTTTATTGTACCAAGCTGCGAAAATTAATATTTTATGCAAAGAACTCTTGACGGAAACGTTTTAGCAAGAAAAAAAATTTGTTTTCCTTCTACTTGATTAAAAAATAAACAAATGAAATCGTGTCAAATAGTTTCGTGCAAATCAAGTATGGTATATGTGCCATTTGCAAAGAAGTGGTTAAAAGGTATTTTGTTTTGCTGGCGGAAATGAAATATTGCGGAAACAGAATTTTGTTTAGTTTAAAATGTCTACTATGGCACATGTTGGAATGTTTGTAGCAATACACGAACTACAACGTACCACATATTAGCAACAACTTGACTCACACAAATCATACCAATGAGTTAAATCAAGCGAAAAAGAGCCTCCTGCCAGTGCTACCAACTATATATAAATTGACTGGCCAAATAGCGAATTTATTATACCAATTTCAAGCTGTTTACACACAAAAGCAATACAAAACAATATGCAATTTTGTATTTGCCCATCAAGCCTTCAGATCATCATCAACATTTTGTAATTTTCATTAATTAACATCTCAAATGAGTGAGAAAATTAAAGCAGTTAATGCCAAAGCCAGAGACTATAACGTGAAATTGCCCATTTTCGGAACTCATTAACAACCTTTTTCCCGTCAGCACTAACCCATACAGATACAGACAGATCTACATACAAAGGAAAAACGCTTCACGTTTAGTTTTTCGGTTTGGGACATCACGGCATCAAAGCTTTAATATCCTCGCAACAACAAAATTTATGAAATAAAATAACACCGACAATGTGCCCAACGACCCCAAAAGCAGCCCCCCCCCCCCTACCTCACTGACAGCCACAAAAGCTCACGAAGCACTCTTCTCTAAAGCATCAAGCAGCGTTGATTTATTAATAGGCCGACGCAGTCACCTTTTTAATTGGGGAGCGAATTTAACACCGGCCTTTAAAAGACAGCAGCAGCACGTGTTGGTTGGTCGTCTCTTTTTGGGTCATATTTTTAAATACTTTATGTTCAGGTAAATTGGTTTGCTTGCTAGTGACTGCATAAAGGCATAAACAGAAACACACAACGCCTGACACTGCCAGATGTTTTGTATGTTTTTGTTCTTCTTTGAATTCATTCAAGAGACATACATATGCAATAGCCATAAAATCGATTTTGAGGTTTTTGGTTAGATGACCACAAGTGAAGGCTGTCAAATGAAACAATGTATCTCAGAAAAAAAAGGAGGAACCTCCTCCAAAATATTCAACATTAAGCCCGTATCCAAGTATCATATATATAAAAAAAGCTCGTTTAATCTATGAAAAGCTTACTTACTTACTTTTTTTCCATACAAATTATGGTTTCAAGTCATTAGGCTAATTAACTTTTGGTTTATTATTTTCACATTATCAGTGGTTCTTTTGTTTTTGCACTGTATTCACTACGAAATTCTACTGACTTTTGCTCAAATTGTATATAAATTTAGTCAAGTCTTTCATGGAAGCTTTGAATACAATCTAAGGTTAACTAAGTTCACCTTAACAACAAATTCACCTTTAAAAAACGCATAAAAATGACATATGTTGTCATTTGCAACCGCAAATTTTGCGGCAAGCTCCTAGTATTTATTACGGGTATGCATGATTCAAAGAATGATAAAGCGAAACCCCAATATGAATGTTTTTTTTTTCGCTTTGAGGTTATCTTTTTTGATGATGACAATGCTCTTGACAGTTCCATGGAATTCGACTGCTCATATCGTTGCAGTTAGTTACGGTGAATGTTCCGGTTTTGAGACAAAAGAAGTGAATTTGTGATAACTGCTACATTAACAGGATGCATACCTACAGTGCCGGCCAGATAATTAGGGACAGCATATTTTAGTCATTTTAAACTTATTAGATCTGCCTCCAGGTACCCAAGTTAATATTCTTAAAATTTTTTGAGTCATTCAAAATGAGTAAAATAGGCTGTCCCTAATTATCTGGCCGCCACTGTATGTATTTACTGTTAAAATGTGTATACAAACTTTTGATAATACTTCAAGGAATACCTTCACACTTTGATTTATGTTTCCATTATAATGTATCTACTTGTAATGGGAGAAGATGGGATTGTCAGGTAGAGTGGGTTATCCAGTGAGCGCTGTAAAATACACGAGGAAAAGATTCCTATTGTGGTCAGTTTTCCGTTCGAAAACTTCGTTCCTAACGTGCTAAGACTTCCGAAAATGTTATCGCAGACGAAATTTTTCCTAAACATTTTTCGTAAGTAAAATTTACAAAAGCCCCAAAATCCTTTATAATTTCGATCGAAGTAATTGAATTAAAAAAACATAAAATTTTTTGTCACCGTTAACAACTATATAACTATATTAAATGGACCAACGTCATCTCTCATGCTCAGCTTAATTTATACTCTTTCCTAATTAGCTGCGCGTATTCTGTCTGCTTTATTTTTTGAGTCTCATCTCAGTTGCACTTGGTTTCCTTCTACAGTTCATATGCAACACAGCAGGCCCTTGTCACCTTCTCCTTCGTGTTCTTCTCTTGCTGCAAGTGGAAACTTTCAATGGGGCCACAGTTTGGCAAGCTGCTTTCGCAGCATTTACAAAACTGGAATAAGTGTCATTATACCCCCACACTCACTGTGGTAGGGTATACTCACTTTGTCACAACGTTTGTAACGCCCATAAGGAGCCGTGTCCGGTATGGAAAAGTATATATATTCTTGATCAGTATCACCTCCTGAGTCGATTTCGCGATGTCCGTCTGTCTGTCCGTCTGTCCGTCTGTCCGTCTGTCCGTCTGTCCGTCTGTCCGTCTGTCCGTCTGTCCGTCTGTCCGTCTGTCCGTCTGTCCGTCCGCACGATAGCGGTCGCAGTTTTGGAGATATCGACTTGAAACTTTGGGTACATGTTTTTCTCGTGAATACTGAGATCAAGTTCGAGAATCAGCCAAATCGGACAAAAACTGGGCGTGGCTCCCATACACCGAAAAAAAAGGTAAAAATTTTTTATTGTTGTATTCGATTGGAAATGTTTAGAAACGTATTTTTGACATGGTCCGAGGTTCTGAAGCCACATATATAAGGGTCTAAATGGGGTCTTGAGACCAATATTTTTTTTTTTTTGTGGATTTAATTGGAAATTTTTAGAAATGGATTTTGGACATGGTCCGAGGTTCTGAAGCCACATATATAAGGGTCTAAATGGGGTCTTGAGACCAATTTTTTTTTTTTTTGTGGATTTAATTGGAAATTTTTAGAAATGGATTTTGGACATGGTCCGGGCTCCAAAACCACCTATAATTGGCTCAAAATAGGGTCTTGAGACCACATTTTTATATGTTCGAGGTACTTCTTCCTACTGTGTGGGGGTATTTCAACTTCGGTATAGCCGAAGATAGTCCACTCTCTAGTTTTTCTAGTGGTTTTATGTTTTTTTTAGTTTGAACCAAATTCCTTCCTTCGAGTTTTCTAGTTTACTTGAGCGTTTGGCAGGAACTTCTTTGGCTCTTTTGTTTTTGCTTTTTGCTTTTGTTCTTTAGTTTCGTTCGCCAATTTTCACATTTTTACAGAGATTTTTTTTCTTTTTTTAGTGTCTGTGAATTTGCACTTCACTGACTACAGAAATGCTCTTTTACTGCAAAACACACGATAAAGTTCGATTTTTGATTTGAAAACTTCTACGCTTTCCACAACTTTTGTTAGTTTTTTCTCTCTTTATTTATTTGGGAAAGGATCTATTTGAACCATTGATGAAAGTTATAAGATTGACTAACTATTTATTACCAACTTGGAACAATGTTGAATTTGAAATTTATCTGGAAGTTTCATAATGAATGGCATAAAAATAAACCGCAGGTTTTCGAAAAATTATAAACTATGCTGTGCTTACTTTTAGGGTTTACCCTAAAAAACTTCTTTGTGTGCATGTCAGTTCCGAAGCACACAATTCTTAAATGGAATTAGTCTTTATCCCTGGGCAACTGCTTGATTTAATTGTTAAACCGAAATAGTCTAGCAAGTGTTAATTGATGAATTTATGCCAGATGGTTTCACTGCACTTGACAGGCCCGCAATAAATGTGGAACACTAAAGTTAAAGCCATTACGAAGGTATACAATTAAGACCCACTTTATTGTCCTCGTGTCATTATCCTTCGAACAAGACCAACGCCTCCTCAATGACGTTATCAAAACCTGAGATGCAATTCACACATGCCCGCAATTATTCAATTGGCAACAACAAAGATACTAGATCAATATACTCATTTGAGCCAGCAACAATTTCATGCAGCCTCGAGGGTTGAATGTCATTGTCATTGATGCAGCATCTGTGGTAACTAGTAATTCAAAGTCGGTCGGTCGTTCGTTCGGTCGTTCCTTCCCAAACACCATATGAAACCAAAAGGCAACAGCCAACAAATATTAAATACAAACTCTGAACTCGGTCAGGACAACGTAACGTCAAGTGAAGTGAAATAAATTTCCAAACTAAACGGAACATTCCGCAGACAGGCGAAGCTGGCAAACTGGCAGGCAGGCAACAGCAGCGGGCAACGAAAGAAGTGCCGCCCGCCTGTTAAATGACCCAACCGAACATTCAACCGTAAGTATAAAGAACGGCTGTCTGCCTGGCTGCAGTGTCGCAGTGTGCGGGTGAATGACATTTCTGTCCAGCCACTTGTCCACTCTGCAAAATATCCTTACCACTAGGTATTCGCATTTGCACTCAAGCTTTCATTTTTCTCTCGCTCTCTCTCTCTCTCTGCCTCCCGGTGTGGTGTGTATGACTGAGTGTATGCATATTTTCCACTTTGTCGCACAATATACCAAATTATACTTACGTCTATAGACAAAATGTTTAACGCCATCACCATCATACAGCATCGGCCATGCTCATATGCCAACACAATTTTCATTTTTAATTAAACTTTCTGTGATATTACCCTGTGCAAAAGAGTGAACTTCCGATATGTGCTAATTAAATGCCCGAATGTCCATTGCAATTTTTTCAACCAGTTCGTGTTTAATTATTAAATTAAATATTTTCCTTATATTCAGAACATTACTATGGTCTTTTAATTGGAATTCTTGATGTTATTATAGTGAAGAAATTTAATCACTCAGCGTCACTCTCTGCTGAAGTTCGTTTTCTCGTATGCTAGTTGCAGTTATTTTTATTCGATTTTTTTTTATTCCTTTCTTCTTATTTGCTTTTAAATTATGTTTTTTGTTTGGTTTATTTGATTTTAATAATTAACTGATTTATAGTTTTTCTTATTTATTATTCTTTCAGTTGGCGTTCTTAAGTCACGTAGAAGTAGTAAATTGAGTGCAAAAGAATTCCAGTCGGTCGTAACGACTCACCGAAATGCACCAATCCAGTGAATATTTATTGAGCAAACGTTACTCTTAAAATAAAATGGCGATTTTTCTTTTAAAATTTTTAAGAACGCAAATGAGTCTATGGGAGTCAAATGTTGCCAAATGTTTATAGTCCAGTAAATGAATGGAGATGATGACAAATGGACAGACTGATATATATTCTTTATCAGCAAAAGTAGCCTTTATTGGTATTATTTGTAGCTGTAAATGTATGCAGTCATAAATGCATGCAGTGCATAAATAGTTTATTGAACTCAATGAAAGAATTCACATCAGCCAAGGTTCGCACTTACATGCGTTGACGTCATTGTTATTAGTCAAAACGCTGATCGTCACATGTACATGTCAATTTCCTCATCGTCAATACATGATCATTTCTATAAGGGGTATTCACAGAATATCGTAACATGTCATAAAGTTGTGAAACTTTGATTTTACTTCGTTTTTCTGTTAATCAGTTGATAAAGTCTAAAAATATCACAAAGAAAACCTCGTGTGAACTACCTTATAGTGGCATGATATTTTGAGTTAAAGTTAGCAATAAAAAGTTCGCCTGGTGTTGCTCAAATCTTTTACTTAGGATTTAAGTGTTTTGGAAACAAAATGACTGTCGAGAGAGTTAGGATTCACTAGGTTAGGTTAGAGTGGTGACAATAGACAAATATGGAGCATAGTGTTACATGGACGCTCTGTTTGACTCTAAGTCCTTCCTTCGTGGTGTTGCCATTGTCAGCTTCAATTCGTTCACAAATCTTTAAAAAATGCTTACGAAACTATTTTTGCTTCGAGAATTGTTAACAGTTTCTACATATTACTACATTTTACTAAATTTTACTTTATTTTTAAGTCTTATGCATATTCCGCAAATTAATATTCCACTCCCCGTATTGTATTTTTCAGATTTCTCTGTCGAACAAACGACACAACACAATACACAGTGAATAAAGCTACATAAAGAATCCCTTGTCAAAGGAGTATCACTGCAATGCGAACAACATCACCACAATTTCAGCAAATGTTGAAAGCAACTGCTAAAATCACGTGACTGCATCATTCGCGAAACTATAGGAAGCATAAAGACCGGAACAAAAGCATCACATAAGCCAACCAAAAACAAAATAAAACCACAAAAGTCATCACAAAACATCAAAAGCTGAACAGGGCGAGAAGAAAAATCGATCAATGAAAAGAAATTGAATTGAAACCAATAAAAGAGCAAAGGAACAACAACATCAACAACAACAACATCACAAAAATCACATTTAGCTTAATTGTCCACGAAACATTCCTGGTCGCAAATTTTTCAATCAAACTCTACTAAATCCAAAGCTTTTCTTTACACTAAAAAAAAAAGCCCTCCACACAACTTTTTCACTCTAAAAACTAAAACTAAAAAAAAAAATAGGAAAAAAAACTTGACTGATAGTTTATTACATTAATTTATCAATTGAATTGGAATTTAAATTAACCAACAAAATTTTTGATAGAAAAAAAAAACAAAAAAGTAAAAAAAAAAAATGCAACAAAATTAAACAGAAATGATCTCCAAATTAGAAACATTTCCATTTTAATGACGTGGTTGGAAGCGAAGAAAATAAAAAACTATTAAAACTATCATGCCAAATATTGCAACAATTTTAACCAGAATATCGCATTCAAATCAATAAAAAGAAAACCATAAATTATATAAATCAAATAAAAAAATAAACAAATTCAACTGAAGGAACATAAAATAATAACAGTGAAGCATTTAACTATCAATAATTTACTGCGCTAAATTACACATACAACGTAAAAAGCAAGTACATAGAATTATACTAAAATTACAACAATAACAGAAGAATAGTACATAAACCAACAACACAACCACAACGATGGGCAATAAATGCTGCAGCAAACGTCAGGATCAGGAGCTCGCCCTCGCCTATCCAACGGGATATAAAAAGTCCGACTACACCTTTGGGCAAACACACATCAACAATAGCGGAGCGAAACACAATAATGGCGGTTCGCTTGACTCACGCTACACACCGGATCCGAATCGCGGCCCGTTGAAAATTGGCGCCAAAGGGGGCGTCGATATAATACGTCCCCGTACAACGCCGAGTAAGTGTGACTATAATTACAGATGTCCGGGGAGTTTTTGCTTTTCTTTTTGTATACCATTTACATGAGTATGTGTGTACAGTTGTTTCCCTTTCTTTTCATTCTTTATTTACCTTTAGTGCTTTTAATTTAATTTGATGTGATGATTGGTCTTTCGTTCTTACCTTGTCTTTTTTTTTTCCTGTCATGTGAAGGTCGAAAGTGAAATTACCATATAATTCTTGGTATACTAACTGAACAACATGATAATTATAAATTCAATTAGAGCTAATGCTAAATATATGTTACCACAAAGGAAATACACACACAAAATTATGGTATCCAAATTAGTTACACTCATGAAATTAAATCGTTTCAATGGGCAATTCACTGGTCTTTAAGTAATTTGGCGTACAAAATTTCGCCCTTAAATTAGTGAATAACATTATCGCTCGAAACAAGCTAATAGTTACTTAATTATTACCTAAATATGTAAACGCTGATATCGATCAGTCATTTAATTGGTCACCTTAATCACCTGAAAGTATGCTTCATTTAACGTCATCAAAATCAATTCTGAAATGTAATTAAATCTTCGAATTCCCTCTACCGCACTGCACACATTTTTTTCTACACAGTTGCAGGCATCTAAATTTTCAGTCATTGTTTTAGAAGCATGTCACCACAATGTAAATCCGTAATGTCAACAATTATTTTTGATTTCAATTGCTGATTGCCAGCATGCCATGTCTCAGTAGGGTTGCTCTTATTTGCATGAACAATTTAGTAAAGCCCAAATTTGTACACCTTTATTTTAAAGGCCTTGCAGTAAAATTATTGTATGATAGATACGCTGCTAAAAAATTTTAAAATGCGTTCCAGAAAAAAAAAATTCAAGGGAAAGGTCATACTTGTGCATTTCTAGAAGCAGTCCCCGCTAGGGGCATTAGGACTGTTGTGTATATACGACAGTTAAGTGGTAATTTTATTTATTTTATTCACATCGGACGTGATCCACTCGATCCCAGATATTTATCAAATTAAGGACACCCCCAATGTGCATTTTGGTTTTTCTTTACATGTCCCTCTGTGGGCCTCTACCAAAAGCCGATTAGAAATTGTTTAAAGCCCACAATGTACTTATGGCAGCAATATACGTTCATGAGTGCAGTGATTTCGGCCTGGAATTGCACTTTTCGCTCGACCCTGTCCTCGTCGAGCTGTCGTTGTTGAGGTTTTTGTGTTTTACATAACTTTGAAATTGAATTTGCGCTTAGGGCCAAAGGTGAAAAAGCATAAGTCCAAAGCTGATTTCCTACTGTACGGCACTGTACCAACAGAGTACTGTTGTTGTTGTTAGTGTGTAGATGGGCCAAGTCGTAAGTGGTTTTAAGTTGGCCATTGTGTCTCGCTCTCTTTAATTAATTAGCAAAAGTGCTCTTGGTGGCAAAATGAAGTATGCTTGTAGATACTTTTGGCCCACGGAACACATTGTTTAACATTTAGTATTTTTCGGCCATAAATTTGAAAGTGAAAGATAGCATTTTTATATTTATAAGGGCCTTGTTCTATGTGGCGCATAGACAGTTGAGTTTTTTTTTTTGTTAAATTTCAAATAATTTTAAATGCCTAAAATTATGCTTCATTTTAATCAACATTAAACCACAATGACTTTGCTGTATCTAAGATTTCCTTAATGTCTTGTCTCTCTGCAATGTACACCTTACACACTCTCCTTGGACCACTTCAAATACCTACAACTTGAGTCTACTTTTGAATTAAATTTTAATTGCATTTTGTTCATAATTTCCAAATTGTGTAATTTCCGTTCCAGCCGGTGTTCCAGGTGGACTGCCAAAGCGACGCATCGTCGTGGCCCTCTACGATTACAAATCGCGCGATGAGTCCGATTTGAGCTTTATGAAAGGCGATCGAATGGAAGTCATCGACGACACCGAATCGGACTGGTGGCGTGTTGTGAATCTGACAACGCGGCAGGAAGGCTTAATCCCGCTAAATTTCGTTGCCGAAGAACGCAGTGTGAACAGCGAAGAGTGAGTGCACCCACACACACACGTAATAAATTATAATTTGAAATTTGTGTCTGTCTGTCTTTGCAGTTGGTTTTTCGAAAATGTACTACGCAAGGAAGCCGATAAACTTTTGCTTGCCGAGGAGAATCCACGCGGCACATTTCTGGTGCGACCCTCCGAGCACAATCCCAACGGTTATTCGTTGTCGGTGAAGGATTGGGAGGATGGACGCGGCTATCACGTCAAACACTATCGTATTAAGCCACTTGACCATGGCGGCTATTATATAGCCACCAACCAGACGTTCCCCTCGCTGCAGGCGCTGGTGATGGCCTACAGCAGTAAGTGTGGCACTCAAAATTATTATTTGAAATTTTCAAGCAAAGTTCTGTTGGTGATGATGGCTGGTGGGAAACAATTTAATATTTAAGCTTAAGAAACCCCCACATAATCTCTCAATTGTTGAAGTTTTGTTTCTCCTTAATTAAACTTTACCACCAACTTGCTTAATTTCGTACTTATGACTTCGTTTTGATTCAATTATATTTCCTAACCTCACTTTTTGCGCTCCTTGCAGAAAATGCTCTGGGCTTGTGCCACATACTGTCGCGTCCCTGTCCGAAACCGCAACCGCAAATGTGGGACCTGGGACCGGAATTGCGCGATAAATACGAAATACCACGTTCCGAAATTCAGTTGATACGCAAACTGGGTCGCGGCAACTTCGGCGAAGTGTTCTACGGCAAATGGCGCAACAACATCGATGTGGCGGTGAAAACGCTGCGCGAGGGCACCATGTCAACGGCGGCCTTCTTGCAGGAGGCGGCCATTATGAAAAAATTCCGCCACAATCGTTTGGTGGCACTGTATGCGGTCTGCTCACAGGTAAGGCAGTTTTGGTTGTTAGCCTTCAAAAAGAAAGCACACGAAATTAGCTTGTTTCCATTCGCATTGCTCCATTCGCAGGAAGAACCCATCTACATCGTTCAGGAGTACATGTCCAAGGGCAGTTTGCTGGACTTCTTGCGCGAGGGCGACGGCCGCTATCTGCACTTCGAAGACCTCATCTATATTGCCACGCAGGTAGCCTCCGGCATGGAATATCTCGAATCGAAACAACTCATTCACCGTGACTTGGCGGCGCGCAACGTGCTCATTGCCGACAATAATGTGGCCAAAATTTGTGATTTCGGCTTGGCGCGCGTCATTGCCGACGACGAATACTGCCCCAAGCAGGGCTCACGCTTCCCCGTCAAATGGACCGCTCCGGAGGCCATCATCTACGGCAAGTTCTCGATCAAATCGGATGTCTGGTCGTACGGCATTTTGCTGATGGAATTGTTCACGTACGGCCAAGTGCCCTATCCGGGCATGCACAGTCGCGAGGTGATCGAGAACATCGAGCGCGGCTTCCGCATGCCAAAGCCAACAAATCACTTCTTCCCCGACAACATTTACCACCTGCTGCTGCAGTGCTGGGATGCGGTGCCGGAGAAGCGGCCCACGTTCGAGTTCTTGAATCACTATTTCGAATCGTTTTCGGTGACGTCCGAGGTGCCCTATCGAGAGGTGCAGGACTAAGGCGGCGTGTGTGTGTGTGTGCACTAACACACTATGATAATTTTAAGACTTTTTAATTGAATTGAAAAAAAAAAATAGAAAACCACAAAAAAAAAAGAAACAAAATACCGAATACGAAGAAGAAGAAGAAAAAGTTTAATGATAAATGTGTAAAATTGCAATTGAAAGACAATTTTTACATAACAACAACAACAAGAGAATGTGCTGCTACATAAACTAAAGCTAATCTATATATATTATACGTATACTTATAGTATATGGCGGTAAAAGAAAAACAAAAACAATTCTATATTATATTTGGTAAGCAAACTATTTTATAATTTATATAAATATAGAAGTATTTATGTAATTCGTAAGCCTATGGCAAATGAATTGTGCTATGGCAACAAAAGAGCATTTAACAAAGCTTTTTCCACCCTTCTGTTGAATTGTTTCGAATTTAACACTTTTCCTTAAACATATTTGACAAGTCTAGCATACGAAAAAAAAACAATCAAATCTTACCTATTTGTTTTTCGTTGGATTCCTACTTTAAATGCTAGTTTTAGTTTATAATTTACAAACATTTACAAACACCACAACACAAAAAAAAAATGCAACGTATTGCAAATTCCTTTCTAAAATCCAATACGCAATTTTGCAGCTGAATTTATTACCGTACTCTTTAAGTATTATTATTATTATTATTATATAAAAAAAAACTAGAAATTTATGTAAAAAGATACTGCATTTAACACATACCCACAAACATACATACACACACCAACTACAAGAACCCACACACACAGAACAATTCTCGTCTACATCACCCTTTGAATTCATTGTAATGTACAGGGTATCTCATCATAAGCAATAAACAATAAAAATACTTTCCCCCTAACCTTTCTCAAAAATTTGCAATTTCTCTCTATTTGAGGCTAAAATGAAAATATACTTAAAATTGGTTTGTACAAAATTTTCTTTAAGCAAAGTCGTGTTTAGACCATTTACCAAAATATTTATTATTTTTTTTATATACATACATACATATTTTCCCTAAGTTTAAGTTTATGCCAAAATTATAAGATTGATCCATAAGTGAAATAAAAAAAAAATATTTTAAATTCATTCTGTACATTGAAAGTTTTATTTCATTAAAACAAAAAAACGTTTAGTAAAAAAACCTTCACCCCTAAAAAATTCTGAATGTTCATTCACACCCTTTCTCATGTTTTCCACACATACCCTGTATAGAGCGAAATAACCATATTAAATCAAAATCTTACCTTTCCTCATTTATAATAAAAAAGAAAGAAAAAAACAAAGAAAAGTACTTTTTAAAACTATAAAACTATAACTTGTATTAGTTTTTACTCCAAAACCTATTTTACTCTATTGTAGCTACTTTAAATTAGTGAATAGTTTTTACTTCAAAAACATGAACCCTTTATATATAAATATATCTAAAAAATAATAAGCAAAACGTTAAATATATATATATAAAAAAAAGTATGAAAACTATAACCGATGCATATTCTCTTATGACATATTGCTAAAGAAGAAGAAGAAAAAATCACAACTTTTCAAATGGAACATTTTTCAGTAAATATTCTCTTCACTTTTGTAAATACTTTTATATAACTTCAATATAGCATACAACTTTGTTATTACAACCAGAACATAGGCATGTAGAGAAGGACCACTCGGTTTTAACATAGACTCATTTCACATAGAAACCAGTCAGTCGATTTTAACATAGCGGTCCTATGTTAAAACAGAGTGGTCCTTCTATACACTTTCTATGTTCTCTGTTACAACTATTCTCCATGCTAATTTCCACACTTTGACTTCGAAGCGAACGTAGGTTTCATTTTAACTAATGATTTTCTCTAATATTTTTTCATAATGCTCTTGCCTTCCAAATATCATACGATCCATTTGATTTGCTTTAACTTTTCAAAATTCTACGAAAGACTTTCGAAGCTACGCGAATACTGCCTAATAAAATATTTTGCATTTGTAGTTTTTGATTTTTTGTTTTTCGTTTGCCACCTTTGCAAGTATTTGTAAGTGAATTGATAACATTACATTTAAATACTGCATAAATGGAATAGTTGGTTTTTTATGAACCAATTTTCATTTAATCAATTTGTATAATAATTGCATTTCATACACAGCATATGACATTTTTCATTTTACAAATCCGAAGAGTACTTACTTAATTCAAGGTTTACATACCAATGTGATTCGAAAAATACGGTAACATAGTTTTCGAATCACATTGGTAGGCAGCTGTTTAAGTATTTCCTTGAAAGCTGTGCTAAAAGTATATAAAAACCTTGTCTGAGTAGCTACGCTTTGGAAGTCAGGGCCCACTTTATCACATCCTCAAATGACCAGAATGGGGAATAGTGCATTATTGCTTCCACTATCACTACACAAACATGGATTTAAAGGCAATTGAATCGAATGTCAATAGAGAATAGCAATTAAACGATTATCGTTTTGAATGTTTTTGTGAAAATCACTACCTTTTTGTTCAAAACTCGTGCGTTATTGTTCGTCAACTTACCGACTCAATCTTTTTAAATTCTGAGTAATGAATAAATTGGAAAAGACGGCTTTCAGAATCCGAATGACATTGTTGGCCTTGTTTCAATTTCACACTCCATCAGCTAGTATTCGGTAAGCAAGTCTTTGCTATTGCCTATCGAACATTCAATAGCGACTAGCCAGTATCGATATGCGTTAACTTTGTCAAAATAATTTTTGTATGACAGCAGTTTGAAAATTTGTTGACAAAAAAATCGTTGCATACTTTTAGGGACGAAAAAACCAAAAAATACCAAAATTTTATGTCTATAATTGATTAACATAATCGTGCATATAGTGCTGCGAAATAACACTATAGTAAACAACGTAATTTTTGAACTATTAAATTAGGATTTCACACTTTCTGGTACTCACATTTTTTAGGTCAACAAAATTCGTTCCCTGGTAATGATCATCAGCAAAAACAAATCACACTTCAAACAAGCCAAAATAACTCAGTGTTGAGAATAATGACAAAACAAAAACAAATTCATATACAAAAAAATGTGAAGCATAATTTTAGGCGTTGAAAATTATTGATTGCGAAAATTGTAAGTCAATAGTTCAATAATTATGTGGTTTACTAGTTATCTGCTATTTTGCACGACGTGTTTACTATAACGGCGTAATTATTGAACTATTTCTCGAATTTTGCAGTCAATGTTTTTTTGATCCGCTTCCTAATAATAGCTAAAACGTAAATCGGGGAAATTAAAAGAATGTTTTGTATAGTTTGGCAGGCAATCTAATTAATTTTTTTTAATTGAGAAATCATCAATCCGATTTAGTGAGCATGTTAGTTACATACATCAAGTCAAAATTAAAGATCATTAGGTGATTAAGAAAATCTAATCGAAAAAGAGGGTTAAAAACGCTCCAACCCTCCAAATGTTTTTACGTTTAACCGATGGTAAATTTAATGCACCATTTTTTCACGGCTAAATATTAAATTTTTAAGTAAATTTGTGAAAAATGTAAATTTCAATCAAAAATTTTGTTAAAAAAAAACTTACAACAACAACTTTTTCGATTTTTTGAACTATTTTATGTCGAATTTTGAATATTTATTAAAACAATTTTTTTCGGTTAATCCAACCAACAACGGAATTTGGAAAAGTTGTACATTAACCACTTTTTTTCGGTTAATTTTACCGACGTTTTTTTTTCTGTGTATGGACTAAATCCACAGTAACGAAACGCCTTACTTGCTATTGTTTATGCCTGCTAGTGGTTGTGGATTCAAAGAAATCCAAAGATAATAGAGCAAAGATTCATGATTCATGATAAGCGATCCCCATTTACATTTAAGCCACTATCCAAATCCCACAAATATTCCAAAAGTTTTAATTTATTAAACAGTGTAAAAGGATAAATTTGTATTTCTCTTCTATGATGGCCTTCTTTTTGCAATATCCTGTTTTTTTTCCTCAAGGATGTATACAATTCACTGAAATCAGATAGTTTTCTCCACACACTACTCGAAGGTTTCAAAATTATATAATATTTTTTTGAAAGTTTCACCAGTTGTTCACATTTCCTTCATGTTCATATTCCGAATTTGCACTTATTAATTTTAGTATTGAAATTTAAATATTAAAAAAAATTGCAAACAAGTATGTGTGCTTAAACCAAAGTTACGAATTTTTTTTAAATCAAATATTTACCAGAATTTTCAAATGTAAAAATTACACTTTCCTTTTTTTATATCAAATATTAAAAACTAAACGAACAAATCTAAAACGAAAGTATTTTTTCCATATGAAATCGATCACAAAATATTTACCATAAAACCAAATCACACAGAAACTCAAACATACTTGCTTTTATGTGACAGCCACAGCATCTAACGTATATTCATAAAATCAATGAACCTATTATTACATGAATTACATAAACACAGAACTGTTAATGCAACAACACACAGTTTTCATTTAAATACAATTTTTGTATAACGAAACACATGGCAGCAGCGAAACGACGACCGCTGCCTTCTCAATCATCATAATTTATTGAAATAGTGTTATATTTAAAAATGAAATGAAATGAAATGATAAACAAAATGCATACTTACATTAAATTGTTTAGAATAGTTGACAAATTTTTGTACATAAATAATATTATAAAAAAAAAAAATGTGAAAAAACAGCAAAAAAAAAACATAATAAAATAAAAACAAGAAATAATCATAAATTAGCGAACAGAATTTAAGTGTAACAAATAAATAAAATATGATATGAAATTAAAAAATAAACAAAAAAAAAATCGTTTTCATGAGGACTTTCACGAGTGGGCAGCAGCAAATAAATGCAATATGAGGGAATTGCGAAGAATTCGTCAATTTACATTGGGAATAAATTTTATGTTTCCACTACTGTAATTATATGTAAGTTAGTATAAAATAGGTTTTTGGAATTTCGGTCACCATATTGGATCCGCTGTTTTGAATATCATTATAGCACTACCGGAGTTATTACATTTTTTGTAAACCATTCCGTCTAGTATGGGAAGTCCTTTACTTACGATATTCACGAGATTCCAGTTAATTACGGGATTTATTCTTTGAAGAGTTCCCTGATATTTCTACTAGATTCCCGTCACTTAATGCCTTACTCCGAATTTGGAAAAACGATTTTCAAAAAATTTAATTTTCCCATACTTTATAAAGGGCACGTGGAATTGCAGCGAAAAAATGTTCTTCATACGATTTTGGATCACGCTACCTTTCCAACGATATATCGCACTCGTCGATCGGCTATCAAATGAAGAAAAATCAATTTAGGCTGTTTTTTGGGCATGCCTAATGTACAAATTTTGTTTGCGTTGAAATTCTTTTGAGATAAGTTTTCAAATGAGGGGTGGACTTTTCCAACTTTTTTCGTGAACCACCTTAATGCACACATGGCTTGAGACACTCGAAGTTTTTATTGTCGTGGCAGATATAGTAAACCTGAAGCCTCCAGTAAACCTAGGAAGCTGCACATATATATTCTAGACCATGGCTTCTGAATTAGGGTTTCTGATTTTGAAAGTGAACGTGGCAGTTCATAACATTGGCGTGCCAGGAAGACAAAAGGGTGTCAATGTGAGGTTGATTAGTAATCAAGATGAAGTACGATCACAGGTGATTCAATATTAAAACTGAATAAGTCATGGAGAGTCTGATAAACTTAAACACAGGATTGTCTAGAATGAACACTCCATACGGAGTACTTTCCTATCTACCACCCTCTATCTGATTTGTATCAGTGACCTTATATCATTGACAGCAAATCCGATTAACTCGTTTAGTGACAAACAGCAGCCTTTGGCATTCATACTCGTTCATTAAACTCCCTATCTCTTTCGACATTGAGAGTAAAAGCCAAATTATGAATGACACACTCCGAAATGACCTACAAGCCATCTCCGAGCTCCGAGTGGAGTCGAGCTGGGTCGATTTTGATCCACTGAAATTTACTCTTCGTTTTTATTTGTGCTATAATAGATGCAGAGTTACGTCCAAGGTTTTTTTTGCGATTTCCCAGAAAGTGGCTTTTCGGACTAAACCCCCTTCAGCATGAATTGATTAGATGTCCGTATAATCCCTTTGTACACTTACACAATATTCCCTATTGCAATGAAACACTAAATTTGATTGGTTTTAGTTTTTTTTTGTATTTTTATTTTGGACACCGATTAAAAAACATTTATTAAATTTATCGAAAAAGATTTGAATAGTCAAAATGATGAATCTGTGAATCTGTGCCTTATATTAATTTATAAATGAATTTGTTTATTTTTTTTTTTAGTTTTCTTCTGTTCTCATTAAATTAAATGGTATGTATGTATATCAATTACTCTAGTAAAGATTTCAGCTTTTGATTCGGCTTTCGGTAAAATTGTATTTCTTTGAAGTTTATTATAAAGTCTATACGAATTTGTTTGAGTAGATCGGTTGTGGTTTTGCCAACTCTGTACACAATAAATTCGTAATTGAAATGACACTTTTTATTGTTCAGGAAAAGGTGAGTGTATCTCTACTATTTTTCGTATTGATTTATTGATTAGGTTGCATTATGTTTTTTTGTAGGTTGTTGCTTATGTTAAATGTATGAGACTGACTTGTTGTTGACTTATTTCGGACACGAGTGCTTTTCTACGCTTCAATACAGTTTTTCTCATATTTCAAGTAATGTATAGAAAAGTTGGTATTAGTTCAATGAATTTCATTACATTTTTTCTTTGATGAAAATGTGAAATTAGTTACTGAAGAAATGTTAAATGAAAATCATAAACAAAATTGGTCGGATATATATTTATGGCTTCTGTCTTTTTTTGTTTTGTTTTTGTTCATCATTTTAAAATACAATTTATTTTTCTTCCAATTTGGCACTGATTTTTACAAACAGGTAAAACGTGTTCTTATCACACAACATTATATGCCAGTAATGTCTTTCAAGTTACAGTGTTTCATTTATTGAAGTAGTTTATTAATAAAAGTCTGAGACAATATATATATATATATATATGTATATAAATAGATTGTATACTTGAAACACATTTACGCTTCTAAACCTACATATACTTCGAACGGATTTTTTCAAGTGCAAATTTCTAACAAGTTTGCTTTATAGTGTATCAAGTCAATAACTTACGAAAGTTGCTATGCATATATTTTTCGGCAATTTTTAATGATAAGAAGAATTTCAAAGAAAAGGAGAATGTATTGGAGAGAGTAATGAATGAATTGGATATTATTCAGGAGGCTCTGCGAATATTATATTAACAATGTAACGAGTAACGAATAGAACTGTGATGCATACTTCCATTGAAATAAAACCGTTTATATTTCCTTTTATGCTCACATTTGAATTCGTCTTTCATTGATGAATTCTATTTCGGTAGCTAAGCAATCAAAATGGCAGTGCAGTTCGAAACACGTTCAGTTCTTAGCCCTTCTAAAGTACAGCCATGAAAACCTCAACGAAAAAGATCATTCAAGGGTCTCCAGACTAGGCACTCCACAAATAATATTCGAATATAATGAGAACATTTCAATTGAGTTAACATTTAATTTGTATTTTCATTTATGCTAAAGAACTTATGCAAATGCTGTGCTTCTAAATGGTTCGTTGTTTCTAGTGTATTTATCATTCAATGTTTAATCATTCAAAAATATGTTTCTATGGACTTCAAGCTGCCTAGAAAGTGTACAGATAGGTGAGTATGTAAATTAATTTCATTGATTTCGGCAATTATGAAAATACAAAATCAAACCAACTATTTTTGGATAGCTTGAAATGTAGGACCAACCAGAAAAAAGTTAATGAAAATGAGTTTACCAGTAAACCAACGGTTCTCTTGTAAGTGGTTCAGTAATGTAAATTAATAACATTATACTAACATAATACATCACTCAAAGTGAATTATATATTCCCTTTCATGTTCACTTCTTCAGGGCCTATTAAAGTCAGGTTAGCTCTATGTTGAACTTGAATCTCAATATATTCAGAAATGGTTGGTTTTAGAATTTTCATATTCACTACCAATTCACAATAAATAGTCGGCTAATGTGGTTTCTTATTTCTCTTAACAATTTTTTTTTCTTGTTTCTCCAAAAATTAAGCACAAGTACAAGGCATGCAATTAATTACAAGTTTATGTGTGATAACTTTAAAGTTCTAGGCTAGACTAAAATCTAATAAAAATGTGATCTTAAATTTGTATAACGCACTTTTTTTTAACAATTTTTATTTTTATTTGACTTCTATAATTCGTGAATGTAAGTATGTACTATGAAAAAATGTACAAAACTACCAAATGCTATGATGAATGCAATAATATTATTATTTTTTAAAGTAAGACCCTTCTTCCCCCGCAGACGATACGCATCTAAGATTTTACATAACGATTTCTCGTACAGTGAGTCCGATTCGAAAGCAGTTTCAAGGCAGTTAATAGTGCAATCGTTTAACTCGATACTCAAGGAAAACGATACTCTTAGCACCGTTTTATATTCACATCTTTCGAGAAGGGCAGATTGAAATTTTATTTGGGGTTCCAGTTTCACTTGTAACAGCAATTTATTTCGAAAATGCTTGAGATCTCTCTAGAGGGAACCAATAGCCGAAATAGCTAAATTTTTGATGTAACGGTTACATGCCGATACTCGCAACGAAATTAACGCTATTTATAACGAATAACCGTATTTATTTGTTGGTAACCTAAACCGGAATAACATAACGCTATTAGGCTCTGTACCTGTACCCGAATCCGTACCATGAAACGAAATATTATTTTAGACTCTACCCCAATCTAGTAAGGGAACACATTTTTCCAGGTTTTCCCATCCCTGAGTTTATTAAACATTTTAAAAGGTTCTTTGAGAAATAGTCGTAAAGACGTATAAATTTATGAAACTTGAGGATATTTGAAGCGAGAAAAACCCTCGGAAACGGTGTAGTTATGCAGATGTGCAGTCAAAACATATGAAATTTGACAGTTCTTTTAAGCAACTACGCGTTTTCGAGGGGTTCATCACATTAAATGAATCCCATTATTAAGGTTTCTGCACACAGGAGAGTTTTCCGCTTTTGAAATTTAAGTTTGTATTCAATCTGAAATATTGAAAGTGGAAACGTGCAGGCCTTCAATTAAGAAAAAACCAGAAATGTTTGACAATTTTTATTCGAATAAACTTCGTAAATTACGAAAATAGTTTTCAGTGAACATGTTTGACATGCCCGATTGTCACTATTTTGATAATAAAATGTTCATCTTTAGATATTTCACTTGCAACTCGGCCAGCAATTAGTCGCTTCAGTGGGAGAAACCGATTCGTGCCATATTTCAGTGTACATTTTTTGTTAAAATAAAAGCGTCGTTGCAACGTCCATGATGGGAGAAGAGGTCTTTAATTAGAGTAGCTTAGGATTACATTTTTTTTTGATATTTTTTAAATATTTCTTTTTAAACGCTGTAAAAATTTACAATATTTACGTTTTTTTTTTGCAATGTTTCAGTGATGATTCTATGAATATTTTTAAAATCTTTTCCATTTTTGTTTTGTTTTTGCTTTGGATTAAATTACAATAAAAATGTTCTAACTAGTGAAATTGCTGCTCAACTTAATGGTCTTCTACTCGAATTATTCCAAATGGCTACTACTTAGTAATTTTGTTCCTTTTTTTGTTTTATTAATTTTATGCCATTACGCCACACAGATCCAGCACAGATTTAAAGCTTCATTGTAAGTGAATTCTTTACACACATTATTTTAATTACTGAATTGATTAACTTGGAAATAAACGTTGAATTGGAAATGATTTCTACTTCTATTGCGTTTCTTCGCTCATTTGCGTCTGTGTGGATTTTGTGGTTGATGGGGATGCTGTTGCTGTTGCTGCCGTTGATTTTGATGTTAGTTTTGTAGTTGCCGTTGCCGATGACGTCGTTGGTGTATCCTACATATCCGCTGTGGCGGTTTGCTGTGCAGCTGCCAGATCGGCGACTGCATGTCGGGCCATTGCGGCCACCGCTCTCGCTGTGTTCTCCTGCTGTTTCGCTTCGGTATTTTTCAGGAAATACGTAATCAGATCAATGGGCAAGGGGAATACAATTGTGGAGTTCTTCTCCGCCGATATTGTGTTGAGTGTCTGAGGGGGGGAAAGGGGGAAGAAAATTGCATTTAAATACGTGAAAGCAATTGACTTTATGATGGACTGAGAAGGTACCTGTAGGTAGCGCAATTGCAGCGCCGCTGGTGAATCACCAATCACTTCGGATGCCTCTCGCAATGCCTTGGATGCCTTCCATTCACCCTCGGCAGCAATAACTTTAGCGCGTGCTTCACGCGCTGCCTCAGCTTCGGCTGCCATGGCGCGTTGTAGCTGCACTGGCAGGCGCACATCCTTACTATAATCGATTTGGGGATTGGAGTGAGATGAGATGAGAAAATTAATTAGGAAAATGTTCCAAACACATTTTTAAACAGTACAATTAAATCATAATCGGTTATTGGCTTAAAACGACAATTCAATTTATTATTTTATTCGATTCAATAATGTGATTCAATAATGTAATTACATAAGTATTATATTCATTCAATTCACCCGCTGTGATTTCAATTGACTTAAACATATTGTTTAATGAACTGAACTGTACTGGGCCAATAAACATGACAAACCTTGCCGCTGGACAAAGGCAGTTTATCGTGACACGCTGACACACTTTTGCCTTTGCATGCAATGCATGTGCACTGCACATACATATGTGACAATTTGGTAATTAAACGCTAAACTTCCCCAACGGCCAGCCAGACAGACGACATCCGATTTAAAGCGTATAGAAATCATGTTAAAGTCATCATAATAATGAAAATCGATATGTCGCCGTCACACTCAATTACGTGATAAAAACAATAACGGTACGCTTATACATGTACGTGTTCATATCTACAACAAAATCATACCAAAAGAAAAATCGGAATTTTTGCACGCGACACTTATGGACGATCAAACTTGGCGCGTGATTGTGGCGAATGGTGGCGCTTTGAATTTACAATAACAAGAATATCAATACTACATATAGGTACAGGCTACAGAGTAGAGTCAATTGAAAATTAACCCTTTGGTGGCTTTATTTTCAAACAGAAATTCTCCCAAGAGCCATTCGATTCTTTCGTACCCCTCCCTCATTATTGGGAATGGGAAATATTTATTTCCTATCGAAGCCAATCTCCTCAAAAGTTGTCCCAGCCAATTTATCTGCTGTGTGTGATTTTTCCTATTATTTATTCTTTTCAGCTTTCTATTAACCTTTAAATTCTTTCAAGAGTCAAACTCACTCTGGGGTTAAATTCCTGTCACGTCGACCCATACACAATCACAGACAGTGTGCGCGTGTGTGTGCGTCATACAAATTATACGTTTACTCAATGTCTGTGTGACATGAGGTCGCATAGCCGCACTTATGTTAATCATAAATTAAAAATACAACAACTACAACACAACACAACCACAACAACAACAACAATCATAACATCCAACGACAAGTAAGAACCACAACAAAAGGATACAAAATACCAAAGACATGAAAGAGTGGAGCACCACTTACATCTCGACACGTTCGACTTTAATGCCCCAAGCGTCGGTGGCCTCGTCCAGTTGAACCTGTTGTTGATTTCCCACATGAAAAGGCATAAAACAAACATGCATGAACTTTTTTTTTTTTTTTTTTTTTTTTTATAAATAAGTTTTGATTTTCATTATTTTTTAAAATGTTTTTTCCTTTTTGTTAGTTTTTTTTTTTTCTTTTTATTTGCTTTTCATGCTTTTCTCATCATCCTCATCATCGTCATCATGGTGGAGAATGTCTATAGAAAATATTCATGGGCTGTAGGTAGGTACTTGCTGCGGCTGTCTCCGTGCGGCGCCTCCTCTATTGAGTTGTCATCTGTGCTCTATGTCAACGCCTGTCTGAATTTTTCCGAATCACTCGACGTCATGATTAAATTACAAATTTCATGGCTCAATTTCCTTGAGGACTTAAACAAAATTAAAAGAAAAAATAAATTTTTTCTAGTATTTTTTCAAGAAGCGCTTCCAACCGGAAATACATGATGTCAGTAATTGCTGTAGTCCTTTTTGCGGCCATGCAGTATTCTTGTGTATTCGTTTAGTTTCATTTGTGGATGTGTACTTGTACGTGTGCGTGTGTGTGTGTGTGTGCATTAGTGTGTGTGTGTGTGTGCTGCTGTCGCACTTAACTTTCACCATTCTGCAGTCTCGATTGCATTCATGTTTGGCATATCAGGGTTGCAAGCAAGCACCTCAATTTCGTTTGTGTGCTCACCACACTTCAGCTCTGATGTTGGTAAACATTTGTCACTTAGTTGAGTTTAACCCACTGCCGTGGTTAAATAATTGAAATTGAAATTGATATTTTCGAAATAAAATTCGATAATTGCTTCTGGAAGGCTTTCAAGTCTTCAAGGGGCGTATTTGCATAACTGATAACCTGATAACCTATATTGCATGAATATTGGTGGTCTGTACGAAGCACTCACACACACACACACATACACACGCACATATTATTGTCCCTTAGATTTGTTGTTGTTTGGCAAAAATATTCTCCACACTCATTCCAGCATTTTGCGATCGATGGAGAGATGGAGAAAGACCAGAAACCTTTGACCAATCTGAAAACTGAAGCTTCTTCAAGGCTCTGAGGCGATAGAACTCACCTGCATGGTACCGGAAATGGTCATCCGCTCGCTGAGTATCTCATGCAAATGCCGAGTTCCCATTGTGTTTCGTAGAGTAGTCTGTGCCAAAAGTCTGGTCGAATGGTGAGCGTTCTCCACGTTCGCTATAGATACTGTCGCATTGGAAACGCGATAGTAAACCACCGCATCCACCGATACAGTGACGCTATCCTTTGTCAGGACCTACAATGTGCAGTGGGGGGGTTGGTTTTGGTTTGATTTGGTTTTGGTTTAGATTTCATTTGCTTAGCTTTTTCGTTTTCGTTTACTTTCAACTTTGTGTTAATTAAAGTTGACTGTTACGTAAATATACATACATATATATATATTTTATTTGTTTCTTTTTTTTTTTTTGTTGCAATTAAAAATAGTTTCGATTTGTTGGTTTTGTGAGTTGTGCGCACTTTTTTGGTTTTGGTTTTGCGGTTTGCTTTTTTCTTATTGCTTAGCTTTGCTTTGCGTGAGAAATGCCCTCAACACCAAATTAAATAGAATTTTCTGGTTTTGAGCTTTGCCAAGTTGAGTGTGAAAGTGCAAGAGTACAAATTACGAATTACGAATTACGAATTACGAATTACTGGACACAAGTTTACAAGCAAAAGAATATTGTACAATTACGACGATGAAACGTGAACTAACGTCTGCGTGGAGAGAAATGCTTGATAAATGAAGAAAGCCATACTTGCAATGTTTGTCATTGTTTCAAAAAAAAAAAAAAGAAAGATTGCAGCCAAGTGTGGCGTACGATAAGTTCTTTGACATACACGGTGATTTCGTCAAACTGCGCTATAGCGATACGTGGAGCAAACACAAGAGTTTTGAAGTTACAGTGTTTATAAGGAAGTAAGTAAGTGGTAATTGAATAAACCTCAATTTCATTGAGCCAATTGTACGAATTGCTTGCAAAATGATAACTACTGAGGCAATCTAGCGTGTGGGAAATCTTCAAAAATACTTTTTACGTTTTTTTTTTGTTTTTTTCAAATTTACAATAACAATCAATACAAAATTTGAATTAAATACTTAACCAAAGATTAAATTGACTGTACACAAAAATGTTAAATAAAATAAATAAAATTTCAAAAAATATTTCAAATAAATTTTTAATCACAACATGATTTAACTACCACGAAGTCAAAACCATTTGAGCCACCCTGAGGGGGAAATCAAGGAGCGCTCGAATTCAGGTGAGAAGCACCTTATTGCAACGAATAATTTACTTAATAGAGATACATTGCATCTAAGGAAACATAAGTATTCTTGGACTTATCTTATCTGAACTTACATACACCCAGAGAAAAAACAAGCTAAAATCAAAAATAACCACCTTAAAACAAGTAGAAACGTTAATGAAAGTCTGGAAATTTGTTGGAAATTTTAGAAACAACTACGAACAAACTTGTTTTCAATTTGAAACTTAAATTCAAAAATAAACAAAATTATTTCAAAGTTGTTTTCCGATTATTTCAAAAATTTTCCAGTTTATATTAAGTTTGCCAGACCTGGATTTAAAATCGTTCAACTTTGTTTCAACGTTGACAACAGTTATTTTAAGTATTTTTCACTGCATTTCAACTTTGCAATTTTGTTGCTGATTTTACTATGTTTTTTTCCCTGAGTGTACAAAAAATTGATAGTGAATGCTGAAATTCGCCCACACTAAACCCATTTAGAAGTACTTGGTCTCAGGAAGCCATTTTGACTCATTTAAATGTGGTCGGACCATGTCAACAAATCCGTTTCTAAACATTTCCAATCAATTGCAAAAATACAAGAATTTTTTTTTAAATTGGAAAATGTTTTTTTTTTTGTCGTTTTGTATTAATTATTGTGCTTAGTTTTGGTCTCATTCTCGAACATGATCTCAGTTTGGAGGAGACAAACATGTACCCAAAGTTTCCAGTCGAGATCTCCATCGGACATGGCTCTATCGGTTCAATCGAATGCTGATCAAGAATATGAATACTTTTCCACAACGGACACGCATTCTTGTGGGCATTACAAACGTTGTGTCAAAGTAAGGGGTCATAAAAAAGCCACTGATTTTTTACAAGCTCTTTGTAAATGACTGATTATATATAGACGCATTGAAGACCAGTGATGGTACCAGGTAAAAACTCAATAATGATTGAAATGCATGTGAGCTTATACTACTAACGGGAGATGTGACTAAGAACATCATAACATTGACCGCTGTATGGGCTCGTAGTATATGCGGTGGCTTTAGGTAAATCATATTGCATTTTGGATGAAATTCACAATGGATTTTAGATCTTTCTTAAATGTTGGTTTACCAGCGCCGGACATTCGCAAAGGTAATGAAAAACAGCCCCAGGATTCAACGTCAGGATCTTTGCAACTCCTGCAAACATCGCCTTAATGCATGTCTTAATGCATGTAATTATTCCGGTCAATACTAGTAATTTGAAATATAATACACTGTAAAATTTTTTTACCCGCGTTGGGACTTATCTATGATGTTATAAAAGTACTACTACATAGGAAACTAAAACCTTCAAAAAGTTTTTGCAAAGTTAGCGAACCAGCGAAGTTAGCTTGTAAGTTTTTGTAATTCACCTCACCATCAGTTTCTTGTGCCACTATTGCCCTCAACAGTCTTCAGTAAAACTACATTTAAGAGTATAATTTACAAATTTTATGAACAAACTATACAATTAAAAAATTACATTTTGAAGCAAACTATCGAAAAAAGAAGGATTTGAGACCATTTGGTAAGTTTTTTTTGCAGGTTTAAATTTCAGTTATTAAAGTATTTTTTTTTAAATATAGCCAAAGTCAAATTCAACAACTACTTTCAAAAAAGTAAGAAAAAAATTGCTTCACTTGGTGACGTATGAGTAACATTTATCTAATTTAAATTTTTCGTATTTGTTGACAGGGTGGCATATATGTATAAGGTGACCATTTACTTTTTGTGTCAAAACAGAACAAAGTTTTGAATTTTTTTAATACATTGCTAGGGTAGGTATTTGGAGTTGTCAATGTCACTAAGACCCTCAGGGATACCTACAGGCTGACAAAAGACAGAATTCACTTCTTTAAGTTTTCTGTATTTCAACCTTTTTTCAAAAACTTCCCAAGTGTACACCGAGTCCTTGGCCCTCTCCTGTATATATTCTATACAGCTAATGTGCCCACCAATAATATCTACATTGTGATCACAATCAGACCTTAAATTGACATCTCAACAGCAATTAAACAGTTTGCAAAATTGGTTACAGTGGAGGATTAAAGTCAATGAGCTCAAGAGCGTCTATCAAAACTTCACCTTCTTAAAATAAATGATAAATAGATAAATGCAACTCGATCACAGACTCCCCTGGAAGAAGCATATCGAACCTTAAATACACAATCTACTTTTAAAAACTTCTCTCGTGGCAATCTACACTCAACACACAAATCCCTTTTATACTAAAGTGAAATTAAACCGGTATGGACGTATGGGATGAAGTTCTGGGTAACAGCGTCTCCGTCAAATGTAAAGAAATTGCACAAAATGCATTCTGCGAAAAGTCGTTGGAGTCGTTTGATAAGAAACGCACATATCCAGTGGATATTATCCATGATTTACAAATAAAGCTTGAGTTGCATAAATCGACCCTCACGCCTAAAGCGTTACTATTCTATTATCGTTGAATAGGTGGTCACGGCAAAGTGCTTGAAAGCGGGACGTATGGTCACATTAGACATATAACACTCAGTACAAACATCAAAAAGAAATATGCACTAAACTAGTGATTGGAAAATTATACTTAAATGCATTATGCATATTAAAATGTATATTACATAAAATACAGCTGTACTAATAATAACTATATTTAATTACATCTAAGCTATACCGAGACTAAAGTAATGGGGACCAACTCAATACTTTTACATTTTTTTGTTGGTATACAAAACTACTAAAGGAGCTTCAAACAATGGCAAGTAAAAATTTGAATTAAAAAAAAAACAAGAATGTCGTAAGCAAATTTCAATTGAAATTTAGAAAAAAAATAGATATTATTTTAAAACTCACAAAACTATTCACGGGGAGAGGGTCTCTTTTGTACACTGTAAGTCCTAAACTAATGAGTCTTAAAACAAAACCGAATTTTCTTATTACAATTTGCACAGTTTTCCGAAATCAACCGGTTTTTAAATGAAAACTTCAATCTCTTTGGAGCGGAGGGTTAATACAAGTCAGGGACATGTTGAACTTTAGGGGCTATACGGATATGCGCAGCCTAGACGGGACAATGACTAATTTCTATACTTTTACTGGTTTACTGTATTTTTACAACTAAAAGGGGAATACACCATCATCATCAATTATTTACTATGGTTTTTGTTCATTTGGCTTGATGCTAAATGCTTGAGAGTTTCTGTTTTTGGAGTGTTGAAGAACATGCGAACCCTTGCCCATTTTTAACAGCCTAAACCACGCAAAACACATACTGATGAACTCGACATAGGTTTGCTTCTATGGATGCCTTATCCTTAGCTTGCGCTCAAACGAATCAAAGGAATGAATAATCAGTTAAGTTCGATTAATAATATTTGTTAAAGAATTGTAAGTAGTAAATTTCGGTTTAAATTTGATTTGTTTAAACTAAGGCACAATACATAAGAAATGTAATTACGTACTTAATGATTTAATTTAGTTTGGAATTTAAAATTTATTTTCGATTACATTTGAGTTACTTTAGATTAATTGTTTAGTTTTTAAGAATGAGTTGATTGGTTGGTGTTTATTTAAAGGTTTTTTATAGAGGTTTTGAATTAGGTCATGTTTAGATTTGGTTTTTAGGTGATGTAATTTGTTGTATTTTTATTAAATCAATGTAACTAACAATAAGTTATGAAAAAAGTGGAGAAAGACAGAAAGCTCTTAGAATAGACATTGATGGTAGATGCATGCTGTCAAAAATATTGAACGCTTAATCGGGGTGGAAAGAGGGTGTTTAAAATTAGTGCATTGTGAGGGGGGGGGGTTGAATATTTGAAAACAGAATCGTTTCACTGAAACTAAATTTATTCAAAAATCAATAAACATAAATTCGTTACTTATATTGTGTGTGTGTTGATTCCAGTTTTTATTTTTTTATTTTAATTAATATATTTAGTTTAATATTTAGATGTTGAACGAGAGGATAAGCCGAAGCCCTGCCTGCAAATTCTGTGTTTCATGTTTTGTGGATGTGGTTTGTCTCAGTTGTTTCAACCAGTATTTGCAATGGAGTTAATTCACATTCTTGCCAGTTGTTGTTATATTTGGTGTGTTTAAACTGGAATATATTTCCACATAATCGAATGAATTTACCCTATTACAGAAGTACTTCTGCACCACTTAAATATTCCGCGTGCGTTGGATAGCATAAATTACTGAATAGAATGGTGTAGCTCGTGTAAGTAACTAGAAGTACACCTTTTTTTTATCGAAATACATAGCATCAATATCCTTTCTTTTAAAAGACTTTTAATCAAGATCAGTGTTGATATTGCCTCTTTTTGCCTTTACGTTTATTCGGACACAAAACAACTTTTGGGTTACTTTATCTGTCGTGCTTATAAATAAAAAAAAGCTAAAATGCGATCAAAAAATATGACATCTCTAAATATCAAATACTAAAACGTCAAATATCAAAACAAATAAATGACTGAATAAGTCCGAGTCCCTGATGTTTTATTTAGTGTTCACGCTGTTGTCGAGGAAAATTCAGAGAACGAAAGTGAGTCGTATTCATCACTTTTCATGGGAAGTGTAAATCCGACAGTGAACTTGAAAATGGAAAGTGCTGAAATCGAATGTCAACGTTCGAATGCAGATGCTCATTTTAACAGTTGTGTTCAATGTGAATTTTAAATTAAATTCATGTGTTGCTTGCTTTTGTTTCAAAAGTAGTCATCTTTAGATATTATTATTTCCCTGAAATTGTATTCAACATATTCTTTCGTTCACTGCCGAGTTCGCTGTGAATAATTTGAAAGTTCTCGTGATAATTCCGCATTCACGTTCACTGAAGGTGTAAAGCATGCTTTACTGTACTTTTGAAGTACCGGTGGCATTTGTCAATTTAAACACCGAGGAGCCAAATTATTTGTAAATTATTTTTCTACAAAACCGGTTATGGTGGATCGTACATTTTTCAATTTTAAAATTTAATTTTAAACATTTTAAAATTCTTTCCAATCGGATATTACCTTTTTGGATATTTTGATCATGGTGTAGGTGGAAACTACAAGGCATTGCCATAGCTACATCCCATTCTGTTCAGCTTTTGAAGCTTCTATATTCAACTAAATAAGTGAAGATAACTTTGTCACTCGAATAGACATGAATGTGTGGTTGAAATCGCTGTATAAATGTGAAACTTCTTAGGGATCGAAAAAATTCAGAAGAGTAAACTTTGTCGAAATGGCATAATAAGAAGCTTAGTGCGATTAACATAATTTTTTTTAATTGTCCAATTTGATAATGCATATAAAGAGAATAAAACAATGACAGGATTGTGTCAATTGTACACCACTAAAATTTGTCCTAACAAAAGAATATTTTAAAGAAAGAAACCAAAAAAAGAAAAATTCCTGAAATTCATTTCTCCCATGTCCAATTCGATTCCAAAAGAACCGAAAGACTTACTACCGTCGCTTTAAGCTAGTGAACTTAACTTACTTACATGTTCGACTATGACATTTGCAGTGTTTGCCATTTCCGTTGCAACATGAACACAGAATTCCTATTTGAACGCGGGCTCAACTAATTGAAAGGCAATCATAGAATTACTATGCAAATTGTAATATTGAGCAAGAACCGAAACTAAACAAAAGCAGGAACGATAACATAAACACAAATAAACAAAAGCAAAATGTAATTAAAATTATAAGTAACATCAAACGGATTGCAAAAAGTTGCTAAGCTTTAAAAACGCGTCCAACACAGATGCATCAACAAACTCTTCTTTTACATTCAAATTTCTTTACATTTTTGTTTTATTTTTAATGCTTCCTCTTCCTACACCTCTTACGCTCCTAAGCGCTTCCTCCACACATAACACTTGGCGCGTCAGCGCAATTCACACGAAATCCCTTTTATGTATGTTGATATATTCTGTTCTGTTCTGTTGCGTTTCGTTTCGTTTCGTTTCGTTTTTGTTTTAGCAACGACTTTAATTTTTCACACTACGTAAATTAAGTTAAGTTTAAATCGAAACTTTGCTTGGCTTTTTGCTATGGCAGACGGCAACTTGCTTGCTGATGAGCAAATCACACCAGTCCATGGATACCACCATGGATACGAAAGAGAGTTTTTTTGTTAACACAAAAAAAGCAACAACAAAACCCAATTTTAACAAAAAAATTAACTTCAACCAAATCCTTTTTGCATATGAATTCGCGCAGTGGGGCATACTTTGTGCATTCCACGCGAAAAATGCACCACAACGTTAATAATACAAACGAAAAAAAGAACCGAAAACGAAAAATGGAAATAACAACATCAACAACAACAACAACAACGATATTTTCGGTGGTTATCAACGCGGAAGATAAGAAGAACAACAAAATGAAAAATTAAAAAAAAAAAAATGCCAGGAAGTGGTGAATAAGAGTTCCCTTAAATTGGAAAAATTTAATATGAAGGACATACCAAAGCAAAATGTCTAGAATGGAAAATTAATAATGAAAAATTAAAAAAGGAACAGAAAATGTGACGCAAAATGTTGATGGCGCTTATCAAAAACAGAACAGAAAAATAAAGCTAATATTTAGTGAAGTTAATAGAAGAAGTAGTTGGAAGGTAGATAGACACGCATACATGCAAAGGATGCGTGTCTGTATGTGGGGGAAAGAAATTAGTGTCAAAATCGCAGAGTGAAAGTAGTACGAGAAAAAAGTGGTACATTTCAGTGGAGTTTTTCATTTAAAAAAGTGTGTATGGTAAAGTCCTTGTTCACAAAAAAGACGTGTTTGTTTACAAAAAGCAAAATGTTCTGTGTTTGATTTTTATTTTGTTTCAAAACAATGACCTCGTGCACCCGCAGGCGTATGCGCAACATTATTTCATTTAATTGCAAGTGAATTGTTTTATTCTTTGTGTGTAAATCAAATTAATACATATGTATGTATGTATGAGTGTGTGCTATGTATGCAATGAAAAACTAAAATGATTGTTTTTTTTTGAAAACTTATTTTACATCAATAACAATAGTAGTTCTAGACATCAATAAATTAGCATGGAAACATTTTCGCACTTACCTCCTGTGGTGGAACATCGTAAGTGCGTGTACGCAAATCCACCCGGGCATACGAATCAATGCAGGGGAGTATGAAGAAAATGCCTGTGGCGGTTGGAAAGGAAATCAATTAAAATTATTATTCACACAATTGGGGCTTATGTCGGTCATAATACAAAGTAGTCTTAATCATAATGGACCATTTCACTGCAACGGTTACCAAGAAACGTGTAGGGATCCAATATGGCGGACGGAATTCTTAAAACTCACAGTGGGTTCACAGGGTTCACAAGAGGGTTCACGGTGTCAAATATAAAAATGTTAAATGTAATTTTCTACGTTACTTAAAGACTATTTTTATAACCTTACACATTGTAAAAATAATAATTTTCCTTTAATATTAATGGAGATTTGTAGACGCAGGTTGTTACATAATATATCTCCAATGGCATTAACCAAACAGACCCTAAGTAATACCATTTCTGGTACATGACTCAATTTGAATTAACTCGAAATAACTCGAAATAACAAAAACAAATAACAAAAACAATAAACAAGAAATACTTAAAAACCAAATTCGTTTAAAACGAATAATGTAAAAATATTTTGTAACTTTTTAAGTAAAAAGCTTCACCAAAAAATAAACAAATTTTATGAACAAAAGCTTTGTGATAAAAATGCTTCTTTAACAAAAATCAGAAGTGTTAGAAAAAATTCGCTTCCTCTGCATAAGAGAATAAAACCAGTTGTCCAAAAATCAAATTTTTTATGTTCAATGTTGTATGAGAGGTGTGTAAAAGTGGTGTGACCATTTCAATAATATTTATTTCTTTTAGCCGAAAACATAACGTTTCAATGTAATCGGACAAAGTTTGCCACTATACTCTTATATAGAGGCGCTACACTGTGTGGCGTATGAGTAACTTTTATCACTTTTAATTTTGAAAAAGTCAAGAATTGAATCTAGATCAAAGAACAGAAATGGTTATGTTATTTTAAGGCTAAAAATTTGTATTTTTTAACTTATAAGCTCCGTTGGCAGAAGAAACTCTAAGATTAACAACTAAAAGTTAAATTTAGAAAAATCTCAGCTCCATAGTTTTTGGATATAACTTTAAGACAAAGAACAACTCCAAGACGTTTTATGAAATATTTTCAACAAAAAAAAAAAATAAAAATAGAAAGTTAACAATTGGGCTCAACCAACGACAACTGCACTGCAAGCCCACAACCAGCGGCAAATGTGACGAGTGTTTAGCTGAACAGGGCTGTCGAAAGTGTTTCAAAGCAACGACACGTGAATAAAAATGCCAAATTAGATCAAGTGCAGCAATTAACACGGATTGTTGTTGAGTGTACGAATGTACGCCACACCACGGCTGCATTCTCAACTTACCAGGACCCTTTGCGCCGCCTTGCATTAGCCGACCCAAACGAAATATAACAGCGCGTTCATATTCCTGTACCACCTGCGAAGAGAATGAACGTTAAAAATAGTACAGGGAATAGGTGAAGAACATCGTTAGGAACAAACCAGAAGAAGAAGAAGAAGAAGAATACAAATTTATGCATTTCTAACCGGCAGACAGGGCTTTCAAATTAAGCAGAAATTCGCCCGAAGAGACACTTCGTATTAGTTTCTTCTTCTTCTTCTTTATTTTCTGTATGGTTTATCATCAATAATAAGTGTATTTCAAATGCCAATTGCAAGCCACTCACCTTAAAGCACACGAACAGACTGAAGGGCATCGTTAATATAACCAAACAAACAGAAAGCGCTATCAGTATCTTCCCGCATGTCGACGCCTTATCGCTGATCTCTTCGTCAGCTGTAAGTGTAGGAATGGTTGCGGAAATTTATCAAAAATATTTTATTTCACTTTATTATATTTCACATTTCGAAGCAGCGCAAAAGCACATGCAAATAAATGTGATTTATTCGAGTATGCTTTTGTGCTATTTCCCGTTTCAATGGCGCTGAAATGCTTCATGGCATTTCACCGTTTCGCTGTTTTTGTGTTTTAGCATTCTGTTTGCACTGGTAAGTGTGCACGTTTCGAAGCGATCTGGTTACTTTGTTATTTGCTAGAAACACGTATAACATTTTGTGCTTAGTAGAAGTTTTCCGTTTGAATGAAAGCATCCAGCAAAAACAAAAGATTTTATATTTAATGAAAAATGTATTATCGATTTAAATTGATTTCCATTGAACGACTTCGTATCGAAGGCACAAATCGCAAAGGTTCAAATCAGTTTATATTGAAGATGAGACGATACAAATCGCAAGCGATTAAAATCGATGCCAAACTCTATTTGGAACGAAGACACTACCATTATGGTTGGAAAAAAAAAAAAAAAAAAACAAAGACTCAACTCAGAAACGAAACGAAACATTTTGTATACGAAATGAGTTTCATAACCTACAAAAGGAATACATTGGATTTTCTAGCTCTAAACCGAAATGCGATATGCCCGCTTTTCGTTCTCTTTAAAGCATTAAAGCATTCAGAATGTTTTCCGCATAACAGCGTGTTGCCTGACGTACATACACATATTGAATCGACGCGCGTATGTTGGACGCAAATAAAGAAGGGAAATATATTTAAAAACAACAACAATAAAGGAAAGGAAATTGCCAGAATGAAGAGGAAGAAAAATAACCGCAAATTTGCTAATAAAATATGTTCACAGCACTTCGATACAGGATATCAGCGGTAATCCTTGAATAGCCCATTGTGGCTGCTTTAATAATAAATATTTAATTTAATTGATGGCAGAAAAACGCATGGTGTAAGGCAGACCATAAATGATTCAAGAGTAACCTTAGGTGGAACGATTTCGCAATTAGCCTCAAGGAGTTCTAAGTCCTAAGATGGATGCGAATTCCATTTAAGTTGTCATTCAAATGCCAAGATTAATATAATATGCAAATTTGATTGGACGAGAAATATATTCACAATAGCGCAAATCAATAAACTGATATGTGTGTGAATAGTATTATGAAACCGTACTGAAGGCAAAACTTCTAGAATCGCATGAGTAACTTAATAGGCCCAATTAAAAGCACAACAAAATATATCAATTATCAAGTATTGATTCAATGGGTGGGGTGAAGAAACATTTCCAGTACTCGCACCACCCACTATTAAGTGGCCTCTTTTAAAGTTTTAAAAGTTATTTGCAGTTACTTTAAACAAAACACAGGGTATTCAATCAAATTATAAGGGAAAAAATGCACGTTGCCCACGATGTTTTCATTGCAAATTGCATATATTTTGTAAACAAAATTAACGCCGTTAATTTTTATTATATATAACTTACAATGAATAAATCCCGTTGATTGCTTTGCTGTCATATCTGCAAAAATACAATTGTGAAACAGAAAAATTTCAATGGAAGATTATTTTTCGGACGCAGCCGTTGCATTGTTAGGTTAGGTACGATTTCGGTACGGGGGTTTTTTTTTTGGTGAACTCACAACAATTAACATGCTAAAAGCTGTTCAAAAGAGAGGTTGGGGGGGGGGGTTTCAAGAAGGGGGGTGGAGGGAAGATTAAGTACAACTTATTTGGCAGAACATTACGCTACAAAACCATTGATAAATGTCCAACTTACACGCACAATCATTTTGAAATGGTTATTAGTTATAAGAGTATATAGTAGAACACACTTTTTCGGCTACGTTATTAATATTATTAACACATTAAGGCAAATTAGTCATGCACGGTGGATATTTTATATTAATAGGAAAAACAATAAGCAATCAGACTTTTGATATCATACAATTCAATTTAATGTTCAGATGCGTAAAAGAGTTTAGGAAATGTACGTATGTATAAATAGCGTAGGAAATATTTTATTCCATTTAATTACTTTCCAAAATATGTACATGATTATAGTATAATTTCGAAAACAGCTGATGATTATAAATTGAGCAAAAAAACTATTAACTACAATTTTTTTTAAATGTTAGCCTGTTCTGGGGTTCATACCCACGATACTGCGATTGTAAGACGAAATAAGCCAACCGCTCATCCACCAGAGTCACTGTTTTTTTATACAATACCTTCAACTATTTATTAGCTACAACAAGCTATGTTTATTCAACACTTTCATCTACGTATGGGCGATCCCTACTTTCAACTATGACGGTGGTGACCTACAAATTCATTGCTGTCCTACTAAAATTATTAGCATGGATGACCAGTTGGTTAGGCCTTTTTCTTTTTGCGCGGGAGTCCGTGGTTCAAGCCCTAGCGGCGGCACCACAACAAGTTTTTTTTATTTTTTTTTTAATTGTTGTCTACTTTTTTCATTAAACAGAACAACCTTAAGCTTATGAAGAAAATCCAAGATGATGACGGGAAAATAAATAAATGTAGAAAAATGCAGCAAATTCATTTCAATAATATCCATTATTATTGAAGACCGTAAAATTTTACAAAGAGTAGTGTGAAATTTTAACCATTCAAGTTCAAGACGCACATATTTTCTTTCCCTTCATGCGTTTTCTCAAGTATTAAGCACACGTATGATGACCGAATCATATAAAACCTTTCATCTCTTGCATTTTGATGTTTTTTGAATTTACAAATCAAAAGTTTTACTAAAAAAAGGTATACATTTCGTGCTATAAGTAGTACACATTTTGTACCTAATTTTTCTAAATATTCTGTTCGCGCAAAATACCCATTGAGTAACTGAGTAAATGAGTGTATGTAGAAAAGTAGCCCAGTTGAAGAGATCGTGGAGTTTATGAACACACCAAATTAGTTTTGTTTTTGTTCATCCTTGAAAAATATTTGTATCTTTTTGTTATTCAAATAACTTTCGAACACCCATAATCCACTCTTTTCTAACTAAATTGGTTCCATTTTTATAGACAAATACGTAATTCGGCAGTCTCCCTCAGCCAAAGGCCGGTTCTGCTCTTCATTTGTTTTCACATCGTAGTTTCCCTTATGAAATTGAATTTTCAATATTAACTTTAATGGCCCACTTAAGCTCCTTTAAGTGTCTTCGTTTGGCTGATGAGAAAGTGCAAACCATATCATTTCTACTGCGTCAGATTTTTGTTGTAAAGCAACTGAGAATAAATAAAAAAGAAGGGGAAAACCTTCCACATCGTTGCTTTTGATTTGATCATACTACTCTATGAGAGCATGGAATTTGTAGGAACCCAATTTTTAACATTTGCACCATCACAAGCAATTGTTTCACACAGATGCATTTTCGTTTGCCAGGCAAAGGAGTTCAACTAAAACAACATTCTGCCATGAGATAGTGATTTAGTATTCCAAGTATTTAATGTAATACCCTTGCTTACTGATAGAGTACAAACGTAACATTTTAAGTGCCAAACCAACCCCCCCTCCCTCCCGGAGTACATTAGGCTCACAAATTGCTATTTGAAATACAAAATGTAAACTTTAAAGTAATGATAAGATGCACTTTTTAAATATACACAACTGCAAGTACATTTTTTGAATTGCAGATGCGAACAAAATAAATTATGAAACGAATAATACATGGATTGCTAGGAACAAGAAACAACACAAAGAAGACGGCTCCAAATATGAATTTCATTGTTGTCATGAATGGGTTCTTTTTTTTTTTCAGTTGTCATTCTCTATTTTTTTGTTGTTGTGTTTGTTGTTGTTGTTGTACTATTTTGCAATCGCTTCATAGAGAATGAAGAAAACAAAAATAGAAACGCTTTTGTCATAATGGCGGAAATTAAATTTGTAAAAAGGTCACGACTCTGCTTGCTTGTTGCAGCAATGCGCTGTTGCTGCATCATATTATGGAAATGTCAGAGATTGCTCGCAAGAAGGATAAGCGTAATTCTCGGCTAATGCTATCGCTGAGCATAATAAGTAATGAGTATCATCAGCATTTGGCTTTTCCGTTGTTTCTTTTCTCACTATTTTTCGAAATTTTGAGTAATTAAAATAATTTATTTTGAAACTTTCTACATCGTTTATCCGGCACACAAATTCTCACCACTTTTCTACTTCTAAACGCCCTTCACACATGCCGAAAGGACTACAAAAGTTGTGTGAAACTATGTCGTTTTCCGCAACATTTATTCTCACATCTTTTCATCTGGCAAGGTGGAAGATGAAAGAAAAGTCTGGCACAAAACTAATTTCATATGAAAAGCACATAAAATATTGCAACACAAGATGGCGAGTAAGGATACGTGTTAGGGATCACCAACTAACGACCCTATTATGTACATGAAAATCAGTCAGTCAGGGAGTTTCCCTTACAGCTATGATTAGCCAACTTCTAAATTGTTTTTCATATAATGGCTTCTTTTCCTATAGATTTTATAATTACATAAAAATAAAACTTTTGTTGTAAATATAAGAGAGGGAAATTGTAAAAAAAAAAGGTATGCTAAGGTTTCAGTAGTAAATGTAGCATATGTCTAAGCAAACTTAAATTAAACGTAAATCTGAATTCATATACATATCAATCGTCAAGTGCTGCAATGTGTTTAATGTCTACAGTATTTTCACAAATAAAATAAAAATTAACAAGTGTTCACTTAACACATTTGTGCTCTCAACCATTCACCATAAGTAGCAGTACGTAAGAGAGAAGAGAACATTTAATTAAAAAAAATAATTTAAAATTCTTGTTCAAAAAGTTTATCAAACTAAATGTGTCATGCCTAATCCCAAAAGTAAGCAGGAGGATAGTTTATCTATAAATTCGAAATTATTTAAATTCACCGGAAGGCCATTCTGTGACATTCTAATTCAGGCTTAATGTTACGAGATGCTCTTGAGTAGGAACAAGTACAGAGATGCAGGCAATAAAATTTACAGGGAGTCAAAAATGTTCTTCAAAAAAGTCCCATAAATAAGGAATTTAGAGAATAAACATGTTTTACAAAAATATTCTTAGTAAAATTTTCCTATAGGTCGCTAGTTTTAAAAGAGTACTTGATAGTGCATTTGGGAACAAATGAAAGTACAAAGAGGAGGGCCTACAAAAAAATGTCTATACTCTTTAAAAGAATACGTCTGGTAACCCTTAATTCAGCTGTAACTGAGACCATATTCGCTAACCTATTTTTTTTTGCAATTCCTATGAAGATATTACTGACACTCATTCAGCGAAGCCCCTTGAAGTTATATCAAAGTAATGGACGAGCATTCCATAATCCGACAATTAAAAATTTCAACATATTGTCTGAATGGAAACATCCTACTATTCTTTGCTATTTTTAACAGGCTTTGGTAGATCTACAACGAGCTGCTCGCTATAATTAACTGATGACGGGTTATGTATAACTGTCCGGCAAAACATCGTAATGAAAAAATGTTCGTAAGCTAGCCAGTTTAAATGGTTTTTCTGTGAGCTTCACTTCATTTCATGCAGTTACGTTGAATTCTGTTTTTTCCTTTCTGAACTGCAAAGCATTTCAACGATGAAATGAAATTATTTCCGGAAAAAAGTTTGTTATTATGTTTTACGGGGTTCTGTTTATGCCGAATTCGTATGGCGACTTGAAAACCTTCATTATTCTCGTAATTTTCACATTGATTGTTGAGAGATTAGAGTCTTACACGGAAAATTTCTTATGTTTGAGTCATGAGCATGGCGGTGAAATTTCCCAATCCCAAGGGAATTAAAAATCGCACATATATAGTTTTTCTTCATAACTGGCAACACTGCCAGTAATGTCTGTTTGGGGAAATGTATTATACCAGTAGATTGTGGGATTATGGCATCAAGGTGGCATACTTTTCTCGTTTTCGTACTAAATTGGAGTTCATAACCTTTTATGGCTATAATCCCTCTACGAAATTTAAAATTCATTCTGGCAAGTCATAGAAGATTTACTTTTCTTCTTCAGTCAAGTCCACTGCTGTGGACATCGAGACAACAAGGCTTTCTTTCTTTGATTGGCCAATTGCGTCTTTATAAACAAATAAATCACAGGAACTGATTGACAAGGACCCTCTGAACCAGACCTTTCAGCTATAACTGAAGCCGTCGATTAGTTGAAATGTTGAACTTAAGTCGTTCATTGCCACCAACCAGGTAAGTACCAAGAACAATTCAATTGTCTGCTGGAACGAAAGCAAAGGTCAACAACTGCTTGGGTCTCGTGCCCAATTGAACGATACAATGGATCCGTCCGTCGTTCGTCACGTGGAGCATGGCGCAATGAACCTGTTGAATATTTTCAAAATGAACCTTTGACACGGCAAACACGCAACGCTTAGCCGCCTAGACATCGGCATAACATTGGCGCTTTGAAGAATGTGGAACGCTTGAGCAATGAAAAGGAGTTGAAAGTTATTAAGGAGTTGAAAATTATTAGGGGTACAAGTGTAGAGTGGAGTAGTGGGGTGAAAACAAACAAATTTTAAATACTGGGCGCAACAGGTCTGAGGAAGCAGCACGTCTGTTGGAAACGGACATACGGATTACCTAAACTATGGTTGGGGAATTTCAAATATACGCCAACTAAACGAGCATTACACACGCACACACATATGCAGTAGTGACGGTGAGTAATGCGATCCACTCACCTTTGCGGTCCATGACGGATATGGTGTCCGGCATGTTTGTCGTTATCGGTATCTGGTGGCTCGTTATAAAATTACTAATGGAATAGTCTGTAAATGTATTAGTTTAGGGGCGAGTGTGTGTGTGTGTGTGTGTGTGTGTGTATGTATGTATGTATGTGTGAGTTCCTTTATACTATTTACAAGCAATGGTCACGCAAATCGGCCTTTAAGGAATTTACATGTATGCAGTGCGTGTGTTTATTCGTGTGAGTGTATGCGTGTGTCCTGCTTTGATTTGTGGCTTAATTTGCGCACTGGTCAACAAATATGCTCTCGAATACCCCCAAGCGCAATTAGCCAGTAGAGAATGTTGACTGCTGATGAGTTATGATCCCTCTGGCACGACCAAGTCGATGGTATCTGTCTGCTATGCAACTCGATTTGGCGCGAAATTCAAATTTCAATTTATTCGAAACGATTTGCCAAAACGTTTTTGTTATTTTTGTCGAAAATGAGCCGGTGTCGTTGTCGCGCGTATACTGCAAAGAAAATACATACACGATTTTCTTAGCTTATCCCCTTTGTCTCATTGGCAGCGGTGGCATTTACCTTCTGTTTCTGTTTTCAACACCGAATTTTCCTTTTCCTTTCCTTTTCTTTTCTTTCTTTTCTTTTTTTTTTTGTTGTGTTTATTTTGAACACAGTAAGGAATTGCAAAAGATGTGTTAGTTTCTATTCGTTATTTCTTTTCTCTAATTTTTCTCGGTTTCCTTATTGAGCACACATGAGCCCGGCTAGAATCACTGCCACCACACCACAACTACTTCGAAATAACGTCTAAGTTCTGACTGCTTTCCCGGTTTGAGGTCCTGCTGCTGCTGCACCAACGAAACAACTGAGTTCGGTTTTTGCATCCGCATATCCTTTATATGAATAATTCAGAGGCAAGCGTTTTCCACGCTCGCGAAGCACACAAAAGCGTACTGCTTCTTCTTCCTCCACAGTTGTTCGTTTTCGACATCGTGTCAATTTCATAAACGAATTTAACGATGAAAGGAGACCACCAGCAGCACTAGCACCAGCACCAGCACCAACACAAGCCAGATGCCACGCACGAAAGCTTCAGTTGGTAGTCATGTTGCTGTTATTGCTGTTGTTGTTGGTTGGTGTGATGACAACGTCAACGATTCTCTTCTCTTTTGTGTGGCCAAGTGTTTTTTTCGGCTTTTGTTTTGGTTTTGTGTTTTCACTGTTTTGGCTTTTTGTTTGTGTAAAGTTTTTCGCAAAATGCAATTGTATTCCGATTCCTTCTCAGCGCATTGCACTGACCTTGCGCACTACGGCATGCGTTCGGCGGAGTGACGGAAGTTTCTCCCCCACTCCGAAAATGGAGAATTATGAAAGCTCGTTTTTGATTTCAATTTGCATGCGTAAATTAAAAGTTATTAAAGCTTTTTGCGTACGAAGAAGCGTTAGTGGTAAAGCTCGAAATGAGGATAGAGCCGAATGAATTAAAGAGCGCAAGCTTTAAGCATCAAAACGGATTTTATTTGAAAGCCTTGCCAGTGTTAAGACTTCCGGTTGAAGAAAAATGTAGTAGATTAGGGAAGAGAAATTAGTAATTTCTGTAATTTCAAATTACATTTGAAAAAATTTGTCTTTAGTGAAAGGAAAAAAAATCCTAGAAAATTCTTCTAAAAGTAGAAAAAACGTTTTCATGGATTCATGACATTTTTCGATAGAAAAAAAAACCATCTTGTCAAAATGTATATAAAAATATTTATACAAAATTTGTAAAAAAAAAAAAAACAAGGTTTTTTAAACTATTTGCTTTTTTAGCTTAGTACACTCAAAGAATTAATGTGTTTGAGAAGTATTAAAAATTTGCAGCAATCACGCCTTAAAATGTATTTATGATTATTTTTGTGTTTATAGATAACAATTACCTTTCCTGCAAACTATTCTCTCCGTGTATTGTAAATTAAACAAACTATCAACCCTGTTGGGAAATGTGTATTGCGTGGGAAATCAACTCTGTCTGGCTGGCACATTCCATTTCCCGCTCACAATACGCACGTTCTGCGTAGTTCTCTTAAATCCTCTGTGAATCATAAATTATGAGAATTTTCAGTCGGACTGAAGCCAGGTGCCAGGTGAACAAAGAGTTTATTTATGACAACTAAATGCGATTTTAATCAGAGGATATCACCGAGTAGGAAATTTTATTGCCATGTTTCAGTAACGTATATCCGCATGATTCCACAAGGGAATTACCAGACAGTGGCACACTTATTTAATTAAAATGTGAAATGATTTGGAAAAGTGTGACTGTTGAGCTGATCCTGTCAAATAAATCGTTGTTATAGAGGACATTTGTTGTGTGCCATTTATTTTTTGATATTTCACACGATATTTGGATATATTTTGAGTCAAAAAATTTGGTATTCCACGCCTATCTCCCATACAAAATGGAATGGGTATGAAAAAAATGGTAATGTACCGGAAAAAAAAAATTTGGAAACAGAATCAAATTAAATAAAAATATTTAAAAAATTACGGATAAACTATAGAAAAACCATTTAAAATTTATATCATACTTGTATGTGCAACAGGGTATCTTAGTTACGGTCTGACAAAAGAATGACCAAAGATTGTTCTCTTACTAGTTTTTCTTTTAGTCTTTAATTTCAGTCGGCCTTTTTTCTACTGCAGATCCTAATTTTTTGCCCAAAAATTCATCGGAAAATGCACGAAAAAACATGTTTGCACATTCCATCATTTTACGGTGCTTTGTCATTCAGTGCCTAGTCGTATCTGTTATAATCGTATGTGTTATAATGACAAAAGTTGCGATTACGCTAGAGTACATATCATAGACTTAAGCGACAGATAACAGCTTCAGACAGCTCCCTTATCGAAAATTGTGGTGTACCTGGATATGCTTAAAGAACATAAATCGATTTTTAACGGTGACTTACTGACTTTTCACTAAGAAGGACTCGTGCCTGGATCTGCCCTTTACTTAAGTACCTTAATGTGCATTCAGACGATTGCCTTAAACAAGTAAATGTCACCCATATACGTTCGGAAACCAAGAATAATTATTTCGTTTTAAATAAGTAAGTACTAAAATTTTAAATTATATTTCTAGCTAATTTAATGGAAAAGACAAACAAAATTTATCTTTCTCACTTTATTGTTTTATTAGGCAAAGGAATTTATCTGGTATCACATAAAAACAAGTCAAACCATTTGAGTTTTATGTGCCATTTTCCTTCACGTCAAATCCTCAAAATCATTTGTTTAAGTACCTTCAGTCTGAAAATGACTCCACCAAACAATAGCCGAGAATTGCGAACGAAACAAAATGTTTGGGCGATCTCGGAGATAACACCAACAAAAAAACAACAAAAATAACTAAAACAACTAGAAAAAAAACCAAAATATGAACGAACGAAAGATGTGCAACGAAACGACAAGAAAAGTGACAATGAGCAAATGATGACGGCAATGATGTCACACCAACGACAACAACGAATCAGTGGACAATTCACCGAAGCACGTACGGTATTTACGCCAGAATTGTGTCAGAAGGAAGAGAGCGATGAGGAAAAGGAAAAACGTAGGAAACCGAAGCAACGAACAGCAATTCTTTTGTCAAGCAACACATCAACAAAAAATATACACACACACACACACACAGAGACAATCAGAGCTGGGAGATACAAACAGATATAGTCGCATGACAGACGACATGTTTAAACTTTGCTGCGAGTGTTTTTGCGCTTCAAAGGACTTTGAACCATGCACAGCGATATGACGGAAACATCCGGTGGCAATGTGCGAGGCCGGATGCTGAAGCCAGCCTCGTGTTTGCCACTGGTATTGGTAGGTATTGGTGAGGTGTTGCTATTGGTATTGTTGCTGTGTGTGAGCGAGTGCGCGGTCTGTGAACATACCAACGCCGTTATATTCTAAATGGCTTCATGCAACTTATTTGTGTACGTGTTTGTTGTACGTTTTGGGCCCGGGACTGCTGGCAGAGACGAATGCAAGGGGGGGGGGGGGGGGGAGTTAGCGCAAATGTCTCGCAAAACAAGCAAACAGCAAACAACGGAAGTGAAGTGTGTGTGCTCAGTCGTGTGCTCACACAATTACGCCAATTCAATATGGCAGCCACCCGTCGTTGCCGTTGTCGTCGCTGTCGCTGTCGTCAGGCAGCTGGGCGTTTTGTATGCCACTGGGTCTCAGCGGTTGTGATAATTGTTGTCATTTGCGCCCTTAACGCGGAATTGTTGGAGTGCCAACGACGGCAAGGAAATCCCGCATTTTGTTGTTTTTGCGTTTTGTCAAGTGGTTTCTCGTTTCTTGTTTTTCTTTTTTGTTTGTTCTGGTTTTGGTTATTTTTAATTCACTTTCATTTGCGGCATTTGTGGTATTTGTGGCGCTGTTGTCATCTATCAGCGGGTAAATAAATTACAATTACGAATTTGAATCGGTTTGTGGCTCAACGAAAAAAATCTCAGTGGCCTTGCGCAATTAAATGTTACTCATACGCCACCAACCGAGTCTTCTTTACCGTCTGACGCCAGTTCGGCATTAATCATACGCCACGTGCGCGCCATAAAGTCGCATTATTCCGCAGTTAACCGAAATGAAATCGTAAAACATTTTGTTTGTTTTTGCAATTCTTTCACTCTACGTCTTCTTCGTTTCCACACTGTGTGTTTTCTTGTGGGTCAAGTTGAACTCATTAAATATTTAATATTAACTTGAGCAATTTATGAGATGGCGTTAAATCTGAGATGTGTTTCTTTTGCGTTCTATTGCCTCCGGATGTTCTCTTCGGTGGGTGTGTAAAATATATAAATTTTTCATGAAAAAAAAAACATGAACAAATTACTACTGAACAAGCACTGAGCAAATTTGCTTTATATGGGACATGAACGGACGAAAAAAATCACATGGACTTTGGCAAATGGCACTTTCCGTTATAATAATGTTGAATTCAGACAAGGCGCAAAATTGAACTATTTTTCTTTCAGTGAAAGATTAAAGAAGCAACTCTTTAATCTACGTTGCGGATTTAAACTTTTCATTAGCTGTGAAATATTTATGTTTTAAAAATTTTAGACTAACTTTCGTCGTATGAGAAACCAATGTGAACCGCATTCACTGCATTCATCAACGAATGTCAAAGGTTCAACAGAAAACCCAGAAAAGTTTCAACAAAGCCTGTCAAACGAAAAGTTTTATTACATCACATGAAATGGCTTAAATTGAAGTGAGTGAGGGTTGCACAATTTGGTTAGTTTTGTAAATAAACCCATTAAAACGAATTAAAAAAAGTTGAAGTACCCTGCACATACATACGAGCGAGATACCAGGACAATTCGAGAATTTTATGAGCATTTAATGATCATTTTCACTTCCTTCCCGTTCCATTTCAAAATTTGGTTCCATTTTCATTCCCTTCTCGTTTCATTTCCAAGTTTTTTTTTCAATTCAATTTTGTTCCGAACCATTTCCATTTACATTCCCATTCCCTTCCCAACATAATTTCCAAACAAATAAGAGAAAGTGTCCAAATCGGTTCAGTACTTCACGAAGTATCAAAATCCACTTCAACTACAAAAGAGAAGAGAAGAATGGAAACCTGAGAATGTACATTGTACACTGAATTGTCGTTGAAAAGCATTCACTTTGCAACGATTCAAATAAACCCGAACACTTAACTTGTTTCAGAACCACAAGTTTTCCCACTTAGTTCAGAGTTGCTGTGAACCACGCGTCTCTGTTACACGAAAAACTTGCCGTAAACGAAACTAGACTATGACACTAGTCAGAATGCTGTTACCACCGTAAGAGTATACGAAACCAGCAGTCCATGTGCCAACATAGCCGCCAATCCCAAAATACAATAAAAGTTAAACAAGTTGAATGAAAGTATGAACTTCTGTTCGTAAAAGTTGCGGTGAAAAATTTGTCAAACAGAAAATGGAAAAAAAACACACTTTCATTAAAATAGCTCGCATTCAACTCAAATGCAATTTCCCAAATGGACCATATCGAAAGTTGAACATTTTGACAATTTATTTAATTGAAAGAATTTAATCATATTTGATGGAAAAAAACTTTCGACTATTTATTTAATTGAAAGTATTTAATAACATTCGATGGGGAAATGCCACTGTAAAATAATTGCATAGATAAAATGTGAAAGTATAATATGGCAGGACATATAAGTGCACTTCGAGGTCGTTAAGCACTCAAACTTTCTTTAATTAAAGCATTTACTGCGATTGCAACGTTCTATGAACTTTTGAAAAGTTATTTTCCCACATGCTTTTGCCCATTAAGGCCTCTTGCATTTACTTTGCTTATAAACCAAGCATAATTAAAACTTTCCGGCAAGTCAACGCTCAAAAATAGCGAACGGAGCTCCCAAAGTGCAATTAAAAATGCCTTTAAGTGTGAGGCGGTCGTAAGCAGCAAATATTTACAATCGATTTCCATAACATGAGAAAATGGGTGTATTTTCATTAAAAACAATTCATCAGAAAGATTAAAGACGAAAAAAAAAGAGACAAGCAGAAACACACACTTACACACACACTCACACACCCAGTCACTCTCAGACAATACGCATATGATGTGTGGCAAAGGAAGCTGCTGTCGCTGTCGAGTACTGCGCTGAACAACAGACACCGCCAAGTCGTTGTTCATTTTTTCATACCCAATACCAGCGCTGCGGTTGCACAATTTAATATCGCCTTATCACGATGTGGTGCGACTTTTTTTCCCTTTCTCTCTCTACATAATGATGGGACAGCGGCAGAAGGCGATATGTCCCGAAGCCTTTTAGTACGAACAATAACACTGCAAAGAAGATTTATGAAGATGACACAACAAAGTGGAAGAGTGTAAAAGAGAAATGTGGTTGGAAACTTTTCCTTGGGGTGCGGATGTTATTTGAAAATTCATTTTTACCTTCACAATTATGCAATTAAAGTCTTGTCAATTGGTAATTGATTGTTGTTTGAGAAAATCACTCATACGCTCTGTTGGGCGAAATTGATTTAATTCCTATTAATGGGAAAAGCGGGGACTTATGCAAAATGTATTGAGTAAATTCAACTGCGTTTTCACTGGTAAATAAATTATCAATTAAAGTGCTTGCTTGTGGCACTAATTTGACACAATTCAAATGAAGCAATGTTTTCAATTAAAATTAAATTCCAGAAAATGTATTTTTTTTCAGCATCACCACTTTTTACAATAGAAAACCAATTAGGATAGTGCAGACATTTACGAAAACTTTCATGGCTATGCTTTTGATGCCTGCACAAAGTTGAGCAAATATAATCACCACACCAAACATAACTCATATTCATTGCAAATTTCAACACACGCCGTATTGCAAATGAACGATAGAGAGTGTCCGAGAGAAGAAAAAATAGCCCTGCTAAGGTTAGGTTAGGCTAAAAAGGCTGTTTGCTGTTGTCAGCAAACTCACCCAGAGGCCGTAGGCCCATTGTAATGCCTTTATTATACGGATCCGAACCGTTAGCCCTACTAAAGTTATGACCAAAAAATTGTGTCATTTTAGGCATACAAGTAGTTCAAACACGATCATTGTTAGATATATTTGGTTCATATGCTGGACATTGAACTTCATTCGTAACTTTAACTGTACGAACGATGTTATTGTGTAATTTCTTTTTCCATTTAAAGTTCCAAGAACCAAAAACCAGCAATTACAAAAAAATACCCTACATCAGTTTCTCATCAGTTTCTTATATTTTCAGAGTTGTTAAGTACACGAATGTGTAATTAGTTTATTCGGGTCACTGCTAGTTTTGTATAAAATGCCCTTCTGCAAAATGTTAGTCATCATAACATTAAATTTGTTGTACCGTGTTAGGAAAGCAAACTGTAAACTGTATGCCTCTGGGAATCAGGAAGAAACCAAATGAAAACAATTGTGCAATATTTGATGAGCTTCGTCCGCCACAGAGTCAAGTTTCGTAGGAAATATAATGGAATGGAAAAATCGAAAGATAATTGAAAATTATTGACCGTTTTGAATTGGAAATTCAATCTGATGATGCCTTCTCTGTTGGTTGATTGTACTGGGAAAACTAGCTACGGCTGGAACTTGAAACTAAGAATTCATTGACAGGCAAAACTACTCTTGATTGACGAGTTCAATCACTAACGGGCAATTTATCAGCAAGGCTGCCCCTTCCTCATTGTTGAGTCTAATAAATTCAAGTGGATGTAATTTCCGCTGAACTGCGGCATAATCCATGTACGAATTAAAATAAAATGATAGTTTGATTCATGCAAATGCTTCATTCACAATGTATTTAATATGATTAAATGAAATATTTGTATTCATATGCAAGTAGTTGAATGGAAAGCGACCCCGCTTTTTGGCAAAAGTTATTTTAATTTACTTTTCATGCAGTATTTGAGGCCCGTTAATTGCTTTAAAATGATTAAATACAATAAAATAAAAGTACCATATGCTTGCTCGGATGCAGCAGCATGGCACAAATCGAATTTCGTTGGAAACAACGCAGTGAAAAGTTTTTACTCAATTAATTGGAGCAACAGTCGCGGCGCGGCGCGGCACCTGCAGCGCAATGCATGACGGGCATATTAAATATAACTTTTAAGTTGTGTGTGCATTTGCATATGTTCAATATGCAATGAGTGCGTTGGGCAAATTTTCTTGCCAGCGAATATCTATTACGAAAAAATTTTAATTCGATTTTACGATTTTATGCTTTTATCAGCAGTACATAGCGAATTCCAATTTTTGAAATTCGACAAGCCTCGACGCTCTCCACTAGCATCAATACATTTCTAAATGTCAAAATATTCAACTGAATTTATCAATTTTTTTTTCTACTCTAACCACAGTCGATAAGACCCAAAAGAAAAGCAAATTGCAATTGGATTTTTGCCTTTTAATTCCTCCGCCAGACATTATGGAAAACAATTCGAATGAACTGTAATATTCAAATGTCCCTGTTCAGTTTTTAATCCATATTCAGCTATGTTCGGGGTACGAGTATAACGAAGTCAATGGCATATGGCTTTTAAACCCCTCCAGAATGTGTGTGTATTGCGTATGGTGTGGATGCGAGGACAGTGTGTGTGTGTGATTGTGTGTGTTTGTGTGTGTGTGTTTGTCTGCAATTGTCAGAATGTGGTTGGGTTAACATGAGTAATATGAACGACAGGATATGGCCACAAGATAAAGTGTATGAATACAATTAGACTAACACGACTTCCGTTGGCGTACGCAGGAAGTGCATATCACTGCAATTAAAAGTTCGCATCGCCAAGCTCGGTTGCGTGGCACTGCCAGTTGGTAAAGTGCGCCTACACAACCCTACGGGAACCGGTTTTCTAAGCGGCTACTCTTTAACATTACTCTGTCATAGGAGATAGGAGGCGCAAGTCAACTAAGAGCAAGGTGGCAGTTCGACGGCGTTCTGGTATCGCTTTTTTCTATCGCGTTCGTTCGACTCATGTAGCGTACCGCTTTAGCCGACTGGCCCTATAATCAGGTTTGTTTTCCCGTCGGGAATCTACAGCCCACCCACACGGAGTATTCCAATGCGGTTCAACAATTATTTGATTTTTACTATTTTTTTTTTTACTATTTCTGCTCAATACAGTTTATTTTGCATGCCAAGCAATGGCCTCCACTAGTCTAACCCTTGCCTCAATCAGCCGCACATGCAATCAGAGATAAACATTTTACAATCTAATTACCTGCGCAATCCAGGCAAATCCTAACTACGGCAAAAAGGCAATTTTTTTCAAAAATCCATGCTACACTCATAATTTTATACTTTTTGCAATTAAATAATTTTACGTTCAAAGCCAACTACAACAAATCTAAAGCTTACAATCATTACAATTTGTATTAACTATACCAAATATATTATAGCGATTTTTGACAATTTAATAGAAAATCATTTCAATAAAATGATAAAATTCAATGCCAAATCTCTGAACTCTACTGAAAAATCATGAACAAAAATGTATTTATCACATTTTGACTAATTTCTTTGAGTGTTAAGCAAAAAAAAAAAAACTGGGGTAGCACCTAAAATGCACTTTACCTCGACTGCAGATGGTCGAACCGGAACCGGTGCGGTCCGGTCTCCGTGAGATGCTCTCACGATGACTGCTACTGCTGCCTGGTATGGGTACGGCTGCGTGCTTTGCATGGCGTGTGTGCGCTTGTTGGTGCTGAGTGTGATGGTGTGGGTGCTGATGATGTTGTTGGTGGTGGCCAGTTGGAGGACCCATGGTGCTCGTCGTTTGCCACAAACTGTCTGTGCGGTCCGATATGGTGAGGCCGTTTGAAATTTCACCCAAACTCTATTTGTGTGGCTTTTAGCGTGCTTTTTTTTAGTTGGTTTTTGTGCTATTGTGTTGTGTTGGTTAGTTTGGAATCCTTCTTTTTTTTTCTCTTATTTTTTCAAATTAAATATTAAATACTATCGCATGTTGCTTTCCGTCTATGAAATTTAATGAAACTATTGTGCTGTGTTGGTTTTGAATATTTAATGGATGTTGTGCGATGTTTTAGTTTAATTTCACTTCCTGGTATTCGTTGTCGTAATTATACAGTTTCAAAATTACAGCCCACTGCATTTCATTAGAGAAATGTTTTGAGCCGACATGTACTTACGCATACACCATACAAGCAAATTACCATATAAATAAAATTAAATTAAATTTCAAATTGCCACAATTTGACGGGACATCGAATTTCACACATATTCGTTGAAAAACTATTTCGTAATTTTAAACTAAATTTTTTCTAGTACGGAGAGCACACAACATGTACATTTGCAATAGATTAAAAAGTAAGTTTTATAACCACCAGGAAGAAAGTTCAAAAATATGTTTTAGGTTAATTTTTCCGGATAGGTAGCTACAAAGCGAGATAATATTCATTCGAAAGATGTTGATTAGACCTTTCCAATGATACCAATATCGATACTATAAAATGTGTCTCCGAGTACATGAAATAGCTTTATACGCAGAAAAAAAATAATATTAATATTTTCGAGTCTGAAAACTTACATGTTGGAAAAAGATAGATACAAAATTGATTAAAATAAATACATTCAATAATTGCAAAGCCTGTATAATTCTAAACAAAACAGATTCTTGCAATCGCTGCTCCATCTTGCTTCAGCCATGAGATATAGCCATTCGAAGTTAACCCAGCAAACACAGACTCAAACATTTGAGAAAAACTCTTTTTCTTAGGTCGATAACTAATGTGATTCTCCACTCGACATCAAAGTTTTTTCTCTAATGTTTGAAACCGAGTCGTAATCTGTACCTTTTTATTTTGTTTAGTTTAAAAAAAGTATCTCTACTTATCAAATATGCAATAAAAACAAAACAACAATTTTAAAATTAATTAATTCACTTTCACATTTGTTTATTTGAAGTCGATTTGAGAATTAACATTTGAAACCGAACCGTGAACTAACTACCCTTTTTATTGAGAAAGCTATGATTCACGAGTCGGTATCGACTCGGTTTCAAACGTTTGACATTAGAGAAAAACCATTGATACCGAGTCGTTCTCGATTCGATATCAAACCAAAATGTTAGCTGGGAAAGACCTAAAAAATTGAATTTTCTTTGATCAAACGAACTTTTATTTTTTTTTCAGCTGTTATTTAATTATCTAGAGAATTTCATCAAAATCGGAGAGGTAAAGTGAAAATGCCTTGTTGATTCGACATTTGTATTTGTAATTGAAATTTACAGGTCTGAAAAAAAGTATGATATGCTGGTAACTTTAACAAGTCCTTTTAGTGTATCACTAGTATGACTAGTAGAATCCGAAAATACAAAAAAAAGAACTAAAAATTAATTTTTTTGCATAGTATTTTTTTTCCTCAATTATATTTTTGATGCTAATTTGCTAAGTGAAATAGTTAAAGAGAGAGCAAGAAACAAATGCTTTATATTGAAAATTATCAAAAGACTATTGTTCTGCAATAGTGGACCTAACCGAAAGGCAGACAGTGGAATAAGCAGACAAAATTTCACTATTTTCATTAATTAATTAATCAAAAGTACTGAAAACACTGGTGGACAGTTCTTTTGTTAAATGATAAAACTTGGTTGTTTCTTATGTATTTTGCCACGCTAAATCTGAAAAAACCATGAAATTTTTCCAGAACGCATTATTTTTCCGCAAACGTCAAAAATGCACTTTTTGTGCTTTTCATACTCTAACTGTTAAGTGGATACATTGATTCTAAATTTTAAAAGATTTTCAAAGAAAATTGACAGCTCTTCAACTTTGTTGAACATAATTTTTTTGTATATTTTATGATTTTTGAGCTCTTCAAATGCAAAAAATAAGAAAAAATTTTTAATTTTTGCACTTTAAAAATTACGGAATTTTTTCTAATGGAAGGAAACTATTTTTTGTTACATGATAGACTTGATGGACAAATTCTTATGTATTTTTTCACGCTGAGTCAATGTATCCATTTTAAAGTTACAGTATAAAAACCACAAAAATGGCATGGTTATTTTCGGATTCAGCGTGGCAAAACACATAAGAATTTGTCCAACTCTATTTAACACACAAAAAGTTCAGTTTTGTCGACCAGTGAAATTAATGGATTGTTTACATAACCATTTTTGATTCAGTACTTTCTGTAATGAGCGAAATTATATTTGAATATTTAATTAATAAAATTAAGTTAATCGATTAAACAATACCTAAAGCACTTTAAAATGTATTTCTTTTATACAGCTTTCAGAACAATTCCCCTCATTCTAACGTGATTCGAGAATGATCTCAGAACTTTGGGTAACCATTTCAAGCAAACTACTTAGCTCCATAATTTATACCAAAACTTAGTTGGAAACAGCCTTTGTTTATTAAAGTTCATAAATGCAAATAAATAAATGCCAACAACAACAACAAATTTCACTCATCCTGTTAACACAATTCGTACATATGAAAACTTTGGCACTTGTGCCAGACTGCGGAGTAATACTCATCGAGGCAAGTTTATTCGTAAATAAATTTAGTTGAACACCAACGAGCTAGCGAACGAACGAACAACTTTAGTGTTTTTAATGAAAAGCACAACTGGGACGCGCGGGCACCAAAACACACACGAGAGGTCCGGTTCCACAATGAAACTCTACTAAATCAACTTGGACGCTCTGACCGCTGTCAGGCTAGAGGCAAACTATGGTGGTAACTATGAAATTATGGTCGCAAGAAATGGTAATGGGACACAACGAATGTATTGATGTGCGTGCTTGTGTCCAACTGTAGGTGTATATGTGTATGTGCTCACATAAATTACAATTGACCACATCGACAGATAGCTCAGTATAGTACGTATGTATGGCTAAGGCGGCTGACAAACCCACCCACTTTATGGGTGGGCGGCCGCTAAAAAAGAAGAGAAAACAAAGCGCCCGCTATTAAATAGTTTTGAATTGAAAATAGACACACACACACAGACACACACAGTCGCACACACATAAAGAAAAGGATACACCGAACTGAACCAACAAAACAAAAGTACACAAATTTCTTCCTTCCTGCCTTCCGCTGTGTCCGAGTTCGAGATCGAAATTACTGTTGCAATCAACGACAGTAGCAAGAAAAAATGGAAAAACCGCACCGGAAAAGGCCCATTTGTAGCCCAAGGATTTCGGTTGAGAACTGAACGGAATGTTCACTTTGTGATACGAGTAGCTTTTTCAAATCAAATCTCATCCCATTTGACAGCGACGAACCCAAAACAAGCAAGGTTTGACTTCAATTTGCATCGTGGCATCATGGCATCATGGCATCATGATGGCAGCGGCGTAATGAAAATAATAATAATGACATTCGAAAGGAGAAAGCCGCATACAATACAATACAAGACAGCTACATATACAAGCGCCCTGATGTATGCTAAGAAGAATTTCAATAATCACAATTGCCACAATACACTAGCGCAGCATTTGTGCGCATGTCAGACGCATTTCATTACAAACCGACCGTTCGTTCATTCGTTCGTTCGTCCTTCCATCCTTCCATCCGTCCGTCCAACCGCCCGCCCGCCCGTCCGTCCGTCCGTCCATCCATCCGCCTGTCTGTCTATTTATTTACTTGTGGTGTACTGGTGTTGGTGGCGCTGCTACTGCTGCTCATGACTCTGTTCACATGGCATTTCCGCTGATAACGTTTCTAGATGTTATTCTTTCATGTGCTTTTATGGGAAATCGACAACAGCGAGTAGAAGAAGAAGAGAAACGGCGAAGGCAACTTGAACGACATCATTGATGACGACGACTACGACATTTCCGCGCATAAAAGTAGGTCATGCTACGGCATGGAACAACTTGAAAATCATCATAGTAAACAATTTCCATACGGTTCAAAAACTCCATAACGACATCCTAAGGGAGTCCGGCAAACACACACTCACTCACACCGAAATACCTACTGTCGAGCAGGAAATACAGTCGCGCATTTAAAATAGATTTCCAGTGTGAATTATTCAATGGCAATATATGCATTAAATTGTCCTCTTCGCTTGTTAACTATTCATAAATATTTCAAGTACACTTTCGTGCGGAGCGTGCTGGCAATGTATTGCATACTTTTGGCTTCCTCACAATGATACGACTTTGAATTGCTGTTTTGACGATTTTTTTCTCTTATGTTTTTAATTTCGTTTGCATATTTTAGTATGATATTTTTGCTTATGTGTTTGAGCTTTTATTTACTTAAATTTAAAACAAAATTGTTTTGCAGTCCTTTCTGCAATGATACGATCTGGATACGCTGACATACATTTTGTAATTGACTTAAAACAAGAATTTCATTTAATTTACTGCAATTACTTTGCGGCCATATGTTTGCCATTTGTGTTGTGGGCACGCTGTTTATTTGTCATTATTGTCATGTGCACTTCAAACTGTACATTTCAGATAGACTACAAATTACCATGCTACGTATGCCCAGGCTAAATTAATTTGTTTATTGCATGCAAGAACAAAATTACATTTTCATTTTGTTTTTTATAAATGAATTTTTAAGTAGTTTAAAAAAGAAGTAGGAGTAAGAGAAGAGACCTATGCGAGTATGAGAACTCCTTTGATTAATTTTGATATACATTTTTCTATAAACATTCAACTTATGACTTTTGTATGACCTTAAAGTAATTAAATGGTTTCAAATTGGTAAACAATCGATAGCTGGTTGTTTTCCTTTTCTTCACTCCAAAGTTCCTTCCATTTGTTTATTATCCATTTGCATTTCGTTACATTTGGTTTAGGGACAAAATTCTTAGGAATTTTTCCTTGTAATGGAGAGAGTGTTTTTTTGAGTGCAGGTATTCTCATCATTACATGGCAATAAGAAGAGTGGTACAAGAGAAACATTTTATGGGAGGGGGTGCATCTGACACCAGTATCTGACACTTCTGAGATTTCAAATTCTTTTGGGTCATAGCGAAATAGCGTTGGCCCTAACAAATAATCACAAATAACCAATTTTATGAATACTAATATCCAGGGCTAATTTTTATATGGATTGGAAAATTTGTTGCATACTTTTTGGGGCCTTAACACCGCACTCGCTAAAAATTTTAAGTTGTAGTTCAATCATTTTGACATTACCGTACACACATGATGTGAAATGCTTAAATACACGCTAAAAAGGTAATTATTAGACTATCGACTGAAAATGTTGGTACCTTCAGCTTTTATTGGCCCCAAAAAATTGGCAATTAATACCCTACAGGGAAAAAAAGCAGTCTGTCCCAATTCTGGCACCTTTATATGAAACCAACCGGCTATTTTAACATTGTCTTTGGAAGGTGTCAGTCGACTAGAATCCAGTTGGCATTTCGACGGTATCGTTTGCTTCTATCGTGTTGGTTGTGGTCTAGAAATCGACGTAGTAGTTTAGCCGACTGACCCCTTCCAATGACAACGCAATGTTAAAGTAGCCAGTTTGTTTCATATAAAGGTGACAGAAGTGGGACAGACTGTTTTCTTTCACGTAGGGTATAAGCCATCATTTTAGCTCGATACTCTTAGTACACAATTTTTCTAATTTCGTCATGTTTTCTTTGCAGTACGATTTGTCAAACCAACTACACACCAGTTCCCCATTCAACTTCCTCCTTTGATTCGAATTTCTTTCCTCTAAGCCATTTTTTCCAGTTCGGGAACAAAAAGAAATCCGAAGTTGATAAATTTGAAAAAATCGCGGACAGATAGAATTTATGACAACAAAGAAAAATTTGAGTCAGCCCAGCCCCGTAAGTATTGTCCTGCCTTGAAAATTGGAAATTGTTGTGAAGTTGTTTTCACCACATTCATAACCAATGTTGTTTGCAGTAGTTTCCAATGGAACTGGGAAGCCATACCTGATGTAGGCAAACTTAATTTAATAGGAGAGCCGCTGCCAACCTTAAATATTTAAAAAAAAAAGTCTCAACTTTTTTCGTTGCTAATTTTAATAGAGCAAATCTTCCTCATTCGGAGCAAGTGATGTGAACCCTTTATGTCCACGACTAAATACCACTAGTTGAATTAAATAATACAATTCAAATCAAGTCGATTTTCTCACAATTTGTATTTTTGAATTTTTCCGAAGGTTTTTCTTTAAAGATCCATAAATCATCTACCCACTTAAAAATCTAAATGTTTTCCGACATAAGGTATGCTTTCCCATAGCACCGCACATATCACATAAAGGTTATCCAGCCTGTCTTCTTCAATAAGAATACAAATGAAATATTTAACATGTGAGAAAATTCACTCCGTACCAAAATTCGTGAGTCTTTTTCCACATGAATTTGTTACTCACGAGTATGGAAAGTTTTTTAATATTTTCAGCTGCTCTAATTTGTATTTTGTTATCCTGCCTTCTCATGCCATTTGAAACCTTAGTTGTCTACATTTCCCCAGCAAGTCATCATGTCTCAGAGCATTCATACGAACATTTCACAATACCCTAACCACCGTTGGGAATATACCAACTATTCGGTAAGTAGAAATGTGAAGTTTAATCAGCTGAGTATTTCTGAAGTCATAACTACATAGAGGGTGTTCGGATGAAGGCAAAGTTGTGTACAATATTACGAGTATAAGTATTCAGTGTTGAAATTCAAAAATTTTTAAGTTTTTTAGTGTAAAAATGTCATACAAAAATTAGAATTAGATAAAATGTGTATTAATTTGAGTAGGCACATTTTACACAATTTATTACACAGGCCAGACATAAAAATATCAAAATATTCAACTCGTTTGCTTCAAAGATCAATATCAAAACGAAAAAAAAAATAGCTCATAGTCAGTTTTCCACTGGTTCTGCTTATACATATACCCTTTAAGAAAATCGAAATTATCTCATCCATAGAAAGGGAAAATTAATATTTTTATTATCCAGAAGAAAAAAAAATGTACCCAAGTTCAAATTTACATAGAAAGTTTTGCAATTGTAAGATGGACTTTGTAAGTGATTGCGTATCGAAAATTAGCTATCTCAAAAGCTATAAATTCAAATTTTGCATTGAATGGAATGTGGAAACATTCAATTTATTGAAAATGTCATTGTGAGGGAGAGAAAATCCCACCAACGGAGTCGTCTCCTTCGGTAAAATTGAATTTTATAACTTTTGCCATAAACTTTCGGAATCTACGGACTTGCATACAAATCACCTCTGAGAAGGGCACACAAACAAGACACGACACGACACACAAACACACGCAAATGCACTGTGCGCACTCAGTTCTCCTTGCAAGTTCAGCCAGAAAAATGGGCCCTCAAGAATCACATTGCATTAAACTAGAATGGAGTCGAAGGAAAATAAAGGAAAGGCGAACGGTGCAGGACGCTACGTTACGGAAGAGGCGGGCTCCAGAAAGTCAAAAGAGAAAAGGAAATGAGAAAGAAAAATATCGAGTATGGCGAAATAGCTGTCATTTATTTTCGGAATTCATAACCAAGTGGAAGTTCTTGCTTCTTTGGTCTTTTGTAATGGAATACTCGAGCACTTTTGTTTACGTCTTCGTCTCCAACGGATGCAAGTGTGGCTGTGTGGCTGTTACGGTGGTGAAAGCAAAAACTTTTTCAATAGCAGTTGTTGTCGCCACACTCCATTCCGATGCTTAACCACATCCTCCAACCAATATATACCCTTGAAGTATCTCAAAAAAAAAAAAAAAAGGTAAAAAGGAAGCAAGCCTTAGAAGACGAAGTTCCTTGAGTGCACTGAACTCGCAGCAGGGCTTGCCAAGATTGTTTTTTCACGACCCTCTCTGGTTTGAGTCTTTTCCATAATTGTGAATATTTTTTTGCCTGAATGCATTTTGCCTTATGCTGCTCTGAGCACAGTGAAAGCGCCAATGCTGCAAGTGATTTGTATTGTTTTCTTTCTTTGATTCAGTTGGGTTTTCTGGTTTTTTTTTTTGTGTGTTTCGCCACGTCTCCTTTTGATGTAGAAAAGATGCACGAAGCCAAGTTTTCGGTAAATTAGAAGCACAAGAATTCTAAAAAAAAAAAGGAATGAAATGCAAATGCAAATAACAAAAGATTCCGTTGATGAAAACTGTTTTTGCTACGGAATTAGGTTGCAAAGTGAAGTATGGCAGAGCGAAGGAGGAGGTAATTACGTCGAAAATATGCAAATCAGGAAGCATAAATGTTTTGTGCCTCAAGAGTCTTTGCTGTAATAAAAATGTCACTTCAGCGAATGTTGTTGAAAGCAAAAGTGCTTCGATCGTATTTTTTTTGTGTAAAAGAAACAATGGCCTGCCCATCGAGATTAGGTCATGCCCTTTATTTTGAATTTAGTAACTAATTAATGAGAAATTCCCAATGACATTCCACAAAACAATATCATCTAAGATTACTTAAATATTATTGCCTTGAAAGTCGGAATAATTTGAGTCATTATGTGGCACATTCACTACTGCGACTAATGGCATAATTTGCTAGGAAATCCAACAAGTAAATAAATACAATACGTGTTTGTATTCGATATTTACACTTTCCCAGTGTGGTATCTGCTGTACATGAACTGCAAATATTTATAATTTTTAATCCTATTCACCCTAAGAATATTTTATACGAAAAGATGCGCACTGCAGAAATGTATTTTGTAATAAAAAATATTTTTGAGTTTCGCTGTTAAAAACCATCCGACAGTCGAAAAATTGTTAAATTGACGGTGAAAACTGTTAAAATAAAAGCGAAAACTTATCATTGTAATAGTTTTCGCTGTCAATTAAACAGTTTTCCGACTGTCGGATGGCTTTTAACAGTTTTTTCTCTCGGTGTAGTTTTTTTTTGTTTATTGAAATGATGTATTTTATTAAAGAAAAACATTTTTGCTTGGGCGAGTGGCAAAACTGCCATGAAAGAGTTAATTATTGAAGTAAACATTTCATAATCTATTGCATTAATTTGTAACAGTAAACAAGTTTTTCAATTAACATATCAAACCAGTTAATATGAATTTAATCGAAGTGCTTAATTCGATTTGATATAATTTGATTCATAACAAATAAAATTTTATCGTTTTTTTAAATATTTACTTTTTTAAGGACACATTCCCCACAATTTAATTCAAATATTTTACATTGAATTGTCAAATATTCATATAAATATAACCCTTAACTTCAAATTATACAGCTCTGATCGGAAGTCAGATTTATACAAACACTCAAAGCCGAAAATCAACAAGCGCGTAACAATTCGACACCGCTCATACGTTCCCAATCGAAACTGCTGTAATCTACTATCGGCTGGCAGCCATAATATGTCCGTCCCCATTAAGACATCTAGCATCTACAATCTTTACTTTTAATTTTGTATGATAAGTCAGCACTTTGCACTAGGCAAAAATCCCAGAACCGGAACCGAAATTTTTTAAAATTGGGGAACCGAAACGATGTTCCTTTTGGTTCCAGTCCATGCTTTACATAATAAAGACATTAATTAGATTTTTAAATTATTAAAAATATTTTTACTCAAAAATAGGAATAAGAATAAAATTGCGACATCAACATCAACTAAAACCAGAAATGCAAGCTGAAAGTTAAGAGTATTTGAAACTGGCATACATGATCCTTCCAGTCAACCACATGCACGCCATATGGCTTCTCCATACATGCGTAAATACTAGTTCATAATTTCTAATACATAATACATACTAAATTCCGACTTACCTAGTTTACGTACTAAAATATATTCCAATGATGATGCATACATGATCGATGATCGAACATTTTGGTTTATATACAGTTTATTTTGTTGGTAGGTTTAGATTTTTTATATAAATTTTGTTTCAATTTGTTTTTTTTTTAGGTTTTTTTCCAATTTTTGTAGATTTTAAGCATGGCAAGAAAATACAAAATGAAAGCATTTTAATTAATTTAACTCATGCAGGTAGAAGCAACAAGCTACTAGAGTTACATCAACACAAACAATACTAATGCTAAGGATTATGTGGCTTAAGGATGATAATTGTTAACCGAAATGTTCGGCGCTATGGTATGTATACAAACTATGTCAACTGGGTTTTTTTTTTGTTGTTTTAGGGAAAAACGGTTGCAGGATGGTGGTGGTGGTGTTGGTAGGAAGGGAGAATGACAGAGAAGTTGGTGTACAGGTTGACACACTTACTTTTCATTATGCGATTCCGGTACTCGTCATCGCGCTGCATGGTAACGCTGCCACCACCATTGGAGACCATTGAGCTGACTTGTTCCATTGGTACGATATCCTGTGAACGACAGGCAGAACAGAGAAGAAAAAGAGATGAGAAGTCAATTTTTGCTGCATTTTTCCTTGTCATTTTGAAGTCTTTTTGTTTGTGCTTTGTGTGTGTGTGTGTCGTCTGTGTGTGTGTGTGTGTGTGAAACTAATTGCAAAAAGGTGTAAGTTCCGAGAAACACATTTATTAATTAAGCCATTCGACAAACAGAAAACAAAATTGCATCAACTTCTATTCACAAACTCAGTGCAAGTTAGCATTGTGCGTTCGTTTTGCTCTGGTATACCATTAGCAGTTTAGTTTACTGGCTTCTTCCAGAGCATATTCTGCACATTCGAATGAGAACGCATCCATAATAACTTCATTTAGATTCTATTGTAATGTGGATATTAATATTTGCAATTCATACTGAAATATTTCAGAGCGGGAGAACGGGAATACACGTAGTTATCTGAGGCAATTCGGCAATGGCCTCTATTCAAATTCGATTTCAGCATTACAATTTCACATTTGGTTGACTTTGGCAACAATACCTATTAAATATTACAGTTAACATTGGTTATGATGACGTCTGAAATGTAAGAAATACAATACAGTCCGTAATGGTGACTATGTTCTGGTAGCTTTCAATATGTTATACTGTCCTTCAGTTAGCCAAGTGTCAGCTTCATTGAAGCTCACCAACTAAATAGAAAATCTTCTATGTATCTGATAAGCATGCTTAAGTTAAGATAGCAGTAATTTCTTGTATGTATGTATGGCATATGGCATACAATAATAATAAAATTAAAGCAAAATCCTTGTCTAAGACTTAAACTATTTAAACCGAAATGTATACAGGACAAATGTGTGTGTATAACAATTTCATTAATATGTTATGCACGTATATATATATTAGGGATGGACTTCATTTTAGAATTTCAAAAAGGTTTTACTCCAATGTATACAAATATATATATATTCCCAGCAGTTCGAATAATAAGTGCTAAGATATGAAGCACTTTTGGAGCGCTATTTATTTTCATTACATCAAATGAATGAATTTAAAAATATATATAGAAGCTGTACGTCCAGAAGCTTGGACACCAAGAGGCTAAATTGGCCTAAGAACAAGACCAAAAGAGCTAAAGGACGTCAAGAAAATAAGTACTTTACTTTAGCACATTTAAGTGCAAATTTAGTAATTTTTTCTCTCCGATCAACAGTTTTTTTCTATAAACCTCTGATTATTTTCCTACAATTTTTTCATGAATTGTTTTTGATATTCACAGTGGATTTTAAATCTTTCTTTGCACAGCAACGAGTTTATTATTGATTTGTTAACACCGGACATTCGGAAACGTAATGTAAAATAGTTTCTTCAACGTCAGGATCTTTGCAACTCCTGCAAAGATCGTCTTGATTGACAAGGTAAAGCCTATGGACATGTACTTATTCCGGTAAATATTCGTAAGGTCATTCTCACCAGTGATACTGCAGCTCTGAAAAATGTGGAGATGAAACGGAGTGAAAGCTTTGACCATCGATGGTTTGCTTTATGTTGGCATCGCGGCGGGGTTAAAGCGAGAAAAAAAAACATTAAAAAAACATTTTCTCCCTTTTAAATTTCAAAAGAGAGAATAAAATGCATAAATATGTCTTTTGCATTTTTAAAAAAAAAACAATTTTGTATAAAAATCACACATACACTCAAAATAATATGCGGTCTGTTTTTAATAATTCTGCTACAAATTGAAAAAGTTAATCTAACTGCATTTTAATTTGTATTTACACCGCAGAGCCAAAGCTAGTTACGAAACACTTGAGGTGTACAGTGAACCTGTTAAAGGCTTAAGTGCATTTACCTCATTTCAGGCATTTGGCCGCTTGGAGGTCGCTTCAGTTCAAACAAACAAACAAACAAACAAAGTTATGAAACGAATAATGCATTTTGAAGAGTTGTAGTTAGTTACCCTGCAATGGTTTGTATTTATTTATACATCAAAGCATATTGGTTAATACGCTTTGTAGTTGAAAAGTTAGTTTGGTTTGTATCTGCTTGAATAAGTGAAGCACAGTAGCACAGAGTGTGGGAACAAACCTGAGATCCCGTGTTCGAATCCATCAGTAGTAAGTACTTTCCAGGCGTTTGGTGGAAAATTCTATATGACTAATTGCCACCCTAATATGCGTATACTGTGCACAGTAACCCACAATCCGAATTCTTTATATTTTCCGGTCTCCCTGGTGGGTAACATTTAGCATTTTGCTATGAAGAAAGTAAACAAATAAAAACCCATTTCCACATCCTGCGAAATGGAAGAGGAAAAGGCTAAAAGTTAATTAACACCATAACCAGAATGTCGTTTGTTCACATATAATTTTGTAGTTGCTTTTGTTCGGTATTAATGCTGAGAGACAAAAAAAAACAGAGCCAGTATGTTGGTCAAGCAAGTAGATTTGTAATGTTCTTGTTGCTCGCTTTGCTGTTGTCTTCTGCCCGAAATACCTAACACATGGCATATGGCGTTGGTGGCAATTGTGAGTTAATCATGCTTTCGGCCGTTATTATTGTCCTTCGTCCTCTGGTAAACAAGTTAATTTTTGTTCCTCGCAATTGCAGTGATTAAGTGTTTTACACACGCATTGTTATGAGCTAACTAAAAAGCACACATGTTTATGGTTGGCCTAATTAAGAGCAAACGGTATATTTTTGTGTGGGACAGTGTGCGAATATATGGAGCAAAGATCTGACAACGAGTTTCGTTTAATTTACTGACAGAACGAAAAAAAAGGGCAAATTGTAAATAAAACCGCTTACATGTGTCAATGTGTGCATGTCACCTTGCTGCGAGATTTATATGTACATATGCCGTATTCGTGCAGCCGAATGCCCATCACTGATTTCAAAACATACAATTTTAGTATGAATAAATTTCAGATAATCGATGTTGACATCAAATTGGATTAAACTAAATAGATTTGGTCTTTTGGCCTCCACCTTTTTATGGCCCCTTTCACACAACCATCACCATTCACTTGAATGTTTATTTTTTCATTGGTTTTTCCATTTTGTATACACATTTAAACATTTCCATTATGGCCGCCTCTACTTTGTAATGTAAATTAACGTTTATTTTACAACCACACGTTAACTGTAGCACACATGCACGCGCGTAAATACGCAAAGAGCAACAGCCATACTGATTTGACGACATACCGTGAGGAAAATAAGCCAACAGGAAAATTGCGGTTAAATATTTAATTTTTATCGATTTGAAGTGCGCCACGGTGTGGGTATGTTTGTCTATTCGCACTAACAAAATTTTACAAATTCTAATATTTTTATTTTATTTCTTTTACATATATTATGAAAATAGCGCTAGAAAGTAATCAAATTGTAAAAATTACTCATACGCCGTGTGTAACGATTGTCGTATAGTGCGTATGAGTGATATTATATTTGATGTTTTTTAAATCAAGCGAATGTATTCAAACAGATGTAGGATATATTGTTACTTTAAAGCACAAACATGCTATTTCCACAGAGTTTCTGATATTAATTAATTTTTGAGAAGAAAGTACATAGAATATGTAGTTTGTGGAAATCGTAATGAAAGTAATTTTAAAAATTGGGGAATTAAAACAAATGGACATAACATGGTTGTGCTTTAAGGTACTGATATAGAAAAGTAAAGAGACTTTTTAAGCCCTTCTTTCGCCTGGCTTTTGTTTCATATGACATCGTTGAGGAAGGAATTAACTTTAACCAAAAATCGTTAACCAAGAAGGTAACTTTGTTAATTCTGTAAACAGAAGTTTAAGTAAAATAAAAGTAACTGGTTAAAGTAAAATTTTTCTGTAGAACCATTTTTAATAAAAGTGAAATTTTATCGAAATTTTATTTTTAGCGAACTATAGCTAAAGAAAAGTTAAAAAACATCCATATAAAAATTTCAAAATCAACCAAAAAATGTAACTTCATTAGTTAACTTTCAACTAATTACCAATTTTGTGCCCAGCTTTGCATCTAATACGAGACAAGTAAAATGCATTTGCTTAATTGGTTGTACATATAGCACCGTCTGACAAAAGTGCGCACCCATGAAAAAATCCTACATATTCGTTTTATAAATAAATTTGTGTTGCACGTGGTGGCGTATGAGTGATATTTATTACAAACAAATTATATTTACAGTCAAGGCAGAATAATACTGGTACTGTCATTTCAGAGAGGGAGAAAGGGAGCGTACAAAAATTACCTTACAAATGTCATAGTGATATTCAACCTATCCCTAACTTGCTGGGCCCGGGATGCGTGTGGCCATTCGCGGAGATGGTCGCAATAGATTGCATGGTTCACATGAGCTTTGTTTCAATATTTCCAACAAGGGTGCGCAAGTTTAAAACATTTGAAATGCTTCTCAAAACCTCTACAGATTTTTCATAAATTTAACAGATTTTGAACCTGTTGAAAGATCCTTCTGTATCATATAACTCGGTAATACGAGCTAATCCCGAAACCCCCCTTGAGGTAGTCATCATGCAGAACTGTAAGTAGATGGGAAATTATAATTTGGTATTGCAATGGTTATTTATGAAATGTCCTTCTATTGCACAGTTGTTTGAAATTCTAACGGAACTTCTGCTCATTGATTAAAATGTAACCACTTGAGGAGTGTGAAATTTGATGTGTGGTTACGTTCCCATTTTAAAGTATCAAATAGAAAATAAAAATATTTCCTATGACAAAAAAATTAGAAAAATGGAACGGTGGTGTACTAAGTATTCCCCACAAGGCCCTTAACTGAAAAAAGAGAGCTTGTTGCAAAGCAATGGACCAATCCTATCCCACCTCAACTCAAGTCCAGCCAATTCTGTTTTGCGATTTCTTTTTTGCTTGTTTTGTACAAGAATTAGTGAAAACGAATGCTTTTCCCGGACCATAGAAATTTCATTTAATTTCCATTGAAAATATTTACAAACAGCAAATATTTTACCTGAGCCATGCGAAAGGAGAAAAAGAGAAAACAACAAGCAGTACAAGTAAGTACTGCTGCAGCCCTTCGTGTGTACTGCAAAATTATTTTAAAGTTGAGAGAACACAGAATACGTTCCAGTTGACAAAAACAAAAGCGAATTCATGCCAAGTCGACAGTAAACAAGATGAAATATGCGCAAAACTTAAAACAATTTAGTAACTGAAAACGAAAAACTAAGTTTGGTCATGCACAAACAGAGAGTAGGTACCCCGCACCCACACGGCATGCATTCACATGAACAGAATAATAACAACTTGGGTTTTTTTAACTGCTTGTAATGCGTATTATATGGGCTCTCTACGAAAGTATAAAGGATGCCATTAACGTTGCCGTCTGCAATGTACAAGTCGTTATGAAAATCTCAAGTACACAGTTAAGGCTCCACGGGCTTTAAATACAATTATTTTGATTAAGTACCGAAATCTGAAGTTTTTTCTTTAGTGACAGGTGATTGCAATTTAAAATGATTTAAGGACTTAGTGTGCAGCAGCAGAAATAGATTTCCTGAAACTCGATTAATATTTGTCCAGAGAACAATTGCACAAACAGACAGATGCGGCATTCATTGCACTAAATCGATGTCGCCAGCATATTCGATGAATCTCCTTTGAGTGGCGAAAAAACGAATGGCTGTAGTCATGAACCTAGCATGGCCCCTGGCTTATGAAGAAAAGTTCTTTATTCGCATAAAAGCAAATTTACAGCTTGTACACTGCACTTGACAGGACACAAGCCCGAAAAGACCAAACAAAAGGCCATGGCTGGGATGATGATGATGAGGGCGTTGCAACGAAGAGTGACAGTGGGTGTGGCAGAGGTTGAAGCACTTTGTGCAGCTCATAAATAAAACAGCAGCAAACATACATGGGACAACGACAGCAAAGAGACAACACACTCACACACACAAAGCACGGGGCACGGCACAACGAGGCGCTTAAAACCAAAGAGGCCTTCAAACGAGGCTCATTTATACCTCGAGCCTTTGGTATGCAAAACGCTCTGGAATGCTAAAGCGGAAGTCAACTCACCTCGTAACGTGTATCAATTTCAGGTAATTTTTCGAGAAACTCTTCGACCATATTGCATCAAAAGGGGCGGGGGATAAGTTCTAGTCTTCTCGTTCGTTGTCCTCGAAATTGATTGTCAAGTGGGGTTTTCTTTTTTGTAATCAAAATTTAAAATAAATTCAATTAAATTCCACCACGAGCCCCCGGAACAAAGGCTCACACACTTGCACTTACACAACACCTGTTGAGGTGAATTACAATCGGTGATTTGCACTTATTGTCGTTGTCGTTGCTTCCTTTTTGTGGATATTTAAGCTGCACTCGCTTGTCTGCAATTTTTCGTCTGGAGTGTCTTAAAGTTTCTTCTTCAACAAGGCTGATGAACACTCGACAGTCAGCACAGGTATCTCAGCAACAGCACAGATAAAACACAAACACACGCGCACACGCTCACAGGTAGGCAGTTATCAGAAAGTGTTCCTTTCAACTTTCAATGCGGCACAACAGCTCCAAAACGTCACCGTACCGTACCCAAGCAGCACAGCACTAACAACAAAATCGCTCAAAACAAAACATTTATAACGAAATACGACGAAATCTGATCCAAACACACACTCACTCAAACACACACACACCCACACACACACAAGCATATACACAGGATAAATCCAGTTGCCTAGCGCCCTCTGTCAGTGCAAGGCTCGAACTGAGCATTCAATGGGAATACCGATGCCGCTGCCAGAGCCGAACGACAATTACTATTCGACACGATACTCTATTCCAGAGCATTCGGCATTCGTATGGAGTAATACGAATGTTTCGTTTGGCGCCGCCAACCGAAAGCATAGTCGGGAGAGTCGAAACGACGCGTTGCACGTGCATTCAAGAGATGACGATGCTTTGTATAAGTAATATCCTTTCTAAATTCTTCCCCTTCTTCTTCTTATTACTACTATTTTTTTTTCATATTTTGGAGTGCTTTGAGATTGCTCTCAAATACGATTTTACATTTACGAACTGCCAATTGCCTCGAGCGCGTATTTCGTATACTCTCTCCTTCGCTCTCTCGTTTGAGAACTCTCCTACGTTTAATATGCCCACCCCCTTCCAATGGTGATAAAGTTGAGTTCCGTGTACACTCCACTACGTATGAGGAATTTTCATCTACTCATATTCGTGCACCACAATATGCCGCAATCGCTGCAACTCTTTCATCTCAGTCAGCACACATCACATCGGTTTGATAAGACTTGCGGCGGTGGTGGCTCATGTTGTTTTGTCTTTCTGCCTCAACGTCATCATCGCCATCACAGCATGTATTCACTTCCTCCAAATGTGAGTACGTGTGCGGATGTATGTAAGTGGAAGCACTTTTCACTCAAGTGTTCATCATTGCAACAGGATACATGTCCTACATTTGCATACGCCAGTAGAGCCGCGATACACTGACTGCATTACAAAATTATGTGGGAAGTGGTAAACTTCAATAACTTAAATATTTCAAATGATTAAATTAAAATGCATACACTGTCAAAGAGAGAATGCATTATGATCGGTATTAGCGACTAGTTGATTGGGGTAGGGTTACCACACGTACTCTTTCATATAGTACTGTTACTTTGCTATTTAAAAGAGTACTGTACTCTATATTAGGCCCTCCTCTTTTTTACTCTCACTTTTTTTCCGAATGCCTTATCTTTTTTGTCTTATAAAAAATAAGTGTTTTAAAATCGAAAAGTTTGGGACTCCCTGCAAGTCTGTACTATTTTCTATACCAGAGAATCTGTTAACCCCCTTATCTTGGTAGTAGTTTAGCATTTTTAGAGAGGATTCGGAGTACTTGGAGCCCGAGTTTTCAATCATAAATTTAAGAAGTTGTAGTTCCTTTTTTTTAGTGACATCCCCATATGATTGCTATTGCTCTGACCATTATTTTCTCAAAGTGCATGCCAACTCTTTTTTGTATTTTTATATGAGCTGCAGGCGCTCTCTGTGTTCTTTTGCAAGACGTTACTTTGGCCACTACAACACTATTTTTCATTTTTATTTCCACAAGTGTTCTCACCTAAATTTAAGCACGTAATCACTGAAATCACGCACAAGTGGAGAACAACAAAAGAACAATTGCAACGGTCGTTATTTTTATATCCTTTTCATATAAGTAGAATCATGTATGTTATGTGTGTATATGGAAATATATTCTGACAATACCGGTACGAGATAGGTCTTGGGATCTTAGGTAAACTGATTCATCCAAGAAGCAATGAATTTTATATGGGGTTGTCATTGGAAAGGACTGATTACGAACATAACACCGATTAACAACGAGCAGTGTCAATCATTAAACGGAAATCAATCACCGACATGGCACTACATGTATCACTTTAGATCGGTTCTGCACGGGGACACTTTTCATCAGTCATTTCCACTTCAAGTTACCTCTGGCAGCTTATAGGGTACTACAAGTTATAAAAATATATTTAAAATACTTGGACATCACAGCCAAAGAATTGAATTGTAAATATCTGCAAAGTAATAGCAAATCATAACCTTGTGGAAGTCAATACCGCCTAAGTCCATTCGCGAAATATATTCAACAAGCCTGAATGAATGCTAGCCATTGGAAAGGACAGACACATTTTTCGACTGGCTAAGTCCATAAATAATTTTGCAATGGCTTCCACAGCACTACTCTTGACAATTCTCTGTTGCACCTAGAGTAGTTCCAATTTCATTTAAAGTCGTTAAAAAGACAGGACATAATATTTTATGGTGCGCTAGTCAGGTTTATTCACTTCCTTAATTGGATTTGTGTTGGAATAGAACTACACTCATAGCCACACTCGCATTACTATTTCATTAACACTGTGATTGTGAGTCCAAACGCCAAATACAGGATAACAATCAATGGACACGACAAGTAACGCACAAGTGACACAAATTTATTTTCATCACCGAAATACAAAATATTCGTTATCAATCAGAACTTACCAAACTAGTCATTCCGAACGGAGACAAACGTTGTCAAAAACGTTTCCGGGCTTTTATTTATTTCAATTAAAAGGAAGATTGTGATTTCACTCACGCGTTTTCGAAAGCAAAGCACACTGGCGACTGAAAGAACCATTCAGAGTCGAACGCAGAACGAGCTAACTAGAAATTTAACACGCCCGAAATGGAAGCCACACGCACACGTGTACACACACACACACACACACATAGTAGGCATCTGTATGTATTTACTATAGCTACAAACTACGAATTATTATTAAATATCGTTTTTATGAAGAGTCGTTTGCGGGAGTGGAGGAAGGACCATGGGAATTGAAACGATTTGTCGTCTGTGTAAGAACTAACTGGCATTTAATCAAAAATTCCATCGATACATGTGTGTGGACAGGCGTGGATCCTATTTTTATAACACTGACCCGACCCGGCCACATCCAGTCAGAGTTTGTGTCATTCACTTAGCATTTGCTAAGACGTGGCCGCATAGCGAATTTCACTCAAATAAAGACGTTCAGAGAAAGCACTGTATACGATGTACAATAAGGACTTGGTACATTTTATAGCGACCTTGTGAACACCTGCGGACAATTCCCAGAGTTGGCATAATTATTTATTAAGTGGTCAATTTTGCATATTCAATATTCGCTGTAATAATTGAAAGAGAATAGGAACATTTTAGACCTTTTACGAAAATTGTTATTAACTAAAATAGTATTATAGTATAGATAAGTAATAAATCGATTGTTGTAATTTTCCAGAAACCTAAAGTCTTTATAAAGTCTCTTGCATGAGATTTTGATGTCATTTCGGACAACGGCGAGCATTGAAAGGATGATTGCTTGTAGTTATTCATATTTACTGTTAACACTAATGCAATTACATTGCATGTTTACACAAGTATTGTTTCTGTGGACGTAGAGAGCTGCTGTTTATGCAATTTATGAAATGCTATGGCTGCATGCTGACATTTGGTTTTTTGATTTGGTTTACCCCAGGTGAGAACAATTTTTTTAATTAAAATTTTGTTTTAGTGGAATGTTGCATTCTCTTTTTACTACTAACACCGTACAACAATAACAATAAAAACCCCCGGGGTTTCACATACTTTTTCTAGTATTTTCAGGCCTGCGGATCACGAATCCGTTTTTTGGATTTATTTTGTTTGATTGAGGGAATCTTAAAAAAAATTTATAAGCAAAACCAGTGAAGCTATTAAGATGAAATTTTGTAATTTCTTAGTGTATACTTTGGTCTTACATATATATATATTTTTTTTAAATTGTTCGTAGAAAAACTTTAAGGATAAATTTTTCAAAGGACATTTTTGACCAAACTAGAGGCTACCCAGCAGCTCAGAAAATACTACAAAAAATGTGTGAAACCCCAGGGTTTCTTTTACTGTTGTACAGTGTAATTATTATATATTTTATATGAAAATTCATAGAACTGCAGTCGATACAATTAAGAAAATTTCACACCTACATTCAGAAAAAAATGCAATGAAATTCTATTCAATAGGGATGTTACGGAGCTCCTTCTCTGCAACCGTAAGGCTCCCGCATTAATTTTGTTCAAATTCTTTGCATACTTTCTGGGGTCGTCATAATTTATCTTTAAGTGAAAACTGTTATACATACTTGCATACTTTCTGGGGTCGTCATAATATGGCTGTTAAAATGCCTAAACCTTAATTTATATTTACAAAACTGGGTACAGAGGGGTTTTTGGGGCCGCTGATTTCGAATTTGATATTATTTATAATCGGGGAGTTTCCCCTTTCTGTCTCCCTCCGAATAGTATTTTTTTTTCTAAGAGAAAATTATTTTCAATTCTGGGTCCAAAAAATCACAAAAAAGTCAAATTTTGAGAAAGTAGTCGATTGCAATGTCTCTAACCCGGAAATCAGTTAAATTGTATCCTGCTGATTTGGCTACCCTGGAAATGGAGAACTTCACCAATCGTTTGTGTACTCGCTTAAAGACTACAATATCGTATTCATTGTAGAATTTTATTTCAACTTATCCAAGATCCAAACCAACAACACTGCGGTACGATATTAAATGTAATATGGCATTTTCGGTTTGGATCTTGGATAGCATATCCTTTGGTTTTTCAAAAATTTTAAGGAGTCGTAAAAAAAAATAAGAGATACATTCGAAAACCTGTCATTATTCTGTCCATTATTTCACAGGTGTATCTTGACAGTATCACAAAATGTCCGAACTCTACTACATTATTTGACTTAGGGCCAACAAAAATTGGGTTCGCAAAAATAGAAAGACGTTTTTGTAGTTTTTCGAATATAATTTTTATTTGATCATTTGACAACTTGAAACTTACTTTCGTATTTTTTGTTTCTGGAAATACATACAAAATTGTTTTACATTTATGGTGTGTGAGTGTATGAATAAACACGCGCACAAAGTCTATGAACATAAATTTAATTATACATAAAGACTAAAAGGATATGACAATGATACATACACGAAAACAACGGAAGAAACGATCAAACGATCCAACAACATTCACACTTTTGTTTTATTTTATTTTCTTTTCTTTTTAATTTTTGTTCTTGTAATTACAAACTATACATTTACATGCAAAAAAAAAATACGGCTGAGATGAGAAACGGTTTTTTTGCACTTTCCGTGCGCCGTCAGAGACTTTATTGCCGCCTTAATTAATGTACCTACATTTATTTATTTATTTAGTTATTATTTAATCATTTCTTTTTATTTGCAGATATGCGATTTTTGTTTTTCTTTCAATACAATACACGTATCATTGCGTCATTATTTACATTTAAAAAATATCTGATTCAAAAATTTGCAACATTGTCTATGCTAAACTACTTTGTATATATAATTAGTTTCATTTTTTGGTTTTGGTTTTTGTTTTTGTTCTCTCAACTTTGTGAATAAATTTGAATACAATTTTAAAATGTTCAATCTCTTTGATTTTCTTCATAAATAGGCTTGCTTTTGTATAAACTATTTGATATTTTGTTAACGTTTTTCATTTTGCATTTTTGTGAATGTTTCTGAATGTTCCCTTTTTTTTCCATTTAATATTTCGTATTTCCACAACTACACACTGCTTACGGTTAAACTAGAGCCAACGCATTTTGTTTTGTATATATATGCAGATATGATCAATTTTCTAAATATATTTAATTTACCAATTTATCAAAAACAATTTTACAAGAATTTTCCTTTGTTTTCTTTTTTTTTTTTTGTTACCTTTTAGAATGACACAACATTTGATATGAATGTGTAGTGAAGTTATACGATAACTTATGACCAAATATTTTGTATAAAAATACAAACCACTATACGGGGATGCTTTAAAATTTGGCCTTTTTTGAAATGTGACAACAACGAAAACAACAACAAAAAACCCGGTTTGAAACCGAGAATTTCATTTCAATTTCAATGAATTTGTTGTTGGAAATGGTCTAATATACATACAAACGCGATTTTCTGTTAAATAACAACTGCAATTATGAATACGAGAATGGTGAATGGGCTTCTGTTTTGTTTCGAACCGAGTACAAATAGCATAAACATTTTTAAATTGCACGCCTGTCGACTGTCGATTGTGCGTCGAAAAAAATACAATAAATTCATACTTGAAGATGTACAAAGTATATACAATAACGCAACAATTTCGAAAATAATCACGCCATTAAAATAAAATAAATTGTGGTGTTTTGTCAAAATATTTGAGTTTACTTGCTTGCACTTAAGTAAGAATTTCGGTAGTTTACAAATAGATTTCAAATTTCAATAATAATAATAATAATAGTAACACTGTTCGACAGTCAAAATAATTCTGGAGGATCAAGAGTTCGAGGTTTGCTTTGCTACGCTGCCTGCTGATTTCATGGAACCCCTGCCCTTAACCTGCGAAGCATTTATATACTACATGGAAGGTTAAAGTACCAGTTGTGATTGCTGATGATGAGGTTGGAAGTGCTGCCAACTGCTGGAATTTTAGTTTTTGTTGCTAAATTGAAGGCTAATATCAAAATTGAAATGACATGAAGTCCCCAGTTATTTATAAACATACGTAAAATAATTAAATAGGAGATAAAAAAAAATAATTCCTACTATTTTCTACTATTGTGGAGGAGAAATCAAATTGAATTAACTGTTAACTCAACATTCGCTACACTGCCTTTATAAAAGTATAATTTCTGTATAAATAAAAAAAATTGAAAAAAAGTTTGAAAAAATTAATCTAATAATTTAATTAATAGACGAAATAGCGCTGGATAGGAGCTCAACATATGCTCTACTGTTTCCTATTCCTCCTCGTCTCTGCAACTCCTACATAAACGAAGACACCAAGCCTTGCAGCAGGGCGTCCTGGTCATGTTTTACTCAATTGTTTTGGCTCATATAACTACATCTGCAGTTGTAATTTTTTTTTTAATTTATGGGCTAACTGTAAGCTTTCCAAGAAATATAGAGGTGGTAACAGACCTCAGACTCGTGACCAGCTCTATCGATTTACTTTTAAAACGTTATCCAAGAATTGCAGTATCATTCCAAAGCTTTCAACTTGTCGAACAGTGTAATAGGTACATTAAAAACTATGTAAAACTAAGATAAGTAATTCTAGAATTTAATTAGCTAAATTAGCTTATCGAGTAACTAGGCTAGCATAGTTGTAAATAGATTTGCACAATTATCACTAGAGAACCATTTACATGATGATCGTACAGACAGGTGGTAATGGTTAATGGTGGTGGCGGTGAGTTAAGTACATCATACTTACAAATTTTGTGGAAAAATTCATATTTTAAACATTATCTACTTGTGAAATTCAAATGAACAAAGATTTAACAGAAATACACTAAAAATGGGGATGTCACTTAGGCAATAGAGTCCTGATAGACCGCGCAATTCCGTAAACTAGTTGGTGAGTAGCTCTCCCGCATCCATTTGTTCCACAGCTGGCACATCTGGAACGGACTGATGCTGTGCCAGGCGAATAGAAACTCCACATCGCTGAATGCCAGCTTGTCGTTCATTAAACTGTCGTAACGTTCGTTTGGGAAGAGCACAAAATGATTCGATGAAGTGATGTTGGTTTTGGTTATCTTGGCCATGGAGCCCGTTATGTGCACATCATCCACCCAGAAGTATTTGTAGTTCTGTACCGCTGTGTACAAGCGGAGCGCCACATCACGCGAATAAATGATGGCATAGCCGGGACAGTAGGTCGGATAGTAGGCGCCCGAGTATTCCTTGAAGCTGACACGCCATTTCGAGCGATAGGAGCGCTTCACTGCGGCATTGTAGCATGGATCGCAAAAGAGTAGATCTCGCGGTTGCAGAAACAGCTTAGAAGAGAAATACCGAGCCTCGTCGAAATTCGCACTGAAAATGTCTGTGGCAATGGTGGCTGCCGGACGGTCGGTGGTGCTCACTGCAAGTCGTTTGCTCTTCAGCAACTGGGGCGTATTCACAAAGACATCATCGTCCACTTTGATGAGTATTTGCGCATGGGCACAGTTGTACAGAAACCACTTGAACGCCATCACATGCTTGTACGTCATGTTGCGATAGTTGTCGACGAACGAGCCCTGCACCAGATCGCCGTGCTCTTTGTTCTCCAATTCCAGTCGCAATTGAAGTGATCGCTCCGACACGGCACCGAGTAGGAAGATGAGACGCAGCACGCTACCCTCGAGTATGGCCGGACTGCCCCATGATTCGCGTATGAATTGCCGCTTGTCGAAGTTGCCCGGCGCCGAATGGACGAGTATTAGACCGTCGATGTGGTCGCCGCAGCCGCGCTGCTCCATTAGATAGTAAAAGTTGTGCAAATCGATTAATTGAACGAAATCATTGGCGGATGGGGTGAAGTCGGCCGCGGACGCCAGAGTGCTATTCGAAGGCGTCGCTTCCGTGACTAGTGGTGTGGGTGTGGCTGTATTCATTATTTTTAAATTGGAGCTTAGAGCTAAAGTCTTGTTGTTGTTGTTATTTTTACTACTAATTATACTACGTTTTTTGCCGCCGCCCGCATCCTTTTTTCGCTTGGCCCGCGACACGGATGCTTTGGCTTTGCTGCTCAGTGCAATGGCCAATGTGCTCTCGATCGTTTGCGCTGACGCTTGCCTTTCGGAGAGCAAATGTTTGCCAGCATATGGTTGTTGATGTTCGTGTTGTTGGCGTTGTTGTTGTTGCTGTTGTTCTGCTGAAGCCAGCCAAACGTGTGGAACTTGTGGTTGTTGTGTTTGTAGCGGTCTTTGCAGATGTGGCGGCTGCTGTTGTGGTTTGTCGTAGCTGTAAATCGCCGAATCGGTCTGCTGTGGCAGATTTGTATTTGCAACTGACACATAACCGCCGCCGCCCCCGCCCACTGCCTCTGCATCGAGTATTGCTGGTTCTTGCACCGATATTAGCCATATTAGTATACAAACGTTGAGCCCCAGTATTAATCCCCAAATTGGACGCCGTTCAAACATGTCCAGTGTTGCTGTGCTCGTAAAACGTATTCTTCTCGAATTTATTCCTTTTGACTGAATGTGCTATTATCTGTTGTAGTTAGTTTAAGTAAACCTCTTTGGTTCAATAGTAATATCTCCTTTACGGTTGTGAGTTGCTGTAGTTTGTGTTGTGATTTTTTTCTTCTTTTGAAACGCATCGCCATTTATTGCAATGCGTGGTGCAATTTTGGAATTTTTGTGCCTGAAAGAAGAAATTGTAAACGAAACGTCATTAGTATTTAGGAATTGTACTCAAAACATTTTTATATTTGTGGTCAAATTTCGACTGGGTTCATTTGTTGCCCAAAAGTAATTACGGAAATGAACTCTTAATTGTATATTCGATAACATTCAATAAACTAAAATGTAGACCGGTAGTGTAGTAGCCTAATACAACTTCATCGAGTTGTTGTGCTTTTAAAGAGAAATTTCCGTGCATTTGAGTAATAGTTTGGCTATTTCCAATTAATGGAGGCATTTAATTTACTGATGCCTGTGACAGGGAATATTTCCCCATAAACTACTAAATGATCAGGTAATACTCTGCTTGGTTTCAGCAACTAAAACTACTTAAAATTATGAAAAAAAAACTTAAAAGAAGAGCCAATAACATATGACATGCTCAGAGGAAAAGAGCGATGAAATGTACTGAGGCTCAATACATTTCATCGCTTTTATATTCGGAGCGTGTCAAAGGTATGATGTTGGAAATCGTTTTTCAAATCAATAGTTAATCCATTACTTACATAGGCACCACTTCCAATTAACGTATTAAGTACTTAACTCAAGTGCATTTAATTAATTGGCAATAAAGTACTAGGCACTAACTATTTCCCAAGCATATATGCAATGCACACACACCATATAAAAAAATGGAAAAAAAAACTAGAAATGTCAACCGCTTTTCTTGTCAACACTTTAACGCTCGCTAAACTGAAGCATTCGCACTGCACTCGGTAGATTATCCTTGCCACATCAATCGATTTGACCGTTAAGGGTTCATCATTTATTCAAATGGAAACACCTGATGGATTCCGCTGGCAAGTATAGCGCTGCCGTTGCCAACGAACGACATTAACAAGGGGCGTACACAATACGAACTACTGCTACTAATTTTAAATGGCAGAACTCACACAGGGCAAGGCAACCAAACTGCAAAGTGCGATATGGTAGCTGCGATGATGATGATGATGATGATGTGGAGAAGCGTTGACAAAACGAAAATGCAGATAGAATTTCAATACAAAAATGTATACATGCTTATCTGCAATGTGCAACATGCCAGACTGGTGAATACAAAGTTTGTGTATTAATATGGCAATAACGTAAGTGTACCGAATTCCGGACACTGATCGCCAGGCCAACTTAAATCCTCTGGAAGATCCATTTAAAACATTCAAAAACAGGAACGAATATTTTTATCACATAGTCTCGGGTATTAACTTTTATTAAATATAAGTGTTTTTTCCAAATGGTTGAGGTTTCTAATGAAAATAAAAAATTTTTACCTCTTGCGAGCGAAACAAAAAAAATGCTCCCAATTCCGGCCACTGACTTCAGTTGTTCCAAATTCCGGCCACCTGCGCTCCTAATTCCGGCCAACCAGATTTTCAAAGACAAATTAGGTTACAAAATGCTATTGATTTGCAAAATAATTTATTTTTTTAAACTATAATATTAAAAATAAATAAATAAATAAAAAAATATTCATTATTAAACATTTGGTTTATTTATTTGATTTTTAAAAATCATGCAGTGATTCGCATAAGTATTTTGCATATTCTTTTCCATGTACAGTGGCTCTTAGTCAAATTTTATTGAATCTATGTTGGTATCATTGGAATGGTCATTGGAAACATTACAACAACAAAGCTGCAATAAGCACCGAAACATTACAACAAAGCTACAATAAGCATTGAAATATTACAACAACAACAACAACATGTAACTGTATAAAAATAGTTGTGATATTGTTGTGATGTTTAAAAAGTACCAACAAATAATAGTGCCCAAAATTAGTGAAGACACCTTTTCAAAAGTCACCAATTATACAGGAAAATGAAGAACAAATTGAACACTTTATATGAGAAAAATCGTTACTTTTAAACTTTATATCTCGGAAAGTAGATTTTTCCGACCAAATATGTTTGCAGATTAGGTTTTAAGACGTCAAAATACATAATACAAAAATAAAAGAAGGGCAAAAATCGAATGGGCCCTCAAGTACATTTAAGCCAAATCTGACACAGCTGCACCCTCCGCCACAATTGAGAGTTTTCTTGTTGTTGCGCCCACTTTTTCCAAATTATTTTTGGAATCAATTAGTTAAGACCCATACAAAAATAATGGACAAGAAATAGATGAAGTTATAAATTCGAAGTACCGGCCGGATTCCGGAGCACTTCATTTTCACTTTGTAGTGCAACCCAATTTCGGTCACTTTTATTTTGTCTAAAAGTTATCTAACTTTATATTACCGATTTAAAAAACTGAATGAAAGGCATAAAGAACTTAAATTTTTAGGCTTTTTCACGTAAAAGATCAATTAAAATCGAATTTACAATTAAATTTTCACAGAGTCAAAACTGCCTTTTCTTAGGAAATTTACATAAGTATGTTAGAATTGAAAAGCTGATTGCATAAAATCTGTAACACATAGCCTATGACGGATTTAGGTCCTTGTGTACATGAATGTGTAAACAATCAAATAAAAAAAGAAAAAAAAATCATATTGAGTAAAATATATTGTTTAGAAACATTATTGTGACAAGCTTGAAAACACCGAAGTTCTGGCCACTGGACGGAATTCGGAACACTTCACTTTTTAGTGGTACCCAATTCCGGCCACTTCTATTTTGTTAATAATTTATTGTATTTTATGTTTACAACTTAAAGTATTGTATTTTTGTGAGCTCAATAATACACGTATGCACTACATAAAAAAAACTAACAGTTTCCTTTTTTTTTCTTGTGGAAAACTTGATTTTAAATTTTTCTACTTTTTAGCATTTTCCACATTGAAATCCACTCAAAACGATCGTTTCGTGACAACGAAAATTCTTGTAATGAAATCAAAAACAAATCTGTCAATGTTTTTTTGCAGAATGATGTGCAAAGGCGTGGTCTACCATAAGAAATAATTTTAAATTTCATTTTCGATGGATAAATTGTAAATAAAGGCAAATAAGTAAGGTGGCCGGAATTAGGCACTATGACGGAAATCGGTACACTTACGTTATATTGAGCGGAAGTTGACATTCAAGGGTATAAGAATAATGCAACATTTATGATATGTGGCTGACACGTTGCAGGCACCAAGAGAACAATGTCACATGCAATTACATATATTAAATAAGATAAGGCTCAAGATAGAGAATATGTACATATATTTAAGCCCTTGAGGAGTTCAAGACATCAATTTGAATAGCCCCCTGCCGATGTGGAATAATTATTAATTGACTTGCAGATAATTTTCTCAAAATAACTATGCATTAATCTCAATTCAATTTAAGTTCCTCTAAAAAAAAGAACAAAACAATCAAAAATGTATTTAAAGTAAGCCATAAAAACAGAAGAGAAGAAGAAGAAATCCAACTACAGAACAGAGCAACAAAACACAACTAGAAACAATTGCTATTCAGTGTCAAAGTCAAATGGTGACGATAAAATCGCGCCACCAGCAACAGACACAGCCGTTCCAACAGCAGCGAACAAACTTTGCCATACCATACACAGAAGCAGGCCAGAGTACTGCAGCGGGGGATATGAGGAGCATTGTTGTCAGCCATCCAAGGGCTGTTGTATTTGTTGTTGTTGTTTTTTTTCAGCTACTGCCGGTTGCTTGAATGAACTACCCAGTATCGCTAAAGGAGGGCATTGTGATGCATTTGGCTCTGCCATGTTAATTAACCGCGACTCGTGTGCATTGTCATTGTCATTGGCGCAGTAAAAGCGCTCCCCATTCCCACTCTTCGTGTCTGTTGGCGATAATTGTGAATGGCAACAAAATGATAAAGATGCTTACTTATTTATTTCGGTTTTAAAGTCAAGTGGGATGTGCGATGTGCATAAAACACTCTCCGTTGATTGTTTTTAGTTGAAGATTAAGTGACTATTTGCACACTTTTTACTTTTCAGTTGGGAGATTGAAATATAATTGGAACATGATTCGAATTTGAGGAAGATATATACGTCTCTAACCTAACTAACTACTTGCTTTTTTCATTCAATTCATATCCCGCTAATCTTTAATTGTTCCAGACATCATTGGTCAAGGCTTTAAGTTCCTGTAGGCGTTACAGGAATCAAAGAAAAATAAGACTATTGCTGCCCTATTAGGTGTGCCTCAACCACAAAAGTAATGGGGGAGTTAATTATTGTCTACCAAAAAACAGTATTCGCCGTTAACAACCACTGTCAAACAGTCGAATTGAACAGTTTTTTGACTGTCAAAAAACAAAATTGACAGCGAAAACTTTTACAATTGTGCACAATTAGCGGAGTCTTCAACAATATGTTATATTGTAGAACCTTCTGTTTAACTTAAAAAAAATGTTTTCAATTTTCAGTTGTTGCTTTTATTTTAACAGTTTTTGCTGTCAATTTAACAATTTTTCGACGGCCGATGATTTTTAAAGGCGAAAATGGTTTTTTTTCTCTAAATACCTGCCAAATACTATAGTATACTTCTTAGACCATTTTACGCTAACATTTCGATATTTTGTTTCGAAATTTTATCGATAATTTTTCAATATTTTATCGATAATTTTCAAATTTTTCTTAAAACTGATAGAACTAATACCGAGAAATATCCAATGAAATGTATGAAGCATGTTGTTAAAAAGTTCCTGACCAATTCCAGCCTTATGGGGGCTATAATTTATTTGTTCGCAACCTAGCTAATTTATTTTAGATCAATAGAGAACACGACAGTTAGTTAAATGGAAGTGTACTTAACTATGGTGTCAAACCAGACATCATTATTTATGATTTAAAAAAACTTACAATATTTATTGCTGACAAGAAACTGTAATCCCATGCATCTGAGTCAGTTAGTTATTTCGTAACTTTCAAATAAAATTTTAATCTTGAGTTCTGTGCAGTTTTTTATGGCTAGAAACGCAGACCGGAACGCCTACTAGTTAGTAATATTAATTGAAATTTATTCATAGGTAATGAAAATGAAACGAAAGTGAAGAGAAAATGATTTGTCAAGGCAGAAATTCTGTTTTCCTAGTTACACTCTAAATTTGTTTACACATTTTAATGGTGCATTTAAGTGGCCCTATCTGTAAAACGCCCACGTGCGATAGCTTCTGTGATTGTAGTAATATTTTTCTTCATTCATTCAGCAAGATAAGCATTCGGGAAATTACAAATTAAAATGTTTATGGAAAGAAAAAACGCTTTCCTTACATTTATTCAGGTTTATTCAACTCAATTTAATTCTTGTGTTTACCGTATAAGAAATTGTATATGAGTAAGTAAAGAGACGAACGAATAAAGTGAACAAAGACATATTTTTATAAAAAAAAAAATAATAATAATAATAAATACGAAAGAATGTAAAATCCTTCATTGTTACCAAGTCACGTAAATATCAAACTCCTACGTTCTTCATTTCATTTCATTTCATTTCAGTATAGATGCATACATAAGTACATACTTACATACGTAGCAAATGTATGAGGCTTGTAGCCTGTTCAGGTTGGCAATACTTATTGAGACGTTCACTTGAGACCTGTCTATCGTGGCTGTATTGTTAATTTTAAAATTGAATTTTACAGCAAAATGCGTGTTTAAGTTATGGAAAAACGTTGCCATGCAACAACGTTCGATAGCGAAAAGGGGGACAAGAATTGTGTTGGTTGAATTTTTAAAGAAAACGACCTGAGAACTTTAAGGGCACACTGTCATTGAATATTTGAACATTTGATCAAAAGTATGTACACCACAAAATTTAATACAGTTTGCATATTTCGTTTAATATAATATTTTGTAAATATTTAGGCACGCAATCTTCTAGAAACTATTTGCACTTGTAACTAATTGAGGTGGAAAAAGAAAAGGCGAAGGAAGGTCAAGATGTAGTGTGGAATAGTTTTTGCTTTCGTTTAATTATAATAATAAACAAATAATAAATTTAAGTTCAGTAACTACATATCCTCTATCCTTTATTACTTGTATTAAGTAGCCTAATAGACCGGAAACATGAGTTTGAAAAACCAAATGTTCTAATGCAGGCAGTCTCCCTCCTTCTCTAACCTTCTAACCTAACCGAAGTTTCAGTAGGCCAAAGGCGACTTATTGTTAAAGTGGAACGAAGTGTAAATGGCAGAACCGACAATATGGGACTCTTGACTCTTAGATTCCCATCTTGAATGATAAAATTGCATTCAAAACTCCAGAAACCTCAATAGCTATTATCAAAAATATTCGCAATATCAAAATCTTCAAGGACGAACAAATTGTTATTCCAAAACTTGTACCAGGGCGGACATGAAGCGCTCAGGAGGTGAGGTCGATCAAGAATACTTTTCAATACGTACAACCTTGCTCCTTGTGGCGATTACACCTTACCTCATAATGTGTAGGGTATACAAATAACTACTCAATTAAATGCACGTAGAGCTTCACCACAGACCCGCCATGACCGACTAAAAACTTCCGACATTTTTAAATTTAGGGTGATTCCTACTTCGGTACGAAGAAAACCAACAAACAACATTTCAAAGCCGCTATCGCCCATAGCATCGATCCGCAAACTAAATGAAACACGCAAAGACGCTAAGGTATGACGTGGTGCGGCACACAAACGAAACCGGCATACGCAGCAACTCCCCGAAAGCGCACACTTTCGCCGTCACCGTCAACTGTAGCCGGCGCCAATACACCATGACTCCCAAGAAATGCAGCAATAATTTCGCACTTTTGACCTTTTATGAACTGAAAGCGGCGCGACGTGGAGTACTCGGAAAACTACCCTAGCGCATTTCAAATGTTCACCCTCTTCTTCCTCGCTCCAATCGCCAACCGTGAAGTGAGTTTGCATACAAATTGGAATACAAATTGGTGAAAAAATTTTTATTGTCGAAGTTTTTGGTTTTCGCTTAGATTTATTACTAGTTGTACGGCGCAAAGCGGGAAAGCCCAGTAGACTGCAGACTGCATTATATTATGCACCGGAGACCAGAAGGTTGTGATTAACTACCAACAGCAATTGGCGGTCATATCATAAAAATAACATCGAAAAGTACTTGGGGAAATAAAACAACAAACAATTTCTTACCGGTATGCAGAGGCAGGCAAGGCAGCGTAAAAGGATTCGACCATAAAAGCTGTTAATGCTTGTAAAGAGTAAGTATATAGACCAATATGCACACAACTATACAAGTTAAAAGCAGACGTGGTGGTCCTGATGGTTGTGGAGTGGCACTTTAGGCAATTCAAACACTCTCAATTTTTTGGCAACACCCGAAATTCGTCATTGAACTGGCAAATGTTTAGTAGTAACTGGTGATCACATAACACTAACATGCAAAGTACTCACCAACCATACGACGAGAAGGCGTATTCAGCAATAAACCCACAGAAGAAAAAAGCGGAGTAGAGCCATGCCGGGACGAGACGCGCCGAGCTGAATGGAGTGGAAACTTTCAAGTCGAAGGTTACATTTTATCGAAAAAATAAAGAATTTCTTTGGCTATTGTTTATTGGGGCGTTTGTTGATATTGCAGTTGGTGCTGTTGATGTTGTTGTTGCTGTTGCTGTTGCTGTGTGTATTTTGGATGGCTTGATGTTCAGCTGTAAAACTTTCATTCTTGGATTGATGCCAGAAGGCATATTTTCTTTTGTTAGTTGGTTTTGCTATTTTTGTGGTTCTGGTGTGTATTATTTTATCCATGCACTGCGACGTACGCGGGTCAAAAACAAAATTGGCATTCACTGCAATGCTAGACGACAGTAAGTCTAACTGTAAATTTATAAATAATAACAACAAAAATAAACATGACATCGTCCCTGACCACTAAACCCACCACAAAAGGATTTTCTTCAAATGCACTGAGTTGAAATGAAATTCAATTGTCATGATCTGAGGTGCTGAAGGCCAATGTTGTGATGATGATCAAATGACAGTCAAATGGTATATTCTTCAACACTAAAATAGAGCACAAGTTATAGGATATTGGAAATATTGATTCATTCACTTGGATTTCTTGTTCCTTTTCAATATTTTCCACTTTAATTTCACGAGTTTAAGTTTGCATTTGAGTGGCAAAAAGCACAATTTCGTTTCAAATACCATTAAATGCAGGATGTGTTGTGGTTATCTTAACATTTTTATTGCAGCACCAAAAAAACACACACACCATTTATTTTAACAGCTCTAGCATGAAATGGTACACGAAACAGAAGTTCAAAATCGTATTCCGGGTATATCTGATTGTGACAGTTTTGATATAAATTGAAATTGAAGTTAAACAATACCGACTGCAATACAAAAAATTAATTACACTGTGCAACCAAATGGGGGTAATTTATTTTGAGTGCAGTATTGATAAGTTATCAGTGATAACAGATTGTGAAAGTCCTTGGTCCACATAGTCCCAAGATATTTCTTTAAATTAGAGCGATTAACTAAGCGGTTTATTTTAAGTCAAAATATTCAAATAAACAACATGTTTGGCCAAAAATTATTTTAACTAGAGAGTGGACTATCTTCGGCTATACCGAAGCTGAAATACCCCCACACAGTAGGAAGAAGTACCTAGAACATAAAAAATGTGGTCTCAAGACCCTTTTTTGGGCCAATTATAGGTGGTTTTGGAGCAAGAACCATGTCCAAAATCCGTTTCTAAAAATTTCCAATAAAATCCATAAAAAAAAATTGGTCTCAAGACCCCATTTTGACCCTTATATATGTGGTTTCGGAACCTCGGACCATGTCAAAAATACGTTTCTAAACATTTCCAATCGAATACAACAATAAAAAAGACTTAAAAAATTTTGACCTTTTTTTTCGGTGTATGGGAGCCACGCCCAGTTTTTATCCGATTTGGCTGATTCTCAAACTTGATCTCAGTATTCACGAGAAAAACATGTACCCAAAGTTTCAATTCGATATCTCCAAAACTGCGACCGCTATCGTGCGAATGGACAGACGGATATCGGACACGCCTCCATATGGGCGTTACAAACGTTGTGTCAAAGTTAGTATACCCTGCCACAGTGAGTGTGGGGGTATAAAAATTCATCATCCCGGATGGAACGACTCATTATACGGGGGTCGAACGCAAGTACGTGAACCACTGCACCACACCCGCCACTATGTTCAATTAAAAAAAACATAAACTCGACTATGTCCACTACATAGGATGCCTCTATGGTTACGACAGACCAGGCATTTATTGCGACACTTCGTCACATGACCGTGGCAGATGGAATACCTAGACTTCATGTACATAAAAAGTTTTAAATATTCAACTCTCTTCGTACGTTGAAGGTTTTGCAGTGCCTTGGCAACACTGGATACGTTTGATTTATTTTACCAACAACCTACCAACAACGGTTAAAAATTCAGTTTTTTCATACATTTTGAAAAGTTTTACGTTAACAACTTTGTTTGGTTAATTTTACCGAAGTTTTTTTTCTGTGTACACACACTTGAACAGTGTGACATCGCCCAGGAATATCTCAACTTGTTTCATGAAAAAAGACTCATGCATGAGCGTTAAAAATATAAAGAATTGTCACAATAGGACCAATGTGGCCGCAGTAACTAGGAGGCTTGATCCCTCTCTTTCAACAATCAACACATTTTAGTGTAGTTGGTTAGAGAAATGATCTGACACACTTAGAGGAAAAATGAAACGAAATGAAATGTAACTACTGACGCTCTCCTCTGTACATTTCATTTCGGTTTTCTCTCTGAGCGTGCCATTTGATTTCCAGACATCACGTCATTCACCTATCAACATCTGTGGCTTGTTAAATAACAAATAATATGTAAATTTGTTGGGGTAAAAAAAATATAACACACACACTTCACTCGGTGTGCTTCTTTTGAATACGGCTTATTGAACAATTAGCATATGCCAAGAAATTAACAATTGCGATACATATTTTTTATACATTCACAAATGCAAGTAGACAGACAATCACATGATAGATGATGACGACAATGGAGGAGAAACATTTGCTGTTAGTTAGAGATTGGAGAAATGTTTGTACAACTACCACAAGAGGTGTATTTGTGCATGTATTAAACCAACTAAATCAAACACGAACCGGAAATAACCTCAATTGTGCTAAATCGAATAGTTAGCTGTTTGATCTCATGACCAACAATCGATTTAATTCAGTTATGCAAAAAAAAATATCATAATTTGGAAGAGAACAACAAACAGTTTTAATCTTATCTGCTTGGCGGCACTCCGGTGGACACACTTGTGCAGTTGCTAAAAAATTTGCCAATGAAAGTGTGGTGCGACCACATTCCACACGTAATTCTGTCTGCCGGCATCGAATTCACTGAGGAATACGTGAACAAATATGAATACTAATGTGTAGTTTATAGAAAAGAAAAAAAAGAGCATGTGCGTGACTCGTTATGCTTAAAGTTAACTGAGGCCCAGCCTGTATCTTGCTTTACGAACCGGTATAAATTCTGGTTACGCATTTTTACGATACGCCTAACTGCTGGCATACAAATACTTCCCGTTTATGATGCCAGCAAACGTTAGGAAAAAGTATTTAAAGGACTTGAATATTTATGTTACAGTAATTACTTGAGCTTCATGCAAATCATAGAACTATAAAAGAGTGTTCCATTTTTTTTTTATATAAATTTTCAAGTCTTAAGATTAATAACTTTTTTTTTTTAATCTTTCATGGAGAATTTAGTGTTTCTTTTTTATGTGGCTGTAACAATTTCTTACACAAATGCCTACTTAATGGCAAAGAGACGCCAAACAAACAATTGCAGGCAAATGAGTAGATGCTAAAAGCCGACTACTTCCGAGAAATGATTGCAAAGTAGCTAACCGACTATAGTAAATTGCATTTGAGTACTCATTTAGAATGTGGTGGCCTTGTTCGTTCGCCGTTGTCGTTGCCGTTGTCGTCATGAAGGCAGGAATTTCCCTGCCTTAACGGACGCCAAGCCACTTCCTGCTGCATTAACTCCATATGTGCGCATGCAATTCATTAGTTTCACTGCACACAGCAGCTCCCCAACAGTACATCGTACTGAAATTCTGTTTTTTCCTTGTCTTTGTGTTTGTATTTTGTTTGGTTTGGGTTTTTTCAAAACATGACGCCGAGTGTATCTGTCACATTTCATATTTCCTTTACATGGCCGTGCTCGCAGCAGGCGCCTTGTCTTTTTCTATAATAAAGTTGGAAAGTATTTAGCGTTGCATTCATAGTTATTATCATCCTGTGTGGCGAATTTTAGCCATTGAAAGGGGCCGAACTTCAAAAATGCAAATATGCATCTACTTTAAGATGGAATTGACATTTTTGTCGTCTAATTATGTTTATACACATATTTTCCATACAACCACAACCATATTGTTCATCCTTAGTTTAAAAAAAAAATTTTACAAGGGTTAACTGGTAAACAATTTCTAGAGTTGGGATTCAGGATTAAAATGTAGGTCCGCCATTATCATATACTAGGGCCTCTTACTATTCGAATAACCGATTATCCGGTTAGAAAATTTGTGAACGGCTTATAATTTCGATTATTCAACCATATACAACTATTTGAATAACCGTACGTTTTCGATTAAACGTCCACTTATTCGGTTAGACATAATGTCGTTCACGAACTGGCGTAACTCATACAATTTAATTTCATGAGCTGCCGGATCTCCGATATATTTTCCCATGAGTTGTGTCAGTTCGTATTACTACCGACGAGTAATTTTGTGATACTGCCGACGATATGTGCTATTTTACCAAATTATTATTAACACCTTTTGTCCATGTTTGGACACAACTTAATGAACTCTAAATGATCTACAATTTTTTGGAAGTTTTTGATGCAGAAAATAATAAAATGAAGGCTAGTTAGTCATACTTTTGAAAGTTCAACATTTTTGAATAGTGTAAAATTACAAATTTGAATAATTATCCATCAAGATCGTTTTACAAACTGCGCTGTCAGTGGAATTACTATTCCTTTGTGTTCGGTTCATCATGCAATTACGTTTAATTGCACTCTCACATATAAACGTCATCATCTTTCGTGTCATGCGAATTCCCCAAATGACAATAAATATTTCCAAATGCAACTGTTATGGGACACGTTAAAGGCCAGTTCCCAGAAAAAGCAATTAACTAAGAGAAACCGAGTTCTGCATATGAACGTAGCTGCACTTCCCCCCATTTATCTCTTCGGGCGTTTCCACGCCATACAGTACATTCGCACTCACTTCAATTGTTCTTGCTGTGCACCCGCAATTATCATCATCATTATGCAAGTTCCTGCGATTTGTTCCTGCAGGCAATTTTGCAAAAAACAAAAAGCCAAAACTTCAAAATGATGCATGCGGTTGCATAGTTCCTCATATGGGGGACCACGGAGTTGAGAGAAGAACTAACTCATCAGCTTGGCTTTAATAACCAAAACGAACGAAATGTTTCCATGTGTTTGCATGTGTTTGCGGTTATTTTGGTTTGTATCTATGCAAATGCAACTGTTTCTATTGTGCATTTCCTGATGCCTTCTTCTTGTGTTCCTCCTGTTTTCTTCCTCCGGCTGATGTATGTTTTTATGAAGAAAAAAAACTGAACATAAACACATGATAGTGGCAATCTCATGCGGTCTGTGGTGTGTGCGTATGTATATTCCGCAGAAATACAATCGCCCCCATCGTTGCATTGTACACTCGAGAATGGGTTGGACGCATTTTATCAACATGTTGGCGCGAAATGTCTGGGAGTGTGGCATTTTTTTGTACACTCTGCCATATGCTGCTTATGAAATGTTGTGGGTAAAACATTTGCTTAAGCGCTGTACAGTTGTAGGGTTAAATCCCGCTTGGCTTATGAGTGTGTATAAGTGTATGTGCTCCTTACTGCAAGGCGTGGCGGCGTGGCCATTCCTGACATATGTGACATGTGTCTGGTGTTGTGTACCATGGTGTGATACTACAATCCGCTGATGAATCATAAACAAACAAAAGTTTAATAGTTTACGGGTTCTTTGTTTTCCTTTTGTTTTCCTTTTGTTTTCCTTTTGTTTTCCCGAAGATTCAAGGATAAACAATCAAAAGAGTGTGAAAAGTGGCGCTGGTAAGTGGCCCATTTTTACAAAACATTTTTGAGGAACACAGTGAAATCCAATTGAGAACTCTGTAGGAAATAAATTTAATTTTAAACGGAAAAAAAGTCATTAGGTAAAAAAAAAACTAAACTCAGTTTAATGTCATTACTTGCTAAGCCAAAACGGTTTGTATACAACTAGCTTACAGTCAACATTTTACAAATTAACTGCGATACAATAACGTTTTACAGTCATCTATTAATCTATGTATATTAGAGTGGTTCTTATTTTTCGATTTTTCGAAATTGAACAAGTGATATCTAAATACCCTTTCCCCTCCCCCAAACCTCCATTCCTCTTTACCCTAACACCCCCCCCCCCCCCCACCCTTTTAAGGTCAACGATTTCAAATTTGATGTTACTTATGGTCGTAGAGTTCACGTGGGGGTTCGCTTTTGTTCTAACATATGGGTTACAGTGGGGTCAAAGTTGGGCAAATCGGTTAAAATTTGCTATTTACCCAACTTTGATCCCACTGTAACACATTTACAAATTTTTCCAATAATTAGATGAGCACTTATCAAAAATTACAACAACAAAAAAAACACCCATACAAATAAGTGGCACCCCAATGCATAACTTCTTGTATGTCTTTTATAATTACAATTCCAGCTGAGAAACAAACCAGAAAACCGTTAAAATGTGAAAAGTGTTGAAATAATTTTGCCGAATGCCAATTGGCCACTGAACAAAGCAGCAACAGTCCCTCTACCAACTTGTGCCAATTCTATAATTCAAATCTCATTCGCCGAATAGTCAGTCAGTCAGTCATTCTTTGTTCTTGTCACCGAAAATTCCCCACTTGTATAGAAAATGGAAAAGCAAAATCGCAGAAAGAATGAGTAACTGAGTGAATGCGAGTCGCCTTCACTGATCAGCGGTACAACAATGATAGGAAAATGAAGAATTTTAAATTTAGATGAGCTTTGAAGGCAATGCTAATGATTCATAATAGGCCATTTCCACTTGGTTCAAATTAGAAATACCTAGTTGACAATAATGGGGAGAGAGGGGGTTGGCATATTGTTGATAATGTAATTTAATTAATTAGTTAGCATTCAGCAAAATCTCTTTATTTGTAATCAGTGATACCTTGGGGCAAGAGGGAAAGACGAGCAGGTAGTCAGCAGTCAGTAATTTCCTTTGATCATTTGTATTCATAAGGGAGGCTAACGAATAACTAAACGCTGAAGGAAGCAGTTGAATGAATCTTGATAAAGGTGATTGACTTGGTTGAGGATTTACAAATCATTGAATTTCGAAAGGCATTAATGGAAATGGCTTTTTAGCAACAATTTGAAAAATGAAAGGAAAGTTTACTAACTAACAAGAGTGTAACCAAGATTTACATTTAGTTAACTGCAATAAAAAAAAAATAATCATTTTTCAAAAGTCACAGGTTAGTTACGCGTTTAATTACACACTTTGTAGCTAATAAGCAATCGGAACATAGCTAAGAAAGCACACCAAACAGCAAAAACAAAACCAAGTGCCAACGAACTTCCGAGTACATTTCACACACTTTTTCCTGGTTCAGCGAAAACAAAAGCAAAACTCAAGCAGTTCAGAGAGTGAAGTTGAAAATCCGCAAGCGAAAAGTGTAAAAGAATAACAAAAAAATATATATAAATAACCGATCGAAAGTCCAAAACATAATAAAAGCGCGAACAGATTTCATTTTGCTCTTAATGGAATGTGTTTTTGTACGCTGTGTTGCCACCTTGGCAGCGGTGCTTTCCTAACGGAATTGGAAGATGCTAAATGGTTTTACTAAAGGAAATGGTATTTTTTAACCATTTTTATAGATATTTCTTTAATTCTAATAGTTTTTAACATGCTTTCAAAGACAACTTTAACAGATTAAAGGCTGCCACCTTTGAGCCAAGTTGCTGGCTCAAAGGTGGCAGCTCCAGCGTATTTGTGTGCCAAGCGTTAACACTACTCTAATGGGGGCATTTCCAACTTTTGGTGTAATTAATTACGTGTATACATACTTATATGTTAAATATATAACTTTTGCACACGTTTATCAGCAGAGAAGAACTATTATTAAATAAAAAAAAATAAAAAGTTGATACAGAAGATGAAGTGATAAAGCGACACGAAACCAGTTCAAAGAGATTTCACTGATTTTAAATATTCATTCACAATGTAGAAATGATAATTTCACTAAAATTCAATAACGTAAATGTTAAAGCACAATAGTACACAGAAAAAAAACGTCGGGTAAAATTAACCGAAAAAAGTGGTTAACGTACAACTTTTTAAAAATGTATGCAAAACTTTAATTTATTAACCGTGGTTGGTAGGTTGGATTAAGCCACAAAAATTGTTAAAGTAAATCTCATAAATTCGACATAAAATAGTTCAAATAATTGAAAAGGTTGTTGTTGTTGTACGTTTTTTTACCACAATTATTTGATTCTCTCTTTTAATTATTTTTCAATTACTTTCCACATCTGTTGGGGATGACCTTCTAACTGCAGTAGTTTCACATTTATGGCTTAAAACGTGATAACACCTTAACGCCATATGCAGTTTTCGTAAGAAATGGCTAACAGATAGACGTTAATCGCTTATTGACTCAAGAGGCGACGCAGGGACCTTCTTGGTCACTTTCAGGGGAATTTGTAAATCTTTAATTTTTATTCGTTTTCTGATTTATGACTGCATGAACTCGCTCATTAGTCATATAATTTGAATCTTATTTTGGATATATATTTGCTAAAAGTTCTTACAAACAACAGCTACACAATCAATTTTATTATTTTGCCAACAAATTCGTAAGAATGTTTAAAATTCCAAACAACTTGACATTGCAAAAAGAAAAAAAAAACACAATCGCTACACAGAAAATAACGAACAATGAAAGCAACAGCAAATATCTCAAAACAACCATGTGAAATGATATGTACACTAAACCGGCGCCAGCTCGTAAATGAGCAAATCGTATCGAAATGTATGTATGGGGTACAAAAGAAAAAACCGGGAACGAATAATTTATTTTTTTTTCATGCTTTTCTTCCAAAACCGTTTGTTTTGAAAAAAGCAGTGAAATGTACTGACACTCCATACATTTCATCTCTTTTTTATTCTGAGCTTTTCAAATATACTAACCCAAGAGCCCTTTTAAAGGGCCTCACCAAAAGGGTAAAACCAACTTGAAAATTTCCGCTTCAAACTTGTGCTGGGCTAATAGAGATACACAAATAAATGAGTTAAAAAAAACGATTGACCACAATACAAAAAAGTAAAATATCCGACCAAAAACTTGACATTATTTTTTCTTTTTTTCACTTCATTTTCGCAACTAAAGTTGATTTCGTTTTGTTTGTCTTTCGATTGTGTGGAACCAAAAGAATTTCAAAAAAGCAAGCTAGCCACTTGATAAGATAAAATTCAAGATTATACGAAGTAAAGGTAACTAAGAGATGATGCTAAGATACACAAAAGTGGCGTGAACAATTAGGACTTTGATTGAAATGTGGGGAAAATACAAAATAAAAAGTAATACAAAAAAAAATAAAAATGAAAAGTACTTTCAAATGCAATTAGCAGCAAAATCAGATAAGACTTGAGAACAAACACTGTCGCAATAAGAGGTCTGGCATGAAAGTGAGCAGCAGACAATGAAGGACTCCAGCAGACTTGACATGACTTTCCTGGCTTTTGTGATGAATGCACAGACGCTCTAGAAGGGAAGATGCTGCGGTACAACGCAATTTACAAATATTCCCAGAGCAACTTTCAACTAAAAGCAGAGAGTACTTAACCGAAGTTTATTCTTAGATATTCTTCACTTTTTTTTGGTTTTACAAAATAGAATAAAGAAATTCGGCAGACTATTTTGGCTCGAAAGTGAATGGTAAGCAACAAATGAAAAATCAATTCGAATCAATTAATTCCTGAAACTATTTGAGAATCGCTCACACATTGCAATTTGTTGCTTTGCCACCATCCTCCTTCCCGCACTTGAATGAAAACGAACCGAGGCTACGCCTATTTCAATGCCAACAAACGCAGAATCCCCATACATTTTCGTCTAGCCCACTCCTCCGCCCATTAAATTGATTTGGCGTTGCTAAATCGAATTAAAAATATCGTTTCCGACACTGAAATTCACAATTTCTAATTTAGGAGACACTTTTACATACCGAGTGCTGGAGAGGTCGCCCTTTGTGACAGAGAGACGATGCGCTGCACTGCTACTTCCACAACTGCGGGACGTCAGGTGATGAAGCGTTTACAGAAACTGAAACTGGTACACCGCACATTTCATGATTTTTCGTCACACGCACCAAAAACAACAATATAGAATCACATGTTTGTTTCCACTAGTTTCGTATTAAATTCCATAACCGTGTAAGGATACAGGCGACGGAGTCACCGGCCAATAGAAAGCGAAAGGAGGAGGTAGTGCGCCGCACGTTAATTTGAATTTGTTGCTGTTTCGGCTCCTCTTCTGCTCCACACTGCGTTTTGCACCAAGACGCGCGTGACAAATTCCGACAAGGACGTTGAGGGTGGATCAGACGATACGAAAACGAGCACAAAAAGGAAGTAGCAACCGAATGAAAAAAGGTGAAAAATCGACCACCACACAACAAAGGATGCTGTGATGCTTTCTGCTGATTCGTTGTTGCTATTTTTCTTATTACTTGTTACTTGGCTACTTCACACCATTTATTGCACTTTCATGAATCTCAAATTTCCGCCTTTACTAGAAATTTTAATAAAATTTTATTATTTCAAATTTTTTTCTGAGATTTTTTATTGAAGCACTTTTTAGAAACACACAGCAGCAGCAGCCACGATTTGCTCCTCACTGTCGCAAAGTATACTCTTTCGTTTTGTGTGAAAACGAAACTGTGTAGAAGACAGTGCTGCCAGACGAAGAAAAACGACAGACACAAAATACTGGCTAATGCAACACCGGTGGTAATGCAGTGCCCAGTATTTTATTTTGCTATATGGCATTATTATCAGTGTTGCCAGATTAAGTTTATTGAATTCTTACAAAATGTAAATCATCTAATTGAATATATACAATTAATTAAAAATGTATTAATTTAACATATTATGTTTCGGGTTTTTCCAATGAAATGGTGTTAAAAGATAGCCAGAATATTACAGAAATAATGTTTTTTTTTAAGTTTACAATTTAAATACAAAACTTGGGAACCTTCGCTTCTCACCTACACTACTGTTCGTTGCAACCAAGATAGAAAGAGATCGTTGGATATTCACAATAGGGATGTCAAAGTACATACAAAAAACTAGATGCTCTATAGGTTACCCCCCGTATATATTAGCTATTGTTCCTCGCATGCGATCTGTGACTTTTCATGGTACGCGAAACCGTTATCGCTGAATTTTTTTTAGTGGGCCTAAAAAAACAGGCATACAAACTGTTTGTAAAGATTTTTTAGAATTTTTTAGAGCCTATTTACACAGTCATTCCCATGACGCATGGGCATGCCGTTTTTAGAATTTACACTGACATGGGCATGACGAAATTTGATAGTTTTTATATGAAAATGTAAATAAACGAAGCATGGAGTTGCCACCTTTTACGTTTTTTGTATGGATTTTCGGTGCAAAATTTTCTATCCCGTTTTCACTACCACAGTTCTTATTAGCTCTTTGTCGAATTTTTCATCATGGAACTGATAGTGTAAATAGGCTCTTAGACATATTTCACTCCATTTTTATAATTGTTATATCGTCAAAATAAAAATGTTATGCAATAACTCGCACACTATATTTCATACCATGTATGGCCATAAATGTACTTACGATCTATCGCATGCAATGTATAGTATGCGATAATTTATCGCTAATATAGACGGGGGGTAAGGGCATAACGAGCAAACACTGCTTTCTGAAGTCTCTATAGTTAGACATTTCTGTTGTGAATATTTGAGTGTTCACTATTTTGTATGCAGTGGTCTATTGTGAGATATTGACCAATTAAAAATTCTCACAAATCTCAATTCTCACGATCATTAAAAAATCTATATGATATGAGATAAATCTCACAAATCTGGCAACCGTGTCCCAAAATCTGTCAAAGTTTAGTTTTGCCCGATTCACGGGATCTTGCTAATTAGCAGCTGGCAACACTTAGAAATCAGCTGTTTTTACTATTCAGGAAAACGACGTACCAATAAATTAAAAACAGTCGTAGATATAAAAAAAAATATCACAAATGGGTGTAGAAATCGAAAATTTAAATCCCAATGTATATGGCAAATGCAAGGAACGTGAAATAACCAAAAATGAAGCAAACGAAAGTGTGACAGACCCGTTCGACAAGCGTGAAATATTCGGTAAATAAACAACGAATTGCGAATCAGTTAAAACCAAAACAATTTACATGACCCTTTACCCTTTCCTAGACCTCATACGCAACATCAACGATCCGGAACATCCACTATCTCTGGAGGAATTGCATGTGGTGCAGGAAGATCTGATAAACGTGTGCGATGCCAAAAACGAAGTGCACATCAGCTTCACACCCACAATACCGCATTGCTCGATGGCCACGCTCATTGGTCTGTCGATTCGCGTCAAGTTGCTGCGTTCGCTGCCGCCCCGATTCAAGGTCACGGTGGAGATAACGCCGGGCACACACGCATCCGAGCATGCGGTGAACAAGCAACTGGCCGACAAGGAACGTGTGGCAGCCGCTCTGGAAAACAAACATCTGGCGGAGGTGATCAATCAGTGCATTTCAATGAAGGTCTGAAGCGGACAACGGATTGGTAACGATGCAACACAGTTGGGAGCACTTTATTGTTTTGTTTCATTTTATGGTTCAAATAAAGCTTTTTCAGTAGCAACTATAATACAAATCACGTCGTCTCTGAGACAAGTAGTCCTTTGCTGTGTTCTTTTGTGTGGGGGGGGTTGTTTTCACCCAGTTCCTGTCTCAAAGTAAAACTAATTAAAATAACGACTACACCACTAGTCACCCGGTGTCCGCCTAGTAGTTCTTCTTCCGTGCTTCTATCGGTGCGGATTCCGCAGGGCGTGCTTTCGTTGGATCGTATTTGTAAGTTTTTACCAGTGGCCCTTTGCCCGCCTTGGCAAAGCGAATTTCGTCCAGGCGCTGACGTTCCTCAATTTCTTTGGTGATTTTCATGTTCTGCCAGGCTGTAAACAAAAAAAAAATTTATAAGAAAATTAAATTTAAGGAAAATTTCAGTTCCAACTTACACTCCTTCATGCCCGAAACGAACCCCTTCTTCTTCACCGGCAAATTTTCAGCTTTGTGCGTCACCATTTTGTCGATTTTGAAATATTCCCGCACGGATGGTATCTTCAGCATGGCCACCTTGCGAATAAGAAAATTTCAATGATTGAGCTCTTATACAAATCCCATCGGGAAGGTGTCACCTACCACAAGGCTAAAAAATTCCCTACCTGTCCCAGCGAAATGAAGTTACTGCACGCCCAGTAGGTCAGAATGGCTGCGGGGAAGTTCATCATGAAGGGGAAAATGGCAATGGGCAGCGCTCGCAGGACGTACTTCATTGTGCTCATGTTCTGCGCCGATAGGCGTGCACTGTCCGTACCGATTTCAATGGTCAAGTACAGAGTGGCGCAGGTAACCAGCGGCAGTATGAATGTGGGGTCCGCCAGCGTTAAGTCCGTAAACCAAAACAGGCCACCCTCTCTCATCGAATCGACGGGCGTGTTGGCCATCGCCCGCAGACCCATGAAGAACGAAACGAAGAGCGGCGCCTGCGCCAGCGGCACAACCATATTCTTGAGCGGATTCAGTTGTTTCTCCTTCATGAACAGCATCATTTCCTGAGCATAGCGCGCCGACTCGATGGCATTGCCCGACTGACGCGCCTCGCTCATCTTCAGCTGCAGCACCTGCATCTGTGGCATGTGATTGTTCATTTTCGCCGCATTCCTTTGGGCCACAATCACCAGCGGAAATATAATCGTGCGCACCACTAGCGTACCAATGGCAATGGCCCCCCACCAGGGTATATCCCAGCCGATGTGTACGAACTCCATGCAATTCTGTACGATGCCGACTGGAGTCCAGCCGCCTAGGCCTATCGAAGCGAAGGTGGGTTCTCCCGCCGCATTTAACACTTGCGTGACCAATTCCTCTGTGGGAGCCACAGGTATGGCCGGTGGTTCCGGTATGTCTGTCAAATTGATAAGTGTTTTGTCCATAACTGTGGTTGCTGCCGCTGCACTGGCATAACGCACTCCACTGGTCGGTTGAACAAACCCGGAAAGTGATGTCCTGAAGCCCGCCAACTGCTGTGGCAAGATTTGTGAGCGTGTGGCACAGTGCAGATCGCGCCTGGTGATTAGTGGCGCCGTGGTGGTCGTTGTCACATTGTGGGAGGCGGCAAACTGGAATTTATATAAAATTAAAAAATTTCTCACTTCATTTTCAGGTTATGTCACGAAGGAGCTGTGAAATCGGTTTATTCCATCTCTGGTCATACCTTCCCCTGCAAATGTCCAACGGTGGCTGTTTGCGCATAGCGCAACATTTGTACTCGCGTTGACAACATCCTCTTATAATTTTAAGTTACAATTTATTTAAATATTTTACAAAATCAGCTGCAGTGTTTTCCAATCCCACCAACTTCTGACCAGGGTTGACATTGCACAAATATCGGAGTCAGACTACTAATGGCGGGTTGAATTTTGAGATTCTACTACTCTTGTATAGTACTATATTTCTGTACTACTTTCAACAAATTTTCTACTACTATTCCAAGAAATCTACTAGGGACAAGCTTTTTGTGTAGGGCGTGAAAGAGTTTCTTTGTGACAGTGGACATTTAGGTCAATACAGAGACAGACATTTTCTGCATGAGACTTTATTTAACTTTTGGTGCTCAAAAAGCAATTTGAAAATAAATTAAAATTTTTTACGTTAATCTTTGAAATAAAAATCTATCTTCATGTGGAATTTGGATCCTCTACCAAGTGTATTTATAATGTTTGACCGATTTTCCGATATCAAAATTTATTTAATTTTTTTCAAGTTTTCCTATGCCCCATTTACGAGCTAGACGACTTTTAAGACAATCTAGATTCAACTAAAACTAGTAAGAGAATTCTGTTCGGTCTAACAGAAGCTAAAATGCCCGGCACATGCCTAGTCGCACGTTCTTAGACCATTTTTCGGTCATTTTATATAATATAATTTTTCGATATTTTATCGATGATTGTTTGATATTTCACAGATAATTTTTCGATATTATTCTATAAAAATCGAAAGATATTCGTTCAAAATCATTTCAAAATTTGGTTCCAATTCCATTTTGTTCCGGCCCAATTCCATTTTATTTATTCCCACTTCGTTCCCGATTAAATTTTCCACCAAATAAAAAAACGACTCAAGATAAACGAAAATAATAAAAATTTTGTATTGGAGGTAGACATGGTTCTTATCCGATGTTGCCTATTTTTCAATATTTTATCAATAGTTTTTCGATATTTTAGGGAATTTTTCTATTTTTTATCGAAAATTTTCGACATTATTTCCAACCAAATAAAACAAAGCGCCACCAAATCTGTTCAGTATTTTTCAAGAGAAACGAAAATAATACAAATTTCACGTTCATTTTGTATTGAAGGTAGGCGTGGTTCTTATCCCATGCTGCCACGCCTCCTTTTGGACGTTACAAACTGTGTAACAAAAACAATATACCCTTGGATACTAGTGTGCAGGGTATAAATATCTCCGCTTCTAGGTTTCGCATTCCCCTAGTTTCTTTTGCATGTGAAAAGTGAGATAACAATCTATCTTCATGTGGAATTTAGAGGTCGTTCAATTCCCTTTTTCTTTTCCAGAGTGTATTTGAAGAACTCAGCTTTACTAACATTTTCTACCCTGTCCTAGCAAATGACTCTGTTGACATAACAACATTGGACGACAATCACAATCATCATTGAAATTGATTTATTTAAAAAGATCGCTTTCAACGCGACTGGTGGGCCGGGTCGATTTAACCTATTTTTGCGAAAGCCGCTTTTTGTACGATACGCACACGAGTTTTGATATCTCTGATTTCCATCAAGCAAATCGCTGATGTTTTGATAGATTTATGGCTACTCTTCTATTTCGTTGCATGTCCACACTCTCAGAAGACAAAAGCACGACAGCATTTTGTCGCTGCAGTTAGTTCAATTAAAAAGCCATTTCGACGTTTTGTCATTGGCCTGTGGTGTACGAGTTTGTTAGCTTAGCCGAAATCATAATTCAAAATTATGAGACATTAATTCTAAATTTAAAGTTGTGATTTCAGTGGAGGGGTTTCGCCTGCAAAAAGTGATTAATCAGAATGAAATCAGAATGTTTGAGCGCTTTTTTTTTTTTTTTATTTTTGGCTTGATTTTTCATCAAAAAGTATTCTTTGTTGTTGGTTTGTTTGCTGACCGCATTCTATTGCATTTGCGTGCAAGAAGAAAGATCGTGGCTCACAGTTAATGGGAACGCCTCAAGCCTAAAGTGTTTTTAGTAGATTAACGACAGATCATATTCTATTGATGCCTTAATATTTAAAGAAAATAGGAAGCCAAAGCATTTAATTATAAAACTTTACTCTGAAATGTAAATGATCCAAAAGTCAAACTGTTAGTGGTTCGTATTTATTGAACGAACAATTTTCAAATCAAAACTAAACTTTTTTAGATCCTTGATTCCATGCGATAAAAAGTGCCTAACATTTATTAGCTGAAAATAGATAATAATAATAAGAATCTCCAATAGCCGGCTTATAGAGAGCAGAGTCTATCGGGAGCTGTGCACCAAATGATATGGGCAGAATCGAATGAGAAATGAAACACACAGCAGTTGAGTGTTGCCCACCACCAACAACATGCAACTACCCACAGATAAAGCGCGCCAAGAGGCAGAACACTCAGAAACCAGAACTAACTTCTGCCCCGGCCCCTCTCTTTATATACACTCAATGGACGACTTGCACTTGATCGCTTTGAACGCAACAATCGGTCCTCAATCCATCCGTCCATCGCAATCGGTAGCGTTATTTCGAACGCTTTTCAATTAATTGATTCTGATTGTGTGTGTGTGTGTGTGGTTTGGTGTGGAGTGGAAGCTCCGCTCTGCTCTCAGCACACTCACTTGTTGACTTGTTGAGAAATCTAACTGAAATCGGAACACTGCCGCGGCACGCACGCCAACGAGCTCCAACTTTGTTGGATTTCCGTTTCGCGATCGTCAGTTGGTTTCTTTCGGTCTGTTGGTTTAAACGTCTTTTCTTGCTAGCGGTTGAATGCGCATGCGCGCGTGTATCTCGGTTAAAGTTTTATTCTGCTGAAAAACTTCCACACAAACTCTGGCAACCAGTTGAGCGGTTGTTGTTGATGTGTTCTTTTGGTCGGTCGTTCGTTTGGCACAAGTGTCGTTTGTTGCATTTGTTGTGTGGTTGATTTTTTTCCTTATAAATTTAATTTTTCTGTTCAATTTTTACAACTGCAAGAACGCGCTTTGGCCACAGAAATTGATTTGCTTGGTTTTTTGTGGTGGGTGGTTGTGTAAAAACGAGTTCGATCTTAGAATTACCTACTCTTAACGAGACGACAAATGCGAAATCGGTAATAAAACAAATTTACGAAGAAAAAAAAAAACTTAACAAAACAAAATAATAAAACTAATTGTGAAACGAAAACAACGACAAATGCGACATTTTCGCAATTTAACTTAGGTGTAGGAAAAACACCACGAAAAAAAAATTAATCGAACTCTATGAATTCGAATTTATTGATTAAAAGTGCAAGTTTCGTCATTTAACCACTAATTTACAAAAAAAAAATCTCTTTTCGTTTTTTGAAAATTCAAAAAGTAATAAAAAAAAAACAAGAGTTTCTACTGATTGTTGTTGCCACCTATACTGGATTTTTAATATAAAAAAAACAAAATTTATACTCAAATAATTCACAATTCATCAAGCCACACAGTCCCACCTGTTGCCAATTTTTCGCACCTAACGTAGGTAAGTTTCCAACGCATAATTAATGCAGAATTTGATTTTTCATTTATTTATTTTTTCCAACCAATCGCAGCAGTCGAAATACTTAAACTGATTTCCACTGCTCTCGTATTTCGTTTCGTTGGGGCTTGCGCCAAAGTTATCGCCTTCAAAGATCTTGGGCAAATATTTGCTGGTGTGACGTTAATTTTGAGGAAATTATTTTCGTTGTGCCATTAATAAGCTATAAATATAAGCCATTATCTATTGAAAATACCGTTAGCGTATTTTTTCTTTCTTTAATTGAATTGAATTCAATTATTCTCAACGATTTGTGGTTACGTTCATTTTCATATTAATTCATAAAGGTTTGACTGAATTAAATCGTAGTAGATATTATAATCGTTAAGAGATAAAAGTCAGAAAGCTTAAATAAAGTTTTGGTGTGTTGACATTTTTGTTGTCCCTTTTGTTCTTAAAGTGTTAGTTTACCTTTTTTCAATCAATAAATGCATTTAAAGATTTGGCTATACCAACCATATAGAAAAAAGGGTGCGAGTACCAGACCCCCTTTCGAACGATTTCATATCAACAAAATTGATTTTCTGAATCTGACGAAGGGGTTAAGAAAAACCACGATATTGGAAAATAAAATTTTTCGTTTTGTTGGTGGATTGTATAGAGAATACTGCCACAACTCAATAAATTCCATTTTACAGGAGAACTATTTCACAAATTCAAACATTTTAGGAAGGATTCTAACCACTCTTTTGCTCAAAATATAAACAACTGAGAAGTGTGAAACTAGACATAATGGTTCAATAAATAATTTTTTAAAGCCTCAATATGCATTTTTAAATATTTAAAAAAAATATTTCAGAAAAATTATAAATGTTTTTTTTTTGGTTTTTTTTTCGAGTGGTACATTTCTTTGTTTAGCGAAAAATTTGGTAGCAAAGGCTGATTCAGTGGAAAAACATTTGTACATTCATGCTAGTTAATCCCAGCTACATTGTTGCCGAACATCTAAACCTGCTAACATCAAGGGTTAAGGTAGTGCAATTCACAGCAAGGTGACAAACTCGCTTGTCCAGAAAACCCCTTGAAGAAGTTCTTATGTTGACCAAGACCTTTCAGAATCTGTAATCGATCGGTAATCAGAACTTATTGTGACAATTTTCACTAAACAATTATTTAAAAATATCAAAAACAAAATTTATAAAATTAACCTTTTAATTAAATTAGAACTTAAAATGGAGAAAAACTAACATTTGAACCAGAAGATTCTTTAGGCTCTTTTTTCTACTAGATAAGGGTGAGTTATTGCATAAAATGAAAGCCTAATATGTCCAGCATATACCACAGTATACACCAAAAGCGATTAAAAATGAGTTTCGAAACATTTGGCGTTCTAAAAAATCAAAAGACTCTGAACAATGTAAATTACAATAATAATAAAGTATACGCCCCCAAGAACGAATATTTACTAAAATTGCAAATTATTACACAACTTGCACTAAATATCGATCACTTCCAAATGATGCTAATAAGTAAGTATAAGACGCAGTAGAAAATCTACCGAGTAGTTATATTTATTTACTTCCAATAATTTAAAATTTGCTAAATTGACAGAATCGATATGGCAATAGAAAAGAATACCCGTTCAAGTGCTACGGCAAAGAGATACACCTTCCAACCAAGTAGTACCTTAAGTGTATCAATTACGTTTACATACGAGCGAGCGCTCGCTTCATAATCAGTGAGCAAACAATTAATTATCGTAGGAGCGATATTTTGCGCGGTTTATTGTGGGAAATTAATTCAAGAACCGAGCAATGTGTGTAAAGTGTAGCAGAGAACATGAACCAAATAAAATTCAATTCAATTCACAAGACAGTTTCGCTTTCAGAAGCACCCATTCGGCGATAAGACGGAAGAATAAAAATGATAAAAAAAAAGTATACAATTCAGAAATTTCCAAACGCGTACGCTGGCAGAGATTATATTAATCGATTCTCAGGCAAAATACTTGTATGTAGTTGCAATGTGTGCTAGAAAGAACGAATTTTAGCAGCAACATTTTCGAAACTAGTTTGACAGCCTCAGTAGGTTTCTACTTTTCACCTGGCAGCAGCGCTACACAGAATTTCTCCCACAAATAATAACAATTTAAATGTCAAAATGTCAATTTGCCTACCTGTATGACCATCCAATGCCAAACATAACCCGCAATGTTTGCATCAAATAAAAGCACTTAAATGTCTCTTCGACGCGGCGACGCGGTGTTGCGGACCTTTTGTATTTGGGTTAACAAATATTTAAAATTAAATATCTGCCGAATGGCAAACATAAATTCGCCAAAAAAAAGTTATATACAAGTCGCGCTTAGATGTTGCCGATGAATTATGAAAAGTACTTTGGGAATGTGGCAGTGTCATTATGGAGAGCCGCGCTCAACAGGAAAAAAGTCTCAAAGGCGATTTCGAAATTGATACCTGAAGCCACATGCAAAGCTCTGGGCAATTCTTAGAAGATTTGTTTTGATGTTTGTGCGAGACAATAAATCACTCACGGACTCGAATCGAAAGAATGCGAGAATCAGAATATTAAAAGATGCACGGAATAGACGTGAAAGCACCTTAGGATTTCCATAAATGCATGCAAATCGACAATTAATTTTAAAATATTATATTTTGAAAATTAATTACAATTTTATGTATGTATGTAATGAAAAAAAAAACACTCAAGTTTCATTTAATTTTGTCATGATTGATTTTAGGCGTACGATTTTGCACACTTTCAAATTCGCCAAATTTGCCAAATTCAACGGCGCAGCATCAAGTATCATTTCATAAATAAAATTATTTTCTTTATCAACAGCGATTGATCGCACGTAGGCTCAAAAACAGTTAAAATCTACCAAAATTGTCTGAAATCCAAAAGTATAAAAAATCTTTCGTTTTTCTCATATGTTTTTGTTGTATTCCTTTTTTTTCTGTAGCCGCTACTTACTACTCAAAGTCAACTGCCATATAAGGCAGAGTTGTTATATGTCAGGCAAAAACTTTCTGTGATTGTCAATATTATTTCAAAAAGGAAATACATGTTTTTCGCAACAATGAAACTAAGAAACGAAAAAAAAACCAAACTAAACTTAAAAAAAATATTTTATTTACTTGGCGAGAGTATGAGTAACCTTTGACTAGTTTTATTTGTTATAAAAAAGTTCAATACTTTTTTGTTTTAAATTTAATGGAAAGGGTTTTTTTTTTAAATTTAAAATAGAACAAGAATAATATTGATTGAAAAAATTAAAAATTTTTTCAGCTTAAATAAATTTGGTCCATTTACACGTGCCTTTTATGGCATATGGAAATCATGTTAATTGTGTCTCCAAACAGCCCACATGGTATTTTGAAATTTTTGTATAAAACAGGGTGCCTTGAAAAGTCAGTAAAACTAAGAATTGAAATGTTTGGTCAGTTAACTTTTGACTGAAAGATACTGAAAAGGTTACCCTGGGCAGCGGCAATTTGGGTTATTTTAGGAATGAATCGGAAAGAAAAAGTTGCCATTATGTTAGCGAATTAGAGTTGTAAAGAGCTACAGTAATATTTTCAGAAGAAGTGGGAGAAGTTAACAAAAACCCCTGGCAATAAACACTTTTGATTCCTGTCGAATCATACCTTAAGTCTAATATATACAAATAAATATATATTTTTTTTACCTCACACACTACTGTGGCAGGGTATATTAACTTTGACACAACGTTTGTAACGCACAATTTTTTTCTGTATTAAGAAACGAATTTGGGACTTTGTTCGAAGATCCAAAACCACCCATAAATGGGAGCCTGCACGGAATTGTTTTTGGCATTTTATCCAAAACTAGTACATAAATGTGGTATACTTTAAAGTTTTTGGTAAATTATGGAAATCAGCTGTCTTTTTTAATACTACAAGCTATACAGTTTAATTTTGGTCCAAAAAGTGGACGTCTTTTCACATACATTTTTCAATTGATTATACATATTTCATAATGAGTATATCGTCCATGTATGGAAATAAATTTTGAAAATCGAGGAGCTGAGGCGATCAAAACTGTACAAATGGACTTAGCGAATTCTGATTGACAAATTTTTTTGTATGAAAGTTGCGAATGTAGGGCCGACTTAGTTTCTGAGTGTTGTTACCAATATAAAAACTAGAGACCGACCGAAATTCGGTTTCGGTTTCGGTTTTTCGGCTTTTCGGCCAAAAAAAGCTGTTTCGGCCGTGTTTCGGATTCGGCCGAAAAATAAAATATCGCTTTCGGCCAAATTTCGTTTTCGGCCGAAATTCCTATATTTCCGCCGAAAATTTCGGTTTGATAGAAAAAGTAACAAATAAATAACAAAGGTTACACTGTACGACAAAACTGAACGTTTTGTGTGTTAAATATACTTTATATACAAATTCTTATGTATTTTGCCATGCTGGATACGAAAATAATAATAATTAAATTTTTACAGCACCAAAAATGCCACTTTTGTGGCGTTTGCAGAAAAATGGTGCGTGCTGGAAAAATTTAAAGTTTATTTTCGGATTTAGCGTATCAAAATACATAAGGATTAACCAAGTGGATAAAAGCGGTATGTAACACAAATTTAAGCATTGATCATAGTTTCGAAGAATCAAAAGCGACAAAGAAGACATGTCCTATCGGAGTAGATCTAATACTCTCGCAATGATTTATAAATTTCTACTCCTCTACTACGGTAGCAGATTTTTCTAATTCCCTCAAGATATTTCCTACTACTATGGTAAGAAATCTACTCCTCAAAATATTATGTGAGTTTCATACAATGCAAAAGTATTATTCTTTCTACAAATCTGCTTCCCCGACAGAAATTCCTACAACTCGTACAATTTCTAGTACTCTACGCATAAACCCATATCTACTCCCCTCTCTTGAAATCTACTACCCTGACAGTAATTTCTACTATTCTTGATTTCCACGCATTTGATAGTTTGCTTCTAAATTCATTTAATTCATCATCTGAACTTAAAATGATCGGCCCATATTCAAATTAAGCTCCAACTTAACTTTAGTAATCTACTAAGTTGACAGATAATACACTGAACTGGCAGCTACTAAGCTGGTTCTAAAGTTTAGCAGCTACTAAATTTGACTATGAATATGCGATCGCTTTCAGCCTACTGATAATCTTAATTATGTCCCACTTTATTACATTAAATCTCACAATTGTTTCTTTTATTTTTTCGGTTTCGGCTTCGGTTTCGGCCGAAATTAAAAAAATAAAAATTCGGCCATTTCGGTTTCGGCCGAAAAAAATAATAAAAAATTTCGGCCATTTCGGTTTCGGCCGAAATTAAAAAAGGCGATTTCGGTCGGTCTCTAATAAAAACATAGAAAAATGGTCGGTGTCCTAACCTACCCACAGTCCCACATTATCCTACATTTTTTATATTCGAAATTAAGTCTTGCGGCAAGATATCAGGGCAAATTTTAAAGTTTTATTGTTGGAATATTTTAGAGAGCTCCTTGTAGCTCGTCCGAATACATCTGTCTAGTTAAAGATAAATAGTAGCATTGTATATGTTGAGTGGCTTCCTAAATTCTTTTATTATAATATAGTGTAAGTACCGACATGGTATCGAAGGATTAAAATCGAAAGCTCAATTAATTCATTACATCTCAGTTGGTTACTTTGGGAACGAGTCTCCCTATAAACATACTTTGACCAAATATCTGAAATCTTTTTTTTTTGTTGTTTCTACTTCACATCATAATACCAAAAGTGCACAACGTTTTAAACTATTCTAAGCAATCATGAATTCTACCCAGCAAATTTTAAATGCTTTATGGATAAAAAGTAGTTAAAAAAACCTTTCAAAACTGAAAACTTATTGCCAAGTTTAACCACAATTATTTAATATGGAAATGAGCGAGCGCATGAACAATTCATTTAAAATTTATTTCAGTTGAACAATAAATATTTGCCAATAAATTGTTATTCTTCAGCCAACATCAACCACAACAATAACAACAACAAAGGCACCATCTTTAAATGCAAACACCCAAACGAAATCGTTCACAATAATAATCCCAAATAAAAAGGAGTGGTGTCAACCCTAGAAATGAAAAATTTCAAAATAGAAATTTAAGTTTTTACTTTTCCTTCACTCATTCGGGAATAACTTTTTAGAAAGAAAAACCTTCAAAAATATGCAAAATTAAAGTATTAAATATCATCAAACTATTGGGCGGCTATAAGACAATTTCGTTGTTGCTTTACAACACAAAGTCTACCAAGAATTTGCTGTGAGTGTTCCAAGGCATGTAAGTAGGAATTAAAGTCAATTCAAGAATAAAAGTGCCTCTGCATGCGCGTGTTGAAATGTTTAAATTGTAAGAATTGTACTGCAAAAGTACAAATTTTAAAGAGAGACGGCAGCGAGGGAAAAATAATAACAAAAAAAAAATTAGTATAAAAAAAATTTATAATTTAAGAACTGCAGTGGGTGTTAATGTGAGTGCGCACCAGCACACTGCCGAAGCCCACATTAACCGCCACCGACTTCAACACGACTTGCCAAGTAGCTTTGCTCGCCGAAAGAATTGCACGGCACTCGAAAATCACAACAAAATATAAAAATCGCACAATACGAAATACAATAAATATAATTCCAGCAGCTCAATACAGTTTGTACTTAAGTAGTCCCACCACCACCATCAGTAAAAATTGAAAAGAAAAAAATGTATAATAAATTCAAGCTCTTGTCTACATGATCATCAAATCACCATAAATCAGTTAATTTAAATTTAAGCGCGTAAAGTACATTTCATGCTAGCAACGTGTTTTTTTTTTCGTTTTGCAAAATATGGGTACGTTTGTAGATTTTGAAAAATTTAATTTGAAAATAATTATTACACTTGTTGGTTGGCGCGATATTCCCACACCGAAATCAAATGATTCTGCCCAACGAAGATACACATACTTATACGCCGCGATATCTCTTTAATTACGAGGAAATCTTTCTCCTAACATTTGGACTTTGCTTTTATACGCTCGTTTCATTTATTAATTTAGTTTTTTTTTCCCCCATTTCGAAACCTTGCCAAATTTGGCAACTTGTTTCGTAAACCTCGCTCATACATTCGCGCCTATCAACAAGTGACTGCGCACACACACACACATTCAAGTGCCTTAAGTTTTTTTTTGCTCCTACTTTAATAACAAATTAAACTTTTGTATTGCCAATAAAACGACAAAATTACATACGTCGCAGTTATAGGAAGTATTTAGCCATGCTGCTCTCTTATTGTGTTCAGACTTTCTGTCGCAATAGGCTAAAATAGAAGTACGTAAATCGATGTGTGTAATTACTGTCCGCGCGCACTATTTGTATAAAGAAACGCCGACTGATCTGGCCTGATCGGCGTTTAACTTGAACATTTTCTAGTAATTGGCCATTTGTCATCATTTGTGTCGGTACATTTTTAGTTTGGTGGTATTTCCGGTCTGTGTTGTACTTGCTGGTGAGCTTAGTGAGAAATTTGTGGTTAAAAAGTGTCAAGAATTGTTTACATTTCAATTTCGGAAATCCTATGTAGGTTATCGATTGAGTGGATAGAACGTAACTAGATTCGGCATTAGATCATTGCGTTGTCCAGTTGTCCAGTTTGTACAGCAAAGGTGTATCATCTGCAACGCCGAAGCCACTAACTTCTGCAGTAGTGAATTGTATTAATCATAGGACTTTGTTCTGAACTGTTTAGAACTGAAAACAACCATATGTTGGCATAATAATCTGAGGATCAGATGGAATAGGTTTGTCTGTTTGCTGGAAGACAGTCCTTTGGAAACAAAATACACAGTTTTTTTTTTAGTAATCGTAACCTTTGGAATTTAAAGAAATAGTTTGTAATGCGTAAATCGCACGGTGGAGTTATACAAGTGAGGCAAGTAGAAAAATGAGTTGTAATGCCAGTTTTTACTGTCGGACGTCATCGAGAGAGGAATTAAAATGATTCAAGGTAATCGTTTTTGGCATATGGAAATGTAATGAAAAATTACTAGTATGCTAAAAAAGGCAACGCTGATAACTGCATTTTTAATTGGAAGGGGTTTTCACGACGCCCTTTGTAATGGAGTAAAAGAGTAAAGTGTAAAATAAAAATATTTCCTAACCACAAAATGAATTTCTAAATTTTACACCTTACTTTTTTACTCCTCGTGAAACCCCTTAATGAAAATCAGAGAGTTGACAGCAATGGAAATGAGGGCATTATTCGTACTTGCCTCACCTGTATAACTTCACCGTGGATGAACCCTATGCAATTTGTCTGTTAATTTTTGCGCTAATGAATTTGTAAGTCATGCTTTTGCTCTGAGATTTCTGCTGTCATTCCAAAGAAATTTGTTTACTGAAACTAAAGCCCGTATCTTTTTCCTGAGAACGAAAGTGGTGAAGGGTAAATAAATTCGTCATTAAACTCTTAACAAAATCAAATGAAATCGGATCACTTTTGCTAATTTCTTTAGCTATAACGAGATTATAGCATAATCATAATATTAATTGGAAATAATAAAAGAAAAATCGAAAGTGTCAAAACCATTTGAAGAACAAATTATAAAACCGAATATAAAAAAAGTTAAAAGAATAAGAAAAAAGTTCCACAAGAATTTCACTTCCAATTCATTTGTTTTCACTGGTCGCCTGTGATTTAGTAGGTAGTTTTTGCTCAGCCACTTCATAAAATTTATCGCAAAGACGCATGCGTTAAATTTAACTTGGCTTTAGTCATTTGCGCCTGGCTGTGGCCCATGGTTGAATGTTGAAGTCAATAAACGTTCTTTTTTACAATTTATGACGGACTAAGACAGCGGAGAACCTTTCGTTTTTGCTTGGTTTTTTTTTTGGTTTGTTTATAAACATGAGTTGCCTAATAAATTGGCCAAACACAATGGATGTTGCTGCTTGGTGTTGAGTGTATAACCGTATAACCGCAAGAGCGCCGAAAAAAAGGGAGACGCATTTTTTGTATGTTTATAAGAAAAACCGTCCGCGACCTTCGCGCGCGCGGTTAACGTGCGAAAAATGATTTGGCCAAAAAAAAAGTGTTCGGTTTGGGTGATTTTACGAAACTTATTTGTTTAGTATTATTTGATTTTTGTTTTATTGTTTTTTTTTTGGTTGGTTGGAATTTGCTCAAATATGCGCTGCCAAATCGTATGCGGGAGGGTAATAACTTTTTGGTTTAATTGTTATGCAACCTTCACTGTTTGACATTTTATTGAAAATTTTGTTTATTTGTCTTAAAGTTTGCGTGCTTCATTTCGAATTTATTTATTTGAATTGGTTGCGCGGCCGCAAAATTTGCATTTTGCATTTGTTTTATGGGCATTTCGATTGAAAGCTTAACAGGTTCTCTAAAATCCAAAAATTTGTGTTGACATTTGGAGACTGTGATTTTTTTTTATTTGGATTTGTTTTATATTTTAGAAATGTTTGGTTCACTTTCAAGAGTTATGGTTTCCTAGAATACATTTTGAAATTTAATAGCCTATTAATTTTGAGTTGAATGTGTCCAATTGGCTTTTTATGGGGTGTGTAGACGCCAACTGGTTAAATTAATATAATTTCAATAAAATTACGCGTTGTTTCCTAAATTTGGTTTCAAAAATAGAATTTCCGATTGAATAATTTTTTATTTGATAAAAATTATCTTGTCAAATGACTGGTCACTTCAACACAGGGCATAAATGCAGCCGGCATTGCCCAATGCCCGAACTAAGACATGGTAAATCTCTTTATCGATGTTCTCGTTAAAAAGACATCAATCAATTCAACAAAGTAGCCCTAATTTCGTAAACACTCTCGTGTTGGAAATTCGACACCCGCAACTGTATTTGTCAACACACATTTGAAGAATTAAAACAAAAAAGCCCAAAGCAAATTGCCTACAGTGGACCAGAACAGCATACCGGAAGCAACCATTCAGTGCACTTAACTTTTATGAAGTGAGCGCACAGAAGTCAATGGGCGATCATCAATGTAACTTCTCCACCCAAAATCCACCACAAAAAAAAAAATACTCACAAGAAGAAAGAAGCTTCATAAAAATTAATAAAAAAAATAAATGTTCACTTTGCCTCAGTCATAAATAATTTTTTTTACGAAATTAATAAATGGGCACAAAAGCCAAGTACTGGCTTGTGGATAAAAAAGAAAAAAAAACCAACAACAACAAAAAAGGGATCACAGGCATTTCATTTTGGGGGGAAGAGAACGAAAAAAAAATAATTCAATTCAATTAAAATCAATTTGAATGCAAAGCTAAGGTGACCAAGTGTACAGCAAACATTAAAAGGCACATAAATTCATTAGGAATAATTGAGCGTGTGCAATAAAATAGGAAATCAAATGACAGATGCCCAAAAGTGACAACCGAGAAAAAAAACAAATTCTTCATACAGAAACGATTTGTAAAGGTTCAACTGAAATGTCACAATTAAAAATATGAGGGGAAAAAACCGATGAAAAGTTTGGCCCGACAAATGACGTTTCAACATGGGCAATATAAGGTCTGGGCATGAACGATTATAAGCAGCGTGCAACAATTCAATTGAAATGGATTTAAAATAATAGCACAACAAAGGCAACACAACCACCACTCATAGAGGAATATTTAGTTACTTCTGTATTGGAAATGCTGTCCAAAAATGGATTGCATGCCGAACTGCGAACTGACATAAATGCATGAAGACGTCATGGCAGCCGGCTCCAAGGTGTTTCGAAATTTAATGCACGTTCGCGGATATCCGCAGCTCATGCGCGTATCTCTATAAGCCAGGCTTAGTCTGCCACTGCTAACGGTTAATCATTTGACTTATCGCTTATTCGAATCTTAAGTCGATAGATAATGTTTATTGTTTTTTTTCGATTGTGTGTGTCGTCCTAATTTTTTTCGATTTTTTGTTTTTTTTTTGTGTGTGTGTGCTTTGATTGGGGTTTATTGAGTTTGTTTTGTTTTATGCAAATTACTCAAGTTAAATTGGAAGTTTTGACTTTTTTCGGTTTTCTTCTTTTGAGCGCGATTGCATTTAGCGCTACTGTCTTGGCTTTAAATTGATTTCAGTTTTATTTTTGATTTGACGGAATTAAAGATAACCAAAAAAAAAACAAAAAATAAATTGATACACATAATTACAGCAATCAAAAATTGGGGGGAGGGGGGGGTGGGGGAAATATATTAAAAAAAGAAGGAGCATCTACCAACCTTGAAAGTGAAGCTTCAAACGATCAAAGTTATCATGCGATTAACAAATTAATTGCAGTTCGGTTAGGAAAAAAGAAGTATTGCAACATTTTGACGTTGAAGAATTCATATGAAATCATGATCAAAAATAATTACTAGTTCATGATTAAATCATGCTGATCATCAGTGAATTGGGAATAGAATAAATAAAAAAATATTAGAATGAACCTGTGAAATCTTTTCAGAGCTCATTCCTAATTCCCACTTTGAAATAAAATATATTTTAAAGAAATTCAAAAACGAAATGCACATCAATTTCGACTACCCCGAAAACGTTGCCATTGTAAAACAAAGGCTCCATTAAGGCAGCAAATCAAATTTTATTTTTGAGTGAGATGGAAAATTTAATGGCAACTGAAAGGCAACGGCCTGGTATGGTCTGGTCTGGTCTGGTCCGTCCATCCCGCATTCATCAGCATATCCGCATAAATTTCGTTTGCGCAAATAAATCAAAGTCGAAAAGTTCGCTCGCTCGCTCGTTCGCGTTCGCTCGTTATTTTAGTTTCTTTGCCATTTTATTACTTAAAATTATCTCAGACCATTATGATTGGCACTGATGATGGCGTTGCTGTCTGCTGTGTCTGTTGTGGCATCGTTAGTGACGCAATAGCCAATGGTGCACACTCCATGCCAACCAAATAATCGCACACCATCGACACAATTGCATTTTTGCCAATTGCGATCGCATAAGAATTTAATGAAAAGGTACAAACTGTGCCTGCAGGACATTGCAAATGCAATTAATTGAAATGTCGTGTAGAGCGGGGAATATATTTTACATACATATGTATGAGTGTATGAGCGAATATTTTTTGGTGTGAGAAATACGGATTGGCTGTATTGGGGTGCACTCGTGTTCGATTTTGATAGTTTCTGAAAGATTTTAATATTTTTAGCTTCCAGTCAAAATGTGTTCCACTCATTCCGTTTGAAGTGTCGAAATGGAAATGTCAGTTCTGACCAAAGGGTTTTACAGTTTTTGATATTCGCTGATTGTGTAATATTTAAATGTATATCAGATCGATAATTTGTTTTATTTATGTATAACTGTAAAGGCAAAGTCCCACGATTGCCCCAATGCACTGAAATTCTATGCAATCGTGAACAAAATGTGTTCAGCCCCTCAAGCATTAATCAAAGAACAGATTTCCACTTGATTTGAGCATTGCGGCAATCGTAGTAACTGTCAATAAAATCGATTATTTAAATCGATACAGAAGCGATATAGAAGGGAATGAAAGTGCAGATGAGTTGGCGAAGCAGGGAGTTCAATTTGTTGGCCCCTGCATCTATACAATACTACCATATCGTCCCCTAATCGCGAATCTATCATATTCTAGGTTTTCGAAAAAAGTACCACTTACGATAAATTCGCTATTAGGGGGCAATATGACACATCATAATACAACAGTTGGACGAATATTAGCCACAGTCAGGCTGAAAAATGTTCTGGCCAAACTACAGCAAACATAAATTCAAATACATCTTATCTCTTAACCGAGAAGATTGTAGACAGACGGTATCACGGGTAACCGCACACTGTCTTATTTGATATCAAGCCTTTAGGATGGGCTAGTATTGGACAAAACAGATGAGGAAGAACCACTTGAAAATTTGCTCTGCTTTTGCCCTGCGCTTGATGTAAATTCAAAACACTAGGCGGGTCCTTCTTTAGTTCGATAAGGGAGGTGTCTAAACTATAAATCTCTCAATTGCAGACAGTGCCGTTGTGGTGGGGGTAAACGGAGAGTCATGTTAACCGTTTTGACCAAAATGGTCTATGTGAGGCTAATCGCCGCCATTCTAACCTAACCTGACTCTATCAATATAGAATGGTTGTTCATTGTTTTGTACCTGTCTCCATAAATCGCAGCATCGAAAAATACCTTTTATTGCTCATACGCAAGCGTTGACCCTAATTTGTAAACTGGTGCTATTAAAATATTGTCATTTTTTGAAAGCCTCACAAAACTATGTGAATATCAAAGCAAGCACTTGTGTATATTATAAAGAATTTATTTCAAGTTTGGATCAGGCGTAATTCAGCCTACTTAGCATTCCTAATGCAAAATTGTACACTTAACTTCATTCTAAGAAAAGCAGCTGCAGTCGAAACAACAAAGACTGCAAATGCAACTACAAATGCAATTATACATACATACATAGTTTTGTTGCTTGGCTTGACATTGAAATCTATTAAACAAGATGCCTTTTGTGTAAGTTCAACATTTTTTTGCTCTTCTAAACTTAGCATGGACTGCCTCGTGTCGTTTTCGACTTATATGAAGAGTTAAACTGGAACCTGAATAAGGTAAATGTTTATATAACGAAGAGATTCAAATAATACTTAGAACAGAAGACGTATTTGTAGACGAACGAAGCTCGACAGGTGAAATGACGAGGCTCAGGTTACGAATGCGTCTTAGAAATGAGATCAGTTGGTAGGGGAAAACTACGTAAAAATCCTCACGTTTCATAACAAATGTGAGGAAAGCTAAAGTTATTTCAAATGAAAGTTTATTCAAAGAAAAGGAACTGGGAGACGATTTGAGTGATCTTAAATGTACTTCATGTTTAACCCAAAAAGAACAAAGACTGTCTCAAGTCAAATTTTTTATATGTTCTAATGGGCTTGCAATTTTATTATTGTACACGTGATTCATATTTGTCAGAGGCTTGCATACTTGACATGCTTGAAATATTTTCAACATTTGAGTGAAACAAAAACCTGTACTTAATACACACACATACGTATACGTATTTTGTTTTTTAGGGCGTTAATAATGCCGCACAACTGGTAATAATTGCCAGCGCACATGAACTTGCAGCTTGTAAGTTAATACCTCCGAGTATTCCTACTGGCTACCCTAGCCGCTGCACCATGTATTAGTTATGTATTTCAGCGTGCATGTGTGCGTGTGTGTGTTTTAGGGTAATTATAAGTTGAAACTTTAAATGCATTTTGTGAATTCGTTGCGGCCCCTTCGTCATACCGTGCAAAAAAAAAGATTGTAGGTTTTAACATTCATTCGGCTTTAAGTGTTGCCAATTAAACAAATTATTCTTAAAGTTCAGTATAACCTAATGTTAGCCGTAAACACTTAATAATTTGTTTAATTAAGCGGAAATGTCGGTGGTGAGGGAATGAGTGAGTGCATGAATGAATGAATGAATGAATGAATGAATGAATGCACAACAAGTATATGAGAAACTAATGAAGCGCGGTTTGATGTTCTTCAAATTACTATTTGCATAAGAGTGTAAAAGGCAACTATGCTGCGGTTTCGTTAAATCAGTTAATTTATAACTAGTAAAAGCCTAGTAAAAGCGTTGAAATTCTTTTGTCTCTAATGATTGTACATATTTTAGATACAATTTCTGCTATCTTACATTTCGTACAAAACCTTTCATCCCAGTCACTCACTCACTCCCACTTTAAGCACCACCCATCCATCCCAAAGTCAAAGTTCAATGCTCTGTAATCACCGAACGATTCACAACTTCAGCCACTTCAAATGCAGTCACAACAAACCAAATCCCTTGTTGACCTTAACTTTGAATTGTCAAAATATGAAGTTCAAAATATTTTAGCGCAGCGTAGTTTGGAAATGTTTCACTAACCGAGTACGACCACGAGTACGTACATATTTCTCGAATGCTCTTTTGTTAAAATCTCCTACAACAATAAATGATAATGGCATTTACTGGTGGAAAGAAGCCTACATAAGTGTAAACCATATTAATTATGTATGCGTTAACAAAAGTCAACGCTTGATGTTCGCTTTTGACACATGTAGTTCACCGGCATGATGGCGGCGGCGTTCCTTATGTCACAACCAGCTCGAAAGCACCACCAGCAGCAGCGACTCCATCTTGCAGATTGAATGCCCATAATCGCCACACGAGATACGAGTTCATATGTACATATGTCTCGTATGCTGTATGTCTCGCTCTGTGTGGAGTGTGGTGCCATACGCGAAATGACATTGACTTGAGGTTTCTGCTTTTGCCACTTCTGTGTGGGCATATCTATCAAATATTTTCCTCACTTCATAGTCATGGTAGTGTGGTGGAACCTACAAAAGACGAGGTTTTACTTCGTTGTTGTTGTTGTTTTTTTTTTTTTATAAATTCTATTTTATTTCATTTTTGAAAACTCATTCATGATTAGTCACTTTTATTAGCGAGCAGGCGAACTGTTAAGAGCTAGAAGCGTTTTAGATCTTTTTTTTTCTCGTTTAAAATTTTTGTTAGTGGGTGCACTTTTTATGTTTGTTGTTGGTGTTGTTATTTTTTCGATTATTTTCTTGCGATTTTTTGTTGTTGTATGTATTAATTGTAAAACGTTGTTTGTGGTGGTAGTGGCGCGGCGCTAGTTAAGCACTTCTAGCTACTTTGAAATGAGATTTTTGCGTGGTGGTTCTGTAGATCGCTAGTTTATGCTATTTGTCCTTCAATTCGATTGTATGTGAACATGTGAGTGTCTGTCGATTTAATCAATATTTGTAGAATCCATACCTGCACTTCCGTGTAGTAGTTGTTGATTGGTCGCTGTGATACTGGCAATAAAAATGTAGCATACGTGAAGAAAATGGCATACTAGCGGTCTCATTCTGAGCGATTCTGAACACTTTTCCTTCACTCGTTCTCACTTTCTTACTTTCCATCAATCCCTCCCGACCATCCGACCTCCTTTGCTGGCAACAATTTTTGTATTTTCAGCCAATTCCAAAATATCACCGATATCGCTATATTCCGTCTCTCTGTTCATTCACCACTCAGCTCCAAATTTAATGGAAATACCTTGAACGAGGCCCGAGTTATAAAGCTTTAAAACTCGCTCCGAACGCCCGAATATCTAGGCCAATGAAATTACTAACATTTTGATATGTGTGCCATTACAATCGGTCAAGTATTTCTTGAATTATAAGGGAACAAACATACGAACCCACATACTCACAAAGAGTTTTATATAATAAAGATTTAGTATAATTCAGTACCTTTCCTTTGAGAAATGAGAGATTTTTTTCTTCGGCGTTTTCCTAACAGGTGGACACAGCCCTTAAGCAAACAATAGAAATTTTAAAGTTTGTCTCACAGCAGAATTGTATAAATTCGACTAGAAACCTCGTAAAAATTAAGTACATATTTTATTTTGAATATGACGCATTTCATTCAGTTTCACATGTGGGTGTCTCCACTTGACAACATGAAACCAAATAACGACTATTCTGCAAATTTATACACAAATGTTATTTTTATTTATTTTTTTTACTAAGAAAAAAATACAAGTTTCCAAAGAACATTTGTGGTTTTCATTCATGGCGCATGCGCGCACACGCCATACTACGCGATTCACATTCACATTCAACCGCAACGAATATAAAATGAATAAAAACCGAATTTCGAAAGCGTAGGCTTGCATTTTGATGACCAACATCCAAAAGTGTACAAAAACAAAATCACTTCATTAACAGAGACCGCACATTGTTAGGGTAACAGCAGAGATACTGTTTGATTTTTCTTCTTTTTTTGTATTTGAGTTGGTGAGATTTAGTAGCAACTAAACACACACACACACACTGGGGCTTTGTCAATTTGAGGCCTAAGTTGCAGTAGACTAATTCATTAAAATGTAGTAAAAAATAGAGAAGCCCTAAAGAGCTCTGACACTATGCTCTACTCCAGCCTGTACTTGATGGTTAAACCCAATTACTAAAGCCCATCAACAACAATGAAAGAAGCCCTTTGTGCATTTGACATTCAAATCACAGTCACTTTACGTGCCATGGAAAAGGAAGGGAAACCCGTATACGAAAACAACAAAAACCATCAAATCACGCTGGAATTACAGGCCATAAAATTCCATTAAGCCGAGCTAAAGTTTAACCAAATGCATTGGCAGAGGAAATATGCCGCATCATGTACAATAATGTTTATTTAAGTTAATTTTGGAAGGAAAAAATCGAAGAAAAAAAAACGATTACAATTTATGAAGTGTGATTTTTCGCACTTGATACAAAAATGCAGTAGTTGCGAAAGGAAAAATCTCTCAGCAATTGTGAATTATAAACAACAAAAAAATAAGGTTGCCTGATATGCCTTCACATTCTTTAATATTACAAAAATATATTTGTTCAATTTGCATGTTGTTTATTTAGTAGACGAAATAGAAACAACAAAAAAACTTCATAAATTTCGAAAATTTTAACCATAATTTAAAATTAAAGCCACGCTTGTGCAACATTTCCAATTCGAATGCAATGCAACATGGTTGCATTTAAATTGTACAACATTAAAAAAATTTTTTTTTTTCTTGAACAAATTAATTGAAAACACGAAATCAATTTACAGCAATTTTCTAGAATTTATGTACAAGTTTACATGCAACATAAAGTGCATAAATATGTTGTTGTGTGTTTTTGTGAGTTTTTGCTGAAATTCGTTTGTTTTTTTTTTCTTACTTTCTTGTATTTGTATTTCGATCATGCATAATTGAATATTTGCACACATGCAACAATTGTGTCACAGCGGCTATTGCAATGAGAAAAATGCCATAAAAATTTGTCGATGTTGGTTGGCCACTGTTGTGGATAAATTATTGCGCAAATTTTGAGAAAACTGTTTTGTAAAGTCAACAATTGATTTAACCCGTGTTAACAATTCCGATTGTGTTCGAAATCATAGTTTACCAAAATGCCCGCAAATAACGCACAAACGGGCACAGTGGGTTGAACATTGGGAATATTGTGGGTATTTTGGTAGCAGACAAAAGTAATTCTTCGTGACAAATGAAGGCCTGGATGGGGATAGGAGCTAAGTGGTAATAGGTCCCCATAAAATAAAGGCGCCATATTAGATATTTTATATTTTCGAAAAATCTTTCGATTTCAAATTAAATTTTAATAATCTTCATTACTTTATTTATTATGCCCTCAATTACTTCGGATGATAAGATTACATACAATATTGAAGAAATCTTAGCATATTCCCACCACAAGCAGTAAATATGTCCACTGTGCAATCATTGATAGCATTCGTAACGCATTAATGTGACATTTATGTTGAAAGTTCATGTTTCAGTGGCGCACAATTTATATTGAACTATTGAATGCTTGAATGCTTGTAAATTGGAATTTTAACACTTTCAAATTAATGTTGTAGCTTCGACACTTGAACATGATTGTTGGAAAATTTCCACTTAAAGCTCCTTTGCGCCCCTTTGCCTCTTGCAATGCAATTCGTACAATTGCTGACAACTGAAAAATGTCATTTTAATTGAGCACAAAAATACGCACATCAATAATGCGAAAAGTGTATGTTTATAATATAAACATAAAAATAAATCGGAAGGTTACTCATGACAACAAAAATAACAGCAACAACATGCTGCAACCTGCCATGCAACCGGTCAACCTTACCTACTAAACTTGACTTGACGCCACTTTTACCAATATGGACAAAAGTCTAAATTTATATATTTATTTCGATGCCGAATTGCCCATATTTTGATAAAAAAAAAATAATAAAAAAAACCAGAGATAAAAAACAACAACACATTTGACTTATTCATTGAAACCAAATTTACAACGATTTTTTCCTTCAACAACCGAAACGAAACGAAAATAAAACAAAACAAAAACGTGTTCAAGTGCAACAATTGCTGCACTGCGTATGGGAACAATAACAACAACAGACAATCGCCATGTGCGCCATCATTGCAAATCGCATGAATTTATCGTTTCGTATATCCTAATTTCAAGTACACACAGCGAAGTGAAAAGTTACAACAACAACAAGAACCGAAACTGAACAGTCTAAAGTTTAAAAATCACAAACCACAAAAAAAAGAGGTCTTTACCCATTTTAGAAGTCAGGAGGTCAATGCTGATCTTGCAGTCAGTCAGTCAACAGCAATCTGCCACGATTCGCGTCCGTCGTCGTGTTCATGTGAAGCCTCAACATTATTTTGACTTTTTTTTTTGTTTTTTTGGTTTGTTGCGATGAGCTGAAATGTTACTTGCCAATGATGAAGTGTGAACAATGGCCGCCTTTGTTGGCAGTTGCAGACGATAGGCATGATAAGGAGCAAGTGTTTTTGAACTAAATAGAAAACTTTAAGTTCTTTGGTACACTTACACGCAGTAGCATCACAGAAGAGGTTTTTTCATTTTCCCTTACTTCACCAAGAGTAGGAAATGCGAATTAGTTGTAAATTATATGCAAATTAATCAATTTTAATTTGCGTCTATACATTCTGTTTAAAATGCCATCAACCATCAACCGTCAAGCAATTTGAATGCATAAATTGCATTTGTTGTGTGCGTGTGTGCCCTGCCTCAATTAAGTGGCAGACAAATTCTTGCTGCAACTTGTATCTTGCAAATGAAAAGATATATACGAATTGCGTATAGTATGGGGATGCTCCTCTATACACTTTGATTGATTGTAATGATGCGCATTTTGTTGCTGTTGTTGTGGTATAATGGAGTTGCTGCTGCTGTTTTTTTTTGTTATTTGTCTTTGCTGTTGTCACTTAGACAATCACAACACATCACATCACAGTCTTACTTAAGAAGATAATAAATTATTATCTTCGTAGATCATGCAAAGTTAACCTACAAAATTTTTAAAATTTCAAAAAAATTGATATTGAAATTGTTTTTTTTGTAAATACGCATCACAGGAGCTTCAGCAGATAGATATTTATCGCACCTTTCATTTACAATAGAATCTAAGCGAATCGGACACGTATACGCAAAGCTGGGCATTAACTAGTGAATTAGTTAATATTCTATTTTTATGTATGAATGGACCATTCTAAGCACAATGGCGTTCTCAGCCATCACGTCAGGTTTACATCGTCAGGATGTTTACATCGTATTTTCCATTTCTTAAAATGTCGAAAAACTGAGAACGCCATTGTGTTTAGAACGGCCTGTGATATTTGTTCTTAACCAAACTTCATTCGTTTCATTATTATTTTTTAATAATCTAATAAAATTTGTACACTCAGAAAAAAAAAACAGTAAAATCAAGTACGATCGTATTTACTCCTTAATTTTTTTAATTTTATGAAAACAACTTTGAAATAAAGAGAAAAATACTTAAAATAACTGTTGTCAACGTTGAAACAAAGTTGAACGATTTTAAATCAAGGGTCTGGCAAACTTAATATAAATTGGAAAATTTTTTAAATAATCGGAAAAAAACTTCGAAAAAGGTTTGTTTATTTTTGAATTTAAGTTGAAAATTGAAAATAAGTTTGTTCGTAGTTGTTTCTAAAATTTCCAACTTTACCAGACTTTCATTAACGTTTCTACTTGTTTTAAGGTGGTTATTTTTGATTTTAGGTTGTTTTTTCTCTGGGTGTATGCCTCTATATGAATATAAATAAATTGTTTCATACACGAACTTTCGCTTTTGATAAAAACTTTTAGCATTTATTTTAAATCAAATTTGCATATAGAAGGCTGAAACCGATTTGAAAAAGGGTCTGTGAGTGGAGGCATTTAATTGAATATAGCTAAAATGTTTTTTTGTACAAAAAATTTTTATTTCTATAGAAAATTTAACTTATTAATTTAATTTTTAACGAAGTTAACTTTTCAACGAAATTAACTTTTCGATTAACTATGCCCAGCTTTGATAATAATAAAAAGCTTTAAAAGGTTTTGATTGCAGCCTTGAGTAGAGTTAATGTCGGACGTTTTTCTAGTTTTGTTTTAAAAAAAAAGTTTTCAAGAAATATTTGAAAATATTCTGACTTAGTAAGAAAAATAAATACTTTAAAAAATCGTATATTTCCCTATTAATATTTCCAGTCAAGTCAGCTGCAAAATAGTGAACAAAAAACCTGTTTCGAAAAAAATGTAATTGCAAAAAATGTCAAGCGCGCAGCAGCGTTGTGGTGTGAAATGTTTTAAAGGCGATTTGCTAATTTGTGGGTGGTTTTGAGTAAATACAACAACAACACCAACAGCAACAAATTAACTTCCAGCCTATGCGCACGCGGCTATTCAGTAATTCAAATGGAAAATATACGCCTGAGCATTTACTACGCAGGCGCAACCGTTCACAGCTTACAAAGCTCTTGGGGCCACCTCTTGGCACACCTTTCCAAACCGAGCGAGCGAATGTACCAAACACCAAAAAAAATACAAGATAATTAAAAGCTTAGAGCAAAGAAACGAAGCGTAATAAGCCAATGTAAATAAGCAAAGTCTTCTAAGCCACCACAGAGGAGGCCTGATGCTAAATGCTGATGATGACGAAGTGTGTAGTACGTAGTTAATTGGCGGCCATTTGTAAATAAAGAAAACCGAAAAATCTTTAAAGAGAAAAAGAGAAAACTCTCAGGTGCTGCCTGCCTGCTGCAGTGCGGTTCGACGTTCAAATTGCCTGCGTGAGTTTCGTTACAATAACAAGAAACAGCTGTACACTGCCGCTGTGCACAACAACAATGCTGAAACGACCTTGCGCTTATTGCGCGGGCGCCGCAGTCGGCGTTGAATTCGTTTCGTTTATTTTGTCATTAAAAAAATAATAAACATTTTTTGAAGTATCGTCATCGTTGCCAGTTAGCGGATAAATAAAGTGTACTTTTTTTTGCGTTGCGTTGTCCATCGTTGACAATCAAATACTCAAACAACAACAACATAAACGCACATAAATTTAACACAAAAATTGTTTTTTTTGTTTTCTTTTTATTATTTTTTTGGGCGCTTGGAAATCGGTTTATGTTCCACATGTAACGATCACACAAATCACAAATCGATCGATTGTAATTTCGACAATTTTATTTATCGATTGATCGATTTGTGTTGGAGTTTGGAGTTTTTTTTGTGTTACCAATTGTTAAATCAGTTAAGCTGTTTGTTTTACCCGAATTCGAACAGGTGCAGAAGCGATTTGTTGAGATTTGGTTTCATGTTTTTCCTTTAGTGAAAGCTTCCAATTTGCTTGTTTTTTTTTTTGTAGATCATTGATCGATTTTAAGATCGTTTATTCGATATAAATGTGCGGCGTCGGTTAAGGTCGTTTCTAGGTCTTTCGTCGATGCTATTGATTTTTCAGTGCTTTTCAGTGTATTGTTGTATTTTTCGAGTTTTAACACATATTTTTTTTGCTAAATCAACAAATTTGTGGTTTTTTTTTTCTTTTGGTAATTGTTGAGTAAATAAAGCACATGTTTCGATTGAAATGAAATACAAATTATATGGGAATGACTTTGCTTTTCTATTGTAAAATATGTGGGTTATTTAGAAGGGTGATTAGGAAGTTGGTCCGTTGTTCCTATGAATGTAAATTTCTAAATTTAGAACGGAATGAGGTAAATAGAGTGTAGTTTGGTTTAAACTTGTCTGTTAATTCACTTTTCGATAACAAATGCTTTTTGATAACAAGAAATTTTCGATAACTTTTACGAACATTTATTTAACTTTTTCGATAACTTTATATATTTATTTTACAATTCTGGTTACACTTGCCTGTCATTGAATAATTTTTCGATAAATTTTTTTTTGAGATAACTTTCAAAAATTGTTCAAAAACTTTTACAATCAATGACTTTATAAGAATGACTTTTTCGATGACTTTATCGATAATTTTTGAACACCATTTCGATTATATTTTATTTAACTTTTACGATAATTGTTCAATAAATTTTTCGATAATTTTTCAATTTACTTTACATGTAAATTTACTTTCTCGGGAATGGAATACTTGCTAAACTTGTATTTCTTCAACCAATGTAGCCTTTTGAAACTACATATTTTTTTGTTGACCAACAAGCAACTTTGAACGTCTTCACTCTAATGTTTTCATAAATATTCAATGAAATCTATAGTTCCATAAACAAAAAATTATGCATTTTCATTTGCAAATTTTATTGCTTTTCCAAGTCGCATATTAGCAGATAATTGCTAATATGACAACCCACACTTATGGTATTCAAATAAAAACATTAGCAAACAATCTTCCCTGCATCCCCACATGCAATTCACATTAAACATATGCAAATACTTAATTACACAAACGGAAAAAAACCTGAATGAACATTGTATTTAACAATTAAATTGCAAATACTTGACAAAAGTGTGCGCTTAATAGCCTTCTTCTTTCAAGTGTACAAAAAATGCAAGAAAAAAACTCCAAAATACATTCAATAAAAGCCAATGCATAGATATTGTAAGGATATACTAACACCTGATAAAAAAAGTGTTGAGGCTTTGCCTTCTCACCTAAGTAAACATTCTTACTTGTATTTAAATTATGATTACGTATACGCCCCGAAATCATATATTAAGCCATTGACAGCTTGTTGAGTTGGATTTCGGAGTGCTCGCGGAGACGACGAGTTGTAAAAATAAATTAGCTAGATATTTATAGAATGAATTATTTATTATTCATTGTGCGCAATGATTTATGTTGAATGTTGAGAGGCAGTGGTCAAGAATCAAGAATTCAAGCCTGAAGAACTAACTGTCAAAAAATATTCCACAAAAACTATTTTTCTTTTTGTGCGAAGGAGAAATATGATACTTTTTGGGTAATGATTGGGATTTGCATGACGACGCGGACGCAGACACCACCTGCCAGAATGCCAGAATGCCAGAATTGTCTGGCAGCCATATGGAAAGATTGACAGAACATAAATCTTTAAATTCAAAGAATAGTTGTTGACGCTCTTGTTGCTCTTGAGCCTTGTGGTAAAAAGTTCGGGAAGCGTTATTGTTCGCCATAACAAATGAGTTTGCAAATGCACAAAAACCCATTTGACATGCTCTGACATTTAAGTGATTCTTATGAGAAATATCAAAAAAAAACCATAATACAAAATAGGTAAACAAAAGGAGTGGCAATATGATCGGGAATCAAAACTGACTGACATCAAGTAAACTGTAACCAAAATACAGTCATCAAGTGTGTGGGGAATTCTTCAATGAAATCGAAACCTCTTAAAAATGTTAGAGGTGAAAAATGTTGACAAATAAATTAGTGGCTCTCATTTTGTTGTAACAATTTCCGTTACCTTTTTGTACAGATAATTCATGATTAGTATAAATTGCACTCACTGCTTGATGAGAAATTAAAAATTATTTTTTCCAATGTGTTTACTACTATTGGAAACCAACTGGCTTTTGCCATTAAACGATTTTGTTTTGAAGTTTAAACAGGTTGCTATTCTATGAAATGTTCGTATAATATTGAAATTTTAATTTTATTAATTCGTTTTTTTATTCTAACTGAACAAATTGGCTTAAATTGACTGAAATCGAAGAATCCGCAAAGGAATATTTAAAAAAAAAGTATATTTAAAATGCATATTAGGGTAATAAAACGTTAATGGAACAAGTAAGTGGTTAGCTAGTCACTGTCCGCGATCGTGATAAGCCATTATTTATACGAATTTTATTCACATATCGCATTCGTACAATAACAAAACGAAAACAAAAACAAATAAAAGACGCAAAAAGTGGCGCCCAGACATTTTCTTTTTTTTTTTAATGTTTCAATCAGGTAGCTATTGACTGAAATATATATAAATATTTATATAAATTTATGCCACAAGTATTTATTTTTTTATTTTTACATTTCATTCATAAAATTGCCTTTATTTTTTCCTAATTTAATTAAAACTTATAAATATTTACACATACATAACTACACACAATTCACTTGAGCATCAACACTTAAATTATCGTAAAACAAAGGAAGTGATAAACTCTAGAAATCATTCGAGTTTTTGAAATCTGCTCAAACATACTTTAATTTAATTAGAGCGATAACATCTTCATCATTAAAAATCATCAAAAGAAATCTTTAAACCTCAATAATGGTTAATTTCTTTAAGTATTTATTGTACTTATAAAGTATGAAATTCGAAAAATCACAGTTTAAAATTGTGCGCCTTTTGAAGTGGGGCCTCTTGGGGAATTTTTCAACAATATCGTTTGTATGTGGCGGCAATTGTGATTTTGAAATTGTTTTGGCAAATCTGTTCTGTTTAACAATGTGAAGGCCCTCTACTCGAGCTTCGAGCGTGTTCAGTTTTATTGTTTAGTGGAGGGGGAACGTTACAAATCTCAACGTCGCAACGTTTGTGTCTTGACTCAACTGTCAAGTGTACACAAATTAACGAGATCATTTAGCAGCATCGACAGATAATTGGAAGCGGAAACGATTGATGTTTGCGATATACTCGCCGCATGTTTTTTGCGTGTAGAATAATAATATTAATCGTATGTGATGGCATGTGATGTATAGGAAAAAATTAGCATTTTAAATGTACTTTCATGAATTTTTCATATTTTCCTACAGAGGCGCCACCGATTCTGCTAATGAAAATATCATGTAGAAATGTTTGGGAAAATTCATAAAATCAATGGGTAACTTTAATCAAATAATAAAAATGGTGCGAGTATTTCTAAAAATTTTTCATAAAGGTAATTTCGATAAGGTGTCGATAACCATTGTGATCGTTCCTTTCCAAGTTCCTTTAGTTTTTCATGTTGTTTCAATTGAATTTCAGTTGGTTCCAAATCCATTATTCTGTTTCATTTTAATATAAGTTCCAAATCAATTTCGTTGGTTTGAAGAAATGAACCCATTTCCATTTCGTTTCAATTCCATTCACATTTCATTCCCAAAATGTTAGAGTAAATGCAAAAAAAATACATAAACTCGATGGCCGGCCATTTTGTATGAGCTTTCCGATGTTGATCCGATCGGATGTCTGTCCTCACCTTCCAGAAGCCACCAGTTGGCCTAGAGAGCACAAATGTTGGCTTCCTTAATTCGGGCATTGCAGTTCAGAAAATTAGCGGATATAGTAGCTCTTCTGAAGCCACGGTGGATCTAGGAAGCTGCAATTGCACATACATATTCGGTGATACCATAGCTAGAGATTCATGAGCCAAATATCTAAATTTTGAAAGGGGATTAAACAGCAGGTAAAATTGGATTCACAAAGGGCGCAAATGGGGCCCATGGGGATTTAAGATGGGTCAAAAAGGCGTGCAATACCTATATTCGTTTTTTTTCCTATGAATATTCTCCACAAACAAATTGTCTCATTTGGGACATCGAAATGTATTTACATTATTTACAAGATGTACATCAACTGCATTCGAAATCAAAGAACTGATTACATTAACTAGAAAGTCTTTGAATTAAATTGCAATTCCATGAATTAAGTGCATTTAGAACAAATTATCATTACAATTAAAAAATGATTCCCTGCATACAAATGCATTTTACCACACAGAGTCTCTCTCTCTCTCCCTCTGTCAATGGTTGAATAAATTGTCGACACTTGCCCTGAGTTAGATAGAAATCAAGATGACCAACTTATAATAAAATCCAATGAATCAAATCACAAAAGTTCAAATAAACAAAACCAAAATTTATTGCGATCACGAACTCACTTTGGAGCACAGAACATAAACTACAACACAATGTTGCCCACGACAGTAACAACAACAAAAGCAACGACGACGACACCAGTCACAGCCACAACGTAGACACACAAAGATACCAATGCGTTAAAGTTAATAAATTAATTAATAAACCAAAAGGCATGCCATGCCGACCAAATGCTGATAAAAGTTAAACCAACTCGTCCCCATCCCATCCCAACCACCAATTGATATTAGAGTAATGCAATCGCATTGGATTGCCTTTCATTTACTTTGTATTTCATTTCAAGTTTGTATTATTTTCCTTTTCAGATTTATGCTGTCCGCAACAAGACGTAGCGCTTCAACGAATCGATGCAATGGAAAATGCCATTGCATTTAAACTAATTAAGTATTCCAAACACCTAAGCAGCAACAAATGCAACGAATGAATGAGGAATTGAAATTTATAAATTAACAAAAAAAAAATAAGGGATTGACAAAGGAATTCTAACGAAAGCCGCACCACATTGACCACAAATCGTAGGAGAACGTTAGCCAAATAAATCAAATAGAGACAAAGAAGAAACGAATTTAAAGAACGTTTTTTGAGTAATTTGAAAGAGGCCAGGAGAGGCTCCGGCAATAAACCCTTCCAGCATGGACTCACGCATCGGGCTGGATTATATTGTCGAAAATCGTGAATACATTTCGAAATTAGGCGCTGCCTTGGACACGAATAATGCTGTGGTCAAGAAGCAAGTTTTCGAACTGCTGTCAGCTTTATGCGCCTACAATGCGGAGGGATATGCACGAGCTGTTGAAACATTAGAATTTTATAAGGTAAGGTTGGAAAAAAGTAGGACAGTCACTACTAAAATTTCCCACTTACGATACTTATTAAAATTGAAATTCATCTGAAAATAATTTTACCTAATCCTTTTTTCTACTCTTCTCGCACCCACAGAATCTCAAGAAGGAACGTTATCGCTTCAAAATCGTCATTAACGAACTGGAAAAGGCCACAAATGTGGAGTATCAAGTTGCCCTGTTGGCATTCATCAATTGCGTAATTATTTCGGCATCGAGTCTACAAGATCGCATCAGAATACGCAATGAGTTCATTGGTGAGTTCAAAAAACTGACAATTTACAAAAAAAAAAAACAATAAACCTTATGAAAATGACAAATCAATTTTATTGTTAAATAAGATTTTTTTCGTACATTTGTAATGGGTTCTGAAGTGCGTGCATGAAAAATTATACAAAATACCGTATTTAGTAAAACTTTATGGTTACGATTTTTTTTTATTATATATATCTTTTTGTTCAATACGATAAAATCAACAAAACCCGTCACAACCCACCTAACAAATAAAATTCGTGTTTTTTTATTTGTGACTCTTGTATTTTTTCTAAATAAATTTTATTGATGTGCCCGCTGTAGCCTTGACCAATCGATGGATGGTGGTAGAGCCGTGTTTGGTGCTACTGGCAATTTGAGTACCTTAGGGGACACATGGGGACAGCTCAAATAAAGTTTCGAAGTTTTATGTTGAAAATAAATCTTGGCACGTGTGTTTTTTGATGAGAGGCTTTTGGATTTGGCTTGACAAACTTAATTGGCACTTGAACTTGTAAACTAGCTGCGCTTTGCATTCGAATGGTTTTTTTTTGTTTGATGTTTCAAAGGCGTGTTAACTATAATTTGTTAAAACAATATTTTTTTACGATTTTTTTTTATAGTTTTTTCTTTGTTTGTAGTTTTTATTTGTTCACTTAATAATTAGGCTTCCGGTTATTTAACACTCCTTTGGCTAAAATTGTTTAATTATTCAGTGCTTGAAATGTTCACTTCCAAACACACACACACACACAAAACGAATCGTTAACACTCCTGAAAGACTGTCTAATCTGCCATATTTGGTCCGTTGACGTTAATAATTTTATTACTCTTAAAGTTGGCCAAATATGGCGGGCAATTAAAATTTTGTACACAATAAAGTAGAAAATAATCTGCAAATACATTTTCAAGTACTTTCAAATGAGCTTCAAACAAACAAATTAGTTTTCGATTTTCTTTACTTTTTCAAATTCACATAACATATTTAAGACCTACGCAATACACCTAAAAAATATTGGAGATGTGCAATGCTTGTACAGATGATTTAAAAATGAGCATTAGGCAGGGGGAAAGGCTACTGATGGGAGCAGGTGACTCCTTGAACTACATAAGTATCGTACTACCTTCGGCATTTAAATCTTAATTTACCGACAAGGTTTTACATTTTTTTTCTCCCTTTTGTTGGACAGTGGGGAGAATCCTTTCGCTCATCAGTCCATATGCTAATTTTTTTTGGCATTTATAAAGAAAAGGCGATTACGTAAGGAATGTTTAGGTATATAACATTATTGTGGAACACTGGATATAGCGTAGTTTAAGGATCCAATTGTCATTTTTATGATTCTACCGAACCTCCTCCCGAAATACACCTTCCAAAATATACCTCCCCGATTCCCCGCCTGAGATTACATTAGGAAACAAAAAATGTCAGAACTTGGTGTGATATATAGTGCATATGAAGGTCAAGTCAAATAAAAAAAAATTTCATACTAGGATAATATGGAAAATATGGACTTAGGACCATAAAACCGATTTTCAAGGGACTTACCCTATTTCAATTCAATTTATTTGTATTTATTCCCACGTTTTTGTCCCATTGAAGGAATAGACATTAAACAAACTTTCTAAAAATGTTAACTTAAATTTCGAACTTTGATGTGTTACAGGTGTCCAACAGGTGGGCAGATATTTTTGGGGGTCGATTTTTGACAGTTAACATTTTGTTTTCAGGAGCTATTTGTGCTTTGTTAAATTATGTTTTAAAAAGTGATATGGCAACATGTCAATTTCAAGTCAAGAAAATTTTACGAGTTTTTGGAATTTAAAATTTTATTGCCAGATTGTTGAAAAATCAAGTGCTACGATATTCAAATGTAAAATAAACAATATTTTATCCGTAGCAATCATTTTAATTAGGCCTAGAGGCGATATTGGCGTAACAGAAATATTATGTGTTAATCGCGTTTAAACGAATCGAAGTAATGTCTGCCCTGCCTTTGCCAATGCATATTTATCAATTAATTAATTGTTTAATAATATGTTGTCACAAAGTAAATATTGTTACATTACATTAACAAATTATGAACAAAAAGGAACCAACTAACAAACAAACGGCCAGCACATACTGGCTGGCCAATCGTTTGTCGTGTAAGGCAATAAATTAAAATGCAATTTCACAGAAATGCCATCGAATAAGCAATAAATTATAATATAATTTCAATATGAATATGAGAAAACACCGCGGAGACCTTTTATCTCAAATGTGGATGTTAAAAAATTAATAACAATTTAAATGTTAGTTAAGCGTTGTTGCTGTGAAAATGCAATTCACTTGATTGCAGTAGAATATGCTTACATACGAGAGTATACGCCAGTTGATGGAGATTTGTACCGATCATTGCGTGTCAAATGGAAAATCGTGGCATACAAATGACATTTTGCGGACAGAATCATTTTGCACTGTGAAGAGAGTTAATTCCGTCAGCTCTGAGCGGAACATTTAAACAACTTAATTGATTAGTTGGATTATTGGGAATTTCATTGGCTACGATGGCATTTCCAGACGGTTTAAAGTCTAACTAATATTTGTACAATCCACGCAAATATTTGATCAACCAAAGGCCAGTGAACGATTCTTAGAAGCAGAAAAAAAAAAGCCATCATTCAATTCGATTGCATGCCACTTAAAATCTTCGTCTTCACGTGGCGTTCGATATTCTTCCTCTTGTGTCGTTAATTATTTACCGATTTCGTATGCTAATCGCCTTGAAACTCAATATTTTCAATGCTAAAATGTCACTTCGGTTTCGGTCAACTGAAATCAAATAAAAATTTGTCAGAATCTGGCTGCGACAGACGGACCCACGGAGGGACGGACGAGACACACTTAAGTAGATTTGCTTTAGAATTTATCTGATGACATTTCAAAACTGCTCATAATTTTCAATTTTGTATTCTGTGTGTGCCAGTCAGGGTTCCTCTTTAACAATTGCTGAGCTTCTTTTTTTTTTGTTGTTGTATTGTTATCTTTTTTCCGTTCTTTTTTTTTGAGTTTGGTTTGTCTTAAGCGTTGACAAAGCGCATCTCAATTTATTTTAATTAAAAACAATGAAAATTTAGTGCGACATATTGCAACGGCGGTGGCGGTGGCAACGCATGCGCATTCATACTGCCATGCCCGCTCAATCAAAGTCTGCTGGGTTCATGAACTTCGTTCGTGATTGTCCCCCCGAAAATATCTTTACAAAATTAATCTCTGCCAATGGCTTAGCAATTTTTTGTGGAATTTCATCTTTGTAATTTGGTATGTAAGTCACATGTCACCCCGAATTTGTGAATCGTTCATTTGTCTGGTTGGGGGTGCTTCACGTAATTCCCATTCGTATGATTCAAGTTAATATTTATGCACAATGAGAAAAGATAACGTAATTGGTGGTACTTACATGTTAGCGGTATTTAGAGCTGATTAAGTTATTAGTCTGTCTAACTCAACAACGACTGAAAATACAGTGATGACTGTGAAAAAGCACTCTATCAAGAAACAAGTCTATCTTTGTATGAATTACAAATAGTTGTTAAAAAAGCATTCTTTGTGGACGAAGAAGCTGTTCAAAGTCGCCCAAAATCGAAAATATATCTACGAAGGAAGTGTGTTATTGAAAGTTTCACTGAAAAATAAAAGTGCCATTCATAAAATAGCAAAATTAGTCAATTAAATTATATAAGTTCCTATGGGTCCACAGTAAAATTTCTTCATTCGAATCGTTCTTTTGACTATATCTTGGCTTTCCTCCAAATAAAGCGCATAGATCGCGCTTTGGTTTCCAAAAGTCGTAACCAGGTTACCATTGATCCTACCTACTAACAAGGGTTAATAAATTAAAATTTTTCATAAATTTTTGCTTAATTTTATCGACTTTTTTCTGTGTAATCTATCCCATTGGATAATTCTTATGACATTTTTTTCTAGATGTAGTTGTGGAGTTAAATACATTTTTCAAAAAAAATGGTCTGAGATCGTATCGTACTTGCAAGTACAGAGTTTTTTTTTTAGCTTCAGTCAGACCAAAAATAATTCTCATACTATTTCAATACATTTGTTAAAATTAGCTGTAAAATGTAAAATTTTTAATTTTTTTAAAATTTTTCAACCATTTTTCGAAACTTTGCCAATGCATATTTTTTTCTTAATTGCAGGTCTGAAAGCATTACCGCTGCTGAATAATTTACGGTAAGTTAATGTTTAACATAATTAGATAATTTTTGAAAAGGAAAAACATTGTAAGACTATTTTCATTCGTAACATAAATAACAATTGTTAAAAATGAATTACCCGAATGCAGCTTAGAGTGCAATGCTAAGCAAATAAATTAAGTTTTCCCAGCTATAAAGAAAATTACACTCCGACCGAACGGTTAACACAATGAGCACTGAACACACCCTCAGCTCGACATTAAACAATTTAACACGATATACGATCATTATCATGTTTGCTAATAAAAAATAAAAAAATAAAAAAAATTGTATATGAAATTTGCATACATGCAAAATCGACCACATATGAGAAATCAGAAATCCCTCAAAGGCATCATTATAATTTGTTGGCAACATTATTACCTCGAAACTACACGAGTACGAGCGGCCAGAACGGCCACGAACGATCGCGTCACGTCAAAGACCAAATCCATTAAAATGAGCCGAAAAACGTGGCTCCTGTATGCAATGCCGTTGATGTGTTATTACCACACTTCGTCGTAATCGTAGTAACTTTGGTAGTTCGATGTTATTCATGGCATAGCAAAATTGTTTGCTTATTTTTTGGCCGCTTTTAATTCAATAAATTTTGCATTTGCGCGTTGACCGAATTTACCACCTTTTAAGTTATTAACAAAGGTTAAATGACATGCCGACATGGTTGTTCATTTATGTATTATGTACATAGTTTTCTATTCTACTGCGGCTCAGCTGAATCGAGCCAATGCCTGTCAACAGTCATTTCGTGGAGATTAGTTTGACTGATTTCGGATAGGGTCTGTGAATGTGATTATATCAAATTATTATTGGTTAATTTGACATTTTGCTTGTGGGTTAAAATAAAAGAAAAAAAAATGTAAGAAAAGACAAATTTTGATTCGGGTGGCGAAACATTTGCATAAAGATTAGCTTTTGTGTTAATTAAAACCATGAAATGTTTTAATTATGCATAAATTTAGATTATAAAACGACAAACAATTAATAAAGAACTATAGAAAGTTTTAGGTCAAATATGTATAGGAGATCAAATATAGTTCGTGATAGAAATAGTTTAGAGAAAAGAATCATACCAAATTACTGGATTGATATGAACTAAGAATTGGCAGATATATACCAGAGGGCCATTTAAATAATATTTTTAACTTTGTTTTGAGTGCTTTTCGTATTTCGTATGAAATAAAATTTCGAATTTAGAGAAAAACCATCCTTCACGCCTCAAGTCCATCGATTTGATTGAAGTGAAACTTTTGATTTTGCGTTTGACAGCTGAGAAAATTCCATTCAATAATTCTGTCAAAATATTTGCACATAAACATAATTAATTAAGCAATTAATTAGTGGAATAAATCAATTAACACTACGCTCTTCTCTCAACCAAAGCTCTACTCCAACACCACAAACACTCGCCGCCAACGAATCTGTGTTCAGAATTATTATTAATGGCAATTCACCGAAAAAAAAGCTCAAAACTCTTAGAAGTCCGTTAAACATAAATTTAAATTAAGGCCCACCAACAACACCAACAATAGCAACAACATTTAAAATTTTAATTAATTATACAGTCAAATGTTAATTAATTGTTCCGAAACATTTGTTCAGATCGCCTTAGTTAACGTAAGAACACAAAACAAAAAACATCCGCCAGATTTTAACCGCATCATTTGTGAGCAACACAACGTCCGTGCTATTGTTATTAAAATTTATAAGTGCGTAGTGTGGTTTTTTTCTTCTTCTCTTGGTTAAAAAAAATCGATTTAAATGATTTATTTAAAAACACCATTTATATTCCGTTTAGTTTTTATGAATGGAAAAACGTGGCAATTCATTATTTCATACTGAATTGAACATTCATTGTATTGTGTAAACTAGTAGCTAAGTTTGTTTAATTTTTGTATTTAAATTTAATGAATGATTTGTCGACGCTCAAATTGTTTGAAGTTTGTGTATGGCAATTTTCACACTTTTTAGAAATTAATTAAAAACCTAGACTGTTCTACTCTGGGTCATTTAGAGTTTTGCAAAACGGCGAAAATTTCTAAAAACAAATAAAACTTTTAAAAAAACAAACATTTTTTGATTTTTTTTAAATTTTTTTATAAATTTCAAATAAAAATTCTAAAATGACTAAAATAGGCTGTCCCCAATTATCTGGCCGCCACTGTCTATATAATTGTGGTAATAAAATTAAGAGCTAATCAAAGAACGACTTCCGTAATTACATACACATGTAAGTTTCTTTTTACGACAAAAACAAAAACAACATCACGTGTATACGATTCGAAGCTTTTCTCCCGAACTTAGGGGCAAAGTTACAAAGTAAACTTTACAAAACTTAAAAAAGAGCTGATAGGCTTCCATTTCACATGGACATTTCAATGCGCGCGCACCACGTGCAACAGCCACCAACAACAAGAAAGGCCAACCGACAACGAGGAGCGGCGCCACATTTTGGCAATGGGTCAAAATCCGCTCTCGGCTGCTGGCAACTCCATCATAACCGATACCAGATAGTCTGGTATGGGCGCATAAATGTATTACAACTGCGAAGGCATTTAAATGAAGCACTTTTTCGGGGAAAAAAATAATATAATTTAGAAATAAAACAATTGCCACCGAAGTTCCAACCAAGGATTTACATAACAATCAATATAAAGTGTCCTAGGTGAATCGTTGTTAAGAGTGTGTCCAAAGTTCTGAAAGCATTCATTGTAATTGGCTAATCTGAAAAGAATAACTGTGTCCTTTGTCGCTTGGAGCCCAATTCGATTTGACTGTATATGGATTTTGTTTTTGGCTGGCCGCAAGTCAAAGTGTATTGCCAAGGCGAGTCCTTCGAGTACTTCATATTGCCATCGTCATCGTCGTTGTGGTTGTAGCCCCTTTCAGGATTAAGGCTGTGCCGTGGAGCCAACAAAACTACCACGTCTCGGCTGTGTCGCGTTTTGTTGTTCCTTGTCCAAATATAATTTCGACAATTTTCATCTGGTGCGCAATTTGAAGTGAGTAGTTGAATTTGGTGCGGCCGAAATGGCGAGACTTTTTTTTGTGCACTTCTTCGGCAGGTTCAAGTACATTTTTTTATTTATTCGCGGATGTTAAAAGTGTGTGTTTGAAGTGCCAAGCGGTGGTCTAGGACAATGTGCGTCTGCTGTTGCATGCAGATGCAAGTATATTGATTTTTTTAGTTTTCTCCTTCATGTTCACGAACAGGTACACAACAACAAACAGTTCGCTAATGATGTTATCTGTACATGGTCATAAATATCAGCCGTATCGAGTTGAACTTTCGATTAGCCATTTTTTGTTTCAGTCGGCCTAGGTTTGGTTTTGACATAAAGCTCTCAAGAGTGTCGGGAAAATTATCTCCTTCACGGTGCATGGAAATTATTCTCTAATTATACTTAAGCTGAGCTGTACTTAACAAAACTCAACTAACTATTTTCCATAATATCTTCCATTGCATATACACTTTCGGTATGATCTTCTTTTCATTTACTAACACCAAAAGAATGACTAAGTGTTAATGGATCGAATTCTACTGTCCTATAAATTGTCTTATTATGGTTGTAAAACCAGACCAGAGTCTAAAACAACAAATAAATAACAAAAATCACTTGATTACACTCCAATTCAACTAATAAATATCAAATCTAATGCTAATTGCAATCAAATGTGGTACACAAGTAAAATCGTAAATTATTTTTGCAGAAAAGTCGCTCAAAGTGTGGGAGATATTATTGTGCAATTGGACGTATTCGACGAGCAGCGAGAATGCGACGAAGCACAAAGCCTACAGGGCCCCAATGGCATCAACCTAAACTCGCATCTTGATGTTTTCTACGCGATACTGCGACAGGTATGCAAATTGCATTCGATTTTCATTTGAATTTTATTAATTATAATAATAATATTTGAATTTCCATTTCAATCGGAATGGATATGGGAATTGTCAAGTGTGTGTGTGTGTGTGTGCCTGTCCGTCAATAGTTGACGTTGACGTAGATGTTATTTATTTGCCATATTAGTGCATAATTTGTCAAGGTTGTTGCCGCACAACTAACAACAACTAACAACAACAACGAAAGCATTGACCAAACAATGCATTTGTTGTTGCAGCAACACATCGTGACGTTCCTAGTGACAATCGCAAACCGGTTTTACCTGCACTTGTAGAACCAACGAACGAACGAACGAACGCACCGAACCGAACCACACCGAACCTTTCATTCGCAGCTAATTTTGAGCTTTCATAACAACAACAACAAACACTTTTCCACTATTCCCATTCAGGTCGCCGATACGCCCCAGGAAGTGCCATTTTTGAGCGTACTGCAGCATCTGCTGCGCATTGATCCCAAGGAACCCGTCAGCGATGTCATCTGGGACACCGCCGAGAAGCTGGTGCATCGCGCCACCCTACTCGAGAGCAATGCCGACTCCGATCGTTTGCTGCGCACCCAGAGTGCCCAGAAGTTTACATGTCCGCATTGCCGCAGCGAAGCGACCAGTCCCAGTCGCAAGCCATCGGGTGTGGTCAGTTCGCCAAGTAGTGCGCTCTCATCATCAATCTCAACACAAAATGGTCCCTTATCACCCATTCCGCCACCGCCGCCAGCACCAATGTCCTCTGCTGCTGCTGCTGCTCCACCACCACCACCACCCCCAGCACCGGCAATGTTCAATGGCGGCTGCAGCGTTGTGCCACCCCCTCCACCGCCACCACTTCTAGGCGGTTGTAATCGTCCCCCACCCGTGCCGGGAGCTCCTCCGCCCGCACCACCGCCACCAGCTCTAAACAGCCTGCACGCCAGTAACTCTCTACACGCCCGTCCAGTAACACCCGAACCCAGTTTAAACGATCCCAAAACCGTGCTGCTGCCGCAGCAAGACACGCCCGCACCCAAGTCCAAAATGAAGACCCTCAACTGGGGTAAAATTCCGCCAAATAAGGTCATTGGCAAGCAGAATATATGGACCTTAGTAGCGAGCAATCATCAGCATAGTCCCATGGCCGACATCGATTGGAACGAGATGGAGGGACTTTTCTGCTTGCAATCGACCAGCACACACGGCTCGCCGAAATTAGGCCGAGATGGTAGTGCGGGCTATGACACACTCGATCGTAAGACGAAGAAGGAGAGCACCGAAATTACTTTGCTCGATGGCAAAAGGAGTCTCAATGTGAACATCTTCCTGAAGCAGTTTAGAACGTAAGTTCTGTGGCCATTTTTAGAGTTCACATGATTTATCAAACACATAAATTCCTTACACAGTTCCAACGAGGACATCATTCAATTGATACGAAACGGTGAACACTACGATATTGGCGCCGAAAAGCTGAGAGGTTTATTGAAAATTCTGCCCGAAGTAGATGAGCTGGACATGTTGAAAACTTTCAATGGCGATAAGAATCGTTTGGGTAATGCCGAAAAGTTTCTACAGCAACTCTTGGAGGTACCAAAGTAAGTAGAGGAGCTCGAGATTGGTCCCAGAGGATATTCTTATGTTAAGTAAATCCTTTCGTATCTTCTAGCTACAAGCTTCGCATTGAGAGCATGTTGCTGAAGGAAGAATTTGCAGCGAATGTCAGTTACTTGGATCCATTTATCAATGCCATGCTTTATGCAGGGGACGGTGAGCTTTCGAATTTATTCTTAACCCACTCTCAAGTTCGAAAACTGACTTCAACTCTCTCTCGTTCACTGCAGATCTTATCAACAACAAGCAGCTGCAAGAGGTCCTCTACATGGTGGTCGTGGCTGGTAATTTCTTAAATTCAGGCGGCTATGCGGGCAATGCGGCGGGCGTGAAACTTTCGTCTTTGCAAAAGCTAACCGACATACGGGCCAATAAGCCCGGCATGAATCTCATACATTTTGTGGCATTGCAAGCGGAGAGGCGAAACTCGGAATTATTGAAGTTTACCGCGCAATTGACTACCTTGGAAAATGCCTCAAAGTAAGTACTTGACTGTACAAAGTAATATGTTATCATCATAAACTCGTTTGTAGAACCACAGCCGAACAAATCAATAACGAGATCAATACTCTCGATGTACGTATACGAAAAATCAAAAGACAAGTTGAACAGCCCACCACAGATGCGGATATCAAAGAACAAATGCTGGAATTTTTGGAGGTGCGTATGTCGTAGACATTTCCATAACTACTTTCGGCGCATATTACAATTTCTCATCATTGAATTTATAGAGTGCTGAAAAGGAAGTGGCAATTCTCCAATCGGGCATGAAGGAGGTAGATGCCATGCGCTTGAAGCTATCCGATTTCTTTTGCGAAGATCCGGCTACATTTAGGCTGGAAGAATGTTTCAAAATCTTCCAATCATTCTGCGATAAATTCAAACAGGCAGTCAAGGAAAACGAAAAGCGTCAACAGTTGGAAGAGCAGGCCATCGTGAGAAGAAAGCAACGCGAAGAGCAATTGGCCCGGCGAGCCAGACAAGGTATGGGTTAGGAGAATGTGTAGTTTCCACGGATGATATAGCTAATATCTATATTCTTTTCGCCTTCTTCCATGCACAGTAAACCAATGTGGCACGCCCGTTTCTGATTCTGAAAATCAGTTCCTCATGGATCCCTCATTCGATCCGAGGGCTAGTCCTGCCCTCTCACGCCGACGCATGGGTTCGTTTAACAGTGGATGCGATGTAAGCAACGGCTTCATACGCATGGAATCAAATGATGGCATGTCGCCTGACATTACACCCAATGGCAGTTTGCGTAGACGTCGTAGTCGTGTCTTGGCTGAAGAAGATGATTTGATGGAATTCTTGCGAAGCTCTTCGGGTCACGAGCACAATAGCAGAGAACGAAAGGCCTACGGTAGTTTGGGTGCGTACAAAAGTAAATTGCAGCCAAAATTGTATAGAATTTCAAGTACAATTTTTCATTTAAAGTTTCGAACTTAAAATCATTTAGGTTTGAACGGGAGACATAAGTTTAAGCGATTCTAATGCATGTAAGATTTTCAAAGTTTTTACATGTGTGTCCTTTCTCTGTAGAAACGATAGAACATAGAAGAAGAAGCTAGTCATCTGGTTGGTGTTTTAGTGGCCCTCTAACACCTCTCCCTATACTTAAATAATCATAAAACCTATAATTATTTTAATTTTATTTAATTTTCCCTTTTTTCCCAATAGATCGCTCTTGGGCTCGGCGGGCACGTTCCGGTAGCTCTAGTCGAAAGCGCCCAGAACTTTTAAATATTGATTTTGGTGCGGACCGAGAACGTGCAAGCTCTCCAGCACCAATGCTGAATCAGGACAAGGAATCTCCATTAACAGCACAGGCAAGCGGCACAATAATTTCGGCCGGGCCACAAGCTAACGAGGATGCGAAACCAAGGTAGGTTCTAAAAGTCAGAACATCTGAGGGCAGAGCACACACTATATTTTCAAATGTCTTCCAATACAGAATATCCCGTGAATGGCGACAAAAGATTGAAACCTGGCTGCAGTCGAACGAAAACGATGAAAAACAAAACGAGGAATACAAACGCAAGCGACGTTTGGTTAACAGTAACAGGAGATCGCTGGAAAACGATACAGGTACGAAGGCCAATCACTGTTCCAAAATGAATATACACTTTAATCCGCCTCCCTTCTCTTCTCCAGATAGCGAACGAAAACTGGACACTTTGCCAGAAGAGAAAACCGTCCCGACCACACCGGCGGGGAGTACTAATAGCCATACTAACAATGCGGACAACTACAAGCGTGTCTATCCCGATTGGAAACCATCACAGACCATTGAACAGAGCGATGTGGCGGGTACCATCCAGGCCATTGCCGGTTAGCATTCATTCCATATTGAAATAATGAATTTATTCTTACCGTTATACCATATACGTTTCAGATGAAAACAATGCCCGCGACAAGCCCCACTGGCGTAGAGGCAACACCACAACCAACACTGCAGATAAGCCAGTTGTCAAATCCGACTCTGCTGACCTGCCTAATTCGAATCACCTAACAACGGCCGAAGAGCTACGACAATACAGAAGACAACGTTCTGTGGAAGCATCCGAGAAGCACTCAACCGCTCTACAGTCCATAGCCGAAGAGGATCGTCGGAAGCTATACATTCAAAAATTGGGTGAACGCGATCCCACCGATCGTTTGAAAATCTACGTACGCAGACCGTCAAATAAAGATGTCGGCGGCACACCATCGACAGAGTCGGCGAAGCCTCATACACCCACAATAGAAGTACTTAAGTCACCAATATCACCCGCAGCTGCTGCAACAACAGCGCCAACCAAAACAGCTAGTAATACCAAAGTCAATACAGATAGTTTAAAATCACCACTTAGCAAATCAAAGTCCAATAACACTTTTAAGTACGGAGAGGAAGACGATACACCAAATAAGCAACCCGAAGATGATACATTCGCCAGTCTGCTCAATCATCACAAGAGTCACAACGAGAAGTACAGTCGCAAAGAAATCGATGCTGATAATATTGAAACGCCGCCAGTGTCGAGGCGTGTAATTGCTAGTCCGGGAGCCACAATCGTTACAATTCATCGAACGGGAAATAGTAGTGTCAGTGGTGGCGTAGAGGCTCAAGAAGGCTCAAATACTCACAGTAATACGGATCAAGATATGCCCGGTCACTTTGATCGTTACTCGCTGACAAGGCGTACGAGACGCTATAAGCGACCCACAGATTACAGTAGCGGCAACGAAGAGCTGACATCGTCGAAGGAATCGACCGAAGGCTCGAATCTAAGACAGTCAGCCAGTGCCAATGAAATGAGAAAACTGACATCCAAGTCCGAAGAAACCAACAAAAAGCCATGTCCAAAGGCAGCAGCAAGCGAAAGCAATGCTCCCGTGAGAGCTGCCCTCTCCGAGCGAACGATCACGAAGCTGGAAAAGGTGGGACGCCACATTAGTTCGATCAATCAAGAGGATGTACGCGAAGCGATCAGAAATCTCAAATCACCAACGGGCACACCCGAACGCATCTGGAGTCCGCCACGTGATATACTCAGCCATCAGAGTCCAAATACGAGGGCAACATCGTCCACCACGACGATCACGAATGGCTCAACCCTGAATAAACTGTCCAATCATGAACTCAACGATGAGGGCTTCGAGGAAACACAAAGTCTAGTCTCCGATACTCCGTCCCACGGCAAGGAGAGCACAAACTCATCCTGCAATGAGGCTAACGAACAGCCACAGCAGTCGCTGAAGTCCACCACACAGAAGGGCAACAACACAACACAAGTCACAAAGCCAAGCACGTCCAGTAGATTAGCGAATCGCCTGCAAATCACGAAACTGCGCACATCAACACCCGCGAAGTCACAACCTTCGAATACTCAAAGTTCGCCCAGGCGAACACAATCATCATCGGCCAGCAACCGTCCACTGCGTTTACAGAATGGACAACTGACGCAAGGTCCGTCCAGCTCCCCAGCGGCAGCTCATATGAGCAATTTCACCAACAATGCAGCCATTCGCCGTGCCCACTCGCTGCGTAAACCAGAAAACGGCACAGTGCCTGCTACAACGCAGAGTGTTCACACCTCTCCGAGCCATGCCAGCAGCGTCTCGGCCAAACGAGATGTCGAGCGCAGCGGTTCTCGCAACAGTCTACGCTCATCGCGCTCTTCCATCAACAGCAGTGTCTCAACGAACACAGTGCGGCGCATGCCCGTGACCATAACCAAGACGCCACTTCAGACAGCCTCGGTTGATTCCTCGCCAAGTAAGCGGCCGCTGTCCACTCAAAATGTTCCATATTCACGTAACCCGGGGGCATCCTACCGTCTTGGTGGCACAGGTGGTGGAGTCCCGGCTAGTCGAAGCAGTTCTAGCGGCTCTAGTGTGGGCCCAAATGTCATTGTACGCAAAGTATCGACTGGGAATCGTACGTCGACGCCGGCGGGAGGTCACTCGAATTTGGGCAGCACCAGTTTCAAGGAGAACCAAACGAGCGGCTCAGCCTCGCAACAGGCAAATTCGACGGCGCGCTCGGCGGTACTCGTGAAGGCGGTCATGTCACAAACACCAAATGGCATTGCCGGCAAGCCAGTGCAGCGCAGCACTTCTAGCACGAGGACCGTTAGTGGTTTTATGCGTCCGACGGCCTCGAGCTCTACGAAACGCAGCAAATAAAAGAAGAAGTAGCAAAAAGAGTACAGGGGAGAAAAGTAAAGACCTCATAAATGTGGGAAACTATGGCGGTAACTGAAATTGGAAGCAAAAATATTAGCGGCCTCAATCACTTTTACTTGCGAGAATGGTTCGAACTTAACATACGCTCTTTTTATAACTTTTTGCATTTGGCTAATGTCCTTAAATTGTTCTTATTTCTTAAGTCTTTACAAAACGTTCGTCCCCAGAAAGTTACAAATTTTTGAAATATGAAAATAAAACCCAAGCCGTCCAAATACATGATTCGAGTTTCTGGCACTTGTTATTGTTGAATATGCAAAAAAACTAAAACAAAAACAATTTCAATTTAAGTCAAATTCAGCACACATTAAAACAGTTCACAAATTAACGTTAACACCAAGCAGCATTGTCAAATCGAATTGAGGTCTTAAAATGGGTTTATTTCGGATGGAAATTTAAGTGAAAATGTACAAACAATTGAATGGAATTTTGATAGTTTTAAGGAAATTGTGGTTTCTTATTAGGTAAAGCGAAAATGAGTGTCTATAAAAGAGATATAAATTGTCAAATTTATAAAAATAACAGTTGCCTGGTGTTATAAACTTTTTTTTCGGGGTGGGTAAAGTTACTTCGAGTACGCTAATGGCATTATCCATTTTTCTAGGTGAGGTAATTGCGTCTTTTGAAACAAATCTAAATGTTATTTTTGGAAAAACAAATTTTTAATTTTCGAATTTTTTTTAAAATTTTCGATATCCTTTAAAAAAATTTAAAAAATTTTGTTAAAAATATACAAATAAAATTTTTAAAAAATAGAAAATTTTCTAAATGGAATCGAGTTTGTTCGAAAAAAAATCGAAAACACATTTTTGGAAATAAACAGAATTGGTTTTTTTTTTGGAGAATCATTAGAGTTAGAGTACTCGAATCACCTTTATCCACTCGGAGCAAAGTCTATTAAATTTTTCCACTATGTAATGTTAAAATTTTTCATTAAAATGTTTTTTTTAAATTTAAAATTGAAAAAAAAAATTCAAACTTTTTACTATTACTTTAAATTATAATCCGTAAAAAATTTTATATACAAAAGTTAATTTAAAAAAATATTTTTTTTAAATTTTGTATTAATTTTAAAAACAATACCGATTTGCATTTGACAATTTTTGTTTGATTTTTGGAATTTTTCGCGGGCTACGGAGTCATGATTCTAATTAGTATCGAATTTGTCGCGTCCATGGAATTTGCAAAAGGTTCCATTTGTGTGGTCACACAATTTCTAGAAGGTTTTTTAACTCACTTTCGATTGACCTATTTAATAAGGAGCCGAATGAAGCCCATTATAAAAACTTTTCATCAATTCGACAATGCTGCCTATTACAGTTACAGTTTTATTAATGTTGAGTGAAAAAAAAAGTATACCAAAAGACATTCAAATATTTTTTATATATACTAAAAGTATAATAAATAGACTAAGCTAGAGCACAGAATATTTAATATATTTTAATATGTTTATTTAGCTAAACAAAAAAAAGAAAAGAAAACCACAAAAAACCAAGCAGAAAAGTGAAACACGAAAACCAATTTGTAGAAGAAATGATAGAAAGGAAATAAGACAAGAAGAAGGCAGTTAGTGGTGCGTATAATACACACACACACACACACAAGTCACAAAGGAATCAAAGTATACTAAAATGAAAAAAATTAACAAAAATGCTTAATACTTTAATACCGACAAGGAACTTTGAAATTCCATAACTTTAACTTAAAATCTAGAAATACGTAAGTAGTATTAAATTTAATTAATAAAAAAAAACACAAAACACAAATTATGTTTATACTAAAAACGCATTTGTTTCACTTTATTTTCTCAAAACAACTTTTTTTTTATCTTAACAACACTTTTGGAACTAATAAGAAAATACACACACACACACACATTTACTTACTTTTAGTACATAAAAGCCATATTAACAATAAATATTACACTTAATACATTCTAACCTAAGATTAAACGAAATACTGCAAATTACTTTAAAAACTTAACACTGAGAACCATTTCGAAATCTAACTTAAGAAATTTACATTTTTCAAAAGTAATTTCAGTTATTTTTTTTTATACAAAATACAGTAAATACAAATAAATTTAAATTTAATTTGTAAAGTAAAATGAAGTGAATGAAAAAGCTTTAAAATTACAAAAAAACTTTAATAAAAAAAATGTAAAAAAAACCATGAGAATATTTGTATGAAATGAATTACAAATTCGTTTGTAAAATTCATGTTTGGGTATTTTAGGCTAGTCATTGAGTGGTCATCGATTCATGATTGAGAAGTCATGTTGCAATTGTTGAGCTAGTAGTTGGTGTCGTCGTCGTAGTTGTTGTTGTTGCTATAGTCGTAACTTCTTCATTTGGTTGCGCTTGAGATGGCTGAGATTTTTGTTGTTGCTGTTGTGGTTCTAGTTCTGGGTTGGAGGTTTTTGCACTTTCACTTGGAGTTGCCGTTTTACTGGCTGGACGTGCGTAATTATCCTCATTGAACCATTCCTTGTGAGCCTCCAAATAACTGCAAGTTCATCAATTAGAGAATTTTTATTGTAATTCGCTTTAATCACAAATTATATGAAACTTCTGGCCGAAATTTTGGTGCTAGAGTACTGTAAGTAAGTTAAAAATTCTAAATAACTGATCCAGTTGAAATTTTAAAATTTCACTCTCACTGCCGAACCTCCTCCTTCCTTACACTAATTTTATTCAAAATTCACTTCGAAACTCAAGCTTGTCATCAGCTCCCCGTTGACCGTTATTTTCCGCTATAACACTTGGGTGTAACCAAATAAATATTTACACAATCCAAAGGGACTATAATTGTAAATAATTGTTGTGGCATAATGTGTTGCGTCTATTGGCATAAACTATGGCAGTTTGTATAATGAAAAAAATATATTTTGATTTGTGCCATAGAACGGTGACGACATCAGATCATTAAGGTGGCTTTTCGGTTCAATAGAAAAAATTTAATTGTTTATGCCTTTAATACAAAAAAAAAACATTTAAAGCTAGACGTAAACTAGCATTTGTATGTTTTGTATGGAGATGGGTTTTTATTTTTTCATTTTTCAATTACTTCCCTCACTATTCCCGCAAACCACTATCACCTATCTGATGCAGCTTCTTCTCAGGAATCCAAAAATGCCCAAAAACTCGATTTTCATTGAAATGGACATAGGACGATTGTGCTTTAAGGTGTCGACATATAAACTGAATGGAAAACATTTGAGTTTGGGAATATCTTTTTTCAAAACCCGTAGTTCAAGAAAGAGTCAGAAGTCCGAAAGATTTTTTTTTCAACTTTCGATTGGGCATTCTGCCATACAATATGGCCGTAGGACTCCATTTAGATGCACTTATATGAGGTTTTGGAACCATGTCCATAATGCGTTTCTAAATCAATGCAATCCAACCCGGCAAAAAAAATGTTTCAATGTTCGCTTCTAGAAAAACTTGGAAAATGTTTGCTTCCTTTTTTGTCATTTTGTATGAGAGAGAAGGTCGAGCAGGTATCCTCTGATGTCGCGAATTTCAGATCACAACTGCTAGATAATGCTTAGCCCAACCTATAAAAATATATTCTCCGTTAACACTTACTTTGTAAAAGAGTCCAAATGTTGTAGTAAAACCTTCAGTTTGTCGTCGTTTAGTGATGAAGCATTCAGAAATTCGGGCAATTTCACTGCAATTTGAAAAATACAAATTATATTAAAAAATTTCAAGTTCTTGTCTGAGACCCACCAATGAGTCTCGCCAAATGGGCAGCACCAAAAATCATCGATGCCACCGGCGCTGCATTTGAGGGCAATAAACGCCACGAAAGCACGGCCTGCAAGAAATCTTTCGTTTGCGGTGGTATACTCAAAGCCATTGGCTGCAACGATTTCAAATAGTTCACATTCGAAGAAGCCATTACATTCGAGTGCAAGGGCGTGGACGCGCCCGAACTGGTGCTGGCAATGCTCGACAGGCAATTCTCCAGCATCAGATCACAATCATCGGCCTCAGATCGATGTGAACGTAGTTTTCGCTTTTGTGGCTCTTCGCTGGTGGGTGTGGTGGTCGCTTCTGTATAATGCATTTCTGCACCACCATCCGGTACCGATGAGCCCACACCCAGTGTATGTTGTTCGCTGCCTTCACATTTCGGATTCAGTATATCGGGCGACAGGCCGGACGATGAAGCGACATAAGTGAAATTCTTTAAATTCTCCTCGGACAAGTACGACATGGCGTAATCCTTTTCCTCCTTATACAGCAAATAATCGGTGATTGTGAAGTCGAAGTAAATGCGCAAGCCATCGGCCACCTCTTTGAGCAGACCAACACTGCAAGGAAATCAAGTGAAACTGTTCAAGAATCGAATAACGAATTAATGCATCTGCAGCAAACATACGTGGCCACAAGCTTATCGAATTCCCGTTCCTTCTTATCGTTACGCTGCTGGGTGGTGCGGCGACGCGTGTTCTCCGTTTGCGTTGTGGAGAAGACCAACTTGACCGCGCTCTGCTTCACGAAATTCTCCAGTATGGCTATGACGGGAATGCGCGACGGCAGCGTATGTTGTTTGCCATATTTGACTGTCATGTCGTGATCGTATTCCAAATAGTGGCGCAGACGTTCGCTGATGCGCAGCATAACACGCTCTTCATCGTGAAACGATTCCACAGAGCTGCAGTAGGACTCGGTCTCACATTCTGTCCAAGGAAAAACCAAAGATTATTTTTTCGCAACTCACAAAATTTTAATCCTACTTTGTAGCATGATTACCCAAAAAGAAATGCATATAATCCAAAGAAACTATTCAAAACATTTCAAAACATGAAACTGCAGCATACATCGCATTGACCTACATCTAAACTGGGTGTAGTTACTACCTGACCTACTCAACTAAATAAAACCGCACACACACACACACACACACACACACACACTCTCTCAAATACATCTGTACCCAAAAAATTAAAGATGGACAAATCCTTTCTCGCTACTCACCGTCCCTCATTGGAAAGTCTTCATGTTTTTCGAATGTTGTGCTGCTTGAGCTGAAATTGTCCTCGGAGCGCGGGGGCGATGTAGTGGAGTGGTCGGGCGCTGAAGTATCCACGACGACGCCACTCGTGTCCCCCTCCTCGAGAGTTGACGTCGGAACAACGGTAGATTTGCGCGAACGTTTTCTATTGCTTCCGCTGCTACTGCCACGGTCCTTGCGGTACAAATAGGCGTCTCTAGAGACACAAAGAAGAAAAAAAGGGCATACCTACATATTAACCTAATCTTTTTGTGCGATAACAAACAATTATGATGCAATAACTCACAACTGCAGCTGCGCTTTGTCCGCCAAATCTCGCTGCAGCTGGCGATTTTCTTCCGTGTCCTTGAGCACAAAATCAGCATTCACTTTGCGATCCCACGTGCTACTCCAACCAAAAAAGTGCACTTTGTATTGCAAAAGTTTGCGGCCGCGTTTGTCCTTCGTTTCGTAGGTGCCCAAAATCTGAAATTGCAGGGATTGTTGTTGAATTGTGGGAGGGTTATTGTGACGTAATTAAAAATTTGTTGATAACACTAACAAATGCGCTCCCTAACAAAAAACAAAAACCACAACCTTGGAATCATACAGCACTTTCGTTTTAGTGGGATCCGGTTCGTAGCAAAGTACTTTCTCGCCCTTCTCAAAAAAGTAGCGACTCCTGGGGCGAATAGACACCATAATCCATAAGATTTTGGAAAAAAATGTATATTTTCGCGTAAATTTGCAAACAAAAAAATGCGGGTAAATATGAATGCAATGTGTCAAAAACAGCTGCAATGGACAGTGGGCTCCTCCAGAAGTTTTTAGTATTCGATTCGCTTGTTTTTGTTAGCAGAATTCAACTTGTTAAATTGTTCAATTTAACATGAGATTCAAAATAAGCGAATACTTTTTTAGTTTATAAATTTAACAAAACAAATAGGATTATTTGTTATTTTTTAACTCACCTGAATAGTGTTTCACAATAGTGTGTCATTGTGAATAAATATAAGGGTTTTGAATTTTTAACTTAATAATAGTTTGACAATCACTGTAAGTTGAATGTCCGGTTCGGCATCTTGTGGTAAATAATATTTATTTAACAAATTTTTGCAATAAAGGAAAAGTAATATACTCTATTCATTAATGAAAGACAGATTATTTTAATTTATGGCACAAAACTGCATCATTAGTTTATATTGCTTTCTTGTGTTTTTCCAATTTGTTTACAGCCATATTCTACCACAAGAGGGCACCGGATGTTTGGGTAGTTTCTTCTAGAACATTCTCGCTTGTTCTTGCACACTGCGCTTTGCCTATAAAAAGACGTGCAAGGCGTGCAGCCGGCATCAGTTCAATTTAAATTTTGCGCGGTGAGCTACCGTCGAAAGTCAGTTCAATTTCTTGTACAAAGAAAAGTGAATTATTGATAAAATCTGCAAGTTCTGCTTCTTTTCTGTGAAATTATTAATTAATTAAACAATCAAGGTGTGTATTTTCTTAGAATTTAAAAAATAATAACTCAATATACTATTTTACAAAAAAAAAAGTGCGTCAATCTTCGCGATTTTTCCATAGATAATTTCGTAATCCGGGGGTGGATTTTGTTACAAATGTCTCTCAATATCCAAATTTTAAATAAATAAGTTGCGAAGTGCATTGCATTTGTTCTGGAAAATCGATAATAAAATTATTTGTACTTAAAAAAAAAAATGGAGGAAATGTGGTAACTTTTTGTCAAAAGCACGTTGCAAAAATGTGTACATGAGTACTTCTTCGATATGTATGAATCAACTTTTTTCCAGAAGCTTCCATGTGAACTACATTTTCGCAATCAAATTCAATCGATACTTTGCCCTTGCAGAAGTTTCCCTTTTGCACTATTTGCCCCAATTTAGCAATATAAAAAAAAATTCAATTTAAAAAACATTTTTTTTTTTTTTCATTTAATAAAATTTTATTCCACCCATTTTTTTAAACGTAATCCACTAACGAATTCTATTTTTACCTCTAGATGTCGGAAGAGGCCGAGACCTTCGCTTTCCAAGCTGAGATTGCTCAGCTTATGTCGCTGATCATCAACACATTCTACTCGAACAAAGAGATCTTCCTCCGTGAGTTGATTTCCAATTCGTCCGATGCCCTGGACAAGATCCGCTATGAATCGTTGACTGATCCCTCGAAATTGGACTCGGGCAAAGAGCTCTTCATCAAGCTGATCCCCAACAAGGCGGCCGGCACCCTGACCCTCATCGATACCGGTATCGGCATGACCAAGTCTGATTTGGTCAACAATCTGGGTACGATTGCCAAGTCCGGTACCAAGGCATTCATGGAGGCGTTGCAGGCCGGCGCTGATATCTCTATGATTGGTCAATTTGGTGTTGGTTTCTACTCCGCCTACTTGGTGGCCGACAAAGTCACCGTCACCTCGAAGCACAACGATGACGAACAGTACGTCTGGGAGTCGTCGGCCGGTGGCTCGTTCACCGTGAGGACCGATAACGCCGAACCTATGGGCCGCGGTACCAAGATTGTGCTGCACATCAAGGAGGATCAAGCCGATTACCTGGAGGAGAGCAAGATCAAGGAGATCGTCAACAAGCACTCGCAATTCATTGGCTACCCCATCAAGCTGTTGGTGGAGAAGGAGCGCGACCAAGAGGTCAGCGACGACGAGGCTGATGATGAAAAGAAAGAGGTGAAGAAGGAAATGGACACGGACGAGGCTAAGATCGAAGATGTTGGTGAGGATGAGGACGCCGATAAGAAGGACAAGGAGGACAAGAAGAAGAAGACCGTCAAGGTTAAGTACACCGAAGACGAGGAGCTGAACAAGACCAAGCCCATCTGGACCCGCAACCCCGATGATATCTCTCAGGAGGAATACGGCGAGTTCTACAAGTCCTTGACCAACGACTGGGAAGACCATTTAGCCGTCAAGCACTTCTCCGTCGAAGGCCAGCTTGAGTTCCGCGCTCTGCTCTTCATTCCACGTCGCACTCCCTTCGATCTGTTCGAAAACCAGAAGAAGCGCAACAACATCAAGCTGTACGTGCGCCGCGTCTTCATCATGGACAACTGCGAGGACCTCATTCCCGAGTACTTGAACTTCGTCAAGGGTGTGGTCGATTCCGAGGATTTGCCATTGAACATTTCGCGTGAGATGCTGCAGCAGAACAAGGTGCTGAAGGTCATTCGCAAGAATCTGGTGAAGAAGACCATGGAATTGATCGAGGAGTTGACCGAAGACAAGGAGAACTACAAGAAGTTCTACGACCAGTTCAGCAAGAACCTGAAGTTGGGCGTGCACGAGGACAGCAACAACCGCGCCAAGATCTCCGACTTCTTGCGCTTCCACACATCGGCCTCCGGCGACGACTACTGCTCGCTGTCCGACTACGTGTCGCGCATGAAGGAGACACAGAAGCACATCTACTTCATCACTGGCGAGTCCAAGGACCAAGTCAGCAACTCTGCGTTCGTGGAGCGCGTCAAGGCTCGCGGCTTCGAAGTCGTTTACATGACCGAACCCATCGATGAGTACGTCATCCAGCACTTGAAGGAGTACAAGGGCAAGCAACTGGTGTCCGTTACCAAGGAAGGCTTGGAACTGCCCGAGGATGAGGCCGAGAAGAAGAAGCGCGAGGAGGACAAATCGAAATTCGAGAACCTCTGCAAGCTGATGAAGTCCATTCTGGACAACAAGGTCGAGAAGGTGGTCGTCTCCAACCGCTTGGTCGACTCGCCATGCTGCATTGTCACGTCGCAGTTCGGCTGGTCCGCTAACATGGAACGCATCATGAAGGCCCAGGCTCTGCGCGACACCTCCACCATGGGCTACATGGCGGGCAAGAAGCATTTGGAAATCAATCCCGACCATCCCATCGTCGAGACCCTGCGCCAGAAGGCCGAAGCCGACAAGAACGACAAAGCCGTCAAGGATTTGGCCATTCTGTTGTACGAGACATCGCTGCTGTCGTCCGGCTTCTCGCTGGAACAGCCTCAGGTGCACGCCACCCGCATTTACCGTATGATCAAGCTGGGCTTGGGCATCGACGACGAAGAGGCCATGGCCACCGAGGATGCCCAGAGCGCCGGTGATGCTCCACCATTGGTCGACGATACCGAAGATGCTTCGCACATGGAGGAGGTCGATTAAGTGCGCAGTTCCAGTCTTAGTCGTTTAAGTTCACTTAAATCACTCACACGCTTCTGAATTTAGTAACGGACGCATTTTCGCTTTTGGTCCCAAATATGTCCAAATTCATGTTCATTTTGTTGCCGCGTTTTAAGCGGTCTTCGCTTCCCCCACTCCCTCACTTTCACCAGACTTATTTCCAACTACAGACTATCTGAATTTTGTTGTAAGAGCAGTTAGTTGTCTTAAGGTTTAATTTAAAAATGTACACGAACTCGGTTTAGTTTGTAAAGAAATGCATTGAATGGATAAGAGAGTATCCTTTTTATTTTCTTTTTTTTTAATAATATGGAATTCAATGCTAAGATATTTTAAAAAAATAAACAAATACAATTTTTAAAAACATGAAACCAACTTTGTACTTCTACTGTTTTTGTTTGCAATTTAAGTTTTCAGTTGGCGAGGACTTTTAGTATTAAAACTATAGCACATGGCTGTTAGATGGCATCATTTGGTCGGCTGCACTTTTTTGCATTTTTAATTGTATGAAATTCGAAGGTGTTGGCCAAAAATAGATAAAACTCCTACTAAATGAATTCTCAAAGAGTTTTGTGATATGTTCTTCAGTATGGCCATGCGGAATTGTCAAACACATTAATTGTATTCATTTACAATTAAATCTTTGAAAACTCTGAAATAAACGCTCGAAAAGAATCAATAAAGGTTTCCATACACCAACACGAATTCTCGCAGCTTTCGCGGAACTTGCTCGTTTCTTGAAAATGCGATAGTGGGTTTCTTTTTAACAAAATTTAGAAAGGATATACATTTTTATTTGTTTTTAAGAAATTTTTCACCACAAACAAATCTTTTTTATTCGAATATCGCCTTTACAAGAACAATTTTTGAGCAAGCTTCGAGAAAAAATAAATACAAAATAGCTAAATTTATTGCATTTTATTAGACAAAATTGTAAAAACAGTAAGTGGACCACGACCATTTAAATGATTTGGTGAAAGTCTAATGGTGCACTTATTTTGGAACGTACTGCGCTGCGAGGTTACATTAGAGAAGTCCAAGTAAAAAGGCGTGTGATCTTTTTCGACAGTGTATTAAATTATGCCAATACACCCATAACATAAACAAATAATTTACAAGTTTGTCAGTCCATTTGAGAATTCGTATAAAAAAGGATAATATTCTATAATATTCTACTGAGTAGCCTACGAGTCGCATTCCTTCCTCAACAACTCCTTAATATTATCGAGTGTCGTCACACCTTTGCTAACGAGTATCATTTTGTTGCGTGAGCGTGATCCCTTGTCCAGCGATACATCGCTCTTCCGCAGTCCCAGCACCTTGGAAAGATACTTAACCAGTTCAGCGTTCGCCTCTCCTTCCATTGGTGGGGCCGCTATTTGCACGCCCACACCTTCGCTGGATATGTCCGTGATGCCGTTGTGCTTTGCACCCGGTTTTGCCAAAATGCGTATGCAAATGTCTCCGGTTTTGTGCATTTGTACAGGCTCATCGGATTGAACTGGAACGGGTGGTGCTGCAGGGGCTGCTGCTTTTTTGCTCTTGCTTTTAGACATTATTTGTGCAGTCCTTTGATAAAGTCGACGCATACAACTTATTTTTATTTAGGATTTCGCTTTTGCACAAAAAGTTTGGTGGTTTAGTTGCCCAATTGAAGAGAATGAAGATGTCACTTGAACTGCTGTTTTTTGTTTACGCATTCGGCAAGTCAATGTTGCCAGAAAGATGTGAATTAAAACATTTTCTTTGAGCCAAAATACTCAGAAAAGTAATCTCACAAGAGGTTAAAAAATCTCAATATGAAATAAATCTCCTGCTCCGCTCCAAAGCCCTGATTGGTAGCATATTGGTAGTATATTTCAGTAGTGTTGGTCCGATACCACTAAAGTATCGATGCTTTTATTCATTACTTGTATGAGCCTATTTACACTATCAGTTCCATGACGAAAAATCTGACAAAGAGCTAATAAGAACTGCGGTAGTGAAAACGGGATAGAACATTTTGCACCGAAAATCCATACAAAAAACGTAAAAGGTGGCAACTCCATGCTTCGTTTATTTACATTTTCATATAAAAACTGTCAAATTTCTTCATGCCCATGTCAGTGTAAATTCTAAAAACGGCATGCCCATGCGTCATGGGAATGACTGTGTAAATAGGCTCTATCGAATGGAAAATTCGATACTTGCAAAAATATCGAATAAAAGTATCGAGTATTTGGTATCGAGTACTTTTTCTTAAAAAGATTTAAAATCTTGTATATTTTTAAAAAAATTATTTCTATTCAACTTTTTTTTGATAAAAAATTTTTTATTTTATTGAAACATGTTTTTTTTTTTTTTGTTTCTGATAAAAAAAATTGAATTTTATAAAAAACGGTTCGACCGAACCCCTTGAAGCAAAAAAAAAGGTATCGATACCAAGTAAAATACTCGCTAGAGGTATCGAGTAAAAATACCCGGAAAAAAAATAAAAGTATCGAGTATGTACTTGTGAGTAATAGTATCGGAACAACACTATATTTCAGTAGTAGAATGAGAACCCTGGTTCTTGAACAGCTGCTTAAAAGCGTCGTCAAAAATATAAAATCGAACTAATTTCAGGCATTTTTAAATTTAAAATCATTATTACGAATATTCACACGAATATTATTATTCACACGAATATTATCACGAAACAAGGCACGCCAGAATGTACAATGGAGAGTGCATTCCTGTCAAGGACATTAAGCCCGGCCTCAAGAACATCAATGTAATTTTCATTGTCCTCGAAATTGGATCAGCCACTGTCACCAAGGAAAATCGGGAAGTCCGAAATTTCAAGGTAGGCGATCACAGCGCTTGCATTAATGTCTCGATTTGGGACGAACCAGGGAAGCTAATAGCTCCGGGCGATATAATCAAATTGACGAAAGGTTACGCCTCCATTTGGCGCCACTGCTTGACCCTGTATTCGGGCAAAAATGGCGAGGTCTACAAAATTGGTGAGTTCTGCATGTCTTTCAACGAGCAGGTGAACATGAGCGAACCGAAGCGGCCAGACCAACAGGCGCCACCACAGGGACTAGGCATAGGCGGCATCAATCCGCAACAGTTGCAGCCTGGCGTAGTAGCGCCGCCCACCCCCGTGGGAGCCGCACAAGCACAGCAGCAACTCCCGGCAGGCGGTAATGGCAACAGTACACGCATCATCGTTCCGCAGTTGGGCGGCGTCCAGCCCATCGTCACCGTGACAAAGGCAGCTAATATGCAACAAGTGGTCGGTGGTGCTCAAAAATCTCAATTGGTCAGCGGCGGAAGTGGTGGCATTCAAACACCGCCAGTTGGTGGGACGACACAGGCGGCAAAGACCAATCGTGGCGGCCGCTCGAATGTGACACGAGCCAGCAATCTCAAGGACCGCGATAGGAGATGATTACCCTAAGTCTTAGGATTTAAGTTGAAAATTTAAAATTTGGTAATAAATTTTATTAAAACTAGAAAAATGTAAAAAAAATTGGACTATATTCGACTATGCCGAAGCTGAAATACCCCCACACAGTAGGAAGAAGTACCTCGAAAATAAAATGATGTGGTCTCAATACCCCATTTTGATCCACATATAAATACTTTTCCATACCGTTGTGTCAAAGTTAGTATACCCTGCCACAGTGAGTGTGGGGGTATAAAAATAACTTAATGTGATGACGTGAAAATATTAATCAGTAATCGTCGCTTCCGCTGCTTTTGCTCCTTTATAAAAGAAATCGTGTGAACGACACAATTCTTTGATATAACTTGGAAGCTCTGCTCCCTTCAAGCCTACAACATTTTTGGGACACACCAAATATACGAGGGCACGCAATTGCCATTCGGTGGCGGCTATTTGCTCATCAGGCGGCACATTGTCCATAAACACGGTGTCATCGATATACAACACATCAATTCCGGCTTCTATGGCCTTATGGAGTTTCGTATTTGACACAAAAGCATCGAAGCAATCGCTGAGTGCGCCTGTGGCCAGCACTGTCACAAATTCGTCTGCAAGACGAGTACATGGTTTATAGTTCATTTGGATTCCACCACCTCCATATGCATTTACCTTCAATCAGAAATATAACTTTATAAGGCCACTTGACCGACATCGGTATCGCAGTTAGCTCTATTTGGTTTGCATCCTCCGGTCCTGATCCGGGTAGAGTTACTGTGTTGGAAACATTTGGTGTCAGTTCATGGATTTCCATGTCCTTCGGCAACTAAATACTGAATATGGTATAGAAGTGTACAACCATTGCTGATTATAATTACACGTACCTCATGGTAATTAATTTGCGCGACAATATCTCGGGTTGTGTACAAAGTTCCACTCCATTTGGACGGAATATTCCCGATTCCCAAACTATCGGTGAGCAAACATGGTGAATGTTCCATTATTCTGGCTAGTTCCAAATTCGGTTGTCCGACATCGTTTAAAAACATTTTCCCAATTGAAATAATTTTTTTTTTTATATATTTTTGTTACTTTGAATCATACGATTCAAAGAATTATTTAGCCAAAATTATTTAAACTGAAATTAGTTCTGAAAAGATGTATTCACTAAACACTGCAAACTTCAGAGTTGCATTGGGCGAACGAAAATTCCCACACACAATTCCGCCAAAAAATAACACAATTTCATTACACATTCCTCTGATTTTATCATATAGGAATTAAACCTTTTTATACCCTGCACTAGAAGTTATGGAAATGTATAAATTTGTAATTAATTCCAGGTGAACAATACAAACTAGAACAAGAAAAATGCTTGCAAGTAAATTATTTAGAATTTTGCAAACAAACAACTTTTATTAAGTACGAATGAAATTTCAGTTTATTATATTGTTTTTGCCACACGTTTGTAACGCCCATAAGAAGGCGTGTCCGGTATGGAAAAGTATATTTATTCTGGATCAGCATCACCTCCTGAGTCGATTAGGCCATGTCCGTCTGTCTGTCATTTCGCACGATAACTGTCGATAGCTTTTGAGCTATCGACCCCAAATTTTGGCATTCCTCTTTTTTTGGCGAATGGTTCGACGGTATTGAAAATGGGCCGCATCGGATAAGAACCACGCCTACCTCCCATACAAAATAGCCTCCGAATTTGTATTATTTTCGTTTATCTTGAGAAATACTGGACCGATTTGGACGCAGTTTTTTCATTGGGTTGGAAATGAGGTCGGGAACGAAATGGAATTGGACCGGAACAAAATGGAACAACGTTTTTAAATGGATCAGGAAATTCAGATTATCGATAAACTATCGAAAAATTATCGATAAATTATCGAAAATTTATCGATTTTTTTTATCGATAAATCGATGCAATCGATAAATTATTGACGAAAATCGATAAAATTTTAAAAAGTTATACATTAAATATCGAAAAATGTTCGATATAATATCGACAAGATGGAAATGAACCAACATTTTTTTGCATTTCATGAATGAATTTTTGTATGAGAAAATCGGATTTATAGAAATAAATGTTCATCGTAGATTAAAAATTATTAAAAGGTACTTTGTAGAAAAACTTTCAAGAAACAAAACTGCATCATTCATAAGAGAAAAACGTATATATAGGTATAAATATATATAAAAGAAAATTGCCTTTTTTTCTTCAGAAGTACCTTCTTTTTCCCTTTAGGCAAAATCCAAAAAAAAAAATCTCAAAAAGGGAATTTATCTTCAATTTGGCATCACTGCGTATCAGCGAAAAAAATGTCACACGAAATGAATCTCACAAATCTGGCAACCGTGACCGCTAGCCACCCAGCAAACAACATTATATGAATTTTTAGTCCAAAATGTATCTAATTTTGAACGATTTGATAAATGAACAATTTTTTTAAAAGAGGCCCGGAAAGTAGCGGAAAATTCAACTTAAAGCCCGGTTTGCAGATGCGACAAAATTCCGTTTGGGAGAATTGGCATATATTTTGTTTTGTGTAGAGCGAAGTATTTTTTTACATATCAAACCTAAATGTTTCCTTGGTTTTTATAGTCATATTTCGGACTCTCATACAGAATCAAATGGTTTGCTGGCAAAAAAAACATTTTTTCGAAATTCACATCTTAGTGAAGGTGCCAATTCAAGCGAATGTCGGAGTCTTCTATATGTGAATTTGGTGCTATCCAAAATGGTTCAATATCTCTTCGAATTCTTCCAGTCGCTCAATCAATTTATAATTCTCAGATGTGTTGATCTTTTTGTTTTGTTGTTGTTTTAGTTTATTAAGTAAAAAATTAATATTTATATATATATATATTTGTGTTCGTATTTATACAAAAAAAGAAGTTGTTGAATTCAAATCTAAATTACCACTTACATACATAATCAATGAACGGAAATTTTTGTTTAAAAGCGAAATAAATTCCCAACACACAAAACCAAACAAAATCGTCAGAAGGAATGCTTGATAAGATTCAATTCAATATTGATTCAGCTGAATGAAAATAGCAGTATTGTTTTGTTAGACTTAAACTTGTAAAAGCTAAAACATATTTTAAAGAAGAATAAGATTTCCGGCTAGTGATAGGTGTGGTGTACATACTCCATTGCTGTCCGTCTTTCGCTTGCACTTGGCCCGATTGTTGTGTTGATATTTACTTGGAAGATTTGTGAATGTGAGTGTGTGTGTTGTTTAGAGTTAAATGTCGATAGTCAATCGTCGGTTGCACATGCGGTCCTTTACGAAGCGCGGATTGATTGAATGATCTGGAAAATCGCCGAGCCGCAAACGACAAAGATGAACAGTGCCAGCAGCCATGGTCCAACTGGGTATTGGTTTTCTTTCGTTTTCTGAAAGAACAATTAATAAAACGAATATTTAAATAGGCACTCTGGAAGTATATACGTTTATATGCGAAAGGATGTAAAAAGATTTCTGATGAAAACTCTTAGGAAATTGCATCAACATGCATTGCCCACTTTTGCTTCATTCAGATATGTAGTCTTATCAGAAGGTCAAGTAAAATTCACGAAAGCATCAATTTGTGTCGTATAACAACAAAAACACTGATGATAACAAAAGAACGCAAAGGCAATTTTCAATAATAAAATGACGGCGTGGCACTTTCGCGATTGATATTTGCTTTTGGTATTGAAAAAAAAAACAATTGGAACTTCCGAAACGCAATTAGCATTCGAAAGCACCTGCAGAGGCGCTTTCGTTTTGTAAATTCCGCAGGTAAACGGGTTCTTTGATAACGAAAGGTTGTGGTGGTCGTAGCTTGTAATGGATAAAGTGGAGCTTCACTTACCGATGATTTTGGTACATTGCCACGCATTGTGACGTATTTGCTGGCCTTTTCGTTGGCTACACGCATTCTCTGTGGTGGGGCCATGTTTTCTGTTATTGTTGCTGTGTTTGTTGTGAAAGGGAATGCTGGAAAATTAAGGAAAATAAGTAAATCAATTGCCAAAATATGTGCAACAATTTCGCATTCGAATAAACGATAAACATTTCCAAAATAAGATACATTTCCTAAAAAGAAATTTAGACGACAGACGAAAGCAAAGCATAAAAATGTCTAATTCGTCTTTAATTTGTATTTAACTTTAGTTAATTGATTTGATTTCGCAGAATATGCCAAACTTAGCTTAAGTTAGTTCAATTAAATCCAAATTATTTATATTTTGTTTTAGAAAATATTAGATTTTTACCTTCTTCGGCACTGAAACAAAATGACCACGACCACGAATGCGACACGTATGAAAAGAAAACCCGAAGTCCGTTGACTAGGGATGAAAAACAATCGAAATGAGTACTCTTACGTGAAAAACACCGGGTACATTTTCTAAGTCCCGGTTGAGACACAGCGATGTTTCAAGCGATTGCAATTTTTTTGAAAGAGAGATATATAATTTGGCATTGGTCCACGATTGTATTTTTAAGGTCATAAATCTTATAATTTGATTGAAAATTTTTAATCGCTTTTGAAATTTTGTCGAATTTTTTTAGTGATTCAAAGTAATAATCGAATACTTGCTTCCAAAAATATTCCATAAACAGAGTCGTATTTTATGGAATTTTGTATAAAAATTTTCCAATCTTCGAATACAGTCGAACTTGCTTAACTGAAACACGAATTTGTCAGACATTTTCTTTCACTTATGTGATTTTTTGATAACTGATTTTTTCATAAAAGAAAAATATTTTACGGTTTGGTTTAAGCCAAAATGGAATCGAACAGGAATAATGTAACGGGTAAGGAAAAATTCAACACCACAACATGCAATTGGAAGAGAGTGGACAGGCGTCACGAAATTACAAATATAAGTGTTTGTCCTGGGGCCGGTTCGCGTAAGCCGATAGTGAACGAAACCGACAGTGTGAGTATCGGTTTTGGTTCGCGTAAGCCGATACTCGACAAAAAAATATGAAAATTACCGATAGTTGAAACCGACACCTTTTGATGTGTCGATTTCACTGATTTTTCAAACAATTGACAAAAAAAAACTGTTGCGCTCGCAAAAAAAATAAAAAATGCTGGCAAAAAGTAATTTAATTTATCTAGTAATATTTAACCACATTTTTAATGCGTCCAATTGAAATTTTTGGTTTGGACCGACCACAAATACGCACACTGCAAAGTGAAATGTGTTATTCATACACACCTAAAGTGTGTAAAACTTGTGGACACATTTTATACACAACTTTGCGTGTATAAACACTGTAAGTGCTTTTAAAAAACACGCATGCGTGTTAATAGAACATGCCAAAATCTTGAATGTGTGTTTTTTTTATTTATCAAAATAAATATACACTTAAAAATGTGTGTTGTGTGTAAAATTATACACCAAAAGATAGGTTCACTTTGCAGTGCAGCCACAAAAAAGGAAAAGTCTCTTCAAAACCGGCGGAGTACCGTACGACGTTTTTGCTTTTAAAACCAAATCATTTCAATATGCCGTATTGGATTTGAGACATCCCTCAGCATTCTTTGTCGTCTAACAAGATCAACCCTCGTCGCTGTCAACATCCAATAGAACATGCCTCAACGGACACATTTCTTGATCACTTTCGTGTTATTTAAACTTATTTTTTTTTATTTTATCGGCTTACGCGAACCAAATTTCCACTATCGGTTTGGTTGTGTCGATTTCAACTATCGATTCTGTGATAGTCGAGTATCGGCTTACGCGAACCGGCCCCTGATTGATTAAGTATAATTCCGAGCAACACTGGGTTTATACTGGCTAGTTAAAATTAAATTTTTAGGGCGTATTTCATTCAGGCGGAGTTTAATTGGTATAAAATTGTAATTTGGAAATGAAATTTTGTTACAGTTACGCGGGGTTTTCAGTAAAGCGAAGTAATTTGTATGAAAAAGGTCACAATTATGGGGATTAAATTTTCGTTTCACTTAAGCGGGCTCGACTGTACTAGTATTGGGCTCAGTTGTGTCCATTAAGGAAAACTCACTTCTGTTTAAGGTAAAAAATTTGCACGACTATTTAAGTTCAGACAATTTGCCCAAATAAAAAATAAACACGATGATGGTACATGATATTACGAATATATGAGTGCATTTGAGCCATGTTCCATCCCCATTAGCCCATAAGAAAAAAATCGGGCTCCAAAAATTCGCAAAATTTCGTATATTAGCTAATCACATTGATTGCATTCGTTTTAAAGGAAATTTGCGAATTTATCGTTTTCTTGATATTTAATTTCGACTCTCCTCAGTATTCAGTATATTTGATTTTAAATTTAAATTAACGCGCTACATTAGATGCATTCAACAAATAATTATTCTACTTGGCGCGGGCAGCCAAAGCGCTCAAATCGGCAATACACTTGTTGAGGGTCTCCTTCTCCTGCTGTGGAGTGATGGAGGCGAGCACATTGCCAACGATCCAGTTGACCATGTGTTTCTGGCTAAGGCGACGCTCAATGTGGCGGCACTCAACTTGATAGTCCAAGCGGCGCTTGACCTGCAGGCGAAAAATCGTTAATTAATGCAAAATTTTAAATGGAATGAGGTGAAGTTACCCACCTCTGTGTACACATTCATGGCGCGCTCGCGGAATGCAGCTTCCAATTGGAGTGCGATGTTCTCCTTCTTGGCATCCATGAGCAAAAGCGAGCCCTCAGCGCGCCATTGCTCCTTCTTCTCGGCCTCGATGGAGTCCGAAAGTTGCTTCAGTTCCTGCTCGCGACCTTGGCTCCATTCGTTTTCGATCCTCTGTTCGTGTAAAATCATAATTTAGACAATTTTCGAATCGGCAATTATCTGCTTGCGCAAAACTCACATCGATTTCCTTATCGGCCCACTTGGCAATACCTGGACCCAGTTTCTTGACGGCCACAATAGCCATGATGCCGAGCGACAGACCACTGTAGTACTCGTGCTCCATCACGTAGATTTCCTTGGAGCACAGGTAGGTGATCAGACCCACGCCAAAGGTGTAGGGACCAGTCACACCTGTCTTGTTGTAGAAGAACTGGAACCACTCCTCTGGAATGAAGCCCATGCGCACCTTGCCGGGATGTTCGGGACGCACTGGTCGCTCGCTGACCTGGCCGGAAGTGGCTGCCCTAGCGGCCATGGCACCCATAGGGCGTTGAACTGTAAGATTTACAAAGAAATTGCAATGCAAAATTAAAAATAAGCGAAATGGAATCACATTTTGCAAAAAATTCATGAGGGTAAAAAAATTTTGACAGTTGCGACGGCCAGTGATTACATAAACGACGTCGGGCCGAATCGCGTAACCTACGAACTATTCATTTGATTTTCCAAGCGAATTTTCACAAAATGTACATGCCGAAATAAAAATTACCATAACTCTTTGCGTTTTAAATATTTTAAATCAATAATTAAACAATTACCTGAAAGTAATGCAGCGCGCGACAACATTTTCTGTAGAATTTCTCGGACTTCGAAGAAGAAAATTGACGTCTGCCTTTCACGTCAGTCACTTTGCACTGAACCTGCGTTGCCAACCGAATTTACGTTTCTGCTTGATTTTGTGGGAATAGTGATAATGGGAATTTGGGATTTTGAAACATTTTCAATAACTAGAATAGAGATTCAAATTAAATTAGATAAACCATAAATGTAATACTATATTGCCAGTATAGTGAAAGTACATTCACTGATATCAAGAGACAAAATATATGATTACAGTGAGCTCAAAACACATTGCATTGATAGGATACTGGCAAAATAGAAGTATTACATATATGGCTAAAACAAAAAACGGAACTTATGGTTTGTTATGATTCTAGTTTTAAAAAAAATTATATTTTTACTAAAGGAGTATTCATATAGGTGTATTTTATCTTGTATTTTTGATAAAATTGTATTTTATCTTGTATTTTTGATAAACTTGTATGTTTGACATTCAAACTGTGAAGTAAAATTAATAAATTGCAAATCCAAAAAAATACTACAAATAGATTTCAGCATCAGAAATCACTAAATTTTCACCATAGAAATGCTACGTACTGACAAAAATATTTTTTTGATCACTATGAAAAAGTCCTTACTAGTTTTTATGAATCGTAATTTTGACGGTTAAAAACTTAAAAAAATGATTTGGCATCCACGAGTTATGAAAAATGTCTGGCAACACTGATCCAATGTTTTTGGGATTTTGACAACTATACCTATTTTCCAGTTGCAAATTTCCATCTGGAACTGGCGGTAACAATCAATTTATTTTAATTCAAGAAGATCTGCGATGTATAAAAATGTGTTAAAAAGTGGATGCCGCACAGCGTTTCAAGCTTGGAAAGTTAAAAATGGTAATCAATTCAAAATATTTACGAAATCAAAATTTTCTAATTGGAATTCCGAAATATGACATTTTTGTTCATAATCAACGCTGATTTGCCGGCACCCAGGGTTGCAATAAATAAGAAACAACCGGGGTACTCACAAGTGTCATAACGGATATTTTATATGCTTTAAAGTTATAAATATGTAATATTTTTATTACATTTTTGTTCGACATTTATTACAAATATTGCAGATAATAATTTCAAATGACCCACACAGTCATCTGCAACAACATTTGCAGTATGTACGTTAATTTAAATGACACTTTTAAATGTTAAAGTAAATGTATGGCAACACTGAACCAACTTGCTATTTCAGTTTAATCACATCTGTCAGTCCATTGCTCCTTCGATTATTTTTGTCAGTGAAGTGGAATTAATTGTGTAAATTTATTATTATCCAGAATTGGGAAAATTGCGTTTCGATTTAGCAAAGACGAACACAGAGTTCGAGCAGCATTTGTGCAAAGGTAAAATATGTATATATACTTGTTGTTTATGAGTTTACCACTTCTGTCTTCGCATTAAAATTTTGCTAGTTCGCCAGAATTGCATTTGACGGCTACAGCCTTTGACAAAAATCCAATTAATCATAACTAAAATCCTGAAAGCTCTAAAATAATAAATCTTTTCCTCTTCCGAATTCCATTCCAGCTGTCAGTTGCATTTGTCCCATTAAAAATAGTACCTTCCAATACCAAAAAAACCACCAACAACAACAGCCTTTCCAACCGCTTCCATCACACAGCAGCTTGTCAATTTGCTCGCATTCGCATTTGCCATTCGCAACCGCAAACACACGGTCTTGTCGCTGTCACTGTTGTTATCGTATCGTAACCACCACTGTGCCCCCACCATCGCCGACGCTATCACAAGAAAATTCTGCAGCACCTCTTGTTCATCAATTATTTCGCACAGAGAACTGCCACTTGAACACCGTGATATCGTCGAAGCAATTCGTGAAGGTGCAAAAGCAATTCTATCGCGACTATTCATCGATATCACTCGGAGCACCCCTCAAGAACAGCGAAGCACCGCTACTAGGAGATCTCTGCGACAAGTATCGCACAGTCATCGTCCGCACCTCGGCCGACACAGCAGCTGGACTAGATTACTCGCAGCACCAACGACAGAACGGTAAAATGTCCGCAAAGCAAAAAGAGTTCCAGCGTCTGCCCACCACCGTAGTGCCGTCGCACTACAATCTGGAGCTGAAGCCCAACCTCGAGGCATTTACCTTTGAGGGCAAGACGAGCGTTCAGATACAAGTAAGTGAAGGCGGATGAAAACGATTTATCGCATTTTTCGTTTCTTCTCGTTTCTTTTGTTTTATGTTAATGTTTTTTGGGGTTTTGTTTGGGGGGAAAGGGGCGTTGTATTCGACATTCGTTTAGTTACTTTCGCTTTCACTTTTGCCGCGTGGAATGCACAAACAAAAATTAAATAAAAACTGAGTAAAGAGGTCGGACAACGGTCGGTTCGTCCATACGATCGCATTTCGTGTCAATGTAAATATTTATTTGCCTTGTTTGTTTCGGCATTTTCTATTATGAATTAATTGCGATTCCATTCCTTATTTCTATTTTTATAGTGGTTTTGTTCTGACTTGATATGCAAGTTGGGATGCATCCGCTGACCACTTAAATCGTAAACGAATCCATTTCGAATTAGTTCATGTGTATACAGAAATGTACATATTTTTACTTGCTGCTGAGGCTTTTAATTTTAGTTAATGATTGTTAATTTTCCATGGGGAAAAGCGAAACGAATAGTGCACTAGTTGCCATTTTTACCATAAAATTGTGTATTCACTTGGTGTGAACAATCCTCTAGCATAGATGAACGCTTGAAAACGACAATTCGATTTTCTTCATGTTAAATATAACCAGGATACGTAAAGCAAAAAAAATCGCACTTTTAACTTTTCCCGAAGAGATTCTGTCCCGTTTTCATAACAACAACGGAAACATTATGTCAAAAAAATCGGTTCAACTGATATAAAATCGATTCATGCAAGTTGCGAACGTTTCTTCTAATATTCATACCATTTGAACCACTGATTATCTTCCGGGTCAGAAGATAAGCTCCACTAAGACTCACACTCATGTCGGGGACAGTGAATTAGTTAGCTGCACAACGGCTGACTTTGACAGGGCGAGAAACCAATCTGAAACCTTCCCGGTCGAATATCTACTGATACACACTCTTCCCGGTCTGACATCTACTGATACACACTCTTCGGGGCCATAAATATAAAAGCCAATTTACCTCGACCGCCTCTGCTTGCCATCTAACTGTTTATTTTCACAACGTGGTTGTGGCTTGACGCAAAGCAAATTCACTTAAAGCACTTAAAGAGCTCGTTGCTGTTGCCGTTTTTTTTTTTTTTGTTATTCACCGGCTTTGCGGCCAACACAAAAGAAAGAAAAAAGACAAACTTGTTTTGCCGATGAAATATGTGCCGGAAATTTAAAAATTTTAAAGCTTGTTCAAGCGTAGAGTTCTGTTTCACCGCAAAGTCAGAATAAAAAAAAACCCAGAAAGAACAATTCAAGAAGAAATCTCTACGACCTTGAAAGGAAAATAAAACAGATTTGGTTTTGGTTTTTTGTTGCTTTTTTGTGCTTTTTGGCCTTTGCCAATTTACTTGTTTGTTTGCGCGGCGGCGGCGGCGGCAATGTCTTTCAAGAACGTTGACTTTTTTGGGTTTTTGTTATTTATGAGATGCTTCGTTCGGTTCGATCTCAAAGAATGCACCTAACGGTATTAGCGATATTCTCTTTTGGCCACAACAACACCAGGTGTGATAGTTATGGGATGATACCGTCACTTTTTTTCCGTTTATATGTATGGAGCTAAAAAAACAAGCCGACGTGAGTAGATAAGGAACAAAGATAAGCGTATTGTATTGTTTTTTTTTTTTTTTTTTATTTATTTACAGGGTGTTTTAAAAAAAAAAAACCGTTTCATAGAAGACAAGATAAAAAAATTGTTTATGATTATTTACCACTTTTCCTCAACCCTTTGCAGGTGAATGGCTCCACAAGTTGCATTATTCTAAATGCATTGGACATAAAAATTAGTAATGCCTCGCTGGAGCTTCTTAATGGCGAAACATTGAAGCCCAACGCCATCAACTATTCAACTGAAAATGAGACTGCTACTCTGATCTTTGAGAAGGAGCTGCCCGCTGGCTCTACCGGCACGCTCAGCATGAGCTTCGCTGGTGAACTGAACGACAAGATGAAGGGTTTCTATCGTAGTAAATACTTTACGCCAACTGGCGAGGAGCGTTACGCTGGCGTAACCCAATTTGAGGCAACCGATGCCCGTCGTTGCTTCCCCTGCTGGGATGAGCCCGCCATTAAGGCCACCTTCGATATTGCCTTGGTTGTGCCCAACGATCGGGTGGCCCTGTCCAATATGCCCGTTTCCAAGGAGGAGGAGTTGGACGGGGGCTTGCAGCTGATACGCTTCGATCGTACGCCCATCATGTCAACCTATTTGGTGGCCGTGGTCGTGGGTGAGTACGATTTTGTGGAGGGCAAGTCGGAGGATGGCGTGATCGTGCGTGTTTTCACGCCCGTGGGCAAAAAGGAGCAGGGCCTGTTCGCCTTGGAAGTGGCCACCAAAGTGCTGCCGTACTACAAAAGCTACTTCAATATTGCCTATCCCTTGCCAAAGATGGACTTGATAGCCATATCGGATTTCTCGGCAGGCGCCATGGAAAATTGGGGTTTGGTGACGTATCGGGAGACCTTTGTTCTGGTCGATCCCAAGAACACATCGCTGATGCGTAAGCAATCGATTGCACTGACAGTGGGGCACGAAATCGCCCATCAATGGTTCGGTAAGTGAGCCAACGAGAGGACCCCGAGACCGCAGAATAATTCGAACCTTTTGTTTGTAGGCAATTTAGTGACGATGGAGTGGTGGACCCATCTCTGGCTGAACGAAGGCTATGCCTCGTTTGTGGAATTCCTGTGCGTGAATCATCTGTTTCCCGAGTATGATATCTGGACTCAGTTCGTTACGGACATGTATACGCGTGCCTTGGAGTTGGATTCTCTGAAGAACTCGCATCCCATTGAGGTGCCCGTGGGCCATCCGTGTGAAATTGACGAGATCTTTGACGAAATCAGTTACAACAAAGGTGCTTCCGTTATTCGAATGTTGCACGACTACATTGGCGAGGCGGACTTCCGCAAAGGCATGAATATTTACCTGACGCGTCACCAGTACAAGAACACATGCACCGAAGATTTGTGGGCCGCTCTGGAGGAGGCCAGCTCGAAGCCTGTGGGCACTGTCATGTCGACATGGATTAAGCTGAAGGGCTTCCCCGTTGTGCACGTGGACTCTGAGCAGAAGGGCGACAATCAGCGCCTGCTGCGTCTGACACAGAACAAATTCACTGCTGACGGTTCACCGCCCGATGGTGATTACATCTGGGTGATTCCCATTACTGTGTCGACATCGCGCGATCCGCAGAAGATTGCCAAAACCGTTCTGTTCGATACGAAATCAATGGAAGTGCTGTTGGACGATGTGAGCGCCAGCGATTGGATTAAGGTGAATCCCGGCACTGTGGGCTACTATCGCACGCGCTACTCCAAGGATATGCTGGAAAAACTGATGCCGGCCGTGCGTAATATGGAATTGCCGCCTTTGGATCGTCTAGGATTGATCGATGATATGTTTGCCATGGTACAGGCGGGCCAGGCCAGCACTGCCGAGGTAAGAATTGAATGAACAAATTGTATTTTTCGCTTCATGTTCCAATTTAATGTATTCCAAGGTACTGGAGCTTATCGACTCATACCGCAACGAAACCAATTACACGGTATGGACCGCAATCACCAATTCACTGTCGAATTTGCACATTTTGATCTCGCACACCGATCTGATGGAGCATTTCAACAAGTATGGTGAGAAACTGTATCGTCCCGTTGCCGACCGTTTGGGCTGGGATGTGCGCGAAGGCGAGAACCATTTGGATACACTGCTGCGGAGTCTTGTGCTGTCGCGTTTGGTGTCGTTCCGCTCCAAGGACATTATCGAAGAGGCCCAAAAGCGGTACTTCAAATTGCCAGCATTTGCCGAATTCCGTTTCATTAAAAAAAAATGTTCTTTCCATTGAAGATTCAACCACCACGACACCTGCCCTGTTCCCGCCGACTTACGTTCGACTTGCTACAAGGCTGTACTGCAGGACGGCAATGAAGACATTTTCGAGAAAATGCTTGCCCTCTATCGGTCGACCGATTTGCACGAGGAACAAGATCGTATTTCACGTGCTCTGGGCTGCATAGGCAATGTGGAGCTCTTGCGCAAGGTTATTGATTTCGCAATGTCGGTGAGTGTGTGTGCCAAGAAAGGTGAAATGTTGTTTGAATGTAATACGAATTTGGGGCAATTTACAGGGCGAAGTACGTGCTCAGGACTCTGTGTTCGTGATTGTTGCCGTTGCCGTTAATCCGAAAGGTCGTGACATGGCTTGGCAGTTTTTCAAAGACAATAATCAAAAGCTTTTGGAGCAGTATCAGGTAAATTGAAGATCGCACACATAAAGTGTTTATACTCACGCCCTAAAAGGACACAGACAAGTATATATCGCCCTAAATAATATTTTTTAAATTGAACAGGAGATGCAAAAATCTTTTCATATTATGTAGGCTATGCTAGTATGCTAGCATAGCCTCTCCGATGCTTGCTAAAAATTTAGAAGCAAAGCGGCTCTCATGATACGCTTTTTTCGAAGGGGCAACACTTTTTTTGGTTGGAGCCTGTTGAACCTTAATCCATCAAAAAATCAATTCCCCAATTCCAACATGTTTTCATATTCAACTGACAAAGTTGTCACATTTTAGACTAGGAAGAAAATTGTCCAAGCTATTATTAACATCAGGATTGGTTCTTCGGTTCATTTCCAACAAAATCTAAAAAATTATAGTGAAATTCACCTATACCAAGTTTCCAGTATATAAAAAACGACTTAAATTTTGTCCACCTTGAACTATTGAAGCATTTGGTGCAATAAGGTCTTAAATTTTTGGCATTCCACGGTATTGAAATTGGTAATAACAGGTCTATCTACCATTCAAAAATTCCAAATTGCGTTGAAACTCGTTCAGACAGATCTGGAATCAAAGATTAGGCACAGGTACTACTTGTAACTGCAGTGTATTTTGACTGTGGTCTGACCGATAATGATTCTCTCACTAGTTGAAGAAAATAAAATGAATTTTACTTTTTCAATTGCAGGGTGGTTTCCTACTGGCTCGCCTTATAAAATATCTTATTGAAAACTTTGCCTCGGAGGAGCGTGCCCTGGAAGTGGAGGGATTCTTCAAGAGCAAACAATTTCCTGGGACTGAGCGTACCGTGTCGCAGGCCGTCGAAACGATTCGCCTCAGTTCGGCTTGGCTCCAGCGAGACCTGGACTCATTGACAAGTTATTTGAAGAAGCAGTAACATGCTCGAAAGTGAAGTGAAAAAAGAATTACAACAATAAAAAGTAGCTACAGTAAAAACTTAAGCCAAAGCCATTAACCATACAAAATTTGATTGGCTAATATTCAAACCGCATACATACACAACTCTACTATTTCGTTTATATGGACTTTCAACTAAATTGCCATGCTATGTTGAATCATTTGCAAGTGCTACGAAGGCTTTGAGGAGGCGCCCCCTTACTGAAGCCTTCAACTTGGAGCACATACACCACATTATTATACATACACATTTTGCAATTGTATTGCATTTAACGAAAAACTTTTTTTAATTTAAATTTAAATTAATTCGCATTTTTAGATACCTAAATATATAATTTGTAATATGGTAAATATTTAAATTACATACAAATATAAAATTTACAAACTGTTTAAAGGATCGACTTTTTTTTAATATTATTGCGGCTGAAATGGACGGTAGGACGATTTATTCCACATGTACCTGATTAGGAAAAGAATGATTTGATTACTGTTGTCGCAACGTTCTGCGAAGGGCGCTGATTTCGCTTCGACAACGTTAGTAGCAGAAACTTTAAGGAGTCCTACAGGTAGAAACGCTTCCGCCGCACCGCTTGGAAGTCGTTATTTGTCTATAAGACACAATCCGTATATTTGGTTAACGCTTCAGATTTCCCACTTACATGGATTGCCCACTTCTTCCTGAACTTCCAACCACGCTTTCCGTACTCTTTTGAATTCACATTCCACATGCAATCTCAAGCTTTAACAGCATTTATTCACTCAAAATTTTTTAAAATCGTGAGACAAGATCTTACAGCAATTAAAAGTTCACAAAAAAATCTCACGAAAATATCTCACAGTAATAAAAAATGCTCTCTGCAAATAAATATTCTCACAAAATCTCAAGGTGCATTTAGATCGCACGAACCCTCGTAGGGTTTCATTTTGTCAATAAGAACTCACCTACCAAATTTCATCATTGTAACTTGAAAAAATCGAAAGTTATGCCATGTTTAAAAAAAAGGGGTTTGAGTCCCCCCACGGCCCCCTGTCATCGGAGTTCTATCAGTGTTCCAAATTTCAGCTCTCTAGCTCATGTGGAAGTGTATGAAAAAGCTCGCAGCAGATTTGTAGATATATATATAGTCCACCCAAAGCAAGGGTTATAAAAAAGTCACACTTGTTGAACGTTTCCTATAAAACTGGCAACATTGTTCCAAATTGACAAATTTGTTTTTAAATTAAATCTTAGTGGCATCCCTTTTTAATTTTGTTTATCAATAAGAAAAAACAGATGATTTTGACAGTCGCTACAAATAAAATTTTTATTCTTTTGCCGAAATTTACAATTCTTAGTTGATAAATACCGTTGAGAAATAATGTAAATTCGTTAAAAATTTGCTAAAAATAACAATAAAATCAGCCCAACATCATGAAATTGTACAAATTGGTCACACACACAAAATCATACAGCGGTAGGCAAAAAAGCTTTAATTTTTCCCAAAAAAATCCTTACACGCATTTTAATGTATTTTTCAAGATGCTGATTTGGTGCTCAACCCGAAAGAGCATCCCGATGCCAAATTGGGCGATGTGGTTGAGGTGTTCGATCGCGAAGTCGAAAATGGCACACGCCTACTGTTGCAGATAACAAAGTTCAATGACCTGAAAGGCGACGTGATCAGTATCGATTCGGGAATCGCAACGCAGTTTAATTTGCGTCCCTTTATCGATGTTGTGATGCGCGTAGTCAATGACGCGGATGTGGCATTGGACTCGATCGAGATAACTTTCAAGGATCACTATTTGGGGCGCTCGGAAATGTGGCGCCTAAAGACGTATTTGGTATGTATGGTGACCAGAAATAAAAAATGTTATGTTTATTTTTTCTATTTATACCAACACTCTTCGTACAGACCAACACTTGCGTTTACATTAACAAGAAGATCGACTACAACGACATGCAAATCCGCTGCCAGGTGTACGAAATGTGGTCGCAAGGCGAACGCGTCTCTTGCGGTGTCATCAATGAAGACACGAAAATTGTTTTCCGCAGCAGCACGTCGATGGTGTATCTGTTCCTGCAAATGTCTTCCGAGATGTGGGACTTTGATATACACGGCGATCTGTACTTCGAGAAGGCAGTGAATGGCTTTCTCACCGAATTATTTCAGAAATGGAAGAAGCTCGGCTGCAATCATGAGGTGACGATTGTACTCTTCTCGCGCACTTTCTATGCGGCCAAGTCTTTGGACGAGTTCCCAGCGCATATGCGCGACTGTTTGCAGTTGGACTATAAGGGACGCTACTACGAGGACTTCTATCGAGTGGCTACGCAAAATGAGCGCAACGACGACTGGAGTACTGTACTGGCACAATTACGCAAGCTATTTACTTCGTATAGGCCCACAGTGCTTAGGTACCATGAGCGGCAATCCGTTCGCATTCCTCCGGCCACGAATTCCACGGCGGCTCAGGGAAATTTCCTTGAGGTCTTAAATATTTCGCTAAACACATTTGAGAAGCACTACTTGGATCGCACCTTCGATCGTACCGGCCAGCTGTCGGTGGTGATAACGCCCGGTGTGGGTGTTTTTGAAGTGGACCGCGAGCTGACGAATATCACAAAGCAAAGGGTGAGGGGTTATATGAGATGAGAGTCAATCAGGGGAATGATTGAAATGTTCCTTTAATTCCTCCCCCTAGATTATTGACAATGGCGTTGGCAGCGATTTGGTTTGTGTGGGTGAGCAACCTTTACATGCCGTACCACTATTGAAGTTTCACAACAAGGACACTTCACTCACTTCCGCCGATGACTATTCGCTGCCCCATTGGATTAATTTGAGCTTTTATTCGACCAATAAGAAAATTGCCTACTCGAATTTCATACCGCGCATCAAGTTGCCGCCCATAGTGTCAAATCCTACCACGAACAAGGAGGAACATAGGGTAAGAGAATGAGTGGGAATAGGTATTTGAAAATATTTTATAAAAACTAAAAAAAATTATTAGGAAAATGAGAAAAACTTTCTCAGCTGCAATCAATCGGAGTACATACACAACTCTCTGTTCGACTACGATGCGTACGATGAGCAAATCTTTCAGTTGCCGCCCGCACAAGGCACCTGGTATGTCGATTTAAGAAAAACAACCCCAATTGTTGTAAATTTTTTGTATTTTGTTGTGCATTTTAAGCTCACTCCAACGTGTGATACGCGCCAAGAAGACTTCCGTGCCCAGTTTGGAAACGTATGCCTACCAAAATGCCGAATGGGAAAATCTCACGCCCACAAAAATGCCAAGTTTGCGACGCAAAATGTCTGATCCTGATATTCACCATGGCACTTCGGGCATGTTGGCAGCACTGGTAATTGAAGCATTCAATTCGCAGTTCATTCATTCGTTTTATATGTATTTGTTTGCCCCCTTAGACCGATTCACCAAATCTGTCCGAGTCGCTGGCATCCGACAAGAACTCACGTCGTTCGATTGTTTCAATAGCGCCAATTGTGCGCCCCGGCCGCGCCCTAATAAACCCCTTCGATCCGTCGCACGTGACAATTAAGCTCACATCGAATCGTCGCCGCTGGACGCACATATTCCCCAAAGGGCCGACGGGCGTGCTCATACAACAGCATCACTATCAAGCAGTGCCAGCCTCCAAACCTCAAACCACCATCCACAGCAACAGCAGCAATAATACTGAGCACTCTACGGGTTTCAATTCACTGGAATACGATCACGCTTCCAATTGCTCCACACTAAGCAAATCCATCTCGTCAACGGGGGCCGATGACAAAATTGATGGTAAACATTTGCCTGCGCAAAATTGAAAGGGACATTGTGCTAATATAAAACATTTCTTGCAGTAAAAAAACGCAATAATTCCCTGCTAAATACGACAGGTGGCATTGCGGTCAGTACAACGGGCGGCACCAGTGCAGCTCCACCATCGAAAAGCTTCCTCTGGGGTGCCACGGGAGAACAAGAATGGACCCCGGCCTTAACTACCGGTGAGTTTCCACACAAATAAAACCCAATATTGATTCGTTTAATGTATTGCAATTTTTAATATGTAATGCCAAAAATTTCATTCAATTAACATTTTACTCTACAACGCAAATAGTCAGTTTCAATGAAGCGTTTTTAATGTTCACCACTTGTTCGGCTATAGAGTTTTTCAGCTCATCGCGTGGAGTTCGGCAACGAAAATCGGATTTGATAGTTCTGGCAATGGTTTCAGCGTTATCCAAAATTATCTGTGACAAAGGATTACTTTCGCCACTTTCTTCATAATAAACCGTTACCTTGTCGGTGGTCTTCAATTTGGTCGCTTTTTTCAGTTTCTGTATGCGATTGACTATTTCACGTACGACTCCTTCAGCGAGCATCTCGTCGTTAGTGGTGGCAAAATCCATGGCAATCAGAATCTCCTGGTCGTGGGCAAATTCGTAATTAGTCGAAGTGGTAGTCGAGGCCATTACATAGTTAATATGAATTTCTTCTGATGTCTTGATTGCATGGCCCAGTACATCAATTGTATTCAATCGTATAGCCCGCTCCAATTCACTGTCACTCAGGTGGCGCAGTGCTTCGAGTATGGAGCGACTCTCTTGCTTGAATCGTTTGCCTATAGCCTCGTGATTGCCTTCCGCTTTCAAATGCACACCAAACAATTTGTGGTCGTCGGTTAAAGTCAAACGTTTGCAGTTGAGTTCTTTCGTTAGGTACGCTTCCATTGTCCTCAAGCTATCCAAGTAATTTTGGTTCGTGTGCAATACCACAATCTCTGCCAGTGGATACTTGAGTGGCTTTATTTTGCGTTCACGCAATTTGCGGCCCAGTTCGACGACACGCTTGAACCTGTAAAATACCAACTCCACATTCGCCTTGATGAGCTCTTCTTTGGGACACGGTATTAGGCAATTGTGCACTGAATTGATTTGGTCTCTTTCCTCGATATACTTGATTAATTCCTGATAGACATGTTCGCTGAAGAATGGTGCGAACGGGGCCATTATTTTGCTCAACACCAACTGAACATAAAAGAGGATTTTCAACGAGCGCCCGCCATCGTCGTCTCCTTTGATTTGGCTGCGCTTTAAGCGCACATACCAATTGGTTAGCTCATCAATGAATTCCATCAATTTCTGCCCCACCGACTGCAGCTGATATTTTTGCATTTTGTCTTTCACATATTCAATGTTACTTTCGGTCTTCGACAGTATCCAAATGTCCAACACATCGCAATTGTCCAGTTGCAGTATATCCTGTTCTGCAAATTGGAACTTCTCTTGACTTCCCAGCTCAAAACGTTCGATGTTTTGCTGCAGGAATCTCAGTGCATTGTACCAGGGCAGCAAAACACACTTGAGCATATTTCGAACTCCGTCCTCTTTGAAATTCAAATTACCCGCACGAACTAGCGGCGAATTGACCAAATATAAACGCAAAGCATCCGAGCCATGCTTATCCATTACATGCATTGGATCTGGATAGTTTTGCTTGCGTTTTGACATTTTCTGGCCGTCCGCCGCCAGCACCAGGCCATTCACAATCACATGACGAAAGGGAGGCCGATCGAAAAGTGCAGTCGATAAGACCAGCAAGGTGTAGAACCATCCTCTGGTCTGGTCGATGCCCTCTGATATGAAGTCTGCCGGAAATGTGTCATGAAATTTGCGTTGGTTCTCAAAAGGATAATGCGCCTGTGCATAGGGCATGGCGCCCGACTCGAACCAACAGTCGAACACCTCGTCTATACGGCGCAATGGCGCACGACCTTCTACGGCCGATGGTATCACCAAATGATCAATTGATTCGCGATGCAGATCGACAATGTCGTCTGTGCCCGTCTTCTGCTTCAGCTCCGCCAAACTACCAATGCACACAATTTCATCACCTAGGACATGTTGAATTTCATTGTACAATGTTCTCAATTTTTCTAAATTTTTTGTTATCTACCAACTCACCACTTTCAGATGTCCAAATTGGTATGGGAGTTCCCCAGTGGCGTTTACGACTTACAGCCCAATCGCGTGCATTTCCGAGCCAATTGGCAAAACGCTTCTCCTTCACCACCTCGGGTGTCCAGTCGGTTTCGGCATTATTCTTCAGTAAGGCCTCTGTCATGTGCTCTACACGCACGAACCAACACGACACTGACTTGTAAATTAAAGGCGTGTCTGAACGCCAGCAAAACGGATAACTGTGCCTAAACGGCTTCACATTTACCAGTCTTTTCTCAGCTCTCAACTGGTCTATTATCACGGAGTTGGCATCCCTGTAGAAGCAACCTTTTAAGTTCGGTATCTCCTCAGTGAATACACCATTTTCATCTATGGGACAGACTGGGGCGCTTGTTTTCGTGACAATGTTATTTGCGTAGCAAATACGGTAATCGTCTTCACCGAAATACGGCGCTTGGTGTACCAAGCCAGTGCCGCTCTCTTCCGTCACATAGTCATCGAGTAGCACACGAAAGGCGCTTTGACCCTTGCCCTGTTCTTCGTAGTACTTGAATGGAGGATGGTATTGCAGGTTTTTCAATTCGACGCCCTTGAACTCTTCAATTATCTCGTATCTTGTATCTGAACTCATATAGTCTGAAAGAGTATTCAAATTGTCACATTATCCCCCTTTGATTAGATAAAATATTTCAATTTGTACCGGAAAATATATACTTCACACGATTTTTAGCTACTATGTATGTTAAGCCATGTCCCTGTGAAGTATCTCTCAATCGCACATAGTCAATATTGGGATTGACGCATACTGCTAAATTCGCTGGAATGGTCCACGGTGTGGTCGTCCAAATCAAAAGTTTGTCCGCACAGCTGCTCACCTCATCACCACTACGGACCACATCAAAAGACACCGTCACTGCAACATCTTCGACATCCCTGTAGTTTTGTCCCGCTTCGAAATTGGAAACTGGTGTACGGCAACCCACTGAGTAGGGCATCACTTTGGAGCCCTTGTATACTAAGCCCTTGGCAAACAATTGGCTAAACACCCACCAAACGCTCTCCATAAACCACACATACATTGTCTTGTAATCATTTCGAAAATCCACCCAACGTCCCATACGCCTCACCACCATCTCCCATTCGTTTGAGTAGCGCATCACAATCTGGCGACATTCGTTGTTGTATGCGGCAACCCCCATAGCCTCGACATCCTTGGAGGAGCGTATTTCGAAACGTTTGTCGATTTCGTACTCCACCGGCAGTCCATGACAATCCCAGCCAAATCGTCGCTCTACATAGCAGTTACTCTGCGTGGCAAAGCGTGTCACAATGTCTTTTATCGAGCCCGCTAGTATGTGTCCATAGTGCGGTAGTCCCGTAGCGAATGGAGGCCCATCGTAAAAGGAGAAAATGCTGCACTCACCCATCTCGTAGGCTCTGCGTCGCTCATCTTGTATCTTTTCAAATATCTGCCCCTGTTTCCAAAACTCCAGAATTTTTATTTCTTCTCGAGGGAAGTCGAATTTGTCGTCTATGAACTTGGACATGTTTGACTCCAAGAAATTTAACAGGAGAAGTTGTTCCACGGCCACAAAAAGTTATTCACTCAACGAACGTTAAATGATACGAGGGGAAAAAATGTTCAAAATTGGTTGGCTTATTGCATCAGTTATTTTAGTTTGTACCAGGGATGCCATATCATGGAAAATTGTCGTGTCGTTTGAAAAGGGAGCAACTACATAGTAATAATTTTGCAAGCTAATATTTACACCGAAGTACAATTTATATTTTCATTTTATCAATTCATTAAAACATTGAAATTCCTTAATTTAAGAAAATATTAATCATATCATTAGGAGCGAAAATTTAAAAAGCTTTCAATTTATTGATAGTTGAAAGCAGTCTTAACTAGAGACCGACCGAAATTCGGTTTTTCTGCCAAAAAAAGCTGATTCGGCCGTGTTTCGGATTCGGCCGAAAAATATCGCTTTCGGCCAAATTTCGTTTTCGGCCGAAATTTCTATATTTCCGCCGAAAATTTCGGTTTGATAGAAAAATGTAACAAAGATTACACTGATCGACAAAACTGAACTTTTTGTGTGTTAAATATGTATTTTGCCACGCTGGATACGAAAATAATAATAATGAAATTGTTACAGCACCAAAAATGCAATTTTTGTGGCGTTTGCAGAAAAATGGTGCGTGCTGGAAAAATTAAATTATTATTTTCGGATTTAGCGTATCAAAATACATAAGGAACGACCACAACATTGATCATAGTTGCGAAGAATCAGAAGCGACAAAGATCTAATGATTTATAAATTTCTACTCCTCTACTACGGTAGCAGATTTTTCTACTTCCCTCAAGATATTTTCTACTACTACTCAAAATCTACTTCTCAAAATATTACGTGAGTTTCATAGAGCCTATTTACACGCATGGGCATGGCGTTTTTAGAATTTACACTGACATGGGCATGACGAAATTTGACAGTTTTTATATGAAAATGTAAATAAACGAAGCATGGAGTTGCCACCTTTTACGTTTTTTGTATGGATTTTCGGTGCAAAATGTTCTATCCCGTTTTCACTACCGCAGTTCTTATTAGCTCTTTGTCAGATTTTTCGTCATGGAACTGATAGTGTAAATAGGCTCATACAATGCAAAAGTAAGTACTATTCTTTCTAAAAATCTGCTTCCCCCACAGAAATTTCTACTACTCTCGTAGAATTTCTAGTACTCTACGCATAAACCCATATCAACTCCCCTCTCTTGAAATCTACTACCCTGACAGTAATTTCTACTACTCTTGATTTCCACGCATTTGTTAATTTGCTTCTAAATTCATCTAATTCATGATCTGAACTTAAAATGAGCGGCCCATATTCATAGCCAAATTAAGCTCCAACTTAACTTTAGTAATCTACTAAGTTGACAGATAATACACTGAACTGGCAGCTACTAAGCTGGTTCTAAATTTGACTATGAATATGCGCCATCGATTTCAGCCTACTGATAAGCTTAATTATGTACCATTTTATTACATTAAAACTCACAATTGTTTCGTCTTCGGTTTCGGCCAAAATTAAAAAAATTAATATTGGCCATTTCGGTTTCGGCCGAAAAAAAAAATAAAAAATTTCGGCCATTTCGGTTTTGGCCGGTATTAAAAAAAACGATTTCGGTCGGTCTCTAGTCTTAACCACATTTGAATTGCCCAGTCTAATCTGAAATGTATTATTCTTTGTCTTTTCTCTTTTTTTACATATATTTGAATATCCATGTCACATGCGAAATGAATGTTTATGTGAATTCATTTTTATTTAATTTATATACAAATACAATTTACCTCCTCCAACTTCTATACCAATTCCCTCTCCAATTCCCACTCCAATTCATCAACGCCATACGAACATATTTATTGGATACAACTGCATTGCCATGTATGACGCACACACATAAAAAGTGAATGCTAATACGAGAAAACATTTAAATCCCATTGTCGAAACAGAACATTCTTTTGGAAATGCGTGCGCAGACGCAGACGGAAGAGGAAAAATAATCATAGGTTTGCAAAATAGATCAATATTCAGTTTACAAAAAATTGTTTAATACAAAATAGTAACATTTTATACACTTGCACCCTTAGTTAAGAGCTTCGTTTTTTTTTTGGTATACGATACATTCATAGTGTAAGCCACCCAATCAGAGGCAGCCCCAGTCCGAAATGGAATTAATTAATAGTCGAAATTTAGTTAATAGCATAAAAACTGTTTACATGTTATAAACATATTGGCGCATATCCATAGTCAAATTTAGCAGCTGCTTAAACTTAGTAACACCTTAGTAGCTGTCAATTCAGTGTATTATCTGTGAATTTAGTAGAGCACTAAAGATAAGCTGGATTTTAATTATGTTTGTTCGATTTGAAAAACAAAAATTAAAATACTGTTAATTGGCTCAGCTCGCTAAACATTTTTTCATTTTTATAATATGTAAGGGAAAGGTGTCTAGCTCAGACATAGGTTGGTTCGTTGGCCATACAATTTTAATATGGATATTAGTAGCATATTGGTAAGGTCTTTTCGACACATTTCGACTGAGTATCTTTTAATTACCTATCGGGAAAGGGGTCTAGAAGACCTTTCAAATATGTACCTATTTCAAAACAAATCAAAATTTCTCATTTAGATCTGTACTAAAAATCTAGTAAATTTTTCCAAAAAAAAAAAAAATTGTAAAATTGTTTTAATACATAGTTTTGAAAAGTCCGCAGCAGTTTTTATTAAATACAGTTGTTTTAAATTTTTTTTTTTACAAAATTATTTAAAAATATGGTAATAATAAAATTTTTTTTAATTTCGATACTAAAATTGTCTCTGCAGTTTAACAGATGAAATAAAAATACATTAGGGATTACTCTGATGGGGTCACTTGCTCTGTATTTGTAAATTCTATGCACCACGTAGTAGTATTCTATTGTATTATAATTTTTTTTTCTTTCGGTAGTTGTGTTTGATTTTTGGACATTATTTACGTTTTTTTCCCTCATATTGTAAATGGGAGCACTTACACTAGAATTAGAGTACATAAAGTACATTTTAGTATCACGTACTATTCACCATCAAGCCATTCAGTATGGAGAAGGAACACATCGAACTAGAACTAAAACTTCGTCTGCATACTATTGCGATTTAATGTCGTTTGACATTCATAATTATTTCGCCAAATACATAAATTACATACATACCTAGTTTCCCATCTGTATGTGTCACTGTAGTTAAAATCAATTATAACGTATTGCTCTTCATCGGCACCCAAGCAATATATGAATCAAAATTTCCATCAACTGTCTTTCACCAGAGCATGATCGCTTTAAACTATATAACTACATATAAAAAAAAAACAATTACATTTCGTAATGCATGATAACTTCATCGCTATTTGGTAATACGCTAATTGATTTATAAAATACGCAATATACTTATCTTTTAATCACAATGCCTAATAATTACTTGCAGCTTTCTCGTCTCTTATTCGTTTGTTTTGAAAATTCACCGAAATTTCAAAACTCCGCACCAATTTAATTTTTGCTCTTTGATTCAGTTGTACCACCACCACGAACAAAAACAACATTTTACCTACTTACTTTTTTTTCAATCGGCGATGGCTTCTTTATTGTTTCTGTTATAAATACTTTTTTAATACGTAACGAGTTCCTGTGTGACGTTTTTTTTCCTTCTTTCCTAAGTATCATAAATTTGTTTTAGTAAACTGAAATTTTGTATGTAATTTTGTTAATGTGTGGGCTGCAAATTCTAGGAGTGGATTGGAAATCCCTCACAATACCTGCCTGCTTGCCAATTACGACCGACTACTTTCCCGACAAGCGCTCGCTACACAATGACTATGTCATCTCCGATTACACGCTGCTGCCCGACGATGTCAACTTGGACTATGCTCAGAGTCGTGCGGTTTACCGCCAACCTCTGACCACAGAGGAAGTTTTCAAAGAGATCGTTTCACAGCGTCTGGCCCAAGGATTCCAATTGATTGTTGTGGAAGAGAAGAGTTCATCGCCGGCGTTGGCTCCTTGCTGCGGTGGCACCAAGCATCAAAAAACTTCGTCCGTACTGAGCATGAAACCACCATCGGAAATAACAAAGGAATACTTGCTATCGATTGGCAGAATATTCCATAAAATATCACTGAGTGGTTCAGTCATCACGGTAACGGGCTATAGACCGAGGTAGGAGTCAAATGAGAATACAAAAATATTTAAATACAATTTGACGAATTCTGGACTCTTGCAGACATCCCTATCCACCCATTAATGTTGACTATCGCTATCGCTTTCATGCCCCTCAACACGAAACGTACGAAATTTCAGGTGTGAATTTCACCACCGAAAAGTTGGAGAACTTCAACTGGAACTATATGGATCATTATATATGTACGCGTGGCGACACCGACTATCCGCTGGCGGAGGTAAACAAATATTCACAAGTCTTTTCAAATGGCTGTAACTCAACTGACTTTACTCGCAGAATTTGAAATATTGGCGCTATCGCATGTTTTTGCTGCCGAAAGAGAACCTGGCTATGAGTAAAATTATCGAATTCGGTTGTCAGCGCTGCGACATTTACACCGATCTGGCCATGGACAATACCAAACAGCAAGTGGAGGACTTTTTGCGATTCATGGAAGTGCACATCAACAAACTGAAGCGACAAATATGCCGCAAAGCACGCGTAAGATGATTTTATTGAGTAGTATTTGGAATAGCTTATATTATTATGATATTTTGTTGTTAACAGATTGTTAGTTTTGCTATATTAGTTTTAATTGTTTGCGGCTTACATACACAATTGTGTTCCAATTGTTTTACAACTTTAATTGAAACTTATTTCCAGTGTAACTATCAATTTGTATTATTTTTGTATTTTTTGCTTTACATTTCAAACCGAAGTATTTATTTTGTTTGCTCTATTGATTTTCTCTCTCTTTATTTATGTTAATACATATTTATTTATTTCTTACATATATATTTATTGTCATATTTTCTTTTTCCCTTTTCAATTGTGAGCTGTACCGATTTGAACTGAAAGTCGTCTTATCTAATTCTTGAATCTAAATTTATTTGTTGCTTTTGCCTTTTGTATGAGTTCCATCATTTACAGGATAGCCCCACCGCACAAAGTCATCTAACAAGAAGGCGCCACAGTACCAGCATAATTTCCAGACCTCCACCTAATCAGGTTCTCTACTTAAAAGTCTTTACACTTTTTCGTTTTATATTGTACATATACATAACAACCTACATACATATATATAATGAAGAATGCATTAACTTCGATTTTATGATTTTTTGACATGAGTATTTTGTCATCTCTTGAATCACAATGTCTTTGTCTTCGTTTTCTCACATTTATCCAAATGCATTTTCCTAACAAGAGTAAAAAATATATAACTCAGTTACATATGACGCTCCCAGAATAAAAACATTCCATAAAAAGCCAAATCTGCAGAGCGCATCTAAAAATTTTCCGAAAATTTACACATAAGCAGCCCAGTTTCAAGTTGTGGTATAGACTGTTTTTATTCCTGGACGCGTCATATAAAGAAGCACTTTGTTTAAAAAAAAATTACAAATACTAATTAACATTTTGTTTCTGGTTGGCTGCACAGGGATTGGCAAATTCACCGTTTCGCGAACGCGTCGGCAGTAATCGTTTACCCGAGAAGAGACCCAGGTGTTTATATGCATACATTGAATTGAATATTAACTTTGTTTGGCATCTCAGCAAAACTTATGATTTTTGTAAAGTTTTTTTTTTTTTGTAAAATGCTTTTGTGTAATGTATTGGATTTATCTTGGTGGTGTTTGCAAACCAGTTTGTATTCACAATTATCATGCGCAATGTAATGTTATACTCGATTCTATTTTAATTTAATTTAATTTAATTTATATAAGACGTTGAAAGGACCAATTGACGAAATTATACTATGCAAATATTCATTTGTCATTTTAAGAAAATAATTTTGTCGTATCTTTTCATATTCATTTTGTAACTTTGTCAGTTGGACCCCTTGTCCCTTCAACGACTCCAACTTTAGTTTAACCCACCTAATTATTACTTATAACACTACAGTGAGTGCAACATTTACATCCACTGTCGTGTTACGTAATAGGGTCTTGCATTTTTATTTGTGTACAAACAACAACACTGCCTGTATTTAATATGATTCTCGCTAATTCAATCAAAGTTGTTCTCTTTTTATAGGAACTTATTATTTGTATTCCTTTGGTATGGCCGCTATTTTGTTTTTATTTGTATTCCGTATCATTTTGTAATATTGCGTACGTTTTATTTTTTAAATTTACTGTTTTTTTTTTAATATCTACTTATTGTAATTGAAGCTTTTAGCATAATTCCGTTGTGTTTTTATACATTATTTTTTTATTTGGTTTTTGGCTTTCAGCATGTCACAGTCACATCTAGATTTACTGAAAAGCATCATCCTCTTTTTATTTCACCACAGCAAAGGTTGGTCTACTAGGCACTTTTATTTAAATTTTCAAGTACCATTAAAAGCTCGAACTATATAACACTTTTGAGTAAAGAAGAAAACCTATTTCCTAACTTTGGCCTTGATTTTGTACATAATTTTCCAAATTTCATCCAAAAAGTTTGTTTCGTTTTTGCAATACAGGCGCTTTTCTTGACTTGTATTTAAGATATTTTTTCTCTTCAACGCTTCAATAGTTTCATATCACGTACTGCACGGCCTGTTGATCGTGCACGCATTTCGCCAGCCACAGATGCGGCGGCAATTGCCACGAACAGCGAATTGAGCAGCCGCGACGATCAGGATGATGGGTGAGCTTAGATTACATTTCATATTTTGATATCGAATTACATTAGGCTTCTCCGTTTGCAAACAGCTTCATTGCCGACGTCAAATTGCGGCCAAATGCCAATTTGAATGAAATATTTGAGGCCATGAAACATCCCGAGACGGGTGTGGGCTTTTTCGCTCTCACGCCCAGTCTGCCGTCCTGTACTTTTGTTTCGTACGATGCTTTGATTTGGCTAAAAACACGTCTGGACAATAGTCGCAGTTCGTTGGACATTTTGGAATCAATGCGCAAGTATGTTCACTGCAGGAATATTCTCTTAAATTTTTGAATATTTGAAATCTTTTGTAGAGAGAAAATGATTTGCCACGCTTCAGGCGATTGGGAGAAACCTGTAATACCTGGTTTCTATTTGTACTACATTGCACAACAGGATAAACCAGGTGTGTGCAATTCAATTAATTTCCATTGGGTAATTTCCCTGAAACTATTTTGTGAATACATTTCAGATGATGCAAAACCTTTGAATGATCTGCGCGCCTTCGAAAACGAATGGATGGAAATTGAGATTCTTGGTTGCAGTCATTTGTGGATGGATGAGCCAGTGCCTGCAAATATACCAAATTTCCTAAAGGACATACCCACATCGCAATCGTGGTCGGACTACAGTAAAACAAGTAAGTTGGATTTTGGATATTTCGCATTCTTGCAGTGGAAACATTTACAACACTTTCCCAAATTACCATTTTTGCAATTTGTACATTTTTTCGCAATAGGCTCGAAAATATATCGGCATTCTCATTTGGAAATCGATGTCAATCAGAAGAGTGATCGCATGGAGTGGGGCCATGTGAAATACCATACTGTCATGCAACCGAGCTATGCCTTTGAAATTGTTGTCGAGTGGGTCACATCGTCAATCGTTTGGGATTTGGTAAGTTGATTTCGAATATTTCCCAAGGAATTCTCACTCATGATTCTATCTTCGAAAAAGATTTACGGTTGGATACGAAAAGCCAACCAGTGCGGCTATCAACTTATTTCAGTGCCCGCTGATCCTATGGCCGAACCATTCACCGAGAAATCAGACCCGCTGCGTGGACCAATGTTCATACCACTGGTCGATAATTTTTTGGCCGATGGCAACACGTTATTTGAAGGTTAGTTAACACGAGAAATTCACGAGTCTTCTATTTACACATTTAATTTCAGAATTTGCCGAGAACACCCGTGCCGATCGAATGCTTCTCTTTCAAGAGGCTATTTTGGCTCGTTTCGGTTTTCTGCCCTGCGTCATACAGAAGAAATTCACATTCAACAAGGATGTTAGTTAACTTTCTCTCATGGTTTAACTTGTTGATGGTTAAAAGTAACTTATATTATTCACTTTGCAGGTGCCGAAGGAGTATCAATATGTTCATTGTTCGGGCAACATGTTTGCTCTCATACGGTACGGTATACATATCACATTCCATTAGCAATATAAACTCACTGAGACAGTCCTCACTATTTTTAGTTGTGCGAAAAATAATTATCAAATGGAATCTCCAAGTCGGCAAGAGACAAATGTTACGCGATCCGTGCTCTACGGACATACGAATAATACAAATGTTCCCAAAAAGGTAAGAGCAGTAATTGAAATATGGATATAATTGATAAATTCATAATTTATTCGAACTTTCTCCACTTAGGTTGGCTTTCTCTGGGCCTGGAATCATATGATTCCCAATAAGAAATGGAAATCGTTGACCATCATTAATTCGCCCGATAACGAACTCTTTCAACTGAAGATGCTAAAGGACTTTCGTGAATTTTGCTCGAACAGCGATCAACGTTTAGCGAAGTTTTGGGAACACTCGCAGGAGTTGAAGCGGAAGTCAATTAACATTGAAAATATGAATAACAATAATAATAATGATATGAAAGTCAAGTAATCGTAAATTGTAGAACTATTTAGCTAAGTTGTAAGTTATTTCGTATGGGTGTATTATGTAGACATTTATACATTTATATTATTTAGTATTAAGTATAAAAATACACCATATAAAAAACATAAACCAATAAGAATGAATTATAAAAGAATGATTTTTATTTCATCAAAATTACGTTTGAACGAAAAAAATTTAGTTTAAAAAATGTAAACACTTAACTGCCTTCAGTAGGGCGCTAAAACGGAAACGGCACCTTGAGCAAATTTAGCTTTTGAACGGATTACTAAATTTTTTTTTGTTTTGGGTTTTTTCAAACCAATTGCCGTTTTTTTGTGAAATGAATTACCATAATCTGGCAACATTATCAATTGAAGGTGGCAACTCCACTCTATGATGGTTTGACAGCCACCAAGATACATATAATACTAGATAACGACATGAGGCCGTTCACCGTTATCTGGCATGACGTCAACAGATACTTCTTGCCACTTTGACAGCAAAATGCAAGCGTTGCCACAAATTTAGCTTAATTGGTTTCGCAATAGTGCTATAAGATTAATGGATTTTCTACTGTATTAATTAAAAAACTAAAAAGATTTAGTAGAAACCGCCTAAAAAAAAACGAAAATTCAAAACCTTACATTGAAAAATTATATGAAAAATTTTTAAAATAATGATTTTTAAACCTTCGGCCAAATTTTCGGCTTCGAAGTCGATTCGTTCGCGCTTATGTTTAAAAAAAGTTCAGTCAAAAAATAAATTTTAAATGCAAAAATGTTTAGTATTGACAAATGCAGATCGGTTATTTTGTTCAAAACAAGTAATAAAAATTAAATTAGAGAACTTATCGTACCATATTTGCAATAATGTAGCAATTTCTATCAAATTCCGACGTTTCTGTTGTATATTTTTCGTTTTTGAGTCTTAAGCGAAATAATCCACTCAGCATAAAATGTTTCAATTCAGATCTTTCTGGCAACGTTGGCTGCCAGAAAAACGTAAACAAAGAACAGCTGTTCGTGTGACAAGAAGTATCTGCAGACGTCACGACAAAATGGCGTTCCTAACGGTAAACGTCATGTCGTCATCTGTGTTTATATCCTTCTTGGACAGCAACTGTATGCGCTGTCAAGTGAAAAAATGTCAAATGAATTTTTTTTGTATTCAATTTTCATTTTTTAATCAAATTGATTTAAATAAAATAAATTGAGAAATTGGTACCGACATTCTTTTCTTGTAAACTTTGCGTGCGTTGAAAATGGGAAACAAAGCACAGCACCGGACAGCGACACAAGTGAGATATTAATTGAATTCAATTAAATGCAGTGGCAGAGGGAGTTACAAACCAAAATCCAAGTTGGGCGCAAGAGGGCAAACAGAAAGAGTCCGTACAGCAATTTTGTACCATAAGAAAAGGCGCACGCAATGAAAGTGAAGATATTTGGACTTCAGTGAATCACAATTGTAGGGGCATTTAAACGGAGGCCATTTCCTCAAAATCCCCCACTTAGCAACAATCGAATAAGTTCAACAACCAAAGCACCAAGCAGAAACATCGGCACTTCGAATCAAATTACCAATTTTTAAAGTTTGTTTTGCTTAAACTTATTTGCCTTGAACTGATGTCCGTAACTGTGCAGCCATGGCGCAATTTACTTGGTAAGTGGGGAATTATTGCATGATAAGCGCATAATGCATTCATTGAATACATTTTTGTTCTTGTTTCGATTGACTGAATGGCTGCTAATCTAATCCAATCGTTGTTGGTCACTATAGTGTGCGGACTCTAGTCATTTTATGTTTGTGGCCCTAATTGATTATCAATTGGTATGCAAATGCATGTGGTTTTGTTAATTTAATTGGCCTACGAGCAATGAAATGTCTTGTCGTCATTCCCCATCCGACTGATATTTTGCAGTTGTTTTTTTTTTGGCATTTATCTCTTGGAATTCCAAGCGTTTATTATGCAAGATTAATTATTGAAATTTTTATTATTATCTATACACAAAAAATCCAAATGTTATCACCGCTGTGTTGTTGTGAATTTTCCAGGTACAATAAGCACAATATTCCACAACAGAACGACATTAACCGCGCGGAGAGTGAGCATGTGCCTCTTTGCTCTGCGACCGATGTGCAATTACGGTTTCTAGTGCCCGACGACTTGACGGAGGTATTTTGAGTAGTTTTTGCCTAACCAATTGAGTCTGATAAAGTTAAATAGTTTTTTGATTCGTAATTCTCCGGTGATTCATAATTTACTAAAGTATGCAATTTTATCGCTTATAGGTGAGAACCTTGTGTCAAGACTGGTTTCCCATCGACTATCCGCTCTCCTGGTATGAGGATATAACATCGAGTTCGCGATTTTTCGCCTTAGCAGCCGTATACAATTTAGCCATCATCGGTTTGATTGTAGCCGAAATCAAACCGTATAGAAACCTAAACAAAGAGGTTAGACCGTCAATCACTGCAATGCGGCAAATGGAATTGTCCATCCAAATTATATTGTGTATATTGTTTCAGGACAAAGGCATCTTGCCCGACTCCATGGGCCGCAATGCCGACATCGGCTATATACTATCGCTGGGGGTGCATCGAACGCATCGACGTAATGGGATCGGTTCGTTGCTACTCGATTCGCTGGTTAACCATCTGACTACCGTGGAACGACATCCGGTGAAGGCGATTTTCCTGCACGTGCTAACAACAAATCAACCTGCCATTTTATTCTATGAAAAAAGAAGGTGCGTGGGACTATTTACTGATGTCCAAATATACTAACACATTTCCTTAATATTTTTTTGAAATTCAATTACTTTTGTGCATTTCTTAGATTTCATCTGCACTCCTTTCTGCCCTATTACTATAATATACGCGGAAAGGGCAAAGACGGCTTCACCTATGTCACCTACATCAATGGTGGCCACCAGCCGTGGACAATACTAGATCACATCAAACATTACGCATCGAAAATTCGTCATGCTGGCGGTGTTTTCACCTGGCTCTCCGCTCGCTTGCGGCAAGTTGTGCGCTGGGTTTGCCATAAAACAGTGTCGCGTTTTAATTTTGCCCACTGATGAGCGGAAGGGTCCAGGTTCAAGTAGCTGCGCTTAGTTCATGCAAACAAATCAAAAATGAAAAGAAACAAAACAAAAAAAAAACTCCCACACTGTGTAGATAAGAATATAGCGAAACAAAATATCATTTAAAATTGAATTTTAACATATGAACATAATCATAAATATTGTTGATTGCATATTAACTAGTTAAGTACATAAACAAAATAGAATAACAACAAATTTAGAGAACACACAGCAAACATACACACACACACTCACACACAGAGAGAGAGGTAAATTGAACCTAAAAAGAATGTAAACTTTAAATGCAGTTTTCTCCCCCCATAAGATACATTTTGTTTTTTAAGCAATTATTCTTTTCTTTTCAATTGTCTCCGTGTTGACTTTATTTGTATGTGCCACTCATTTTGTTTGAAAAGAAATTGAAATTCTATGTATGTATCGATGTATGTCGTTTAATTGTAAATAGTAATATTTTTTTATATTTATTTTGTATTTGTTTAAACAACCGTCGTTTTAGTTTCAGGTCATTTAAAGTACAATATCCGCTGAATTGAAATAAAGACAGCACACACGCATGTATACAAAAAGTTTAGCCCCTCAATAAAAACTGTCAACAACGTCGTAGCCTTAATTATAGTTCAATATATATATGTATGCTTTGTGCGGTACGAAGGAAGGGCGGGGCCATTCACATATTCCATCAGCAACATTTTGAAATAATTACCACTCATGTTTTTGTTCATTTCTTTAAACTATATAGTATTTGGAAAGTATTTTGAAAATACTCTAATTTAATAGCGCGAATTTTTTCCACTACTTTAATTTTATATAGCAAATTTTGAAAGAATTGTAATTTTAATAAAATTTCGAAAAAAAACAACAACAAATATATCAAAATGGTTTTATTTTATTCATGGACTGGAATCGAAAAGAACCGATCGGTTCCGGTTGTGGCAGATCTTATTAGACAACCTTCGACAGAAAATTGTATCGAATAAGCCTATGTTAAGTTTCACCTTTTTACGTCTCCTGGTGGCTTCAGGAGAGGCTTAGCTTTAACTGCCACATCATTAAAAAAATCCATTGAAAATCCGTTTTCAAAAACAAAAAATATTAAATTTATATTTCAGAATTGGTTGAAGGGACTATGCTTTATATTAAAAATGAACGCTTCACATCTCGAATTGTATGTATTTAGGTTAGGTTATTAGTCCAGAAAATCCTGGTAAAAAATTAACCTACTTTTGAACTTTTTTTCAGGCAGTTTTACATTTTTTTTAATACAAAATGCTGTGATCAAAATAAAAATTTGTTAATAAAACAATAATAGCGAGAATTTAAAAAAAGAAGGTAATCGTATATATTGAATTTATCTAGTAGTATTTAAGGGATTACTATCGTTTTCGTTATATGTGGTGTGCCAATTTTTATCCGTACCGGAATTGTTAGCTTTGCCACACTTCCAGTCGATAGCTGCCATTAATTCAAATGCAACGTTGTTTTATAACCAGTGTTGCCATGTTTTTTCTTGGAAAACTGTAATCAATGAACAAATTCGTTTCTTTGGGTGGAAAAAAAATCATTCGTAATTCTGGAATATTCGGACCAAATTTCGGATGTGCCTCTTTTCAGAATTTCTCAACGGTAACCCTGTGTATGATAGGACTGTGGAATAATATTCAGTAATGGACAGTGGATGATAATTTGCCAAACCGACCAGTTCAGCGGAAGCGAGGGACGGATTCTCTAAAAAATTTGGAGGTGGACGACACCAATTTTATCAAAAAATACGCTCCGGTTCACAAGTTCTTCGCTCAAATTCGGTGTTTTTAAATTTAATTTTTGTAACTAAAACTTCACTTTAACCCTAAAAAGTGTACTGCAACAAAATAATTAATAAGTGTTGATTCTCTGGCTATTTCTATGAATTTATTTCAATAATTTTTCAAAAAAAAATGACAAAATCGCTGCTAACACTACTATGTGCATTGGTGCTGTGCACGCAGTCGGCGCTCTCCTTGTGGGGTAAGTTGGACGGACGAGAAGACAATTGAAAAATGAACGGGAAATCAATTTGATTTGCTCAAGTGCTATATTATACAACAATTGCCCCTTGATTGGGTAATCATTGCTACAGTGTGTCCACTAGAGATACTAGGAACACCTGCATTTACGCTGCTGTGGTGATGAGCTTCGCCACCAACTGGCTGCAGTGGCGCCTCCATACGCTCGTGGCTTTAATTGTAGTCCTCATGTGTGTGATAGGAAGTCTTATCAGCCTTCTTTACAATTCGATAACAACCTGCTGCGCTGTGAAACAATGCGAAATTCTTTAAGCGACTGGTTAATTCTTCACAACTCGCTTATGTAATTAAATTGTATGCTAAGAATTTTGACAGAAAAGTATTTTTGGATACGCTGATTTAACAACGTGAGGACGGATGACAGTGCCATCGTGCTCTTTGTTGATTTTACCATTCAATACAAAAATGCGCAAAACTCTGGCATTCATATATGTAACAATAGAACGCCATTGCTGTCATTCAACAGAGCTTCCTTATCAGCGAGTTTTTAGTTAGTTTAGTTTCGATTCTTCGCCGCGTTCTGTGCGTTTATCACCTCACCCATCTACCCAATCAATCATGGCAAAGGTATTATATTCTTGAAGCAACATTAAACCGTAAACAAAAGTCTACTGAATGCAATAGTGCAGAAACGTTTCGCACCATCGACAATTTTTGCAATGTTGTGTTGTCTCTCTAACCTACTACGTACCGGCAGCGCCATAAACACTTTCGGTTTGGTCACGTATGCCTTTAGCTTTGCTGTTTGCTGCTTCTTCGATTTTTGGGTTTCGTTTGCGTTTGGCTTCTCGCACACACATGCTCAATAATATCGTAGCCACGCGCTCGTTTTGCTTCGGCGTTAATGTGAATCCATCAAAACATCACAACCCACTGACGACAGTAGCTAAAAGGTTACTTATATTAACTTTGAGTATAAACCTTAAGTGTTTTACTAAATTTCCACTTCTTGGTTGGATGAATTTTCATTTAAGAAAGTTCACTATTCCACCTGGGATAGAGAAAGTATGGATTCTTCTGTCTCAGATTGCTGAAATTGTAGAAAAGAGCTTCTTCTTGAAGCTATCGAATTTCTACCATTAATTTTTTTGACTTCTTTTACTTGGACTGTTTTTAAATACAATTTTTGGGGCGTAAATGGTTTGACAGTATCTCTAAATGCATGACTTGGAATATATTTATCACAAATACACCTAATCATGAGCAAAACAAACAAATTAGAAACAAAATGTTAAACTAAACTTGATATGAGAGGCAATTTTTCATACCGCCCAAGTAGTTAAATGAATTCCATTTAAAAGTTAGTTAGAAACTCTCAAGAAATGCAAAAAATTCATATGAAATCGCCAAAGGAATGCTCAAGTAAATTTATTGTGTACAATTTTCTTAATCTTGTTTTTAGTTGATAAGAAATTCGCTACACTATTCGGTGTTGATGAAGTTTAATGCAATCGATGCTTTATTTCTTTTAATATATTTTTCGAATTTATATTAAAAAAATTCAATTTGTATTATTCTACCCACTATTTTTCTTGAGCAATTACTTGAGTAAGAAGCAACAGATCGCGGTTAAGGCTCGAAATTGAAATATTTTTATATTTGCCCAGATATTGTGCTGAGTTTAGGGTTTTTTGTTGTGTTTTTTCCTTTCGCAAATTTAAATTAATAAAAAATGTTTAGCAAATTTCGCATATCCAGACAATTTAGACAAATTAAAAATCTGCTGAAAATTAAGTTCAATCAATTCATTTATATTCAATTCAATACGACATCATGTGCACCAACCAGTTTGAATTTGAGACGTTTTCAAATATAAAAAAAAAACAAACTGCCAAAGTTGGAGATAACTTTAATTCGAAATATTTTCTTTTTATTTGCTGGTATTGATCAATGCAGATTCACTTGAGCTTCATTATGTAATGTTAAGACGTGAACTTGCTATCAGTTGGTTAATCAGTCCTTGTGAAAAACCGCAAAAATCCATTAAATTAATTGATAATCCATTAACTAATCACTTGAAACCACAGCCAGCAATTTGTAAATTGATAAGAATTTTCCTGGAAATTCTACGTATTATTGGCGGGATTTTCTGGTCATTACAAAGTTCAAAAGGCCTGTGATTGTTTGTGTACAAAAATCAAAATATTTATAATTGATTAAGTAATGCAAAATTTTGTGTAAATATTAAAAAGAATCCCCCCACATTTACAATCAATGTAATCTAATGCGTTGTAGTTACTCATGATAATCGAGACAGGGACAGGTTGCATCATTTTAGACGCCACAAGGTTGTCGCATCAGCAATTAAAATGAAGTGATTATAATAATGTAAACAAAACAAAATCCTTTTCCAACATATTGATAGTATTCCCAAAACAAGAAATTAAGTTCTAAACAAGCTTGGGTGGCGCTAATGTTTATTTCAATTGATTGTGCTTTTTCGTCTTCAGTGTTTTTGAGTAAACTCCTACTCGAGTAGATAACGCTGCAAAGACGCAGACACTATCAGCTGACACGAAAAAGTCAAGTTGAGAAAAATTATTGACGTCACAGTAGCATATATTGGCCCCCTTCTGTTTGCATGTGTTGTCATTGTCATTCAAAGACGTCACCATGCCACTCAACTGTGAAATGATAAATTTACTGCTAAAGGATAAAGGACCAAGCGGCTTCTTAGCTTGTGAAAATCATACATGTGGGAGCAATTGATTCAATGTACATATGTGTGTGAGCGTTTGGAGGCAGCCTCACTTTCCATTTGTAAATCATTGTTAAGTGCTGCTAAATTTAGAGCAATCATGCATCACTTTAATGCGTATTTAATTGATTGTTTCGTTTTAAATTTAAATTTATTTAAAGCGTGTTTTACGAAGAAGTAACCACCAGGAACGTGTTTCAAATGTTGTGTATGTATATGACACTGTACTTGACAGATAATTACAAGAACAGAAGAAAGAAAAAACAAAAGTTTATTTGTCGCATGCATAAATTACAAATTTATTTCAGAATTCACCTTTTGCCAAAAGGAACAAAGCGAACATAAGCAAACAGATATCTGTACGGAAATGTTCCGACACGACACGGAACTTAATATTTGCAATGAAAAAAAAAACTTGCATGTTACCATAATCGATTGTTGAGTTTTTCGGAACTACTTTCACTCGATTCTGTCTCAAACGCATGCGAAACCGTCAAGACCTCGAATAAGCTTTTACACTTTATGATTGTATTTTTTTTTTGCCTAACTACTATTTTTATGCATATCTAATCAATATTTGGCTCATAGCAATAAACTCCTTTTATGACAATACAAAACAAACGAGTGTAGTTGCCACTTTTTTTCTACTTCTCCGCTTTTGTAGGTCAAAATGTTATTGACTTCGTTCGGCTATGCTATGGGAAAAAATTAAAAATTTAAAGACAAAAGTGAAATACAAAAACTGCAAGCCAAACACCAAGCCGGTTCAACATTTATCAACTTAAATCGTTTGTTTCAGCCATTTGTACAAATTGGTTTTTGGTGCTTTTACTTTATTTTTGCGACTGTAACTATTATGTACCTTTAGCAATGTGTGTGTGTGAGTGATTGACCTCCGATGTTGTATTTAAGGTCAATGAATTACTGATGTGTTAAAATGTGACTTAAAACTAGTTTGTCGGTGGAACAACTTAAGCGCCGACATCGGTTATTAATCGTTTACACAGGTTAGGCTGTGCAGAACGAAATCGGCCAATGTATTCCATTCCGAATTGCGAAATTTTTACTTTATACAAACTTCTATGCAAGAAACAAATAAGAACAAGAAATATTCCCTTAAAAAATGTTCAGAAAATGTGTGCAATATATTTCAAAATTTCCAGAATTGTTTCTTCTATACCCAACCAACCTTTAGTATCACTGCATCTTTCCATAAAACAGTACAAAATTCTCTTTCAATTCAAGTGAAGTGACGATCTCTTCTTCATTATCGTATATGCAAATATACAGAAGAAATTAGAAATCATTTAAATATGTATTAACTGAGTAAAGTTTCCAACTAAAAAATTTTCCCGAATTGACGCATTGGAAACTACGTCTTTGAATATATTAAAGACAAAAGCAAAAACGCTTAATTAGCTTGACACTTGCATATGTATGTATTGAGATTTTGCAATTTTGCCAATCCAGTTCTGAGCTAGAATTTCATTTTAAGAAATACAATTTCAGCTTGATGTTTGCGCTGATTGGGCAACAACTTTGCATCCGTTTTCATTTCTCAAATACTTGCTCAGCTTAAGTTTAGTATTACGTTGCCTATGGGAATAAGCCAAGCTAGAGTCCGTAACCGCTTAAAACCTTTGAATGGTTTTGTATGTTTATTTGTTTGGATTTCGTGGTTTCGCAATTTGTTTCATTGGAAAATAGTTTCACTTGAAACCACTGCCTAGCTAAACGAAATGGGATGTCAACAAAAGGCTTGTGTGCACCATATTAGGTGGCTCATATCGTACGTACACAACCGACTACTAATGAAGTCTACTGTCATTTATGAGTGCGTAGTTTTCTAATCATAACTTGTTTATATTTTCAGAGATTTAATTTTGACAATTGCGATTCACTTAAACTATAAACGTTGGACATTTTAATAACACTTTCCGTCAAGGTTATTAGGTTAAGTTCAAATATAAAAGTACGCCATAGAGAAAACTGTCTAAAGAAACTTAGGTGGGATTTTTTACTTAACTTTACTTCACTTATTTCTGGTTTCATTGTCATCACTGGTAAAGCCGATAATAACTGGCCGTCACGTAAATGATAAGATATTATAAAATGTCACATTCGATTACCAAAGTTGCATTCCTTGATGAAATTGAATTATTTTGATTGGAAACTTAAAGAGAATCTAAATCCGAAGTTCTTAACGATTTCTCGCTTAACCATTGGTGATCGAATTTATACCTACTCTAAAACTATACCCAATCGTAAACTAACAAAAGATTAGTAAGCCAATAACAATTTCATGGTCAAAGACTTTTACTTTATCTAACCTACGTGAACGATAAGTTGCGAAACTATTTGGTTTAGTTGCTCATTTTGGAACTATGTGTGCACCTAATGTGATTCATAGTTCTTCCTTTTATGACCGACAGACATATGTTAAAATTATCGCATTTATTTTCCACCACGTGTTGCTTAAGTACACACATGTATCTACGTATTTACGGTTAGCAAACAAAATCTGTATGTGAAAATTTTCGAATTGTATCTAATCACATGTTGCCAAGAGTCGTCGTCGTTTATAGCTTATTTGACATTCATTTTGAAGGAATCGCCGCCACCATTGGCCGTACACATACGTAAATGCACATTCAAACACACATACATACATATTTGTCTACAAATTCGAAATGCATTTTTAGAATGCTTATCAGCTCCTCGCCTGCTTGACTTGTCCAACCGACTTTGATAATAATGTTTATTCTCTTTCGTTTTGCAGACTTTGCCGTCACAACGAAAACGAAAATTCTCTTCTTCGACGATAAGTGGCGCGAGATTACCTCATCTGCTCATCAGTTCGATCAGCTTTCGGCCCTCACCTTCGATGAAACAGAGGATGTTGTCTATTTTAACGATCAGTTGCACAATAACGGCAGCATATTCTCACTGAAGTTGCCCACGCCGCAGGAGGATCAGCACATTATCGACAATACCGTTAAGCGTACACAGAACGAATCGATCGTGAGCATTGCCTACGACCCGCTCAATCACAATCTATTTTGGACCGATAGGCATAATAGGAAAATCTACTTTGTGTCGGTGCATGCCGATGAGACGGCTCCACCTAAGGTTCTGGTCGATTTCACTAACGAGACTGCAGTCCCCGATGGCATTGCTGTGGATATTTGCCGCCGCAAATTGTACTGGACAAATTCCAATTTTAAAAATGCTTCCATAGAGAGTATCAATCTGGATGGCAGAGGACGTGAGATGATCGTGCGATCGGATCTGTATTTCCCACACGGCATTGTGGTCGATCAGTTGTCCGATCGTCTATTCTGGGTTGTGGACCAGCAGGGCATGCACTTCTCGGTGGAGAGTTCGAATTTGGATGGCAGCGATCGTCAGGTGATTGTCAAGGGCCTGAATAATGTTCCGTTCAATTTGGCCGTGACCAAAGATTCGATCTTCTGGACCGATGTCACGCACAACGCTGTCTGGAGTCACTCGAAGTTTGCCCTCAACCGGACCCAGGAGACTGCCAACGAATCCGAAACGGAAATCGGTGAACCGCACATGGTGAAGGTCTTCCATGAACAGCCACGCGGCATTGTGTCACGCACACGCTTCCTCACGAATCTGGTCAACGACGAACACTGCTCGAACATTGTGGCGAAAATCAAGAGTCGCTTGCTCACGCCCACACCCACACTCAATCCGATGGATGCTCAGCAGAAGAAGTGGCGTCGCGAGTACTGCCTCAATGGCGGCGATTTCAATGAACGCAGCAGTACCTGCATCTGCCCGATTGGCTACGACGGAGTGCGCTGCGAGATTAGCGAATGTCACAACTATTGTGTGCACGGCACTTGTGCCATGTCGGCGATGGGCTTTCCCAAGTGCACCTGCCAACGCGAAGTTTACGGCGATAGGTGCGAGAAGCTGAAGTGCACCGGCTACTGCTTCAATGGCGGCAGCTGTCTGGTTCAAGAGAATGGCGAACCCACCTGCGAGTGCAGGGATTACTTCGGCGGCCAGCGTTGTGAGCAGAATTCCACAGAGATTTGTGCGCTCTTCTGTAGGATACTCAAGTATGAGCCGGAGACGTATGTGCCCTTCGGGTGTCATGACATTTGTGAACAGCTCGTCACGGAGTCGGAAGACGGTGCGCAAATGTATGCCATACCAAAATACCAGCACCTGGAAGTGTGTCAGAATGCGGTGACGTGGAGCAGCACGGTCATCATTGTACTGGCTGTGGGCGTTGTGGCGTGCTTCGGCCTGGTGCTGTTGATAGTGCACGGCTTGAGGCGCTTCTATAAGCCCGCCCGTCCACGCATCAAGAAGACGTTTGTGGTGAGGAAGCAAGCCACATCGTCGTCGGAGACGCCGCTAACAAATCGTCCGATGGCCACTGAACAATGTGAGATCACCATCGAGAATTGCTGCAACATGAATATATGCGAGACGGTAGGTTATTCGTTTGACAAAGAAGCCAATCATTTTCCAATCATTTTCCGATTACTAATAACGATGTTTTCCCTTGTGTGTATAGCCCTGCTTCGATCCCAAACTCGTGCAGCAGTCTTTGTCGCGTGATGCGAATGCCAAAGAGGATAAGAAAATGCTGATACACAACCTGGAAGATGAGCTGTATTAATGACGAAGCTGTAGGAAGCTGTAGGAAAGCAAGGGCATAAACTTAATTTCGTTTCTAAGCAACCATACACACACACTCGCGCGTATGTGAGACACACGCGCGCTAACAAGAGGCCTTAAGCGCATTTGCAGCATCTGGGAGTGGGCTCCTAGCTATATACTAAAAACCCATGCTTAAATGCGAAAAAATCAGTTTTAAAATGAATTTTTTATTTTAAAGCGCTCTTAAGCCCGCCCGAAGAAGTTTCATTTAATTTATAATTTTTTTTTCTTTTTTTCTTACGTCAATTTGCCAAAAACACGTTAGACCAATTGCTTATAGTTTCATTTACAATTAGTTTAGTTTGAATTGCGCTTTTATTTATTTTTATTTTAAAGCGAAATGTTCTAATTTCAAAAGCAATCTTTGGTGTGCAGTTGCAAACGTTTTTCCTTATGGATTCGTTAGGAATTGCACACTAACGGCTGACGCCACCCCCACTAAAAAATAACTTAAGCTTGCAACTCATCAAATTATATAGAAAGGCGCCGCCACGCCACCACGTACTTGCGATACAATTGAAAAATGTATGGCAAAGAATTACTTAATATTAGATACTTACTTAAAATTTGTTCAAAACAAGCCTAATGACTGACATTAGCTTTTAAAGTTTTTAAAAACATATTTTGGAAAAAAAAATTGAAGACATATTCTTTAACAGGCAATGAAGTTTTAGAACATGCTAAATCTGCAAATGAATGCAGACACTGTGAGTAATTTAGTTTTAAGCCAAATTAAATGAAAATAATTTTTTTGTGGTTGCCTCTTTAGCAATCTAACTGGATTTCCTTTTTCTCTTATCACTTTTTTTTCCATTTTTAAAAATTCATATTTAAGAAAATTTAAATTTTTTATTTAATTTTATTTCATGTTTAAAGTTCTTTTTATAACATTTTTTGAAGGATAGTGAACAATATACATATACTGTTCCTTTCAACGCTAATTTAGTGATTAGCTTAGTCAGTTCAAATTTGAAAAGATTTATATTTAAATGTACATACATACTGCGGAGAAGAATTGCTTCAGTTAAGTTCAAATTACGGGTGAAATAATTAGTTTGTAATATGCGTTGTATGCATATATGTATCATGAGAAAGCATATAGCTTGAGTAAATAAATGCAAATATTGCATAATACTTTTGAATAATTTTCTTTTTTGGCAATCTTTGATTTTTTACATGACACTGCAACAACTGCCACATTTCAACTCAACTTAATGAATAAATTCTATGGAAATTCAGTGTACTTATTAGTTTAATTTGGCAGCTTCATGTTATTTTAAAACACACATTGTAAATACTAAAGTAAAATAGTTAAGATACAAAAAAGATTGAAACAAATTGGAGCCAATAAACGCACTTTGTTATATCATCAATTGTGTGTGTACGTCTTTGAAATGGGTAAAAGTACTTTGTAAGTAAGTATACAAATACATAAAGTATCAAAATTTAGAAACCTTGCAATTTACGTCAATCGATAGCGAAGTGAAAGTGGCTTCGTATAATTTAACATAAGTTAACGAGGCTAGTTTAGTTCCAAAGTAGATTATGATCATAAAACAAAATTCTCGGAAGATTTTGAGATAAAGTTCACATACCTATACGCGACTCATTTGGGAATCGTCGTATACTCTTTGTTTGAAAAATACCTTTTTTTTGTAAGTTTGAATATGCTACGACGCCCTTATTAGGCGCAAGACGACTTTGAAGAAATACTATAATTTACTCATAATCTGCGCTTTCGTATTCACTTTGTTTATTCTGCACTTTGTTTGAAATTGTGGAATTGGACCCTCTTGCAAAAAAAAAACAATCTCAAAATATGTTTGCAAACAAAATTTTTTAATGTTTTAAAAAAGGGAAATACAAAATTTTTAATTAACCAAATTTTTGTTAAACTTATAAATTTTTGTAGACAGTTTGTATTCTCAAAAATATATTAAAGTTTTACAACAGATTAGATCAATTTTAGTGTGATTAAACGTTTCAGTATATAATTCCTACTTTTATAAATTCAGTCGGTAACATTTTGCCGTTAAAACATTACAAAAAATTCCACCAATCCCACTGTGTTCTATAAAAAAGGTTCGATGAAGTTTTTTATTTTCTTGACCGATCGCTCTGCTGGTCGTATATTCAAATGCTTTCCGAATAAGGTGAATTCCATGTTTCCAAGACGCATACCAAACACACATTCGCTCTTGGGCACCGTTCGTATGCGATGATCCTTGCCCAATAACTTGAGCATGTTTTTCGTGTCGAGCACCACGACGCCCGATATGCCCACTAGTGTCTTGCACTTGGACTCAGTGACGCTCATCTTGGCGCCATGCAGATCCATTTTTACCAACAGTTTGCTGAAAGCATCGTAGCCACTTTCGTGCACTTCCGGCAGTGTTTCTCCTTCACGCAAGTTTAAATGTTCTCGCATGTAGCCCTATCCGTGAAAATCGTGATCCATGACAAATTAAATTCAGAACATTCTTGATTCATTCCAATAAAATACCAAACATTTCTGCGTTAAAATACCTTCCAGAGTCGGTGGAGTGGCAACGCCTCCTCATATTTCATCTGTCGAGTGGGCAGTGTGTAGAGTCCAAGTCGTGCATATTCACGACGCGTTAGAGTGCTCGATTTGTTGGACTTAAATTAAATAGATTTGTTATTTTATTTTAAATTTTATCAAATTTGCTAAAAGAACTCACTCGTCGTTTGCGACTCAGTTGCTTTGTACTCTTTGAGCCATTTAGCATAATAACATGCTCGATATTTATATTGACGGAGCTGCGATGACTGGGCACAACCATGTCGGTTAGCAACTCCTTCAACGGTGTTGTTTGGTGGTCCATGGTTTCTATCCAGCCAGAATAGTGCAGAATACACGTGAGTCAGGAGTCGATGTAAACAAAATTGAACCCAGTTGCTAGTGATGGGTTCAAATGTTAGGGATGGATCATTTTAAAAGCTACCATTTTGTATTCCATATTTTCCTATGAGTCAGTGTTACCACTTAAGTTCTTTTTAAGCAAAATTTGTTTGATTTTTTTCTCCATATTGATTTGGTAGTTGTTTTTCATTTTGGTTGTTTCTTTTATTGAACATATCGATACCTTAAAACACAGTTATCCTAGGCTTAAGTGAAGTGCTTAAGCCACGCCCCGATTTTCTTAACTTTTTTTTTAGTATTTGACTACTTAAAACCGAATCTGCAAACATTTTGATGAGCAAATGTCTAGTTTCCGAGATATTAAATTTCAAATTTACGAATTTTCCCATACGAAATGTGCACTATTTTGAATTTTTCATCACTTACTTTTGTGATGGTGGCATTTAAAAGGTGTGTTCATCTGGTTTTTTTTCGATAGTTCGCAAGCAATACAAAACAAATGCTTGTAATGTTGATGTTCTAATATTATTTAGTACAGCTGTTGAATGTTGTTGTAATGTTGTTTTTGTAATACTGGAACAAATTCAAATTCAATAAAAAAGTCATTTTACATCTCTACACATAAGACAACATCTTACGGCAATTAAAAAGAGTTGTGGGTGTATTAGAATAATTTAAGCCACTATCGGAAACGAACAGGCAATTCATTTAAACACCTCCTATTGACAAAGCACAATTATGCTTTACTGCAAAAACACCATTAATTTTATTTTTTATAAATTTATCTCTACATATACGATATCCAATTTGTCAATAGTTTTTCAATAGTCAGATAAATATCGATTATAATCGACTATTAAAAAATCCAACAATAGCACAGAAATATATGAATTTAATTTACAATCAACATGTTCAATTTCAAATCCACTATTGGAGTCAATTTGAAATTTAATCCCCTTTTCGAATAGAGAAAAGCTTCCCTTGTTGTTGAGAGAGCTGTTATTGTCAAATGATTATCAAGTCATTTTCTAAAGTTTGGTATTTGAGAAAGCTTTGGATATCAAATCATTTTCAAAAATCTAACTGTGCTGGTCGTGTGGCACCCAAATTATACAAGAATTTCGTTCCAGTGGCAGCACTCTACACATATGGCATATGACACAAACAACAAACGTCAAAAAAAACAAAAGAGCAATTTCGTCAATTTCTCTGTTCTCGAGAAAAAAATTGTTTGCAAGAAGTAAAAGTAAATTTTCATCCTGAAAAACTATTAAGCAATTGATACAGATTTGGAATATCTTGAAAACATTCAACGAACTGATAGAAATGAGGATCACGAAAATATAAACAAAGCCAAAAGGGGAGGAAACTCGCAGCTGGTGCTGGTTGTAAAAAAGTAGGGAAAACGCAGTAGGAAAAGGAAGGAGCAGCAAAAAAATATTGTGACACATAAAAAGAAGGAAAAAAATCCGGAGGTATCTTGCACATTTGAGTGCATACAACAGCGCTCACGGTGACGCAGTTGCAAGGACACGAAGTGAGAGCAGCCAGTGGACTCAGGACACTCAGGTACGGACACGATTCTCAGCCAACATGTGCTGGACCGATTTCCTTGTAAATTATGGAAATGTGTCTGGCTCAAAGTTTTCTGACTAATTAGAGCAATATTGAATTTTCTACTGGTTTTTGTTGTTGGCCTTGCCTTGATTTCATTTTTTTTCCCCAGACAGATGCATTCAATTCGTTTTGCTTCCTTTTTTTCATTTATGCAAATTAATTTATTAGTTGATTGCACTCTCGGTCGAATTTAAATTCAGTATAATTAATTTTCGAGAGAGTTGTCAACTTGAGGCAGGCCGTCCAGTCACTTTAATGTTGTGGAAGAACTTGAATTGTCTCGAAAGTATTTTACACTCCCTTCTACCGTAATTATTTATGTTTAAACAATAATGTGTAATACTCAGTTATTCAAAGTGAGAATAATTTTGTAATTTTACATTAAAACATTTCTGAAATAAATCCATGCAATCATAGTCCAATGCTTACATTTTAAAAATCAATTTGTTATGGTCAGCTCATTTACTAAATTATTAAATTCATAATTGTGACATTGCAAAGTTTTTCAGAGCACTTTGAGAATGAATGACATGTTAACTGTAACAATTTAGCAGAGTTTAACAAAATTTATATGTTTTCGTCGATTAACCTAATGTCGCATAACATTTCAGGTATTTAACAACTCAAAGAAAGACCTTGTCCCAGCTCTTCCGTGGGTGGTGAGCCTTTAGACACTTTTTAACTGAAAATGAGCGGCAAAGTGCGATTAAAGGCGGATGGCTACCTTGACGAGGAACCGATGACATTACAGGAGATCACTTACAAGTACATATGCAGCAAATTGGATGTAATCAGTTACCAGGACGCCTCACCAGATGGATCGCGCCACCTCAACGAAGACATTGTGCTGCCCAATGACATTTGCGATCGTCTGCTGGAATCATATCAGCGTTTTCATCGTCATTTGGACGATAAGGTCATCGGTTTGTTTCGAGATACCAGTCGCACGTCACTGAAAATTGTGCACTTGCGCAATAGCACACTGACGAGTGAAGGTGAGCAGAATAGGATTATCACTTAACAAAAAGAATTTTATACAAAAGGAGGGTGCCACCATTTGTATGGCAATTTTTTGTTGCTATTTTTGATAAGTGCATATTTCTAGAGAGCATATTCTAAAAATTTCAAGAATATCGGATAAGTTTTAGGCGTGGGATCCATTTTGGAAAAATCAGTTAACAAAATTTTGTTCACAAAAAATAAATTTCAGAACCACAAAAATCTCTAAGGAAAAAAATTATTTTGTATTTTTTCTTGTACTTTTCTGGTTCTGTGGCGCATTTTTATTTATTTTTTTTTTTGCAACCCATACAAAATTTCAACCGATTTACCCAACTTTGACCCCACTGTAACACGTCTAAGACTTGTCCGATTTTCCTGAAATTTTGAGAGTATGCTCGCCATTCGCATGTTCGCACATATTGAAAAGCCCCTAGATAATAAGTGACACCCTAGTGTACACCCTACATACAAAGTAGGGTTGCGCTTGTAATGTTCAAAAGAGCCGAAGCAGGTGTTAGTATATATACAGTATATATATGCATAATGATCAGCGTCACCTTCTGAGTCGATCAGGTGTAACTGTCTGTTGCCTTCAATTCCTCCTCTCTTTGCTTCCTCTCCTATTTTTTTTGGCAACATAATAGAAATATAACCGGAACGAAATGAAAATGGATCGGAACGAAATAAAGAAAACTTACAAATGAAACGCAACCAGCATGGGAACGAAACTAGAATAAATTGGAACCAACTTGTGTTGGGAATGGTCACGAAAAAGAAATGAAACTGAAACAAACAGAAAATGAAACGGAAACATTGAAAAAATTAAACAAAAATCCATAATAAAATAAAAAGATGCCTGCACACCGGCCTGCCAATTTATGCACTATCTTAGTTAGAAAGGTCAACTACAATCGGAATTGACTTAAAAATTATGAGAAAATCAGAGGCATGTTAACAAAATCGGATTTATTGGTTGGCTTGCTTTTTTGTTGAAAATTTAACTTTTTTTTGGCCAAAAAAAAATATTAATTGTTAATTGCATGTATGCATTTTGTAAACATTTTGTCAAGAAAAACTGCACAATTCATTCAAAAAATAATAACCATTTTTAAATAATTAAAATGAAAAAACAAGAGCTAGCTTTAAAAATATGTTTCCACCTGGAGTAGCTAAGTTTGCTAACAATTTGTGTGATTTATCCATTCCTATAGTAATTTTTGTTATCTTTTCGAAAAGCTACAGGTGGTTTTTCCAATTGCAGTAATTTAGAAGTTATTTCGTACATAGAAATGTAAACTAAATTGGAATTTGTTTTTATTCCTCTCCAGCTCATTACTAGAGCATTTTCAAATTAATGTTCACAACTATCAAATCAATCAATGTTCAGAAGTTGTTAAATTTGTCAACTAGAATCATATGCAACACAGAACAAATTAGACTAACAATATACGCATATTCAATCAATAATATTCCGATAGTTACAACTGTGACAATAATCACACAAAATAATTGAAAATTAATCGCCTAAGTAACTAACGTTCGTTTAATACGCAATTAACTTTAATGCCTTTGATACTCTTGCCATGCATTTACTTCACTAACTAATTTACTGATACACGAAATGTGTGTCGTTGGTCATTTTAGTTCGTTCCATAATAATTTATTTAATCTGTGATTTGCCTCCCGATGCAAATGATGCATGATGCGTTTCGAGCTGATAAGTAATTCTTCCTCATAGACATGCCGTTGCACCTATCTAATTAAAATTACTTTGTGTCTAATAGTCATTGCCACGCCTCAAAGCTCAACCAGATTAAAGATGATGCTATACATTTGAACATTTCGTATCAGCCCTTAGTATTAAACCAAAACAAGTACACAAATCAAAGGTTGAGTGCAAGTGCATTACAAATAGTCGCGTTGTGATCAATTGTCATATGTTTTGTTTGCTGATTTAAATTTAAATATTATCGTTATTGACGTCACAAACACTCATTTGATGTCATTGACCATATATGTAATAATAAAAAAAGCAAATCATCGAATGCACTCAAGTCTTGCCATTATTGCAAAATTAGCTATTGAAAATATTGTTGAAAGGCAAAATCAGGTTTTATATTCTAATCGCACTTACTTACGTATAATTTTTGAGATTTGTTAATTTAACATTTCCAACCACCAACCCCATTTCGGCTCATAGCAATTACCAAGCCTCCTTTTGATCGTAAACAAACTTGAATGATGGTCTTTTCCAAATCTTCCTCATCTAATCAATGAATCTCCTATTTTCGCAGGTCTCGAAATACTAATGCGTCACAAGTTATACTCCCTGACCATGTGGTATTGCGATCGCATCACCGTGCAGTCACACCACCTGCTCGCACGCTACGGCGACAGCTTGCGCTCGCTGGAGCTCGGCATCAGTTCGCATCTGTTGCAGAATTCCGAGCCGAACGACAAGGAACCCGTCGACTTTCAGTTCAATTGTCCACATTTGCGCCGACTCGTCCTCAACGGCGTCGCTATGCCCCAACAATTGCAGTTTGCCCATTTACGCGATCTGAGCCATTTGGATTTGACGTCGTGCATACTGGCCAATTTCAATTTGGAGGTTCTCAACCCCAAACACTTGCCGCACTTGTACACGCTGATACTGTTCAATGTTTGGCCAATTGCCAATCAATTGAACGCAATTTGTCACCTGTATCCGCTGCGCACGTTGGACATTTCGATAAGTAGCTCGGGCAACGGTCATGGCACCTACGATCTGCCCGATCAAACTCTGGACATGCTGGTGAGTAATTTGCCGGATCTGACACATCTCGATATTTCGGGTACGAATCTAGCCGGCAACGGAGTGGCCACCAAGGAGTCCAATTTAAAAAAGAGCACCGATATTCCGGGATTGGCGTCGCGCACTCAGAAGCCACTACAGTTTTTGGGCCTTTATCATACAGCACATTGGGCCTGCAAGCGGCATGATATACCAGCAATTGAGGTGAGTTTCGTTTGATGAAGCCAGAGTTTAGATGTGATTTTTTTGGGGTAATTGTCGCTTCAATTTGATTTTCTTTACAGGTTGCTGGCGACGCAAATGAACAACAGATTCTAACTGCTGCGCGCTATTATCACGACAGGCCTGTGCTTCTAACGAGAGTATGTTGGTGAATTTTTTTATCTTGAAAAATTCCTAAACATTTTCTTCGTATAGGTTCTAAACGACTTGTATCATCTTTTCCGCTTCGAAAATTGCAAGGATATACACACAGCACTGGATGTCGTTCTCACGGCGATGGACAGACACTTGAAATTCAAACACATGCAAATTTCGGGAAGGTAATTGAGTTCAATAAATAATTGAAAGGGATGAATAGATGAAGGTAGTATGTAATATAAAAAAAGGTTTTATTACAAAAATGAAATCTTATGTAGAGGGTTGTACTTCTCTGAGTTTTTTTGTGAAACGAATTGTGAGTCATTAATGAGTTTGATATGATTCACATTTAAACTAAGAAAGAGAGGGAAAAGACAGTAATTATAGTATTTACGGATTCACATTGTTTGCTGGGATTATTCAATTATGTAAACTAACAATGCCTTCTGTCTCCTTTCAGTGCAACGCTCTTCTACATTGTGAAAGGGCGTGATCGTTCCAAATTCGGCACACCTTTGCGGAATCACATCATCCGAACGCTGCTCAATGGCATGGAAATGCATATTACCGATGATACAATGCTACGAAATGGTTACCTAACGCTCACCCAATTCCAAATGCCCAGCGATGTGGTGAGTCCAGTGTCAATACATTCCATTTGGTGTTGAATTTCAATTTGAATTTCGTGCATTTTGCAGTTATTCGAATACGAGCGTCTCATCACAGTTTTATTGTACGGTGTCTCAAAAACGGAACAGGGCGACTTCGTGCAGAGGATAGCAATTTATTTATTAAATACTTTGGCATGTCAGGTCGATGGCCGACAGAAGCTATTCCTCGGCGAATTGGGGGTGGTTAGTGTAAGTAATGCAAATTCTCCAATGGAATGCGTAATTGATTTGACCTTTATCCTCTCTTCCTCCTCTCTTTGACAAATACAGACTATGTTAAGCTTAATCAAGGATCGTTTAACGCGTTCGGTATTCGATGATGTCATGGAGGTGGCGTGGTCAACGATGTGGAATGTAACCGATGAGACTGCTATTAATTGTAAGAGATTTTTGGAAGGACGCGGTATGGAGTATTTTCTGAAATGCCTAAATGTATGCCAAAAAAAAAACCATGAACCATTAAAATGCATATCTAATGAATAAATTTTCCTTTTTTGTCTTAGACCTTTCCAGAACGCGAAGAATTACTCAGAAATATGATGGGACTCTTGGGCAATGTAGCAGAAGTGAAATGGTTGCGGCCAAAATTGATGACTCAAGAATTCATTGAGGTTTTCGCCAAACTATTGGATTCGAAAAGTGACGGCATCGAGGTGGGTAGAGTCGTGCCAGTTTGCTACTTTGACGCTCGTTAGTCCAATAGTTTGACAATTAAACAAAAACACAATTCACATAAAAACAAATGCATTCTAGTGAAATACACGTGACTTCGCCTCGTTGGGCCTCCTAAAACCCCCATCAAACCTAGCCCCTTTTGTGAAAGTTTTTTACATTTTTTGGGTCTATACCGCGATTTTACTAACTTCATGTCGGATTCAAGACGCGAGTCTTCTACTAAAGTGATTATTTTTTTTGGTTGGCATATTTTACAAAGACGATACGATACGACCGATAGCTTTTGTAGAATTCACTGCTATAGAGTAGCCATAATAAAATACAAGAAAATTAATCAGAATACATCAATTACATGTAAATCCTTTAGGTGAGCTACAATGCTGCTGGTGTATTGGCGCACATTGCCTCCGATGGCTCCGATGCCTGGACAATCGAATCGCCCACACGCGAAGCTGTCCTCATGCGTATGGTGAACGCCATCAAACGTTGGGACATCAAAAACGAACGCAACATCAACTATCGCAGCTTCGAGCCTATATTGGGTTTGGTGCGCTGCTACGAGACGCCGCAATGCCAACACTGGGCCGTTTGGGCCTTAGCTAATTTAACCCAGGTGAGTGACGGCAGCAGGTGACTCTTGGTCGCTTATTTATTTATTTTTTTCTCTCCTTCAGGTCTACCCCGATAAATATTGCCTGCTTGTGGAACAAGAACATGGCATACAAATTCTCAAGGAACTCATCGAACACCCGAGCCCATACGACGAAATCAAAGATATCGCACGCCTGGTCATTGAGAAGTGCACAAAATGGCCACAACCGATGCTCGAGGGATAAACACTAAATACAGAATACAAGCGTGAGAAATAACATTGAAAAAGAGACATTTTTTTTAAACAAAAAAAAAAGAAGAAAAAACGAAAAAAAAAACAGAATTGTTAAATTTACCTTGTGTTTCTTATTCTTCCTAAACAATGTTTATTTTTTAAAAATATATATATATTATTGATTAAATTATTATATGACACTGAATATATATGTAGAAATATATATTTAATTGTTTAGTAACATTAAATTAAAAAGAAAACGAAGAGAAAAACAAATTTCGATAGCAATTGCACAAAAGTTTCTTTTTGTAAACTGGCTTGAGTGGAGCCTAGCAAAAGCCATCACCATTATGTAATTCGAAAAGTGAAAATTTTGTGTTTTAACTGCTTTTTGTGAATGCTCCATTTCTACTCATACGCGGCATCAACATGGAGAAAAAATTTGTACATAAAGTCAATGCGAGCAAATGTTGAACGAAAGGACTCACTGCTAGAATTTTGATGTGCGCGTAATTTTGAATGAGATTCTATGCAAAAACTGCGTTAATTACAAGAAAAAAATAGAATAATTTAGGGAATATTCATTTCAACTCGATCTAAACCGAAATGAATACGCTCTCACACACAATATTAAAACAAAACAACAAAAAAATACCGAATTATTTCATAAATAACCGTTAAATGTTTAAGTAAACCAAAAAAAAAAAAATCATATTTGTAAATATTGAAGCATTACCTATTTTAGTTTTACTTATTTTTGATTTATGTAATCTGTTTCTATTTTAATTTGTTTCATTTAGAATTCACTATTGTGTCTTAAGTATGTAAGCATTAAAACGATTTTCTTTATTTCCAATTTGTTTCTTGCTTGTAAATTCGTTTATGTATTTCTTTATTTTTATTCAAAACATGTCTGAAATTTGTTGTCCCCAAAGCAAACCCAATACGCAACTCCTCTCATTACCAACAACACTCACACACATAACACTCATCAGAAAAAAAGCTTGAAAAATTCAAACTACATGTTAGTAAATAGAATCGTTTCAAAATGTAAAATAAACAAATACTTTACTACAAAACAAATGCCATTTACTGCCTCTCAACTTTTTGGTTCAAAAGAAAAAAAAACACCTTTGGGCGGATTTAAATGCGCTCCCAATTGAAAGTCACCACAGGTCCAATATCTTAATTTTTATTCAACAATAATTTTTTTGCATTCAAAATCAATTTATAAACAAAAATTTGGTAAGGACAAAAGCATATTTCCGACAATAAAAAAAAATCTACCAACGATGACGACGGCTTCTTGAGCGTCCAATGCTACGTCTGCTGATGCACTTGCTACGACTACGCCGCTTGCCGGCGCGTCTGCCTCTCTGTCGGCGGCCAGTGCGATCGAACACGTCGTCATTGACAGCATCGACTGGCTGGGGCTATAAACAAGAGGAGCGCCCATGGAGAGCGAATATGTTAATTTAATTTGTCTTTCATCACTAGGAGCCTACTTTTTGAATTTCACTAAACGCAGCAATACAACCTCCTCTTCAATTGAGCTGCTGCCGCTTGCATCGTCCGACATGTCGTCGTAGACCATCTGTTTTGGCTTTGCTAATGAATACTACTACTTGATGGTTTTTCTACGACTCATTTCAAATTTGGCCGCGTTGTGAAAAAGCAGTTAAAAATTTGTTTGCCTTGTAATTTTTTTGTGAAAAAATATATAAAACTAGTTGAATGCCCCGGCGTTGCTCGGACTTATAATTAAAGTAGTGAAAATCCGATCGTGTAGGTTTGCACATCTTTTGGAGCAATTAGGTGGTTTTTGCTTCAGAACAATTCTGTTTGGCCAATCCTAACTAACTTCACCAACACCTTTACAAGGAAATGTAGTTCCGGAATCGCCGCTACGGACTCTTTCCTCTCTCCCTAACGAAAGTGGAAATTGCACAAGTAAAACTACCTTGTGTAAATCCATACGTTTTGACTCAGAATTCCGCTATGAAGGAAAATGTCAGAAATTGCACAACATGAATGTCAAAAATATCAAAATCTAGCAAAGCGCATGTCTTGCACTCTCGATATGGAAAATGTAAACAAGAACCATGACAACCAACCAACCACCTCTTTCGCGGCTAAGAAATCCATGAAACAAACATCGTCCACCCCATAATGACGAAATGGTTAAATCGAATGAGGAGTAAAGAGCAGGTTACATTTCCGTATGCCGGTTTTTTGTTGTTATATTTTCTATGCTCTGCAATGGTTATGTTAAATCCATCCCCATATTTTCCACACAGGAAACATTGCATGAGACAGACATAACAAACCGCAAAAGGTGACCATAAATGATTATTAGTAAAGAATTGTAAGGATTTTCGAATAAATAATTAAATTACATAAGATTAGTGCGATTAATCAGAAAATTTACTCATTTCTACTTCACAGGATTGTTAGGAATCCTTCATGTTTTTCAGTTTTTTTTTCCTCAAACACTTTGATCCACAGTCATTCATTGAATATGGCCACCTTAAAAAAGAACATAAAAAAGCGTTTTTGCCAAACAAGCAACGTCCCTTTGCCATTCACACTTTCTGTCATTTCGTCCAATGTTTGAGTTTCAGTTATCATTTTGCCGCCTGTCTGTTTGGGGGTGTTCAATTCGTCACACTTCGTCCTTTCGCGTATTTTACTTTTCGTCGGTGTGAGGCAGACTGTGTGTGTCCTGTCTGTATATATTTTCGTAGCGGGGGTGTTTTATAGAGCAAACTATTTACTTCTGTTGTTTTTGTTGGCCTAACTGCCACTGCAACCGGATTTCGCGTGCAGCAATTAGGTTTTTAAACTGATTTCCGCTGTCTGCATTACCGGCATTGGACTTTTGGGCAGTACTAGACGGGCGTTTGTAACGGTCATTGTAAGTGTCTATCACCTCTCACGTGTCTCATTTTCGTGCGAATTACGAGTCTCTCGTGACAGTTGCCGCCGCGTGTTGGTGCCCTCTCTGTGGTCTTAAGGATTTCCCCCTCAACGCTCAGTGTATGTTGTTTATTGATTTTTTTTTCTTCAGCAGGAAAATCGTAGATCTTTCAGTGTTTCGGAGTGAACAAAGTAGTGCAAAGTGTAATATTTTTATTAAAAGCGTGCAATTGAATTGAGCTTTTATTCATGAAATGCAATTACAATAATATTTACAAATTGTGATTGCCTTGAGATTGGTGTAATGTGAAAATACGAAAGAAAACAATTTATTTTTCGATTCTGCGCTTTCGAGACAACCAAGAAAATGTGAGCTTCTGTCCGGTAAAGTTGCAGTTAATCGAGAAAATAAATTAATTTTATTACATTAATTTAGTTCAATCAAATGAAATCAAATGCAACGACTTTTTACAATAGTATTTAGCCAGAATTAGCCATTTTCGATCAGAATAAAATGAGATTTATTCATTCATCGCCCATTTCTGTCGATTACTTAACTACTCTCTGTTGAGTGTTTACCTGGAATTGTCATGTTTTTCAATGTAAAATTGACCATCAAAATGAATTGCTTCTTCAAAATCCATCCATGAACCCTTTTTCAAAAAAACCAAAATTTCCCATTATCTCCAAATACGTTTAAGTGGATAAGCCTTGCTTTGTCTCTTTTGTATAACTCTCTTATGGATAACTTAAACACATAAAGCTGAACGTCTTTTTATAGCAGCTACATATTTGCGAATTTCTTTCTAATTGGCTTCCTTGCTAGATTGCGTGGCAATAGATCAATAACCTTTTCCTTAAGCCATTAACTGGCTTCCTCCTTACCCACCTCAACGAGAACGTGTTTTCGTGCTTCATTTGCCTGATGAAATTTTCGCAAAAAATACAAAGGACTAAAAGGATAATAATAAATAAAAAAAACGCATGAATGCTTTGGATAATAATTACCGTACAAGGTAATAATTTGCACGTATTCACATTGTTTGGTGTAAATTAGGGAACGCTCGCAAAAGGCGCGTGGATTACATAAAGTTTTTTTTCTTCCATTTTCCTGTAGTAAATAGTAACATTCAATCATGTGGATGGATGGATATGGCTTTTGTGTCTAAATGATATCATCATATACATACGATTATACAGCTTTACAACCGCATAACACGAAAGCGTAATTGCAAAAATAAAATATAGCCGCGTGCATGAAATAGACTACGGTATTGATGACCGAACACAGCCTATGATTAAACGGGCTATTTCTTGCTATGGCCCCCGTTAATGCGGTGAAAGAGTCTCGTTCAACTCCTTCAAATTGAGCATTTGAGGGCGGGTGTAGGGGGCAAATCAAATCAAATATTATTAAATTCAAATAAATCATCAATTAAATAAAATTTGTTTAATGAAAAACTGAAAGTGTTTCTGCGGGAGTTGAACCCACTTCCACGTGCGTAAAGCGAATTCCACTTTGAACAAGTTCTCAGCACACTGAGCCATCAAAGCACTCTCATCGTATGCGGCCATTTACGTGTTTTATTTTTAGAATTTAGAATTTTTATCAGCCATACTTTAACAGCAAATTCTTTGCATACTTTTAGGCTTCCATTTAAGACTGCCCACACTGTGAAAAATGCTCCGCCAAGTTCACTGGAAAACTTTTAACTGAGAAATGTTTTGATATACAACAAAATACTGAATTTGCATGGAAAGCAGAGGAAATTTTATGCGAAATCACTGCCACTTCGAAAGATAGCATTTATGTGCACAACTAATGTTTTTGTTGAGGATTTGCTGAAGAAGTTAGCGGCATGTGGCCCGGATTCGATCGTTGCAGTTCGCGCGGCATTGAATTTCCCAGCAATAATAATGTGGGCAGCAGCCAGCAAGAAACATTGGGCGATATCGAGCACATCTCAACGATAGCCGGTTCGTTGGCATCGATAGGAACAATCTCACACACACAAGTCCGTTATGTGAGTAGTAGAGAATTGAAATGATAGTTTTCCTTGTCGATATCTTTACAAATTTTCTGTTCATGTCATTACTTATGGAAATACTTAATTAACAGTGTACCAATGATGCTGGCTACGATACCGAACACACTTCGCTCAATTCGGATTTTGACGAGGCCGAATTGCGTAGAGAATTGCTGCGAGATGTAAGCTAAAATAAATGGATTGAAAAAAAAAATTTTGTTTATAACCTAAAAAATGTCTTCTATTTATAGAAATGGAAATTGCTGTTTGATATGGTAAGAATCAGGTTTTATTCCTATTTTCTATAATAAAAATTGATATCTTGCAAACATTATGATTAATAGCACTGGACAACAGTAAAAAACACAGGGGTTCACAATTTTTTCTTAGTATTTTGTTAACATTTTTGACCAAACTAGAGGGGACCCGCAAAAATCGATTACATATTCGTGATCCCGCCAGAAATACGTCCGAAAATACTAGAAAAAAATGTGTGAAGCCACGGGGGTTTTTGAAAGCCTCAAAATGGTTGTACAGTGAAATAAAGAAAATCAACCGATTTCACAAAAAAAATCTAATAATCACATTTCCACTATATTCTCTACTCAGTTTGATCCTGAAGGATTTGGCGAAATACCGGTCGGTGACTTCTTGACTGCGCTCAAATCCAACGAATTTTTATCACAAGTGCCTATGAACAAACGAGAACTTTTGAATGAACGTGCGGACAAAGCGAAATTGCCCACAGGACCAGGTTATGTGACATTTCAGGATTTCGTTAATGTGGTGAGTCGAAGATAAAAAGAAGAATAGGAACAAAGATTTAACAACAAAAAAAAGTACTTAGATTCCATCAACACTCGAGCATTTCGCAAATAAAAACCACAAAACACACCCACACAGCCACTCAAGCAAACAAATGCGAACGCAGAACAAACAACACACATGCCAATTCAAGTAAAAATGCAAATACAGGTGCTTGCAATATCCGATTCAGTGCAGACATCCTTAAAATGTGTGTCCTTTGAACACACACGCACATACCCACCTACACTCATTGAAGAATCGGTTGGCAATCAGAATGCAAAATGTTTGCACACACACACATTTATTTGTTAAGCAACCAGGTGGTGTGTGTGTCAGAGTTAGACTCCAGAAGGTCTCACGTAGTAGCACGAGTCCTTGCCAACTTATTTTTTTCTCCAGTATACATATGTAACGATATGCTCCTGCATTAAGTGCTGCTTGCAGACTCTAATAATTTGCATTTTCCCAAAGGAAATTGCACTTAAGTCGATTCTTTAGTTGCAGTAAATCACATTAGTTGCCTTGTGCCGAATTACGTGTAATGTGTGTGTGTGCAAAATGTTAGTAGACTTAGACTGTCCGATTCCCACTTTAATCGATACTGCAATCACCGGTTGCCCTATAAAAGTGTCGATTAAAGTGCTAAACGTACACACAGAAGTTGCTAAGTTAAATTGGAGGTGAAATGGCTTGAAAAAAAAGAAAGAATTGTTTGACTAACGGACTAACATTTGCCTGCATCTGTTCTTACAATTGATCTAATATTCGTTCACAAAGAATGTTTTCCTTTTTTTGTTGAGGATAGTGTGGACTAAAATCTCCACTATAGTGCAAATTTTGTTCAACTTTTCTATCTCTGTAAATATGTAAACTTAAGGAAAAATCTTTGTAAAACTCAACACTCCAATGTATGTATTTTGTACCAATATTTTTATTGACTGTATGGTCGCCAAGATGTATGGCAATTCTCCATTGAAAGGTTTTTCGTTGTTGTCCTACCGTAAGTAGCTCACTTCGATGTAATGTCAGTTGAATCAGCAACGAAAATTGCCAATTGTTAGAGAATTGGCTGCTTGTAGAAAATAAGCTTTGACTTTTTCATTGAATTGCCAATTCACCTGTTGTTGTTGCTACTCCTGTTGTCAAAGTCTAAAAGGAAATTTCGTTTCGTCCACCGTAACCGCTTGCCGTTTGTCACAATTTCTATTGACAATGGAATTGGTTTTTTTTCTTTATTCCGTCTACAGGTACTTGAGTGCATTTCTCTTTGGAGTTGTTGGTAAATATCGCTGACTGAGACAGGCATTCGTTGCCAATGCAAATGTCCTTTCGTAAGACGAAGGCATTAGTACATTTTATTTATTCCATTACGGCCTTTTGATTGTCTAACTTTTTCTACAGGTTTTAGTATCTTGGCTTTTATATCCATCATGGTGTCCCAGTTTGATGATTTCCTTTTTTACGGCAATTCAGTTGATTGTACAAAAATTTGGATAATTTTGTGGAGCACAGAAGTGTTTAAGGATTGTCCCATTTTTCATAATGGTGACATCTCAAGCTTAACGTTCTCGTTGATATTCTCTCCAGCTTTATATTTGGTCAAGTTTTGACCAGGCGTTTCTTCATTCCAATACAGAATTCCATGTAAAAACGGAAACTCACCACTTTCCTGAACGATTCGATTACCAGAAGAGTAGCTTCTAGTAATATAACGTATTGCCTGGAGCGTGGAATTTCATGAATGAAAAGGTTCTTAATTAATGAGTAAATTTGTATTGTGATTGCATTTCAAATGCAGCAACTTTGCCGCATTGGCAATTATTCAATTCGATTCAATCGATTCGAACGCATATGCCATTTATGGATTGGCATTGATTTAATACCGACGGCGCGCACGGTAGCAACAGATCGGCCCAAAGAATCGTTCGTACCACGACCAGAGTCAGCATTTGTGACTGACGTCCCCAGAGCCATAAGCGCGATGCATTTTGCACCTTGATGATTCTGCAAAAGTGCAAGAGTCCAGCCATAGCCACAGCAAGGAAGCAAGCAGCCAGTCGACGGTCTCTGATCTGATTCTGCTTATCATCTCACATACAACGACAGACAGTCACAATTCGTATAGCACTTTGGTTTGTGCTGCTGCCGGTCTCTGGCTTCTAGTAATGATGTGTTGATGATGAGTTGAGACCGATCATCTTTTGCCTGAGGAGCACAAACAACAAACACAAACTACAAAAAAAAAAAAAAACAAAATAAAAGCAATGCCACAGCATATGGATCGCGTGTGTTGCTGTAGTTCAGCGCATGCGCCACCACTTCTGCTCTCCACTCACTTCACTGCATCCACTTAGAACCTGCGCATTATTTCGAAGCTGCTGCTGCTGCACATGCGTAAAAAACTATTTTGTAATGTTTATTCAATAAACCTGCCGCCGCGCACATTATCAATACAGAACTGCCAGCTGCAGTAGCTTGGCTGCATTTTTCACCGTTGGCGCATTCTTCTTCATTGAGAAAACAAGATTCAGGAATTTCTTGGTGCGTGCTTGGCACAGGTTGCTTCTTGCTGGCTGTGCCAACTGGACACAGCATGCAGCAACATACGTGCTGCGGCGCGTTTTGCGCTTCCTGAAAATGCACAGTGGTACATTTTATGATGATCATCACACGACAACGATGATGACGACGATGCTGATGGCTGAGTGGCGCGGCACTCGCTAAATTCACGCATTGCATTTCATTGCATTTTATTTATGAGCTCTGGAATTAATCGTTGCGGGCAACAGTTGGCTTTTCGGGTATCCCTGAGAGCACATTTACTTATTTACAATTAAGTGTTGCGATGTTAAAGGATGAATTTGGATTTGGTTGAGTTTCGGATCAAAGACAAAGAGACCTGAAGATCGATTGAGAGAGAGCAGTGAATTGGGAATTGAAGTTTCTTCTGGTTTATTGACGATTTGGTCTAAGACAAATATGAGAAAAACCTTTTATGTGCTCTCAGGATATTCGCAGCCAGCGTAGATAAATGCAAGCAGTTCAGTTCATCCTTTCAAGCTCTGAAGATGCTTTCCATCAAAAATTAAACATTCAATTAAATATTTTTGCAATAATAAAGAAAAACTTCGCCAACGTGTAGATTTATTGTCAAAATGCAGTTTGTTTTTGCAAAAAGTTCTTGCATTCCATACGTAAGAATCCAGAAGACCAGCTGGACGCACTTTGGCCAGAGCACATAGCCCACTTGTTTGCGTAGACCACGATGCTTCGATCGAACGTTGGGTCAGTCATCAGTCACTTGATCGGCTGGTGGTGGCTGCTTCTTTAGCGCACATGTCATAACGTCGACACATTTTTTTACTGTACAGTAGCTCTCAGTGCGGAGCTTATCGGCCGTCATCGATCATTGACGATGAAGATGAGGAATGTGTTGCTAAATGTTGGCGGGCGGCAACAGTAGCAGCAGCGCGCAACAACAGCAGCGAAGATCGAAGCTGTCGTCTACCGTAAAAGGATTTGTCACGTGCGATCTTTTGTTATAAATTCAGTAATCATGCAATCGATGGCGTTGCATTATGCATAAGTAATGTGCCGAAGAAGAGGCATCCGTGGACAACGGACAGCGGCCAACATGTCAGCGGTAACCGTTTTTTTGTTTGTGATTCACTTTGGCAGGAGTAGCACTTTTCCAGTGCAGAGCGGCATTTTTGCTTTAAATCATTTATCCTAATAAGGATTTGTCGCCAGATTGCATATGCGCCTTCGTCGTTCTTTGCCACAAAGGCGCCTGCTCTTGACCATATTAATGTCGGTTTCCTTCGGCCTGGCAGCCATATGGCTCACGTTCAGGCGGTTGGACATGCCATTTGGCATGTACATGATTTGATGTAGCATATCATACCAACATCAAGAAAAAAATCCCCTAAGCAAGCGCGCGCATTTGTACATGATTATGTTGAGGCACTTTAATTACGCTGCCAATACTGTGTCCAATGAATGAGGAAAAACTGCACAAGGACAGAGTCAGAGTTTATTGAAACGAATTAAATCGCATTAAATCATATTCAAACTGGAACCTCCTTCTGAATAATTTAATCTTATTATTTCCCAGTTTCATTGCATACTAATATTTCACTCGTTCTCACTCTCTCTTGGGCAACGTTTTAGCATATGCCAATATGGCTGAAACCACTTTTAATCAGAAACTTTTCAATTAAAAACTTAGGCCAACAAAAAAAAGCGATTCAAAGGCAAATTTGGATTCAATTAGAACGAGTGTGGCCTCAACATGAAGGAGTCAATATCCTGAAATTGCTGAAATTGTTAGTTTGTATATTCAAATATGTGTGTGCGGGTGCTGGCTTTTGGTCAGTATATGTACATAAGTCCGGTGCACGAAATGAAAATGACATTTTCACCCAATCAGGCCGAAATGCTAAACAATGATATGAAAATATTTCATAAAATGCAAGTATAAAAGAAAACAAATTGGCTCTATGCACTGGAATGAAAAGTTGTTGCCAGTATGCGAAAAGGACCTTTATTATAATTTATTATTAAAAGAAAAGCTTGATGAAAATAGCCATTGAGCAAAGGTTATGGATCGTTGATATTTTTGCTGTTGTCGTATGAAAAGTCGAAACACTGCCCAGAAATGTTTGCTCGAAAATAGAATTTAGTATAATATTTTACCTATGGTGTATTATGCTTCAACTGGCATATTTGATGATAGACTTGTGAGCCAAGTTGAGTGGCTGATACAACCTTTGGTAAGAGTTCAATTTCAAGAGAGTCATTTCTGTAAAGATTAATTTTTGCCTAACTGAATTGTTTGTAAAGGAAGTGAAGTGATGTGATTTTATATGAAAATTGATATAGCATGACTGTGCTTTGAGGTATCTATATAAAATACGTCTCCGTACATTTAGTTCATTAGTTGCAACGCAATCATGTATCCAAAAGATTAATCTGATCTAAATTTTGTTCCTATTTGTTTGTATTATTTCTCCCTTAAAAATACTCAAAAGTATGTTAAGCAAATATTTGTTTTCCTATTGCATTATTTAAAAACGACAACAGACATATTTGCACTGTGACACCATGCCTGCCTCTGCATCTGTGCAAACGCGTGCCAGTGCCACAACAGACAGTCTCGTATTCAAATGGCTTCACATCTGAATTTGAATCTGAATGTAAGGCGGAAGTTCGTTTGCACCTTTGTGCCATTTCCGTTGCCGCTCGCTTGCAGCAGAACAAACATTCATCTTAATTCTTCGATTCTGTAAAAGTTCGTTCGCCTTTGATTTGGGTTTTTGTGCAGCCTGGCTTTGTGCGGAACTCAAACAAAGCAAAGTAAAAACCAAACAACAACAAAAACAATAATCTTCAGGAATTCGTATGAATCAAGTTTTAAATCACAATCACATCGATTGAAGTATGTAGTAGTGGTAGGTAGGCACATACCAAAAATACAACAACGAAACAAAACGAAGTGAAACAGAAAACAGAAGGTCCTTGAGGATATCAAAGACATGTTGTGGCATGGCGGCATATTCCCATATACTACATAGCAAAAAATCGCATGCTGTTCGCCGAAGAAATCAAAATCTCTTCAGGTTCCAAAGACGCACAAAACATACACAACAATTCCTGCTCGTATGCAGATGTTATTTTCCCATTTTTTTTTTTTTCATTTGAAGGAATCCACAAAACGGAAATGAAATGACACGAGTACAGCGATTTGTGTCCTGTCAGAAATCATGCGTAAATTTCGCGTTTTCAGCTTTTGTTCCGATTTGGTTTTGTTGATTTTGTAATAAAAACGACATGTGCTCGATTTTGGTTTGTGGCCTATGATTTTGACTTTTTGTAATTTGATATTTTTTTAGTGAAAAATTATTGAGGAAAAAAAAATGCTATTGTTCTCATTAATTTTATAGGGAAAACGACTTCCTTTGATTAAAGAGTAAATACACTTTTTTTTGAAATACACAGTCAATGTTGACATAATGCATAATGCCAATATCACAGGCCCCCCCTCTTCAAAATATCATCATTATCCTAATTTTCACGATGATTAAAAACTGATGAGTGTATTGAGCATGGCAGTAATGAAAAATGTTTGTGGCAACGAATGCACGAGTGAACCCCTTTTAACAGGCTTCATGTGGCACAGAGAAAGCAATTTCGGTGAAAATGTATTCTAATCTGGAATATGAGATGCGCTTGTCTTTCGAAGCGAGCAAGTGTTTCACATTTCGACATTAGACAATGGCATAACGCAAAGTTGTGGCAGCAGGCGAGGTCTGTCAACCGCGGCACAAGCGCATAATTATTATTATTGAAGTTTCCAGTGCACGAGCTCAACGCTATTAGCTTGGCTAATGACGAGCCCGCGCTCACTCATTTATGTTGATTTCAATTGCAATTATTCGAAGCACTTGAGCACATCAGAATTTCCACCTGGTAGCGGCACACAGTACACAAGTATTTAAATTACCTGCACTGAACATGTGTTTAAAGCGACCACAGGTGGAAGTGTGGATTTAAGGGCATTTCTAATGCCAAAAAAACATGTAAAATGTACATAATGTCGTCTACATCAATTAAATGTGGATCAACTGATTTACTACTTTATGATTTTTGGTTTAGAAAGGAAGGATCAAACTAAAGACAAGTATTCTTGGAGTCACCCGGTACTTGGAAGGGCTCTTCCACTCATTTCAATGGATTTTTCTCTTAGAACAAATTGCCTGATGCATTAAACTTTTCGTCGTACACGAATTTAAAGATGCAAATTAAGATGTAACTGTATTTTTTTTGTACACCACTTGTATCCGTTTTTGTAACACGTCCTTCTCCCATCAACTGAAAGACAATACGAGAAATTTGTTGTTTTTAGAATTTGTAAAGCAGTCAACAAAACAAAAATAAAAAACCCCTTCATCAAGTGCTTCACCAAACTCGAACACAATTTGACTAGATTCTAACCTCAAAATAACTAAAAACAGAAGAAGAAATAGAACGACAAATAGTAACAACAAAAATTCGAGCAACGCAATCGTAATTCCATGGCAACTACTGCTGCATTTTGCAAGATTCGATTCCATTTGCTGGCGAATTGTATGCGAACCGACACTTTTATTTTTTTTAACATTTTTGTTCGTTGCTGTGGACCGCTATGCTGCTGTTGCGAGAATATCCTCTCTAATGCGTTTCGAATATCCTTCCGTATATGTGGGAGCAAACATGTGGACACCACCACCACATCGGTTGGTGGCGCTTGCTTGCATTCGTCCCCAACAAGGTACCAAATGTTGACATTGCCTGGTCAATGGTCAATTTGGCTACCATTTATTTTGATTGTTGTGCATCCGGTGCAGTCAGTCGTTCGTCGTTGTTGTTGGTTAGTGTTGCTGCTGGTTAGTACTGGTTGTTGTTGTCCACCTAGGTTCACACTCGTGTGTGTCCCATTACATTTACTATCTTGCGAAATTCAACTGATAACGAGGTGCAGTTGCAATTTCGGAACATGCTCTGAATTTGCTCGACTGTTCGTGTGGTTGTGGGTGGATGGGTGAGTGTGGAATTACAATTGTGATTCTGTCCTTGGTTGGTTTTTCGTATTTTTTCATTCTTTTTTTCGAGTGGATATGTTTGGTTTTCATATTCACGGGCTGTTCATTTATTTTTATTGTTTTGGCTTACATTACAAATAAGAGAGGTTTATTATTTTCACATTTAAATTATAGTAAAAACTGTGAATCGTTTGCGTGAAAGCTTTAATTCGTTTTATTCCGACCCTCTCACAAAATTTCCATTAATTTCCATAAAATTTGTTCCACTTAAGCACAAAAACAAGGGTTTTTTTTAATTGCAATATAAATTCAATTCGCAGTTGTAATAATTCCTAGAAAAATACGAAAAATATACGCTCCAGTAGGGAGTGCGCTTGTATGAATGCAAATCTATTGTCTGAAATATATCCTTTGTTCGAAGTCTCTCAATCAATTCAAATACATACTTGTGACTTTAAAGTGACACAAAAGCCAAAATGCTAAGTTTTTTCCGACACATGCGAAAAATTTCCAGTAGAATTACGTTTTTGAGTAATGCGTGTATTTAAAAAGCCATTTGTGGATCACCTTTTCTTTCAAAATAATTCCTCAACTGTTACCCTCCTAAATGAAGCAAATTAATCATTTCAGCAATAGAAAAAAATCCAACATTGCAGTATAATTACCTATCGGAAGTTCAATGTCGAAGAAAGGTTCGATTTAACAGCAATCGAAAGAAAATCGAGGACCCACAAATGCATCTTTAATGATAAATTTGATGTTTTAAGTAATTAGTAGACAAAGGCCGACAAATGTAATAAAAATTACAATCATTTCAACAAATAATTTTCTGTACAGTAGCAGCGTTGGAGGCGTTTTAGAAAACTAGCTGAATAAACCTTATAATTAAAAAAAAAAACCTTAAAAAAGAAATCTTTAAGAAAATCCCTTGCAATAGAAATTTTGTAAGAATATCCAAGTTACAACTAAATTATTTCATTATGCGTATGAAGAAGAAATTGTATTCGGCTGCAAACTAAATATTTTTCTTTAATTTTCGCTTTTACATAGATTTCAGCTTTGGCTTATCTCAGCTCTCAGCTATAATAACAATAAATTCAGAAGATTTACCAAGTTGACCTAATTTTATACAATTTTAATTACTGCATGAGCCCACTCTGGCATAGTAGAGTTGCCAAATTGAAGAAAAGTCCTATTTCATTTGTTTTTTTTTGAAAGGGAAAAAAAAGACTTTTGGCTTCATTTTGTTAGAAGGGCAACTCTATGAAGAAGTGTGAAAATGTTTGCAGGCTGGTCTACTGGCACACAAAAAACAGCCAGTTCATAATGCATAATGCGAATCGTGTATATAAAAATTGCTTAACTGTCCGAATAAAAATGTCATCGCTGAGATTTTAACGTCTACGAGTAGGGAATAAAATTCATAATAGCCTCTTAACGTACGCTTGGCCTATAAAGGCCATTTTCTTCACTCTTTATAGGCTTTATTTTTTCCATTTCTGAATGGAATGGTTTTGTACGTGTTCTTTACCAAATTGAGGCCAAAACATAAGAAGTGGCCTAGAAATGGTTCTTTAACGGAAACGTTGACCATGTCGATGTGTGTGTACCTGTGTTGGTCAATTTGTCGCATACAAATCGCACTAGAATGTCCCTTATCGAATGATGTCCTTTTATGTATTGAAGTTGACGTTTTACCTGCTGGTAGCAATGATGATATCGGTTCTGGTGCGATGACACCCGCTATGGCGTCATGCGGAGTTTGCGTGTTGGCTCAATATAACAAAATGAACCCGGAGGTATGAGGTATGAGTCAAGTCAGGAAAGAATAATGTCATTATCACCCACAACGAATAATCGGCACAGACGACGAACGGTGAAGGGAATTTCTCGCCTTTGATTTCACTTATTTGGAATTTCGTTCTATATATTTATGCAATAATAAATTGTGCGTGTCACAAACAAATGATAAACAATTCTTTAGTTCTACTTTCTGTTTGATGTGTTCCGTGTTCCGCCACTTTTGTAAAATATCCTTGACTTGGCTGGAAGAGGGGTGGACATTGAAGGTTTTTGTTTTTCGAACCTGATCAATTATCTGCCAATCCTCAACTCAGAGTGTGTGTGCGGTAAACTGGTGTAATCAGTGATCGTCGTTGTTTGTCGGTTCGCGCTTTGATCTTCTATGGATTGGCTTTTCTTCGCTTAAAAACACCGAAACCAGATTCTGGTCCTTTGTGTATATTTGGTAACAAAGTAGTTGGGTGTTCCATTGTTGACTACACAAACTGTTTGCTCTTTGTGACGATCAACAATTTAATTCTGTGAATTGTGCGAATCGGAAGTAAAGCGGGAAGGCCTATAAATCGGAAGTAAATAAATAAAAATCATTTTGGTAGATTTGAAAATTTTTATTTTCTGTGGTGCAAATTCGAATTGGCCCTATTTTATCTAATCTTTTATGCTTTTCATCTGTTACTCTCTTATGATCATGCCAAAGAATCAGGGACCTCAGCATAACATGATGGCATTATACGGGCATGAAACATTGCTCAGCATAGGCAGAAATAGTTTTGAACGTATACAAATTTAGCTTTAATTGCTAATAAAAACACAAAAGTTCAATAGGATAATTATTTTGTACTAGCTTATACCCGCAGCTTCGCTCGCAATAATTTTGTAATTTCATGTTAACGTAGAAATGTTGTATGTATTATTTAAGCAACTGAATTAAAAATAGATTTTGCAAGTCATCCCTCTGCCCATTCATCTCCCAGCACCAAATCCAAAATTTCACCGAAATCCCTTGAATAGGAGCCGAGTTACAGAGCTCTAAAAATTTTAGGGCGTGGCAGTGGGCGGATCTTAAATTTCAAAAGTCATCCCTCTGCCCATTCACCTCCCAGCACCAAATCCAAAATTTCAGCGAAATCCATTGAATAGGACCCGAGTTACAGAGCTTTAGAAATTTTAAGGCGTGGCAGTGGGCGGACTGCAAGTTTTCAGAATCAACATATTACCAATTCATTACCCAAAACCACATATAAAATTTCAGCGAAATCGGTTAAACACTGCATAAATTATAGCATTTTAGAATAATATTTGCCACGCCCACCTCGAACGCCCATACATACATACATACATACATACATACATACATACGTACATACATACATACAAACCTACAAACCTACAAACCTACTCACAAAGAATTTTATATAAGTAAGAGATAAGAGATTTAAAAATGGTATTGGAAGAGTCCTCCGATAATAATGCAACTCTGCGAACTGACCATTCTTCTTCTTTATTGCAATTTTACGCTGTTGGCAGTTGGTTTCTCAATTTCATTCATAGCAAAAACAAAGTTTCCATTCGTATAACTTCGGTCATTGACAAATTGATTTAATTTAATTTAAAATAATAAATAGCGTAAATATAAAGTGAAAAGTGCAAAAAAGTGTAGATGAAAGAGCAGTAAGTCGGAAACTGTGTAATTGAAGCTGCTTTGTATGAAAAAGCCTAGTTAAAATTGTATTTCGAGTTTTCCCGAGAATTTAAAGAAAATTATAAAATTTAGCATATCATAAACGAAGTGTTTGTGTAATTTGCGTAAGTGTGAAGTCATTTCTATTCATATTTTATTCGCTTTGGTTTTCATTATTGAAATTGGTTGAAGAAAGAAAATTCTTAAATTCTTGTCAATGAAAAAAAAAGTCCGTTATATTCGAGCGTTGTGAACATTTTGTTGTAATTTAAATTTTTGCATTCCTCTCTTCGCTCTGTCGTAGTGGTGTTGCCAGCTTGGAATGTTGGCCACCCAATTTCAAGTTGTACAAATGGTTGTATGAAAATTTAAATATTTTTATCGATTCTTGATCAAATTGTGGGACATGTTTGGGAATCGTTGAATGAGGTTGATTCCAATTCTAGTCGGAAAATCCATTTTGAAAACATATTAAATTTAACCCAGACGAACATTGACAAGAAAGTTTTGATAAGCTTCTGAATTCCTTGCTTTTACAATGAAAGCACTGTTGCTTTTATTTGTTGCAGTTTTTTAAGATAAATTACGGCCGCACTTGGAATGGGAATAAATTTGTCAACTTGCTGTTGTTGAGGTCGTGCTCAGTTCAAGACGCGGGACAGATTAAATTTAATTTAAACGAGATTTATTGTTGTCGCCGCGTAATTATTTTCTTGTTGGCGGGGCTAGACGAAAAGAAGGCTCCTCCTACACCTCCTCCTTGGCGGCTTAACCGCTTGTCGTTAGCTAACCTTTCCGTTGTATTCAAAGATGTTAAATAAATTACACGAAAGCGGCAGGAAATGACAATTTGCCTCGTTGACTTTTCATCTAATTTGTGGATTTTGTGTGCGACGCTGCCGTCTTAAAAGCGCGGTTTTTTTGTATTTTTCGAGTAGGCTTTAACTATTGTTCGTTCTGCCTTAATTAATCATAATTTTCATTTTCCGCTGTTTGCGGATTTGTCTATTTCTTAATTGCGCTGAAATCTTTCGTCATCATCTTTATTGCTGTACTATGACATGAATATAGTTTAGATTGTGAAAACTATCCATTAAGCAGTTAGTTTCAGTGATCCGAATGCTTTGTTTAAGTTGTACAGATGAGATTTGAGCATTTCAATAGTGGGTGTGGTGCAAGTTTGTTTTAAAACCTACCTACACATGCTCAGAGGAAAAAAGCGATGTAATGTTAAGAGCTTCAGTACATCTCCTCTAAGTGTGTCATGAATAACTCCAAATACTTGAATGCAATTTAAAGTTATTCTAAAATGCAGTAAAATTTTTACTTTTCGGTAGTTTTCAAAGGAAATTACATTTAAAAAAACTACTTCCTTTTCAAATCCATTTCACAGAGTTCCTACCTATGGTTACGATCACAGCGTGTATCGAATTGTTGTTTGTTGTCTATCAAGTTGTATTGATAGAGAAGTTCTCACCGAAGCGTGATTACTGCATTCCTAATACAAATACAAAAATTACACTGTTTTCGGACATGATTTTGCATTCAATGCAAACCTTAAAGATATTTTGTGAAATTTCTGCGAAAATTGTGTTGCTAACCTTTTCCTTGGCTTTTGCAGATTTATTTCCATTGTATTTTCGTGGATTTTTTCCAATGATTTTCCATTTCTTTTTGATACATTTAAGCGGATAATGTTTTTTTAGTATGGAGTCTAAAAGGAATTTCTGTTTGATGTTTTTTTTTACAATAATAAAATAACCTGTAACTACTGGACTGTATGTACCCCGATTTTCCAAAGTATTTGGACAATTTTCATTTTGTACCATCTCCAACCTGTATGTACGTACCATCTTTTCATCAACCGCCAGGCCACTACTTCGGACCATTTCTTTAAACTAGCCACTCTTCTTTTCAGTTGCATTTTTGTGCATGTTGTTGTGTTGTTATTGCTTGAGGTCAAGCGCATGTTTCCCCAACCGAACTAACTACAACACATTCCTATTTTTCCACATTTTATTATGCGCAAATAAAGCATAAATTTGAATTTGGCTCTACCCTAGCAGACCGAATGGGGCAAATGCTAACAATTAAAAATTGCTACACAATTTAATTGCCGACCTTAGGAATACGTAAATTCACTGCTGAAGCTACTACATTGGCTAACAAAAACGTAAGCATAAATTGCATGTGGTGGTCCGGTGGAAAAGCGAAAACACACAAAAAGGGTAACAATGTAGATGAGTTTTCTGTTGTTTTTTTTTTTGGTTTTCTTTGTACTTCGCTGTGGCTTCAATTTGACTTTTGAGTTATGACAGCACCGTGTACTCTGTTAGTATGCGCGTGGGAATTGTGTGTGTGTTGGAAAGGGAATTGAACGTTAAAATATTCCTGGCAGTAACTATGTGAGGTGGGAAGAATTGTACAATTGTATGGACATATGATGTAATTTCCTACAAATTCACAATAGAATCTCATTCAAATATCAAATTGTCTTTAAATCATTCCAGATGAGTGGCAAACGTTCGCGTAGCTTTAAATGTGCCGTCCATCATCGTGATCGCGAAGTCTGCTCGGAAAATGATTTCCACGTAGTGTTTGACGAGCCGCCCTTTTTCAAGAAAATGGTTCACATCATCGCCATGGAAGTGCTGCCGGAAGAGCGCGATCGCAAATACTATGCCGATCGATATTCATGCTGCCCGCCGCCACTTTTCATTGTTCTAATGACAATCATTGAGGTAAGCAAAGTATACATACGTACGTACATTACAAGTACACAAAGGCAATTGTAATAAAAATTGCATTGACCCACAACCCAAGTATGTGCAAGAGAGACTTGTGTCTGTCTGTCCGTCGGTCGGTGGCACTTTGATGTGCACCCAGTGGAAATTCCTGTGTGATTTTATTTGTCTTATTTTTGTATTTTATCGTTAATTCTTTCATTTTTGCTTTTTATTCCGTTGACTCTGTATGCAAAATCATAAACTTTGCTTTGTGTATTTTTCATTTTTAATAAATTGTGTTTGTATTTCATCGTACTTTTATGGCGCCCGCTATTAAAATAACCACATAAAAATAGGAAAAAAAGGGAATGCAATAATGATTGTTAATAGTTTTGTTTATTTGTTAAATTGTGGTTGGTTTGTCGAAACTGTGCTATGCTATCGGACCTGTCGCATGTTTTATATATTTTATATGGTTATTGTATATGGCATAAACGGCAATTGTGGTTGGGAATTTTAATTAAATTTTGTTGACTATTTCCTTCCACGGTTTTCCGTGTAGTGTATGTGTGTGAAGTGATATCAAAACTTTTGTTTGGTAACATTTATACAATTTCTACAATTTAAATAATACTTCTTACAGCGGATTTTTTAAGTGTAGTTTTGTTTAGTAAAAAATTCCCAATTTAACTTCCTATTTTGATTTGATTAAAAAAGTTTCTAATAAAATGTGAAAAGTTCTTGTGTTGCAATTTCTGTAAATTTATGTGCTCTCCTGTCAACATAGATTACCTCCTCCATTTGGTGGCACTCGTTTGACTTTTATCATCAGCATCATCAGGTTCATTTGCCATTTGCATAATTTCACTGCGAGGCAGTCATCGGGGGCAACATATTTACGTATTCAAATATGAATGCAAATTAAGAATTGTTTGTCTCTCGCAATCATCAGACGCGACAGTGTGTCTAGTCAGCTGGGCAAATATTTCATGAATTTCACTGAAAATCGATTTTTTTTTGTCATTTAGTGGTGGTTGAACCCAATTTCGGTGACGTAAAATCACAATGCATGTAGGTTCTTAGCTATTTTTCAACTACTCAGGAGATGAGGAGGAAATCCAGTAAAATTGTCATCATTTCGCACGAGCACTGCTATTGCTATTGATCTATCGACTCCAAATTTGTCCAATCCTGCTTCTGTTTGGACGTTATTGAAAGTGGAACACATCGTAGTGGAACCACGCCTACTACCCATACAAAATGGGCTCAACATTTCATTACTCTCGTTTACCTTAAAAGATACTGAATGACTTTTTATTTCGTTTGAAATGATGTCGGGAACGGAATGAAACTAAAACAAAATAGAACGAAACAATATTTAATTGGAACAAACTTAGCATATTTATTCCATTCCCATTCCGTTCCCAATTTTATTTCCAATAATAGTTCCGAAAATTTGCATTTCCACTTCATTCCCGATCCATTTCAAAGTTTCGTTCCAGTTTAATTTTTCGATCATTTTCACTTCATTCCCGATCCATTTAAAAATGTTGTTTCAAATCTATTTTGTTCCAGTCCATTCTAGTTCCAGTTCAATTCCTATTCCCATTTCGTTCCCGATATCATTTCCAATAAAATACAAGAAACGGCTTCTAAATCGGTTCAGGTCTTCACAAGATAAACGAAAATAAAGAAATTTGGAAGAGGTAGGCGTGGTTCCTAACCGATGTTGCCTAAACACGAAAATTTGTAGCCGATAGCTCAGTAACTGCGGCAGTTATCGTGCGAAATGACAGACAAACGGGCAGATTTATTTCGCTAGATCGACTAAGGAAGTGATGCTGATCAGGAATTTATATACTTTTCTATACCGACCAAGCTTTACTTTTAATTTCTTTTAATTTTATCATTAAATTTTATTTTAGCCATTAAAGGTGTTATGTAGATTGAACCGCCTCACGTTGTATGGACGAAAAAAAAGTGGTCCGAGCCACTTTTTTTTTCGAGGCGGTTTTATGTAGATATGCTTTCTTCTTGTAAAGTAAAAGTAGTTGAAGTAAATTTTTGTATTGAATGCCATTTGGTACCTTTTGATCCACAGCTTTAAGCATTTACGATTCCGCCATTTCATTATAGTTGTCCTTCTTTGCCTATCATACGCTCAATACTGGCTCGGCGAAACCCGCCGGTCCGGTGCCAATTGATTCCTTCTTCATATACCGTCCCGATAAGCGTCACGAAGTGTGGCGTTTCATATTCTATATGGTCCTACATGCCGGCTGGTTTCATCTTGGCTTCAATTTGTGCATTCAACTGCTGTTCGGTCTGCCGCTGGAGATGGTGCACGGTTCGGGACGCATTGCTTGCATATACTTTGCTGGCGTTTTGGCGGGCTCATTGGGTAATTATAGCAATGATGATAACGAAGACTCGTTTGATGTATGAGTTAAATGTTACTCATACGCCTACGCTGACGAAAGTACTAATTGTGTCAATTAGTGGCAGTTGTAGCTACTATGTAATTGCCTTTATGTTTACGTATTTTTTGTTTTCCTCTGTCTGGCTTCAGGCACTAGCATTTTTGATCCGGAAGTGTGTTTGGTTGGGGCAAGCGGTGGCGTTTATGCACTGCTGGCCGCCCACTTGGCCAACGTCATGATCAACTACCATGAGATGCGCTACGGCGTTTTGAGACTGGCCGCAATTCTGATTTTCAGTAAGTTTCATTGTCATAAGTGTATTTATTTAAATGTGTTTGACTTTTTCGCCCTCTACAGCCTCGTGTGATGTTGGTTTTGCCATTTATGCCCGCTATGCGGGCGATTATCCCCACAGTCCGTCCGTGTCGTATGTGGCGCATTTGACGGGCGCCCTGGCGGGCCTTACCATTGGCGTTTTGGTGCTGAAAAACTTCGAACAAAAGCTGCACGAACAGCTGCTCTGGTGGATTGCCCTGGGCATTTATGCGGCCTGCATTATTTTCGCCATCATCTTTAATCTGTTGAACAGCGCCGCCTTTCAAAGTTTCAAGGTGGAAACGGTCTACGCTACGGAAACGTTCTACAATGACTTTCAAGTGTGATGAAGGTTTCGTATACAAGCTTTCCGTTACGGGAAAAAGTGATTTTTTTTCTTTTCTTATCATTTCTTTTTGATACACAATTATCAAATATTTAAGTTATTTTCCTTTTGTTCTTGTATAGTTTCGTTTTGTTGTTAATTAATACCTAAAATGAATAAAATATTTTTTCATTTACAGAACTTTTCGTTTTCATATTTCAACTATTTTAAAAAGTCTTAACAATTCGTGCAATAATTTAAAAACAAATCGTATTCAATTCTAAATATAGTTTAGAATGTAAATAATAATATTATTTATTTTATAATTTATATTATAAAATTGTTTACCAAAAAAATAACGCAAAATTGCAAGTACAAAGAAATATTTTCGATATATTTTAACATAACTGCAAAATACGTAAAAAATAATTTAGGTTCAAATGCAAGTATAACACTGTTCGATGGTCAAAATAATTCTGAACTGAGGATAGTGTGTTTTGGTAAATCAAAGTTGCTGTTCCGTAGTCTGTTCTCTGAAGATTTAAAAAAAAGTTTTTAAATAAAAAGGAATTTCTTAAATAGTTTGGTAGGTAATGCAAACCATTTATTTTTATACCCCAGACACACTACAGTGTCAGGATTCATTAACTTTCACACAACGTAACTATATATATTCTTGATCAGCGTCACCTCCTGAGCCATATCTGCCCGTCCGTGAGTAAACACGAACTTTGGATTTATCATTTTTTGGCCTTCAGTCCTTCAGACTTGGTACTGCAAATGGGCGCAATCGGTCGACTGCCTACCTTCCATTCGTGTTTTGTAAAATATGTAACCTATTTCCGCTGAAATAGTTCCAAACTTGGTATATGGGGTTTTTTGGGGTTGCTGATTTCGAATTTGATGTGGAAATCACCAAATTTAAAATGGCAGATCCAAGTTGGTGTGGGTTTTGGATATGGTCCATCGTTCTAAAATCACCTATTCGTGGATTCGATTGGAAATTTTTAGATATGGCCCAATGTTTCACAACTTCCGATAAATGGGTCAAATTGGAGTCTTGAGGCATGGGTCAAATTGGAGTCTGGTTTCGATTGCAAATGTTTAGAAACGGACTTTGTAGTTCCAAAACCACCAATAAATGGGTCAAAATAGAGTTTTAAGTTTTGGTGGATTAGACTTGTATTTTTCAGAAACGGATTTTGGACATGGTCCGCGGTTCCAAACCCGCCTATAAATATGCCAAAATGAGGTCCTGAAACTAAATTCTTTTCATGTCCGGGGTCCTTTTAAATGGTCCATATCCATATATGTTTGTCACTATTTTTGTTTGGCACTTTCTGGGTTAGTTTGGTGCATTTCAAGAATATTAAAGGATAAAGTGGAACGTACGAAGGACTTGTGCAGTAACCCTGATTTACCATTTAGCTATCCTCATTTCAAAAGTTTTTATTTGTCGACCAGTGTAACCAGGGCAATTATTTTCTCGAACTGTGGAAAAAATCTTGTTTTTCCAGGTCAAAATGTCTAACAGTCCAAGGTCCATAGACTACCTAGTAACTATAAATTGAATAAATTGAATTTTTTAGCGAAAAACACTGAAAAAAAATCAAATAACAATAATAAATATTCTAAAATTAAATTAAGATATGAAATAATATAAAAAAAAATAAATAATTCCAACCAAAAACATCACTGCCAGTCAACAGTATAGCCATTTACACAATTACTTTATAAGAATCAATAAATGCACCTAAACAATATTTTACACCAACAAAAAAAATATTAATTTTAAAAAATGTAAATGAGATTTTGTAATGGAAAGAAATAAAAAAAACTTTTGAAAAATGTCCAAATGATTCTTATATATCCCGTCCAGTTCATGAAAACTTCAAATGGAATAACCGAACCGCATTCGAGCACTTCCTGCAACGTCTCCTAGTTTATATCAAGCACATACATGTTATATATATTTTTGTTTTACTAGGTAAGTACACATTTCTATATCCTCCATTCCCCACCATCGTTTTTATGACTTCCGTTTCCGCTTGACAGTGTAATCGTTGGTGGCGGCGCCGACGGCATCACCGTAAAAAGTGATTTGTCATTGCTTTGATTACAATTGCACTTTCAGTGGCCCCCATTCTCGCCCAGTCGCCTCCCTTTCTATTTCCTGTGCGCTTATATCCTGTCATTTATGAGCGCGGTTGGTGGGTGGTGGGGCCCCCTTTTTTCGCCCCCCTCCCTTTCTCGTTAGTCGAACTAGATTTTTTTCTGTTTACAAATCCCCCCACGGACAGATATTTATGTTCGTTTGAGCATATTTGCCGTAGCCATTCGTCAGTCAACAATACGGAAAAGTCCAAAACAATGAACGAAAAAGAAAAATCCAAAAAGAAAAAAAAACTAAAATCCATACTGACTATTCACGGCTTGCATATTCGCGTAAAAGCCAAACACGACACGAAACTGTTTTGTGGGAAAAGCTGAAAAATAGCTGCGCCATGAAAAGGATTCTTTGGCATTGATTAATGGTGCGTGTTGGTGTTTTGTGTGAGCATTTTCGGTTTGTTTTTTTTTGCACTTCGATATTTTGTTTGTTAGTTTTGCATACGCAAACAAGGTGGAAAAGGTGGAATTTGAATGCTTCTCAGTGAGCACTAAAAAATGTTCGAAATTTATCCTTTTGAGAACTTGTTCCAAGCTCTGTGCCTGGTCTCCACTCTACATCTTACATGTGCTTAACTTCAACATAGTATTTTCCACTATTGTCACTTTTCGCTACAATCAACGTAAATACCAAAAAATATTTCTGTTGCAGTTTTCATAATTTTCCTCTACGCTTTTTAGCTCTCTCTCCTTCGTCTACGATTGATGAGATTCTGCAATTGAGTGTCATGTCGCTTATGTGTCCGGATTGGCGAATTGGCGTAGAAGAAAATTGCAAAAAATTATTGCATCAGGGTGCATTTGTTTTGTTTGTTTGGCTGGGTTTTGCAGGAAATTATGATTGATGATGAAGTGTGGCTGGAGAAATAATGATAGATTTTTCTTTAAACATAAAAAAACGTTATAACGAAATTGAGTGGGAAAATAAAATGGGGGGAAAAGATGTGTGAAAAGACGTTTGCCTTCGTAAGTGATGGTAAGGATAAAGACTTTTTCTAGAGTATAAAATTTACACAGTGCTCGTCCAGTATAATGAATCAGGAGCATCCTGTCCTTTGAATGAACTTATATGAAGATAGCAGTGGAGTATTGGCGTATCTGCAGGAGAAATTAAGGAAAGGTCTCGTCGATACATATCCACATTTTAACAGATATATTAAGTTGACGAAAGAGAAACCAATGGACACAAATCAGACAGAATTCCAGTAAAAACTTTCTTAGTTAAGGTAATAACGCATGAGTGTTTTTTTAAAGCACTTTAAGCTTTAATCATTGAAATTATTAGAATTTTTATTTTATTCTCAGAAACCATTTAATTAACACATTTTCTTCTCCTTAACTGCGCTCAGAATACGTTTTCGTTACATGATTAAAATTACACATTTTTCGTTGCTCAATTGCGCTTTAATTACATGATGTGTTAAATTCATACACTTCTTGCTTATAAATACAAGGTTTTACACACATTAGTTGCTCGCTCGTGTCATATGCAAATAAATATGCCAGCGTGTTGGCAATTATCGACGTATATGACAAACAGTGACGTCCCCTCATGTTCATTTTTTTTACACCAGTTCGTTAAATTTATAATGAAATACCAACTTGTTTTTACTTGACTGACAATAAGCACCATTGATTATGACATAATGAAAACCATTAAGAGTTTAGCTGCAAGGTAGGCAAATCTTTGATAATTTTTCCAACTTAGTTAACTATTTATTATTTTATTATTTTGTTCTCATTTTACATGATGATGATTAACTTTTCGAAAGTTTTCTTCACTCAACTATTCACAAATGGAAAAAATTTGATGGCAAAGTTAAAAGATTAGGTGGAAAGGCCTTCCGGATAAATATGACTGTGATTAGTTTGCACTATTTAAATCCACTCGCACTAATTAACAAAAATTAATTTATTTTTTTGCATTTTGTATTAGTTTTTTTTGGAAAATATTTTCTATTAATTATGACATGACGAATAATTGCTGTCAAAATTCAGGCCATTCAAGAAACTTACAATTGGTTAGAGAAGTTTTTTGTCCTCATAGCACAGCACATACTATGCATGTAAAGCAAATAAATACCACGTACTCGATGTTCGAATTTTTGTTCATTTATTGGAAATATATGGAATCATGTGGAGTACACATGAAAGTGTTTGATTGCATACAGGTAAAGTTTGCCATACTCTTTTGAAAATATTTGGTGCATGAACTGTGCCAGTTGAATGGAAATATACTTGTTTCGTATTGCTTAAAATATTCATGACAATAATAAAGTTATTAAAACTATTCGAGCTTAATTTGAGTTGACAGCAGGACATAAAAGCATGGAGAGAAGTGAACATCTTTTTTTGAAATTTAAACGAAACTAAATTGAAAACTAGATACAAAAAAAAATGTTTTTCATAAAACCACATTGAAAATTGAATTTTTTTTCTGGTCATTGAGAGTACATAGAATTTAGCTCATTTCGAAATGAAATTTGATTTTCCATACGATCAATTGTTTTACGATGAATGAATTTGTTATTTACGACCATTTTACCGGCTTACCACCATTACCCTGCCACTCCTTTTGCCAACCAATTCCCTGAAAAAAGCTCTTTTGTTGTACGGTTTTGAATCTGATTTCGAATAAACATACACACTCGTAGCTGCAACAGAGAATTGTGCACTGAAAGGTAAAAAACAAAATACGTACAGACGTTTTGCCAATGAAAAAATGAAGCTAAAAATTGTATGGAGTATAAATTACATTCCAAAATGGCAACAAAAAAGTATACTGCCCGAAAATGAATTCATGTGGACTGAACATGAATGCGATAATTCGCTCGTCCTTTTCGGTTCGTATTCAAATGTAAAAAAGCGAATAGTTAAAAAAAAAAAAAATCAAATGCATTTCCAACTAATAAAAAAGTGCAGCGTATCCCAGTTAACATTTTAGATCGCTGAAGATGATTTTAAGATTCGTTTATACGGTTTTTCTAATCGCGGACGAGCTTGCTTTCTAAGCATATTCACAGCGTTCAATAGCCGCGATTGTATCATTTTTAGGAGTAACAACGAATAATCGCCTTAAAATCTAGTTCGCGCAATAATCACCTAAATGCCAGGTGGGTTGTTTGGCTATAACAATGTGGTTGCCCTGGCAGAGAATAACACACAGCCCACCCCTTAACAAAAAAGCTTGTTTGGCAACAGTTTTCGTAGCATTTTCCCATAACAGTTAGTTTTGACTTTGGCCCTCGGTGAAATCCTCTCATCACATTTGTGGCAGTAAAAAGGTTGAACATGCTCGTTGGCAATATTCAGTTGGTTATAATTTTCATATTTATGGGCAATGATTAGGGCTCTTGAAATTATTCGAATAATAAGAAAAACCGGTTTACCGAACGTCCGATAAGTAACCGTTTGTAGGAAAACTATTCGGTCGCTCAGCCTCGACTATTCGAATAACCGTTCAATTTCGGTTAACCGAATTAGAGTCAAATCAAAAGTAAAAGTTTCCATTGCCAAAACGAAAATTGCAAACGAAATTTAATTTTCTAAGCATCGCACATGGCATATGACTAACTTGTTGCTTGCCACCAGACGGGCGACCACTGGGACAGTTCCCAGTTCAATGACCCGCTGTCCGCTTCATTCTTCTCAATTGCGAGGTAGGATGTAGTTGGATGGTTTCTTAAATTTCTATGTTGATATTTTTAGAACTCAACTGTTTGTTACCTTTCTATTTGTACTTCTGGTTAAGTTTTACTAAGACTCAGTGACAACATATGTATGCTATGCATCGATAAAAGACTTGGAGTTTGGACATTTTCATTTTTCACTTGCTGACCCGGAAAACTAATATAATTAAAGTCGCTTAAGCGATAAATAAAGTTGCAGTGGCAGTGGCAAAGGTGATAATTCAATTTGTGCATTTGCATTAATATTCATTACGCTCTCGTTGCGTCGAGGCGTTATCGAGCAAAATGGCAAATGTCTGTTGGCCCAAAAAGTTTTTGGTAATAAATTCGACTTTCGACTTAGAATAAACAACAAGAAAAGGAAGAGCTGGTGGAGGAAAAGGAAAAGGAGAAGAAGAAGAAGCAGAAGCACTTCGATGTCATTTAGGAATGAAATACACTTTGAAAACAAAAACTTTTCACTTCTCTATCGACACATTCATTATTTTCGATATTTTCGAAGTGTTCTTTTTGTTACAGGTGATTTACACTATGCAACATAATGCAAGCCCGTTGTGTGTGCAATAAATATCAATATGCAAACAAAAAGGCACATTCACGACGTGTGTGTACTGAGCAGATAATTGCATTTTAGTAAAGCATAACTTATGATTTCTGAACATGCGCTTGAGAGACATTAATGGACAATAATTTCTACAGAAAGGAAATCACAAAACAAATGCAAATGCAAATGCAAAATCCCAAAGTGCATGTATCGCACAAGAATGCGATGATAATCTCGCACACACACACACACACACATATGTGTACACAATGAATGCAAATCTGTGACATGTTCCGCACAATTCCAATTCGAAGCAGCAATCTTCAACTTCAACTGCTACGTCAACTGCAACTCCATATACCGATTCCAATGAAAAAATTGAACAATTCAAAACGCATTCGACCCACGCGCAACATGGCACCATGCTTGGACCTGGCTCAACCTGTGTGTGTGTGTGTTTGTGTGTGTGATGCGTGTTGTTCGGTTTTTTGTTGTTATTGTTGTGGTTGTCTTCTCTCTGTTGTTGTTACCTTGGTATGCAAAAGTATCTCACAGATTTCATCACTTGGCAAATGTTCGCCAAGTAACTATTTATCTGTCTCCCATGTCGTCTTCTTTCACTAGGCTCTAGCCTGTCCACCGTCTCACAGTCTGTTTGGCTGTCGTCGTCGTTGGGTTATTTCGTTGGATGATGTCCGTGATGACAAATGTTGTTGCTATCATCGCACAGTCGTCGTCTTTGTCGTCGTCGTTCATTGAAATGTTTTCCGTTTATTTGATGTGCGCTTAATTGCAGAAACTGTCCGCAGTCAATTTCATCTTCAGCATTGAATGGCCATTCCATTCAGGCGCTCCGCTCCACAATGACTCAATCGATCTGAGTGTGTGTTAATAGATTTACATACATACCCATGGTCATTTAGAGCATTTCGTTTCAATTTATTATCATTACAAAATGTGTAAACACACTCTTAACAGCACTGAAAGGCCATGCAGGTTGGTTACTCAAAGACAGGCTAGATAATAAATTTAAATTTCTTCTTAAATGGTTTCCACCTGAGCATACAATCATCCCCATTGTCCGTAACCAACTTGCGTTGCTCCCTACAGCCAAACCCCCTGCCTGCCTTTGCTCGGCCCGTAAATCTTTTCTCATTTTATTTCGCAAACTGTTCCCATTTAACACTTTCTGGAATATAACGTTCTGCTTTTCAACGTCCTTATGGTGTAATTAATTTTTGTGTGGCAATGTAAAAACTGCTCTATGCAGCGCAGCGACAGGCACACTGACCGATTCGGCAAGAGTACACGGCCGCCTTTTTGTGCAGCGATTTCTTTCCACTTGGTGAAATGTTGCAAAAGGAATGGCCACAGTGTTTCCGCTTCAGTGTCCTTCTAGTCCAGTTGTCTAGTTTTGTTTCCTTGTTTCCAGAGGTAGGGTTGCCAGCTATTTAACAAATACAAATATGACTTTGATGAACGTAGCTCAGTGAGTAGAACATCTGACTTACAACTGCGAGATGCTGAGCTCAACACAAGGTTGGGGTGAAGAATCGTACGGCACCACCTCTCGTTAAGCAATGGCAAACTTGCGAGAGTATCATTTGCCATGAAGATACTTCACTTGCCGCTCGGAAACGGGCCTCGTGTAATTCACAGAGACTCGAAACTAAATCTTCAAAGTCCTTTTAATTGGCTTCAAGATGGTATTTGTATGTACCATAAAGGGTACTATTTTTGAGGCCAACGTGAACAGGACCAAAAGGTGCTATGGTATAAGCAGTTTGTAATTCGGCCATTCGACAAATTCGTATATCCCAATGAAGGCATCGCTCCAATAAGGTGCTAAGTCCAATAATTTTTTTAATTTTTTTTTTTTTGACGAACAATAACTATTGGACAAACAACAGCACTGATCAGATGGCTTCAATTGTATCTTATGCAATAAAATATTTTGTTTTTTAAATGTGCAACGTTTTGAAGTTATTTTATTATTTTATTCGCAATCCTTCGCATTCCACTGAACCGATAAACTTCAGTTAGCTTTTGATATTTTTAAAACCGAAAGCTGGCAACACTTCATTCTGAAAGTGGCTTTTGAACAGGAATTTTTTTTTCGAATACAAATTTTTCCGTACTTTCTAGTACAGTTTTTTATGTTGTTTTTGTTCCACTGCAATACTTGGCAGCAACGCGCAGTGATTTTATTTTTTCTGCCCTGAAAAACTAATTATGAGAGGATAAAAATAGTAGAGTAAAAAAAATGTACACAAAGGAGAAGACACTGCAATGCACACTAAAAAACTAAATCTCAACTCTATTAGAGAAGAGATTATCTAAAATGATTGCGGCTTTAATTTTTTATTCGCCCATCCCGCCTTGTTCGCTTGTGTGTGGCACACAAATGTGGGTTAAATTAAATTCAGGTAGTTATATTAAAAAGCACAAAATGCCTAGTAACAAAAAGTTTATTACCACTTAACATGAATGAACGAAAAGAGTACACAAGAGGACCAAAGTGTCCTCTTACCAACACATCAGTTCATGCAACCAACCATTATTCTGCAGTGTGTTGGGTCGCTCAAACACTTTTGATTAGGTACTTGCTATTTGCCATATGAAAATTTGAAAATAATTAACTTTTTTAACAGCACTAAAATGTACTCAATCCATGCATGCAGTGTGAGTTGGAAAATAAGCTTTATCATGTTAGAGGTTGAAGCAATTGATATTTTGCCAGGGGTTATGAGTTTACGCACTCACACATGCTATGGGTGTGCAACTAGAACAGCTGGTAGAGTGTAAAACTGCTCATAGTAGGAAGGCTTTGAAGAATCCTTTAGGTCGGATGCCAGCGTGAAGTGCTTCATATTTGATTTGCAATGAAAAAATCCCTTCATATAGAAAGTTTATATCTGCATTGGGTTAGTTAGTTTGATTTTGGGTTTTATGTACATGTTGAAGAACTTTTCAACGGTGGCTACGTTTTTGAATAAATTTTAGTTGCTAGAGCAGAGAATATATTTTTTTTCATTAAAAAGTTGTCCATTAAACGTAATCCGTTCGGATTAAAATTTTTTTGAAACGTTTTTAGGGCAGTGAGCTGTCCACTGACCGAATGCCATAATTTTATTTGCTTTTATAACATTTGTTATTCAATGAAGTACTTAATTCCATCAAAGCACGATGACCCTGACCAACACTGCCCGAATCAATTGGGATGACAAATGTCCACACTTCCTCACAAGTGTTTGCAAAATACACACAAAAAAAAATACGAGAAACGAGAAACTTTAATGACACTTTTGTTTGCTCCGAATTAGTGCCATTATCAAGGAGTTTGTCCGGGTCAAGCTGGAGAATGAAACGTGATGGCCCCAGGAGCGGCAACTAATGTGTCATGCCTCGAGCGCGGAGAAAGTTTGAGTGTGTCGGCTCCCTACTCTCCACACATCGCCGCTCCACATCACGAAAGCGACCAGCCTGGGGTGTACCAGCAAGGACATTTTATGATCCTTTTAGGTTAATTGCTTTGACAGACGACATTGTTGCATAAGGCTAGTGTTATTTTGAGCGCTTGCTTGTTTGTGCTTGTGTGCCAGCGAGTGTTTATGACATGAGGTCATTGGTGCCTAATTTGTTGCTGTCATTGTTGTTTTCGTTGCTGGTGTTTTGTTGCTCTGGGCTTATATCGCTACTAATTTAACCATCACCAACATCGTTTACACTGGCATTAATTTGCAATGAATATGGAAACTAAACTATGAATTCACTCAAACACACACACACACACACACACACACACACACCTGACCTAATGTCAAGGTGAAACTTTGAAACTTAGACTCCGGTATCACTCCTCCGCTATCAAGGATGTGTACGATGAGCAATCACACTCAAGTGCGTGTTTGGAAGTAATTTAATTTGGAAACTTTGCCAAAAAATAATGTTAAATTTTGCATGCTTGACTTTTTCGCCAGACGATGGTGGGCGAAGAGGAGTGTGCGACTTGATGAACGAAACGTGGGCCACCTGAAAACGTATTCGCCTAGAATGTGCTAAATTTGCACACAAAGGTTACCTAAGTTGACGACTTTGAAAGCAATACAAAAAAGTTTCCACGCGTTGTGTAAGGTTAATTTGAATATGACTACAAGGAATGCTTTGAATCATAAGAACAATATTAACAATCTAAAAGTTTCTATTACGATTATGTAAATAAATATGGGGGCGCTGAAAGGAAATTACATTTCAACATGATACACCAAGTCCTTGAAGGAAATACAAAAATGACAGCACCATCATTTAACGCCAAGCGAATTCCAAATTAATGAAATTTATAATCTCAACCGAAACGATTCCACTTTCCATGTGCCCATCCATAACTAGCTGAAAAGTCAATTTGTTAATTGCTTCTTTTTTCCAAGTTGTTGTTGCAATCCGGTTTATCCTTTAACAATTTTACTTCTGATCCTGGCCCAATCTACTCCCGTCCGCATTCTCGAGTAATTATCGCTCTAAGTGACTGCTTGGGTAGCCGCCAGCCGCCTGGCGTCCTGTTTTCAACACCAGTGCAGCCTTCTCTCGCCCACGTTGTGTGTTAATTAGTTTGAGAATACACAAAAATCACGAAGGTTGCCACAACAACAACAACAACAACAACAACAACAACAGCTACAATTCCAAAAAAAAAAAAAGGATAACAAAGGAATTTGTCTCAATGACTTTTGTCTTTGGTGGCAACATCGAAATTCCAATTGCCTGTGCGGTGGCAATTGCCTTTCGGGTACGTTCGCTACATAAAGTAGCCAACCTCCTGCAGGGATTTTTAATTCACTTGTTTCTTTTTATTTCATTTGGTTTTTTTTTTGTTATTTTTTTTGGTCATTTGATGGATAATTGGAATGGAATGCTATGCCATGTCGTGCCTTGTGACATTACGTTATCACACTGCCTTAAATAAAGGTCAAGAGTTCCATTAGCTGATATCTTTATCGATACGTACTGGTTTTTTGTTGTTGTATTTTTTACAGAATTTGAATTTTTATTACTTGTAGAAGTTTGTTACTTACTACACAAGCGGTAATGATTTAGCTAAGCCAATGTACATTCAATTTCTCAGAACTTTAAAGGGATTTTGAAATTTTTCTACAAATGTTTATCCTACAATCAGTATTTTTCTGTCCGGCTTAAATCGAAATTGCTAAAATTAATTTAAAGGAAATTTTTTTAAAAATGGGTATTGCTTTTTTATTTTTATTCCCTCCTTTTTAAATTTTATTTTTCCAGCTTATTTTTCCCCCTCCCAAGCGCGAACATAAATACCAAATTCGGTCCTCATAGTTTGAATATGAAAGTTATACCATTCTGGACTTAAAAAAGGTTCCAAACCTTTACCCCCCACACACCCCCTCTCTAAGAGTATGAGAGTTACCAACCCACCTACTAAACGTCATCATTGAAACTTGAATGAATAGGAAGTTATTCCTTGTAGGTTTTTACTTTTCACAGAAGGACAGACAGATCTGGATATCAGTGCTCTTCTCCATTTCTTGACCTTCTTTGGACACTTTTTTCACTCTGATTTCAGATCCTAAATGAAGACGTCGAAATTCTGCGAATCTGAAGCTGCAACCAAACTGTCATTTACATAAAGGACCAGTATTAATTTCTTACCGCCTCTCTCTCTCTCTCGAACGGACAAACATATCAGCTGCACTGAATGAATTGCTCCCATTCTTGCTACAGTGCTAAACGTTTGACTGTACACTCAAAGAATTTTTTCGTTCGTAAGAAACGAAAAATTAGACAAACACACTTCGTTTTCAGCTCAGCCAGGATTTGAACGAGGGACGTAAGGTTTATAAGTTACGCACATACACGCTATGCCACTGAGCTACTTTCGTTCTGGTCGATAAAAACAAAGCTTATATCGAATTTGTTTAAGCGTTTATTAGAAATTAGTTTTTAATTTGCAGCAATTTAAAAACGTTTCCAATAAAAGTTAAAGGTAATACTTTTATTGGCAACGTTTTTGAATTGTTGCAAATTTATTTTAATTTGGAGCAAATGTTTTTTGTTTGTTTTTTCGTTTAAGTTTGTTTTCAAAAGTAGTATATTTGAAGCAAACGTTCTCCAAACATAATAATTCTTTGAGTGTAGTCTATTCGTTTGCGCTGCTTGAATCCCTTGATGACCAGCCTTGCCCTGAACTGTTGATACCGGTGTAAAAATCCAAGTTCGATTCCCTTCAAGCGAAGATATTTCTAAGCCTCCTCTTGGCAGGAGAAACCTTTTCGGATGTTCCCCGAACCCGATGTGCCAGGGCTTAAACCATAGACCATATTATTATTTTTTTTTAATGCAATATTTGATTGATGAAAATATCATTGAGTAAAAACATTGCACGCAGCACTCACTGACGAGTCGATGACTTTTCTACTGGGATATTTACTAATCGTTTCCATACAACACAATGTAATAGGCTTTTTTGGTATGAGGATATTATTTGCGTAGAATTTCAACTAAGTTATGCCTTTAATTAAAATCACTTCAGAATTTTATCAAATCCCTTGAAATTCATATTCGGTACATGTAATTCGAAACTTGTGAAATAATTAACCAAAATTGCAATTAACTGAAGCATGTGGGAGGCAAACAAACGAATGGCTGTGCAATGGTATCGGTGCACTCTGCATAACGGATTATGGGCAGTAAATTGCATTGTTGTTTTGCCTGGCTCACATCGATTAGTAGTTGTGGTAATATGCCAAAATTGCATTAATTTCCGAATGGGGCTGGGCTGTTGGAAATGGAATCGCATCCATTACAATTCCGAAAGGACATTGGCCCCAAGAACTTCACTCACGGGCGCAATTAATGGAAATGTGGCAAATGCACAAAAGCCACCTTTTCGAACGCTTATTGAAATGTTTGGCCACACATGCCATTTGTGGTGTGGTGGTGGTGGTGGTGGTGGTGGCGGTGATTGGGGGAATGCTATCAGGTCGCTTACACCAATGTTGAAGCATAAATTTCGGCAATTGCTGCTGATGCTGCTGCATTCATTGGTCTGGCTCCATTGAGGATTGCCGCATGCGTTTATATTAATTTCTAAATAAATCCTTATTATTCAGTCTCGGCGTTTCTGCGAATGGCAGCTGCAATCGATTCGTTTCGGGATGCTTTCGAGGCCTGCGCGCTCGCTCACCTTACCGTCAGACGCCACCTGCCAAAGTCATGTTGCATATTTTGGGTTGGCATGTATTTTTCGTACATTGATTTTAAAATTTCACATTTGTGTTGTGTTTCTCTGTTCACCAACTCCGATCGTCCGTTTCATTGGTATGCACTGACCATCCTGCCCCGCTGCACCTTGTCTGACGCAGACATTCTGCAGCCAAAGAAATACTTCTGTTTTGGACTGTTTGTTGTTCGGTTGGACTTGCTGCTGCATTTGTATCGCGTGCGTTGGTGACAATCTGGCGTATCTGGTCTCTGATTGATTCGTCCTTACTGGCATTCTGCTCTTGTTTATTTTGTTTTTTTTTTTTTGCTCGCATGCGAATAAGTGAATAATTCATATGAAATGTGAACGACACTTTCTTAATTTTAAACTCTGATGCAAGTTCATCTGCAGGGCTAAATACTGTGTGTGTAAATATATATGTGGGATGGATTCTACACTATAGTTGTCATTTAGAAATGAAAGGTGGTGCAGTTCAAGAATAACATTTACTTTGGGCTCAGCAGTAGGCAACTAAGAAACAGATCGAACCTTCTCTTGACGCATCTATCTCGTAAGACCTTCATCCACAACGTAACATTACGAACTGTTTCCTGTTTCCTTACTAAAATGTTTTGTGCTACAGCTCTCCATGTGCTAGAACTCAGCTTAGATGATAAGCAGAAGAACCCTAGGGAAAAATCATCTATGTTTGGTTAGAGACTACAACCTCTTCCAGTTAATTCTTAACGGTCATCGAAATGTTCCTATGTACCTGGTCTAAGACCTTCGATCTCGTATCTCGATATAGAACTAAAACGATAGCTGTCGTCTATGAAAACCAAATATCGACTTACGTAATCGCATCCCCTTTCAACAGCGTTTAAACGATGTATGTATGTAGATGAGGGAAAAACGAGGAGGAGTCTACCGTTATCGTTCGACATCGACTTACGCACTCGATATCGAATGAAAACACTTATCATGCTAGGTACACTATCGAAACACGTTCGACGTTAGTTATGTATCGATTGCCAATTGTTCAATCAATTTAAAGTGAATATCCTGGACTCCTGTGATATATTTCAATCCAACACAAGCTTTCATCGACACAAAGACCCATTTGCTATGTGACAATGGAAGTAAAAAGGCAACGAACGAATAAAACGCTCAAGTGCACGTCGGAGCACTTGGGCAGATGTGAAATGAAACTCAAAAATTTTAATTGTTGTAACATTCAATTTATTTTCTATTTAATTTGCTGCATTGCGCATTTGGAAAATGCTTTCATTTTGTGTCTATTTGTTTTTTCTCTTCTTCTTCTTCTTCTTTTTATTTTTATTTTTCTTTCAATTTGGAGTTTGTTTTTGTTTTGTTTTTTCGTTTGCTTAAAATACAAGATGGATTACAATTTTTGGCTTTAATTCGCATACGGATTTCAGTTGTTTGTTGTTAATTTGATTTATTTTTCTTGTTTCTACTTACAAAGTGGTAATGTGTGTAATTTATATTGTAAATTGGAGTAGTTAATTGCATTTTAGACGAATAATTGAAGATAGTACATGCACATGGGGGGGGGGATACACATATGTGATTAATGCAGATTTATTTGCATCTGTGTGTGGGTGTGTGTGTATTTGTTTTTTGTTCGTTCTTTGGTTTCTTTTGGGTTGATTTTTTATTTTTTTTTTCCTTTGCAAATATTTTGGTTTTTTTCAGTTTAGTGAATGGAAAAATAACTTCTTGCGAATAAATTAAAATGAAAACAATTTTCAATAATAATAATAAGATTAAATAACATTTATAATTAGTAATACTCATGCGTAAGGATTAATTTGCAAACGGGGGGGTTCTTCTTCATATTCTTCTTCGTCTTTTTCCTACAAGTTGGATTGATTATTGTAACAATTGGTTTTTTGTTTTTATTCTTTTTATTTTTGTTTTAATGTTTAATTTTAATTTTGTTTTATTTTTGACTAGTGCGCGCAACCTTATCGGAATAGTTTCGAAATGTATTGCCTTGGGGCGGGGGAGGGGGGTGTATGGTGTGAACAGGAGGCGGTAATATATTTTCACAAGTGTGAAGAGTTTAATGGGCGCTGAGGGGACTGGAGTGTTTACCTTCTAACGTGACTCAACAATTTTACAAAAACTTTTTCTTCCATTCAATAATTTACTTAACATATTATGTACTCCCTCCGCCCCCCGCACCCCTCAACTATATTTACAAAATGTTGAAATTATTCGCCCTTGTACACATACATACATACATACATACATACAATATAAATAAATAAATAAATAATAAACAAACAAAACGTATACATAATTGATGCGGCGAATTGAATTAGACTTCAATTAGGAAAAATTACTAGTTGTTTTTATAAATTAATAATTAATTAGAAATAATTAAATGAAATTGATTAACATAAAATATAATAAATAATTGTTAGTTTTTTTTTCATTTTCATTTTCATTTGTTTGTTTTTGAAATAAATTCAGTCTTTGGTGTTATCACAACATTTGTTTACACGTTTTGGGGATTTTATTTGCTTTGTGATGCAAAGTAAATTAATTTAAATAAATAAATAAATTTGTGAACTACATTTGTTATTATTTTTCCGTTTCAGTTTCGGTTCAATTCGAATTTGGAACGAGTTCAATTTACTCGAGGCAGTTGTAGTTTAGTTCATAGTAAATTCGTTTTCTAAGTTTTCAACTTAATTTTTTCCAACGATTTGAGTTTGTTTTATTTTTTTTGAAATTCTTTTTTCATTTCGAATTGAAAATCTACGAAACGCCCAAATCGTGCATCAAATGCTGTGTAATAACTTCGCCCTGCTCCTCCATCAGTTGCGCCGTCACCGTATTGATCAGATTGAAGACGATGGCGAAGACGGTGAAGGCGCTGTAAATGCCCAGCGCCAGCCACCAAATGAGATTCTCATAAGAGCGATGCTCGAAATTCTTTAGCACCAGCAGGCCGATTGTGAGGCCCGCCAAAGCGCCAGTCAGGTGAGCGATATAGGAGACGGGCGGTGCCTTGCTGAGATCCATGACGACCAGATACTGTGAATAAAGTGCATAGCCCACATCGCAAGACACTAAACACAAAAAGAAGAAACAGAACGAAAGTGTGAAAATTAGTAAAAGTTTATTTCACATAAAAAAAAAAAACCAAATTAAATGAAACAAAAAATCAAATTAAAAGTGGGAAATTTCCATTTAAACTTTGGCCTTGAAACTTACCAAATATCGCCACGGAAAATAGCTGCGCCACTGCATACTGCATTTGCCCGTAATTCAATGTGATGTTGGCCAAATGGGCTGCCAGTATGGCATAGACGCCACCACTGGCGCCCACCAAATACACCTCGGAGTCCACCACGCTCGTACCCAGCGAGCCGGCAAAAACCCCAGCAAAATAGATGACTGCCACGCGCGTCGAGCCGTGCATCACCTCCAGCGGTATGCCGTAGAAGAGCTGAATGACCACATTGAAGCCCAAATGGAACCAATTGGCATGCAGGAACATATAGGACACGAAACGCCACACCTCCAGGCGACGATCGGGACGATAGATGAACACCGAATCGGTGGGTATGGGTAGGGCAGCTTGATCGCTCACTTGCGATTGCACGGTGAGGAAGTCATACAGGAAGATGGCGATCTGGAGGAAAGAGAGAGAGGAGAGGAAGAGAAAATTAATAAATGTTTCCAAAAAGTACTTATCTAATAAATTCAATACATAGTTCTGGTAAAACTTTTGTCAATGGGAAATTTTGTAAATAAATTCCTTGTTTTTGTGAAGGAAACTTTCAACTAACAAAAGGAGTACGAACGGAAGGAGCATTTTTCCAATTATCAGCGAACATAACTGCAAGCGTAAAGCCAAAGTTTCTCACAAAGGCGTACAAGAATAACAACAATAGCAATAACCAATAAAATACAAAGTTCTTACTTTACGCCATCATACTGCGTGTGTACTGTGAGTACGCCCAAGCTTGTGTAACAATAATTTTCATTACAATAATTGCAAAAGTACAATTTTACTTTATATTCCCAACAAGCAAACAAATGAAGAAATACCGTAGGGAAGGAAAGGGTGAAGAAGAAGAAGAAAAAAACTAAGAACTAATGCCACCAATACACGCTAACAAACGCACTCTCCACACTATCGTTGGCAAATAGAGCAAGTGTAGCCATTTGTTTTTATTATCATAGTAGTAGCTGCTGTTATTGCTGTTGTTGTTGTTGTATTTTTTGGGGAGTACGCTGCCATACAATTGCCACACAACATTGTCAACAGTGCTTGAAACAATAAAGAATGAAATTCAACAAAAGAGTGAGTGGAGGAGGTGCCTCCTCCTTGCCACCACACCACACCACACAACACTTTAACAAAAAAACCCCTCAACGGAGTTAGTTTTCCAAGGTTTTTCATAGTCGTTTCATTGTTGTTGTTTTCTGTATATTTTTTGGTTCGAGTTGAAAACTTTGCTTTGTTTTGGCACATTTTCAAGTATATCTTTGGCTGCTTTTGTGCTACTTCTTTTGCTTGCAAAACTCGGAACTGGTTGGAAAAAACAACGAGGAGTTGTGAGTTGCGCTCAGTAAAACGGCTCAGCACCCAATCGATTTTGGGGCGCCAAGTGACTGTGCGCCATTTTTTTTGTGGCGGCCATATTGATTTGTAGCTTGAGTGCGTGCCAGTGTGTGTGTGAGTGTGTGTGTGTGCGTTTGTTCATTGGATCGTTCGTGTTTGTGTGTGTTGTCTAGTGGAAAAATAAACCTAATTTTTTGCTGTTGAGAATTTGTTGAGTTAAATGTTCTTATTTGTGGTTTTTGTAAAGCAATAAATTTGTAAATTTTCCTTTTTCTCTTTCGTTTGATATTTTATTACAAAAGAGCAATTGTGTAAAAAAACACAACGAAACGAAAAAGTGGCCAAAGAAACAATTGAAAATTTTTGTATTTATGAATTGTGGGAAAATGTAAACAATTAACTACAAAAGAATTAAAAAAAATAGAAACTTTCAAGTTTGCCTCTGCAATAGTTTGTATGAAGAAAAAAGAATTTCATGTGCTCACTTAAGAGCACCAATCTTTCCTCAACTCACCTCAATGATGGAAATCACCAGGATGAAGGTGGGCCAACTCTTCGCATGGTCTGCCTTGAAATACACGCCCTCCGCCTCCTGCTGATGTTGCTTGGCCGTGGCTATTCTCTCCATATAAATGTGCTCGCCATGTCGTCCGCAGCAAGTGCTGCTGGCCGTGCTGCTGTCGGTGTCATATGCCGATGATGGAATGTCAATAATTGTCGACTCAATCGAGGGTAATTTAACAGTACTTGGCTGTTCCACCAACTCTTGTGGTTGTGGTTGTTGCTTTTCTGTCTGCTCCATGCTAGCCATTTTCTTTCGTGTGTGTGTGTGTTTTTTTCGCTTCTGGTAAACTTAAAGTCTTTTGAAATTGTTTTTAAATTCGTTGGCGCCACTTAGTCGTTGGGTCTACCACAGAAGCTGCAAAGAGTAGAAAGAAAAACAAAAAACGCTTGTAAGTTGGAATAATTTTTCTTTGTAATTTTTTTACGTTAAATAAATACTACTGAGAAAAATGAAGGTAAATTTATTTATTATTTTGTTGTTGTTGTTGTCGGTTGCTCATACAGATGTTAAATATGTGTGTGCTTTCTGTTGTGTGTGAAAAATTAATATTTCAACACGTAGGCGCGCGCATTTAAGCCTTTTGTTTACTTGATGTTTATTGTGAATATGGTAAATGCACTTCATAGTGCTACTGGGGCAAACGAAATGAAAAAAAAGAGACCCCCCAACATAAATAAGAAGAAATGAATTGAAAAATTGTTAAACCGAATTAAAATGAAAAATTACCAGTTGTAGGCAATTTCAGCGAAAATTTCCACTTTCGAAAATGGAAATTTACAATTTTTATTGAAATACACACTTTTTGTTTATTTAAATTTTTACAATGAAATTTTGTGTTCATTTACAAGCTATCTTAATTGATCAAGCAAACATAAAAACAATTTTGAAAATTGTAAAAAAAAAACTTGTAAAATATTTTGGTCAAGCTTTTTTTTATCTAACTAAATCAAATTAAATTAAAAAAAAATTTTTTAAATTAAACAAATTAAATTAAAAAAAAAACAAATTAATCAAAATTTGTATTTTTTTTTTTGGTCAAAAGTTGTTGTATAAAAATTTAGTTTAAATTGTCAAAAAAATAAATTTTAATCAAAAAAAAAATATTAAAAATGTTTCCAAAAAATAATTATTTAAAAGTTAAAAAAATTTATTTAATTCGTAATTTAAATTTTAATTCGAATTTTTCGCTAGAAATTTATTGGAAATATGTAAATTAAAATAGGAAAATACCATCCCTAATTCGAAGTCAGTGGCCATTTAGTTGGCTGATCGACAAAGTGCCGTCCTACATTTCCCATTTAACCACAATTAGGCAAATAAAAAACGCTGGCCTCGTTTTCGCCTCCATGCAAGACATATCCGTTCTACATTGAATTTCCAAGAATCATAGAAAAACAAAAGCGAAAGAACATAAGCCCATAATGACCATAATTTCGATATAGCCGATATATACGACCCTAAACTCCCTCGCTTGGCAATTTACTATTTACGATGAGGACTAAAAATAGCGGAAGCATAAACGCTATTGGGGCGACCAATATACGATAGATTTTCATTCACTGATTTTATTTCTATATAAATGGTGGGGAAATGGAAAAAGTTTTTTTTTTGTTATTATTATTGCCCTTTAATGTGGTTGTTGTTGTTACATGAAGTTTGTAAGTTTGTAAGTATGTCGTATGAGTATTTTATTATTATTTTTAATGTAATTTCTTTTGCTTTTTATAAAGAAAACTTCAAGCGAGTTGACAAAACAAAAATAATAGACAAAAGTCTAAGCTGCTTTTAATTTGATGTGGAGCCAAGGTCTGTGTTGGGAATTTTTTTTCTTCTTCATCCAAGTAATTGCCAAACAAATTATTGTAATTTTCAAAAAGTAATTTTCGTACCGAAGAAAAAGAAGCAAACAAACAAACAGAAAAAAAAAATGAAATTATGTTAATCGCATTCGTTTCAATTACCAAACAATCAAATGCGAATTATTACAAAGTTGTGGCCGCTTGCTGTGTTGTGTGTGTCTGCTCTGTGTAAGGCAGTAGCCACAATTGTTTGTTCAACTTGGTTTTAAAGAAATTTGGCGTATACAAAAAGTATACAAAGAATTATGACGATGATGATGACAATATTGTGTCACACTTTACGCTTAAATTGGGTTTAATGACATGAGAAATTTACTTGCAATAACAGCAGATTTTCAACTCATCTGCAAGGTGGAATAGTTAAAGACGAAAGGATGGAAAGACGAGATAGTATTTGGCAATAGCTGGCAGTGGGCCAAGGGTTCAAAAATGTTTCTTTTGAAATTTTTGCTTGTGCAGAATTTTTTTTGCGAAATTTCTGCAATATTTTAATTACTTTATTAACAATATTAAACTTTTTTTAACTTAATAATTCAACAGTAAAAAGTATAACAAAAACAAAAAAAAAAAAATATTAAAAAATCAGCTCCAAAAATGCACACAGGCATGAAGCTCAAACAACAACGAAAAAATGTTGCGTGTTACACGTTGAAATTTAATTTCGTAAAGAAAAAAAAAATATAAATTAATTAGGAATAAAAAATAAGTGCATACATGAAATCAAAACAACAACACCAAGTCGGTACCAACTAGTGGCTAAAAGCAAATGTTAGTTAGACTCGAATTGCTCAATTGCTGTCTGAACTAATGATGATGTTCGTGTTAAACTGAACTTAACTGTGTGTGGATTTAAGATTTTTTTTTAACAACAAATACTTTTTTTTTCATTAATTCAAACGCGCGCACACAAACTAAATAAAAACACAAAAAAAAAATGCATATTTCACCACACAAAAATTAAGAATTTAATTGAGTTTTTTTTCCTCCTAGCCAACACTTTGGTTAATTAAGACTCGGCAAAACTAATGAAGAATAAGAACAGCTTATAGGCCAGCGTAAATTTCTGCATATTTTCACATGACCCGGCCGCTTAACTGCGCCTCGGTGGTGCTCTTAAGAACAGAAAGTTCAATTCTAGCACAGCTAAATTAGCCACACGTACGGACGCGTAAGTCGAGAATAAACGCACAATGCAATTATACGGCGCAAACAGCAAAATAACAAAACAGCAAAACAGCCGTATAAGCAGTTGCACGTAGTTTGTATGCTGTGTGCATTAACAGCAGTTTGGGTGTGCGTCTGTCTGTCCGTCCGTCCGTCTCTCTACTAAGAATTCTTATTATTGGTTTTATTGGATTATTTGCATTTATATGATTGGTTTTTTCGTTGTACTTCGACAAACTAGGCTCTTGTGTGTGTGTGTGCTGCAAATGGCTGCATTAAAAGTCAATAAACGCATTATGAGGGGCTGTAAGAAATTTGCATGCCATGCATTCATTACTTTACTTTACTCTAGTTTTTATTTCGTTACACTTTTGCCCATCATCATCATCGTCACCATTCACGCTCTCATCTCCAACACAATTTGCATTGAACTTTTTTTCTTAGTACCTACTTTTTATGGTAGTTGCACTTTTATCAGAACTTGAAAGCTTCAATGCAAAAAGAAATGCGGAATGATTTTGATTCTGTGGTCGGTGGTGTCGCATCATTAAGGTTATGGTTAGTTTCTCCACACTTTAGAAACTGTGGTCACCGGGGAGGAGTTGAAAAAAAATGTACACCAACGACCGCACACACACAGTGGACGTTTTTAGGTGATGGAAGGAATGGGAATGTACTAATCCAATGCCGTAGAGCGTGATTTCGTTTTGCAAGTGACTATTTTTCTGATAACATTTTTAAAGGACTACAGACTACATTCAGTCTGAACTCTCTGCTGATTGATTTTCGAAGCTTACCTTTTGTGCTTTTGAAGAACTAGACGTTATTAAGCCTGCGTTGTTTAATCCTTCGCTTAATGCTGCTAATCCAAAAAATGTTCAAAGGAATTTTTTTCGCAAAAAAAATCTCCACAAATTTTTCTTTTGTTTGATTTTCGTTCGATTTGCTTAAGCACTTCACTTTCGCTTCTTGCGTACAATTTCACACAATTTCAAATATTTGCCCGTACTGCTGCTGACTTTAGTTGCTGCTTTTTTAGTTGTTGCAATTACGATTGTTGTTCGTTTCAATTGATTTTGATTTCTTTGCTTTTTTGCACTTTGCTTTGATGTCATACGATAATTATTATTAATTTTTGTATATTTCGTAAAATTCATTTTGAGCATAAGACGTGTGGGTGTGTGAATATTCTCTCCTTTTGCTTGAACACTTTGCTGTAGATTTTATTAGAAATTTTCCTTGTCGTTTTTGTGCGTTTATTGTGATTTTTTTTTGTAATTTAAGAACTTTTCAAAAAATTGTTTAAAATAATCCAAAATAAAAAAATAAATTTTTCTCGTAGTTTTTTTTTGTTTTTGGTTTAATTCGACAAAGTGTTTTTTTTGTGTGTGTGTTTCGTTATTTCTGCTGCAACAACGAACCGACGAAAATTTGTATTCCACTCTTAGTGCCGTATCTCAACTTGTTCATCCTTTCACGTTCGCGTTCCGCACGCAACTGTTTCGGAATATCAAACTGCCGGTCTTGAAATACTTCTATGAAAATGAAAATATCTTGCGGATACCAGCAAGGTAGACGGGCCACACCACACCAGACCAGACCAGACGAGCGCAGATACAAAACAGCTGAGACAAACGAACGTGTTTGTTGTTGTTGCATGTTGCGTTCGATGCTCTTGTCTTATAGGCAAACAGAAACTTGTATAGATATACGACAGATACGGTATACAAATTCTCTAAAGATAGTTTTCAATTGCTGTTGCACGCAGCTGTCGGATGTGCGATGTGTGGCAATTGGTGCTCGGTTGCAACTGGTCGCAGTTGGTCATGAAGTTATTAATTTTTTTGTTCCATCTTTCATGGGGAAACGGAAGCGGTTTATTATACACTCTCCGTTCCTCTGCATGCAACATTTTTACTGCACTTTTGTTTGTTTGTTGGTTGTGCGGCAAGCAGGTAAGCGCTTAAGGATATGGGAATATGCATGCATTGGGAATATTTTTTGTTTTGACACCAACCACATCGTAAAAAAGTTACGCGTTTTTGCTTGGAACGTGCCGCAGTTGTTGGTTGTGAAAGCAAATAGGACTGACTTTGTTTTTATTTCTCTGCAATAGTCTGTTCATATTTTTATCTGACCAATTCCTAATAACAATTTGGTTTCAGTTTGACTTTTAATTTAAAAATATTCAAATAATCATAAAATTTCTTAGAAACACTGTTTAGCATTCGTATTAGTTGCGCTTTCATACTCAAACATGTTGTATTTATGTTTCCCTCTTGGTGTAGTTCGTGTGATTTATCATCGCTCCGTGCTTGTCCCAAAATATCCCAACTTGGCGTATAAGAGTTTATGAAAAGTGTCCCAAAAGAGTTGAAACGTTGAAGCAGAAAAGAGCATTTGTTGGTCACAATTAAACGAAATGAAGTTATGAAATAATAGGGACAAAGCCATCGAACTTAATCTGTCGGCAGGTTCTAGAATGGATCCCAAAGGGCAGTAGCAGAAGAGGTCGTCGAAAAACGACTTGTAAGCAAAGCCTAGAGAAGGAAGTACATACGGAATTCGGAGAAATATTTGAACGAAATTAAAATCATGGCGAAAGTCGCACGCAGTGGAAATGTTTTGTTGAGACTCCATCGTCACCCTTAGGTTCGATTTGAGGGTAAATGACGCAATTGGAACAGAAGCTTCAGTCATGGCATCACACTATGACCTCTAAAGACATGTAGATTATGATGCCCGCTAGGAGCATGAGTTGGGATATTCCCACACTTATTAAACCCCCAGGCTCCTGGTCCTAAGATGTAGTAGGCTCGGCCACTGATAGTGGAAGTGTGTTTGTATCCTCATCTACTTCCAAGGGCACCGACCCTACACGCATAGTTTTGGGTGGGGCCAAGTCTTCTGGCATACTCACCTAAAGAGCTATGACCCGTAGGTATGCCAAACATAGATGGAAGTACTTATCTATGTTTGGCATACCTATCGAGCTTCCGAAACTTGTAGGCGATGTCTCCATCTCTGCCCTTAACTCCTTCAGAAACTACGCAGAGTTTCAAATGCTAGTTGTCAAAAGATCGCTGAAACTATGCACTTGGAAGGTACCTAAGTGAGTTCTCGTACAACGGCATATCTTTTGAAATGAATAGAACATACGCTTACTCGTCCCTTTCGCCTTTACTGCTGAAGGCATTAACGTGGTTTTATAGTTACTCGCCCCATCAGACAATGCCCAGAGATCACATTCACTACATTCGAGATGTCAGCTCTGGTTGACAAAAAAAAACCTCGTCCACCGCTTTAGACCCAACAATGGTTCCAGATCTGGCTTGTTGAGTCCAGGTCTGAGATAAGCCGCTCATCTGGGGAGTTACTCTGTATCGCGATACGAAAGTCATAGTTAAGCTTCTGCACATTTGTTGGACTTGACTTTATAATGAGAATGTCTTTCGCATCGCAATGTAGAGTAACCGTCCAGAACACAAAAGGTCTCTTGAACGGTCCACTATGAAATATGGTTGGTCAATAAACGTCCGTCTTAGCACAAGTTGGAGAAACAAGTGTGTCCACAAATCGCACAGTGTCCCACAACTTTGTACGGTATCTACTTGGGAGATTATTATTATTAACGAATTCTATAAATTTCCGATCCCAGAAATAAAAGATAGTTTCTCAAAGCACACTCTCTTATAGATTGGCCTCATTTGGAAGTACTCAGTTACCGCCTCAGTCATCTATTCACTCAATTAGTCGGAGTAATTTATTTATGAAATGTCTCTTTTATAAGATTCGCTTTAATTAGCAAAGTGCTAAGCGCTTTTTCTCCTGAAACTACTACCAGGAAAGACATTAAGGGATTCAGCAGTTCACCCTCCACCGCCCGCTCACACGAAAGATAAAAACTTTTGCCACATATTCTATGTCATTTCCGCCAATGACTTCATTTCGTAACTAATAAGATTTTTTTGCTTGCATGTGCTCGTTGCAATGTCGAACTGAGAAAGGAAAATGAAAAATGTCAAACTCAACAGAGCGACAGAGTCCTAGAGATGCATGTATGGGAAAACATACGAACAAAAAAATGAATTATATAAAAGAAGTAATGTTTACTATAAAGCCATGTCCAAAATGTTCGACTGACTTGGCTTGGCTTAGGGGTCGAGTTGTTGCCGCTTCAGCTGTATTTTGGCAAGTGTCCAGCAGTTGGCTGAAAACATGTCACGCCACAGTCAGACGTCATTCGGAGTAGCAAGACGAATGCACTGACCCGATTCCTCACTAAAACCAACAAGAAAGCCAAAATAAAAACAAAAACAGCAACGACACTCAACATGTGACACTGTACTGTGGCAGCGGGAGTGCATCATGGCAGTATACTTAACTTGACTTCATGCACTAAATGTGTGGAATGGCAGTTAGCTCATCGCTGTCATCATTCGGTAATGAGTTATTGAAGTCTGTATTTTTTTGCTCTACACGGCTACTGACACACAAAGCCCAATGCCCACAATCACACACCCAGAGGACTGCACGCACACACACACACACACACACACACGCACACAAATGCTCTAAACCAGTTTAGTTCACTTGGCATACTTTAGTTTTAATTACTCTGCAAACTTTTGGAATCGCCAATCGCTCCTGCTTCTATTTATACTCCCCATGCTTCGACGACTGACTGCTACTTTTGCTTCCTGCTGCTGCTGTTGAAAAGGCAGCCAACATATTAAAAACCCCCAAGCTGCTCGGCCCCCCCCACTCAGCATGAGAGCGACTAATGAACATTTTATTACAAAAGTTTGTGGAAAAACTTTCTCTGTGTTATTACTAGTATTTTTTTTTTTGTAATAATTTTTCCAGCTTATGGTTACATTATAAAGTAAGCATCAAATGTGTCTGCCCACAGTGCAGTGTTCGGAGTGGCAAAAAGTCTACAACAAAAAAAAAAACTGTAGTGATTTGAAAAATAATATTTCCCAGTGGTGCAGCGCCACTCGACCGACCACCAACCATCCCTCAAGTGTTGCACCAACTTTGCAATAACTCAAGGCTTAATTTGCAGTCTGTGCCGCGTCTAATAAACTGGACGCACTTGTGCGGATTCCATGCTGTACACTGTAAGGCAGCAGGCGCAGCGACGAGTGTGTCAGACAGTAATCCGTAATCATTTCCTTCTTCTCTAAATAACTTTACTGTTATGGTTTATATTTGTTTTTGTTGTTCCATGTTGTCTTGTTTATGTGCGCCTTTTTCACCTTAGCTCACCCCCAATCAGCGGCAGTAATTGCAACCCCTTTTTTTTTTTTAAGGCAGACACTGCAGATAATGATAGACTGTCTGCCACAATTGGACAGTCAGACGCTTCCCCCAGCGGCGCGGCGCTCCCCTGTCAAAGTTGCATTGACATTTCGTGCACTTGAAATTCTATACGAAAATTGCCCATCAGTCACCGCACTCGGTGGCAAAATGTACTTTGCTGTTAGTATGTTGCATGTGATTATCTGTTCCACTGCCCATTCAGTCAGCCAGAGTAGTTTCATGTTGAATTGGAGGGGACGCAGTGTGCGAATGAGAACTCTCGGCCCAGTGGGAATGGATATTCGCACACGGTATCATTTTACAAATGACATTTCGTTGCGGGCTTGTTGTAATCCCGTTTCTTTTCTTTTTTTAAATTAATGATTGTCAATATTTGTTAATTAGCTTAACCAATTCGATTACTGAAATGGAAGGCCGCAGCTATTCAAGTGCAACTCTGAAGTCGCTTAAGTACTTTGTGTCATTTTGGATCAATCCAAAGATCCTTCAGTGGTGTTTAGGCAAAATAAACTAGAGAGTGGACTATCTTCGGCTATACCGAAGCTGAAATACCCCCACACTGTAGGAAGAAGTACCTCGAATATAAAAAAATGTGGTCTCAAGACCCTATTTTGACCCAATTATAGGTGGTTTTGGAGCCCGGAACATGTCCAAAATCCATTTCTAGAAATTTCCAATCAAATCCACTTCGGAACCTCGGACCATGTCAAAAATACGTTTCTAAACATTTCCAATCGAATACAACAATAAAAAAGACTTGAACAATTTTTACCTTTTTTTTCGGTGTATGGGAGCCACGCCCAGTTTTTGTCCGATTTGGCTGATTCTCGAACTTGATCTCAGTATTCACGAGAAAAACATGTACCCAAAGTTTCAAGTCGATATCTCCAAAACTGCGACCGCTATCGTGCGGACGGACAGACGGACAGACGGACAGACAGACGGACATCGCTAAATCGACTCAGGAGGTGATACTGATCAAGAATATATATACTTTTCCATACCGGACACGCCTCCTTATGGGCGTTACAAACGTTGTGACAAAGTGAGTATACCCTGCCACAGTGAGTGTGGGGGTATAAAAAAATAAAAACTGTCAATTATCAGGTTCTTGTCTGAGTAAGTACATTAATGCCGTATCCGAACGGTCAATTCTGAATTTATTTGTGTCAAGTAATACTTTACACCGAGAGAAAAAAATAACAGTTTCGCTGTTAAAAACCATCCAGTAACAGTTTTTTCTCTCGGTGTAGTAAGTTTGATGTTGCTTGACGCTCACACCCAACACTTCAGGGGCATAAACAACCCATCAGTACTAACCACTAAGTATACCACAGCTGCCGAGCGTGACCAGTCGCCTTCGATAATCCATCGTAGATTGGACGTGAAAAGGACGTGGAAAGTGGTTTCTGCTTCTAAGTTGTAGTCTGCGCCCATAGTAACTCCTTTTGGCAAGAGTGATCCTACGCTGGAATGTTTTTGCTGTGATAGTTATTATTGGGTGACAATGCCTCAGGTTTCACGAACCATACCCAACCTAAATCCCCAAGGAATTCCCAGTAAAGGGTCCAATTTTTGGCAATCATACTCTTGTATTAAATGCTTCCCCAGTACGTGCCTTCTTGTGTGGATGATTGTTCAGCAGGAATCCAGTAAATGACTCAGATTTCTTCATTCCCATTGCAGAATCTGCATGAGTTCTCCAAGAGAGATCAGTAAATACAAGAGTCCAGCTAAAGTAACCATTTTTCTCGTTTTGATTATCAAATAGTAGAACAAATTCATGGCTACCGTGGTTACCATGGTTCTCTCCAAATCTCACGTATTTTCTAGGAATTTACTTCAGAACAAAAATTAACATCAAAGTACATTTCACACAATTGAAATAGTTTTGAGTCTTTCAACGGCCGCACTTGCTGCAAGCGAGAAATTAGAAATTTGGGAAAAACACACGTAAACACGTTCAAGCCATACAAATTTCTCATCCATACCGCCGGCCAGTTCACATGAAACGTCCAAGATTTTGGAATACACTTGAGGTTTCCCGGGAGTACACATCAAATGAACAATACCAAACCTAAGCCAAGGACACCTCAACTTGAACATAGAACCAAGCAAGTGCATGGAATTTCCTTGAGAGCGCGCAAAATATCAAACATGTGTACGACACATGTTGCAAATGAGAATTTCCCGTTTTGCGAAAGATAATATGTCCATAAATCGCACAAGCATACAGATACAGGTGCGTGACCGTGCAATGGGCAATGTGTCAACATAAAAGGCAGAAGAAATCAAACAAAAAGTCAGTCGTTTGGGCCAGGATAAGGTGCGGCAGGAGGATTATCATAAATATTACGATTGCACGCCCTAACGAGTTCCATATGGGAGAAATGAGTTCGTGAGTTACCTGTCAGAAATGTTGCCATCACAACAAACAGCAGAGCGGAATATCCTGGAAATATTTCTAATTATTCTGCAGTTCAACTGTTCCTCTATTCACTGCAATGCATCCTTTAGGCATGCGCGTGAGCCAAACAAAACAAAAATTCAAATAGCAATTGAAATAAAAAACAGAACGTCAGGAATCCGCTTAAGTAACTCAACTCAACTCTCATGAGAAGCAGATTTGAGATTGTTAAAAAAAAAGCTACTTGATGATTACCTGAGATATCGTGGGAAAATCGGATTTATGACTGAGATTTTACATGCATGAATGTTGAACGATGATGACTTGACAGAAGTAGTAACTGCACATTCTACCTGTTGCCACATCACGAAGTCACCCACGCAAGCAAACAAACCATAAACCAGCCACACACACACACTCGCACACTCGTACAGATTTCTACCATCCTGGGAAGTACTAGTTTTGGCTTAGCTTCCTTGACAACACATTCGTGTTTGCTCGTAAATCACCCGATCGACTGGGGCATATTTCATAGTCTATCTCTCAGTCGCTGAGTCGCTTTTCACTTTCATATTGGCTGCACAATTCCACGTAAACTCTTTGCTGCTGCTCACTGTGACTTATCTCGAAATTTTGTATAAATTCCCAGCTTATCATGCAAATCACGTTGCTGATCCTTCGCACCATGGCGAAGCGTGTGCAACTCCTTTCCTCATCGCTTTTTGTATAATATTTGGTATTATTTTCCCTTTTCGTGAAATCACATGAAACAATTTGAAATACTTTTGTTTGTGGCTTAATGCATTTGTATAAATATTTTCTTTTTGGCTTCGGATGCATATCTCTTAAGTATGCACTTTTCACCGGAAAGTATGTAAAGTGAAATCTAATATTTTGCGGTTTCTGTGCACATAAGTCCTTGGTGATTAGCCTGTGCGAAGGCGTTCTTATATTTCACTTTTTTTTTTGTGGTTTTTTTCTAGTAAGGGTTACTTAGCGAGAAGCTTAAAAATCACCTAACACCTTTTGCGAAATGCACCAGTCACTGTAGTTTCTTTTTTTGCATAGAAATGTTAACTATTTTCAGTCCTGCAATGTGCTTTATAACCTTTACATACACGCTCTACAGTGTGCAGAGAGCATATTTGTATCAGTTCTTTTGCATGTGCCAGGTGCAGGCATCCAAGCAATGTGCCATTTCGTCATATCCTCTTTTTGAAATCAGTGCGTATGAAATGAAATGAAACTTTACAACAAAAAATAATTCATTCGCAGTGCAGCACGCAACAAATTCATTTCCTATTCGTATCCTGTTGTCGGAGGCTTCTACTCCACATGTATTGTTGGTACTTTTCGTTCCTGTTGCCCAACTTTTTCCCGGCCATTTTTCAATCTATTTGCACTCTCCTCTGCCCCACTTTTTCCGATGCAATTCAGTTAGGAACACTTTGATGTGACATTTCCTTACATTTGCCGCTCTAATGAGGATCTCTCAATGCTCAGGCCGCTTATGCGTTTGTCAGCAAATGTTACTAGTCGTCCTTCACTCTATTTGTTGTTGTGTCTCCTTGGCGGCTTTGGCACGAGTGCTATTACGTCTGTAAGGCGTTTTGTCTGTCTGTCTGTTTGGAAAACATTTATTTGTACCGTCACTTGACACTTCCTGCTGCTGCAATTGCGGATTATTCTGTCAGCCTTGCCAGCTTGACAAATTTTTTTGTGTCCTACACCTTATGAGGTCGGCACTTCAGCCGGTAGTTTGTACGGTCAATAAGGGGTGGTGGGCTGGTGGGGGGATGTTGGTGATAGATATGGTAAAGTATATATATTCTTGAACAGCGCCACCACCTGAGTTGATTTAGTCATGTTCGTCTGTCTGTATGTATATTGCAACTGGGCGGGATTGGTCAACTGCTACGCCTACCTACATATGTAAACCATATTGTACAAATCATCTTTCATTTGATTCCCAATTCGACTCCCTTCCATAAATCAGTTCTAACCAAAAAAACAGTGTTCTGATATACTTGAAATAACTGGGAGGTTGATAAGTTTTCGTTTTAAATTTCTAAAAAGTATACTTTCAGTTCGTTAGTGTCGGTGTGGCATCCACATTTAATTCAAGATCTACTGCTCATCGAGACATTATGGCGGAAATAAGGTTAGCACGTAATGCCGTAGTATTTTGTACAACCTTTACACATCCATATAAGTTGCTTTTAAGGATAATTTCTTCTCTTAAATGTTGAATGAGGTAAACATTTTGCACCTTTGCACGATTGCATTCGGTGTTTGTGCATCATCTTGAATTTCGACGATATCTATTTCGGTATGCCTGAGTGCGAGTATTTTGTGGAAGGATGCAAGAAGGCCAATGAATGGAAATGCCGTTAGTATGACATATGATACATAAAGTTGTATTTATTCCACAGCTTATGGGGAATAATGAAATCCAACATCAAAGTGAACCAATTCACTTATCGTTTATTAACAATTTGTTATTTCTATGAAAAAAAGGAACACTCACTCTTGTCTACCATAATTGCAAATAAACAAGTCAAAAGAAGAGAAGCAAACAAACGCATTTAAAAACGATTAAAATAAATTCTCATTTGCCATGGACACACAAATCACACAGAAAATAATTTTGTCTCTGTCAGGGAAATGCAAATGCAAATAGTTTCTCCCTTGACTGACCACAGGACGGCCCGATGCAGAAGAAATCAATAAAAAAGAAAACCGAGCACAATAAACAGAAGTGAAGTTGAGAATTGAAAATTGGAAAATAGATTGAAAATAGATGCAATAATAATGACAGAGTAATGAAAATGTCCTTTGCACTCTCGAAGCGTTGAATGGACGCAGTCAGGCGAACGGACTCAATAGCTGGGAACTGTGTATTCCGGAGTTGTGGTGAAAACTTAAATTTATCTTTTGGCTTATGGCTTTTGTCATTTGGTACTGCACGAAAAATGGCAGATTGGGCCATTCCATTTAATTCTATTTGTTATCTTTAAATGGGTATGGACAGTTTTCCCCAGAAATAATAAAATGGACAATCGAATATGCATAATAAAAATGTCAACTCACAGACGAAATGGCAAATGACATTAGAAAACGAACGCACACTGGACAGACAAACAGTTGAAGGCGAAGAAGCCTTCCCCGTTGCACTGCTGCGGAAGGAAGTAGAAAAAGAAACAAGGAAGAATAGCTTCAAATAATTGAACATAAACATGACATTCTAATTGAATAGTATTTTTTGCTTAACGCAAAAAAAAACTAGAGAGTGGACTATCTTCGGCTATACCGAAGTTGAAATACCCCCACACAGTAGGAACAAGTACCTCGAACATATAAAAATGTGGTCTCAAGACCCTATTTTGAGCCAATTATAGGTGGTTTTGGAGCCCGGACCATGTCCAAAATCCATTTCTAAAAATTTCCAATTAAATCCACAAAAAAAAAAAATTGGTCTCAAGACCCCATTTAGACCCTTATATATGTGGCTTCGGAACCTCGGACCATGTCAAAAATACGTTTCTAAACATTTCCAATCGAATACAACAATAAAAAATTTTTACCTTTTTTTCGGTGTATGGGAGCCACGCCCGGTTTTTGTCCGATTTGGCTGATTCTCGAACTTGATCTCAGTATTCACGAGAAAAACATGTACCCAAAGTTTCAAGTCGATATCTCCAAAACTGCGACCGCTATCGTGCGGACGGACAGACGGACAGACGGACAGACGGACAGACGGTCAGACGGACAGACGGACAGACGGACATCGCTAAATCGACTCAGGAGGTGATGCTGATCAAGAATATATATACTTTTCCATACCGGACACGCCTCCTTATGGGCGTTACAAACGTTGTGACAAAGTGAGTATACCCTGCCACAGTGAGTGTGGGGGTATAAAAATTCCCAAATGGTAATCGTAATCCACGTACAATGAACACTATCGTCACCACCACCACAGCACCACCATTACCACTAGCAAACTGGACTTTGGTCATGCACATGCATTTGAGTTCATTTTCACATGGAAATGCATTACGGCTTTATATCCTGGCAAATTTCCCAAGTCAACACACACACATTCACTGACCAGTGTTTGTGTGTGAGTATTATATTGGTGTGCATGGGTGCTACTTGGTTGTGGTGCCTCTTCGGCAAACATTGTCATGTCCTTTTATTGCTATTTGAGTATCCTGGTCTTGCAGGATGTCCAATTGTTTATTTTGTGAAGATATTTTCGTATGGGCACTTTGTGTGTGTGTACAAATGGGTTTAATTTGTAGCGAGTGGATTTAAACTTTAAAGGGATGAATTGGTTTAATTTTCGGTTTAGGATTGATTGGAAATTAGCAGACAAATTTTTGCGGAACAGTTTTTTAGAATGTTTGAATTTCGTTGCTTTTAGCCTGGCAGAGACAAGAAAACAAATTTGAAAAAACGTGGAAGGTTTTTCCCTTTTATCTCTTTCGTATCTCCATTTTATTTTTTTTAATCAATAAAAACGTTTTCTATTTTTCATAATTTGCCATGGTAGTTCACTTTATTGTGAAAATGGAAAAAAAAAAATGTTGCAACATCATCTCAAAATAGCGGAGCTGCCTAGCTGTTGGACACAGGATCTGCCCAGATGTTGGACTACGTTATAAAAAAAACTCAGAACTTTTTGTGACACATAATACACGTTTTAGGTTTAGTCCAACTAAACAACTCCATACCAGGAATTTCAAATACACCCCAGGGGACCCAGCCTATTTCAGTTAATTTTATTTTATTTTTATTTATTCTCAGATTATAGTTCCTTTGAAGGAATAAACAATTGATAAACTTTCTAAAACTGTTGTGTTAACTTAATTTTCGAGCTATAACAGCGGATTGTTTTAGGAGTCCAACAGCTGGACAGACATTTTTTAGGTCGTTTTTTGAAGCCTTCACCAAGCTTTGAAGTATGAACATTTTGTTTTATGGAATTGCATGTCCTTAGCTTTCAATCGAGCTATTGAGCACCGTGAAATTATGTTTCAAAAGAAAGTTATGGCATAAAAGGAAAACATGTCCAACAACTGGACAGGCTACTTTGAATATTTAAGTATTGCGGCTGGTAATGCGGCTGGTAGGTCGATAAACTCAATTTTGAGTCGATGATTCCAAGCACGTCTTGAGATAATCTTAGTTCTTAATTCTATCGTAAATGTATTTTGTCCAGAACATATTTCCTATTATGTATACGGTACAAATTTTGCCATTTAACACTCCATTTGTTCGCTGAACATACTGTGCAACGCCCACTTTATAGCGATTATCGCCCTTCTATATGCGGTACAGGCTTTAATAAATGTCTACTCCCATTACTGAAACTAAAATGTTTAAAGCGAACTCATTCATAAAAGAAAAGGCTAATTTGCGTCAAGCGTCAAGTCTTTCAAAAAGCACACACATACACACACACAACCACCATTTGAAATATTTTAGAAATTCGTAATTAAGATTTCATATGTTAAACAATATCAAAAAGGAATGAAAAAAATAGTTCAAAATCTACTGTTAAATTAACAACACGCTCAGATACCCATCAGCGTGTTACTAATGAGCGCAATTGCAGTTGAGGAGGCCTTTAAAGGAAAAATAGAATACCGCACCTGACTCTATGCAGCAAGTGCGGCAAGTGCTTGCTCATAGCGGCAGAACGGTCAATGAAATGCTTTCGAGATCGAGCAAGCGCGCACGCGTGCTTTACTTTTTTTTCTTTCCATAGTTAATAATCCAAAACAACAACACCAGCAACAACAAATTATTCTTTTTCCGATACGAAAAATTGTTATTATTATAAAAAGACGCTTCCGTGTGCAATGGCAACAATGTTGTACGCCATATGTACTTCAATATTGTTTGAAAGCAAGCTGGAAAAAAAAGGAATCATGTCAAAGAGGTAGGTAGCATTTAAATAGCCAAGCGAGGCGTTTTACGGGCAATTATCGGAGTTTCAAAAAGCCACAGCAGCAAAATAAAAATGATGATTTAAAAGCCTGATGCGGCTGTGGATTGCATTGAAAAGCTATCAGCATGCAGCGCTGTTGCTGTTGATGTTGATGCGATGTGTTGTTGTGGGGCTTTTTGACGATGATGATGATGTTTTACTTCGTTGCTTTACAAATCCACGGGCGCATCATTAATCGAAACGCGCACTTAATAGTGTTGTGTGCTGTGCTGCATGCCAAACCATGCTCTGCCGAAATAATTACTGCATGCAGCAGCATTCACTACATTTACAGCGCCGCAATACGACACGAGCGCTTTTTCGTTCGTCGCTGTTGTCTTGCTGTTGAACCTTTTGGGCAGATGCAACTTATTTGACTTTAACTCGAATGTAATTTGTAAAATTTTAATTCCATTTCGTTTTGTTTTGCCCTTTTTTGTTCGCCTTCCTCCTCCTCCTCCTTCTCTCCAAATTTTTTATTCATTAACTTTCAATGAGCCTCCTTCATTACAATGGCGGTGATACTTTTGTCTGTATGTTATCATGCGGCACGCGCTTCAATATCGACAGGTGAACCACACATTGACAGCAAGTGGTAGCAGCCATCAACCAGCTTGTTGAAGCTTTTCGACTCTTCGCCGTCGTTGTCGTCATCGTCTGTTGCTGCCATTGATGCGCAGCTGTAAAATAAATAAATAATGATTTTTAATGAACTCAATGGCGGCGTTGATGCAAGTGGCTGCTTAATTGGGGGAAATCATAAAAGTCACTACGAAAAAAATAAATGATTAAAGCCAAAAAATTGTAATAAATTTATTTTTAGCTCCTGGCTTTTTCCCATTGAATTTTTAATCCATATTTACTTAATTTTAACATCATTTCTTTTACCACATATGTATTGTTAACATGTATGCACGTGTTCTACTGTGTTTACAATCAATATATAAAAATTATATAAAAAAAATGTAATTTTCATTGCCTTTAGCTCCATCAACATACTTTAAACTTTCCATATTTTTAAAGGATTTTTTTTAATATACAAAAAGGATATGAGGACGGAGCAACTTTTTGACAACATTGCTTTAAAAGCTTTCTGCGCTCCACTGAAACGTAAACGAGAATCTTTAAAACAACGATGCCTATAACACACCCCGTGCCTAAGGATGGATTAATGCTCGGAAAGTCCCTCAAGAACATAGCTTTCCCTAATATGCGCTAAGGAAAAACCTGAATGTATACGCGCAAGTAAAACCGGTTTTTGCATATGCCATATGCGGAGTCTTTTCCGAACCTTTCAAAGGTTTAGAACCAGAAATCCCAGTTCTATAGTAAAAATCACAGTTTTTAAGATTTTTAAATATGGAGTGTGGAGTTACGGTGAAATTTGTATACCCTACTCCTGTGAGAAAGTAAGTTTTTCATGGTAATTTGTACTGGCATTGCTAGGGACCTACGTCTATGTGTGACATCGGTCAGCCAGGATACTCCAACCTAACCTAATGGGTGATACCAGTGGACGTCGTTTGAGATACACAGAAAAAAAAAACGTGGGTAAAATTAACCGAAAAAAGAGGTTAATGTACAACTTTTCAAAATGCATGAAAATTTATTAACCGTTGTTGGTAGGTAAGATTACCCGATAAAATTTTTTTTAAAAATAAATCTTCAAAATCGACATAAGTATAGTTCAAATAATTGAAATAGTTGTTGTTGTTGTAAGTTATTTTACCAGCATTTTTGATTAAATGTGAATTTTTCACAAATTTACTGAAAAGTTTACAACTTAACCGTGAAAAAAATGGAGCGTTTTTAACCGTCTTTTTCAGTTAGATTTACCGACTTTTTTTGTGTATATACTTAAGCTAAGGTTAAACGTCGATCAAGAGACAATCTGTTCCGTTCTTTCGGGCTGTTTGGTGGGTACATTGCTGCAATCGTGAGACCGTAGCTGTAGACAATTTTTAAGAAGTAGAAATAAAATATTTATTCTTCATTACAATGCTCTGTTTTTTTGGCGATGCCAGTGCTCACAAGTAGGTACATTTTTTAATAATTTCGAGATGTAGTCTTTCCTCTACCACTATTAATATCAGCTGTTTTGACAAGGTGCGGTGGCACCTACATATAACAAATTGAAAATGTATACAAAATCAGTATTTACATTGGCTACACACGATTGCTGGTGCCCCATGGCAAATAATAATCATGGACATTTCGCCATGAACATTATTTGTCCACTGTGGTTGGATTGAGGGTGGTGGTGGTATAGTGTAGATTGTCCATTTAATTTAAAAATATAATACGAGAAATTTTCATTTTACACTCACATGCACAAATTTCAACTCCGATTGACATGATTATACTTTTTACTTTTTAATTTTTTATTACATCCACCAGATATTTGCATAAGGAAAGTGCAGATGTTATGATTGCGAATTGCATATGTGTTGACTTTACCGGCAGCCATGCACAATGGCATGTGTTGGTCGTTTGAAATGAACAAACAAGGTAAATAAAACCGTGTTGAGTTCAAATTAAACTAATATTATGATTTAATAAAGTAATGGATTTTTCTACGAATTATTATGGAACTTTTGCAATCTGGGTCGCACATACATACATCTGAACTAAGCAATAAATGGCTTATTGAGCCATAACAGTTGTGCCGCCGCCTCTTTTAATCTCAATTACAATTACTTACGAACATGTTCAATTTCCGATTTACTGTCCGCATGAACATTTCCATAATGTACTGCACTGTCCTTTACAGTACAACTGCTTATTGTGAAACCGAAAAACCAACAAAATAAAAACAGTAAAAATCGACTAACCGTGCATATCCTTCCTTGTATTTAGACGTAGACAACAACCGGAGGACAGCAAAAAGGGGCTTCTGCATACGAAATCAATGAGAATTTATCAATGGCACAGCATGTAAGTTTGTGCGTGTGTACGTGTCCTGACAAGGGACAACTGCCAAAGGACTGAAATTATTACGCAAAATAAAGATTTAAGAAAATCACCAATAAATACAAAATAGTGCCCGCCTATGGAGGAGGATCAAAAGATAACAAAGGCGAGTGTGTGTTACGGGTTTAATGCGACAAATTGGCAAAAAAAAATAAAACAATGAAGAAAAGAAAATAAATGAAATTGAACACATAAAGCCATAAAAAGCATTTAAAGGTTTACCCTCCATTGTATCTTTCGGTTTCGATTGTATTGCATTGTGTGGGTCAGTGGGCGATTTACGTATTTTCGGATTTTTGTCCCTGTGTGACTCAATTTTGACCTATTCCTTTCTTGAATAATGAATGGAGTCCAGGAATGAATATAATTAAATTATTTTTTCTGTGGTAGTGCAGTTTGGGAAAAGACCACCAACGTTGTATTAGGCTTGCTGATTGACTTTTTCAAATTGCTATATATTCTTTCATTTATGTCTTAAGCTTCTTAATTCTTTCAGAATTTGAAATGGAAAATCTTTGATTGAAGTGTTACTCTATCGTTTTTTTGCTTTCTCTCTCTGTGTCGATTCTTGTGGATACTTTAAAATTGAATGTCTCAACTCAGAAAGTTTGAGTTCTGTTCCTTGGTAGGCGAAGGAATACCCATTCTGAACTGGTCAAAAACATGGGAACATTAAAAAAAATTAAAATTAAATTAAAAATTAAGTTAAAAAAAATCTGATAACATATTCTATGCGAATAAGCGAGTTGTTCGAGGTCAAAGGTCACAATAAAGTTACTGCAATCTTGCTGAAAAAAATTTTCAACGGTAGGCTATATCGTGTTAGGATCTTCAGCAAAAATACTCTACTCAATCCTAGAAACAATGCTGTTGAATTTCTCAACCCCATAATGTCAGTTTTAAAGCTACCCAAAATAATCCAAATAAAAAAATTAATTTTTTTTATTAACATTTTTTTATTAATTTAATTTTGTATTTTGGGATACTTATGACCACTAACACGATACCACTAACCGTTATCAATCAGAATTTGGTGTTGCACTGTGTAAGTAAGGTATAAAAGTCGTCATCTCATAAAAATCTGAAGGATTTTAGGTCCTAGAACTCTACCTACGCAGATACTAAGCTAATACTTTTCACGCCCCCAGACTATTACACTAAAATTCCTGTGTCTTCGAGCCGTTCAAAATCAAATTGAAAAACTTTCTTTTGACTTACTTCCACTACACATTTAATTAAATTCGCGTAAACGCACGACGAACGTATATTTTTTCTAAATAAATTGTATTGTTGAGTTGGAAATGAAAAAATTTAAATGAATTTCCACCCGAAGATGTCCACGATAAACACCAACTCAAAGTGCCACCAACAATACAACGAAGTAGCAAGTTTTCACCTTCAGTTCTAATTTAAGGAAATTCTTTCTTTCTTCAAAAGAAAATGGCGAAATCGTACAAATTGCAGTCAGTACTAAGATGTGACAGTCGCAATTAATTATTGTCCCTACAAGTGCAATGAAAAAAATTCCAAATAAAGAGTAGAGAATAAAAAGAAATAAAATAAAAAACAGAATAGAAATTGAAACTAAAGGGGCGATGTGAACTAAAACAAAATAAAGTGCTGCAATCTCCAGCATTTCAAAAATGAATCGTGCAATTAAGCAGCACTTGTCAACGTCTTTTAAAAGAACATGAAGATGTGCATGAAAGAAGACGAAAAAAATCCGGCTTCTTTTGCCAAAATGTGACAAGGTGAGAAAACGTAATTAAGCCGGCAAGTGCAGAAGTGCAGTTCAGTTTAATGAAAAGAGCACCTAGGAGCAGAAAGTTAAATTAATAATGAATGTGTTTGCCATACAAAAAGTCCTTCGTCGTATGGGAAAGAAGTGAACATTTTTTAATTAGTTAATATCAACTATTTGTTAGTCAAAGTAATTTCTGCCTTCCTACTACCCGCTCGGCGGCAATTGTGTAAATATTTTAATTCAATTTTAATGACAACACTGGGACGGAAGTTCACCCAACCGCCGCAACACACAAAGCAAAATACAGCGACGACCGCATTAGATAAAAGATAGAAATCCTTCTGAGTATTGTTTTTTTTTTGTACATACATTTGTTCATTAATTCGTTTGTTCGTTTGTTTATTTGTGTAGTTGGAAGTTGCATTGTTGCCTCGCGATGTTTATCTCTTGCGAATTTGCGAATGCAACTCTGGGTGAACTTATCGTTGGCACAAACAACAGAGAATTTAGTGGCTGTTGGCGCTCACAAATATTTTAATTCGCCAAAATGCGGTGCGGTGTTAGTTTCGCACCACTGTGTGTCTGTGGCAAACAGATTTAGTGGCATGTTTACTCGGCGATTAGTTGCGAAAGAATATTTTGGTAGGGGCCATTAGAGTCAGTTGAGGTTTATGTTGAAATGTAATATGAATGAGGCTGAAATTTAAGTGGTAGTGGGCGTTATATTGAAGAAGATTAAACTTTAATTCTATGAGGGCCATGCTGAAAATCGACTTGAGCTCGACTTTGGTGTGTTGGTGTATCTATAATTTGAAACATTTCTAAGCTGACTTTAATTTTTTTTTAATTTCCGTAAAGTTTGTATTTATGTTTTGTAATTACCCCTCACTTCCCCGCCCCCGAATACGTTAGCACCTGTATTAAACCAACAAGGGGTAAATTTTAAACCAAAACATCTGCATGCGTTGGTGTGTGACCGCGGTAAACTGTTGTTGACTCTGCTCTTACACCACACTGTGGCATATACACACACATACAGGAAACTTAAAAGTTACCATAGCGCATGAGCGCCTTCACCATTACCATTACTGCCAAGTATTTTCCCTTATATTTTTGTTTTTCTCGAACTTCATTAAGTGCTCCAGATTTCCACACCGACAACAGAAATAACGACGATGATGATGAAGACTATGATTGCATAGATGACGTTGAAGCGCGTGTTTGTTACGCTTGGCAGTTTCGGAAAATTTGACAAGACTTAAGCATTTGCCTTGGTACGCGCACACGCTCAGCGGCTCCGTTGATTTTGACTTGAGTTTTGCCTTACACATGTGGCGCAACGTGTTGGTTTTCACTAATTTGCGCAAATGACGACAGGTAAGCAGGCGGTGTGGTGCTCGGGTGCCGAAAAGCATAGCTGCACGTAAAAACAATAGCAACAGGGCAAATATAACAACACTTCAAGTCACTTCAACGCAAATGCTTCATCGTAGTGCCATCCCCAGTGCTTCTCGACATGCAGTTCCTCTGACTATGTACCGGAAGAACTTCATTCGATTTTTGGCGACACCAATTTTTGACTGGTGACGCTTAAAGCGCATTTCGAGGCCAACACCGAAAGCAATTCCCTGCTGATGATGATGGAAAATTCCATCCATGGTAAATGTAAAACAACAGAGCGGGAAATTAACCTTTTCCGCGTTTCTTTGTTGTGCGTGAGTTTTTGGCTTGAATTCAAGTTTGGAGGTTGCTTGTATCACACTCACAAAAGAATTGGATTTTTTGTTGTTGGTTTTTAATGGGAACAATTAACTGGTAGCTCCCTTGTTTCTTGTAGAAGTCTAATTTTAATTATATAAAGTCATCGTAGCTACTTTTTCTCTCCCAATTTGTTATGGAATTGTTTTTTCAATATTTTGCAATGTCACGTAATTGAGTCCACGGTGATTTTCAAATTAGTTAAAACGGTAGTTTTTGTACCTAAATTGTTACTATTTTTTGGGTACATTTTCACAAGAAGACATTTGCTTTTTCAATTACAAAGAGTGTCGGTGTGGTTTTTTCCCACCCACTTAGTTGAGAGAAACTTTGCTTTAATATCGTATTAAATTTTCCACTCTCTTTCAGTGGAGCTAGAAAATATAATAATATCGAAGGTACTCACTTATGATTACCTTAAGTCTTGAGGCAAGAACATAAACAACGCCGACAACAAACAAGCGCATATACATAAGTATTGGCCATTTCATTTATAAGGGGCTATATGCGCTTACAAGCAATAAACGTCCATAACGTTGTTACCCTTAAATATAATTTCCATATTGACCATAGTCTAAGAAATTAACCATTTATTAAGAGCCATTTGCTGCAACATTAACCGTTTAATTCTGCATATATTCTAGCACCACTGAACTTTCGAACATGTTTAGAAACCATAATTATGCAATAGTTACTCCTCGTTAGTAAACCAAAAACATTTTATTCAACAAATTTAACTTAACCAACGCAGAAAAAAAAGAAAAACTTCCTGAACATCGTTTCACTTGGCTGATTTTATGAATTCATTGCCTTGCGTTACTCTAAAGTGCCTATTTGCATACCCACTTCTGTCAGCTGATTATGAAAAGTTAGTTTATCTTAAAACTTGGTCAACCCGTTTACCAAAAGCGATGACCGACCGTCTAATTAAAGCAGCACTATAAGCGCAAAAACGCCAGTCAAAGCAATTTTCCGCTTGTGAAGCATTTAAGCACTTTGGAAAAAGAAATAATTTGAATTGGAGAAAAATTACCCTCGGACGCTTAATTGGGCCGAGGCGCTTCTTAGCTGATGGTGGACGACCAGCAACGGGTGGCGGTCAAAGCTTAGACATGCTTGGTCAATTCGCCATTAATGTTTAACAAAATAATTAAGTCTTGTTGCTTTTGATGGCAATTAAAAAAAAACAGCAGAAGAAGAAAACTGTTGACCAGCCTGATAACATTTACAAGTTGGTGGATTTTTTCTTCTTTAATTTCCAAGTTTAGTTTCTTTCACTTTTGGTGAATTCAACAATTTTTCATTCTTCGTAGTAATTTGCGTGTAGTAATTTTATGAGTTTTTCAAATAGTAACGGAGTTACCCTAGTGAAAAGTTTCTACTTGGCAATCGTCATTGGACTAAGCAGGCAAAACATAATTTTATAGGAATTCTTTCAGTTGAATGACACAACGTCTTTTGAAAGCGTGCTTTGGGTAATGTCACAAGGAAACAGTTTGGCCCTGGAAAGATATTAGAGATTTTTAACTTCATTTAGTTTTAGCCAAAGTTTACATGTAGACGATGACGTGGAATGCTTTTCGAGAGCATATTAACTGCGAATGAAGGATCAAAACTAAAAATCATCAGCAGGATTCGTGGTTTTTATCCAGTCCAAAAAACTTTGAAACACAGTGTGCAGTGTTCCGTTTGAGAGTGTTATAGTGTAGTTACATGCCTTCTACTCCTTTGCCTGTCCCTGTTGTTGATAACATAGATACCATTTCACTTCTTTTCTCACAATCAGATCAATTGATTCACTGAAAAGTTTGCGTGTATTTTCGCGTCTATTGAGGTTCAGCGCAATCGACCATTTATTGTAGTCCGAACATTCCTATTCCATGTGCAGAAAATGAAGCTCCCATGATCACAATTACTTATGACATTTCATAAATTACATGCTAATGACATTGTTCAATACGCATGCCAAACGAACAAACGAACGAACGTACCACCCATAAATCGATTTCTATTGGTAGGTACCCCCAAGCATTTTCCCACCAAACCCACATAAGGAATGCGCAGTCTTTTCGTCTACATACTTCCAATGCCACATAAAAATTGAATATGATTCAATGCACTTTAAAGCCGTCTTAGAGGAGCTGCATTTAAACTTTGCGAAACATGTGCAATTATGTTTCACATTTAACAACTAAAAAAATGAGAACAACAACGACAACTAACCAAAAGGGATATATGCCAGAGCACAAATTAAAATTACACCCGCAGGGCTTGAACCTAAGCCACAGAAAATCACAGAATGGACTGCCCCGACTGCCGATTCAGCTGGCCAAACGACGAAGAAGATCCACATAAAAATAGTTTCAATAACTATACAATGGTTGCAAGGATTCAACTACAATACGCTTTGCCATAGTTTCACAATGATAACCACATTTTTTACATTCATTATAGAAGACTGCTACGCAACACAGATATTCCTGCGGTCCGCAGATGGGCCGCAACAGACTGAATATATTCGCAATTAATTTTAAATGTTGTTTTTGGTGAAGTGGTGGTGTGCAACATGTTGCTGGACTGATCTGCCTGGGAATTACTCTAATTTAAAGTAATTGGCTCAAGTTTTTCATTTTCATTTAAATATCGGCCTGTGTGCGATTCGCAGTTATTTTTAAAACTTTTTTTCTTCTCAAAATATAAAAACTTTTTGTTTCTTTGGTCGACAAAAATTTTAATCGATTTGCGTATATGGCAGTCAAGAAGCAACCAGACAGAGGCCAAAGCCTCTCGCCCGGCCATATTCAAAGCTGTGCGCCGTCACCCAAAAACGATCACCCAAAAGTGGGCGTTACCCGAACTGAATGGAAAATGAGCATGAGTATGAATGTGGTTGCTGCTGCTGCTTCTGCTGCATGCCATTCCACACTCAAGTAGTGGCATAGCATAAGCTACAAACGTTGCAATATCCAAGAATCCAAAGAAATACAAGCAGCTAAGACAATAAACCCAGCCGCTTTTGCGCAGTCGCCGCGCCGCGCCGGTTCCATTCCGCAACACACTACAGTCTTTTTTTTTTGGTTTAGCTTGAAGCAAAACTAATTAAAATTGGCCCAAAACAACGCCGATCAGCGCACAAGCTGGGCTCGGGCATGGCGCGCATCACCACAATCATCTGCATGCCGTAAGTGTGTGAGTTTGTGGTGCTCACATATTTGGCCACATTTCTGTCCGCCGGGCAAAAAAACACAAAAATGCCCAGTTGTGTGTTGTGTGTCCTGGTGGTGTTTGGACGCTTTTTTTCTTTTTAATATTCTTGGATATAATTTTTTTGTTGCTTTGCGGTGGTTGCTTATTTTCAAAACCACTAAAATTAATAATAAGTGATCTGCTTTCAACCGCATGCGCTGCAAACGATTCGACCGATCGACCGAACTTGGAAAAAATCAAATCCATAATGCGCTCATAGTCCTTCACGTTGTTGGCACTTTTGCCCTCGGGCCAGACAGTGCCGCTTGTTTTGCGTTTGGAATTTGGTTGGCACATCACACACACACACACACACACACACACACACATACACACTAAATCGCACATATAAATATCACACCAAAAGTCAGGTATCACAAGGGTTACCAGGTGGCTTGTTGAGAAACTCAGGATGGGATAGGAGTGGATCAAATAAGATATGATCAATATATATAGTAAGTTATCCGTGATCTTCCTTTGTACCCCCATGCACCTCTTATCAACCACTTATGACCCTCCCTGGTACGCCCTATTCCCAATTAACTGTTACGCCCTATTCCAAAATTAAAACTACAGATCGTAGCCACCCTGCAGCGTGCTGGTAGATAATTGTCATCCGCTCTCTATTTTTATACTATAGTACCCAACGCTTGGAGTTAGGCGAGAAATTAGTATCTGTCACTCACATGAGTTAATTTTACATAATACGGCTCAAACTGGCAATAAAATCCCATTCCCTTGTATACTCACACTTGGCAACCCTAGCCGCACCATAACGCCTCGATCTAATCTCTGGTTACGCGTGCGCACTACCGATCAGCCGGTGGTAGCGTTCCCGTCACAACAGCCCCATTTGGGATCCTTCTGTGCGGCTGCTGCTGGTGCAACGGGTGCTCCGTGGGGCCAATTGGTGAGGGCCATATGTGTCTGGGTTTTTTCTCTTCATTCTGCCAGATTTTTTCCATTTCGTTTTTATCATTTAAAATACTCTCATGTTCTCATTTTTTTTGGTCTCGTTTTATAGCTCTCTGTGTTCACTGTCAGAAGATTGGTTAATTTTGGGGCAATTATTTGCCATGCCTTGGCCTTAGCCACATACACCAAAGTGGCAGTGTGCTGGTACATGGTAAACATTAAAAACGCAAAGAAATTATTAAATAAAATTCTACTATTTTAGGAAATTTTCATGTTCACCTCAGAAGGCGCGGTAATCACCAGTAATCACGACTCGTTCGCTTATCGTACCGATTATTGTTGTGGTCTCGGTCAGGTTAATTGTTTGATTGAATTGTGGTCCTTGTAAATATTAAACGCTCGGGAAATTCCGCGAATAGCTGGCAATTTATATGCGAAATGAATCAGTGGAGTATAGCTAAACTGGGCCCACGAGCCCACGACGTCTCACCTGTTCCCTTTGTTCCTTTTCGCATTACAAATCACAATCAGAAGATGTTGAAGTGTTTCATTTCGTTTTCATTCTCATGGCCATCGTCGTCTTCGTCTTTGGGCTATTATCATTCCGAAACCATGATGCATGATTGCGCGCCAACCAAACCCCGTAATTAATAATCCTGGCAACTTAACTTAACGTGCGCGTATATAAGTTTTAACTTTGCTCTTGACGCTTTTATGCTTCGTATGCCGCTCGGAGTATGTTCTTTTTCGCCTCTAAATGTCGTGCCCAATTCAGCGAAATGGGCACTGCTCGTCTCGTGGTGAAGTGAGTGTGGCGATGTGGTGTGCTTGCTTAATTAAAAGCGTGTTGATGTTTCGCTCATTTTTGGGTTGTGTATTTGAAGTTCAGATTTTGTATTAATTAGTCTCGAATGGGTAGACGGAGGGCGCGCTCTCTGTTAACTTGGCAATTAGTCGGGTAGGTGTGTATGGCTTGTAGCGTGTAGTCTGCGTTTCTTGAGGTTTTTTCTGCTCCAAGTTGCTCCAAGTTGCACAACACTGAAAGAACACCACTGAAAGTGGGTGGACCTGGTAGAAAAGGGTGTTAGCCGTGGGTTGGTGTTTATTTGCACAAATTAGCTCCAAAAATAAGTTTATTAGCCTCTGGACGAAGAGTCGTCAGCATGATGACTTGGTTGGGGAGTTTTCAATTTCTTTTCAGTTTTTAAATACATTTTATGATTGAATGTTTACCAGGCGATAGTGCGTGATAGCTATGGAACTGTATCACTGTTCTACAAATGGTAATGTTGGGAAACAATCTGTGTGGAACCTGGAAAGAGAGTTTCGCATTTTTATTATTTCTGAAGCCTCTAATAACCTCAAATCTTCCTTCGACTTATTTTTATTCTTCCAAACAGAGTACCAAATTTCTGTTTCCTGGGGAAACTTTCCTCCTGGATCGCATCGATTTCATAAAATCTATCTATCTATTCATTTGGAATCAGTGTTGTCCCTATTATTGTCCGCTCCTAGTTCTACGTCCTTATTGTCCCATCCCACATACTACATGTTTACAAATTTATATTCCCTGCCTAATTTAGCCTCATTCGGATCGAATAAGTGACATGCAATTGCATCAAATTCCAATTATTGAAATCAATTTACAATTAATTAAATTATACGAAATCCTTTTCTGTCACGATTTAATTAACAATCAGGTATTTATATAAAAGTTAATGAATGCCTATAAAATAATTTACAGTAATGAATTCTATCAAATCCAACAAAACCAAAATAAGGTTTGTATTTGCATAGCTTTCCACTCCAATTCGATATTATTTCAATGTAATACCGAGCAGGGAGCAGGGGGTAGGTAGCCTTTGTACAGTAGGTGGGCACCTTCATTTAATTTCATTCCATGACGTTATGGAAATGACTCGCATTTCGCAGTGCGGTTTGCCACACTTCAAAATTTATGGGTGAAAATTGTTCGTGTGGCATTTTTGTTAAAATTTACATTCACGGTAAATGGCAGAAACTCTTCGCTGGGAGCATAATTCACCACATATCAAACTCATTAATTTCGTCTTCTTTTTGTGTTTGTTTTTTTTTTTGTTCATTCAACTTGATTCGTGGCATCAAATTACGCGGAATGTACACTTCATAAATATAGTTTGTAAATTTGATATTATACGAAATTTAAATTCAAAAGGAAATTTCATTCATTTTAAAAGGGAATATATTTTCCTCTTCTAACATTTTCGCTTGTACTTAAAACGTACAGAAATTTACACATTCGTGCATGTGTAGGGCAAGTAAAACCAAAAATGCGTATTTACATGGCAGCTGGCAAACTTACAGTATCCAAAGTCTATCCAGGATAAATATCCTTGCTGGAAAATAAAGTGCGCAATTACAATAAAAGCCGCCACTCTCGGTGCGCACGAAGCTTGAAGCGTCAATATCAACACTGAACACGGAAGGAGTGTACATAGAGTGTGGCTTCGACTGCTACAACTACAGCAACATGTGCCAATAAAGTAATTGCAAGTACAGGATGGTTTTTTATTTTCTCATACAGCTTGTTGTGTGCGTTGAAAAGCATTTATGGTAATGAACATTTTCACGATGAAAAATTTAAAAGATTTTTAACTCCTCACAATCAACAAATGATGTTTTTTTCCTTTTCAGCTTTCTGCCATGACTTTAAAAGGATTTGTGGTGAAAAGGGGTGAGTACTTTTTTTGATATTACTCAACTAATTTTCAATTATTTGTTACTTAAATCGTATGAAGAATTGCCATGGAAATGAAATATTCAAAACAAAACAATTTTAAAGCCTTTCAAATTTAAACCAATTACGGTACAGATTCAAGCAACTACATTAATTAAAATTGTACATGTAAATAAGGCATCATTATTTTAATTACTGAAATGTCTGTCTATATGAATTTATCCTTAATTTGTTAGTAGTTTAAAGCAGTTGATTGCCTCTGCCCAGCATATCTCAATACAGCCGTACATCATGAACAAAAATCTAAAAGTATTGATGAGCACATTTCAGTATTCAATATCCTTTCAGATTATTCATACAGAAATGAGCATTCACAGCAGAACGTCCTTTGAAATTGCATGAATTAGTACTTATTCATTTTAAGAGCATATCATTTTCAAAATTCATGTGAGAATTATTTTACATTTTACACTTAAAAAAAACTTGGCCAAGCGATTGTAAGGGTTCAATTTATCATAAGGCAACCTAATGAAAACCAGACATCAGAAAAAGTTACCATTTGGCACAGGGCCTTCCTTATTCAGTTTTGATTGTGAGCCAGTCAGTTGTCGAATTGATTAACTCCATTTTATTGAAATTGTTATATAAGCAATTGTGTCAAACCCCCTGAAAACCCGATAACAGTTTATATTCCGAACCACTTCCCATAATAAGAATGACAAAGGCTAATCTGGTGAGGTGACAAGCTATCAACCGAGGAAGCTACAGAGACCAATATGAGAATTCAGAGAAGTGACGTTAATCGATGTCTCATGTCAATCCTTAAAATACAAGAAAAAAATGTGGGAAACTCCGGTTTTAGAGAGCCTCAAAATTGTTGTACAATGCTATTATAGTTTCTCACAGTGCATTGTTTTAATCTGATTTAGTTGATGGTAGCGCGACACAATGGACCCAGAACACATGAGCAAAATTCTATTTATGTGTATGTGTGAGTGTGCGCTTGAGTGCAAAAATTTGCACATGTGAGTGATTCATGTGCATCCAATATAAGCGCCACTCAATAAGGATTTTGCCAAATTTAAATGCTAAACTTAAAATGCATGACACTACAATGCTGCACCATGGACCGCCCACAGATGAATGGCATTACTATTTGAAGCAGCAAATGTGATGATGTGACAAAAATGAAATGTCACTTTTAATTGTAATTTATGGACATTATTACTTCACATTTCGATTGATGATAATAAAGAATCATCGACACTTGCACATTAAGGACATGAAATATTTAGTAAAATTTGTAAATGCAGTTCCTCTTCATATGCTGTGCTACACACACATCCGTTTTCTGTCATTTCCATTTCCATTTCTATGCACATCCGCAGCCTCATAATTGTCAACAAATTATCGACTTACCGAGTGCGGGGGGCAAAAGTGCAATAAAATAGAATTTTTATTAAACCTCAGAATTGGCTAGACGCACTGCACAGGGAGCTGTGCAGGGAGCTGTGCTGTGCTGTGCTGTCACAATGGTTGACATTTAACGCATGTCATGCCTGCAGCATTGTTGCGGTCACTTGCCCAACTGGAGTGGCGGTGAACAACAGCTGGTGGTGATGCCGAAGGCGAGAATGAGATTTGGAAAAGTGGAAAGTGAAAAATTGAGAAAAAGGAAAAGTATAGCGAATGCCACATACGCTGACGACGTCATGTCATGTCATCTTCAAGGATCGCTTATCGCAACATAACATGCGGCCGTTGCATCACCTAAGGCCGTGCAAAGCCAAATAGCAGCAGATCACAGCGAGCGGTGGCAGTGCCTACACAACAAGGAAAAACACTGTCAGTTGTCAGTCACTAATGAAATTCTGTCAGATTTCCATGCTTTGAAATAACAACAGTTGGTTGAGCTCCTGCAGTACTTACCGGGGTCGAAAGGTTGGCATGCTTATAAATTGTTCGACATACACAAAAAATTTCACTTTTCATTAAAATGCGGAATGGTAAATAATGAAAATGAAAATGAAAAACACTTTTCAATAATTTGTAAATTTAATTTGGTTGATTTTTCATCTCTGCCAAGTGAGCAACACTTGGCGCACGCGCACCGGTCAGCACATGTGCGTAAACAAAAGGACTCATCTTCTGTTTCTCCGAAGAGCACAGAGGCTGATGGCAGACAGGATGTTTTGCAATTTATTAAACATGAAAATGGAAATTGGTTTTGATGCGCTGGTGTGACGTGATGTTGTGTGTATGGGTGCTGTCTAATGCTAATGATGAGTCATGATTGAGTTGGTCTTCATCATTTTGGACATAATTCAGATTGTGTGGATGAGGAGGTCCTTTTTTGGGTTCCTTTTTTTGATTGTTAGTGATGGTCATCCATATGGCGTTGTTAGCGCGTGTTAGGCACACTTTCTCATTGTTTTTTTTTTTGTAGATTGGACCGCCTAGCGGTGGGGCGTAACTCAATTAAGAGTTAATTTAGAATATATTCGAAAGTAATTGGACAGACTTGGTTGGACTCATTTGGCAAATTCAGTATGGTAAAATGGAAACAGATGCTGCGTTATTAGATAATGACTGGGTTGATCAATCTTTCGAAAGTCTGTCAAAAATTTAAAAATATTTCAAGAAAATCCCTATCTCTATTAACCATACCCCATTCATTCTACACAATTCCCAACACATTTTCTCATTGAACTTCATTTAGTTCCCTTGCATGTCGCTTAAACCAACAACTTTTGTGACAACAAAGAAAAGGTATCAATGGAATCGATTGCAGCCATTGCATTTCATTGCAGGTTCTCTACTGACCGGATTTTATTTCCGCCATTTGACGTGCTACATTTTGCGGTCATTCAGTTCGCAACACGAACTGAGACCGTATTTGCACTTGCCCCACCGCTGTCACGCCTTTCAAACGATTGCCCAAGAAGCGTATAGAGTATCGTATCGGTATTTACAAATTTCGACTGTCAGTCGTTTTGCAGCACCGAATTTTGTGGTTTTGTGCAGCAGCAAAGGCAAATGACAGCTGTTCTATAGCATTGCATTTGTGTTTGGTGCGAATCGCTTCAGAAGGCAATTTAACGCTTGGGCTGAAATCAGAAATGTTTTTGGCAAAAGGGTTGTGGCTGTGGTTTTCATATTTTTTTTTGTATTTTAACAAAATGTCTTCATGAATGATGGGTAGAAGATTAAAGTTATTTCCATCACAGAAATCACTCAAATTGTGAAGTCTTCAAAAATTATCTATAACAAACTAAAATCATATCAAAAGTCATTATGAAGATTATGACACTTTTTTTTTTGTTCCCAGCTCAGTGGTTGGTTCCCAACATTTACGCGCACAGAGAACAACCAACGCATAGATTGTCGGACCGCGTCTGCCACTTGTCATTTGCCACTAATCCCTCGCATACATTTCACCGCACATCACAAATTTCACTGAATGGACTTTTGTTCATATTTACACAGCACTCAAAGCGTCCGACGGTCTCTGCTTGTCTCCAAAAAGTGCAGCTCCATCATATCAAATCTGCCGCCAACATTGTTGCTGTTGCTGCTGCTGTGATTGTGGTGTACAGGTGATGTGGGCCTGGGAACTACTCGTTTTGACTGGATTGTATTTTGATCTGGTTTTGTTGCTAGTCTTAGTATTTGTTTTTGTGATGCATTCCAGTTAGAATCATCAGCATCATCATCATCATCATTGTCAGAAGCAGCTTCAGACACACTGTGGACACCAGGCTGCGTTTGGGCTGCGTGTGAATATCTCAATTTCGTGTGGGCGCTTGATGCTTTTAAGCCGTTTCTAAGTCTCATTCTTTGATTGTCGCGTTTCACAGTCGTATACGTAATTTTGCCGCCAAGTAATATTGAGAAATCAAAACGAGAAAAAAAAGCTTTTGTGTGTGGAAAATCTCTTGCATTCCACTTACGAAAATGAAAAGCCGTAACTCCCAAAGCTCTGTGGGAATGCATTTTCATAACACCAGCTTCTGTTGTCGTGTCTGAATTGATGTTGTTTTTGTTGTTTTTGTTGGTTGGGTAAATATTTTGACATTTATTGGATGGTTTTTTTTTCTTTTATGTGAAGTTTTGTGTGTGAAGATCATTGTATTAACTTTTAATGACAATTGCTTAATTTTATTTAGAAATACTAGGCATTTGTATTAATTCGGTGAAGTAATCAGTTGGAATTTTCCTACCAGATTTCACATAACTTCAAATAGTGGGAAAAAAGCACGAATATGTATTATTCGATTGCACCGTTTTGCCACTGAGTGCAACAAGCGGCTCCGTGAAATTATTCATACTGAAGTCGTAACGCGCGCCTTCTTCAACCAGATCTCAGAGCCGTTATGAATTGAAGAATAGATTATAGCCTTAAGCCTCGTTTCCAGCGCTCAATAACTTGTCAAACTTCATATAAAAAAACGAAAAAATAAAGTAAATTTACTTAAGTAAATTTTAGCGATATCCACTTCATCAAAAAAATAGAGAAAAGGATTAAGAACAGCCGCAATGCTCCAAAAGCGCTCTGGAAATGTTTGCTTGTCATCTGTCTGTTTTTTTGCTTGTACCGTTTCTTGAGATCTGGAAGCCAAGCTTACAAACAGCTATTTAGTGTCTGTATGATTTGATTTCAGTTGGGAGTAGAACAACTTGTACCCAAGGTTTCAAGTCGATATCTCCAAAACTGCGACTGCTATCGCGCGGACAGACTGATGGACAAAGCTAAATCGATTCAGTCTTTGATACTGATAAAGAATATATATACCCAGGGTATAAAATTCCACCTCTTGGTCAATTGCGGAATTCTATTTTAATTAAGTATCTCTGAAGAGATTATTTGATGCTGCCGTATGACGCTGAGTGGCCGAAAAATATGTTCACGCAGAAGAGTTGGTTGCTTTCTGACTAGCGTACACTTCTGTGCCCGGGAGTTATTTAAAACTAAGCTCAAACCTTTTTTCGACAATTGCAAAGTTAAATGAGATACATTCGTTTGGAAGACTTTATTGGGAGAAGATCAAATTTTATTCAAATTAAAAATAGTGAATATAAAAAAAATTAAAGAAGCAAAATTTTTGTCACAAACTACAAGATACAATCACATTTCTTTTATCCTGCAAATATGGCATAAATTTGTGTTATTTTTTTTTCTTCAAATATATTCGAAATTAAAATTCGGCACACATCAGAAGAAGATCGGCTTAGGAGGAAATTACAGCAAAAGCCGATCAGAGACAATTTTGTGGTTAAACCGGATCAAAATAATTGCCATAAAATTGTTATTTCAAAAACCAAACAACAAATACAACAACAGCCAAACAATACAAAGCAAAACAAAACATTATCAACTGCAACGGCACAACAAACAAACATACACACACACACACACACAGTCACTCAAAAGGAATAAGTACGAAACGAACAATTAGAGCACGGATCGGTTAATTGTCCTTTATGGGGTTGCGTGCGCTCCGCTCGATCACGCACACAAGATTATCCTGCTCAGAAGACAAAAACCGACGAGCACAAAAACAAAAACTAAAAATGAAAATGAAATAAATATGTAGAGTAAAACTACCAAAATACAGAAGTGCATGCAAGCGACATAAAGGGATCAGAGATCGATCACTCCTCCGGTCGAATTATGAGCGCGCAAAACTCTCAGTGCAGATGCATGAAGTACGAAATCGATTTTATATTCTTAAACGTATAGCCTTTTACGTCTCACCAAGGACTGCACTAATTTCCTAACAAATGCCACTAATTTCAACAATCAGCTTAAACAAAGCGGCCAAATCAGATTTTTGCATTTCCAAAATAGGATTTCAAATACATAGTGGCGGCGGCAAGAGGCTAAGCGCCTAAGTAGCCCAAAGGCCATTTATTCCATTAGCAGAAGTGGTGCAAGAGCTTAATGTTGTTGGTAATTTCGCATCCCTATCGGCCATTGTATGGAAACTAAACTAATTTGCATAATTAGTTCGATTAGTGAAGATTATCAGCCAAAGGACATTTGGTGCAGTTGATGCATACGAAGAGGCTTTGAAGGCTATGCGCAATTGTTTATAATGTGAAATGGAACAGTTTAAATTAAGACAACATAGAATTTTGTAGATAATAGGTTATCAGTGGGTTATGTGATGGAAAATAAATATATAATACCACTGGTCAATTTCTTGTAGGTATTATGTAGATGAGATCAGTTAAACTATCCTTCAGAAAAAAAATCTAGTAAAAATCGAATCGAAGATTGTACATTACTTCATATTGCTCCAATAATGCAATCCAACAAAAGTATAATGCAGACTCAAGATACTAAGACAAGCCTTTTTTTTTTATCTCCATAAGGGAGGTATCCAAAACTGAAAATCTCTCAATTGAAACACTTGCATCCAAATCGATTAAGAATTTCTCAAGATAAAGGAAGGAAATTTTACAGCTATTTTGTACGGCAGGGCGACGATTTTTCGACATTTTATAAAAAATGTTACGATTTTTTATCGATAAATCTTCAATATTTTATCGATAATTTTTGGAAAATTTATCGATTTTTTATCATTAGTTTTGCTATAATTTATCGAATTTTTATCGATAATTTTTCGATAATTTATCGATATTTTATCGATAATTTTTCAATATTTATCGATAGTGCCATTTCCCGATCCATTGCAAAATTTTGTTCCAATTCAATTTTGTTCCAGTTTTATTCCCATTTCGTTCCCGGTATCATTTCCAACCAAATAAATCGGTTAAGTATTTCTCAAGATAAAGGAAAATAATACAAATTTGGGGGTAATTTTGTATGGGAGGTAGTCGTAGGCGTGGGTCTTATCCGATGGTGTCCATTTTCAATACCAACATTTGGAGGCGATTTCTCAAAAACTACGTCAGTTATCGTGCGAAATGACGGACAGACGCACATCGCTATATCGACTCAGGAGGTGATGTTGATCAAGAATATATATACTTTTCCATACCGGTCACGCCTCCTTATGGGCGTTACAAACGGTGTGACATAAACAATATACCCTTGGACTGTAATGTGCAGGGTATAAAAATCGAAAATTTGTCAAAAATTATCATAAAATTACAGAAAAAAGTACGAAGCAGGTGTCTTACTCGTACCTGCAGGCTATTTTAGCTTCGGTCTGACCGCATACAATTCCTTTACTGTTTCTTGATTTATTTTTTTTATCTCTACAGGATTTTATTTCAATTTTCTCAACATATATACGAACATTTCCACTGAAAAAAAAGAGTGCCTTGAATGTCAAAAAAAAAAACACCAAATTGTTGTGGTTTAACTTCAATTCCCTGACTCTCTGGCTCAAAAAAAGGCACCATTTATAAGAAATTAAGGAATCGATTATGGCCACAAAACGAACCTGAAGTTCTTGTCATTACATGTTTAACCGCAACATTCCCAAAGTTTCCCCAATCAAAATCACAAGCGGCAAAGATCCTTTGATGCGTTCTACAACAACAAAAAATAAAAAAGAAATAGTTAACAACATAATTTGACGCTCACCACATTTCGATGGATGATGATTTCTCAAATGCAACTTGCCTAGTGTATATGAAGGTCCTACAACATTTGAAAGCGTCGGCGGTTTTCTCTTTCTACTGGTGGTGGCGCCTATCGGCAGTGTCGATTAAAGTGGCGCTTACCTAATTGATATAGTTGGGAAAATTGTTTTCTATTCGTATACGCTGAGCCATCATCAAAGTGGTTAGCAATTTTATAAATCGTGTGGTCGTCTTCAGAGGCAAAAAGGAGAAAACAAAAAGGATAAATACAAACATACGAATCAAATTGAGAAACATGCAAGATTCATTGTTTTCATATAACGTTCGTCGTCGTTTGATGCTTGGGATATGAAATCGTTAATGGCACGCCCGCGGAATCGCCCCATAGCCATTTGGCCATGGTGTGTTCTGTTCGTCAGCAGTATGAGCACCAGAACATGTGTTCACCTTTTATATTCTTCTTCTTCTTTTTGTTGTTGTTGTTGTTTTTTGCGCCAAGTACGCCCGCGCTCAAGCTTCATTTCGAAGGAGGCGTTTTGACGAGTCTGTTTGTTATTGTCGTTTTTGGCGCATTATGATTTAGGGCCTTTCCTATTGTCTGCTTGCTTGGCCCGGTCTTGGCGGTCTTGGCAGTTCGGTTCGGTTCGACTCTTGGTCTGATTCACGTTTACGTGATTGTGTTGCAAACTGTGATAATTACATGTTAATTGTTTAATTTAAAATTTCTGTTTCGGTGTTTCGCCTGTAAAGGAGAAAAATTATGCGAATTTTTTGTACTTCTTTGATTTCATTGAAGATGAAACAACAAAAAAACAAAAAAAACCAACGCTGTGGTAGGTTGATTCTTGGTTACGTAGATAACATGTGGTCATGGGAGGCGCTTTGGAAATTTTCGAGGAGTGCTCGAATAATGAATTAAGGTATTAAGTCTCTAATTAAGTGTATGGAGGAGAGTCGATTAAATTCTAATTGCTGGAAAGGTTCGAACTCGTACCGCATTTCTATTTAACGATAACATATTCATTTAGCCCCTACAAAAAATCTCAATTTTGTCAACTTTTGAATGCACTATAGATTGAAAATGAATTCCCCCAATCACTGAGAATGTCGGCTTACATCTGAGTAGAAAATATAATTTGTCAGCGTTGAAGGAAATTCCACTTCAATGAAGAATGTGACAAAACTCAAATGCTGAAAAATGTCTTTCAAGAAGTACCAGGAAATTATCGGCCACTCATGTCCATTGAGGAAAATGATAAATAAACAAAAAGCAGCCGTGAGAAGGACAATCGTCGGATGGAAAGGCGATCAACATGCAACTTGTCAACAAGCATTCAAAAGTAGCTGAAAAACGTTGAAAGAAAACAAAATCAAACCAATTATGTGCTAACAAAAGAAGGCAAAAAAGAAACTCAAAAGTCGATTGCAACAACTTTGAACTGGAGAATATGCCGTTGACAAAAACTCGATAGTAGCACTTAATCAGTTGAAAAAAAATTCAAAAGAAGTACTTATAACAAAAAGGGGAAACGCTTCAAGGAACGTTAATATAATATACACAAAAGGACATGGCCCTAGACGAGACTGAGGCAAAGTAAAGATTTGAACTTTCTGCTACACATTAATCAATCAAAAAATCAATAAGTATTGATGGAAAAATAGCGTCGTCCATTTTACGAACTTGCGTAACTTACTCGTCGTGAATATGACTACCTGGCATAACTCATGGAAAATGTGTAGGAGATACGGCAGCTCATGATATTGAAATTGAGCGAGTGTGAAATTGTCGAAATTAATTTAGTACAAAATTACCGTCATTGCTGCCAGAGTCATTGTAAATTCCTTCTTTGAAACTTTTTTTTTTTGGAATAATCACAAATTCAAATTCCTAAAATGTAAAAATAAAAAATTCCAAATCCTTTTTCTCCGTACTCACCCAACACATAACGGCTCACTTCCGTCTCTCGGCTTACGCTACTGTAATAAATAATGAGAAATCCTCTGAAAATCCTCTGGCAGAGAAAATCAAAATCTTTCGTAGAAATTATTCTGTGGTAAATTGAGACATCATCGTAAATGTCATAGAGAATGCCTAAAAAAAAAACACGCTGATCGACACGTTTCGATAAGAGCCATTTAATATGCCCAATACAATGCAATCGAATACCCAAACACGAAAATACGTGAAATTAATATTGCAAAACACAATTTCCGTATAAAATTTACGAGTGAAAGTGAACGGAAAAACATACGTATTGGAGAGAAGTGTGAGAACTTGAGCCATCACCATCATCGCCAGAATAAACAGTTACGGTTTACTATCTTCATCGGCATTGACTGACTATCCCACCGATCTGCTATCGAAAAGTTAGAAAACAACAAAACTGACAAGATCATTATCGTCAATATTTGGGCTTGTTGTCGTTGTATTGCGTTTTTATTTTTCTGCTTCGGCATTGTTGCTGGTAATAACTTCATTGAACTGTGAAATATGATCAAAACGGTATACACTAACCACTACATCACTCCTCACCGTGATGATCGTGCAGAAAGGTGTGATGTTAAATGCTGGCCTTTAGGGTGTCGCCTTGTAATTTGTTACCTGTTATGGTTTATATGAAACGGAATTCGTTTAGTTTTCTCAGTTAGCTGTGTGAAATTACAGGTGACATGTTGGTTAAGGTAATTCGTTGCAGTTTGGTGTGACTCAAATTGATGGAATGAACTGCAATTGATTGAAAAATATTCGAGGTATGGACCACCTAACTGCGTTCTGTATCGCTAGGGATCTAGTAGGTCTGTGCGAAGCCCTTACCCTCTAACATGCATCTGGAATATGAGACGACCTCAATGTAAAGTTCATAAATGGGGTACATGTATCGGAGGCATTCGTTGTCTTGCAAATAATGTCTTATTTTTATCAACTCTGACTTTCTTGGCACCCAGTCTGTTCGGTTTGCCAAGACATTACCTTGAGCTACGAATTGAGCTAAACCTTGAGCAAAGGCCTGACACCCATAGAATACTTCATATACTTCAATCATTCATATTAATAAATCATGAATAGGTAACCAGTGATGCCAAATCACAGTGAAACCATCAAAGTGCAAAAATATGGGAAATTGTTTTCAGTCTGGGCGTTAGACTCTCCCCAGTTTCCGCTCAGTTTCACAGACTTTTTCCCATAAGTGAACTTCGGCCATTTAAAGTCCACTTTACTCACTGTGAATCTGACCCTGAGACCTTTATAGCCGCCTGAATGTTTATCGCCGTTCGTAACCTATGTCCTTCTTCAAAAATGGTGCATGTGTTTTGTCAACTCTGAAGAGATTATTGAACAGATTTGCCCATCTCAACGATGATTTTTTTCCAATTATAATTAAAATTAACTTAATTGAAAAAAAACTTCTACAGAATTATTTTAAAAATCTGTGAAGAATTTTACACGCCGAATGCACACATAAATGTTGGCTACTCCATTCCGAAAAGACAGAGTCGGACCGAGCAAATATGTCCACTGAAAATTCTCACTGAAATTGATTACAGTAGATCTATAAAAACCCAAAAGAAACAAACAATCGTTAAAGGAAAATGTTGACCATAAAAAATTAAGAGATTTTATTGAGACAAAACAAAAAAAAAAGTAACCGACGGTGTGTTTAATGTCTTTATTTATAAGACATGCCACTATATATGGTAAGGAAATTCTAAAGGTTCTGGAATAGGTAACAAGCAACAACAGCAACAACAACAACTCGCATATTTTACAAATGACATAAAAGTGGTCAAGCTGCGACCAAAGCAGATTTTTCATCATCATTTAAATGTTCTGCTGCTGCCCCAAAATGACACTAGCTGACTGGTGTTATTATGATGCCGCATGCAGTAAGTCTTGAGCGCGGCTTAATTGAATCACAAAAAAAAACACAACAACGATGATGCTGATGATACGCCATATATATAAAAAAAAGGGCAACAACAACAAGCGGGCCAAGTGTACATTTCTGTGCCCCACACACGTAGGACAACGGTGCAGAGCGGCATGTTTGGTACCATTAATGCGATAAAATCCGACGCGCGGTAAATCGTCATGATAATAAGCCACACCGGCGGTCAGCACAGCGCATATTATGCCACATATAGCAGTCACATTGTTGTAGTTGGCGATAGAGGAACGAATACACGAAGGAACGAACGTACGTATCAGTTTTAGAGGTGAGTGCAGCAACAGCAGGAATCTGGCACTTTAATCCGACTCCAACAACCAACCAACCGACTAACCAGCCAGCCAGCCACCATCAGTATCAGCATAATGCATGTTTTTTTTTGTTGTTGTTGTCTTTTTTTGGGATGCGACATTCGCCGCTTCGAGACTTTGCTCTCACGCAGCAGTTGGATTCATTAATAAAGCGGCGCTGTTGTAGGTGATTGAATAAATTAATCGAGCCAAGGCGAGGTGTTCTGCGGTGGTCTGCTGGTCTCCACCGAATTTGAACTGTGTGCCAACTGTGACCGGTGACCATCAGCAACATCATAATGATCACGATGGTTATGGTTAGTATGGGGCTTTTTTTTTTATTAGGGTATTTTGTTATTGTTGTAACTGTTGCTTTTTTCGGTGTCTTGTTAACTCTTTTTGAGAGTGAGGAGTTTCTGCTTTGCTTTTTTTTTCATGAAACTGTCATATTAACTGTGTTCTTTTGGTGGCTTCTTTGATGTTTTATTTTTTGTTGTTGGGTATTTTGGTTAACAGTTTTTTTTAGGTTGACTTTGGCCACCAACAAAGTTTTATGAAACTGGTAAGGAATTTTTCGAAAAATTCTATGCAGTTTCATGTTCTATCTGATGACCATTTAGTTTTGAGAGTAGATGTACCTATTTGTTTGTTTTACTAGTTTTAAATAAAGGGCACCCAGAGGAACCAGTTGGCTCACGCGCGCAGTACCTTATCCTACTTGCCGAGGTCAGTGGTCAGTGGAAGGACTGTTAGTGGATCATGGCTATCAATTAAATCTAATAGTTACAGTCAGCTAACCCCTTCTTAGATCCTTACTACCGTTGCATAGAATGCACTGTTGTTGGTAGACCTAGGAAGCTGCAATTTCACATATATATTCTGTAAGGGATGGCCACTGATTCTCGAGACGGATAATTTTTCCGTGGGGGCATTAAAATATGAGCGTTTAGTATGCGTTTAGTATGCTCCACCGGTGGACTTTTTAATTCAACATATGTAGTCTGTGGAAGCATGGCTAGAGATTCTCGATAAAGGTTTTTGATTTTGAAAGAGGGCATGGAAGTTCATAGTATGGGCGTAGCAAACCAATAACTAAAAATATCACAAAAGACCCAGAAAAGTGGTTTGAAAAAGTTCCGAAAAAGATGCCTTTTGGTGGACTGCGAAATTTTTTAATTATTTTTAGTGATGCATTTTGTTTGCATATGTATCATACCTATTGATTATGATTTTTTTCTGTGTACCATCCAATAAAGTAAATACAATGTGGTATTAATAAAAATGAGATACTTGTTCAAGCAAGCCGACATTCTCCGTGACGTTGAAAACCTGACCAATGCTGTACGCCTTACTACAAAGTACAAATACTTGTCATTGCCAAATAAAGATAAGATCTCCGATAAATGAAAAAAACCTACATTATAGCACTTACAAATCAATGCAACATATTCGATTGACCCATACCGCTGATACTCACAGTGCACAACACCAGCACTGGCAACCTTTAAATAAAAGTATTAAATTCCATATCCGCCCTCAGAACAAACCTTTACACACTTTTGTTTTTGTTGCGGAAATTCTACGTTTTAAAAAACATAAAACAAAAAAACAGAAGAAAACTGAAACCAAAAGAGTTGCTGCAAAACCAAAACAAAAAACTACACAGGAAAAGTGAAATTAACGCATATCCTTTTTCTTTGTGGCACACAATTATCATATGGAAAAAACGAAATCACAAAAGGGAAAATCCTTTTGCTTTCTTTTCGCTTGGCTTTGTTTGATTTCATAGCAAATTTCTCAAACAAAAGGATTATATGCACTTAGGGATTATTATTATTATCCCCACTGCTGCTGCTGACCAGATTACATTGTTTTGTCGTATGAACATTTTGTTTTTGTGTTTTTTGTTCGCATGTATTTAAATTCAAATTGCAACTATTGCAAACTCAAATCCTGATCAAAATAGAGAAAAAAAAAATAAAATAAAATAAAAGGATTTTCTACTCTGGTCAAAAACCAACCATTCACCCAACCCAACTGCCCGCTACATGTGAATGCCTGCACTGGGACACTATTGATTTGTAAAGATTAAGTCTCATTTTGCTCGGGACAGACATTCGACTGTTCAGTACGATTAAAGGATTATAACTGCAAACAGTAGCAAATTCATGAGAAATATTGTAGGTTGTAAGGATTTGTAAGAAAACCGCTTAGATATGAAATGAAAAGTGATTTTGTGAAGGTTTTGTTTATGCATTACTGCAAATTTGAAAATTCTCTTGAAGGCATATTTGAAAATAATTTTTGAGATTTTTACCAATTTTTTTTTGGTAATTGCAAGTTGCCTGCTAAGAATGCAACAAATCCATTCCATTTGCAATTTAGTCAGTTTTTATTGTATTTTTAAATGGTATTTTTTACTTATGAAATTTGGAACTGATACAAAAAAGAATGAAACGAATTCGGTTCCGATTCTCAAATTTAATAAAAAATATTGTTTCTGGTTTCAGTTCCAGACTTTCCAAAATATTAGTTTTGGTTCCATGAATTGAAAAGGTTCCGGTTTCAGTTCCAGAACCGGTTCTTGGCAGTCCCTGCCCTTGTCACTTGAGGCGCCCAGTTCCATAGTGGATTAAGTCCACATTTTTCTCAAACTGAGTTTGATGTGAATCCTGACGGTTTCGGTGCCGAAACTCTGAAATTTTATGTTACAAATTCGAGCAAAGACTCTCACATGACTTTTTTTATGGACATAACGGAACTGAACGCCTCACTTGTGTGCAAATGATCGAAAACTAGAGAGTGAACTGTGAAATTTTACGACACAATATGGCCCATTAATAAGAACCTCGGACATTGACTTAACCCTTTAAAACAGAGGTAGCCTTGGAGCCTAGAACCATGTCCAAAATCCATTTCTAATCGACTTCACCAGTCCTGAGTTGTAAACTCAATTTCAAGTCGATGTCGATTACTCGCATGTGTAGGGAATTTGAGCTTCGGTCTGATCGCATTCTCTACTTTTTTCTGATTTTTGTTTAACTTTCCTATCTACTATTAAAGATTCAATGAACTTGGACTATTTAAAAACAGAGAAAAAGCTATTAATGACGTTTCGAATTACATAAAACTTTCAAGCTTGTGTGCAGGCGAAGCATTGGTTTCAAGTGGCTTTCAAAAGCAATCTATTTTTAGAATCAATTTAAAATGAAAAAAATCGTTTCATTCAGTTGAACTCTTCAGATTCTATTTTTAAAGTCTTTGCAACTACAAATGTCTGCGCTTGAAGCTTCTCTCAAACTGTTGTCGTGCCTAACCTATGCTATGCTGTTGTCAAATTGTGAATGAACAATTAATTTTTTGCTCTCTCGCTTGCTTCACCAAGCTCCTACAAAACAAACTCCATCAACCTACTCCCGTATGCAAAGCGAGGCTTACTATAAAAATTGTAAAATTCGCTGTTCGTATGTACATACATAAAAAAAAAAGAGTCAAGTCGTCGTCAACCGCAACCAACGTGAATTGAAAATTGCCTCCTCCGCCATTCATTCATAAATGCGCGGCGGCACCCATTCATTCATTCATTCATTCATACATTCAGTCAGCGTTTATATGCCATGTGTCGATTTATTTGCAAGTTGGCTTAGACATTCAGCATGAGTCATACAACAACAACAACGACGACGACGAAAGTCATACGTGATTTCTATTTCAAAAAAGCATACAACAACAAGAAGAAAAAAAAAGCGAAGCAAAATACTTGCGGCCACCGCAAATTACCATGTGTTAAAGAGTAATTGTGTGCGCATGTGCAAATGCGGCGGTTTTTCCTCACTTGTCTGCGGTGTTGTCGTTTTGGCACGAGTTCTGCGGTTAGAAAGTGATTCCATATTAATAAATTGATAAATATTAATTAAAAGATGAAAATCTCACATGCGAATGACTCAGATGGCGATGGCACCATTGCCAGCATTCGTGTGTAAGTAGTCTCCTTAACCGGATAGGAAAACCCACTAAAATTACTCAGTAACGCCAACAGGAGGCGGTGGCGCGACATCTACGCCAACATACAATTGCCGCATTCATGAATGAAACTGCAAGACATACTTTTTTCCCATTTTATGCTGTATTTTTTTTTGCAAAATGTCTAGTCGACTGAATGTGTGAGCACTCGCGTCGTCTACAAATACCTATAGTTTTTGCAACTTGTTTCTGGTTTTCGATTGGAGTGGAGTTCAACCACTGCAAGTGATTTCGCACAGTTCGGCCGCAGGTTTCGGCAGCAGCAGTGCCAAGTTATTAATTATGCTTCCTGCCGCGAAGACTTTGCACAGTTCGTCGTCGTCTGTCTGGGCAGTCTTTGGCCGTATGCCGGTATGGCACCCACACGACCGACTCATTCATTCGTTCTATTTTAAACTTTTAGCTGTGACATACACTGAAGTTGTGCCAAAGTTGTACTGGCGTTGGGTTGAGTTTGCGTTGCAGCAATGTGTCGGCGGAACTTGTCGATGGCTGACATGATGTCGCACATCCGCTCAGAGCCAGGCCAGGCCACGCAGCTTTTTTGAAAGGTTTTTTTTTCAAAAGTTTTTTTTTGTTTTCATTTCTCGTTAACGGAAGAAGGCGTTATTGTAAGGTTGTACAATATTGCCGCTGCTGGGGGCACTCGCCACACTGCAGCTCTGACAGTTTCTCGCTTATTGATGGTATATGGCTTTGTTTTATGGTGATTATGGTTTTTCTTGGTTTATGTACATTAGAAATGCAATTGCTATTATGCTGCAATTGCGTTTTCGTTTGCGGTAATATCCAGAAATCAAATTTGCCTCTACTGTGTGTAGGTGGCTTGTGTGTATGTGTGTGTGTGGAGCGGGTGTGTTTTAATGGAGTTGTGCCAGTAGAGCTGGTGTTAGTTGTCGGTCGGCTCGTTTGTGGTTTGACTTGATTTATTACATTTGATGTTCATACTTAATACAACAACAGTATTTGTTCAAATAAATTCGTTTAATTTTTGGGTCATTGGCAATTAATTTAAAAATTGACCCACATTTTTTGTTTCCACAGAATTTTCTAAAAAATATTTTGTTTTTATTCACTTCCGCTTCATATGACAAAATGGCTGTTGAAGCTTTGATTGAACTTTAATTTCAATCATTCACTCAAACGAAGCGCATAAATCAGCTGACTGAAGCTGACGAACGATAGTCAACGGTCTGAAAACGTAAACGTAAACGCAGAAATCCGCGCAGATTTGCTTTTTTATGTAAAATCGTGTCAGCTGTTAAAATTGTTAAAATTATTAAAAAAATTAAAAATGTTCGAAATTACAACTCTTCTGCATAATTAATTGGTTGAACATTATAAAATATTGGCTAAAAAATTTAAATGAAGGAATTGTTCTTCTGCGAATATAGATATACGGCAGCACTATTGAGGCCCTATGTCACTAAGGGACAACAGGACATAAGAAGAAGAAGAAGCACTATTGATAAATAAACAAAAAAAATAGTGCGATACGTTAGGTTTGCAAACAGTCGACTAATCGCTGAAAATTTACGCTTACGCTACGTTTACGTCTGGACTAACTCAGTCTATAGAAACGGATTTCGGACATGTTCCGATGTTCCGATGTTCCAATGGGATAAAGATATTTCCAACTCACGAGCCATCAGTAAAGCTGTTAAGTATTTCAGCAGTTTATTTTTTTTAAATAAATATTTTCATAATTTTAAATATAAATGAGTTTTTGAAACAATATTTTTTGTGATGTTTTGTAAAAAAAAATTTCTGATAAAAAAAACTACGTTTCACATCAAATTCAATTTTACCACTTAATTGATTTACGAAAAAAAACGAGAAAAATACCAACAAAAATGTAAAACATTTGATTTTTAAAGGGAAGCTAACGAGATTAGTTCAAATTGACATTTTGCAGTGATTTTTGTGGCCTAATTAAATTTGACAAATATGAAAGTGAATGCGAGTTGAAATGAATTTACAAATCGCGTGAATGAAAACCTTTTGAACATTTCCAAATTAAATGCAGTAAAATTGTTACTTTTTCTATTTTTATAAACTGTCAATGAAAATGTTCTTTTCAATCATTATTGCATGTGCATATAATATAAAAAAAAAGTTGTTAATCTGCCTACACTGCCAAAAATAGTCTTTCAAATGTTAAAGAACATTTTCTATTTGATATTGACATTCAAATCATTGTTTAAAGTCAGCCTTCGTATTGGACCTTTAGATCGAATTTCACATTTGGTTTTCCTTACAAAATTTTCCTAAAATAATTGAAAATCGAAGCTGGCAAAATAGGGATTTCCGAACTGCAATTGCCGTGCCACCAATAGGCAGGTGTGATGCGTGACTGAATTGACCGTTCATATTGAATATTGAATTTGTAAGAGGATCACCGAACATGTGCGTTGTGTCGTGGTCAGCACGCGTGATGATCGAAAGCCATCTGCATATCCGAAGTATTTTGAAAAGAAAGAAGGAAAATTAAATCGGAGCAATCATTCATTCACTCACTCTCTGCTATCAGCTAATTTAGGCATTTGATTTTTGATCTTTTTTCGTATTTTAGGGTCATCCTTCCAGCGATCAAAAGAACATCTGATTTGGTTGTTTGGCCAAAAAAAGGTAGCCAAAGCATTTGAAGCAAAAACAATTCAAATTTCAATATGAAGCCGTCACTATTGTTCGTGTATGGCCTTCATTGAGTGTGTTTTGTGGAGTTTTTGAGATCTCACAAATTTTGATAGACAGCCTTCGACCGTAAGAACTGAACTCCAATTACATTTGCTGGACAAATTCAAATGCGCACATATGTTGCAGTTCTCTTTTGTTTGCTCACTTTTGGCAGAGATCACTTGAGCGCCGAATTCGACAGCTGTCAATCGGTTTACTTTACCTTTTATACTTGAAAGTATTTTTCTCTCTTTTTTCTTAATTTTTTTCTATTCAAAATTCTTTGAAAGTTTCCATTAGCCCGCCAACTGCACCAATTAGAGGCGCATCAATATTTGAGCTTCCACTTGAATTTGTAGGCGATAAGGATCGCTTGATAATATTATTTGAAATTAAAACAAACTCTCCCACAACTCAAAATCCATTTAACATTGTCCGCCATCATCGGGGCATTCTAAGAATTCCTGCAAGTCCAACGCAAATTGTCAAAAATCCGTGTAAATTTTTATCACTGCCTTTTTATCGCAGACTGGCCGCTGACTGACTGGCTCAGCAAATGTGGCAAACAACAAAGTCATCATCGCTGAAGATTGAAATAATTTTGGTACTAATGCATAAGTGTATATTGAAAACCTGCAAGTCAGTCCGAGGTAAGTGGCCTGTTTCGGAATTGCAACGATGATTAACTCAATGATCATGATGATGAGGATTTTTTATTTTGGTTGAAACACTGCCGCCGCCGTTGCCGCCGCCACGTTCGTCGACACACAAATATGATCGCGTGCGATAAGCAGAGTAAATATTTGCCACATTGAGAGCAGACGCGAGAGCAGAGGTCCTGTGGGCCCTTGTTAAGCGGCGGCAAGTCCTTTAGAAGTTTCAACGTTAAGCTGCTGCTGCTGCCGCCGCTGCCTAATTTTCGGTGTTTGGTTTTAATTGTGGGCGCATGCAGTTGGTAATTGGGTACGTCATTGTTGTTGTTCGTCTTGTTGGCTGGCTGGCGGTTTTATCGGTTTGATGATGATCATTTGTTGGTCAAGTAATTGGTTTCTGATGTTTGTGAAAGCGCTGCGCTAGGACTGACTTGTTTCTGGTTGCACCTGATGTAATCTCCCCACAAAATAATTGAGTTTATTTTGTGCGTGAGAAATTCGAAAAGGAAAAACACCAAATTTATCTAAAAGGTTACAAAACTGACAACCCCATGTTAAATCTATACACTGAATTTATGTGAAATTTTAACAATGTTTTTGGTTTTTTTTATTTTAAAGTGTGAACATGTTTGCATTTGAACCACAAAACATATGGAAAATCTGGCATTAGTAACATACCAAAAAAAAAATGTGTCAGCTATTTTATCAGCTTGTCCACGTACTTTCTTAGCTATCATTGATAAGGTCTTTCTATTCTATATAGTTGGAATATTGCTCTCTATTTTGTATACCTCGTGTTAAAACGATTTAAAAACTTTATTAGCATAAAACTCGATAACGTAAGTGTACCGAATTCCGTCATAGTGCCTAATTCCGGCCACTTTACTTATTTGCCTTTATTTACAATTTATCCATCGAAAATTAAATTTCAAATTATTTCTTATGGTAGACCACGCCTTTGTACATCATTCTGCAAAAAAACATTGACAGATTTGTTTTTGATTTCATTACAAGAATTTTCGTTGTCACGAAACGATCGTTTTGAGTGGATTTCAATGTGGAAAATGCTAAAAAGTAGAAAAATTTAAAATCAAGTTTTCCACAAGAAAAAAAAAGGAAACTGTTAGTTTTTTTTATGTAGTGCATACGTGTATTATTGAGCTCACAAAAATACAATACTTTAAGTTGTAAACATAAAATACAATAAATTATTAACAAAATAGAAGTGGCCGGAATTGGGTACCACTAAAAAGTGAAGTGTTCCGAATTCCGTCCAGTGGCCGGAACTTCGGTGTTTTCAAGCTTGTCACAATAATGTTTCTAAACAATATATTTTACTCAATATGATTTTTTTTTCTTTTTTTATTTGATTGTTTACACATTCATGTACACAAGGACCTAAATCCGTCATAGGCTATGTGTTATAGATTTTATGCAATCAGCTTTTCAATTCTAACATACTTATGTAAATTTCCTAAGAAAAGGCAGTTTTGACTCTGTGAAAATTCAATTGTAAATTCGATTTTAATTGATCTTTTACATGAAAAAGCTTAAAAATTTAAGTTCTTTATGCCTTTCATTTAGTTTTTTAAATCGGTAATATAAAGTTAGATAACTTTTAGACAAAATAAAAGTGACCGAAATTGGGTTGCACTACAAAGTGAAAATGAAGTGCTCCGGAATCCGGCCAGTGGCCGGTACTTCGAATTTATAACTTCATCTATTTTTTGACCATTATTTTTGTATGGGTCTTAACTAATTGATTCCAAAAATAATTTGGAAAAAGTGGGCGCAACAACAAGAAAACTCTCAATTGTGGCGGAGGGTGCAGCTGTGTCAGATTTGGCTTAAATGTACTTGAGGGCCCATTCGATTTTTGCCCTTCTTTCATTTTTGTATTATGTATTTTGACGTCCTAAAACCGAATCTGCAAACATATTTGGTCGGAAAAATCTACTGTCCGAGATATAAAGTTTAAAAGTTACGATTTCTCTCATATAAAGTGTTCAATTTGTTCTTCATTTTCCTGTATAATTGGTGACTTTTGAAAAGGTGTCTTCACTAATTTTGGGCACTATTATTTGTTGGTACTTTTTAAACATCACAACTATTTTAATACAGTTACATGTTGTTGTTGTTGTTGTAATATTTCAATGCTTATTGTAGCTTTGTTGTAATGTTTCGGTGCTTATTGCAGCTTTGTTGTTGTAATGTTTCCAATGACCATTCCAATGATACCAATATAGATTCAATAAAATTTGACTAAGAGCCACTGTACATGGAAAAGAATATGCAAAATACTTCTGCGAGTCACTGCATGATTTTTAAAAATCAAATAAATAAACCAAATGTTTAATAATGAATTATTTTTTATTTATTTATTTATTTTTAATATTATAGTTTAAAAAAATAAATTATTTTGCAAATCAATAGCATTTTGTAACCTAATTTGTCTTTGAAAATCGGGTTTGGCCGGAATTAGGAGCGCAGGTGGCCGGAATTTGGAACAACTGAAATCAGTGGCCGGAATTGGGAGCATTTTTTTTGTTTCGCTCGCAAGAGTTAAAATTATTTATTTTCATTAGAAAACTCAACCATTTGGAAAAAACACTTATATTTAATTAAAGTTAATACCCGAGACTATGTGATAAAAATATTCGTTCCTGATTTAGAATGTTTTAAATGGATCTTCCAGAGCATTTAATTTGGCCTGGCGACTAGTGTCCGGAATTCGGTACACTTACGTTATATTTATGATGTACACCAATAATGTGATTTTCCCAGTTTTAAAATACATATTTATAAATTTTGGTAAATGGAACTTTTATCTTGGTTTTACTGTACAATCGGAGAGTCACGGCCGATTTTGCTTGAAATTGTCCCTACATAGCTTTCCATACCGGCCACGCCACTTTATGGTTTTAACAAACGTTCTGTCTAAGCTAATACTTATACCTTGTCACAGTAGGTAATGTGTGGGGTATACAACGTTAACACTTGAGGGGCCTTGCACAATTTTCCATTTTTAATGTATTTTATTGTTATTTAAGTATGACTAAAACCAATTGACTTATGCATTTTTATTAAAGAATCAATATTGAGAATTCAACACAATATTCCTCTCCGTGTAGAATTTAAACAATAGTATGAACTAATTGAATTAATATGTAAGTATCCTTTTGACTGCATTGTATAATTTTTGTGTAGACATATTTTTCTGAGTGTACATGGTTGCAAATACTACACGAATAATTTCTTTTTCAAAGTTTTCATTAGGTTTTTTTATAGAAGTTCACATGACCCATTTGAACTCGAAACCAGCGATGCCCACAAACATTGTTACATTTTTCATGTGTGTTGGATATCTCTCAATAAAATATGTTTGTTGGTTTCCCATTGATTTCATAAAACCAAGCGACGGGAACTGAACTATTTTTCTCGTACGTGTGTTAATCGGAAAAACCGATCGCGTACTCGTACTTATTTTTTTTACATAGTCTATGGGCAACACAAGCAGTAGTGTAATAGTAGTAAATATGTTGTGCGTACTTCTTTGTACGACTGTATAGTCATTTGAATCGTCCGATAACAGCTAAATATACTTTAGAGGGGTCCAGATTTGCTTGACGAGAAGTAAATTACAATTGTTTTTGATGTCTCCCTGAAGAAGTGCACTTCGCTTCGACTTCCCTTTATCCGGCTGCCTCCAAACTTCGTCATTTTTTGTAGGAAAGCAACCTAGCAAACCCATCCCAATAGTATTTTTGTAGGCAATTCCATCGGAATCATTTGTATTTTATCATGCTCACGAATCAATGTCCTACAGTGTTATTAACAACATTTGACTGATGATGGTAAAAACTTGTCCGCTCAATTGACCACAGCTTAACTGTACGAACCGCCGTCAGATTACTTAAAGTCGGTGCCAGTAAAACTATTCGTGTTACTTGACAAGTCCAAATGAATAATTCCATTTGTTGTATAACGTTTTCTTCTTTGTTGAACACAGACGTAGACCACAGAACCCGGCAGCCAGACAGACGCCTTTTTCAAATAACAAAAATATTTTTACAATTCAATTTGAAGTTTTCCTGCTTGCTACTGACTAGACTTTTTCTCGTTGGTCTTGAGGAAAACCATTTGTCAGTTAATTCCCCAAATGCAGTAGAAACAAATGTTTCTACATTAAATTACAACCTTGTAAGTGAGAGGATGTTAGCAGAACAAAAACGTCTTCTTCTTCTTCTTCTTATTGTTGTTTTCATTCAACGCGTTGATTGCAACTACAAAAAATAATCTTTGTTGCCACTATACCGTAGGGAAAATCATTCAAAAAACAAGGAACAACACTCGAGTACATTTCACTGTACAAGTGGTAATTAAAATTGCAACAATTGCAGACAGTGTGCTGCAGTAGAAGTAACAACTCCAGCAAGTCACCCAGAAGCTGACTAATTCCAATACAATTCTGACGCTGATTATTTTGCCAAATTCACAATGTCATGCGCCTGTAAAACTATGTCCTTGCATTTACGCTTCCGCAGCGCAGCAGCATGAGTTTTTGTAATTTTCGTTCTTGCAGAGAAGAAAGTTTAATACATTTTTCTGAGAGAAGGTTGATGCTAAAGAAATGCAACGAAGTCAAGAAGCGCCTTCGGAACGATGCCACCAGCAATTTTGTATTTAATTCTTTTGCTACCATGTTGCCTTGTCGTCCTTTCACAATTAGTTTGGATAAGTGAACAGAACTGCAGTTGTTGGCCTATGCCAGCTTCCATAAGCAAGTTTTGGATTACTTTGAAGTTGGTGCTTTTTCTAAATTTGTATAAAAAGTTCCAGCACACAGACAACACACTCGGAAAATATGCAAGTCTATGGACATTGCCATGTTCTTGAAATGTTGCTGTTGCTCTATACTCTTGTTGTTGTTGTTCACCCGGTTGTGCGTGTAATTTACTCCTACTTTAAAAGCCAATGTCTTAACCCCTTGCAAAGGACATTTGGCAGCGAAGCTTCGCTTCAAAAAGTTTTCCTCTGTTGTTTTTTTTCCTTCGAAATTATGTTGCTCAGTATGAATAACTTTGGCCAAAGATTGCTGCAATTTTTTGTACTTGTTGTTGGGTTGAAGTTTCTTCGCTCAGAATTTGCTTGTAAATATTTTGGTTGTATGCAATAATTAAATCGAAAAAAACGGCCATGAATTGATAAACAACTGCAGCGGTGGAGTTGCTCTTCTTCGTTCTTATTTGTGCATTAACTCTTAGCAATAAATTTGAAATTCATTATTGTGTGAATTATTAATTGAAACACTGGTGGTAATTGTTGCGATAAGAAAATATGTAAATTTATATTCTTTACTACTTAATTATTATAGAAAACTGATCGGGAGTTTGTATGTGTGTTTGTTCCCTTATATGTAACTCAAGAAATACTTGACCGACTTAAAAAACATATCGAAATGTTGGAAATTTCATTGAAATTTGTTATATGCCATTTCATAAACTTTGTGCGTTCGAGGTGGTAGTGTCAAATATTATTCCAAAATATTGCATTTTTGCAATTCGGTGATGAATGTCGAGTCCCGTTTAAGGCATTTCGCTGAAATTTTGGATTTGGTTTGGACGATGAATGTGCAGAGGTCTGACGATGAAAATGTACGGTACACTGTCACGCCGCCACTCAAGCCTTATTCAAGGAATTTCATTGAAATTTTGTATGTGATGGTGAATGGGGAAGAGGTGTGAATGTAAATAAATGGTCCGCCCATGGATTGTCCCCAGCATGGACGTGGCAAATATAATTTTTGCTTTGTTTAACTGATTTTAGTAACATTTTGTATGCACTATGGGACATGACTAGAGTGCCACAACTCGGTCAGCATTCAAGAGGTTTCTGTAATTTTGATATGTTGTTGGGTGATGGATAAATTACTGACTATGAAAATCTATGGTCACGCCCCAAATTATAAACTCGAACAGCTTTCAACGGATTGAGCCCGCCAGGGGAGAGGCCTTAACAATTGTTTCATTTCTTGAAACCTTAATCTATGTGACTTTCAGAATCAATGTGCAAGGAGAATAAGAGAAAATTTACTGCTCATTCTGAGGTATTAATTGAAATTCTGAGCAAAGCTACTGAAATACGTGAATCCTTTCCAAAAAGCTTTTTTCACTGCCAAATTCTCTTTCCTTTGAGAATTGCATTTGTTCGCCAACAGATTATGTCAGACGACATATTACTGCATGCATTTGAAAAGCACACAAAGCGTAACAAACATTGATTGAATTTTTCGAAAGCCTCCTCTTGTGTGAGAATTTATACGAGCCAAGAGCGCACACAGGGCATGGGGCGAACTTCAAGCCTAAATAACTTTGGGTTTTTTTTACCAGATATTGCAATTTGTATTGCAATTGACATAGGTCTGTGTTTGAAAAGAGCCTTTGCGTTGAAGGATTTTGTCATTGAAAAAGTTGGTGTTCACTTTTGTTGTTGTAGTCCTTGTTGAAAGTAAGTATTTCGTATATTTTTTCTTAATTATTAAACCAAAAACTTATCTTTAAGCAGCTGGTTAAAATTTATTGATACTATGACACTCAGTTTCAGAACCTTATGACTCAACACAACACAAAACTCCTTTGGTTCCGCTTATTATGCAATGGTTTCAAATTTCTTTCTTGTTGTTGTTGTTTTTTGAAGGATTCTTTTCTGATTGAACGAAATTTCCATTTACCAAAATTCAACATGCATTCGACAAATTGCCGCGTGTTCGACTACTTATTCGATATTGCTTGACTACTTCGCTGGAAATTTAATTAACACTCCGAAGTATCAGCAGCAGCAGCAAGAGTCCTTTAAGTGTCACAACGGATTACGCATAATACAAAACGCTGCTTATGCACAAACGGAACATGACCTCTAACACCCGGTCGCAGTGTAGAGCGCGAGGACACAAGGTGTTCTCCTTTGACCGAGGTTCTTATTCGGGCAGAGGTGACAAATGTTGGCCTCCGAAACCGATATGGAAACGCGCCAAATTTGTGAATTTCACCAAATTGAAATTTAAGTGGCCCGAGCATTATTTGTGTTTGCATGTCGTTGGGTCGTCATTGGATAGCACATGCCATGCATGCACTTCGGCATTGGTGTTGGCGTTTGAATTGGGCGTGGTGTCACATTACCGGAATAAGTGAATACGAGGAAGACGTTCAAGTGTCGCAGTTCATTAAAGGCGAGCGGCTTTAGTTACGGAAGGTGATTATTTATTTGCTTTTTGTTTTTTTTTTTGCTTAATTTTTTATGAACATTTAATAGTAAACCGTTAATCACTTTGAGAGTTACGTTTGCTGTATTATAGAAAAAAAATTTTCAAACGAAAACTGAAATTGTTTCTTCATTAGCTAGTCCAGGTGAGGTAGGGCTTGACGTGAAAAAATGTAAGAAATTTTAGTCCATTTTAACTCCAAGACGCAGCCGGACTCAACTTTTTATTAACAGTTCCAGAAGGAAATTTAAATATAATTTACATGAGCATGATGAACCCTAAAATAGCCTTATCGTATGACAGACTAGAGAGATAACCGAAGAGGTCCTTCTGGCTCAAAATATGCACCTTCGTGTTTTTGTTGTGCTTACATTGTGCACAACAGTTGTGCCAAAATATGCTGTCATCGTGCCTTAACCCTTGCCCTTTCGAATAACCGAAAAAAAATAGGCAAAAATATTAGCAGTAAAAATGTTCGGTGGCAAAAAAAGAGATATGTGATATGAATCAAGTGCCACGTGTCGTTGCAGGAACAAGAAATTTAAAGTGAACATATGCATGACCCAGGCACACAGCACAAATGTTTAAAGAAGACGCCAGACGACAGTGTTACAATTTAAATTAAAAATCCTCCAAAAAAAAAGAACAACACAAAAATTAACAAAAATAAGCAAATATTTTCCACAGGTCCGCGGTTTATCGCCAGCAGCCATCAGCAGGCTGCCAGACCAGGCGACTTCCATCGATGCCGTTCGCCGTAGCCTAGTAGTTGGAGGCGGTGACACATCTCGTTAAACCGCAACGCGTACAACGGTAACGCGTTGCCCTGCAGCCACAATAACTGATCATCATATAAAGATTCCGGTAATAGTGCGGTCGACGGATGGGTTCTGTCTCCGCACTGATGTGCAATAATTTAAGGGAACCGCATCAGAACATCTGTGGCGCTGCCTGTGCCACAATCGACCGCAATCAGCGAAATGAAAGCGTGAAAATAAGGGCTGCTCCCTTCATCGGCGTTGGCTGGTACGCGCCACAACCATATCGGACGCAATTTATTGCATCTTTTTCACCTTTGTTGTGCAAAAAAAGAGTTTTTCCCCGTTGCTTCTTCCTTTTTATATTTATTATATAGTATTTCGTTCGTTTTTGTTCGGTTTGGCTTTGGCTTGTCTGCTGTCAGAAGATCAGAAATTGAGATCAGCTTCTTTTGTACGGAATTTCTTATTTGTGCACCGGCCCATATGGCGTGGCACTTGAAGAACTATACACTCTGGCACTGGCAGGACACCTTGTGTTTGATTTGCTCAGCAGCCTGACATACGGTAATAAGGTTTCTGCTGAATTGGGTTATGCCCTAAATGAGGTTAGGTTTGGTGAACTTTTGGAATTCGTTTAAAAATCTTCGAACGTGTTTAAACATGAGTTTTGCAATAGAAATTTAACCTACTTAAAGTATCCATACATGTTGTATATTTAGCTTTACTAGCTCCATTAGGTCGTGAGGATACTATTGGTCAAGTGGTCGCCGCCAGAGTTGATGCTCATTCAGTCTTGTTTCACTAAAATTTTCTTCTTCTTGACGGAAGTTCGCCTTTAAGAGAGCCAAGATCTTTCAAGCTTCAACTGAATATTCAATTTGCCCCTACTTATTTGGCCGCTTTAACCGGTGGTCAGACTTGACCGAGTCCAAAAAACTTCGTCAGTCTCTTCTGCTGTGTGCAAGTTGGAAATACTTACTGCTAGAATTTGGTCCTGTCAACGTTTGAGTTTCCTTGAGTTTCATGCCCAATTCGCTTCCATTCTATTTCCAAGTCAGTTCCATTTTAATGTTGTTTCAGTTCTTTTCTATATCGTTCTGGACCTATTTCAGCTCATAAGACCGTCGTCCTATCTAATATTGTGTCCCAAGCTTGAAATGAGAAATACTTCCTTAAGGAAATTATCAACTTGTAACGTCTAAATTGCTTTCATTAAGTAATTCCCCAACTAAATAAGGAAGCTGACAAACGAAAATATCCTTCTTCACATCCTTTTACATCTGCCAGCAATTTAGGGGAAATCACTAAATTTAATTTGCTGACAGGCATATACTAATTTTAACCGGGATTAATTTGGAAAATTGGAGGAAAAAAACCTTTTTGTGTGCAGCTTGCTTTCGATGGCTACAGTGTAAGATGTCCTTTTCAGCGCAGCCGACAACTCAAGTGTGTCCCAAGTGGACCATAATAAAATACAAACGACACGCGTAACAAGTACCCACTAAGCTGCTAATAGCTAGCGGGGGCAGAAAGAGCAAAGGTGCATGAGTATGACTAAATTTAAATCACAACTCAAGCAGAAAGCGGATTATAAACGGGCATGGAATGCCGAAGTTCAGAAGGAAATATGACAAGAAGTAAAAAAAAATCTGTAATTTATGGGAGAGAAAACAAGCAGAAGAACAACAAAAACAAGCTAAAGGAACTCCACCCGCTACAAGCTCTCCATCGGCTCAGCTGCGTTCAGAAAGGACACGCGTTTGTGTGTCAAAGGACGCGACATATGCAGACAACGAAATCGTACGCTGTTGGCGACACATCTTGCTTGACACATGACTTTGTTGACACAAACACACACAAACTACAGACAACTGTACACGATTTATTGGTTTTAGCAGCGGCTGTGTGTTGTGTGCGCTCGCGCGGCCGGTTGCCTTAAGCCAGCCACGGAGGACATTCGTGTAAAAAGGGATACTTACATGGATTAAATTACGCATCGGTAGTGACAGGGGACATGGTAGCGCGGACAAGGCAAACGCGACAAGACAGTAGAGAGTGTATACAACGGCAGTTGCCTAGACAAATTTTGTAAATAGAAAAGTGATTTAGAACTACCGGCCGGTGTGTAAGTGTGTAGCGTTGGCGGAAATATTTATTTTAAAACGGCGGTGCCTATATTTGCCTATTTAAGGACATTAGCGTTACCTCAAGTCAATAAAACATGAGTGGCTTTAGGTTTGCAACAAAATGGTTTAGGTACTCTGTGGACTTTTGCATTTTATTTCATCATGCTTAGTTGATTGCGTTTAAAAACAAATTCGCTGGAGTAGAAGAGAAGAAGATTGGATATGTATAAAATGAGACGAACCGAAAAGCACTTGAGCCTTGAGCCATCCGGTAAATGTCTCTTATGCTGCCAAATAACAAATTAGTTAATTAATCAGGGAATAGGCAATGTGTCGAAGATTAACTGAAGGCAATTTAGCAATTGGGTGACAGGAAGAATGTACAAATTAGAGTATTCGGTTATGTTGTTGGTGAGCAAGATGTCATTTGAATTGCTTAAATAATGAGTAATTTGAACGGGCTATTCGAAGACAGTTTATATTTACAAAATAAGAGACTTAATAAACATTCCATTGCGACGGACTTGAATCGCTTAGTGGTTTAGTGTAATGGCTTACCTCGAACAGTGCGGCATTGCTGATAGCTCACCCAAGAATGTCTCAGCTTTCCTAATGAAAACCAAACTTAGAGATGATCTATAGAAATATAGGGGTATGTCCCAATAGATCCAACGTGACCGTAGTAATAGAGACACTTGAATCCTCCTCTTTCAACAATCTAATGTTAGTTTTGCACTGGCTGCGGGTGAATGTATTATCTCATGGCCATGTTTAAAACTCTGGAATCTGGACTACCAAACGTCAGATGTAGCCATGGATTACCATGCATCTCTAAACGAAACTAGCAACCACCTTTGTCTGTATGCTGGGGCACAGGGACATTCTAGTTCCCTAGAAAGAGAAAGAGCTCATGAACTCGAAAGGTAGGATATAAGCAGATGGTCTGCCAAAACAACTTCTAATTCAACCACGTAGATCTGGTCTTCAAAGGTGGTAGATCTGATCCCCGCTTGATTGGACGATATTTTGCAAAATTTGTGCTTTTGCTACTTTTTGTAGGAGCTACCGAAATGAGAAAGATGACGAGTACAGCGCTATCTCGATAAGGGAAGCTGGTACTGGGATCATACTTCCTGGACAGCCAATGCAATCTCTATTTAAACATAGAGAGTCTCATCGATTCACCTTGAACCACAATTGATTTGGTATGAGTGAGGCAATGTTTCGAAGATTAACTTAGAACCCTGATCATTACCTTAGAGTGGCGGTGTACCGACAGCCAACAGTTTCAGTTTTTTCATATACTTTGACACATGCTCTGGAATCTCTCCTCGAGTTTACGAAACTGGCTTTATTGTCTAAAAGGACTTGTTAAGATTTAGTGTAGTGTCTGAAGAAAGTGCACGTAAATGTCTTGTGATCCCCTTGTGGATTGCGAGCCACAGTTTTATAATCTGTATAATCTATTTTTGGATGGGTTTTTCCACATCACATCATATATGTATAAGATGAAATCTTTAAATACTTATTTCATCGACTGAAAATATGAAAACAGAGTCATAAAATATTCACTTTTACTATCGAATAATACGATTATTGCTTCTGTTCCATTAAATGTTGCACAACATTTGTTTACGAAAAACATTTGAGTTACCAAATGTCACAACACATCACAACACAACATAGCCCATCACCCAATAACAATAAAAACTTAATAATAAATCTATTTGATGGCGTGCGCATCATTTATTGCATATTTATCAGCAACAGCAGCCAAAAGGCATCAGCGTTCACAGGCAAAAACATAAAACATAATTTTATGATGCGCATCGTCCTACTGAAAAAATATTAACAAATCAAAAAAAAAATACGCCACCATATGCGCACTTCATGCGTCAGCGTATTTTCTGCATGTGCCTAGGTTCAACTCCATTTTACGGTCATGGTGGCTCTTTACTCGGCCGGGGAGTCACCACCAATACCCCACTTTGTCCTCTCTGAGCCATGACATGTTGCTCGTAAAAAAATCAAAAATTTGTCTTCGAAATGATTAATTGCTTGCACTGGCGCTGACAACATAGTGGCCGCCACCATCACATCGACTGTGACTGTAAGCTGTCAACACACACAAAAGGATACGCGTTGAGGGATCACAAAATCGAAAGGAGCGTGAATCAACCAAGTAAAAAAGAAATCCAAATCAAAGAGGAAATGAAAAAGAATTCTCACACACACAAAAAAATCGAAGTCATTTCGTTCGTTCGTTAGAGTGCTGAAGGCGTAAAAAGTGTGCATGGAACAGTGCAATAAGTGCAAGTTTCGTTTTGACCTTTGTTTACCCTTTGGCTGAAGTGTGGAAAATGAAAAAAAAAAAAAAAGATACATAAGCGTTAGAAGTCAGATGCCAGCAAGGATGGCTTGGTAGAAATTGTTGTTGTTAGTGGTGTGATGCTGATGTCCATACTATTGATGACAGCATCGATGTCAGCAGGCGGCATTCTGGGTAGCCACAAAGTATTTCATCGGGTCACTCCTCCATTTTTGCTGGGAAGAAACTGTTCAGAGAAGTGATTTATGATGGATTTTGATTGGATTTTCAGGCAGCATTTGTATGTATTTTTTGGCCCTTAACACGGGCCCCGAAGCTTGGATGATTTTCTGGATAAAACTAAGGACGGTTAAGGGGGATCAGAAAAATACGGAGCCACATGAACTTTGACCTGGGAGGATCCAATTTTCGTTTGCATTTTTTCACCCAATATAAAATTTTGTATAGGGTAATAGCGGATCGTTCGAGTACACAATGTACAAACATGGTGGCACACGTCAAAAGTCTAACCCACAGAATACATTTACTCAACACGCTTCTAAATTGCAATTGACATCGAGTTCAGAAGCCGCAGCAGATGTTCTGTCACCGTACAGCAACATTGTGCGGACATGAGTGCACTCAAGAATAATATTGGAATTTTATTAATATCTTGGTGTCATCCCGTCACTTGAAGTCTGGGCCAAGTCCTTCTTACAATGCTGTGCTGTGCTGTGCTGAACTTCACTTTACACAACTCCTACATCCTCTCTACCAGTTTGATTAGCACTTCGTCCATTTGTCCGGTCCGGTTCGGTTTGGTAATTAATTTTTGTCCACTGTGCAAACCTTTTGACATGGGTGTAACATCTGTTGGGCTACTTCGGTTTATTCATTCACGCTGCTTCATTGGACATTGGCTGTACGACGACCGTGACATAGGTGCTTCTTCTTCTGCTACTCCAGCTACTTAATCTTGCGTGTGTGGCCAGCTGTGCGGTGGTTGTAGGTGCCCAATAATTGGTCACCTCTCTGGTCTTTGACGTTTAATATAAATTTCACTTTTAATTGAAGTGTCCCACTCAACTGCTGGTTTGTGAAATTAATTCCCCTTCGACATGTTTCGCTTGACTTTCGTGGTAAAGTAGCATAGAATCGTATGGAAACTGTCCGAACGGAAGGACCACAAGTGACACACTACACGTTTCTTATTAATTCTCTTACGATTTTCCATTGAGGTTGAGCTGGTGTGGAAATTAAATTTAAAAATCAGTCAAGTGCTTGAAGTGGAAAGAACCTATTGGAAAAGAGTGTTCAGGTGTGGTATGGATACCTTTTCAAAATCCGACAAGGAAGTAAAATTAAAAACTGAAATGGAATGGAGTACATTTCTTGAATCGCCACATGAAATCCCATAATCCGAGTCTCTTCACCATTTTAAGAAAGTCATTTCCGAACAAGAAAGCCCTAACCCTTACAGACTACTGCAGTCTGTCAATATTCATCATAGGTAAATCGAACAACAACAACAACAACCTCACCAGCAATTCACAACACCTTTACACATGATTAGGCTTGTTAACGCAACATATTCATCTACTGTACCGCGTCTACCGCTCGCATCTTCTCACTCAAAATTGATCTCAAGTATTTTCAATAAATGCCACTTGTCGGCATTACAAAAGGTCTTCAACTCGCTTTGCATCTATTGGCTATACACACACATGCTAGAGCAGTGATCAGGTGGACGAGGGGGGGGGGGCTGTGATAAAAAGTTTCTTAAAATTCTTAAATATGCAGACGAGCTTGTGTTTGTTTACGGATGCCATTACAATGTAAATAGACAAACAGAAAAAAAAGAAAGAAAAAAAATGAACAAAGTTTAGCTGGGAACTTAATTGCTTGGGTGTGTGTGTCTGTCTGATGCTGTCTTTAGAAAGTCAACTTGAGCCGCTCTCACATTACTAAACACTAAACAACAACAACTCTGAACAATTGATCAAATATCATAATTTATCTAATGACTTTCGTGAACAAGTGGAACATATGTATGTATGGGTGTCTGACAAGAGACGTTTTTATTAAAGGTGCTGCTTGTTGCTAGTCAATATTTCATTTGAACAATTTCCACAATTTTGTATGACAAAATGACAGACAAACTAATTTAGAATGACAACATTTAGGCTGTTGCTGTTGTTGTGGTTGCTATTGCATGCGGATATTGACAGTTTAGTAATTGAGTATCACATTCAACTATTCAGTTTGGGGAAGTTTAATTTTATTTATATAAATTCTATTATACACTTGTATCTAAAATCCAAATCAAGGCTATCATTAATAAATTTAAATACCGAAGATTTGTCTGTGGGAACAATTTTGTTTATGCATTCCATTGCGGGGTACTCTCTGATGACTTTAGAAAGTCAGGAAGTCAGAAGTCAGTTTGATTGGGGAGGAGCTCCCTCATCAATTTAATCCTCCTCTTTCAACAGCGGAAGTGGTGAAAACGGCCACAGAGCCTGATTGCGTTAGCGTTGGATAAGAATTGGAATAGATCTGAGCTCACAATGTCCAGTTGCTATGTACATGGGATTGAGCTGGCCGAATTTTCTATTTATCATTTTCTGTATATCATTTTGTGTATTAACAAATTAAGACGAGTTAAACAGTTTTGTTTTCATTTGTTGATAGACTAGACCCTACTTTCACTCCTACTTTGGTTCAGGGCCGTTTAAGAGGTGTCCATGGCGGAACCGTTTTTTTCCCCCGTTTTTTTCTAAGTCTAAGGTCTAAGTGTCCACCTTTGGTCGGAGAAAAACTTATTTTTTTTAATACACTTTTCTTCATGAGGGCAGGTCCTATTTAGAAAAATGTAAATTTTAAACATTTATAACATGTCACTGAGCCCCCTACCATCATGCGGTTCCGTTGCACTCCTCAGTGCGTCGTAGATGTAGTCGATTCCTAAAAGAATTTCCTTAAACTCTTTATCACAGAATAATATTGTGTTACGTTGGTGAAGTTGAATGAGTGAATAATTTCATCCGACCTATGTATTCGGCTTGAGCTATGTAAATTGGAGACTATTTTACATACAAATTCTTAAGAAACTTGATTAGTTCCGTAAAGTGTTAGAGCGTACCTATTTTTGCATATAGTACACGAACTGCGATCGAGAATCTCATATTAATTTAATGAGTACGTCAGTCCTTTCAACTGCTTCGTACAGCGTATCTATGAATGGTTAAACTGAATGTGTTCGAATATTTTCGAGGGGTTCAATGGTCTTTCCAGCACCCATGTCGCAGTGCTTCTAAATCGTTTCGCCATTCATTTACAACTCACAAAACTATTACATCAATCAGCCAGTTCAACGTTTGAATATGACCTGAGCTAAATTAATATGAATGCCTTGAGGTACTTTGTGCATGTTTCCAATGAAAATTTCAGTCAGTGCGCATTCACGAGCACAACAAATGTAAATTTATAGAATTTGTAAATGTTTTTTGTTTTTGGATTTTGTTGATATTTGTGATAAGAAGCACTTCAACAATTTCGCAATAAAAAACTGGCAAGTGGGTACAGCAGTGACCGCCACCGTGCTCACCGTGACAAGCGTTCAATTCAAGGACAAAAGCCTACAATGCGTGCAATGTGTGAAATTTCTGACAAGTAGTTGTGCGCGAATCTCAATTCCGCAGAAGATGTTCTACGCTGGGCAGCGTGATGACATGTTACTGATAGCAGCCCAAAGACAAGTCCGGCCACTGCCACCGTAGCAGTGTTGAGACCATTCCAGACTTATCGGACCCCTTCTTCAAGCTGCTGTTGGAGATTTTTCCTAAGCGATTTATTGCGCAGGCGCGTATTACGAATAATAAATGTCCGCACCAAACACGGTTCGCATTTCATTTGGCCATTGCGAGACATGACAGGCTGCGCACAGCCTTCAGCAAGAGACGTGATCGTGCCGAATGCGAATTTTGTGGGTGCCATGGAGTGGGCGAGTTCCGGCACATGGCACATGCAATTTTTAATATTTTATTAAAGAAATAATAAAAAAAACTATTCAACTAAGTAGTTTCCAAAGAATTTATATTTTTAGTCTCTTGAAGGCACTTAGAAGCTGATGAAATTCACTCCACATTAAACTCTGTCATTTGTCAATAATTTACGCATGCACATCTAAAGCGTCTTAGCTGCAACTTTTTCTGCTCCTTTCACTGGTTCTGGTTCTGGCGTTGGCCGCTTCGGCTTCATATACGTTTTTACGTAGAAGTTACCAAATAGCCCGATCATTGTAAGGGCCTGGACAACCGAAAGGTACAGCCAGTTTTTGGGATATTGGCAATCGGTGCGAATCAGCAGCGGCCACAATGAGTGTATCAACATGAGGAAGAATTGCGCAAATTGCAATTTCGTTATGTATTTCTTCCACCACAGCGTCGAACTCTTCATGTCACGCAGGGCACTTAGCATATAGTAGGTGTACATGACAGCGTGCACCCAACTATTTAGGCAGCCAATGACCATGCCATGGCCGCCATATCCGTACGTCCTGATGTAGAAGTAGGAACTGGTTGTCATCAGCAGGTGATGGTAGACGTGCAACAGCGTCACTTGCTTGTAGCTCTTGCGCAACACAAAGAATATCGTATCCAGGTAGTCTATGAATTTATTCACGTAATATGCATAGCATAGCCAAATTATGGTTGGATTAGAGGGATGACCATCGGGAAGTTTCGTTATGCATCCAATGTCCACTAGTGTGAGCAAAAGTTTTAAACCCTACGAAGGAAGAGTTAGCTTAGGAAATGGTTTCCTCTTTGATATGGTTTGCTTTCTTGTATAATTACCCATGCTCCGATTGCCAAATTGTAAATCACTTGTACGACGTTGTAAATTAACAGCACATTTTTCAAATCAAATGCTTTGCGCGTCTTCATGAATTTCGGGCCGATTTTCAATACAAAACTGATGTAGGCCAGGTCTATCAGGAGAATCGGTAGAATCGAGCTGGTGAGCGGGTATCTGACGCCTATTTAAATATTGTAACTACCATTATTATATTTTCTTACACTCGGGGCGATATATTTTTCATACCATCTTTGGCTTCGGCTACGCTTGTTAATGCCTGGTAAACGTACTTAATTACTAGAGCCATTTTTTACTTCCCAAGATCGAACATTCCGCTTTCGATAACCAAATTGTACTATGCAATGGAATTTTCAAAACCATTTGAGTTTCATTCAGTATATTACATTGCTCGTATTTTAAAGGTAGGGGAGAGGTTTGTAGTTTGGGCCAGTCCAAAGGTTGAACCGACTCGTACGCAGAAGGTTGAGTCGGTACATAGGTTGGGTCGATATGTAGGCTAGGGCAGTTCGACCCGTTGGTTAGACTGGTTTATAGGTTGGTCTGGTCCGTAGGTTCAATCGATCCGTAGGTTCCATAGGTTGGACCGGTCAATTCAATAAAATTGTAACAAAAATTAAACTTTATCCAATTGAATTTTTTTTTTTAAAATTACTTTTGTTTAACCAAATTTTCATGTTATATGACAAAAAAACATGCTTTGTTCAACCTACGAAGCTTTCCACTACATATGAAGGGCTTTAAAGGAAAAACAGTTTAACTCTAAATTTAAAAAGCCCATAGTAAAGCATTTTAGCTACAATCCAGTTCATCATGCCAATCAAACGGGGAAACACTGAACGGTGGATCTTGTCTTTCAGCACATGATAATACCATTTTGTGAGTAGGTCTCTTAAACCCACCTATTTTGACTTAAAAGGGACGTTGGAATTGTGTTTTTTTTTTTTTCTAAATATCAAAGAAACGTTCACCAAAATGTGAGTTTAAATGTTCTGGGAATATGTTCTGCAGCAAATTATATTAGGTGTCTCTTAGTGTGGATTGACTCCGTTAGCTGAAAATGAGGAAAAGTGGAAATACACACTTCTGCTGTGGCCGCTTCATATGTAAAATTTCTATTTCATTGAATATTAAATGGCGTATATAATGAAAACAGCGAATCGACAAGTATTTTCGGGAACGGGTCAGTCATTGTACTTTAAGGGTCACTGGTTGGGTATATAAGTTGTGCGTATGTACGTATAAATTAAGTTGAGTCAAAAACGGACTTAACTTCATGAAAATTTAAAAGCATTTAAATTTACTAAAACAAATATTTTAAAGATTTTGCATTACAAACTCAAAGAACAAAAAACAAAATGTAAAAACACTGAAGCTGACTTCTGTTTACTATGTGGAGCAAGATGACTCGCATTGTCTTTACGTCACTGTGACGCATTGCCATTGCTCCGACCAATCCCAGATGAAATTCCAACCTCGTTGCCTCAATTCATTTTCACTGCATTTTATTGATTTTATCTACCGTATATGTTAGTGCAAAACGCTCCTTTAAATTTTACGGTCCTTTGGCTGGTTTATTGCTGTTGTTGCACTTGCGTTTTTTGTTCATTCTTTTGTACATAATTCCTGTGAGTGGTGGCAATAAACTGAATGACAATATATGGCCATATGCACACGTGTGAATTTGATTTGAAAATTTGTAAAATCCAACTAAAATTACAATTATAAAATTACAATCGATTCAATGCTTATTTGAAAACTCAAAGCTCATTAAATATTTTTCACATAAAATATAATGCGAATTAGTTTGTTTTACAAAATACACAATGTAAATAACCACAGTAACAAATAATCCGTTACAAATTAAAATATTAAAATTTTTTATTTTATTAATTGGAATAATTGAAAAAGCTAATTAAATTCCAATTTGTCACCTATCAATTCTCATTTAATGTTAGGGAATTTCATGATAATTCGATCAATTCGAATTGCACCTCAAGTCAAAGAACGTAATATCGATGATTAGTGCGAATATGTGCGGTATCGATTTGTTCGTAATTGGAAGAACTTCATTGGAACCGTGGGTGTTCGTATGGTGAATGGAAAAAAAGCAAAAACAGACCACTTTGCAGAGCTAAGGTTTTATAAATTAAAATCTGTTAATCTAAAAATTGCACGTCCATTGATGTAGTCTTGGTCCAATATTGGGTCAATCCGCCAACAACACATTCAAGATTTCGCATATGGCAGTGGAGATCTCATAATCGAACAAAATCTATTAAGAAAATTCAAAATGAACATACTTATAATATTTAGTTCGTTGCTGTGGGCGGTCATTGTCCGGTCTCTAATTTATATTTTTCGCTCAGTCCTCAAAAAGGCAATCATACTGCCATATACTCACAAACTTTATATTTCTTGCCATTTTAAAGTTGAATTCATAGGGACCATTGACAATTGAAAAGTGTGGCCCTACGTGCAAGGGTTATGAATAATAAGAGCAATAAATTGAACTGTGGTTCAGTAATTTTAAGTATGAATTATATTATATTAAAGGACTAGCATTCATCCGTGGCGTTGTCTACGTAAAAAATACAGACATTCACAACAGAGAAGCGAAATGGAAAAATTCTCCTCCTACACACATAGCTCGAAATTGCCCGTAAAATCGGTAATTCCCACAATCTAACACTGATCATTGTCAATAAAGAGAGAGAGAGAGAGAGAGAGCACAAAACTCTCTATTCAGCGAACTAAACGCAAAAAAGAGTGGAAAGCAAAATGCAATAAGCCGTAAGCACAAACTATGTCAATGCAATCGAACGTAATTCTTTAAGCATAGGATTCAATTTTGAATAAAACTTAATACCGAAAATTAAGATATTTACCTTTCGAAAATCAAAAAAATCGCTTCTTTGGCACAAATATGATGTTTTGAAAAAAAAAATAAAAATCGGTTGGCTAGTTTTTGCTCCTACCTGTTACAACCAGATTGGCTTTTTAATTTTATAAATAGTAAAGAAGATGAGGTAAATAGTTATCATAGCAGATATATTCCTTCACAAGCCAAAGTCGTTTCTGAAATCAGTCACACGCGGCACGCATTATATCTTGAGTAGTTGCTCACAAAGCGTTAGGATAGTATGTATTCTTTAAATGCGGCTAATAACAAACTTTTTCGGTCTTACGTTGCTACAGCATGAATCCCTACAACAAAAAAAACGGGGAATACAAATCCGGGGAGCTGGGAGGCCAATCAGTGCTAGGAATAAAATTTCAAACATTTGTTTCATACTTGCCCCGCACCCCATCTGTTACCGAATTCTGGTTCCGGTCAACTTAATGTTGATCGTCTGGTATGTAATTCATTAATATTTCTCTTATTATGCAGCAAGTATGCGCATAGCACGGCTGAGCTTATACCAAAACAATTTTGCACTGAAAACTGATTTTATTATTTTGCGTATTTCGCTTTAAACTTAAGTAAATGATTATTTACAGCTATGAGCTTGGAAAGTATGGAAATATTTTGCATTTTTTGTTGCTGTTGTTCTATTGGTTTTTGCACAATAGCAACTGCATTAAATAGAGTTGGAGAATTTTTTGAATTATTTCAATTTAAATAAACTAAATTCCCATGAGGCTTTAAAGTGAGTATTGTGAAAACATTTTAGAGAAATTCTTGCTATCAATTGAACGGTATTCTTTCGAATATTTTCTATTTACACAACATCGAAAATAAAACAGATGCCCGCCAATTTCGATTGAGCAACAGATTGTAAAATTACAGATTCATAAAAGTGAAACGATTAAATTTTATGAAGTTGAAGTCAGACAAGTCAGCGAGACTTGACTTGGGTGCTTGTCGGATGGCTCAGATGCCATTACAATGGCAATTTATGCCAAAAAGTGTATGTTTTCTATTTTTGAAGAATGAAACGAAGAGTGGAGCCAACAACAAAAACGACGAACAGCTGGTGTAGAATTCGTTACAAAAGGAGGGCGGGAGGGTGCTTGAGTTGATGGTGTGGTGCTGTGCTGTGATGTGCTACGATATGGTAGCATTTGGTACACTTACGAGAGCGGTGGGTGGCTGTTTGCACTAAAGTGTGGGGCTGTTCTACTACGAGAAACTCAATTGGTAAACAAATCGAGTTCATGCAATTCAGAAAATCGAAGAGAATACGTGCAATTTACACAATGGGTGTCAATTGGCTTTTCTGAATGAGTGTGATTCGAGTGAGAGGAGTGAGTGTGTGTGTGCTGGTGTGCTGTTACGAAAGTGCTCGAGTGCCTAAAGTGCCGTATAATCATATTTCCAGTCTCAATGAATACAAAGATGCTGCTGCCACATTTAAGTGTTTCAGTGTTTGTTTTGATTTTGTGTTTTTTGAGAAACTTTTTTTTTTATTAAATTGTAAAATAAATTGTTGACAGCGCACATTGATTGTGAAGATGCTAAATGTATATCAAAATATACATAAATATTTTCCAAACAAATACAAAAAAAAAAAAACCCAAATCCAACAAGAACGAAATAAGGAACGGCTTGTAAACAAACAACAAACCGCTGCAGCATCAGGTGAGAAAAAATATCCACAACACTTAACAAATGCTGTTGCATGAGAAACATATTCAAGAAGAAGCAACGCAGTAGCAGCAACAACACACAACATCCCACAAACACAGATGGGACGGACAGTCCGTCCGTCCGTAAAGTTGCAGTCCTTCTTTCTCCGCTCAACCCACGGTAGCTGTCAACGCACATCTCAGTTGGCACTTGAGTGGAGAAAACCAAACAACATGCCACAGAAGTAATAGAAGCAGCAACACCAACACCACCACCAACAGGCCTTTAGCAATTGCTGAAAGCTATTCGGCCCACTTGTGCCACATTGTAGTGGCCCATGCAGTGTGTGGCCAAGGAGTTCTTAAATGTGGAGGAGACCGCTGCTGCACCAGCTTCTCCAGCGTTAGAAGTATTTGTTCGAGTGGGCAAGGCAAGGCGGAGTGGAGTGGAGTGGAGGGGCGGCAGTAGACTTGAATGAAGTACCATTTAAAGCACTTATTAACATCAAAGTGAAAATTACCGGCTAACAATATCAATCGTTAATTGTGTGTTAGCACGTTATTTACAATTCGTTCGGTATACTTAGGGATACCTTTGCTGAGTAAACATACAATAAACTCCACACACAACAACGCCAACACCCGAGAACGATGCAAGGCTCCCAAGTTTGTTGTACATATCTTGTGTATCATTCCTCATCCATTCCCATGGGCGCATTCGTATTAAATCCCGCTCCTCTGCCGATACACATGGATTTTTTGTTATTGTTTGAAGAGTAGCAAAGCAAAAAAAAGAAAGAAAATAATAAGAACAACACCATGTTTACTTCTGGGTTATTATCCCATAAAATAGTTCACACACACACACCTTTCGGGTGGTCACACGACTGCCTCTAGATGCGATGGTGCAATGGTGCGTGGGTACTTGACGTGGCAAAGGTGTTGCCAGTGGATTAGGAGCCGGTACACATATTCGGTTTTGAAACAAGAAATTGACAAGTGCAATTGCATGGGAATAACATAAAAGAGGAGAATAATTATTGAATTCTTAAGGAATTCGTGAACTGATTTTGAGTTCAGCCTCAGAGAGGTGGTAACCACTTTTTTGTTGCATTTAATTTTTGTTTACATTTACGATGACATGATCACTGACATTGCATGAAGCGGTCAGACCAATATGCCTATTAACCATTCAGCGACACACTGGACATGTGTGAACGAATTTCAACTGGGTTTTGGATCCCACACAAACACACACACATTCCCATACACATCAGACATCATCTGATATCGTATGAAAAATAGAACTCTCCCAGGCCGGAGGGCCAAAAGACACTGTTGCGCGCCCGCAACAGTAGACAAGAAAAGCAAACAGAATTGTCATGGAAAATATTTCCAGAAGACTTTTGATGTTGAATGGATGTTTATGATGTTTGCTTTCATTAACAACAATGACAGCAAAACTTGGGTTCAATAGTACGCTATGCAATGAACCTTGCCAGAGAAGAAACCGAATAAAATAACATATGCGCGTCTACCATAGTCAAAATAACCCAAAGACGATAATGAAACGTGTGATTTACCGTGGAGTCTCTGAGTTGGAGTTGCGTTGCGTTGACGTTTCTCACTCGAACACACAAATTTTCAGTTTGCCCACAAAACGTTCTCATGATCGGCCTGGTTCGATATTTACTTTTGTTGTTATACAAAAATCATTTGTTACTTTTATCTGAACAACAACAATGAACCCAAAAAACATTTAAAAAAATTTCAGTTTATTAAAAAAAAATCATCCTATTGTGTTTTCGATTGGAATTCAGTTTGTTTAGTGCTCATTTTCCCACTGTCCAAGAGGCCTTCAAATGGTTAATCTAAACTACCGCAACTCCTCAATGAAATACTGTACGATTTTGGGCAAAAATGACCAAAAGTCTGGTGGCATTCTATGCGATTGTATCTGCTGTTTTGCGGCACGAGCAGGAATGCAAGACACAAGCTTGCTACACAACACACCACACTCCATTTGGGCTAATTGTACAGTAGAACCTTGACAAATCGAAACGCAAGGGAAGAGTTAAGTCTTAGGCTTCACCCCAAACGCGAGTTGATTGAGTGTGGACAGGGTATATGGGAACAATATTCACCTTGTAGAGGTTTTACATTCATCGATGTTCTGGCTGGATCGTATTGATCATACTGATCATACGTGTACGTTCGACAAGGAAACAAAAGAAACCGAAAAATCGCAAAAATACCATTTAGCATAGAAAGACTGTCAGAAGAGAGCCGGCAAAATTCCATAGAAATTCAGCTTCCTTGGTTGGGGAACTAACTCTCTTCAAGTTGGGGTAATTATAATTTTCCAAAAAAAAAAAAAAAAAAAAAAACAACACCAAAATAAACCAACGCAAAAGCCATGGACTTGCAATAACTTGTGTGTGTGTGTGTTGTTGCACACGAACGAACACCGGGAATTCGTCTAATTCTTTGATCATTCCTCAGCTGACAAGGCGCAGCGCAGCGGCAGTTAAGAAATGTGGTGGCTACCTGCTGACTTGGATGCCTGAATTCGTCCACAGGACGCCGAAATAATAATAAAAATAAAAACAAAACCTTGGTGCCGTTATGTCAAGAAAGCTCATCCAACGATATGAGCTTTGTGAAGGCAGAAGGGCGCACATTCGCATACTTACTTGATAATGTACGCTGGAGACAAAGAACGCTAAACGTACGATCGTGGCGAACGTCAATGGCCTTGTACGAATTGAGTTAAGTATTTATTCTCTTCAATGCAGTCAATGGGCGAGCAGACAAGGCAGAGACATTTTGGTCAAGTTCATGGCAAAGCATTTCAGTGACACACGAATATGGAAAAAAAAAAAATGAATATTTCTTAGGTTCACAAGTAAAACACACTAAGAACATGAGTGATTACAACATATTTCGTTATAAAATTGTACTGCACTTAGTGCACTTCAATATTAAATCGATGTATGCAGTTCAGTTTTTGATTGATGCCTGATAATAAAAGAAATAAAAATTAACAAACAGGGGCGTCTGGCGCATACCACTGGGTCCGTTCTGCATCCGACCGCTGGGCCGGGGGATCGTGCAATAGCTCGCATAGATCACACATTGGATTGCGTTCCGAAACCGTGTACAACGATGTCCACCACAAATACTGTACATACTCATCGGGATTGGCGTCGAGGTGTTGTAGGTACTCGGCCAGCTCACGTACCGACTGGAAGTCATTGGCATCGATGTAAGAGTGCGGCGGAGCGAAACGTGTGTAATTTGCACCGCCCAATACCACGGGCACCAGCCAATTCTTCATAGCATCATAAAACTCATCGGACACATAATCCGAGCAGATTTCCCTTTCGGCAATTAAGTAGAACTTGTATTTGCCGAATGGCAACAGGTTACAGTTGCCATAGTCACACCTGGAAGTTCAGCGTTAGAAATACTCATTTTATAAATTCACTGTACTTACTCGATTTGGTAAGAACCACAGTCACCGTAGGTATCCACATCAATATACGATTTCAGTTTATCCACTAGCCGTTCACTTGCCGTAGTTGTGATCCTTGTGCAGGGTTTATCGTCTCTGGCCATTACCAGATTGGTTCGATATTGTACAATATTCCATGCCGCTGAGTTATTCCAATTCTTTGTGGGGGCATGCCAGTCGGGATACATTGCAGGTGCGATGAAGTCCTGATTCCCGTAATGACTTCTAATGCCATAATTGTAAAAAGTTATATCCGAGTCCAGCCTGTATGTCATTGTCAAATTGTAGAAATTCGCATGGAAATTGTATTTCACATTCGCCAGCAACTCTCTACTGGCATACACAGAATATTGCCTGTGATCCATTAACGCATTGGGATTCTGACCCATATAGTTTCCGTAACTCTGGGCTGCATTAAACACAACGGCATCGTAATCATGTACATAAGTCCAGTCCCGACGTTTGCCAGACGTAAACAGACAAACGTGCGAATTACATTTTTCCCGCCGTTCGTACTCATATCTCTCATACCAGTTCATTGAATTTCTGGTTTCGCTGAATTCATTCCAAATCAGTATTGTCTTCACACAACTCGAATTCTCTGGTTCTATATAATTAAAGTGGCCGTAATCAGGCAGGAGCAGGAAAATTGTCAGTATCACAGCGCCCACAATCACCACGGCGGTGGCGATCAAACAGCAAATTTTACTCTTCTTTTTCATACGAATTTTGGGCGATTTGTTGTGGGGTCTTCGAATTTTGTCCACCAGTGGTTTTTCATAGGCGTCATGTTTTACTTCCAATAGAGTGTCTTGTTCGGACATGTTTGTATTTGTATTATTATTAAGTGGAATTGCGTTTTAGCCAAAAATTCACAAACGTTCGATTCGTACGAAATATTCCAGTCAACTAAATGTACGGGCAATCGCCATGCGTATGAGTAACCACAGAATATTTAACTGGATTTCGATAACGATTTGACGGATATTCGAATTGATATTAAACGAAGCGAACCGGTCGATTTTTGTTTTGTTTTGGATTTTTTTTATAGGTTATCAGCTATAAAAAACCATTTGTGGTAAGTCCATAGTGTGTACGATGCAATTCTTGTTTCCCTTGTTTACTAGATATCTAACAGCTGATAAGATAACTGTAGTCGAACTTCTTTACTTTGATTAGCTCTTTCTGTTGTTGAAAATTCTGAACTAAGGCAAACAAAATTGTATTTATAGAGCTTCAGCTGCAGTGGTACCAAAGCTACTTATAAAACGAAATTATTTTGTACTAGTAAATTACCCGTGACTTCACACATATATATATTGCATCTCCTTTTGACCTCCTCATCGAATCGGCTCGGCCCCCTTTGTACTCAATTTGAACTCCCTTTGAACCCTCAAGACACTCTCTTTCAAAGTCAAATACATTAATCGAGAATCTCCAGCCATGCTTAGAATATATATGTTGAATAACATCTTCCTAGGCCCACTGGTGACTGCAGAAGATCATTCAATAATTGACAAACTCATATTTTAACTACCATGTCCCCTTTTGGAAACATCAAAAATCCGGCTCGGGAATCTGTAGTCGTGGACTCACAGATTATGAAATTGCAACTCTCAAAGCATTTAAGTGGCTTCTGGAGCGCCTACTGTCCACAATTCACCTTTAACAACACGCCCATATTTCAAATTCAAGAATCTCTTGTCACTGAATATATATGTGCAATCGCAGCCTTTTAGGTCCACTGGCAGCTTCAGGAGAGCCTGCTATAGCTGCCACACCCCCTATAAGACAATAAACAATCCGACTAGAATGTCTCCAGCCATCCATGGCTTGTCCTACCATGGCTCCATGGTAGGACATATGAGCCATTCAGTTGTCAAATCGATTAACTCCACTTTTCTGAATTTTTGTGTCAAACCACTTGAAAGCCCCATAACAGTTTCTATTCCGAATCACTGTCCATAATAATAACGATAAATACTACTAACAAGGCAATGTTGGTGAGGTGACAAGGCGGCTACAGATTGCAATATGACCAATTTGAGAATTTAGAAAAGTGGAGTTAATCGATTTGACAACTTCATGACTCATATATGTGAAATTACAGTTATCTAGGTGCACTGTTGCTTCTGGACAGTCAAACAATGGGATTATATACGAATGAAGTGAGTTTTTGCTAAGCATTTGCAATATAGTAAATGCTCGTTATCAATTTATTCCAAGTGCCAACTTAATTAGTTTTATTAAGTCTCATAATTATAACCATTTGATAACGACGATTAAGTGAAGATAAGATATTTCTTGTCTTCAGTTGCGCTTAACTTAATGTTCACTTCAATTTATTAAGTCTATGACAGCTGTGGCTATACGGTTCCTTGAGGCACAAACACTTCTCTATATTTATGAAATCGCATTGTTTGTTTGTCACGAATCTTTGTTGAGGAATGATTTTCTCTGGTGTCTGGAAAGATCAGATGTGGACACACTATTTTTTTAACGCAACCTCGAAATCACCTGTACCGTCTTCACCAAAAACAACAACATATCAGTTTTCTGTATGGGTTTGTGTGGTAGAGCAGCCATATCACCATTTCTTGAAGCAAAGTTGCAACTATTGACGTCATCACTTTTGTTTGTAATTTTTCTTCTTTGACTTTATCAAAATGAATCACCGCTCAAAAGGCTGGAGTAAAATATTTCCAGTTCAATTGCACCAACGAACACGTGACACACATTTAAACACTTTTACTTTTGTCTGAGCTCGGCGATATGAATTGAATGTGCCAATGCGGATTCGGATATTCGTTATGCCCTAAATTGTGACAGTTTTTCGGTGTGACACATTACTTGACCATACGAATTAGTAAAGATCTGTTAATAAATATCCCTCCGCCAAAATAAATTAAATTTGCTTAAAGTGACTAAGGACACGTACTGGTTCATTCCAGGTGGATACCTACACACTCGTAACACTCGCATAGTAGGAAAACCCCTCTCAATCGAAGAAATTAAATTTATCAAATTTCTCCTCACCACACACTCATCAACTAAGTATGCCGAAGTAATCACCAGCATCACCCAATATCAAAGAGACCGACAAAGTCCAACCAACCAACATCATCAATATCTCGCAATTAAACTAAATGACTAGAGAAGTGAAATGTGAAATGAAGTCCCTAGATAGCACCTAATTAGGGTGTAAAATCGTCGCCTTTGCCTTTGCGAGACCGAATGGATGACTTTAGCGCCACTTCGAATATGGACGGACAAGAGAACGAACCAAAGACTAAAGCGCGGGTGGTCAAAGAGCTAAAATAAAAAAAAAAAAAACACACAGCACACACACATATGTGAATCACCTTAGCAGAGGCCGTATCAGTGACACACCTTGGCAGCATGCAACACGCACCTCACACAAGGGCCAAGGCAAGGGGCTCATTTAAGGTGCTTCTCTTAACGAGTTTGTTTTTGGTTGGGTGTCGCCGACGATTCCTTTCAATTCGTTTTGCTTTAGTTCGTTTCTCTTTCGCTCTTTGGTGGCCTGCAGCAGTTTCTTTGCGGATCCTTAAGCGATTTGGTCAATGAACGCGCCACGTCTGATTGCCTCTGACTGCTGCAGGGCAGCATTTCTGGGTAGGTCCAGAGAGCACTTCGAACTGAGTTAATTACATGTTAATTCGTTTAAAGTTCTTAGTTTCGACTTTAGTCCTTAATTCTTGGTTCCTCATCTGTTGATTTAATTGAGTTGAACTTGGTTTGTGGCGCATCGAAGGCGGCACTTTTTTCATTTCTCATTTCCTTTTTTTTTAACGTGTTACCGATCCTTCTAATTAAGTAGCCCTGCGATGTGTGCGGCATTTAATTGCTGATCGTCGTCAAGTTGGTGGTACCGAAGTCTTTTGTGAAATTATTTGTTGTTAGCACATTTTAGGGCTCTTGATTGATAGCAGTAAACATGTGTACAGCATTTAGAAATTAAGATGTTTAAGTGTGTGAATCAAATTCGAATTTGTACATACTCCAGTTTATTCAATTTATTTTCTTTCACGTAATTATTTAACCCATTCACGACGAGTGTTACCATATGGTAACGCTGATAGCGTTCCACGGTATATTCAATTAAAAAAATATTTGAACAAATATCACTAATCTGTTTTTTGATTTAAATAAAGCATGCTTAGATCTTTCTTTTGATATATAATTCTAAGCAATCGCTCGTCAGTAGCGATCGTGGCGGATAATTGAAAAGTAGTGTTTTTGAAAAGTGGGCAAAAACAGCGAAAAGTCACGACCTTTCCAGTAAGAATATTTTTCATTGCCATAGAAAGTTATATATTTTAAATATTTTTTTTTTGGCATTTGGGTAGTATATTAAAGTATTAGAAAACGTATAAAATAAAATTATTTATAACTTCTGTGTTACCTTTTTATAATTTTGAATTTTGCTGTTACCATATGGGCACGCTCGTCACAACCCTAGCAAATTTAAATTTTCTTACTGAAAATGTTTGTATGAGCTTTTTTTATGTAAAATTAAATATATTTTATTTGTATATTGATTTGAAAGTGTGTTTGTGTACTTAATATAATTAAAAAAAATTTTTTTTTAATATTTAGATTTAAAATAATTTTTTGTACGAGTATTTTTTGTAAAATGAAGTAAATTTTTTCTATATATTGGTTTGAAATATATTTTTTTTTAGCTTTTTTCATATAAAGTTAAAAATATTTTATCTATAAATTCTACTTGGTGTACTTATGAAAAATTAGCTCTTAAGTTGATTTAGCCATATCCGTATGTCTGTACGTTATTTTGATTGGTATGGGCTATTGAAGGAGCTAAATGAAAGCTAGGCGGTCCAAACATTGAATTTATCCTTTGGAAATCCTAGAAGGAGTTGGTATTGCAAATGGGCGAAATCGATCAGCTGCCACGCCTACCTTCCATACAAGTGAGAGTCGAGTTTTGTAACAAATGTTACACAATTTCACGGGAATTGTGGTAGGAAAATTCTCCGTAAGATATATTGTCCGCTTTGCGTCGATGGTGAGTGCCGCAAAAGCTATATGAGCAATACCCCGATCATGACATGACATCGTGACGCATACAAAATCCACGTCTAAGATGGCTAGGTCATGCCGAGCTGATGAATGTAAAAAAGTACTACTAAATGGAGCACATGTGAGTACCGTCGGTGGAATGAGCGGAAGATGGCCACCAGGTCTCAGATGGAAGGGTGTATGGTATATATAGGCTTACGTCGACCGGCTAAAACTTACTCAATTGGTTTTTAACAAATTTATATTACGATGAAGACATTTAGGCGAGCATAATTTTATTCGGCTGGACAAGATTATTAGGAGGAAGATGAAGGAGGTACTTCCTATGGTCTTCATCCTACACCTCTTTTACAGCCATGTAAATTGTGTATGTCAAATGATGACGAGGACCTTTCCAATTTCAGTTCATATGGAGATATTTCTTATGTTATTGAAAACCTAAGCAGTATTTTGGTGTAGGTGGAGATACATATTATATACAGTGGCGGACAGATAATTAGGCCAGCCTTTTGTAGTAATTTTGAACGACTACCAAAATTGTAAGAATATCAACTTGAATACTATTGAAAAGGTTTATTGGACCCCATTCAATGATCACTACCAGGACACTTATCAAGAAAATCCTAGTTGAAAACTGACCTACTTTTCTAACTTTTTTCCTGGGGGCTATAAAAATTTTTTTTTTGATGCAAAAATGTGCGTTTTTTAAAAACAAACTACTTTGCTGAAGAAACTTTTGTGATCAAAAATTCTCCTGAATTTATAGAATTTTTTTTAACAAAATATTTTTTTTAAAAAACTTTTAGATTTAAAAAAATTGGTCGATAAAAATTTTTTTTACAAAATAAATCTTAAAACATTGCTAAACTTTCAAGAATTTAAAATTAAAGTAGTTATAAACAATAATATCTTAAATGAGGTAATTTTGCTAGGGTTGTGACGAGCGTTACCATATGGTAACGGCCAGGGCTGGGCAAACGGTAAGCGGTCCAAAAAAAAAAAAGTTAGAAATTCGTTTCTTAGGCCATTTCTAGGTATTCCTGAAAAAATCTTGAAAAAATTCCGAAAATTTCGCTCTTGTCATTAATGGGTTAATTTGCAATTGCACTTGTGACCTAATTAAATTTGAATTCTCAATCGTAATATTTTCAACACAGCACAACACATCCAAGAGTAGCGCTCGTATGGTTTTCAGAACCCCTTTGATTTTAGTTTCGTTTCACTTCACTTCGTTTACCATCGCTTGGAAAAGGTCAATGGATGAAATCATAGTTGACAAAAGAAACAAATAAAGCTTTAACACAAGCAAAAAGTAAGGTTTTGATTGAGAAAAAGTCATTTCGCAAATAAAAGATTCCACAAATCAGCGTAGGTGTGTGTGACCAATTAATCAATGTGTGATCACATCTCAATCAAACCAAAAATATGCGACTTTTTTCAGTTTTTATTTAATGGTCTGATTTGCATCGCCTAAAAGCCTCAATAAACTTGCGATGGTGTCTCTAATTTTAACAATTTAATGACTGGCCACGCTATTTTTGGCAAAGTGTTAATGGCATTTGTCAACCATAAACTTAACACTTAACTACATAAAACCGTGCATGGCTGCTTGATTTGCTTTTGATTTTTAGCACTGATAGGCACGTGTTTAACATGATACTTTTGCGGGTACAGCGGCTTCATTTCAATAAACCAGACAAAACAAAATATGTTTTTTCTGAAATTAAATAAAATTTAATAAGGTGATTCGTATAAACCCACGGAAACACGCCGTTGTGAAAATTCACTGTCGAAAAGCGTAGTGCAGAAAATGAAAAAGTTTCGGCGACGATTTTTATAGCGTCATTCGAGAAAATAATCTCGGAAAAATTTTAGGTTAGGTTAGGTTATGTTGGAGCAGAAATACTCCAACCATGCCATCACACTTAGGCCAGAGTTGACCCATTGTGACTTATGAGTTGAAATAGGCCAACCATTACGAAATTCGGACAAAGGCGAGCATATCATGAAGGGGTTTCTCAGATAACTCCGCTAGGTAATTTTTTTCCCAACAAGGGTTTTCCTTCAGTGATTTCCTAAGAACCACATTCGGATTGAGCGACTGCAGAACGAACTATCACGGTAGTGGGCAGGGCGGTAGTGGGAATTATACTCCATTTTAGGCCGGATATGAGTGGTATAGATGGAGCAGAGATTGGCAGGAGTGATGTGTTTCTTGCATCGCTTCAGGAAGCCTAAGCACTAGGCTGCTTCTTTCGACACATCAAAAATGTGATCGTCCCAATGGAGATAACATTGGATTGACATACCCGAACATCCAGAGCGGCTCCACAAACATTTACATCATCCATTTTGAGGGCAGAAGTAGGAATATCCGACTGTCGTTTGGGTTTTGGTAGCGTTAAAAAGGAGCCGATAAGCTAGTCCCCATTCGGAAATTACTTGTAGGTCATAAGGTATCACAAATGTAGGAATTTAAATTAAAATATTTAAAAAGTTCCATCGTAGGCCTGTTGAAAAATATTTCAACCACTCAAGGGATAGCGAAACTACTATCAACAAATTAGCATATAAAAATAACCTCAAAAAGTCTAGAAAAAAATGGAATTCAAAAGAAAAACGAAAGAATGCCCCACTCGTACATACAAAAATCTAGTTTATGAATTTTAACTTTGCACAACATACGCATTTGACGTCACCTTTCCAACCATAGTGCTCCGCTGTTGTCTGATATCGGAAGGTTAGGACTGCAACAGTCAGCCAACAAACTAACAGCAAAAAAAAAACAAATAAAAAAATTAAAACAAAATAAAAATTTTAATTATTCTTCACAATACTTCGGGAGACTGGGACTCTGCAGCAGCATCCAACCAACCAACCAAGCAATCAACCCAGTAAAGCAAAAACCAAAGCCCGGCGAAGCCAAACCAGCCACACTTTTGACGATATACCGCAAGTCTTGGCCTAAAGACGATTGCATTTGAGCCAAAGTTAAGTTATTCCGCATAATGAAATTGAAATTCCATTGTGAATATGGGGGCGTTACCGCAACGAAAAAATGCAATAAATATGCATATGAGAGGGAGATATGCGGCCGATTTGAATAATTCGGTTCCCACACTATGGTCGCTGTGCGCGCGCTGTTTGCTCCATGAGTCAGGAGAGTCTCGTCGGTTTGTTAAGGATTTATTCGTTATGGACCTGGTTCTTTTTAATTAAAGTTATTAATAGCGCTTGCAGGAGTCATTCGTTACATTTGAAAGATGACGTCGAGGAAAATAATAAACAAAAAAGTAATCAGAAAGTGAGTTCCCCATTAAAGCAGTCCAACTTGTAGGTGAGATATTAGTTTGGCAGTGACTACGATCTAGTTTGTTCGCATGCGTTCTTCATCGCTACTATAGCGCATTGGAGCTAGTGGACTTAAGGTTTACTACGCAAATATATCTTTTATTAAGCAGTTTTGATTTACTCCTACTGTACATTGGAACTTAGTGAATCAAATAATTCCACGTATAAAGTCTACAAAAAAAATTCCTATTAAAATTTCATAAAGAAGCATGTCAACACTTCACTGAAATAACATTTTCGGGCGCATTCAAATATGTAGATATCAAACCATTTATCAATTTAAGCAAAAATGAAAAATCAACGCAAACTCAAGTGCGTGTGTGAGTGCAACTGGCCGGTGGACATTGCGCCCACCAGGCGAGCAAAAAGTCACGTTGCAACCATAAACACGAATTCGTTATCTTTTAAATGCTTGTCAATTGGAAAATTGCAGCCTTGCTGCACAATAATTGAGAGCGATGAGGCAGAGAATGGAAAACGAGGTGGGGGCTGTGTAGAGCATGACATCGGCTAGTACCATGCTTACGGTAAATACTGATTGTCAAGTGTGTGATGAAACGCTCCCAAGCTGGGGAGAAGTTATCACCGCCCTGCCGCCACCGTTCCGTTCCGATGCAATGCGAATTTCAAATGAGCGCACGTAAAATGAATATTCAAAATTGCTGTGATATTTTCTGCAAATAAAAAGTAAGTACGAATTAAACATAAAATGCAGCCAGATTGTCATTCGGTTGAATGTTGTTGACGAAAAGTGATTGATTGCTTTGTTCCTGTCGTGAGCGAATGTGCACTGGCTGTTGGTCGTTCAAATCGGAAATGAACTACCCAAACAATAAATTATACAAAGAATACTTTTTTTTTATAAAGCCAAAAACAGATTATTCGAAACTCTTACAAACCATTGAATGGAAATTGTCCATTAAATGTTTTTTTTTTATATTTTATTTTATTTTTTTTTTTATTTTACTTTTTGTGTTTTACTTTTGCTTCTGATTCATCGCACTTTCGCGTATGATGCAAATTGTCAGTTAAACGTGCTGGCGCCACATTGTACATTAAACTGTTATCATCATCATCATCAAAACATCATCGTCGCAGTGGCGCACATATCAATGGCTATCATCACCATCAACCACTATGTGTGCTTTAAATGCTGATCGCAAATTACTTTCGTAGTAAACAGTTTGATTATTGTTGTTATTACTGCTCTTATCATTGTTCAACGCACACAGTTACACACACACTCAACGTACATCGTGTAAAACACAATAGCTCTATGACAGTTGTAGCTGTCATCGCTTTGTCACAATCCAACAGCGTACAGTGCCGAGTAAAACCGGGTAATTGATGACTGCATAATTTAAGTTTTAAAGTTTTCAATTCTATATTTTTTTTTCGAAAATTATTCCGGATGTCGTCAATTGACTGCTTAAGTTTACTTAAGTTGAATTTGTAAAATTTCATTGTAAACTTTGTGTGCCAGTTGTGGCGCAATCGTGCTTATGTGTGTCATCAAATGTAATTCCAATTTATACTAGGTCATGTGATTGCTATCAGCAATAGGTATTTCTGCTTCTCCTAAATTAAGTGGACTTTTACAGACTACTTGCACGGAGAAGGAATCCGTAAACCTTTGGTGCTTCAGCCATGCAACGAAATCCAACGAGAGGAAATGATCAAATATGCAAGTCATACGTCAAAGTCATTTGTTTGCATATTCCATATTGTTCAAAGCATATCCTTTCGCCAAATGAAATGTGATGAGTGAAATTTCAAAGTGAAATTTCCGCTGACAACTGCTGCGCTACAATACATGCATACAATGGCAAATCCACGAATGAGCCTCACATGCAAAAGTATCTTTTTTCCACTATGTATAGTCGATAATACTGGTGAAAGCGTTTCAGTAATGATGATGCCCGCATGCATTTAACTGATTGATATTGAATGTGCGTATCAGTAAGACAAAAGCCATTGTGCTCCTCGAAATGCTGCATACGTCTGTCTACACATGTGGGAATTTATTAAAAATGGCAACATTGATTCAAAGCAGATCAACATTTAATCAAACTGCCATTAGGATAAATGGAAATGTGTACAAGAAACTATTAACAAATTGCGGCCTTTTCCAAAATTACTCTTGCATTTTGCAAGAGTAATCCTTCGTAATCCTTTTGGCAATTTCATATGGTATTTATTTCACAACCATGGGTGGCATTTTTTTTTTTTGTTCCTCTTCTCACTGCAAATATGACATTTACTCCTACACACACGCTTCACGCATTCAACACAGTTTTCTTCGTCATCGTCCTCGTTGGTTCGATACAAAGTGATCGTATTACACTGATCACTTTCGACACATATCACACCTGGTATGAAAATCAAGCGCGATCAAAAGCCGAAAATGCTGGACAACAAGCTGGATGGACGCAGTCAACTACTGACAAAGGAGACTGGAAAAAAGAAGTAAGAAACAATGAAAAAAAATGAAAAGATCAGAATTGATTGTGCAGCAGCACCAACAGCAGGAGCAGAGGCAGCAGCAGCTTCTGCTGCACGATCATCGTAATATAGCCACGCGTTCAAAGGATCAAATTACTCTTCGTGCCATACCCTTCGCTTCGCCTAAAATGTAAATTGATCGGATTTCCTTATGCATATTCTTTTGGTATTGCAAATTTTTTTTTGTTCTTTCAAATTTTGTATTCGGTTTGTTATTAGCTGACCAGACGTCGTTTTCGATCATGTTGCTGAAGTGATCAAGGTGGTGGTGGTGAATATAACAACAGAAAATAACCGATTAGCCAGATGAAGCAGCATGCCCAACAACACTACCATACAAAGAGTGACCGGCTGCTGCTTGTTTGCGGGCGGCTGTCAGTGGTCTTTTTTCGTAGTGATAAGTTTTTAATTTGAATATTTTGGGTAATTTGATAATGCAGACGGTCTATACCGATTTTTTTTTTTTGGTTGATGGTGGCCAACACATTATGTTGGCCATCTTAAACTGTAAATTATGCGCACGATTTGATGCAAGTTTGGGGGGTTGGGGTTTCGGTTCAGTAATTATATGATTTTGGGTGGTCTTTCATAAGCACGCACATGTGCTTTTGTCTTCGGCAACTCAAAGCTAAGTTTTTGATATTATTTCCATTTTCGATTCTATCTCTAGTATCTCGTACGATTATCCATACAAATGAAAGGCTGCGATTTTAAAATTAATAAGGCGAATTTTTACCTTTTCAACAAAGAAAGATCTTATTGTGTAAACGGGTAGATAGATTACGATAATCTCGTTGAGATAATCTCTGTATGTAAAAAGATTTACAGACGCTCTGCTACTTAGATCCAATCAGCGCTCGATAAGAGGTTCACTCACTTCACTTATGCAAGTGGATGGTGAAAGCTTCGTTAGTCGCTTCTGATAGACTTGTGATTACCTCTTCTTTTGCAATTAGCTAGCAAATTGTCACACGTTGTTGCTCATTACAGAAAAATGCCGCACAAGGACAGCAGTGTCATTATTGTGACGGGCGTTTTGACACTCGTAACAGAAACACACGCGGGGGGTTACAATTCAACCAAGGAATATGTCATAAATCTTATTTGGAAAAAGATACTTCAACAAGTGGAATCCAATTATAAACAGAAAAGCAGCAGAGCTGGTATGCAAAAGCAAGAAAAAGAGAGAGCCACACAGCAAACAAGCAATGCACTGTCAAAGAGGATTGTCAGACTCTGTGCAATGACACAACGAAGATGTCCTGCGGGTGCGACTGTCAAAATGGCAGTTGCTAATTTGACTTTGACAAGCGATTCAGACTGAAAGAAAGAACCAACAGCGAAATAGAAATTTCATAGTGGAAACTGGTAGCATTTGAGTGAGGCCAGGACACACGCTGGCCCAGCAATTAGCACAATATTTAGTTAGCAGCAGATAAGGTCAAGAAGAAACTAGAATAGCTGTTGTATTTGACCTCGTCTGTTAAGGAAGCCAATTTCGGTCGTTTGTCACTGGCGACGACAACCGAACTCCTTTGTGTTTCGCTGTGTTGTGTCCTTGTTAGTGTGTGTTTTAGAGTTAACAAAGACAAGTTTTGCGGTTTGCTTTTTAATTTGAATTGGTGTGTCCTTCGATTATATTAAATGTGAGTGAATGGCTGAGTGGCGCCAGTCTTTGATTGGCAATTTGAAATTGGTTCAAGGTGGTTTTTTGTAAGTATTTTCCTTCTCAAATTTCGGTAGTAAAGTCGTGGAGCTCCTAACTAATAAATTAAAGCCACATAACCTTGTCTAAGCGAACTGGCCCATAGATATATGTCGGAAAATTCCATTTCATTCACATGTCCACCGCAGCGCAGCTACACGGAAATTTATTGCCAGCAATGCGGAAAACTCTTAGTCCAAAGTTATCGCACCGCAACGCAACCAACTTCACTGCTGCGACCGCAGATGTAGAGTAGAATCAAGAGCAGAAGCTTCTGCGCTCACACACCATCTGACAGTGCAATTCCTTTTCGCACTTAATTCAATTCAATTCAGTTCAGTTCAATACCATTCCATTCAATTGCCTCAATTCAATTCGTTTTGCTGCATTCACTCGCTTTGATCTGCACATTTGACAGGTTGCTTGTTTTTTGTTGCTGGAATTGAGAAAAATAAAATTGCTGCCAGCTCCACTCACACAGGTGAACAACATACATTGGAGTGGGTTATTCAGTCCGGCAATGTGCCGTTCGGTTGTTGTGGCAAAGGAAACTATTTTTCGAAATGGAAAATAGAAATGAGAGTAAAAAAAACCATTCGAAGAATGTTATAAAAAAGTAAAACAAGAAATGAACACCGCCTAGAGTGTTTGCTATGTATTAGCCCTACACTCGGTGACTAAGGGCCTGCGGAAAGATCATTTAATCAAGGGAAATACATACGTAGTAGTGGCAAGTGCAGAGCGCATGGCTAAATTCTCTTTCGTACATAATTTTTCACTTATTGGAAATTAATTTATTGCAGTAGGTCCATGCCGAAGTCCACAAAGACCCACTGGAATATTTCACAAATTGTTTCCCTGTTGCTTGTCTAAAACGGCCTGCCGCCGCTCAATAAAATGCACTTTAAAACATGATTCTAATGATGATTAGGATTTGTCTTCAGCATGCTGCATCTTTGAAGCTACCGTTTGTACGGAATTCTTTATTACATTGGATGAGTTTAAATTGTCTTAATAGTGAAGGTATTTATTAAGGTTTGTCGTAAGTGCCACGCTTTATTCACTTTATATGAGCTTGAAGTGTAGTATCGTTTTAAACGCTTTTTAAAATTGATACTAGCTTAAAATGACCGGCGTTGGTCACTTTTTTTAACAATTTCGGAGAACTTGGTGTAGCTCTTAACAAAAATCTCAGTTTTTGATTGAACCCGAGAAAATTCATTATGTCAGTGATACTAGACGATAAACCAGAGCCGGAACAGGGTTCTCACATATTGTCACGCTGAAAGCAAAAGAAATTATACTTATGATTTCCTGTGTTGAGTGGTAAAAATTGTGCAATAATTTTCATGCATTCGATACAGGGGGTTCTGGGGTTGCTGATTTCGAATCTGATGTGGAAATTTTCAAATTCCTGATGGCGGATCCAATATGGTGACCCAAATTTATTCACTAAATATTTTTTTTAACCTTATAATTCAATATCACAAAACCACAAAAATAATAATCAAAGTTGGACAAAAGCTATGGACAACTTAGTCTATGTGAGGCAATCAGCAGCCACTCTAACCTAGACTAAAGTTCAAACGCTGCTGTGGAGTTACGCGGTTTTATTTGTGGACGGTTCTAATATGAGAAATTGCTAAAAACGGGAACTTCCTTTGGTGAAAAAGGTGAATTTGGCGTTTTTAAATTGGGCGTCAAGTTTTTTGCTGTTTTGAAAAGGAGTTGGGAACAATGAGATTAATTCAATTCATAATTTTATTGTATTTTTGTTATATTATTATCCAAAAAAAAAAACAAAAAAAAGACAACATATTTCATACTGGAAACAATATTTGAATGATGCGACAAAATACAAAATATTTAATATTTTTCAAGTTTGAACATCAGATGGAGTCACTTAGGTTACCGCTCACTAAGTTGCAATGTGTATTGGCGTCATGTTTGACGTTGGCAGTATGTTTGTGAGTACACTCAGGGAAAAAAACATAGTAAAATCAAGTACGATCGTATTTACTCCTTCATTTTTTCAACTTAATGGAAACAACTTTGAAATAAAGAGAAAAATACTTAAAATAACTATTGTCAACATTGAAACAAAGTTGCAAAGTCGAAATGAAGTGAAAAATACTTAAAATAACTATTGTCAACGTTGAAACAAAGTTGAACGATTTTAAATCAAGGTCTGGCAAACTTAATATAAATTGGAAAATTTTTGAAATAATCGGAAAACAACTTTGAAATAAGTTTGTTTATTTTTGAATTTAAGTTCTAAATTGAAAACAAGTTTGTTCGAAGTTGTTCCAACTTTACCAGACTTTCATTAAGGTTTCTACCTGTTTTAAGGTGGTTCTTTTTGATTTTAGGTTGTTTTTTCTCTGGGTTTAGTCGGACAGCTTGTATGATAATAACAACAACCACTAAGTTGCAACGTGTATTGGCGGCAACATAGTACAATTTTTAACTCCACATAGAGCCACAAGTAATAAGCTTTCTGATGCAAAAAGAATGGTCCCAATATCTTTGATAGTTTTTGGTTTTTGTGATCACAAAGAAGCGTGGCTGCATTTTTATATATATCATATATACTTATGTATACATAACCCTTAGTCATTTTATATAGGTGCTAATATTTGTCAAGATAAGCTGAAAATTTTTGTTCAAGTTAAATACTCGCTTAAGGGAAACATTTTTAATTCACTGCAAGCACCACCCTTAAACATTTTTAGGCCAAAAAAATTGTGTCAGACCGTTAAAATGGTTATGTGGCACAAGAACTAATTACAAAAAAAAATAACAACACACTTAAACGTTTTCCTCGGCATTAATGATGATGGCCCGATTCTTATCAATATCAACGTGTACATACATAAATTGCAAAAATTGTGTCTTTTGTTTGCGGTCCTTCACATTAACATTGTGTGATAATTTGGTTGCTTATCAGTCGAAACAATAAAACATCAAAGAAATAAAAGAAAAATGTTAAATTTGCAAATGAACTCGCGCGGCGGCGACTGGCGCAACTGTGCGAGACAAAATACATACAATCAACGTGCTAAGGTGGCGGTGGTGGTGGTGTGGCACCTGGCTCGTAACCAGACAATAAACGAACAAGTAGAAAATACACACACACACACACACACAAAAAGCAAGCCCATTAAAAACCCAACTAAATTCACAGAGAAAAAAAACACAAATGTAAGCCCTAACACCAAAAACAAATTGTCGTCATTTGGCAGCAGTTTTTAGCACTTTTTGTAATTTTTTGTAGTTTTTATTTTTTTCGTTTTTGGCAACGTTCTTCGGTGAATTATTGCCATTTGCGTAACATGCCATTTTGTTGTCGCCTGGGGTAAATCACATGCTTCGTTGCATTTTCCGGCAGTCTCCGCCGTGGTGTGACTCTCACTAGAGTTCAGACTTTAAAACAGAAAAAGTGGTTAAATTTGCAAATTGTTCAAATAAATTTGAATTCAGCTGTGCTAAAAAGTCAATCTCGAATTCCGTATTCACATTTTCCACTCAATGGACTATCAAAATCTGTTAATAAATAAAAAAATATCAAGTCATCCACAGAATCAAAGAATGATGATAATGGCTGGCTCTTATTTTTTTTGAATTTCAAATTGCATGCAAAAGTATTTTTTTACCCAAACTGAAAACCACAAAAAAAAAACCTTTTTTTAACACCACTTTCGACCGCCTGCAGCTATTTATAGAAACTATCGCACGTCACACACACACACACACAAACTATCCTTTTGGTTGAACTTGAGTGAATGCTAGGACGCTGCTTGCCAATATTTCACATTAGTGCGGTTTTTTCTAAAACACACCCCCTCCCCCATTTTAAGGGGCCAGGGGTATGGTGGGACCTTATAAATTTCACATGGTTTTGTCACTTTTTTTTAGTGGACAAAAAAATATTCAACCGCAAATGAATTTATGTGCACGATTTTTGAAGTGAACGTACATACATGCAGTTAGGCATAGAGATGGTTTGGACTAAATGCAATTGGGACAGATTGACCGACTCTAGTGGTGATGTATAATATACATGGGTATTTTAACATAAACATGAAGGAATCTGTTATCTGCCATAGTGCCTACATCCCCGAGGGATCCAAGTGCTAGTTTGTGAATTGAAACTGAAGGCAGTTGAAGTGGAAGAGGATCTAGTTATTTTATTGTTTTTTTCTTCTTACAAATGCCGGTTATAGGGCTAATGTGTTTTCTGCCCCCATTACAAAATGCCTGCGGCAATTCTCTGACGTTTGATGGATGCTGCAGCAAAATGCCACTACGTGGCTGGCTTGACATTATTCGGCTGTACAGAGTAGATATTTTCGGACGATTTTTCGGACATGAATGGAGTGAATATTTATGTCACATGACAAACTGAGAACTGGCCAGTGCGTGTATCTGGTTCGGTTCGGTGTGTTGGTAGGCAGAATTCTGTTGACGATACTGCCGTTGGTTTCTGCTGCTGCCGGTGTCATTTGCAAACAATGTGTGAAATTATTTTGTGGTCAAGTGTGGTGAACTGCGTTGAAATTTGCTGCGTTGCCGTTTGCTTCTTTCATTGTACGAATGAATGTAGTTTAGCTGTTGGCCAAATCGCAAAAACAAAATAAATAATTGGGAAAAAGCAATTTAATTGCGAACTGAATTAAAACTAAATTGCAGTAGTCAAACAAAAAATATATGCAAAAAGGTTTCATGTTATTGGATTACAGCTTAACCGCATCATTAATTGGGTTCCTTTGCCCGGCAGCAGTACAGCATCAAAAATCGCCAACATCATTGAAAAGCTGGACGCGGGAATATTTGGCTGGAATGTCAGAGTTATTTAATACTTTAATACGAGTGGATAGTAGTGTAGAGAGGCTTACTCAATTCGTGCAATTGATTAGTTTCTATAGACCACAACACATAAAACCAGTAAATAGTATTGAATTGTTCATTTTTCGGTTGCCTCTACATGCCAACTTGAAGTTAATTTAATTGGTTTGTATCTAATCATAATAAAATTATTTTACTAGCATGAGCCCTAAATCCGTGGTGGATAGCTTTTGCACACACATTTGTAAGCGATGTAGGCGTTGACAGGACGCAACGCTTGCATCGATGAGGGTCGATAAAATTAACCGAAAAAAGTTGTTTCCGTAAAACTTTTCAAAATGTATGAAAAACCTGCATTTTTTATCTGATGCTGGTAAGTTAGATTAACCGAAAAGAAATTGTTAAAATAAATCTTAAAAATTCGACATATGATAGTTCGAATAATCGGAAAAATTGTTGTTGTTGTTAGTTCTTTTACCACAATTTTTGATTAAATGTGAATTTTTCACAAATTTCCTGAAAAATTTACAATTTAACCGTGAAAAAAATGTTTGGAGCGTTTTTTGCCCTCTTTTTCGTTTAGATTAACCGACTTTTTTTTGTGTGTATCTGCATATTTTGTTGTACGTTTAGGGATATCATGGGATATTTGCAAATCTCAAAATTCGAGATGATCTTTCCAATTATTTGTGCAATTTTACAGTGCATTTTTGTAAATCTAATGATCTTTACAGCCACCTAACTGAATCATTAAAATACAATTTCATTCTCTATAGGGGGTATCTGTATTGGTTTTAAAGTTTTTCTCATACCAATTTAGGGTGCAAAAATTCCAAGACCGTAGGAATGTTGTAGATATAGACCAACTTCACAGTGAGACCACCAAAGGTATTATACACACACCAGGCATTCCTTTCTAGAATTCAGGGCGGCGGACGGTAAACACACAAATCTCATGCAGTACTCAAAACATCATTAATTGCGGCTATAAAATAAAATATAAAAAAAAATGCTAGAAGAAATATAATAAAATTGTAAATCCAGCAATGATGAGTGGCCAGAACCAGAAGCGCTACGCAAAGCTATAAACACCTTCAAGAAGTTGATGCATTTCCAAACGAAGACGACGTAGAAATAGAAGCTGCAGATGAAGATGAAGCGTAACACTCCAATGCGAACGATTAATGTTGAACGCTGGTGGCTGCTGTCCGCTGGCGAAGCATAGCTAAAGTGTATCGCTGCACTTCTTTTAATTTAAAGCTATGATTTTGCCTTTTAACGTAACCACACAGCACCGGCAACAGCAAAAGTGCTTTAAATAATTTAATTGCTTCTTCGGTTTGGTTTTCTTTTCTTCTCTTTCCCTTGTACTTTTGATGGACGTGCTGAAAGTGTCTATCAATGTGAAACAAGAAATAATAGGCACCTTAAAAATGGGCGTTAAACGACCCGATAACAACAACAACAACAGCGCTATCCATAACTATAATTTCCATCTTCATTAAATAGTCCACCCAACGGGTGGGAGTCTATATTCAGCCCCCGCCCTTTCACCTCATTCAAGCATCGAACAATGCAACGGACAAAAGGCAATCAATAACACGCTTTAAAGTTGATTATTATTTCCTCAACGGGATGGATGGATCGCACACACCTAAGGTTTTGACGGCCGACCACACGCACTGTGGCCATACTCACCTCTGTGCCTTGCCCTTTATTGGAATTAATAACTTAATGATTGCAGCAGCGTGCACGTAGAAGAAGAACAGTTCAGTACGGCTCACAGAGTTTGTATCGTTGCTGTTTGTTGTTATTGTTATTGTTGTTGATGATGGAGTTATCAACACCACCGCACACACTCCAGCCATGCACTCGAAATCTCTCATATTTGTGATGGTAGCCGTAGTTTTGGTGTATCGATGCACTTTCCATCTATAATTGAAATATGCTATTGGACAAGTGAGTGCAGTGTGTCTATCAAAGACGCCGCGGCGCACCGAACAATGCATGGCTTTTGTTATTAGAAACCGATGATTTAATTAATTTGGTAGAGGCAAAGCAGTTACTGGAATTTTCATGGTGTTGAGTGTGCTCTCACCTTCTGTCTGCGGGATTTAATATTAATTAATTGACTTGATTGTCAGTTTTAAGATAATCGCATCCATGGAGATGTTTATGAATGTTTACCATGAAATGGTTACGATGGCTGCTTTATTAGCGTGAAATCTCAAAGGCAAATTATATTTAATTAAATAGTTTCTGAAATTCACATAAATTCATGAAAGCATTGAGTTATGGAACAAAAACACAATCACACCTTCGACATGCATATGTCGAATGGAGGACAAAGCCGGTCAAAAGTTGTTATCACCTCCCAAATCCTATCGGAGGAAAGAGAATTATACAAACATTGATCAGAATGCAATCGGCTTCATTGAGTTTATATGATTTTTGGAACAATCAGGGAACGTAAGCTTAAAAGCTTAGTCGACAATGTTGACTTTGACTCTTCGGAAAGGGCACGAAAGATTAGTGAGAGGGAGAAATGGCGACAATGACATATTTGACGGAGGCAATGAAATACAGAAAAACGAAAAAAGTCGAGAACAAAGCCTTTGGACCTCGGCAAGCTCGCTTTACCTCTTTTCGCACTCCTCGATTTTGCTTGACAACCAACAATTACTTGGAAGTGGAATGTTTAAGTCACCACAAATTCCATAGTAAATTAATGTTTTAAAGGAAAGGAATAGTGGAAAATTTAGACTAACGCGCTCACAAATATTGAAAAAATAGCTCATAAGAACCTTCTGCAAAAAAACTGTTAAAAACTATCCGACAGTGGCCTTAAGCTTGATACCTTCTCGTTTCAAGATATTCTATTTTTGGGCACACATCAGAGGCTTCCATTGTCAATAGATTTTAAAGAATTCGAATAATTGAAAAATACAACCACTGTGGCCTTGACATTCGAAAACCTATAAAATTGACATGCAAATCTACCCAAATAGTCAAAAAAACTGTTAAACTGACAGCGAAAACTGTTAAAATAAAAGTGAACACTAAAAATTTCCCTGTCAATTAAATAGTTTTACGACTGTCTCTGTTATGGATTTTACGGTCCTGTGTTCATGGTATCGGTATAGGTCCATTAATGTTTGCCTTCATCCATGAATGTACCCAGTATGAACAGAAAAAATGCCTGTAAAATGAAGAGATTTTTGCGTGAAGCCTGAACAAACCAACATACAGACGGACTTTGCATTTTATAGATTTAATTTTTGTTATGCATCAGAAAAACCCTCAAGACCTGTAGGTACATAGTATACATATCTAGTAAATGGCAAGAACGGCAAGGTTTCACTTGAATAAAATCCGGCAACGCAAGTATTTCAAAAGATCATGGGAACGACCTCACCATTCAACTTCATTCAAACGAATTTACAGTTGAGCATTATGAGCGAATGTAATTAACATGTCAAAGTTGATACAGACAACAAACAAAAACATATGCCAAGCTAACTTGAGATATCTCAATGCTTTAGGTGAACCGAATTGAAGTAGTTAATTTAAATCTAACAACCAGAAATTAACTACTTCAGAAAAGGAACGAGATTAAATAAGAAATGAAATTAAATTAAATGAAAAATGTTTTTGTTTTGGGAGAGACTCGACTGACTCTCTGGGCATATGTTAACAAATGACAAGTGACAACTTGTATTTTTGTTGTTTGGTCATAAACTTCAACGAATGACTTTTTGACAATGTCATAAAAATCAAGTTCATGTTGTTATCTGCAAAGTTAAACTTTAAGTGTTGCGATACAATTCGAAACTTTTTTCTTGTGTGGCATTACTGGCATAAAATTTCATGTTTTTCGGCATTGTGGGAAAATGCTTTTTTCCTTTACCACAAAAAACCAACTGGAAAAGCAAACAACACACAATTGTACATTTTTATGTTCTTGGTGAGTTACAAAAGTTCCGCACGTTATTTCCCATTTTTCTTTTATATCAACTTTTTTTTTTTTTTTTTTTTGTATAAACTGTGACAGACAAATTGTCTTTCGTATTGTTGCAGTTGTTATCGTTGTTGTAATTTCTATTTTATTTAGCTTTTTGTACTGTTTAAAAATTTCATTTTTTGTAAGTTTACTCTTGACAATTATGATTGTTCTTTTGACAATACAGTTGCAGCAGCGAGTGAAGTAGAGTAGCGCAGACGTAAAACGAGTGACATTTCAGTTTTGTTATATGCAGTCCATTTGTTGGCACTTTCCTCACCGGTCATGTCTGACGCGCAAAGTGCTTTTGTAGGAAGAAAAGTTGACCTCCCGGTTGGTACACGTTGAAGAAGTGAAACAAATCAGGGCGGTCTGCCTGAAAATTAAATTAAATGCGCCCAATTCGGTTCAAATTTGTCTTCTTCGTGGTCTTATCATAGAACGAATTCCATGGCAACGACCCAGTTTAAACTCAAATTACTTTCCCACGCAATTTAGTAACTTTTGTTGTAGTTTTGTTTTATATATTTTAAAATTACTCAATTCTCAATATTTGCCAACATGATTTCTTTTTGTTCGCCGTTATCGTTTGTACTGTTGACTTTTGGTTGTTGTTGCGTTTGTTTGTCGCATTATTGTGGGTGTTCTTTTGTTGTTGTTGGCTGTTGTGTAAAATGAGTTAATTTGTTTACACGATTACGTGCGTGTAAACAACAAAAAAACCTTCTCTGACTCCTCGCCAGTTGCGAAAGGTTCAGGTTCACACCCTGAATATGCTGTTGAACTGTTGTGAATGCCATCCAACCAAATTCATTTCATATACATTTTTTTGAAAATAAATTGTAGGGAAAGCTGGGGTAGCTGTGACACCATTTTGTCAAATGTGCCCCTCCACGTGGCATCCTCAAAACTCGAAAAAAAAACTGTTGCTCGTCAGACCAACCCCAGCTTACCCTACATGGTTTTTTTCTTGATTTCTTTTATCATAATTTAATGTGCGTATGTTTAATTTATGTGCCCTTTGTGGGGGGTTTTTTTTTGTTATGCGTAATAATTTTTGCAAAAATGTTTTGAATTAAAATTACATTTATGTATAGAAAATAAGTTGATGTCGTCGAATGTTTTGGAATTTCCATTTGATTCTTTTATTTTAATGTTTTTACAGTGGTTTGTGGGAAGTCGTTTTTTTTGTCTTCACTGCACATAACTCCGCTTCTAGGTTTCGGATTGCCTTAATTTATTTTGCAAATGAAAGCTGAGACGAAAGTCTAGCCTCACGTGAAATTTGGATCCCCTACGAAGTGTATTTATAAAAATAGAAAGTTTTTTCCATACCAAAATATTTTAGAATTTTTTGCATACTTTAGGTATGCTGCGGGCCTTAGTTTAGGAGATAGAGCCGTTTTAAGGTTTTCTAGATTCAACTGCACATAACTCCGCTTCTAGGTTTCGGATTGCCTTAGTTTCTTTTTCATATGAAAGGTGAGACGAAAATCTACCCTCACGTGAAATTTGGATCCCCTACGAAGTGCATTTATAAGGATAGAAAGTTTTTTCCATACCAAAATATTTTAGAATTTTTTGCATACTTTAGGTATGCTGCGGGCCTTAGTTTAGGAGATAGAGCCGTTTTAAGGTTTTCTAGATTCAACTGCACATAACTCCGCTTCTAGGTTTCGGATTGCCTTAGTTTCTTTTTCATATGAAAGGTGAGACGAAAGTCTAGCCTCACGTGAAATTTGGATCCCCTACGAAGTGTATTTATAAAAATAGAAAGTTTTTTCCATACCAAAATATTTTAGAATTTTTTGCATACTTTAGGTATGCTGCGGGCCTTAGTTTAGGAGATAGAGCCGTTTTAAGGTTTTCTAGATTCAACTGCACATAACTCCGCTTCTAGGTTTCGGATTGCCTTAGTTTCTTTTTCATATGAAAGGTGAGACGAAAGTCTAGCCTCACGTGAAATTTGGATCCCCTACGAAGTGTATTTATAAAAATAGAAAGTTTTTTCCATACCAAAATATTTTAGAATTTTTTGCATACTTTAGGTATGCTGCGGGCCTTAGTTTAGGAGATAGAGCCGTTTTAAGGTTTTCTAGATTCAACTGCACATAACTCCGCTTCTAGGTTTCGGATTGCCTTAGTTTCTTTTTCATATGAAAGGTGAGACGAAAATCTACCCTCACGTGAAATTTGGATCCCCTACGAAGTGTATTTATAAGGATAGAAAGTTTTTTCCATACCAAAATATTTTAGAATTTTTTGCATACTTTAGGTATGCTGCGGGCCTTAGTTTAGGAGATAGAGCCGTTTTAAGGTTTTCTAGATTCAACTGCACATAACTCCGCTTCTAGGTTTCGGATTGCCTTAGTTTCTTTTTCATATGAAAGGTGAGACGAAAGTCTAGCCTCACGTGAAATTTGGATCCCCTACGAAGTGTATTTATAAAAATAGAAAGTTTTTTCCATACCAAAATATTTTAGAATTTTTTGCATACTTTAGGTATGCTGCGGGCCTTAGTTTAGGAGATAGAGCCGTTTTAAGGTTTTCTAGATTCAACTGCACATAACTCCGCTTCTAGGTTTCGGATTGCCTTAGTTTCTTTTTCATATGAAAGGTGAGACGAAAGTCTAGCCTCACGTGAAATTTGGATCCCCTACGAAGTGTATTTATAAAAATAGAAAGTTTTTTCCATACCAAAATATTTTAGAATTTTTTGCATACTTTAGGTATGCTGCGGGCCTTAGTTTAGGAGATAGAGCCGTTTTAAGGTTTTCTAGATTCAACTGCACATAACTCCGCTTCTTGGTTTCGGATTGCCTTAGTTTCTTTTTCATATGAAAGGTGAGACGAAAATCTACCCTCACGTGAAATTTGGATCCCCTACGAAGTGTATTTATAAGGATAGAAAGTTTTTTCCATACCAAAATATTTTAGAATTTTTTGCATACTTTAGGTATGCTGCGGGCCTTAGTTTAGGAGATAGAGCCGTTTTAAGGTTTTCTAGATTCAACTGCATATAACTCCGCTTCTAGGTTTCGGATTGCCTTAGTTTCTTTTTCATATGAAAGGTGAGACGAAAATCTACCCTCACGTGAAATTTGGATCCCCTACGAAGTGTATTTATAAGGATAGAAAGTTTTTTCCATACCAAAATATTTTAGAATTTTTTGCATACTTTAGGTATGCTGCGGGCCTTAGTTTAGGAGATAGAGCCGTTTTAAGGTTTTCTAGATTCAACTGCATATAACTCCGCTTCTAGGTTTCGGATTGCCTTAGTTTCTTTTTCATATGAAAGGTGAGACGAAAATCTACCCTCACGTGAAATTTGGATCCCCTACGAAGTGTATTTATAAGGATAGAAAGTTTTTTCCATACCAAAATATTTTAGAATTTTTTGCATACTTTAGGTATGCTGCGGGCCTTAGTTTAGGAGATAGAGCCGTTTTAAGGTTTTCTAGATTCAACTGCATATAACTCCGCTTCTAGGTTTCGGATTGCCTTAGTTTCTTTTTCATATGAAAGGTGAGACGAAAATCTACCCTCACGTGAAATTTGGATCCCCTACGAAGTGTATTTATAAGGATAGAAAGTTTTTTCCATACCAAAATATTTTAGAATTTTTTGCATACTTTAGGTATGCTGCGGGCCTTAGTTTAGGAGATAGAGCCGTTTTAAGGTTTTCTAGATTCAACTGCATATAACTCCGCTTCTAGGTTTCGGATTGCCTTAGTTTCTTTTTCATATGAAAGGTGAGACGAAAATCTAGCCTCACGTGAAATTTGGATCCCCTACGAAGTGTATTTATAAGGATAGAAAGTTTTTTCCATACCAAAATATTTTAGAATTTTTTGCATACTTTAGGTATGCTGCGGGCCTTAGTTTAGGAGATAGAGCCGTTTTAAGGTTTTCTAGATTCAACTGCACATAACTCCGCTTCTTGGTTTCGGATTGCCTTAGTTTCTTTTTCATATGAAAGGTGAGACGAAAATCTACCCTCACGTGAAATTTGGATCCCCTACGAAGTGTATTTATAAGGATAGAAAGTTTTTTCCATACCAAAATATTTTAGAATTTTTTGCATACTTTAGGTATGCTGCGGGCCTTAGTTTAGGAGATAGAGCCGTTTTAAGGTTTTCTAGATTCAACTGCATATAACTCCGCTTCTAGGTTTCGGATTGCCTTAGTTTCTTTTTCATATGAAAGGTGAGACGAAAATCTAGCCTCACGTGAAATTTGGATCCCCTACGAAGTGTATTTATAAGGATAGAAAGTTTTTTCCATACCAAAATATTTTAGAATTTTTTGCATACTTTAGGTATGCTGCGGGCCTTAGTTTAGGAGATAGATCCGTTTTAAGGTTTTCTAGATTCAACTGCATATAACTTCGCTTCTAGGTTTCGGATTGCCTTAGTTTCTTTTTCATATGAAAGGTGAGACGAAAATCTACCCTCACGTGAAATTTGGATCCCCTACGAAGTGTATTTATAAGGATAGAAAGTTTTTTCCATACCAAAATATTTTAGAATTTTTTGCATACTTTAGGTATGCTGCGGGCCTTAGTTTAGGAGATAGAGCCGTTTTAAGGTTTTCTAGATTCAACTGCACATAACTCCGCTTCTTGGTTTCGGATTGCCTTAGTTTCTTTTTCATATGAAAGGTGAGACGAAAATCTACCCTCACGTGAAATTTGGATCCCCTACGAAGTGTATTTATAAGGATAGAAAGTTTTTTCCATACCAAAATATTTTAGAATTTTTTGCATACTTTAGGTATGCTGCGGGCCTTAGTTTAGGAGATAGAGCCGTTTTAAGGTTTTCTAGATTCAACTGCATATAACTCCGCTTCTAGGTTTCGGATTGCCTTAGTTTCTTTTTCATATGAAAGGTGAGACGAAAATCTACCCTCACGTGAAATTTGGATCCCCTACGAAGTGTATTTATAAGGATAGAAAGTTTTTTCCATACCAAAATATTTTAGAATTTTTTGCATACTTTAGGTATGCTGCGGGCCTTAGTTTAGGAGATAGAGCCGTTTTAAGGTTTTCTAGATTCAACTGCACATAACTCCGCTTCTTGGTTTCGGATTGCCTTAGTTTCTTTTTCATATGAAAGGTGAGACGAAAATCTACCCTCACGTGAAATTTGGATCCCCTACGAAGTGTATTTATAAGGATAGAAAGTTTTTTCCATACCAAAATATTTTAGAATTTTTTGCATACTTTAGGTATGCTGCGGGCCTTAGTTTAGGAGATAGAGCCGTTTTAAGGTTTTCTAGATTCAACTGCACATTACTCCGCTTCTTGGTTTCGGATTGCCTTAGTTTCTTTTTCATATGAAAGGTGAGACGAAAATCTACCCTCACGTGAAATTTGGATCCCCTACGAAGTGTATTTATAAGAATAGAAAGTTTTTTCCATACCAAAATATTTTAGAATTTTTTGCATACTTTAGGTATGCTGCGGGCCTTAGTTTAGGAGATAGAGCCGTTTTAAGGTTTTCTAGATTCAACTGCACATAACTCCGCTTCTTGGTTTCGGATTGCCTTAGTTTCTTTTTCATATGAAAGGTGAGACGAAAATCTACCCTCACGTGAAATTTGGATCCCCTACGAAGTGTATTTATAAGGATAGAAAGTTTTTTCCATACCAAAATATTTTAGAATTTTTTGCATACTTTAGGTATGCTGCGGGCCTTAGTTTAGGAGATAGAGCCGTTTTAAGGTTTTCTAGATTCAACTGCATATAACTTCGCTTCTAGGTTTCGGATTGCCTTAGTTTCTTTTTCATATGAAAGGTGAGACGAAAATCTACCCTCACGTGAAATTTGGATCCCCTACGAAGTGTATTTATAAGGATAGAAAGTTTTTTCCATACCAAAATATTTTAGAATTTTTTGCATACTTTAGGTATGCTGCGGGCCTTAGTTTAGGAGATAGAGCCGTTTTAAGGTTTTCTAGATTCAACTGCACATAACTCCGCTTCTTGGTTTCGGATTGCCTTAGTTTCTTTTTCATATGATAGGTGAGACGAAAATCTACCCTCACGTGAAATTTGGATCCCCTACGAAGTGTATTTATAAGGATAGAAAGTTTTTTCCATACCAAAATATTTTAGAATTTTTTGCATACTTTAGGTATGCTGCGGGCCTTAGTTTAGGAGATAGAGCCGTTTTAAGGTTTTCTAGATTCAACTGCACATAACTCCGCTTCTTGGTTTCGGATTGCCTTAGTTTCTTTTTCATATGAAAGGTGAGACGAAAATCTACCCTCACGTGAAATTTGGATCCCCTACGAAGTGTATTTATAAGGATAGAAAGTTTTTTCCATACCAAAATATTTTAGAATTTTTTGCATACTTTAGGTATGCTGCGGGCCTTAGTTTAGGAGATAGAGCCGTTTTAAGGTTTTCTAGATTCAACTGCACATAACTCCGCTTCTTGGTTTCGGATTGCCTTAGTTTCTTTTTCATATGAAAGGTGAGACGAAAATCTACCCTCACGTGAAATTTGGATCCCCTACGAAGTGTATTTATAAGGATAGAAAGTTTTTTCCATACCAAAATATTTTAGAATTTTTTGCATACTTTAGGTATGCTGCGGGCCTTAGTTTAGGAGATAGAGCCGTTTTAAGGTTTTCTAGATTCAACTGCACATAACTCCGCTTCTAGGTTTCGGATTGCCTTAGTTTCTTTTTCATATGAAAGGTGAGACGAAAATCTAGCCTCACGTGAAATTTGGATCCCCTACGAAGTGTATTTATAAGGATAGAAAGTTTTTTCCATACCAAAATATTTTAGAATTTTTTGCATACTTTAGGTATGCTGCGGGCCTTAGTTTAGGAGATAGAGCCGTTTTAAGGTTTTCTAGATTCAACTGCACATAACTCCGCTTCTTGGTTTCGGATTGCCTTAGTTTCTTTTTCATATGAAAGGTGAGACGAAAATCTACCCTCACGTGAAATTTGGATCCCCTACGAAGTGTATTTATAAGGATAGAAAGTTTTTTCCATACCAAAATATTTTAGAATTTTTTGCATACTTTAGGTATGCTGCGGGCCTTAGTTTAGGAGATAGAGCCGTTTTAAGGTTTTCTAGATTCAACTGCACATAACTCCGCTTCTTGGTTTCGGATTGCCTTAGTTTCTTTTTCATATGAAAGGTGAGACGAAAATCTACCCTCACGTGAAATTTGGATCCCCTACGAAGTGTATTTATAAGGATAGAAAGTTTTTTCCATACCAAAATATTTTAGAATTTTTTGCATACTTTAGGTATGCTGCGGTCCTTAGTTTAGGAGATAGAGCCGTTTTAAGGTTTTCTAGATTCAACTGCACATAACTCCGCTTCTTGGTTTCGGATTGCCTTAGTTTCTTTTTCATATGAAAGGTGAGACGAAAATCTACCCTCACGTGAAATTTGGATCCCCTACGAAGTGTATTTATAAGGATAGAAAGTTTTTTCCATACCAAAATATTTTAGAATTTTTTGCATACTTTAGGTATGCTGCGGGCCTTAGTTTAGGAGATAGAGCCGTTTTAAGGTTTTCTAGATTCAACTGCACATAACTCCGCTTCTTGGTTTCGGATTGCCTTAGTTTCTTTTTCATATGAAAGGTGAGACGAAAATCTACCCTCACGTGAAATTTGGATCCCCTACGAAGTGTATTTATAAGGATAGAAAGTTTTTTCCATACCAAAATATTTTAGAATTTTTTGCATACTTTAGGTATGCTGCGGGCCTTAGTTTAGGAGATAGAGCCGTTTTAAGGTTTTCTAGATTCAACTGCACATAACTCCGCTTCTTGGTTTCGGATTGCCCTAGTTTCTTTTTCATATGAAAGGTGAGACGAAAATCTACCCTCACGTGAAATTTGGATCCCCTACGAAGTGTATTTATAAGGATAGAAAGTTTTTTCCATACCAAAATATTTTAGAATTTTTTGCATACTTTAGGTATGCTGCGGGCCTTAGTTTAGGAGATAGAGCCGTTTTAAGGTTTTCTAGATTCAACTGCACATAACTCCGCTTCTAGGTTTCGGATTGCCTTAGTTTCTTTTTCATATGAAAGGTGAGACGAAAGTCTAGCCTCACGTGAAATTTGGATCCCCTACGAAGTGTATTTATAAGGATAAAAAGTTTTTTCCATACCAAAATATTTTAGAATTTTTTGCATACTTTAGGTATGCTGCGGGCCTTAGTTTAGGAGATAGAGCCGTTTTAAGGTTTTCTAGATTCAACTGCACATAACTCCGCTTCTTGGTTTCGGATTGCCCTAGTTTCTTTTTCATATGAAAGGTGAGACGAAAATCTACCCTCACGTGAAATTTGGATCCCCTACGAAGTGTATTTATAAGGATAGAAAGTTTTTTCCATACCAAAATATTTTAGAATTTTTTGCATACTTTAGGTATGCTGCGGGCCTTAGTTTAGGAGATAGAGCCGTTTTAAGGTTTTCTAGATTCAACTGCACATAACTCCGCTTCTTGGTTTCGGATTGCCTTAGTTTCTTTTTCATATGAAAGGTGAGACGAAAATCTACCCTCACGTGAAATTTGGATCCCCTACGAAGTGTATTTATAAGGATAGAAAGTTTTTTCCATACCAAAATATTTTAGAATTTTTTGCATACTTTAGGTATGCTGCGGGCCTTAGTTTAGGAGATAGAGCCGTTTAAAGATTTTCTAGATTCAACTGCACATAACTCCGCTTCTAGGTTTCGGATTGCCTTAGTTTCTTTTTCATATGAAAGGTGAGACGAAAGTCTAGCCTCACGTGAAATTTGGATCCCCTACGAAGTGTATTTATAAGGATAAAAAGTTTTTTCCATACCAAAATATTTTAGAATTTTTTGCATACTTTAGGTATGCTGCGGGCCTTAGTTTAGGAGATAGAGCCGTTTTAAGGTTTTCTAGATTCAACTGCATATAACTCCGCTTCTAGGTTTCGGATTGCCTTAGTTTCTTTTTCATATGAAAGGTGAGACGAAAGTCTAGCCTCACGTGAAATTTGGATCCCCTACGAAGTGTATTTATAAGGATAAAAAGTTTTTTCCATACCAAAATATTTTAGAATTTTTTGCATACTTTAGGTATGCTGCGGGCCTTAGTTTAGGAGATAGAGCCGTTTTAAGGTTTTCTAGATTCAACTGCACATAACTCCGCTTCTAGGTTTCGGATTGCCTTAGTTTCTTTTTCATATGAAAGGTGAGACGAAAATCTAGCCTCACCTGAAATTTGGATCCCCTACGAAGAGGGAGGGAGAGCCGTAGAGGGAGCTCCAAAGGTAGGAACTTATCCTGTAGTAATTGCTGTGGACCTAATGAATTGTTCTACAAGTAAGGTATTGGTCAAAATATAACAATCAGAGCAAACCATTACCTGTTGTCACTTTTCCAAAACGTTTTTGTTTATTAATTAAAAAATAGTTTCATCCTATTTCATTACTCATACGCAGTGTATGCCAATATATTTTCAAAATTTGAATTTTATCTGACGGTGTAATAGATATGTACGTATGAAGTGAAAGGTAAAAAAGTTAGATAAAAAAATCATCAAGAGAAATGCAATCGATTCAGCTTTACAGCGCACAGTGTGCAACTACATTAATATCAGCTCCATTGATGGCTTTTCATTGAAGCCAATAAATCGATTCGGTGGGGGATTGAAAACCCAAATAGAGTCTACCAAATATGAGGCATTCAGTTCCATAGTGGATTGTGTACATACCTCATACCAGAATTAACATTTACTATATTTCTTAAGAACATAGTGAATTTCCTTATAAACCATTCAAGTATTGGAAAAAGAGTCGGATTTGGGCTTAGATTTTAAGTTTTTTGGTGTCAACCTAACTAACGTTTTGTAGTCTTTTTAGGATTTTTGTTATTGCTTCAATTTGATTGGGAATGTATAGGAACGAACTTCCGTGCATTTCGTCGCACTGTGCAACGTCAGAAGGTAAGGCGATTCCGATTTCCTTTTGAGGATTTTTCATTTGCTTATTTTGCTTGTTTGCTTTGAAACAATACAAATAAAAGTTTTCGTTTTGTTATCCCTTTTGTTCGATCGAATATCAGCATTGCATAGCTTTCAGTCAACGGAAATGTGATTAAATTTTGGCCCAAAAGAGTGGGATTCTTTCAAACTGCATCCCCAAAGTATATACTTGTCTTTACTAATAGTTTCCCCCAGTTTTTAAGTTGCGATTTTCTATACGTCTCCTTGTACACAAATGTTTAGGAAATTTCCTCCTAGCATATAAGTGGGAACGTCGTTTAAATTACATTTTTATGCTGATAAATTTCCCCTCTATTTATTACGACAATTCAACGGTAATATATGAAGAAAAAAAGTTATGTCAGTTGCATGCATTTCCCGCCATTAACTATTGCCAGTGAACCTTCCAAGCGCCCCACTCCACCAACAAAAATATTTATTATGTCCCATAAACATTTGTCATTTCGTATTTCGCTCTGCATTAAAATGAATTTTTCACACATTCAGCAGAGTAGCGGGCGCGGCCGTGGACGTCGTAAGCAACATCGCCAGCGGCAGTAAATCCTGAATATTGTTAAAATATAACCATTTCTTCCTTTTGATACATTTTTATTGCAATTCGCTTTTATTATATGTCCGAAAAAACCAAATGAAACGAAATGAAACGAAATGAAACTGCAAATAATTCGCACCATCAGATAAAATATAGTTTTCTTATTTCAAAGCCTTGGCGCCCTTCTGACCCTCTCCATCTCTCTGCGAATGTAGTCAGCGAAAAATAATACGACCGTGTCTCTACCCAACCACCCAATCGCTCCGTAAGTTTTGGAGAAATTTTGCGCACTAAGCACACGAAGGACCATTTAAAAAATCAAATGAAACGTCTTCTGTGCAGTGAAATGTTCCTGTCCATTGTGCACTTTTCTAAGGGGGTGGTGTCCCAACCAATAACAAAATCAGAAAAAACTAAATCCAATTTGGAATTTAATGAATCTATCAAAATGCAAAAGAAGTTCAGCAAATAGGATTAAATGGCAAGGTTTAATCAAAGTTTTTAATCTCTCAATTCAATTATCACAAATTCTCTTCAAATTTTGTTTTCCAATAGTCAAGCCAACCTGAGCAGCTCATGTAAATTCATTGTGAAAGGCTTCTGTTTGTATTAATCCAAGAATCCATATTCAAGATGGAAAATAAAATACAAATTTTCACTCAAAGCTCTGTTTTCGGTTTTCAAAGGATAAACTAGGATAAAATAAACAGGTACATGCATTTTATTATGTTGGGGTAACTAACTTATGAGATACTCGGTCTCCGTTATTTTAATACATATCATGAAGCATGTTAAATCTTCTTTCTATTTTTTTAAAATATTAAAAACAGGGTACATAAATGTCCACTTGGGTGCCACAAAAAACATTTTTTTTACTTTAACTCAAAAATCCCTTAGAAATTGATTGCATTTTATTGCAGTTTTTCTATTTCATTTCCATTTCATTCCCATTTTATTTGAAATTTTTTTCCAATTCCATTTTGTTTCGGTCCACTTTCGTTTTGGTTAGGTTTTATTCTAATTCCGTTACATTTCCAAGTTGTCCCATTTCCATTTCGTTCCGGTCCATTTCGGTCCAGTTCCCACTCAAAGGGTTCCAAAAAAAATCTAAGTGTGGAATTTTTCTACAATTAGTAATATCAAATAGCCATACACCAAAAATTGTCCCAGGACAATAGAAATAGCTTACTTCGTGGCAGTAGATTAGGGTTATACTTGCCTTAGGGTTCATATTAAATCGCAGCAAACAATGCCAAAATTGTTCATATCAGTGGACTCGTTTGGTAGGACTTTTCAATGGATGACAGTGAAAGTTCCTTGTCCATATTGGTTATGAATTGCCAACAATATTTTTTGGATGACAGTGAATGATAGAGAATCGGTTTTACATAAGGCCCGGCGTTAGGAATGTCTCAGTTAAAATTTGTGTATAAGGTAGGAAGTAGACTTCCATTTTACGCTTATGTTATATTGTGGTCACAATACTGAAAGCATTTTCCATAGATTTTTTTCAATACTGCCACGGTATACCTGAACCGATAATGCTGGAGGAGGTAAAGGTATTAAATTTGCAGTTAATATTCTCTAAAAAAAATAAAATGATGTATGGCAAGAGTGGTTCGATTGTATCTTCTTTATATAATTTTCCAAATTTAATTAATATTAAAGTGAAAATAAATCATAGGATCAAGAGAACAATAGTATCACAAAAGAATCATAAAAAAAAATGTCAAACACAAAAATTAACTTATCAAAACAAACTCATACGCCACACCTCACCACTGTGTGCGAGGACATTTAAGAATCAGTGCACATATCCTCATCTACATCAAATGCAACATTAAATCATCCAACACTCAGCACAAACACACAAGAAAACAAAACAGTACAGCAAAGTAAAACAAAAAAAAACCAGGTAAAGACAATAAAACACCACACCAAGAGCATCAGGAGAGATACTTTACAGGCAGATAAAAGATAAGCAAGTTCAGTGGCGCTAACAGGATCGTAAATTCTCCGATACAAATCTGTGTGTACGTTCGAGCCACTGCAGCAGAGTGCGCACACAATCCTCATGACCATTTCGTTTGTCCGTCCATTCACTGTTGTATGTATGTGTGTGTGCTTGCAGTCTTTCGCTGTTTATCACCCGGGCTGTGGCCAAGTGCAAGTGCCAAGTATGTGCAGTGAATTTCCTCTTCTACTTATTCCCATATGAATTACTTTCATTTTTATCGCTATCACTGCAACGACAGTGGCGGCGGCGGCGGCAGCGTATATCCGCAGCACTTTTCATCGCTTAATAATTTCGCTTCATCATAAATTCACTTGTCGTCGTCATTGTCGTTACGTTCGGTCGTTGTTTGTCTGTCTGCTGGCAGTGGCTCTCTTCTTTGCGTGCCCCGAAAATCCTTACTTTTATGGATTTTGTGTGAGCGCAAATATTTCGGGGAATTCCAATTGTCAACTGCATCTGTAGCTTCATTCCACTGAGGTGCGGTTCGGGGATTGACGCGTCGCTGAAATTGAAATTCTATAATTTTTACGACTCTGGGAAAATAGTGGCGAAGAGAGAGGGAAATTATTGCTTATAAAATAAATACGAGTAAGTAAAATACAAAAAAATAATATGTACGCTGTCGGCATTTTTATGATATTTCTCGGGAAATCATTCTGATTTTCGTTGGTGTGGCAAACTGAACGAGTTGATTGAATAATTCAATTCATAATTAAATAAAGAAATTTTCTTGAAAACCCTTTATCATTTCGCATTTTAATGAGTTAATATGGCTAATTGTTCATTCATTTACCGCGTACATACCCACAATTGTATGACAGATCAAAATGGGTATGTGAAGCCTTTAATGGTCAATTATACTCTCTTCAGTTTGCCATTGCTGGGGGAGAGTTGGTGGACATACCAATACTTTCCTATAGAAAGAGACTTTAACTTCCGACCTACAGCTTGGTCAGAGGCTTGGATGGAAGTGGTTTCTTACTTTATCTCTGGTTTAATTTTCCGAATCCAAGTTTTCAATATTCCAACCACATTCCCATTACCCATTTCACATCAAATGAAATCACTGAAGAGTATTAAAATTTTCAGATTCTATCCATTTTATGTCAGAATTACGTGTTAACTGATTTGTAAAATTACTTTGTAAACATAATGAGAATGGAGAAGGAGTAGAAGAGCAAACTTTCCAAAAAGTTTTCTCCAAATATTTGCAAAAACCGAAAAGGAAATAAATTTTATCAATCAGCACACAATCAATACTCAATTATTGTACAATTACGCCAGTGCAGCGATGCGAATATTTGCCAAGCCCCCACCATCCGACCAGGCGAGACTAACTTCCAGCGAACCGACGAACTTTGCAAATGGATTTCATGAAAAACAATTCACAGCCAATGATTATCCTGCAACAGATCCTATTATCCTATTAGCCAAAGTGAAATCGAACGAAACTAAATTCGATTACGAAGTCATTTGCTTAATTTTACGTAACGCAATTAACGTTGCGTTGACGGAGGATGGCAAAAGCGCGCACCGATGATGTCCATGGAAATTTGATTGGAATTTTTTCTTTTTGTATTTTTTCGTTTGACAAAAAATTAAATGGTGGCGATGGGCGTTGCTTGTGGCTTTGAAGTCGTATTATCTTTAATTCATTTCCATTTTTATTTTTTCTATTAAATACCATCAGTTTTTCAATGTTGTTGTCCATGTCTAAACATAAAAAAATTATATTCACATTTAATTTAAAATTTAGATCATTTACATACATTTTTGCCTACTAAAAACCAGTAATTAACCAACAACGCTGCTGAAAGTGCTTCATGCACGCAAATAAAGTTTCAAACTAATTACAGAGACGACTCGTGCACACCATCAGTGGATAGAAAGAATAAAAAAAAAGAGCAACGGCACATTTAAATTTGCACTATGGTCGTTCCGAATGGGAGTAGGAGTAGCTGTTGTTGTATGTAGTTGCGCGAACCGACTAGGCACCCACCCACACCCCATGCACATGCCGAGACTATTTATTTTTAACACATAATAAACAATTGTCGTTTTCATAGTAGTAATATGTAAAATTAGAATTTAAATTACATGGAGGCTCCTCGCCCTTGCTACCCACTCCTTTCGTTCGCCCCTTGCTCCCTCCCCCAAATTCGTATGCTACGGGCAATGTTTGCACACATGCAAGTTTGCAGAAAGTATAAAATTTAATGCAAATACCCAAAACCCACAACTGCAATTAGGCTCTGTTTACACTGCTTCATACACTCGGCAGTTTGTTCTCGACAAACACCGGCCGGCCGAATAGCTTCGAATTGGCAGTGGTAGTGCAGCGCGGCAAGGCAGGGTAATGTGGTAATGGAGCGGGTGCCTTCCACATTAGAGACCGCGTCGTTGGTTCGACTGTGGTCTGTGGCTTGTTCTGTGTTGGCATTGGTTTCTTCTCATTTGGAATATAAAAAATTATTGGCTTGCATGTGAGACACAGTGGATGAAATTTTCCAAATATTTTATATAAACTAAAGTATTGCTTCTCGAACCGTCGAAGAGCCTGGATGACCACTTTTTGTTTATAAGTTTTATGGAAAAAAATAATACATATTCCCAAATAAGGGGTTTGGCGGGGCAAACAATGATTTTGTTCTGAGCATTTTTATTTATTTTTTGTGTTGCCAATGGGGTTTTTTTTCTGAGCCCCCTGAGCCCCTAGATCCTTCCAATAATTTAGTTTTCCTTCGGTTACGTTTGTTTCCTGGACTTCCCATGCACTTCAATATTTCTTAACTAAATTCGATAAGCTTTCTAGTTAGCCGACTTAGATAACACTTGGGTTAGGTTAAGGGGTTTTTCTCATTCACTGTAAAGAATTATTTCAAACGAATAATTTATTGTATTCCGAAAGAAATGTAATTTTCCAATTACGATTTCTACAAAAGCACAGCATTTAATCTAATTTAATTGAAATAAATTTGCCTAAACTTCGAAAATATTTACACTGGCTGCACTGTGTTGGAAATTCGACTGCGGTTGGCGTTTGCTTTGCACTTCGATTCCCAGCCAAGTCAAGCATTATCAGAGGGTGTCTGCAACAAAATTGCAAAACCGCAAATGGCTACAACCGAACAGAACTGCTTAGGAACTCACCTAGCTACCATTACAACTGATTTAACCGAGTTCCAATCGAAAAAACCGAATTTCCGAAATAAAACTAGAATAAATCGGGCCACATTCATGGGCAAACCAATGAGCCAAAAAGACGAAACTTCCAAACGATTTAAATGCAATACAGAATATTCATTTCACTGGAGTTGAAAATTCAGTGCTGAAGAAAAATCAATAAACCAGGAAGATGCAAAACTAAAAACTATTTAATTTTACCGAATTGGTTTGAGTGGGAATTTATGTGCTCGTGTGTAGTTCCAATGGATTTACACATTTCCTTCGAACTAATCGAGTGCTTGATTTGAATTTGAAGTAAGTTTTTCTGGTGGGCAAATTGTTATGGGAAACTTGTTGTTGTTGCTGCCAAAAGTTATACACAATATTAGGCATACGTCTTCCACACACATACACTGATACACATATTAACACTAAAGTCTCAATTCCAAGCCGCAACCAATCCCATCCAAGTCAAGTCAAGCCAAACATTTTCTATTTTATTTCTGGATTCTGGCAAAGTTCTAGATGAAGACCACATCCAGTGTGCATGGGGAATGGGCTTCTTTACTCTCTGGTTTCTTGCGGGTAGGCAGCCTTACTATTTACTGCTCCTATCTGTCTGCCTCTTTAACTATTATGCAAGATGAAAATCCCAATTCAGGAATAAGAAAATTTGTGGCATATTCTCTTTGGGAAATCGTTTTCACATAAACTAGTAGACTCTGTTTCGGGTAAACCGGGAAAAGTTTTTCAATTTCTTTTAGTGCGCCAAGTGCCGCACAAGGCGAACTGCTGGCGGCTGAAAGTACGTACAACAAATGCTCCTCAAGTCTAATGCCGAATGCAAAATTACTAGACGTCCATACGTGTGTGGGTGGGTGTGCGTGTTGTGATGTTATGTAAAATGTGTGCACATTATGAACTTGTACTTGTTCGTTGTTCCTTGGTTGTAGCCTTCTCCCCAATAGTTGGATTGCTGTGCGACAGCCAAATATGTTGGCACCTCTTTAATGAAGTGAATGATTTACATAATAATGGAATTTAAGTATCAATGGAAGTTTTCCAGTTCTAATTTATGCTCTTTTTTTTAAATGGTACAGCAAATATCATGGGCAAGTGAGAATTGCGCACCTTCCGTTTAATGGCGAATCCGAACGGCGAGACCCCCAAATTTTTCTCGGCAAGTTTCTCTCGCAAGTCCATTGTTGCTTGGCGAGAGAGTAGCGGTCTACACCGAAAAATATGTTCTACTTGCCTCAGACGGGTGCGAAGGAGTCTTCCTTATCACCTAACCTGAACTGTGCTTATATGTCTTGTCTTAAAGCTTTTATGAGCCCTTCAGGAACGTCTCGGTGTATTAGGAGACTAGTCATTGGTTGTTTCTAAATGGAGAGGCTATGGTATACGTTTAGCTTTTGATTATATCTTGATTATATCCAAATGATATCGAAATATGTCGTATTGCATTTCCTAGAAGTCTTTCATCACTTGCACTAGATCTCTACAGGTTCCACCTAAACTCGTTGCGGTCAATGTGCTGCCTTTCCAAAAATTTTACAAAACAATTACCAATGCAACCTCCCCTTCACCCCTCACGCAGTTGCATTTATTTTATGAACGCTTAGATGTCATGTCGAGATCTCACTTGTAATGCAATATTACAAAGCATACATATACCACACACGTCACACCAAGTACAAAACCAAATGATTTTCTCTTAATTAATAATACGCTTTTGTGCCACTAACATGATTTGGCTTTTATGGGGCAAAACAAGTCAAAGTCAAAAACAAAACAACAACAAAAAAGAGATTTCAATCAACACAACGAAATGTTCTACTGCAGCGAAATTAAATGTCAACCTGGAACATGAAACGTTTTAAAAAGAAATGAAATCATATGAAAGAATACAAATTCTTTAACAAATGGAATGACATAAAACCGACAAAAAAAACACGCTAATAAAACCACGTCGACATGGCTAATACCACACTTCAAAAGTATTTCGAGATGCGAGCCGCCAACTCGATTGCATTTGCCTTTTCAGCAAGAACCAGAAAAAGATGGCCTAAAATGGTTCGGCCAACATTTCAAGTCAAAGTTTTCGTTCGGTTCAGCGTCTTATTCTTGTTCTTCTTCTAGTGGGACTTCTTTCTTTTGGAGTTTTTTTTTTTGTTGTCGTTTAAATGCCTTTGCAATGACATCTAAATTAGCCTCAAATAGTTGGCCAGCCCCACCACCAGTTCGTCTGACTGCCCGCCGCAGTTTTCTCACCATAAATGGTGAGTCGCTTTCAAAGTGTTGGCTTCAAAGTGTCTTTTCGGCCATCATATGCGGGCCCTTGGACACCTTCGACCCCATCGCCATGACACCATGGCAAGACACGGCTGACAACTGTGACGGTGACTGCGGTTGTCACTGTGACTATATTTGGCATCTGGGTGGGCGCATATGTTAACAAAATTAACGACAACTTTTAAGCTGCTTAGATGACTTTAACTGAAACAAATAACGTTATTTGGGCATGAAGTATGTATGTGAGTGCATGTGTGTGTTAAATTTACCGCAGCATTAATTATGAAATAAAACCTGACACCTGCAATCTGATTTCTGCTAGGATTGGCGTTAGCCTCATGGTTTTTTTTTACGTTTGGAATTTAGTTTTATTTTATTTCATTTGGACTATAGTCACTTCCAATGTATTTTACTAATGTTACAAGAGAAACGATACGTGAAATCTGTTAATTAAAGACGAATTCAAGAATTTCTGCCCTGATTGGATAGGGGAAGCTCAGCTGTTTATATTTGTCGTCAAAATGGTAGTAAATACTATTATTTTTATAAATAGTCTGGCGCCAAGAGGAGGCGCCTCAACACGAAGCAAACTAACATTTCCTCTTGAACGAAATTCGTTTGGATTAAGTAATCCTGAGGCATGGATATGAACTGACGAAAACATATTTCAAAAAATTATAAACCCATAAACCATCATAATTTTCCGCTGAAACATTATAATAAATGGTTTAAAATATATCAATCAACAACAAACACTCCCCTCGAAACAAACCTACCAACAAGCAATGAAAAAAGCTTAACACTACACCGCCAATAGAAGCTGTCAAATCAAAACGTCTCAACCCATACGCATACGAACATCATTAGTATAATTTCATTTCATTTCACCCAGCCAACAACAAACGGCCCAAAGAGGCAAGTCACAATCCACCCATACTACCACCACCCATCACCGCAGAGATAGACATTGTAGAGATGGCCACCGCCACCGCCACCGCCACAGCCGCCGTCGCCGCACATGGCGACAATGACAACAGCGACGCAGCCATAAAGTCTCTTGGAACTCAATTTTCCATTTGTTAAACTTTTTAAATACACGCAGACAAGACAGACAGACAGTCAGGCCGCAAAGAACTGGCCGACAGATTTGACAGAAAAGCTTAAAGAATTTATACCACCAATTGTCACTGATCGCATTCATAACGCGGCCGAGAATAGCCGCCACTGTCGATCGTAAATTTTCCACGTTGATGAGACTGAGACTGTGGTTGGTGCTGTTTGATGCTGCCTTGCCTAGCCCTCCTTCCCTTTCCCTCTTCTCATGCAAATCCATTTCAGCTTTTGATCCAACCGATCCCCGTACACGATCATCATGATCATCATTGATTGTCGGGGAGACAAGCGCATTAATGTTTGCTCCGACAAAACGCCTACGCAGAAATGAAATCTCTGCTGAAAATAGCTTCGTTGGCTGCTGACAATTTCTCAGAGATCTTTTACAGTTGGGGGTGTGGGCGAGGGGGGAAAGACGGGGCGGAGATGCAGGCTAATATCGGTTGATGTGTCTTGTGGCCATCAAAAATGTCTTCAGCTGTGATCACTGATCGCCGGTCGTTGGTTGTGTGTTTTAATTTGTTTCTTTATGTTTGTGTGTTCTGTACGGTGTGTGGTGGATTTGGTTGGAAGACACAACAAAACAAATTAAACTCATCAAGCATCAAATGAGTGAATTTATAACGAAATTATCATCCGCACAATTAATTTATTGCCATCAATCTGTTTCGGTTGTTTTCGTGTGTGTAAGTGTGTATGTGTGTGTGTTTTTTTTTTGTGGGTAATTTGTTTCACTTGGATCTTCTGTGGTTTCATTCTTTTGATGGTGTGAAGTTGCTATGCGCTTTTTTCCCCGCCGAGGTTAAAGAAACCGAAATTTTATTTAATTTTTAAGTACTTAAGTACGTAAGTTTGCATTGCATTTTTGTTAGCACCAAGCTTCTTGTTATGCTCAGATCACTCAAATAGTAATGCATTCAGATCCCTTAATTTGTATTAAACCACATTAACCGCGGGAACTCTCCACTCCACCCACCAACCTCCAAAATCCATACCGGCACTTTCCTTCTTCAGTTGAGGTAGAGCATCCTAACCAACTTCCTCTTTCAAGCCAACCCTTTCAATCAGTTACAGCCCTATGCTGAATTATAGACAAAGCCGAACAGTCACTTACCCTTTATACTGAGGGAAAATGATTGGAGGTGAAAACTGTAAGAGTTCAGCCGTCGGCGATTCTGAACCGACTATCCTCTTCTGGTTAACGCAAGAGAACGCATTTGCAGGAACCTCCAGAATCCGTTGCTTGTCCGCCGAAGCAGGGGGATTAGCACGTACCACCTGGTGTGACAACCACACAAGGAAAGAATAAGCTCTTAGTTCATTGTTCATCAAAAGTCTTTCTGACATTGTTGAATTTCCATGAATGCTCCAGTCAGCTCAGTCTATCGATACAACGTAAGTTCAAGTATTCATGTACGCATCATTCCTGCACGCCTTCTGGCCCACAGGCTATTAAGTATTGTGTGCCTCTGTCGGGAAATAATGAAATGAAGGTTTTTCACGGCAGATATCGATGGTCACATGATGACACCTCGTAACTAAAATTGCTTGACGTAGATAACTCAAAGAAACAAATTTCAGTTACGAGGTTTTGTATGGCAGTGTACTTTTAAGTACTTGATTTTAAAGGCATAATTGGAAAACTACTCAGGGGCCTGCATACTTAAAGTAATGGTCTCTAGCCTCTATTACTCCTCGATCCTTTTCCAACTCATAGCCACATGCAGATAAACCACAAATTTCCTCCCGCCATGCTGTCTAAAAATCCACAAATTATCCAATATCTCCACAAAGTCTGCCCGGGATACTGGAAAACAGTTTTGATTTGTTTACAAAAAAAAAGCAGTGTGTCGGCTTAAAAAAATACCAAACAAACAAACCGAACTCACCCACCACAATGAACATTCACTTCCACAGCCATGGCGAGCTCATAAAATACATCATAAATGGTTTATGCACAATTGCCAAACAAATCATAAAACTTCTTCTTCATTGCCAGTGTTCCACCACTGCGTTTCGGGTAAATAAACAAACGCAGAGACCCGAGAAGAGTTTCTAAAACAGAAAGTTACTCGAAACATTTTGTTGGGGCTTCAAAGAGTTTCCCATACGGGCCGGAGTGAGGGGGTATTAAATGATCATCAAAATGGCAATTTAATGAACAAAATAGCAGAACAATTGGATTTCTGTGCAACTTTATCTGGTTGTGAAATTGTTTCTTTGACACCCGACAACGACGACACCCCCACATAATTTTCTGCAACGCTTCGGTGTATATTTTATGTAAAATATTTGTTTAGTAAAAAATAAAAAATCGAAACGAAACTAGTTTGGTTGGAAATGTTTGCATATGGTTTCCATGTAGGCTTTTGAAAAATACTTCCAACTCGAATGAAACAAAGCGAAACGAAACGACACCAGTGGGTTAGACCTTGACTCTAGCCGGTAATGAAAAGCTAAAAAGATTTTTTTTTCTTTAAATGTCGTAGGCTAAACGTGTCGTTGTTGTGTGCATATTTCTTTCTGTTTGATCAACTATTTTTATTTTTTTTAATTTAAATAATTTGCATAACTTTTTGCGGCATGGGCAAATTAGGAAATTGTACAGAAAACTTGTATGGAAAAGGCCAATGGGGGAAAAAAACAACGCTTTGATTTTAAAATTTATGGTAGCAAGTCGCGTGTGCCGAAAATGGTGAGATTAGAATGGGGTTATGACTGGTTGGAAGCCATAAGTCAGAAAACAATGAAATGAGTGGCGGCAAGTGGAAGAGGTCATTGGTATGTGGGCGGATTTGTTCTCGAGCACGAAATTCAAATCAAACATTTGAGTTTCCACTTTCTTTGCCGGTGGCCGGCCCGCATACCAAAAATCATGCCACACTTTGTTTCATTTCACTTCATTTGATTTCATTTAATTAATTAAAAATGTATTTTTAAAGATCGTATGATTTTCAGTTTCGTTTTGCTAAATTTAAAAACTAACAAATCCATAAAGACATTCATAAAATGTCGTCTAAACGAGGCGTGAGTAACGTTTCGCTTTGTGGATGCAGAAAGTGTTTTTTTTTTAAATTCAATATTTGTTGTATTTTTCATTTAATTTCGATTCGTTTAAGTGGTCCACATAAATAGTCGCCAATATCTTCAAAGGCAAAATGTGAGACAAATTAATTTAATTAATTTATTTTATGCACATTTAATGTTGATATTTGTTTGTCGCCTGTGTCTATGTGTGTGGCTGTGCATTAGCTGTGATTTAAATGCCAGACAGAACATTTTTTAATTGCTCTTGAACGTGGGTGTTTTTGGGTGGCACATCTACCTCGGCGTTAATTTGTGTATTATTTTGTTGCTTTTTTTTTTTGAACTTTTCGAAAATACTGTAGTCATGAAACTTGTTCAAGTGATGGTGTTTAATTTCTTTCTTATCAATTTGGAATTATTGAAATTTTAAAATCGACAGAATTAGAAAAATTATTTATAATCTTTCATCCGAAGGTTAGGGCTGCAAATTACAAAACTAATAAAAATACAAACAAACAAAATTTAAAGTAAAATTGACAAAATAATGCTAACAAAGAAATTTTAATCGAATTCACTAAAAAATTTTATATTGATATTTTATTGCTATTTTATTGCTATTTTATTGATTATTATTTCATAAATTATAGATATTTTATCAATTAATTTTTTTTAAATTATTGATGATTTTCTTTATGTATAATTTATCGATAAATGTTCAATATTTATCGATAATTTCAGCTCCACTTCATTTTTGATCCATTTAAAATTTTTGTTTCAATTCCATTTTGTTCCGGTCCAATTCCTTAATAGGAGACGACCAAACTGTAAAATTAAAAAAAAAAATATAGATTTTTTGATCTATATATATAGCCCCACAGTTTGGAAAATCAGGGTAGGGTCCATTAAAAAAAAATGTTTTATTAAAAATGCGTTTTAGAATAAAAAAAGTGCGAAAAACGGTAATTGAAAATTTTGGGCGGTCGTTCCCCTACCAGGACCAATAAATAAAAAATAAAAAATTTACAACGAAAAAATGATAAATGTGAAATTATTGGTTCCCTGATAACCCCCCTATATTTCGTTTGTAAAGGCCCAAAAAACAAAATATTGATTTACTGGTCTTGGGAAAGGCGACGGCCCAAAATAAATAATTATGGTTTTTTCCACATATTTTCCGGATTCTAAAACCTGATTCCAAGTACCAAATAATAATTTAGGTGTATGGACGCTAAAAACACTTGAGTTGCATCGAAAAACGAAAACCAAATGCAGCCAAAAATTAATTACTTACACTCTCACAAATCGATTTGAAGTTCAGCTAAATTAACTCGAACCACAAATTGATTCACAACTTGCAGTGAATCAAGATTCAATACAAAAAACAGCAAAAACTAAAAAAATACCATCAAAAGGAAAATTCTTGCCAAAAAGTACAACGAAAAGCCAAACAAAAAAAAAATGAAAAGAGGAATGTCGACGATAAAATATTACACCAAGTGAATGAAAGTGAGCCGCAGCAGCAGTAAAGTGAATTAAGTTGCAGTGCAACACTTGACACTCGCTTGTGCAAGGCGGCAAGCAGATGCAAACTACGACAGACCAGGCACACAAAGCATACGTACGTGCATTGCGTTGCGATACGGACTGGGCAAAAAAAAAGAAGGTCTTCAGGATTGAGGGGTATAAGGCGAGTGGGCGGGGTGGCTGGAAGGTGTTAGGTGCATTGAACATGAAACAAAATTGCATTGTTTACGCAAAATTGCAACGGGCGATTATTCAACATGACACCGATGATGCTGATGCTGCTGCAGCCACCACATTGGAGTTGCTCCACGTTCACTGTGGCACGCGGTGTGGCCATTTAATCCCGCTATTTGTGTTGCTTGTTCTGTGTTCGTGTGTGTGTGTGTGTAATGTAAACCAAGTTCGATTGCAGCTCAGAAACAACGCCAAAAAAAAACGACCACCAAAAGCCCATGTGCAACAACGCAGCGCGTTCGAAAGATGCGCCCAATCGATTGCATTTCAATTTACGCAGATACTTTTATGGCATTCGAAAATTCTATCTTGCTCCGCTTACACTTGCTGTTGTTGCTGCTGCTGGTGGTGTAGTTATTGATGTTGATGTTTTTGCAGCGAGTGATGCAGTGCTCCGTTGTGTTGTGGTGTGGTTGTTGTTGTTATTTTTTGGAGCATTCTGTTGATATTAAACACTAAAGAAAACATCAACAGAACAATAATAATAAAAAGGAAGAATGGAAAAGGAAAAACAAAAAAGCCATCAAATTGTTGAGGTTACTGCCGATGTTTATGTTTTGATGCGTGCGTGCGGCCGACACCATCATCATTATCATCATTATCATCGATAACAATAACATCATCATCTTCTACAAAATATAGCCACATCGGAACACAAAACAGTCCTTACCAACTTCAATTTGATTAACATTTATCAGCAGCATCCGCGCACCATCGTTCAATTTGATAATAAACATTGTGCAGCATTTACCGCACTGCATTTAGCGACTGCCACATACGCCGCCGCAACCGAGTCAAACAACGAGCCATGGCGGGCATTGTTGGTTAGTTGGCTCGGCTTGCTTTTGGCGTTGGACTGGGTTGCCTTGGCAAATGCTGCCTTTATGGCTGTTTCGTTGTTTTCTTCTTGCCAAAAGCCTATAAATTTAAAAAATTCATAATTTTTGGCTGCCTTTCTCTGTGGCTATATGCAATCACCCAATTTAATTTTACACTTTAGCAGGCAGCATTCATGAGATTACCATTGCATTATTAATTTCCAGTAATTACAGGCCTCACACAGGCAAGTACGAATTCGTTGAATTGAGCTAATGCATTTGAGTTAATTATTTAAAGTAGACATTGTAGCTGTACAATGTACACTTCACTAAAAAAAAAAAAAAAGAAGAATTTTCTATTATTATACGCTTTTATGTATGTATAAATGACACTGTCCAATAAACCAAAACATGTAATTAAATCGCTTAATTGTCGTATCTCACTCTTCGCATGAGTTCTCTCTTATGTCGCATGTTTCTTCGTATCAAAAACTAGAAAAACTAGAGAGTGGACTAGCCGAAGATGAAATACCCCCACACAGTAGGAATTTAGAAGTACCTCGGATATAAACAAATTTGGTCTCAATACCACATTTTGAGCCATTTATATGTGGTTTTGGAGCCTCTAACCATGTCCAAAATCCGTTTCTAAAAATTTCCAATCGAATCCACAAAAAAAAATTTGGTCTCAAGACCCCACTTTGACCCTTATATATATGGTTTCGGAACCTCGGACTATGTCAAAAATACGTTTCTAAACATTTCCAATCAAATGCAAAAAAAAAAAATTTAAAAAAAAATAAATTTTTATATGGGAGCCCACCATAGTTTTTGTCCGATTTGGCTCATATTCTGATGGCTGATATGACTTGCTGTTACTTTTGAAGTAAAAAACATGTTCCCAAAATTTCAAGTCGATATCTTCAAAACTGCGACCGCAATCATGTAGACAGATGGACAGACGGACGGACGGACGGACGGACAGACGGACATGGCTAAATCGACTTCGGCGGTGATGCTGACCAACTCATGGATATTTCAGAGTTACCCGAAAAAACCGATGACATATTCGTGATCAACAAGCCTGCAAATACTAGAAAAAATTTATGTAACTCCGGGGGTTTTCAAAAGCCTCAAAATTGTTGTACAGTGTAATTATCGTGGTCGAATAAGCTTTACCCAACCGGTTCTGTTTTTCAACAAGCAAGTGTGATTATTGGACTCAAATTGGATGAGTTATAGGTGACAAAAATTAAACCGCTTCAAGGATCCAGCAACGGCGACACCATTTATGGAAAAGTACATTTTTTCAGTCTCATAGAGGTAGGGAAATACAGATTGAGCAATAGTGAATGCTTTTGTGGACGGTGATGGGAAGAGGAGGGCTCAATGGGCTCAAAGGGTCCATTGTACGAATGACGTATAATAAACAATTTAATTCTATTTCTTGATCTTCAAAAACTACAACTTTTTCCAGTGTAAAAATTATAATTCCCTTATAAATCAGTGTGGGATTAAATCCTCATCACAGCTAAGCTAATGTGCTTATTTTTTTTCAACGGCTGCCGAAGATTATTATTGTTAAAAATAAATAAATGAAACTATAACAAACTTGATCCTTGCAAAACTGGCGCCAGCCAGCCAACCAACCAACCAAACAACAACAACAACAGACTTGGCAGTTTGGACCGCCAAGTAACCAAGTTTTAGAAGAGGCTCATGGGCCGCCTACTCATTTTCCCAGGATGTCGCGCCGCCACCAACGAGTTTCAATCTAGACAGCCAGCCAGCAAGCAAGCCGCTTGAACGTAGGCTGAGAGCGTGCCGTCGCAGATGCTGAAAGTGAAAAGCACACAGCACCACAGAACGTTGGCTATCTCGATTGGCATTCTAAGATCATACATATATTGGAAGGCGGCAGGGAAGGCAGCTACGATCACACCTCGAAGCGCCACGCAAAACGAACAAAATTAAAAGTGGAAGTAGTATAAATACCTTCTGGTGAAACGTTCGCAGCGTTCGTGGCCGCTGAATCATGATCTTGTTATGCTAGGCACGCTGATGCTCTTGGTTCTGGCGGAGATACGATGATGATGCTTAGACGCAGATAGACTAGTGCGGTGCGGCAGTGACTGGTTCGGCCTACAAGCTTTGCAAGGCACATGTGTGTGTGGACTTTGCACTTTCATATGCGAGAACGTCTGTGGTGTGGTAATGAGAATGTAGTAAAAAATTACAAAATAATCATCACAGACTAAAACGAACATTTCTCAGACCTTAAGAAGTTTTTGGTTCAATGGCTGAACTACACTCGACGAAATGCATCATCCAGTAAAGCAAAACTCCTCAAATCCTCGACTGAATTTTCGAAATCACTTCCTACCACTCCGTAAGTAGTTGCCCACAAATGAAGTGAAATGGCATCGAATGCCACCATTTAAGCATAACAAATTGGCCCGTAAACACTTAAGTGTCCATTTAAAAAGTTAATTGGTCAGCAGAGCTGAGCCGCTTTTGCCGCATCGTTTCGTCACGGTGGCGTCTGCATCTTCTGTGTTATTCTTACTCCTGCGGTAGGTGTTTAATTAATAGACGCAGGCCAGTTTGCAGCCAGCAGCATGCAACTAGCATTACGTTGAGGTATTTCGTTTTGTTTTTGTTTCCCTCCACTTGGATGTTTGCACAAGCGAGTGCGAGTGCGTATACGTATGCGAATGGATAGTTGGTTGGCTGGCCAGGCCGCTCCATTAGTTGCGCAGATCGGACCACTTAATCTGAAGCGTAACTAACGCGTTAAGTGTTTTGTAGTTTGTGACTTTTAAGGTGTCGTCATCGTGTTGTCGTATCTCTCGACTAGTTTAGGCCTCTGACAATTCTACGTTTGCGAATTTTTGTTTGCGTATTTTTGGGTGCGTCCGATTGCTGATTGTCAGTTCGGTAAGGAAGACCATCAAAATGTAAGCCAAACGAGGAGGAAAATGCATTTAAGGTGCAGTTGTGAGGATTATCCTTTTTTGGTTAGATTGCGACCGGTGGCATTACAGTGGAACAAGTCAGGTGAATAACACGATATAAGCTAGTTGCAAATATCGATGCGGCTAGAAAAAAGAGTTTGAATTCGCCTCATAAAAAGTGTGCTGCTTCAGTTTGTTGGCGTCAAAAAAATTTCTGAAAATGTGTCCATGATTGATGACTAACCTTTTCTGCCCACTGTGCAATAACGAACTGTATGCAGTTTTTGTTTAGACCGCTCCACATTATTACTATTGCTGAGGTTGTGCCGATGCCGATACTGTTTGGTTGGTAGTTCACTGCCAGACTTGACTGGCTGCTGCTGCTTGTGGTGTGATTGTAAAAGCCATCATGCGTAATACTCTCTTTTCTCGTTCCACTATTTAAGGCGGGTGTAATTAATCCACACCAAGTGTAGGTACATCCTTTGCCATGGTATAAGCCAGTCAGTCAGTCAGTCAGTCAGAGCGATTATCGGTGTATACCGCTGCCATGTTAACCGTGGCCTGTAACTCTGACTGACGCAGACACAGCCTCCGACATTGCGTTGGAGGACAAACACGCTTAATTGCACCAGACCGAGGTGTTGCTGATTCCGATAGCGCTACCCGGTCTTTTTGGAAACAATTTTTATTTTGGTTTTTTTATTTTCGGTTTTCTTTTGCCTCCACTTGTTAACTCATCCCGCTCTCAGGCTCGTTTCTTGTGTTACCACTGGTGGCGTTAATTGGGTTTGAAGTGCAGCCGCACCAGCGACATGTTGTGCTTCTTTGATACACCCAGAGTGATAGGCGCAACAGCCGCAAGGATGCTGCAGGCCACAACTGCAACTGTTGGGCCTCATTTTAAAGTCAATTTGCATTTATGTACGAGCAAACGATTTATGCGACTCCTTGCTCGTCTCTTCTTTATGCTTTTCTCGGTTTCTGTGACGAATCCAATTATATGGCGATGATACCCAAAAATAACATCAAATGATCATAAATAAGGTTTATGTTAGAGTTAAGAGATGATTGTTAAGTTTTTCAGCTATAATCGTAAATTGTCAAACGAAGATGCTGCTTATGCTTCTGGCCGACTGTGATGGGAGTAATGATATTTCGAATCTCTAAAAAATAAATTTAAGTTTCTTCAGTAAAAAAATACATTTTTTACCACTGTAAATAAAAAGCTTTTCATTTTTAAATATTTAAACCATTCCTGTTGCTGTAAATATTTAATTGTCAAATTCGCAAATTATGAAAAAGAACGTAAATTGACTATGTCCGAATTGAAATGCTATTTGCCCAGCAGTCGCTACATCCAACGAACGAAATCAGTCAATTTAGTTATTAAATTAAGTACCCCGGGGGCGACTTAATTACCGATGACATGTCTACTAAAAGCGCAACACATTTTGGCTGAAATATGTTCGGCATTCACTAGCAGAACATAAACTGATTCTGTACTGCAAAATAAATGCACACATAATTGAATTTTTGATAAGGGACCACACGGAAAATAGGCCTGTAGAGTTCTTCTAGTGTAATGGCAAAAAAACGAATAGTGTCCATTTTTTGTCAAACCGTTTGTAACGCCCATAAGGAGGCGTGTACGGTGTGGAAAACTATATATATTCTTGATTAGCATCACAGATTTAGGTATGTCCGTCTGCTTGGAAATTACGTCGGGAACAAAATGGGAATGAAACTGGAACGAAATGGAATTGGAACAAAATTTTTAAATGGATCGAAAATGAGGTGGAAATGAAAATTATCGATATACTATCTAAAAATTATCAATAAAAACTATCGACAAAATATCGAAAAACTGTCGATAAAATACCGAAAAGTATTCGATAAAATTCTAAGAACATGTCGTACTCGCATGCTCATGATATTTTAGCTTCGGTTAGACGGAAAGTTGGTTGGCCGACGGCGCTGTTTTCAGTTGCCCATGAATTCCAAAGCGCTTTTATACTGAACCAAAGGTCTAAACAGATGGATCCACCAGAAAAATGAGACTGAAATGAGTTCAATTGGTTGAAGTTGGCTTGCTCTTGGAAACATGACTTAAAATCGAATTCGTTGAAGAGTTGGCGCCCTAAGTCCCGGTAGGGATTAACGGGAATGTAAAAAGGTTGAAAAATAGTCATCAGTCGGGATATGAGGTCTGCGTTGAAAGTCTTTTTATACTTCGTCGTGTCCTCACCAACCGCCCACTTATCCATTCGACAAAATGAGTTTTCCCAACTTGGAAAGGCATAATTGTTACCCTTTCTAGAGTCTTGTTCATTTTATTGGTTTAGTAAAAAAACCATACATTTTTCAAGTGCAAGGCAATCGTTTTCCCTTGACTGTACTCACTATTGAAATACCGCACATTAACCAAATCCAAATGGAAACTGTTCGAAATTGAAAATCCCGAAACAAAGCGAAGAGTACGTCAATCAGTGCTGGAATGTGTACCAGGTCAGCGTCACTTGCCAATTGCAAAATCAAAATCGGCCAAATGGAGTACAATATGCAATGGATTACGCAGCGCTGGCAAGTCGACAACAAACGTTATTAAGTTGTCCTTTGTGGCGCTGAGAAAGACAACCTTAAAAAATGCACAATGTGAGGCTTGTCTTAGCAGCAGCAAATGTTGCATTGGACTTTGATGCGACATTGATGGTTTAATCCAGACGTAGACAGCTAAAAATTGCAGTCAATCGTTTATATGAAGGCAGAAGGGCAACCGAACCAGTTAAATCGCTTAAATCCTCGTTAAATCATCATTAAAAGGAAGCTCTCGGAAGCGCGGAGGGCAAATATGTGGTATGGCTCCTACAATTCCTTTTGCTGTGCATTAGTGTGTGTGTGTGTGTGTTGTTATGGGGCCCTACCACAGCAACATTGTGTGACAACATTTTGCGACATTGAACAAGGCAATCAGTGGATGCGAAACGATTTCGAAGCAGATATACAAGCACCGCCTGCGAAGCCATTAATTTAATGAAGACCTTTGTCTGGCTGGTCGAGCAGATTGATGCGAGTGCGGTTGGGGCCCACCGACGCGGCCAAGATCGGAGCAACGTCATTCTTTGACTTTCGTTCTCGGTCTGCGTTTGGTCCTAACAATAATACGAATAAGAACAACAAGAACAAGCGTACAGAACAAAAATGTCTGTCGGGCCATCAATAATTTGTGACCGCTGAAAATAATTGACTATTGACCAACAATGCTTATATGAGGTGAACATTTAATTGACTTCCAGGAGGGAAGCAGCACAAAGGCTGCAATTGAAAAAATCCTTCAACAAAAAAAAAAGGCAATGAGCACAAATCCTGAGAATCCTGCCTGCCAACCACAACATTTAATTTAGGAAAATTATGAAATTATGCTAAAAAAAACTTCTTCTTTTTTATTCATATTGAGTTGGTAGTCTCTGATTAACTTTAAATGGCAGCTTCTTAACAAAAATTCAATAAAAAATCGGAAAAATTCCAATCTTTGTTAATCCCTGCAACAAACGTCCAAACGTCATTATCGCAAAGTCTCGCAAGCGAGTGCATAGCAAAAAAAAAGAAGAGGCTGCAATTGCTGCCGCAGCATGTCGCGATAAGCAAAAAAAGACGACGCAGCCAGCCAGTCATCTTGCCCCAAAATGCACCCAATAATTTGGCTAATTTTATGCTGTGCCGGACTTTTTCTTGCCTCAGAATTTTGGCTGTCGTTCAGCACGCGGCGGCCCTAACGTTGAACGTTCGATAGTGGCGTTTTGAATTTTTTTTCTTTGGAATTTTTCTTGGCAAAGCGTTCACTTGGCACCGCCAAAAAAAAATGTATTGAATGCTAATCGACATGCAGAACACATACGATTTAAGTTATTGTGGCTGTTGCTGCTGTAGAATGCTGCTCAGATGTTGATGATGCTGCTGCTTTTGCTGTAGAGTAATTTATGCCTCTGGGGCAAAGCGATTTGGTTGTACGTTGCCGCCGCATCACGTGTCCATAAATACTTAGAATTTATTGGAAATTTTACTAAGCAGCGTTGATAAGAAATATTAATTCTCTTCTTCTTTTTTTTTTTTGGTTGATTAAACGTTGGCCACTCAAAAAAGAACAGTATTTCTACACCAATTGGTAAGTACTACTTCTTCTATTCACATTTTCACCACTAAAAGCAACCACCAACCCGAAAAAACAATTATGTAATATCAAATACATATCAAAGCTTTCAATTACAAAACACCAAGTGAATAGTTCTAAATAAAACCTATGCTTTTCCGCAAAAATATTGAATTGCAATTGCTGACCGCTACCGCACTACTTACCGCTCACCAGAAAATGGCACAAATATTTATTTATAATGCCGCTGCAGTTGGTGTCATTTTCACAAAGCAAAAATTCGCTAATGAACCCACATTTACCGAAATCAGCAAATGCGGTTTGACAAAATGCGACATTGATTAACATTTGAGTATGTTTGTTTTTTTTTGCAGTACATAGTTGTTGTTGGAAATTGTTGAACAAATTTAATTAGCTTGATGTGCTCAAATTTCTATAATTACGACGGCTTATTTGTAAATCATAACTACAGGCCACCGTTTGATTCAGTTTTCACATTAAAAACCATTTAAAGTACATTAAACATGGTTGACTGTACACACAAAAAAAAAGGTCGGTAAAATTAACAGTTGTTAACGTACAACTTTTCAAAATGTATGAAAAACCCTGAATCTATTAACCGTTGTTAGAAAGTTGCAAAAATAAATCTTCGAAATTCAACATAAAATAGTTCAAATAATCGAAAAAGTTGTTGTTGTTTATCACAATTTTTGTTTAAATGTGAATTTTTCACAAATTTACAATTTAACCGGGAAAAAGGTGATGCAATAAATTTACCATCTCTCATCGTTTAAACGTACCAACATTGGAGGGTTGGAGCGCTTTTAACCGTTAGATTTACCGACTTCTCACGAATCCGATAGCGGTTTTCTCAGCTACTTCTAGATATTTTTCAAGCAAATAGTGTGTTGCCTTACAATGCAGTTGTGACATGTATCGACTCAATAATATGTCCACCCCGGAGCGTAAAAAGTCCCTTTTAAGAAACCCCCGTAGGCCGACAAGCTAGAAATAATTTCGATCATAGATTATAACTTTAAAAGAATCGAAAACAATTTTTTTTAAAAAAATTTTTTAAATTATATTCTTATATGAAATTCCAAAATAACTGGCCCCAAGAGGTTATGCGTTACTCTGAATTTGAAGAACATGAGGTACCCATGTTATATGACAAGTGCGTAGTCCGTAGTGCTCGAAGTACCTTGTGTTCCAGTACTGACTATGGTTAGTTTCATTTAGGTTAGTTTATCGTCGAATTTTTTTTAGAAACTAGTGCAGCTATTGACTAAAATAAACAAAGAGTGAATGCTATCAAATTTTGTATAACTCAAGAATGTAAAATATATCCTCTGCCTCTTTTGTTTTTTGTCCCGGGCTGGTTTTGAACTCGACACCACCCTATTGCTTGCAAGTCAGATGTTCTACGCACAGAGCTACGACCACCACTGTCGAGCATCATTTATAAGAAAATAAAAACAAATTGTTTTAAATAAATACTTTTTTTTATTTAATTTTATTTTATTTTAAATTGCAATTAACAATTCAATTGCTTCTTTCCAGGCTGAAAGTATTTACATAAATTAAATTCATATACATATTTGCACCGATTGATCTATACGTGAGATGTTATTCAGTTTCACTTGGTGTTATTTATTTCTTTAAATATTTATTGTGATTTGTTTTAATTTCATAAGTATTAAGTTTACTTTTACACTATTGTTGCATATAAAATATGTATTTTTGTTTGGCAATTAATTTCTAGACATTTTATGCAATTATTGAGCAAGTTGTTTTATTATTGAAACGGTTGCGTTTTTTGAGTTTTGGGATTTTTAATTTCTTTTATTTTTGGTACAATCTTTTTTGTTTATATGTATGTATGTAATAGAGAGAGAAAGCAGATTGGGAAATAGTTATTTTGATATTTTGTGTGTGTGTTTATATTTTTGACAGTATCTTTGGTTTGCGGAAAATCCTTGAAATGTTTTCAAATAAACTTAAATATTTTTTTAGTATTTAAAAAATATCTTAGTAAATATTTTAGGTTGACATGTGTGTGAGTGTGTGTGTGTGTGTCTTTAGGCTAGTAACTATTTTAAAAACAACCTCATTTGTGTAATCATAGAATGTTATTATATAATTAGGTATATGCACTTATTTTTTATTATTTTCCATAAATTCTATACAAGTATTTCTTTTTTAAATTTACTTTCCATTTTGGGTTTTGACTAGTTGAGAACAACATTCAATATGCGACTGACTTCCAATACTTCATTGTATTGATTGACAGAAATTTTTGTCTTTAGAGTCTTCGGAGACCATTACACTGCATTTCCTAAGTCTAAGATACAATTAAAATTAACTTACTAAATACTTTAGTTTTAAATTCATACAATTTCACAATCAACCCTAAAATCTGGTTTCTGTACATTTTTTTTTATATTGTTTTTTTTTGCAAATATTTTGCTGCGCGTCAGTCTTTGGCAATATCACAACAGTTTGTTTCATGTTTTGGGCTTACTTAAAAAAAAAAACGTTCCATTCAAAAGATAAATAGCAATAATAGGTAAAAATCTTACATTTTAATTAAAGGACAAGAACAGAAATATTAATGATGAAAATTCCAATAAATATTTTTGTTTTTTGTTCAAGTCAACAATGAAAATAAATATATAATTCACATACTTCATATAAATAAAAATATTAACAAACAAATAAACAAAAAAGCAAAAAAAAAGACATTAAATTTAACACACATACATCCATACTTTAAGTCTAACAATAAATTGCAAGCAAAAAAAAAAAGTAATTAAACTAATTTACGAAATACCCAAATCATGAAGCAAATGTTGTTTGATTACTTCACCCTCTTCTTCGAGCATTTGTGCCGTCACCGTATTGATGAGATTGAACACAATCGCGAATATTGTAAATGCCGAATAGACACCGAGGGCCAGCCACCACACTAAATTCGATTGCGATTTGTTGTGGTCGAAATTCTTCAAGACCAGTAGGCCCATAGTGAAGCCAGCCAAGGAGCCGGTCAAATGGGCTATGTACGAGACTGAGGGTATGGATTTCTCTTCGGAAATGTATTTCGAGTAGAAAACATAGCCCAAGTCACAGGAGGCTGGAATGGGAGTAGAAGAAAACATACAAAAATGTTAATAAAATTTTAAAATATTTTAAAAAAATACATGACAATTCACTAGTGAATTTTAAAAAAAAAAGCCCAACAAAAATATATTAATTGCCTTCTTTGTATTCACGTCTGCGCGCCCCCCACTCAATCATAAATCACCCAAAAAATGTCTTCATTATCATACATAATTTATTATTTAAAGACTCACCGAAAATCACCACGGACACCAACTGGTATACGCCAAAGCGCATCTGACCGTAATTCAGCAAAATATTTGCCAATTGCGCAGCCAATAGCGCATAAACGCCGCCGCTAGCACCAACCAAATACACCTCCGAGTCGACGACGCTCGTACCCAGCGAGCCGGCAAATACGCCAGCCAAATAGATGACAGCAATACGCATCGAACCGTGCACCATCTCCAAGGGCAGACCGTACAGCAGCTGAATGACAACGTTGAAGCCCAAATGAAACCAATTGGCATGCAGCACCATGTACGAGACGAAACGCCAAATCTCAAGACGACGATCGGGCCGATAGATAAGCACCGACTCGCTGGGTATGCTGGTGCTGTTCAGCTCCGTTTGCGGTTCCACTGTCATGTAATCGTAGACAAAGACACCGATCTGGAGTGAAAAACAAACAAAGAAAAAAGAAGATTTTAGCAAATTGAATCACTGTGCGGCGGGTGGGGGAGTAAGTTTGTTGAGCCATCAAATAAAAAACAAGTGAAAGCTGCAGGGAAGTTGTGTAAAGTTTCCGTTCAAATTTCAATGTATTTGTTACACTTATTACGCTATTCGTTACCAAATCGACATTTGAGTGCAAAACCCGAACATTTTTAACCGAATACCATTAATCATTCTGTCTGCCCCCTCCCGCCACAAGAAGTGCCCCACCATTTACGGCCACATCCTCTCGAAATCTAAACGCAATTTCATTACGAATTCCAAGCATTCGAATGCCCGCAAACAAACACCCAGACTTGGCGTACATACTACGTAATAAAAATATCAAATACGGAATATCCATAAAGCCAAACAGTGAAAAATTCCGTCTGGCAATTCTTCGGGTTACGACAAATAACAACAACAACAACAACACCAATAATAATAAAAATGGAGCAAATCAAATAAATACAAAAGGAAACGAAAATAAAAGAGCAATCCTAATGCAACACCCAGCAACTAACCAACAAACCCCAAACAGAAAAGCGTCGACACCACAGACAGCCACAACAGACACACCGCCAGGCATATATATTTCGGCGAGACACTGTGTCAGACAGGCGATGAGTTTCCTTACGGATGAACGGACGGACGGTCAGAGGCGCATACGAACGGCGAGAGGGAGACTCTCGTTATGCGAACTATTTTTATTACATGTGCGCAAAAAAACGCATTTGTTGCTGTGCGAATTCCTGAAGCAGCCAGTAGCGGCAGCAGACTATGCCACACAGACACACATTTGTGGCAGAGGTAGACAACCGAACAGACGGAAGGAACGCTAGCACATAGCGGAGAATGCCAGGCCGGCCACATTCCCCTCAAACCAAACCCTTACAAGACTTGGTGTATAACGTTTCCTGTAACTACGCACTTGTTTTCGATGGACACTGGACACTGTGTTCCCCCCCCCCCTGGCCCTTAACTCTGTGTTTGATAGTATCGACAGTGACTTGCTGTTATGCTGCTTTACCAATTCATAATGGCAATGGAATATCGAGTTTTCTTTATTGGCTAATTTGGTTGAAATATGAGGAAACGTTCTAGTACGTTCTTGGCACATACTGGCAGTCAACCCTCGATTTGTGATATGCATAAAATGACCATTCCTATTTAGAATGAGTTTTAATTTTCACTTCACACATACACACACACACATACTCACACACGCCCAAGAAGAACCCATTGAAATTATATAGTCTACGAGCTATTGTGTAACGTCGACTGTTCGTCTCCAGCGCGTCTGGCCAAATCAATAATTCAACGCCATACATGATTTATGGTTCGATTGGAGTACGGCAAAGAAGTTCAGTTTTTCCATTTCATTTATTCCGGAAAAAAACAATTTTTATAATAAATTGGTTGTTTATGAGGTACTTGGAGAAACTTGGGCACAAATTTGTGAAGAGACCTTTATGTCCTTTGACATAAATGTCCTTTCTGGCATAAGTTCTTTGGGTGGAATTCCCTGTAAATAAACTTAAGAATATAAATGGAATAAAAGAAACTTGAACTATTCAAAAGCTTAAGCAAAGAGGAGGAGGTTCAGGTTGTATGCGTATTTTTGTTTTTGCCAAGAATCAAGTTTTTCATATGTATGTACTTCCCGGAATATGTATTTAAACTTGAATGCCCATGAAAGAGAATAATTCTCTTGTGTGTAAATAAAAATCTTCAAACTGAGTTTTCAAGTGGAAAATTCTAAGTTTTCCATTCCTCTTAAACATATTAAAATTCCATTTCACGTAATTCACATATTTTCGGTAGGTTTGGTTAGAATGGCGACGCATAACCTCACATAAACCAATTAGGTCCATAGTGTTGCCACGACTCTCTGTTGACCCCGAATTTGAAGTTTTTCCAATCTGAATATTTCAGTAGAGTCTTTTAAGTATTATTGTCTTACTTTTCGGGAAGAGGCTGATTCAAGAGGCTAGTACACTATTGAAAATTTAGTTCGAATTTCCTTTTTTGTATTGTTCATTGTACAACAAACTTATACAAGCAACCATAAACAGATAATTGCCACTAGCTTTGTGGCATTCAAGTGCTATATAGGTGTCTTGTAACATAATCTGCTAAAATAAATATTTAAACGATGACTATAAGTCACTTTTAAATTGGTTCCTAAAAGGGCACACATGAGTATTATGTTGTCCTTTTCACACTAGCTGTCAATTTCTATAAAACAGAATGGAATTGAATTGAAATTCCAATGGCATACATGTGCCTATGCCATCATCTTAACATTTTCTTAACATGGTGCCATATTGGGACAAAGAAGTGGCAGATAAGTGACCTGTCGTCTTATGGCAAATAGATTGAAGCCACTTAAAATGCCACCCAATGGCTGCTTGGAATAATGCGAATCTAGAATTTTCCCCATTTGACTTGATAGAAATTTGAATCTAATTTAATTTAATTTTGCTTCAATTTGTATAGTCCATAGCAACTGTATACAGCCGTCCTTCTATACTTGACCAAGCCAAATAAAAAAAAACATTACATTTACTAAGCCTCTACTGCAAGTGCGTGTCGTCATCGCTTAGGACGTTTTTGTTTTCGTTTGGCCGGAAATCAACTCGTTTCTGTGCAACCGCCCCTAGAAAACAGCAAAACCAACAACAATAACAACCAAATCATCATGCATACTATTCCCCAAGTACACTAAACCACTTAAGTGCAATCAAAAGGAGCATTTCCTTCTTTTGATTTTGAGCCCACATCCTTTTTAAGTCATAGCCACACATAGCTCATGGCGGCGTATACTTACATATTGAAATGTGAATAAAATAATTACTGTGGGGTGGTTATTATTATTTTTACGATTTCCTAAAGGCCCACCAGTAGTTTTGGTAGTGGTAGGGTTGCCATAGCGTACACATTTTGGGGTCATAAACTCTGTTGGAATATTTGTGTTATTTTTCGTTACACACAACCACGCAGACACAATTTGTATTTTTTTCTTCCTTTTTTTACTCTTTTTGTTGTTGTTATTTTTTGTGTACGTAACCTAATTTATTCATGCCATGCGAGGCTTGAACCTCTTGTTTTCAATTCTTTATTTTGATTTTTTTTTTTTTTTTTTTGGTTTTGTTTCGCTGTAGAATTCATTGAACTTAAAAACAGCCCCCACATGTCATGTGTTGTACAGCATGTTAAGCTGGCACTGGCGCTGACTACCTTGCTTTGCTTTATTTTGTTGTAGTTATGTTTTGGTACCACTGTATTGGGTAGTGGCTTTTGGAACAGGCTCTGATTCTGCTTTTCCAACTGATTTCGTTAAAGCCACCCAAGTGGTTGTGTTTTGGCAGTGGCATTTGGCGTTGACATTTTTTTACCCGAGACTTTTATTTTTGTATTGGTTTTTGGATTCTACTTTTTGAGGCTACGTGAAGCATCTTCACTTTAATTCTGACTTCTTCAGTTCACAATAAATCAATAAAGAATAAAATCTCACCTCTAATAATGATATCAGTATGATGAACAATGGCGGCGGACAGCACGTTCGGTAGTCCGCCATGTATTTCTTTTCATCTGTATTTGCTGCTGCATCCATACGCATTTCCGTCGTCTCCGCCGGTCCACTGTATGATGTTGATGCCGCCGTCGCCAATGACAGTGGCTCCACATAGAAATGCGCCGGATGGGGGCATGTTCCGCCCAGATTACTGCAAACATTGAGGACGACAGCTGCATTGGCATTTGCCTTTGTGCGCGCGCCACTTGCACTTGGAATGTCTATGACAGTCGATGAATTAAATTCTTTTGACTTGGGCTTTGACGGCTGCTGCTGTTCGAGCGTTTCCGCTTGTTCTTCTCGCGGTATCATCGCGTACAACGTATGTGCTATGCAGTCGATCGATGTGACACTGTTACACACACTTTCAATTCAAACGTAATAGCAACCGAGTTGTAGACACAGGAACAGACGTTCTCGCAGCCGATCCGCCACAAACAAATTGCGCTACGACGCGTGGCATGGAGTTCATTTAAGCTGATGTCTGTCTGCCGTCGCAAGAGAACGTCCCACTTGACAGTGTTGGAATGAAGTCTCCGGGAAAATTGTCACTCGGTGCGGAGTGCGTCTCTTCTTTAATTGAATGAAGTAGGCAACAAAATGTCGTCTCACTGCAAAATGGACAAATGTATAAAAATAGAAAAATTAGTTTAATTGGCTCAAGGTTAATTTTAAGTGAAAAAGTAAATTTTAAAAGAGTGTTGCCTTCGTCAATGTCGGGGAAATGCCAGCGTCTAGTTTTATTTGCGAAAAGCTTAAAAATAGCCTACATACAAAACAGAAAAGAAATAAACGAAATGTGTCAACTGCGTCGCCGCCAATGTCGCCCATGTAGACGCCAGCGGCGCACAGACCGCGTCGGCTAGACCGACCATGAATGAATGGAATTGCTCTCGCCTACCCCATACTGCCGTACAGTATTGCAGTGATAGTATAAATAACAAATGGCACAGAAAAGTGCTTCTGGCAAAGTGAATCGACTGCAAAATCGGACTTTTTTGGGAGTTTTATTTTTCAAGTTTTGCCAAAGGACCCTTGCCAAAACCTATTACTCCAGAGAGAAAAAAAACAAGAACCAAGTGTTTTTGCGCACAAGCCAAACTAACTATGCTTGTGGCCGTTTTCATATCGCTTGCTTCGCTCACGGAAATAACTTTTAATATCCTGGCAAAGAGCAAGGAAGAACTAATATTTGCCCAGAGTTTGAAATAATTTAAATTATTTATTTGCCTGCACACGCACACAAACACACACTACGAGAGAAGTACAAATGCACTAAAAATATTACCACTTACACACACATTCATATGCAAATGTAGGAACAGTGAAAATAGTTATGAATTGAAATCGCATAAAATGGAATTTAGTAGCATTTGTGATCGGGGTTGCCATTAGGCTTTATGAAAGCGTTTTCAGACAATTAACTAAAGACACTGCCTGGGTCCACCTACTCGGAGCTCTGTCATGAGATCTTCTTTGAGACCACCAACAACCCCTCAAACATGGACTCAAAACATTTCTATTTGATGCTTGATTTTAAGTGAATTTCTCAACTTGATTTGAAATTGAATAAAATAAATGTTACCCAGCTTCGACAAGAGTAGTAAGGACACTTGTCAAAAATGTAGCATTATACTGTTCCAGAGTAACATTCGCATTCTGGAAGACCTGTCAGTGACAATATCATGACAATAGTGTGATTATGTCAGATAATTTGACGGAATCCAAAATTCACCACACTGTCACTGTCAGGTTTGCTAGAATACGACTGTACGCTTATTGACACCTTTTGGATTATTAAGCTAAAAGTCAATCCAATCCCAGGTGAAACAGACCAGCCAACAATTTTAGTAAGTACATTAGTCCTCAGGATTTTTTCAATATAAAATTTCAACATGGCAACCTTGTCAACTCATGCCCTCCCTCCTTTAAAGGCATTCATCGAAAACAACCACAAAAACTTACTAACTGTTGTAAGGACTACAAGCGGCGAGGCAACTTAATAATTTTCATGTCTAGACCTTGAAGTACTTCGAAGCACTAGACCCACGCCACTGCCAAAACTTTAGCTATTATTATTAAAAGAATGACAGAAAGTTGCTCAACGAAACTATATGACAGCGAAACTTTTATGAAACACGCCCACACAGCACACAAAAAATTAAACATATACGCCCCGGATAACAATTAACCTTGTGAATTGGTGGCTGACAACTTGTTCCAAGGAAACTAGCAAGTGTAGAAGGCGCTTACCGACCACTCTCCACGTACACACAGTAATTAGTGGCGTCACCATTATTCAGTTCATTGTCAAAAAGACATATTAATTTTTTATTTAACAGTACAATGGGAAAGGATTTTTTTTTTGTAGGGGCGCGAACCAATGAATTGGTAATGGTGAAGAAAGAAGTTTTTTTGTTGTGCCATTAGAATATGGCCAGGAATAAATGACAAGCCACACGGACACAGAGCAACAAACACATTCAACGACAACTGATCCTGTTTGCGAGGAAGGGTCATGTGACATGTGAGTGATACTGTGTTGCCCTTGGTAATGAGTTTTAATGATTATTACAAGGCGACCAAGTTCAGGACACACCAGCGATCAACTTTTACCACAAACTCTGCTTTTTTTTACGGTGTGTTTTAACCAAAAACTTACTTCAACTGAAACTGAAGCAGGACATGCGAGCGAGCGAACGAACGAACAGACAGTTCCCTGTGTGACCCCAAGCCAGAAAAGGGTATTGGGAAAACATACAAACGGAAATGGGTCGTCTTCCTCCCCGGAGCCGTTAGTAGTTACGCAACAAAACAAAACAAAAAAATATAACTGAAAGAAAAACACGTGCTTTTTTCCACACACTCTCTCTCTCTCCCATTCTCTCTTTCTCGTATCCAAACCAAGTCCATTGTCCTGCTTGACAGTAATTTCCTATTTCGGTTTTTGGGCAGAACCGGTAGTGCGGTGTAGCGTGCGCTGCATGTATATTTGAATGTACATACGTGCACGAAAAGGACACGTTTGTATATGACACAAGTGCAAATAAAAAAAAAATCGAAAAATAAGTGCACAAAAAAAAACTATGAAAAAACAACAACAGAAAACAGTTAAAGGCTAAAAAAACTGTTTACTCGGAAACACACGAACACTCGCGCTTCCATGCACAGCCAAACTAAACTGAGCTACGAAAAGTTCTGAGGCTACAGAAATATCGACAGGTGTAGGTATCCTTGCATGGATTGTTTGTTGTTGGAGTATTTTTATTTCCACTTTGCCGTACAGCTTTTTAAGACTTTGAAAGACTTCGTATCGTTTCGTTTCGTTGTTGTTTGTTTTTATTTTCTAAATTTTTTCGATTTTGTGTCTTGCCAGCAAACTTCAATGACCTGCTGCCTGCTGCCAAGCATAACACGTTTTTTGCCAGCGTAGTTTTTACCTTGCACGCAATTCCAACAATTTCAGCTTAAATCCTTGCTTCAGGAATATCCTTTTTTTGCGCTCTTTCCTTTATTGCTCTGTTTTATATTAGGCATACACACTCACCTTTCGGCGCTGCGATACGATTAAAGTCGTTTCGTTTCGATATATTTTTTCAGTTTTCGATTTTGTCGTATTCGTTGTCGTATTTGTTGTCGTTGTTATTTTTGTTTTTTTTTATTGTGTACCTTTGCTGTGTCGTTGTCGTCTTCTGTTTGCTTTTTTAACAAATCATTGAATTTTAACGTTAAATCGATTATGCCAATTCCCCTAGCTTAGCAGCAGTTGGCACGACACAATCCAAAAGCCCAATTGTTGTTCTTGTGCATGGTATTAAGGATAATAGCAAAATCTGTTATTGCCTGTGGGTGTTAGTGGGTGGTGCCGATTGGTGGTGGGCTCACTGCTCTAATCGTTACGTATGCCAATCTAATACATTCAATTTGAATTATGTTGATTGAATTTAATTTGTCGTTTGTTTGGTTTTTAATGGTTGTTTATGTCCTTTTATTTACGAAAGGATATTAGGAGCAAAATGCTTCGTAAATAATATGATAATATATCGTTATTTGAGTTAAGTAGATTAGATTAGAAATGCTAATGACGGCATAATAAACCAAAGAAAGGCTTACAAGAGAGAAAAGGATTTTTATCCAAATCATATTGGGACTTTACAGCAATTCCTATAATCATGTTTGAATTCCCGGGAATTCGGGGAGGGGAATATTTAAAATATGTCTGATTAATTTGATGTGATTAATATCAAAATTATGTGAGTAACATACTTTTTTACATTTTCTCATATCAAAATTATATTGAAATCATGTACAGATTCAGATTTCCCCTTTACTGTAGTACCCAATACTATAAAGATCGACAATTGGCTATATAAAAATTAACCATAATGAAATCAATGACACTCTCCTTTTCTCGACATAACGTCAGGTTTTTTTTATCGAATGTAAAAATGAAAAATAGTCTTGGACTTTTTCAATTCGGTCCACTTACAAATACTTGCTATCTGCACTGTGTCGCTAACTGAGGACTTCACGTCATCTAATCCGGAAATAGAGGAACGAAATCCCCTACGTCCCCAATAAGACAACACTGAAATTAAAAATAAAACTTGTAAATTCTTTTAAAATAGCACAGCTATACGGTTTTTTTTAATTTGTATTTTTTTTTTTGCTTGAAAAGAATCTCAAAAATGTCTTGAATCACTGAGCGCCCCTCAAGCGCGCCAGCGAAAATGTCTCAAAATAAACGCAACGTGGAACTTACGAAAAAAAAATGCAAGAACCAAATAGAAAAGAGGGTGGGGGAAATGATTGACGAAATCAAATCAGATGGCAACTAAGGCAAGAAACAAATTTTGAACGGAATACTGTGCGCTGAAACAAATGCCAGCAGACAGACATGAATGAATTAAATTAAAATAAATTAAAATATATACTATAAAAATAAAGAAGAAGAAGAGGGGGTCTGATGTTACTTTCTGACGAAATCAAAGATAGCCAATTGCAACATCTTCTTCAAAATACTTACACACAAATTAAGTACGAACATTTTCGTTACACTTTTACTATATTTTGAGAGCTTTCCACATCTGAGTACTTACAAATAATGATGAAAATAATCACTTATGAAATTACTTAAGTCCAACAGCAACAACCACAATGAGAAAAAGAAAAGTGAACTTTCGTAAGAATGTCACTTCGTTCCGCGGCGGCGGCGTGTGTGCAAGTTCACATATTTAAGTGTGGCGTGCAGAAAGGCCGCTATTATCAGCGATGTGCCACTTTCGGTCGGCGAATGGAATGAAATTAAATGGTAATTGTAATGTTAATCTTATTCGTTTCAATTGCCGCCCGAAATGATGAACCAACGGCGACGGCGGTACTTACTGTAAAAATACAACTCAACTCAAATCAAATGCGAACAATAAAAAGATGACTGCCAAGTGTCATTGTGGACTTTCATTGTGGTTGAGAGACTCTTCTTCGGCCGCCTGCCGCTACTACCTACTTCTTTCCAATTCATGCTTATACATACTAGCATCTTCTAAGTTTTTCTTTTTCTTTTACCATTTGCGGTTTAACTGTGTGACATTTAAAAAAAAATACAAGTATTTTTTGTTAAAATATTTTTTACGATTTTGTTGTTTTTTTTCTTTATTATTATTATTATTTTTTTATCTGTTATGGTTATTAAAAATTTCAGGTTTGTTTATTGTGAAATTACACTCTAGCGCGCGTGTAATAAAAGAAATATTTAGCTAAGTGAATATTTTTTTTTTTATTATTTTTATATTGTTGCTATTATTTGTGTGGTGGTGGTGGGTCTCGAAAGAGCAGTGGGAAAAAAAGTGAAAACTTTTCAAAGAAAACAAACGTTGAATTCAATTTTTAATTATCTTTACTAAGTGACGCTATGGTGGCACTTTCTTTTTTTCTTTTCATTAAAATTATGACAATTATCTTTCCCCGTTACAGTTATACGTACTTAGGCAGCACTCCACAAGCCGCCCACATGTTCATTTGTGACGTGCATTTCAAATGTTTGAAATTATGAACATTTCATTACTGAAACACACGACTACCCACCTCCCCCCACACACACACGCACACTCACAAACTGTCACTTACGTTAATCGTAATTGTACTTTGTGCATTTTACTGGTACAGTTTTTTTCTTTTTTTTTTTTTATAATTTCACTCAAGTATTTAATCTACGCATTTCAGTTATTTTCGCTCTTCTTGTGACTATTATTATTTTTTCTATTTTTGTAAAACTATTTTCTTCAGCAGTGCCGAGTGCCATGGAGTGCAGCAATTAAAATTGCTACTCTTTTCCTTGCAATTGTTTAATGCATTTTTTTCTACTCCTTCTTTTCCTTTTGATATTGTAATTTTGCATTTGCCATTTTACACGGTTGCCATTTGCCATGTGCGTCACTTTTAATTGTCTGTCGAGTAGTATTTTCGCAAGCCATTATCAACTCCCCCAGTTTTCTTCGTTGGCCCTTTTGGTGTGTCGGTACGTGTGTGTGTGTTATGACGTGTGCAGTTTTTAGTTTCAACTTTTATGTAACCTGGAATTAATAGGTTCATCATCATGCTAATGGCAATTTGAAATGCTTTTACTACACATGTACCCTTTTATATTTTTGGTTAAAGTATTAAAAACTATAACAACTACAACAACAACAACAACAACAAAAAGCGAAGTTGTAGTGAAAAGTGCACAATCATTTTCAGTCGACTTTCGGAGTTATGTGGCAAATAAATGTGTGGGAGACAAAAGTCAAAAATGCGATGCTGCTGCTGCTGGTGTTAGTTGCATTCCGCAAGTATACTGAGAAAAAAACGTTGTCAAATCTTTTGTATGGAAATATGTACTTTTTGGATGAAGCTAAGTGGTTTGTAAAACATCTACGGAAGTGTGATTTGGAAAATTTCATCCAGTATTGTGAACTATCTAGGATGAATGTTACGTAATTGTAAAAGTCATCAAAGTCATTGTGGGTCATCACCCTTAAACCAAATGCTAAAATAAGTGTTTCACCAACCTTTGGGATCGGTTAGAGTGTGTCGCAGTAAATCAAATTCGATTTCAAATTACGTTTTTACATTGACAATTAGTTGAATGCTTGCTTATTCCTAATACGCAATGGATGACGGAAGAACGTACTTTTTGCCACAATTAACTTCAGCATACGAATAATAATTATACTAAACTAAATGCTAATGGACACATGGCAAAATGACGTACCTGATTGCGTATATAGGAATGGTGTGCTCTAAATAGAAATTAATAAAAGCACAGGGATAGGCAATTGGAAATTAAATTATTCAAATTAATGCGGCCCAGTTCAAGATTCTTGTACTGTGCAATTGTTCCGAAAACTGTTAGAATTCAAATTGCCTTGTTTGGACTGGGAGTAGAAAAATTATGCTTCTCCATCGCTGGGACCTAATTTTCTGACATTTCTTATGTTTACCCGGTACTGCAAAATTTTAAATTTAAAAAAAATAATAGTGTGACGAATGAATAGTGAGTCTGTCTCAGCAAATGGACGGTTGGGTCGATGATCAGTGAGTACAATATACCTAAAAATACAACCTTGTAAATATCTTGTGTCGAATTTTCTTCAGATTTTCTCCTCCAAATTTTGAAACATTTTTTTGTATTAATTTTCATTGAAATGCAACACTGTGTCTCTGAAGGCACAGTGTAATTTGATATCTATATATACTTGTGACCCTATGTTCCTTATTTGTGGACCTATGTTCCTTATAGGAACGATGGAATAAATATACTTATAAAAGAGACGTGTAATTTTGGGTCCAGTAGACGCTAAAACTACCGCACAGATTCTCACCAAAATATATATATGAATTCTATGGGTCGTGAGTCGTGTTCTAGGATATGTTTTGAGAAGCCCACTTTTACCGCCCACAAGTTAGAACAACTGCATATTTCCCTGAAATTTTCGATTTGGTAATTACTTGAGCGCTGACCCCCAACCTTTGGTCTTCAAATTTAACCAATTCAATTTCTATCAGTGCATTTTACTCATAATGAATTCACGTTTATTTGAGGAATTTTTTTTGTTCAGTTCTTCTTCTTTTTTTGTGCATAAGTTAGTGTATTTTTGTATTTCATTAACATGCGAAATGCGCTCTTTTTATGTAACTTTTTGTTTCACTGGGAGCGTGTTCATTAAAAAGACGATATGAAGCAGTAGCAGTTGGCTGGGCTGTGTGGCAGAAGCGCACACATAAATATTTCTTATGAATTATTATGGGAAAAATCATAAATTAACTTTTATTTTAATTTCTGCATTCGCAATCGCAAGTTAAATGCGCGCACAACCACAACAACAACAATAACAGCGGCGGCAAAACACACACACCAACAATGGCCCAAGAAAAGGTTATTCACTGCAGCAGAAGAGCATGCAGAAGTGGAAAACAAAGGGACTTTAATTAAATTAAAGCGAGGGCAGAGGTTACGAAAAATGCAATTACAGAAGAGAGTAGGCAGCACTTCACATAAGAGTTAAATTGTGGGTCGCAATCCGTTTGTACTGAACGGGTGTTGCAATCAATCATCCATATTTATTGATACAGTGCACAGAATTTATGTTCGTTGTACAATTTAATTATCCAGAATGCAAAACGGACCACTCAATTAGCGAATCAATTGATTGATCTGCTCTAAGTGATAATAGTCATGTGCTGAATACATATGCAATATGTATGTTTGTGCTAATCACTTTGCCATGGATCTGATGGAATGTTACACATTAAGTTTAAAATCAGGTTAATTAGAGTCTTTGAGTTAACTCCAATTTAAGAATTATTAAGTCAGAAACTGTGATTCCAGTTTGCAGTGCGTCGAGCAGAGTGAAGTTGAGTGGCGTAAATAGAAATTATCTCATAATTATAACAACTGAAATGAACCCAATTAACCCAAGACGCCAATAGAGCGTTTTGTCGTCCACTTTGCAAGTATGTAGTAGAGAATAAAGTTATGGGAAAGCTAAAAACTTTGATGTATTTTTTTTTAAATATTAATATGTCTAGTTTAATAATAATACTTGGTTTCCTTTAAGCAAATTAAATTAATTATAACCATTCAGTTAATCGGGCAATCAGGTAATGAGAACAAACGCCTCGGGCTGAAGTAGCTAATCAAACGAAGCTTAACAACTTTGTGGTTCTTGTAATTTCTTAAAGAGTTGAAGAGTTTCACGGTAAGGTTCAAGGGAGGGTACTTCCATTACTGGGGTTCAAGAGAAGGTTCATGGGAGGGTACTTTCATCACTGTAAGTACACGTCCGGGCAATGCCGGATTATAAAGTTTAAGATAAAATAACTCCGTAGGAAATATTTTAGTCCAAAATTAATTTACACAACCCCGGTGTATATTTTTTTACCCAAACTTCTTCAAACTTCTGTCAAAACTTCAGTCAAAACTTCAAAATTGTTTATTCTTTCGCACAGTGTGTAATTAAATTCATATAAACAAATAAAAAACTATGTAAAATAATAAAATTATTATTTTTTTTGGGTAATGGAAAAAGTGAAAAGTATACCAAAGATGCATTTGCTGCATGTGCACTACATATCTGAGTGGATAAAATATAAAATATTTTACGTGCATGACGGCTACAATTCAGCAGAGCAATGGAAACTTTCATCCGCATAAAGCACTCGCTAAAAATCGAAATAAAAAAGAGGAGAAAAATCTTCACCACGTAGATGAAAAGTGGAAAAGTGCAGTTAAATTCATGATGATGCGATAATATGCAGAGCAGAGCATAGCAGACGGCGCTGTGCACTGAGGAAACTTTTCATTATTCTTTGCATGGAGTTGGAGATAGTTTTTGTTGCAATTTGAATTGAATTCATAATAAAGTTCATTTCTAAATAACTTCATTATCATTAATTTATTCGAAATCCATATGAAACGATTAATTAGACTTTCTCAATGCGTTTTTTTTTTATAGTAAATTCATTTTAAATTATTCATTTTTTCCCAGTGTTTTGTCGTTGCCATGTAATTCAAAAACATTTGATATAAAATAATAAAATGAAAATGTGAAAAATGACACTTGCCGCACACCATGGTGAAGCAAGTTGAAATTAATTTTCGTTTTTTTTTTGTTTCTTGTTGTCTGTCTTTCTATTATTTTATTTTATTTTATAGTTTTCTTTTGGGTTCTGTCTCATTTTCTCTACTATAATTTAAATATTTGATATTGTTGCATTACTTCCGTGTGAATTTCCGCTTGCTTACTTGAAAGTGATTCCCCCTTTTGTTTTAGTGATTGTGAGAGTGGAGGTGTGTTTGACGGACTGCTTGAGGTAAAACGTGTCTAAATTATCGATACGACACTGCAGCAAGTGCAGTGCATTGCAGTTGGTGGTGGTGGCGCACCAGGATTTCTCTTGGCCACACATTTTGGTGGTGGTTTTTGGCTCGTTGTGCTGCTGCTGGGTTTTGTGTCAACGACAGGGCCGCGTGTGGTTGTTTGCTCTACACAACAATAAATGGTAATAATCGTTGAACCATAAAATAAACATGAATGCACTAGGCGCTTATTTGGGCAACAACAACAATCGACCATGCACCGACTATGGTTACCACTGTGTGGCAACCGCACAACTTATTTGACAGTGCAAAGAAGCCACTTACATAATACTCTTTTTTTTAAATAATTTAAAAAATGTGTTAAGTTTACTTGTAGTGGAAAATGAAAGCGGAGGTGTTGCCCACCGACAAAATGTACCTACAACACAAAATATACGTTCCAATTAAATTCCATAATTGGCTTTTTTCTGTGCCCTTAACTAACGAAATACTTCCTGATATTTAATAAAAGTATTTAGTAGTATTTTCTTGTTTTTAATTTGAGCCCAACCTTGTACTCTTAAAACCTTTTCTACCTAATTGTGCGCCCTTAGGACAGAGTAAGGCTATAAATTCGTCTAAATTGGCATTAGCTATCTAATTAAGAGACTAAATACAGATTAAGTAGTTAATTTTTCTATAATTAATTTCGGCACATTTCAATGGATTAGCCAATGGCTGACCAATTGATGAATCCGCCCCGGCCTAGAGGGCTGCCAACCTAAGTCATTTTATAATTTTCTGTATGATCTTGACAATAAGTCAATAAATGCTGTAACAGCAGAAGAAAAAGAAGAATAACAAAGGAGAAGAAGAGTCAGAAACAGAAACAGAAGCAGAAGCAAATGCAAGTAACAACTACCCAGCCTTAACCCACTTGCCTTTCCACTTGGTTTCTTCACCTGTCAAGGTCTTTATTGCCTTCAATCATTCAACTAAAATTTAAATCACCTTTCCCAAATTCAAACCCTACAATGGCTACAACAACGCATCCAAGCCAAAGAGAAAAACAAAAATATTTTGCAATTATCACCCAAACGGATTGTAGTAAAAATTCGTAAAATTCCAATTTAAAGGAAAGAAAAAATGTTTAACTAACTTGAATTAGCATACAAAACGTTTAAATTTTACACACTCCAGTAAATAATTGTTATGAAAACAGTTTTAAAATGTTTTCGAAACAATTATAAAACAAACAGCAACAACATACAAAAAAAAACTCTAAAAATTACCACGCGTGAACTTTAAGGCAACAACAAGAAAACTAAAACACAAAACCCATAAACGAGAACATAGTACAGAAGAGATATTAGAAAAAAAAAACTACAGTTTAAAGATAAACTAAAACTAAAACTAAAACAAAAAAACAAAATGCAAAATTCGAAAGAAAAAAAATTTATAAAATTAAATTAAAAACAAAAGCGAAAAACCTTTGGAACAGCAACAACAAAAATAGAAAGAAAGAAACACGAAATTCACAGTTAACTCAATTAACTCACAAAATGTGAAATATGCACAGCAACACCAACAACCACAACAACAATAGCCGCCGACAAGCGTACAGGTAACTAACTAACTTGGCTTAAACCAAAGATGCGCTGCGCTTACACTACTCACAATCAGCTGAGCGTGAATAATTGCCATACACCAAGCTAAGCAGCAGCAGCAGCTAATGTCTGACTAGAAATGGTTCAAGTGATAGGCACAAGCCAACAATCTTCACCATTCTGTGCATTGTAAAAGAGCCAAGTTACAAAAGCCCGGCGATACAGTTTCGCGTCTTTGGCCCACAGCAGCGCCAAGTGGCGTTTGTTGGCCGCGCACAATCATCATCATCATCAGGCACAGCATAATCGAATTGTGTATGTGTGTGTCTGTGTGTGTGTGTATGTGTGTGGTGATAATCATGAGCTCAACTCTACTCAACCCAGCTCAGCTCATCGCCCCGGGTTCAATGTGCGCCTTGCAAAAGACGCATTCGCACTTTAGTCAGCCAGCAGTCGATCAGCTCAATTCCGTTCCGTTCAATCGCTAATGAAGCATTTTTTTAAAGTTTTTTTTTTTTGTGGTTTCTTCTAAACAGATGCCGCTTACGGTTAAGTATTTGTTTGGAATTCGCAACAAATGGTTACTCATTGGAATGACCAAGAATTGAAATGAATTGAATTGTATTTTGTATTAATTAATTAATATTAAACGTTTGCCAGAAATTCGCATTTGTGTACATTTCACAAAATCACCGAAGGTAATCTGAATTTTTGCAAATCTTTTTTCATTTTTTTTTTTGGTTTTGCCTCATTTAAGTTTAAATTCATAATTTACAGTTTTATTCATTAAATCGATCAAGGTCGAATATGATGGTTGAATGGAAAAAACTATTTCCCCAAGAAATTGTTCAATGAAGCTGTTAGTAGAAAGTGATTTTTTCTTAAATTTACATCGATCATCAATTTCTTAGGCAAACACAGTGTTGTCAAGAAAATGTACGTAATAAATTTATTTGTAGTTATTGTAAATCTAAAACTTGAATGAAGTTTTTGATCAATAAAGAAAAGGTGTCGGAGAAATCGTTATATTTAGTGTTTCACGTGCCATAAGTTGCTGGATTTCGGTATTGGTATACAAAAATTGTCATAGCCTTCTCTGATCTGACGACAATCACTTTAGTGAAAACCTTAGTAGCAGGTAAAGAGGAAGACTGAAAAACAAGTCAAAGAGAACTGCCGGTCGGACGACTTAGTACTAGCAGTAAACCACGATCAGAAGGTATCGTATTCGACACCCGGGGGCAACATTTTGAACCAATGCCAATTACAAATGGAATAGTCTTTAATACCTCAGCCACAATTTGGGCTTCTGTCCTAAAATAGTATTAAATGATTCTTAGAAGTTAAGTGAAAGCCTCACAAAAGACATTCCAGGGTTTCAAACTCAATGTGGAGGATCTTAATTGAGGCGCTCAGAACCTAAAGGTGTATCAAGTTCAATCATTTCTCAAGCTGTAAATGTTGTGAATCCTAAACCTCTGCACAGTCATTTATTCGATCACAAAATAAACCAAAAATTCAGTTAAAAATACAAACAGGACTTGACTCCTGTTAAACTCGAAATAACTGAGAATTAAAAAAATATCTGTACACTAGCTGAATACTCTGGCGTTGCTCGGACATATAGTTAAAGCAGTGAATGTACCCCCCAGTGCCCTCTCCCATTAACCCCTAGAGTGTCATTTTGGAATAATAAGTTCAAAGTAGCACATAAACCTTTCGGAGCTCACAATAACTCTATGGTATAAGTATGGTTCTGATACGTTCAGTGGTTTTGCCCTGATGTTGACTCAAACATACGCACCAACATTTTTATATATTTTGATATGTATATGTTTTTATTTATTTTATATGACATTTGAATTTGCGTCAACATTAATATGATATCCACAATTAGATGTTGGAGGTCACTTTATTCACTGGAATTCTTTCAAGCTACCTTATCTTGTTTGTGTATTTGACAAAACGATTTTCGAGTTAAATTTTAAATAGTTGCGTACCTTCAGTCGTCATAGTTTTCTGACTGCAATTGGTTTTGAACTTGTAAAGACGTCACATGCCATCATAAAACATTAGAATGAACAAATGGGCAATTCACTTATTCGGAAAAGTGTGAAAAGGTGAAATAGTTTTTTTTTTTGTGTAAATTTCAAGGAATTGTCTGATATTCATAAGTTTTGTCAATGATCACCGAATGAAACTAAATCAAATGTAAAGCTGATGAATTGGATAAACTAGAATTGTTTTTACAAAAGACCAGAAGTGGCCCATACTCTTACACTCTGTTCTATTGCCATAAAATACGCCCACAGAGAGTCTCTATTCGGCACACTTTACCTTAAATGCAGCTACCAAAGATCAGAGCCACAATTACCACACACACTTACACAGCCTACAGCACTCAAAATCACGTCGAACTTAAATTTTCATGTTAAGCAGTAAATCATAACGAAAGTGAGCCAAAATTGAATTGAAAAAATTAAACCCAAAAAAAACACCTACAAGTTATTAGTTTATGAGTTGCTCCCGAGTAAGTTGATCAAGCTGAAAGCACACAATAAGTGACTCGACTCTGCTGCTTATCAAACGCAATCGCAATTACGATCACGAAAGACGATGACGTCAAATGTTGGGGTTTTTACAACGTCGTCTATAGGTCCGTGTGGCAGTCTGGCAGTCTGCTTGTTTATTTGTTGCTTTGTCTGTCTGCTAGTAAACTGCTACTAAAGTGCTCAACTCACACCACCCTCACCGATCAAATCGATTCGAATCTCTTGGCCGATTCACCTTAACTGAGTCATTTGTGAGCGCGCATTCTTCGGCGCCCAGCGCTGTACATCGAATTGGCTGAGATGGCGAAATGCTGTGCGTGCATACATATTTCGTTTGCGACAAATAGTTCCGTTTAATAATATTTCTGGTATTCATGGTGTTATTGTGTTATTTTGTTGTTTTGCATCAGTCATGATTTTATTTGCGTAGTATTATTCACACAATTTCATGTCATTAGCAGCAAGTGGGAACTCGATTGTCACTTTGTGGTCTTCGAGTGTTGTGCGGTATTTCTCAAGGTGTCTCTCTGTTGTGACGTATTACAAAGTATCTGAGTGTTTGTGGTTGTAAGCTAATGAATGCTATGCAAATCGGATGCAGATAAGATTGTTTGTAATTTAAATGTGTAAATAGTTTATTTCAAGCCGCTTTCGAACACTCATAGGACCTAGACTAAGTAGTATTTTAAGTAAATATTTTGCGATTAGTAATCATGTTGGTTGTTGTCTGTGTTGGAGTTCCCTCAATTGTATTTCGTGTTCTTCTGCTCTCAACAATGATTCATTGGCAAATAATTTCAAAATCGCCTGTGAAGCAGGTGTGAATTCTCAAGTGCTAAGCCGTGAATTGCAATTCGTGTTGAAATTCCTTTTGGCAACAATTTTTTATAATTTTTTTTTTTGTGTGTATTTTGTTCTTTGTTTATTACTCGAGTGAATTCTTGCATTTACATATCTTGAAAATCTGTTCTTGAACATTAACCGTTGCAGTTTTTCACATTTGATTTTTTTCCTATTTTTAAAAGGTTTTTTTTCGTTTAACCTTTTTGCATTACAACTTTGGCTAGTGAAAATTCAGCATTTTCCAAGTAGATTTTTCCCCTCTACACATTTTTTTCTCGAGGTTGTTCTTTCTTCGTTTTAAAGGTTTTTTGTGCTTCCTGCACTTCCGTTGCTCTGCTTCTTCTTCTTTTTTTTTTCTTTTGGATTTGCATAAAAAGTGCGTTTTTGTTGGGCGCTTTTTTTTTTTTTTTATTTGTTGTGGTTCATTTAGCCGTACTAAATGCCAGCGTATTACAACATTTATCCAATTTAACTAACATTTCCCTGGGTTCACTCTGTCGCTGTCGTGTGTTGGAGTCTTCACAATTGTATCTCGTTTTTCGCTGAGGAGCATGTGGCTTTCGTATTTTTCACATGGCATTCTTTTAGTTGTAAGTTTGGCTTTTGTTTTGGTTTCGCTTGGAATTTGCTTTGCAATCTCATGATTTTTTTTCGGGTAATTTAACCTGAAGTTCTCTAATTTATTTTCAAAGAATTTCTGTTTGTTTTAGCCAACAATGAGAATGTATGTGGCTTGGAGTATTTTCCACGAGTTGCAAGCATTTTTTTAATATTTATAAAGATTTGCATTACGTAATTTAGTCTATGAATGAGGTGTAAGGTCCTTAGGGGATTATGTCCATAGGTCGAAACAAAGTTGAAAATCCACTCATTTTTAGTAAACTATAGTTTTGGTCGATGTGTGGACTTACTATGGAACTGCAAGCCTCAAATGTCTTGAACTGAGAATTCGTGGTTTCAATAAATTTTTAATGACTTCAATTACTTACACTGAACCAATGACAGAACACATCTTTACAATTTCACAAATGGTAATCTTGTCCAGCTTCTTGTGAGCTTCATATTTTCAGTCGAATATTTCGTCAAATGATGAAATGTTTGCCCAACTCATTCACATATTTGTACCAAGTGAAATTTGTAATAATAAACTTTTGCCACAACAACAAAGATATATTTAACCTACAAAAATATCGAAACGAATTTAGAGCACCCCACTCACACACACACACACACACACACGCACTCATATGAAAAAGAAACATAAAATAATTTAATGAAGTAGTAACTAGTCCACACTTTGCAACATTACAGCCCACAAAATGTGAATGGAAATAAAAAAAAAACAAAAATAATATAAAATAACACATAAAAAATACAACTCATGAAGACAACAACAACAAACGGCAAACGCAATTTGCGCAAAGTGCCCGACAAGACGAGACATGAACGCACACGTTTTATTGAACAGACAGTGGAGTTTGGAAAAGCAAAGCACACACCGAATGCATACTTCATTCATAAAAACCAAATACAAAAACCACAAAACCAAAAACCAAAACAATCCAACCGAACAAAAGGCAACACAAATAAGATACACAAGCACCGAGAGAAGTCATCTGCTGTGGGCACAATTCCGTTTACACATGGCACTTGGCTCACTTGATGGCGGCGCATAAACTCCAAATCCGTAACATTAAGCGCAGCCCCCACTCAGGCCATTTGCCAGGAGGTGGGGAGTGCGATAGCATCTAGTAAACTGGGAATAAATGCTATGCCGAACACTAAAGGAGGTGAGGGGGAGTATGTAGTGCGGTACCGAGTGTTTCTTTGTTAATTATGAGTAAGCTGCCTGGGGCTTTTTGTGTGGCATGAACAAGAAGTACTAAAGTCGAAAAAATTCATTATGAATTTCAAAATGGATTTAAGACTAAACGATGATTCGTCTTACATCAAGAGAGTCAAGACATAAGCTATCTGCAGCTCTGAAGCGACTTTGCGTTAACGCAGTCTCTGCAACTTTCGCATATATCTCCAATATCCCAGAGATTAAGATGTAAATGATACATTAAACGGCCTAATCCATCTTTCAGAGACAACTCTGTTGCGAATGTGGCCACTTAAACTTAAATGAATGATAGATTCTTAGGGAAACTAAGCTGTTGAGGCTCCGGAACCTTATCATGCCGAGAAGCAGTGAACACTGAAGTGGACCAATCAATGTCGAAACATTTAAATTAGTTACCGCAAAAGCATAGTCAATTGGTCACACATAGAAATGCATGGGATCTCCAACTTATATTCTGAGAGATTTGCCTTCTTCAAGCTTACTAACTGATTAAGATAATACCAAGTTCCGCCAATACATAGGTATACTAAATGGTATGCAGTCAGTCTCCGAAGATCGAAGTGGTATGACATCTGCCTCACGGTCAGAATGTATTTGATTCGAAACCCGCCTCGGACAAGCAGGAATTTATATGAAGACCGCCCCCTCTCGCCCCAAGCAACGGTAAACTTGCGAGTAACTTGCAATGAAAGAACTGTAATTTGGGAGTCCCGCTATTCGGATTCGGCAGTAAATTGTAGGTCCTCAATCATCATGTACATTATCACTTCCCCAGGATAATTGCATCACGAGGTTCGGTTAAATTGTTGTTATATTAACGGAAAGGACTGCTTCCTAGCTGCATTGACTAAACATGGCGACTGTCCGTCTATACGACTAGAGTTGGGCCTATCTTACTATATGGTGTTATTGCCTCTGGACTTAGCAAAGCATGTCAAACAGCTAGGAAAACTTCACTGTTAACAAAAATATTTTCAAATAATCATACACCCGAATCAGATCATCAGACTTACCGAACTTTTATAGTGACAGCTGTCTTTGTTGTTGTTATATTTTGCTCCGCCAACACTGACCGAAATCGATACGAATTCTCAAAACTTTTTCTCTAATTTTCAATGTTTTATTCAAATGTATTTGATTTGCTTTCGTTTGGTTTAATTTCAATTTGTTTCGTTGGATATGAAATAGTGAAATACACTCGTGGCACGTTGATGCCACTGACTGTCACCCCAGATGCCTTGTTTGTTGTTAGTTGCAAGCACAATTTATTTTTTATTTTTAATTTTTTTTGTTTTGTTTTTTTTTTGTTTAATGTCGCATTCTAAACCCAATTGCATGTAAATATTTTGTTGTTAATTTGTTCGTGTTGTATTCCGGTCGAAATGAAATAAAAAGTGTTGCCAAAAAAATGTGTGTCCCTCACTCACTGCCTCCGTACGTGTTTGGCAGATATCACGCGTTCACGTTGACAGATGGTCTTACACGAAAATCGGCATCTTTTCGCACTTCTTATTCTTTTGGCATGTAAGGCATGAAAACAAGATTTTCATAAATGCATTTTCAAAATTTGTCTGCCTTTGAGTTAGGGGGAAATTCGGAATTGCAAACTGCCTTCCGGGATTGTTAGCACTCGCAAACGCAGTGCGTTGTTTCCTCAGAGACTCGGGGGTGCGCTTTAAGTTATTTTGTTTTTAATTTTTTTTCTAAGTATTTTTTTTTAACTGCTTTAAACACTACCAAAGTTTAAAATTATTGGATGTCAGTCGGTTTGTTGGTTGATTGTTTGGCTTGGTTTGGTTTGTTCTTCGCTAATTTCTTCGATGCAACCCTTTTGGCCAATACACAGACACGCTTTTTCAAAGTACCGTTCGCTACTGAGCTCGTTTTTTAGACGACCAGATACTTTTATAGATTCGCAACGTTTCCGACTGCCTGTGTGCAGTTTTTTTCTTCGTCTTGTTGTTGTTATGGTTGTTATTGTTGTTAGTGGTAGTGTGTTTGGTGTTGTTTCTGTTGTTGTTATAATACATATTTCGCTTTTCTGTTTGCTTTTGAAAAGGTGTGCCAACATGTTCGAAGCACGCTTACAACCATTTGCCAAGTTTAAGAATGAAAACGAAAGCTCAGCTGAGTTGCAGTGTGGTGACAAGTTTTCGGGCGGCCAAGGTGCTCCTCGTGCTCGTTTGGCTGCATTCATTCTCTCTGCATTTGTTCGTGTTTGTGTTTCGTCGACGCTCTATTTAGGCCCCCCCCCCTGCTGCTGGCTGTAAAATAACAGCAGGTATCTCTTTTGGGTTTTGCAAAAGATAAGTGGCAGCTGGTATGTTGCCAATTTTGGTTGGGGTGCGCTCGAAAATGGTGGAGGGGATACTCAATCGAATCGAAGAAGTTACATGGCATAAATAAAAAAGGACATGGAGATGTTAAGTGAATAATGAAAATAATAATTTAATGAGGATGACTTTTATCTCATTTAATTAGGGTTAACAACAACGCCGATTTCTGGAAAAGGGCGAAGATGTTATGCGAAAAGTGAAACCTACAGAATGAATACGAAAGTCACCAGTAATTACAGTTGGCTCTTTTGGAGACAAACGCGGCATTCAAGGCAGGAGATGGTCTTGCCCTCACTAGGCTTACAACTGCCATACTCGTCGATAAAGAAGATTAAGGATGTCTTACTTATACCGTGTAGAGCACGCGAAAAAACTACAGAACGCGAGGAAGCTTTACGAATGTCGATCCAACTTGTTCCCAAGATGAATAGAGTGGTCCCTTATAATTCTTATACACCTCACTGGAAGCACTCGCTTTGGGTTGCTGTATCCGCGAACAGATCCTGCTACTATTTTTCACATCGAAATTCCAGAGATTACTTAGTCTCGGACTAGTATACCATTTTATACAACCACTCCGTACTATCGATTCCTTCGCACTGTGTATATTACACCACGATTGCAGGTATTATCGAGTTTTCTTCTATAGATGGTAGTGCACCCAAGCAGAATGTGACTCCTTATCAGGTATTGCCAGTCTTAGGTCAAGTTATGCCAATGGCTCATGGACTTGCGATTACAAACAACCAGATGAAGTGTACAGAACTGCTTCCATGTGTATCAGCGAGACGATGAGATCGATTCTCTCCATCAAACATTTTCTCTGAACCTACTGCTGATCGAACCATTAGCTAACTAAGAACTGCGAATTCTATCCTAATCACAACTGATTGTCGGCCATGTTCACTTCGGTAAAACTTTCGTAGCCCCTGGTAGCCTCTGGAGTCTACTGTTAATCTCTCACCTGGTCCACTCACCTCAAACTGTGGTAACGTTTTCTAAAGTGTCCCTAGCTTAAAACTGGAATATTTTCAAAGAAAAGAAACAATCAACAAAATAAAAGAAAAAATCAAAATTCGCTTGCCATTTTCCATTTGATCCTTGAACCGTTTATGGGCGCTTAAGCACTTCTTCCACTTCAATTCGCACTCAAGAATGCTCTAAATCAAATGTATTGTAAGTTTTGCCATGAGCTCATCACCACCATCGTCATCATTGCCAACACCATCAACGTCAACGCTATCAACGCAGCAAAGTCATTGTCAGCCACTGTCGTTGTTGGTGTGGTTGTTGTTATTATTGTTGTCTGCTGTCGAACAGCACCGAATATGAAAACCTCAACACGCCGTTAATATTTGCAATTTTCATTTTTATGGAAAAAAAAGGATTTTTTTCGTATACTGCTGGTGCTGGTGCTGCTGCTGCTGCCACTGCATTCATTCATGAATAAAAACATATCGAGGCATGATTTTTCTGTTGTTTTTTTTTATATGTATTTTTAGCAAATAACGACGCGACGACGACAACAACAACGACCAACGACAGGCGTCGCGCTCGTCATATCAAAACAGATGTTCCACCAAAATGTAACAACAACAACAAACACCAAACAGGAGAAGGAATAATAAGGAACAAAAATTAACAACAAAAAAAACCCGTCCAAAGCCGCAAAGGAAAAACAAGCCACAACAACTACAACAACAACTGATGAAAAAGAAGCAGAAGCCGAAGAAACAGAAGAAAACAAACTTGCCGATATCGGCAACCAGCCAGGCGCAGTCTGAACTGCTCGTGCCAAAACTCGAGGCTACTAACTGGCGTCGTTTTGGCCAACTGATAGAAATATGCATTAGTGTGTATGTGTGTCACTTCAATACCGCATATCCTGCAAGTTATGAAATTATTGAAATTTCAAGGATAACGGTGCCTCCTAAGGGACTGGCTAATTTAATATCCCCGCTGCAGTTCCTCCTCTATCTTACTAACCAGTTCATTCGTTGGGCATGCGACATGCGCTTCCTCCCTACTCAAATTTCGTTTCTTTGCGGATTTTTTTTCTTCGCTACTTACCTTCCAACTTCTGGCTGCTTGTAATTATTATGATGTTGTCGTACTCGTTGCTGTTGTTGTGGCTGGCTGGCTGCTTCCGCTTTGCCAACGAAAATGACAACAACAGCAATGTGAGGAGCTACTATGGGGAAGACGTCGACGGCGACGGCGACGGTGACTAGCAGCTGCAAACGGCAAACAACATCGCCAAAGTGTATTCGAATCGCATTTTTACTGCACGAGCGCACAAAAGGAATACAAAACACAAAACAGTGCAGTGCAGTGTGTGCGAAGCATGCCGCAAAGCGGAAAGCAGAGGAGGAAGCAAAAGACATTGAGGAACAGCGTGCTGCAAGCAATAACAACGTTAAAAGCAACTACAACAATAACAACGACAACCAAAGAATGCTACGTTCGCCGCATAACAATGAAATTTTCAGTCTCTGCTGGTTAATGATTCATCAAGCAGCTCAGCAAGTGCTGCTTGTTCGCCACGACCATGTTGTAGTTGTAGGTTGTCGCAAGCAACTTGGAACATGTTTGCACTGGTTTGAGTTCGTTTGGTGTTTGATTGTCGTTTGATGTTGCAGTTGTGTATACGTTGTGCTTGGTCTGATTTTTTATGTTCGCTGAGAGCTCTTCAAACCGTTTGATGTTCGATTGAGGTTCGATATAAGAGAATTGTGTCCCAAAATAAGTTGCATTCGAATTAAATATATTTTTGTGAGTAGTAGGTTCATAAATGTAATGAAAATTTTCAGGTAAACATTCGGAAAAATTAGTAATTATTTGTGTCTACTTAGAGGATCATTGAGAATACACTTTGGAATATATCATGGACTTTGGAGACACTTCCGTAATCAGTTGAAATCGCATGTGCTGACTGTTATTTGCAGAAAGGACCATATGCAATCGTTTTCCGGCTACATATGGTCCACCTACATATTTTTTTATCGTACAAATCCTAACGAAAAATTGCAAATAGGCATTATCCATTTTTAGATTATTCAATTGATCATAAATTCCTCATATTGCAGACTGTATTCATTTATTTTAGTTCCTCCACTTGAACTAACTCTTTTGAACTCTTGAAAACTTCTAGGTGTTCATGTAAACTCCACAAAGTAAACCGCCAGTAAATACACTGAAATTTGTGTAAGCGGTTTTATTTAATCAAAGGACCATAAAGAAGCTTTTAAAAATTAAAAATCTTCTTCAAGCATATAATCTCAAAGACTGTGGGAGTGGTCAGAATGAAAGCCGCATCAACAACGGCAGAAAAAAACTCACTCAAAAATTGGTAAATCACTGCAGTAGACTGATCACAGCGCAATGGTGGTACCCTCATAAGGTCATCTCAAGCCAGTGGAACCAGTTTTGGTCCAATCAGGTGGCGCGTTTTGTTTTACCTTGAAGAAACAACAACAACCACATCGACAAGGTTTACAGGTAGCTGGCCACAATGGTCACTGAAATCTACAAAATGAAGAATTTCGCCTTCAGACATTCTTTGTTATGAAGATGACTTAACCATCCAACGAGATTGTCTAGAAACAACTGTCGCAAGTCAAACATCCTCATTATGCATTGTTACTCAAAAAAGTACATCAATTAGTGCTCAGAAACAACCACACACAACAAATAAATGAACTACCAAACAGAAAAATAAAAGGTTTGGAAAAAAATGTGTTTAAACAAGTTAAGGGTTTCCTGATTAGCCCCGCAAATACATGCCACCGAATAAAAACATTTGAAATATTTTCAGCGAAGGATAATGAACGCACACACAACAACAACAACCACAACAACAACAACCACAACAACAGTGACCAAAATGACAAATTCAAACATAAACTGACTAATGAGCCGTGCCACACAATCACCAAAAACCGACAGGATTCCAGGATGAAAAATGCTGTGGGAAATTATTTAAATTACACAACAAAACTGTGTTTTTGGTGTATAAACTCGCACATTTTGTACTGGGTTTTTGTGAAAATTTTGTAAGGGGTTGAATGACATCAAGGGCATATTCGTGTTCACATATTATGGAAACCGGTTTTTCCAAGGTAGACCATAATGCTGACGGAGGGACAAGCTAGCCAAATGAACTCACCTGGTTGCGGTGGTGATGATGGTGGTGCTGAATTATTAAATCCAAATTACATTATGCTATTACATTTAAGCCGTTTTAAGTTTTTTCCATATCAACATTATGTAATTAAAATTCTCATTTGTGTAATGCATATTTTGAGTTTACTAATTATGCAATATGAGTATTAAACGTTTGATGCAAACACTCCCCAAATAACTGCATCTTGAAAGTAGATTGCAGGGTAGTGGAGTCGGTTGATGCCTGAGTAAAGTAATTACAGCAAAGGACTTAATGTTCGGTATCCAAAGCGAATGGCGCTTACACTAAAAAGCGGCATTATATGAAGCTCAACGCAACTATCAGTCTATACTAGAGTATTTAAGTCTAACCTAAAAGCGATCCTACAGGACGTCTACGAAACCTAGCTGTTCACCGACTACAAATATTCGGCAGAGTTTTGTCAATACGTGACTTAGAAGAATCTTAAGAATCTAATGGCGCAATATCATATCGAACGACGAGGAGATGAATCATTTGTCCAACTGTTAAGGACATTAGGCACAGAGTAGAAGAAACAAATATCGTCCAACAAACAACATGAAAATGTTGCCCAGATAAGTAAGTAGCAGATTCAATAAAATCTTAAAACTACATTTGAGTGGTAGCGAAAAATCGTACGAGGAGAAAACGTTTAGGCTCCCCGTGGATATCAAGAATACATTGATATATGCCGAGAATTTAGGCACTCAATGATCTTTTGTTCTCAACTTCAGCTGACTTTAGTGAATCGTTCATCTTTTCCGGGAGTTCTAAGTGTAAATGTACTTAGCTTAGAAACATTGTTAAGGCGTTTCTCAGTGTAAACATGGACAAAACTTGTTTTAAGACATGAGCTCTTATTAAATTTGTTTAAGACAAGAAGAGTTTTTTCTTTTTTAAGAGTTAGTTAATATTTTCTTACAAAGCTACGCTGATCTAGATTTCGTTCATAATAACCGATATGAAGAGTTATGAATTTTGAATTCGAATTACATTTCAATCTGTACAGTGTACACATATGGAAATGAGTCTTATGTTCACACTCAACTTGCTAAACAAACGAGACATTCTCTCCTTCTCATGGCAAATGAAATGTTTTGAAATTCTTCGACAATTCGATAAAAATAAACAATAATTTGCATAAAGACAGAAGAAGAGTTTCATTGGATTTTCACCATTGCCCCCTTCTACCGCCACCAAACATGGCTGAAGTTGATTCCCAAAAATTACATCAAATGCGCAACCGTCTACAATTCGTGGTGGCAAAGCTCATAAAATATTTAATTCATATGCAAATTTTCAAACAAAACTAAATACCATGAAATCAACCCAAACATTGAAACATCTTCTACTGTTTCTGTAGCAAAAAGCAACTTAGATTTTTCAGCTTGTAGCAAGTGTCAGGCAAAACACATGCCTCCGGCTTGGAACGAAGTCATTTTGATTTCGGAACCCTAACCAAAAAGTAATGCCAAGGAATTAGGTGTGCCTTTGTCTAACTTTCTAATGAATTAACAATATTTGACACTGTGCAATAATTTCACTTAAGCTCTCTTTACAATCGGTGAACTAGTGCCACCCGGAAAAGAAAGTGCCCCACGAAGAGCCACCTGAGCGCTTAATCTGCTTGAATTATTCAATGAGTAAAAGAAACATTTGCATTTGAATTAAAAAAACAATGTGGAAATAGTTTTGCATGCTTTCAGGGGGGTGAAAAAAATCCGGGCTCAACTAACTGCGGCCTGACAGTTTGAACTTCTTCGTTGGCTTCAACTTTCAGACGCCCACCCGCTGGGTGAGTGTGTGTGTGTGTGTGGCTGTGGTCTTTTCGAAGGCCAACGTTGTAAATGTGCCAAAGGTTAGCAGTTGCCGCAGGCAAGGCCCTTTTAAACGCAAAAAAAACCAAAATAATGTAAAGAAATTACCATATTCTGAGTCATGCTTGAAATTCCTTCGCACTTTAGCAACACTAAAGCACACACACTCCTAAGGAGGCAAAGGCACTCTCGTATAATGGCACAAAATGCAAGCCTATGCTCAGGCGTTGTGCCGCCGCCATCAATGTACTTAAAGTGCAGCACGGCAGTCGCATAATTCTCACAAAAAACTAGACGACGAACTATTCTCATACAATTAGAGACATGAAGTCAAATATGAACTCAAACATTTGGCTTATTCAACGTACCTCGAAACGTCGTGACTGCAGAGACTGCCGCAGTGTGTGGGTATGTGAGTAGCTGGCTGGGTTGACTGTTTTGTTTCAGTGTTGAAGTATGTGAGTCCATGAGTGGGCGTGTTGGTGCAAGGCGAAAGTGACGTTTTTTTTTAAAAATCTTTTCAGCAGTTTTGACTTTTGAAGAGCGTGTGCGGCAATGCGGATTGCAAATTTTTATGCAAATAGTTTTTGATAAGCTTTAAATGGATTTCTTTGGAATTTTTAGCATAAAGTTTTGGAAAAGGATGAATTTAATAAAGTGCATATATGCACTTTCAGTTAATATTAAAGGACCTTTGAATTAAACATTTCTCGTAGAAATTTACTAAAATTTTAACAAAGGAGAGGAGAGGACACAAGGCTAAAATGTTTTAAATTTCATTAGAAAATTTATAAAAAAGTTAAAAAGAGGCGGGGGGCTCTATCACATAATATGTATTTTTACCTTAACCCATTAATGTCCAACGTTACATATATGTAACACTATGGGAATTTTTTTCAAAAAATCAAATAAAATAGTTAAATTAAGCGACGAGTATCGAATTTTAGCGCGATATATTGTTTGATTATGCATTATTTTTCCGTGGCGGTATTTGCATTTTTTTTAGGTCTTGTCGTTCATGGGTTAAGAATAATTTTATTTAAATTCCTATCAGTAGGTTCTGCCTTCTACTCTTAATCTAGGTGTTACATCCTTTCAGCATACTTATAAAAAAAAGCCATAAAGAACAACTGACAGAGTTACGTTCAAGGGAACAAATTTTCTAAAACACGAAACTAATCTCCTTCGCACACTATGCGCTCGCCCTTTTCCCATTTTCCCACATAAGCTCACAATTGAAATTATACTGCCAGCCACATTCTACCATATTAACTAAGAACATCCTTTACATGAGCTTTTATTTTACAGTTGTCGAAGGAGGCAAACACTCGCCGCCATATACCTTCTAGATTATACGTTTCCTTTGAAACCGAAATTCACATTTTACACCAAATTCCTTTTAGTCCCACCGATGGGAGATTATGCTACGACACTACTCTAGTCAAAAGTCACCTCGTTCCTTACCCACCTACTATGCCATAAAATATGCTGTCACCCAAAAGTATTTGCCACATTTTCTACAACTCTACAAGCAAAACACAAGCCCCACCACCCAAAGGTACCCACTGATCATTTCGTCTCCCAACACGGCCACCCCCGAAGAGCTTAAAAACAGTGAACAGCATATCGTTGAACAACGCAGAATTACAAGCGACTTCGCAACATGACATTAAGCCATCCATCGTCGCCGTAGAAGGCAGCCCAAATCATTCAATTGCATTGCCAGCGCAATGCAGCACATCGTTCGACATACGTGCACCTCCTTCGTCTCGTGTGAATTGTGTGGGCGTTTGTGCACAGGGGTGGTGGCCTAAGGCGGGGCCATACACACACATGCACACGTTCCAGCACTTAAGAACAATATTTTGAAATTTAAGTTGCATGTTATGCCGTCGTCAGCGTTGTCTTCACCATCTCGCCGCAGAAAGTTCTCCCACAAATAAGCAACCCATGCCCAAGCCCCTTTGGCACCGAGGGTTCGTATACTACCAACGTTCTTTGGTGTAATGCCAACTTGTAATTCCGTACGTAATCTTGTGGTTGAAATAATGTGGCAGAAATAATGGAAAATTGAAGAAAAGATATTGCTTGTTGCCCGTTAAAGTATTTACAACACAAGTTTATGTTTTGGAAACTATTTCGATTGCGTTTGGAAAATTCTTTTACCGAGGGTGGAACTCGCTCGTTACATCTGTACATGCTGAGCGTTTTTTCATTGTTAAATCCTTAACAGTTTCGATTTCGATTTAGGTTTGTCCATTGCCAAATTCTGAAATGTCTTCATAACGAATGTAGAATTGAAGAATACTGAAAAAATACAACCTTGCTGTTTGCAAACTTTTTGGTATAAGAAAGAATAAATTTGTATTTATTTTTAATGAAAAAACCCACACCTATGTCCTAAAGATACCCCAAGGTTGCAAAATTGTACCCTCTACTGGCATCGTAATGTTCCAATATTTGCATGAGTGTGATAAAATGCCCTAACGATATCCTCCGCCAGCAAACGTAACCCAATAAAGCTCTCGACTACTTTTAAAGTCAGACAATCAATTATTTTGAAAGACTACTGTGAAATCAATTGATCCTAAATGGACACACTCGGAGAAAAAAAGCAATGAAATGTACTGACGCTCTATACATTCTATCGCCTTTTTCATCTGAGCGTTTCAGTTTAGATTTATATTTGGATCATTAACAGGACTTAGAGGCTTTTACAGGACAAACATTTATCAGTCGACCTGACACTTTTCCCACACATATCGTCGGCAGCATCACGAACTGGCGGAACTGACGAAATTTGAATTTAATTAACTGCCGTATCTTCTTTACATGTTTCCATGAATTACGTCAGTTTGTGATACTACCGACGCGTCAAATACACCAGTTCCTGATAGTTACTGTGTTTATAATTTATGCTTTTTTTGTTAACTCTGTTTGGCTCTTTGGTGGAAGTCTAATATTCATATTTCACTTCGAAATTATGTGATGTGAACTAAATTCTAATGTCAAAAACTAAATTCTTTCTAAATAAGTCAGAATGCTAAAAAAAAAAATGTCCTTAAAATTTGAAAAGTTACACGTGTTTGTAATTATTTACAAATACCAACAGACTCAAGTAAGATTCAAGACATAACCTCAATTTGTGCGGCAGAACATTATGAAGATGAAATAACTTACGAAATTCCCGAAAATATTTTCCATTGTCTGTGATCTCCCACAGTAAAGATCACATAAATTCCTTGCACCGACTATTAATCAAAATTTTATAAAATATTCTAAAGCCTCCTGCCGTATTTTTTCCACCCTAAAGGATCATTTATGGAAGGCAACTATCTCATCTAAGTGAAACCTTCTCTTCACTTAAGTCGTCATAATTCATTTCATTACGCTTAATTCATGGCAATCATAACGCCACTCAATGATTTATTAACTCAACACGAAAGAACTCAGGTCAAACCACCCTCCGAGAAAACATTTTTTTTGTTATAAAAATTTAATTTTTTCTACACTTTTTAACACATTTTGCTCTGCGTTTTTTTTCTGTGCTTATTTCAAGATGTCAACACTTTAATGGCTTGCCACTAAAAATATGAATTTAATTTTTTTAGAACATTTTTTACCTTCCCCAACAAACCCAAAAGACACCCCTATTCTCTTGTGTTTTGTGTTTGGAGAATGAACGAGGCCAATTGGTGCATGCTCCCCTCTAATTTTTATTACTTCCATTTATGTAAATGTATATGAATTGTTGCCTTTTTATGGAACGCGCCATTAACTTAAGTTTTGTTTAATTTTATCGAAACATTTTTTGAAATGCTTTTTGTTTTCTGAGCCACACACACTTAAGTGTCTTTTGCTATCTGCAGCGGAAATTTGAAGTATGTTTTGAAAGTGATCTTTGAACTGTTCTTTGAACCTTTTAAATGTAGTTGCATTTCCTTCTAGAAAGGATGTTCATGGGGTAATTTGGATACAAAAATTATTAATCTCATTTCATTAAAAACAAAACGGAAGGGTGCCATGTTATATTCAATGTTTAATCATCATGTACACAAAGTACCCTCTCTGTCCTTGAATTATTCAACCTTTCGGTGAGTTTATGTGGAAAATTTCCTCATCCATTCACTCGGAATACAAAATAATCTACAAAACTGTTTGACGTTTAACTGTAATCGCTTGAAAACGTTCGTAATGAGCGCAAGCAAAAAAAAGAAAGAAAGGAACATGGCAAATTAGAGGGCAATTGGAGACGGGATACTGTTAAATGGATTGGCCATTATACTCGAATACGCATAAATCCGTAACATGCTGGGCCATAGAAAACCTCTTCCTCTGCCTCCAAATGACTCTATTATCCGATTAGTAGTACATACTACCAATGAACTTGTGCTAGATTTCTGCCAAAGACACAAAACCAATTGCAAATTGGATTCGCCGAATTCGAACAGATGCGAGTTCGTTCGTCGTCTATTAGGAATGTTTATGGCGGCGCAGTAATCAGAATTCATTATGTCAGAAAGACATAACAACAAGCAAACAACAACAACAACAGGAGCGAAGCATACCAATTCCAATCAACAATCGCCCAACGGTGGGGGCGGCCACTAAGCCATATCGAGGGAGAAGTGAACGTGCTGCTCTGCAATGTCAAGGGATAATTTTGCAGCATTGTACCGGGAAATTACGAATGTTATGACTGGCACAACGCAACCACGTCGACAATGGTACTTTCTTAATTTGTTTGTCCTTATCCGGCACTGGTATGCAATATCAAAAGGTCGCTCAGAGAAAGTCTTCCCCCAAATGGGAGAATGAACACAAAAAAAAAACAGAAACGCATGAAAAGGACTTTGCAACTTTACGACTTGGTGCGTCGGTCGTCGCAGGGCCACCACAGAGATAGTACGTACAATCGAACAATTTGACTTTATCTGCATGCCTTAAGGATCGCAATGTGCTTTGGACACACGAAGAACGAACAGCGAAGCAGGAAGGATGATTGGCGAAAAAATGTGTAAGCGTTTAAGTTGGTGGCATTAAATCGTAGATTAATTGAAAATGCACGTACACTTGATGGCTATAGTCATGGTAATTGTCAAAGTGCTGGTGCCGATATTGGTGGTGGTGGCTCAGGATTCAATGTAATCCTCGCACTTGTCCGGCACACATGTTGCGTGTGGTTGATTCCACGAAATGAACCGAACTGAGGAAATGAGTAAAATTAATTTTTATTTTTGTGTGGAATTTCATTTAATTATGCACTCACATTGAGCATATCCGGCAAATCGATGCCATGACACGTGCGTGTGTGTTCCATACTCAGAATTGAAGCAAACCAAAAGATTTACAAAAAAAAAAAATAAAAATACCAAATAAACATTGTACGTGCTGCAGGAAGCAGCACAAATTCCACAATCTTCTCACTTAGTTGACTACTTCATATGGCACATGGCACATTTCTGTTGCATTTATCATAATTGCTATGAGGAGGAATTTGCTTGGAAGTTATTTTTCGTTCGACTTTAAAGTGGCCTTTTGCCCATTAGCCTAACACAGCACATGACCCTAAAATAGGATATGAAGTCAAGGTGGTTCATGTTAGGAATTCATTTTATTTGCAGTCACGTTCGTGGCTATTGAGCGAATTTTTTCTAAGTATATGAATGCGAGATTCTCCATAGAAATGCAATCGAAACGTGTCATTGATGGCTTTCAAGGATTGGACATACCTTGAAGGATCTCGTGCGTAGGTCCCTTAATCGTTGGGAAAGTCTCAAATCAAAGACCCGCTTGAAGACATTCAACACTTTCGGGAAATGGTCATCTTTTCTATAGGTTTGGAAAATGGAGTGTAACAACCAGCTCAGTTTGGCAGATTGGACTGCTGTTTCGGTTCATAGTCACAGGTCCGGCTCGAAACAAAACGTCGGTGTCGGTGCGGGTTTTTATATGTCCGACATAAATTTAAAAGAATCCTCCAGGCCGCCTATGGAATGTAGCATATTTCAAGGAGAGGTTACTGGTATACAGAAAGCTGCGGAATGGGCTGCGGAAAGTGCTCCAATAGACATGTACATTTTCACGTGGATAGTCAGGCAGTCCTCAAAGCCCTTGAAAGCGTAACCGAACGATACCTTCTACAATAATTTTTCAATATTCACGCCGTACAAGGGTAAATGTCCTATCTCTTCAAAAATAAAGTGCCATAATGTTGGTTAGAGGAACTAAGTTCGGTCTTAGTTCAGCGACCACATGTTCGTTGTCTTTAATCACGGGAAAAATTATACTGAAATGCTTTCAAACAACACGCAGTAGTGTAATTTTTTCAGACCATTATCCCCCTAACTTATTTACAATTCGAATAAAACAAAAAAAATTGTTTTCTTTTCAAACTTCCCGAACTTCTTATTCAACCATAATCATTTAAAGTCCTTAAACTATTTAACCTACCAGAGCCGAAAAGATCCTTCAATACCGTCACATCGCCGCACTCATCTTCTCGCAATCGAAAAATCCGAATGTGCCCATTTGAAAGGTCTGCGCAGTGCGCACGCGTGCGGTTATTCGAATGGCAGAGAACATCTGCCCCGGTTTCACTGGGTCTGTACGAAATCTGTTTCCTCCACACGCCACGCTATTGAATGCGAAGGCAAAAATTTATGAGACATGTGCACTGCATAATTGAACACAAAATGCGGCTGTATTGATTGTGATTTAAAAAGGATATTTCCAGCATTTGAACTTGCCTACCTTTGGGGGGTATGGAAATGATAGTAAAATGATGTGGAAAAAAAATTGCACATTGATTATTGTGTTGTGTGTGTGCGACAAATTGCTTTTTACATAGAAACAAAAAGGATTTCCAGAAAGAGAACATAATTGTGGTATTGAAATTGCAACAGGACACGGCGCAACCCATGATTGCAATTTGTGCTATGTTGTTTTTTGGGGGTTGATTGCTTGTTGCAGAGCTGCAAATTTTTCGAATTTAATTTATTTGACTTTCGATGTCATGGTGAGTTGATTTTCCAGGAAATTTGCAATTGGCTATTGGTGGTGCATTTAAATGGCAAATCATGAATGGAAATTTGATATAACAAGGCTTTAATGGTAATGTAATGAATTGTACGACAATCATTTCATGGAACATAATTCGTTTAGGCGGAGAACAGAGGCCATCTGTTTTTATGGTCAATAGATCATAATTAAAAATAGACAGAAAATAGGCAGAGATTAATGTAGGTTACTTAAGCACTAAGCCATGAATTATATGTGGTTGTCTTTTAAAATTCCATCTCGTGAAATGTTTAAAGTGTGTTGAGCTTTTCACACGTCTCCTTTTATTGTCTGTGTGTGGCCCGCTGTATCCTCATCAGTGTCATCATCAGAAAACTAAAGCCCGCCACTCTAGTACTCTTCATAAAAACCCCCCGATTACTGTCAAAGTTAATCGTGATTATTGCAAAAGTGCTTAACCTGCCACTGCTTCTGCATCCCTTCAACATACTAAATGCAGCAACGTGCCTGAACTTAACCACTTACACAAAAAAGAAAATTTTTTGTAAAAGTAAAATGTTACGTGTGCATTGAAAGTAGTGTGTTACGACAGCACGCGTGCGTGCTTGCGTGCTAAGTTCCGCTTTTACTTCACCAACGCCATTGTCTTGAGCAATTGTCTTACTCCACTCGGCTCGCTTGCTGACAGAAGACACCGCTTAACCCTTAAGTACATAAGTTTCAAGTGCATTTCGCTTAGCGATAAGGATAAGCATGTTATGAAGGGCCACATCGAAAAACAATAACAAAACCAAAACAGCAGCCATTAGCAGCAATAGAATCTGTGTACAAGAAGGAAAACCATGCAATCACACTACTGCTCAGCAAATGTGTTTGATCTCGAAACAAATACAATAGTAAAAAGTTATTTGAAGACAATTTTTCGGTTTAGTTTTTCGACATTAAAAATTTGATCCAAAAGACATGTGAATTCAGCTTGAAAGACATGAAGTACGCCAGTCACCACCATCACCGTCGACTGTGTGCTGCCGCCTGCACTACTGCTGCGCCACTTAACGAAAGTGGAAATTTTTGCACATGCCGGATATGTGTGCTATGCGCGGTATCTGCTGCATCGGACGTAGCACAAGCATCAGCAGCAGCACCAGCTTCTTACACATATCAGATTCCAGCAGTTGTGCACTGAAAATATCCTGTTCCACACACAACACACACAAACACACGTCAGCATCCTTCTTCCGGATGTTTTTTGTTTTTGTTTTTGTTTTTGTTTCTGTTCTAGTTACGTGTACGGCACGAGCTTAGCTTTAGTTTGACATGTAGGTAGTGTGGTTGGATTTATACAGCTGACAGCATATAAGTGACAGAAGTTTTCGTACTGCGTCTACCTGGCAGAAGTTTGTTTATGACTGTTTCTTGTCCGTTGACTTGGGAAGTTTGAACTTTTCCTTTGTGAGTATTCCAAGTTTCGAGTCACAGGCCCCACTGAAGGTGTGGGGATTTCGGAGTACCAAATCCATGACTTAGACTCCAAACGAACTTATGATTTCTTTTCAAAATTGTTTCTTTTATCCACTTAAAAAGGGACATATCACCTGCCTTAGCAGCCTAAATGGGCATGTGTCTCCGCTGGTATTTCCCTTACAATCCTCCTGCAATCTGAACATATCATGCCCTCGTTATCAATTCAATCGGTTTCATCGTCTCCAGTTACCACTTCGATCCATTTTAAATGGGATTTCATGTGTCTTTTTTTTCTATTAACATTTCACAGAGTAGAAGAGTAGAGAACGTGCCATAATCGAGTTGCACGTCTAGGCTGTAATACAACCGAGGGTTGTTGTAATGGGATTTTCTTATGACTCTCTCCTTATTTGGTCTTCTTTTTACTGACACACAAACTATTTATTTGTTTGTTTTTTTTTTTTTCTTGCAAATATTCTGATACAACTGAACTCGCATCGCATATCGTTCTTATCTTACTTTTCTCATCTAACACTGCTTCAATGCCTTTGACACACTTTCTGTTTTACACAAGGATCACAAGCTGTTGGTTTTTTTCTGCTTCTGTCGCATTGTTTCATTCTTATACGACCTGACATATGCGCGAATATGTCACGTTCGCGAGTTGTTGAAAGCGTAGACGGAGGCGTAACTTCAGACTGCAGCAGGAGCAGATGATGAAATTGCGTTATTTAGATTATGTTTCGTAAAGATGAGTTGCAGATGACATTTTAAATGTGCTATTTAAGTATTTGCGATGTTTTGGCTAATTGGAAATTACATGCACTACTGAAAATAGAGGCAATGAATACCTATGTGGTTGAACGTATTAATAGCTTAGGTCCGGTAAACCGTAGACAGTCTATTTAGCAGGATTCCTAAGGCGACTTAAGCGGTTATTGCCTTTGGTCACCAAAACGTAAAATGTACCGCTTATTTTCACAATTGGAAAAGTTATTGGTTAGACTGAGGTTGGAGGTTAGGTCGAAAACATCTTATATCTTATACATATTTAATTGGACACAACAGTCCATATTTCAGCTTTGACCGAGCTTCTTGATTACGAACACATCACCATCAGTGATAGCTAGCTTGGCTATTTTGAGGACAAGAAACTTGTAAATTTGTCTGGCTTTTCAAGTTGACCCACCTTCCATTTGTGTGTTGGAAGTTTAACGTTGGACACACATAAGAAACACGATTACGGAGTTCTGCGTGACCCTGATATCAACCAACGTTCTTGCAGATTGGTATAATCCAGAATTGTCAGCCATCACCTTCACAAGCAGTAGTATTTTGTACTTGGACGGTGTCTTTGACTGAATCGGGTTAACAGAGGATCATAGCCTCCTGGTTCTCGCTCACCTGTAGGTGACGCTTTGAATCCTCTTGATACGGATTCTTTGAAGGGATAACCTTTTAATATTTGTTCAGTTCTCACTCGGCACATTCGCACAAATTCTCCAGAGGTTTAAACTCATATCGAAATTATGTTCATTTTGCTTTGATAACATTCTGCTCGAGAAAAGTGAAATCATTTACATACTTCACAACTACTGTTGTAAACAATTCGTAACTCAATTGGTTGAACATAAATACCCCAAGTGGCATTACATGTGATCAAATGCAACCCTGTGTATGCGCCTGTATACATTTGCCATACGGAAAGTGATTTAACCATCAAAACGTAGATAAAAAAGAAGGAACAAATTACACACACACACACACACGCACGAGTCTCTATTATGTAATTTATGAAAGGTAAGTGCCATTGGCATTTTCTTGTGGCTGCCAGTTCGGCTCCTGCTAGCTGGCTTGCTTTTGTTAATTGAGTTGGTTATTGTTATCCTTGAATACACTGCCGAGTTCACCAAGGACCACGGATGAATTGTGTTTAATGCGCTCCGATTTATACGAAGTTCGACATTTCACATATACGTAAATCAACACATGCCCAATGCAAACGTCATATCCTGTGTGTGGTACGTGCTATATGCGGAAGTAATACTAGAGTGGAACATTTAAGGTAGCTCGTATAGAGGCTTAGACCAAAGGGCATGCGAAACATTCAATTCATACACTCGTAAGTCGTACTGCGATGCCGCATTAATTGGTTCAGTGATTTCTGATTTTCAGCTCTGCCATTTGGCAGATTGGAAGGAAATCACATGTTTACTGGATTATGCTGGTCCAAAGCATACACACATAGAGAAAAATACACTGACACATGCCAAAATATGTTGAAATCGCCACAATTGAAAATCAATTGAAGCAATAATTCTATTGAGTTGAGAAGAATGTGAAAAGTGAGTGCCTATTGCATGTGCTCCTCTGGCATAACCTTCTTTCCCTTTATTCGTTTAGCATGCATAAAGACGGTATGTAGAATACAAATTGGATATGATTTCATTTTCATGTTATGAAAAGGGTTTTTCCGTTTATTGCTAAGTGATGGGTGCTCATGAGAAATCTTCCTTTGTACTCGACCCACATAACTTTGCGCAAAAGCAACTAATACGGAGTGTCGATACTGGTGCCTCGAATTTTTTTCTATATTCTTTCTACTTTGTACTTTAAATCGCAAAAGTTTGTATTTCATTTTAATATTTCGTGTGGGTCCTCCACAAAATATGCATGAAATTGCAATTAATCTGAATTTAATAATTACATACAACGTACACATTGATAGTTAGGCATTTTGACGCATAAACGTCATTACGTCAGCTCAGTTCAACAGAATGGAAATTAATCGCTTAAAGATTCTTTAAAATTACAATTGAATAATGTAGAAACGAACACAACAAACCACAGTCATGTTTCAAAAGTCATTAATATTAATTTTGGAGGAAGGGCAGGACAGGGCAGGGAGCCAAAATTAAACAAGAGACCACGTAATTGAAAACCACACAGAGGAGTGAAAGCCACCAACAACAACAGCACCACCACCCTCTGGGAACCGCACTTATCAGAGTATTAAAATGTCAAAAGTGGCAGTGATTTGCGCTGCTTGAAGCCAAACCAAGGCAAAATGGAAAAAAAATTGGAAAATTGTGAAAAATCATTTTTATATTTTTTTTTTGCTAAACGAAAATGAGGGTTAATTAAAAGTTAGGATTATATTAGAGGAGCACTTCATAAAATGCTCTCTTCATATACACAAACACACACACACACAGTGAGTCATTTTAGAGGGTTGAATTTCCTCGATTTAATTAAATCGCAGCTTAAGCATTTTAGCGCGCGTAATAAAGACAGTTTTTACTGGTGTTAATGCCATGCTTTGGCAATTGCATTGTAACGCCCCCTCGCCTGGGTGAGAAATGCCACCTAGCGTAGCATACTTTCGGGCGATTTCTCGCATTGACTGCTTGTCCTGTCCAACGGAAGCAATTGTAGGATTGGTTGCGTGTAAACTTGTTATTCGTAACAATACGTAAACACACCGAAGCATTAGCACAATATCGATTGCCCCAATTTGATTTGCTTTCATTAGATTCTATGCCAAGGAACCGCTCGCCGGCCATGTCCATTCGTTGCTGCTGTTGTTTCCATTGCATTTCCATGAATGAAGTAATTTTACCACAATTTTATGTAAATTACATAAACAACAGCAACGCATTTATTTGGCATGTCCGTGTATATTTCATTATTTTCAGTTTGTAAATAAATGCTTAAATGTAGTAAGTAGAAATTTGATGTTTGGGGGAGAGGGGGGGGCAGCATTTTTATTGTTTAAGTAGGTATGTATTTGTGCATTCAATGTTTACACATTTCAACCAAGTTCTACACATTTCGTTTTCGTCTGTCTGCACAATTTGTTTGTGTGGAGTATTGTATTTGTTGTGGCTGTGTTTGTTGTAGTTGCCTTTGTTATTCGTTAACCAAAACAAATAAACAAAATCGTCCACATAGGCGAGTATAAACTATCGAAAGTTCTCTTTTTCGGTAGTAAATGTACCGCAACAATTTATTACCTCGTCCAACTTATATTAATTGCCCACAATTAATCAGCTTGGGGGAAGTCTATGTGGTGTGAGCGAACGCGTTGCGTTGCTGGTTGAATTCACAAAAGCGAAAAGCAGAAAAAAATGAGTGCAGTTTTTTAAGTAGTAAAAAATGTCCACAGACAGAAGAAATCTAATTACGGGCTACTACTATTGTAGGAAATCCACTCCTCAAAATCTACTACCTTGACAGAAATTTCTACTACTCTCGTAGAATTTCTACTACTACTCTTTACTTGCTTGAAATCTACTCCCCTAAATTCGAATATCTACTACTCTTATTGCGAAAAAGTAACTTTGAATAGATATCTGTATCTGTAAATCAATAAACTTTAATTAAATCCTTGCCCATTCTTACGGGTTACGTTTATTTCCAAACACAAAAATGTATCAGATGCTCCAAAATTCCTCTATGAATAAATAATCGATAAATAATATTAACTCGCGTCATATTCACTAAAAGGTAATTGGTTATTGAAACAAATTAAGAAATTTCCATTCACTAGAAACAATTGCCAGTATTCATTGGGTTTGTGAATGGGATTGTGCAAATTGTATAAATGGCTTTTGAATTGTTTTCTTTTGAATTTTGTTTAGATTATGACTTAGCCATATGATGACCACAATCATTCAATGAACAAAGTGCCGACAATGTAAATGGGAACGAGTATGTTTTTATTTGAAATTAGACAATTACCAAAATATTAGATAATTATGAACAGTCATGCCTTGTACGATTGTGAGCTCTCATTGTTATTAGAAACTAGCTGAGCCTAAAAAACTTTTACAGTTGCATTGTTAAACTTACCCCCTAAGCAAATTGTTTCCCTGATACCGAAAGGTAAACATTTCACCGAAGTTGAAACCCGCAGATATGGTAACACTGTTTGGGTGGGGAGAAATTAGGTGGTAGGTGGGAAACAATTTGCAGATAAGTAGATTGATCATATCGTGTTTGCTATACAAAAAAGTTTCTGCAAAAATGTGAGAGAAATACGTATTTTCTAACTTGTGGGCAGTATAAGTGGGCGTGTCAAAAGCTATCCCACAACACGACTCACGACACATAGAACACTTATATAAATTTTGGTGAAAATCGGTGCAGTAGTTTCCGCGTCTACTGGTCACAAACATACACTTCTCTTTTGTATATATCGGTGTCTAGCGCTATCTAAAGAGCACATTTGAAGCGCTTGAAGTCTATAAAATATAAAAAATTTCCCACTAATCATTAAAATAAATGCTATATTTACACGATAACGCAGAATTAAAAGAAAGTATAATTGCATCGATATCATCAGCATGAGTTTTTGTTGTTAAATTGATGAGCTCCATAAAAAATGCCCTTTCAAGTTTCGAAAGTAGGACTTCATGGACGCAAGCAAAAGTAGAATTTTTTCTAGCGTTAATGGCATTTCCGATTTTTTGTTTAATTTCAAATTCTATTGGATATTCTCTTGGGGAATTTCAAAGCGAATCTTTTAGTTTCTTTCGAAAGTTTCGAATTCACGGAAAACTTCTCACATTGTTTGTTTCGATTTTATATTTTACAATTTAATTTTTTTTTCTTATTTGTATGCTGAAAAACAAAACTTTTTGCTAACTAAAAAGTCTATTCTATCAAATAACAAACTAATGCAGATGCTGCGCTAGTTTTCAAATGAAATGCAGGATGGAGGAAACTTTTATTTCCGGTCGAATAGTCGGGCGAGTTTCGGAATCAGCATGATTTATTAAAAGTAAAATGCATTTCAATGCTCTTGCAAAGGGAACTATTAAAATTCCAATTGAAAATCAACACAAGAGAAGACAAGCGCTGCAGTCACATACAAATGGGGCCAATTGCTTTCTACATGGCAGCAAATGTAAAATAAAAACCGATTTGCATGCCTTTCGCAACTGTAGGGCTTCCCGAGCATTTAAGGCAAAACGTTTTTACTGCAATTTAATGTATTTTATTTCTTTAATTTATTTTGTTTCTATTTCGGTTGTATGTACACTAATTGTATGTACACTTAAGCAGAAACAATAAGCTTTTTCTATTCTCTGCACTGATTGCATTAGAATGTGTGTGGTAAGGGTGGTCCGCCTGAGTAGGGTTACATCGGATGGCATTTTGCGGATAAAGTTTCGGGTCTGCTCTACATCAAATCAATTGAGGATGCAGATTATTTGTTACTCTAACTTTCAGATGCGAATGCGGATGTGCAGTTTCTTCAATCAGAGAATCGACATGAAAACAAACAAAAAACCTAGGATAGATTAGATTTGAACAGCGACATAGACAGAAGAGCAAGGGAATTCTTTACAAGGGAAATGTAATGTTCAGAAAATATACTGCACACACCCGCAATAACGGTACGGTGTAGTCGGCGCAAAGTCACACAATGTAAACGAACAACACATGTCATGTCGTATATATTTGAATATTTTATTTTTAATAAATACATTTTTCAATTTACAAACTCGAATCGGGGTTCGAAAATATATATCAGCTGATATTATTAAATCAAAAATATCGTTATAATTCCCATGACAAGAAATACTACAATTTCGATGATTGCGAAAATAAATTAGAAATAAATCATTTGACCCGATGCACACACTAAGAAACGCTTAGGCGGTATGGCAGTGGTAGGAAAAAGTCCTCAAAACATTAAGTGGAAGTTGATTTTTATACACAAGAAAATTGTTTGTGAGAAAAGATGATTATATGTGGTTTTAGGTAATGCATGCGTGGTGCATGTTAATTCTGGACATTTGCGGTGCGCCCACTGCCACCCCCAAACATTTGTAAAGCTCTGTAACCAAAGCTGGGCATTAACTAGTTAATTCGTTAATAGTTAATTACCGAAGTTAAATTTTTGGTTAACTTTTAACGTTTGAGTTAATTTCGAAAACCATTAACTTTTTCATTTAGTTAAGTTAAATTTCTTCGATTAACTAGCATTAGTTAACTTTGAAACGAAAAATTTTTTTTTTACTATTGGATGTAAAAAAAAAGGTAAAAATTAAGAATTCATACTATTTTTAATAATCTACCTAGCCACACTGTTGAACACAGAACTCTTTCGTGTTGTTGACAAAAATTTAAAGTTCCAATTCGAGACGGCGGTCCTAGCCCGTCGTCAAATGTATCGGCTTGGTCGGCGGCGAAATATTGAGTCGGTTGTGTCGGCTCAACCGATATTGACATCGATTTGTTCGCACGCCGATTGAAGCCGATTATGGTCGGCACGAAACTGTTTAGCCGCCGCCGACATTTTCCAATCAACTTGGGTGCGTAGTGACAATAAAAAAAAAGCGAGTCGGCAAATTCGTTTTGTAAAATTTTACAAAGTTAAATTTGCATATAGAGGACTGAAATCGATCAAAAAAAGGGTCTGTGAGTGCAGGCATTCAATTGTATATAGTTAAAATGTTTTTTTATGCGTTTTTTGGGAAAAAAAATTTTTTCTATAGAGAATTTAACTATTTAATTTAACTTTTAACGAAGTTAACTTTTCAACGCAATTAACTTTTTAATTTAACGAAGTTAAATTTTTGATTAACTATTTCCGGATTAAAAAAAAATTCTCGATTAACTATGCCCAGCTTTGTCTGTAACACAGCTTCGCTCGCAATAAGCTAGTACATATATATAAATATATATATATATAGTTATATGTATTTCAGATATTTGTATACACTCAGAAAAAAATCCTATAAAAAAATGAGTTAATGGAATGCAATTATCCAGACTCATTTTTATGGGATTTTTTTTCTTAGTGTAAATAATTTTGGTATTTTCGATCCCTGAAAAATATAAGTGGGTAAAATTTTTCTATTCCAAATTCGGAGCATACTTTGTTGTACCGAACACCCGACGCAATAGGCTAATATGTATGTAAATTAGTACTAGCTTTGAACTTCGCTAGTGATAGGAATTCATGGAACGGGGACTGTTCGTGTTTGTTTTATTTTTGTATCATGAAAGGTGCACAGTTTCTGATTAGAGGGCCAGTACAAATTGGAATTGAAGCCAACCTTGGATTATTATCCATAATAGCCTTAATTAGCGGTAAAATGTTTAGGAAACTTTTGGTCATTTTTGCATTTGAAATTCAAAAGTTATACACTCAGAAAAAAGTACTATTAAATACAAATAAATTTGGTCAATACCATTGAAATAATAAAAAAAAGTAGTTGGAATATTAAGAAAAACTGATTAAATTCGAATATTATTTAGTTGTTTCCATTAATTTAACTAGTTTCTCAGCGACCAAATTTAAATGTTTTTTTTTTAGTGTGTCACTTAAACTAGAAAAAATGTCATGAATATATTCGGACTCAGTGTGGCAAGATACAAAAGAAACAGCCAAGTGTTATCATTTAACCAAACTAATATTTAGCAGGTTAATAGGCTAATATGCTTCGAATAAGTCGCTGTTGCAGTATAAAATACATTTAGCGTACAATGTCCTATACTGAGGTTATTTGAAATTCCTATTTAACTGTACTTTGAGCGCACTGGCTGGCCTTGTTGCGAAAAACGTCAATACAGGTTTGCATTTCTTTTGCGTTATTAGGAAAAACTTTCAGACGATCATCGTCGAAACTATAGAACATTACAGCGAATCTGTCACTATAGCTTTTGTCTTAGGTGATGATTTTTTTCAAACCACTCTTATAGTCCAGTCAATCTTTCCAGTCATTTGCTCTATACATTTTTGTGAATACAAATGCTAGAATGACTGAACTATTATTGCAAAAAATAAAAAACAAAATACAAAAAAGGTCCAATTCCGGGCTTACGATTAGCCTTCGGGATTGAAAGCCCTAGTAACATACTTTGTAGTTGTTTTAACTAATTCTAGATGCAATCGGCTCGTCATAGTATTCTCCATAAAAAAAACTAAATACAAAGTATGCTTTCCTGAAAATTGCGAAATATTCGGAATCGCAAATTTTCTTTAAATTACCGTGCAATTTCGCTACCAACTGATCAGTTGTTGCTTCCATTTGTTGAACGAAGGTGTGTTGTTATTGGTCCCAGCAATTCATAAAAAACCAAAGCCTAACATGGCCTTAGTGTTGAAAGATGCATACAATGCAATTTCAAATTTCATCGAATGCGAAAGTGGATTTCAAAGTATGTGTCGTGATGCATCCTGTGAATCCGAAGAGTTTATCAAAAAATTGTATCCTTCGTAGATGCCGCGTTTGGAAATCTCCCGCTCACTGGCTCTGCTATACCGATGATATTGATTAATATCGCCTACGCTGTTTTCGTATTGAAAATCGGTCCACGATTCATGAAGAGTCGTCAACCATACGATTTGAAGTATATCATCTTATTCTACAATTTCCTACAAATTGTGATTAACGCTATGATTTTCGTAGTGGTTGGTAGAACTAGTATTTACTTAAATCAGTGATTGGTTCGTGAAATTTGAGTTTGAGTTGAATTTGAGTTGTTAGAAAATATTAACCTCTGTTACACAAGAGTCTCGTGAAAACCATTAATATGTCATTTTTACAAAAAGCGTCACAAGAATCATTATAAAATTTTGTAATCGAAAATGTTCACTTTTTTTTAGTTGACTCCTCAAATTTAACACATTAAACCGAATTGCATATGCCATACAGCCCAATATGCCCTCAATACATTCATGCATGGCATTTTACACAACTTTGTCATCAAATTCCGGAACAGTATTATTGTTTAAAAGGGTTTTCATTTTATATTTATAGCCAAAGTGTACGATGTTCGATGCATTGAGACCCTACCCGCTGACCATCGTAGCAAAAATGTCGAAATTTTTGTTTGTTATATGTACTTTTTTATTAAGTTTGTCGACTACTTCGATACGATATTCTTCATACTGCGTAAGAGCTACAAGCAAGTGACCTTATTGCATGTCTACCACCACCTGATGATGACAACATGCTGCTATGCATACGCAAGATACCACGGCTCCGGCGGACCTGGAGTCTTTGTTGGCTTTGTAAATAGTTTCGTGCACGCGTTCATGTACTCATATTACTTGCTGAGTGCATTTCAAGGAAGTGCCGCAAAAGAATCGTCGCTGTGGTGGAAGAAATACATCACCCTGCTGCAACTCACACAATTCGTGCTCGTTCTCCTTCAGGTGTCGTGGCCTCACGCCGGTTGTTCGAATTCGAAAGTATGGCTGACGCTTACGGGTTCACAGGCCTGTGTGATGATTTATATGTTTGCGAATTTCTACAGGAAAGCCTATCTGAAACCGATTAAGGAGAAAGTGCGAAGTGATCAAATAAAGTCAAAGAAACTTTAAATTAAAAACAAAAGTACATTTCATTTCCTTCGATTGGTGCAACAGTCAAGAAAGGGACAACACCGTACTATAATGGGACGAAAGTACTACCATAGGAGAGTGAAAATATTAATTCAAATTTGACACAATAACAACCCATAATAGGGCTTAGGCCGAGCTTCTGGACGCACTTATCGTGGGCAAGTGATAATGTATATGATAACTGCGGACGTACAGTTTAATGCCGCATTCGATCTACTGGCACGCCTCTTCTGATTGCCATCGCGTGCCATTCTCACATTGCAATCAAATTAAATGCAATAAATTAAATAAGCATTTTTAATTTCATCAAAATGTAGCTGTTATCAGCTGCTGTGCGTTTTTAGATCATTAATATGCAAATATGCTTTCACTGTAACTTATGCAGTTGCAATATAAAATACATTTAGCGTACAACGACCTATACTGGAATAGTTTAATGGCTCTGGAAAATAGTTTCCGAGTACATGAACTACTCCTTTTGGAGGCTCAGCCCTTTTTTATGATGTTTCTACGTACGTTCGTTCTTCAGTCACAAAATCCGAATGTGGAGCAATCTCCCCGCAAGTATTTATCCCAATTCAAAACAAACATCCACCGACATTATTCCCCCTTTCCTCCATCCCACTAACCTATAAATGTTCTCGTATCAACATAATGCTCTGTTTGTATATATTAAGCGCTATAACCACTGTTGTCATGCCAATGGATGCCTTGTGTTTTACATGGCGTATGAGTGATTTTCAATACTAAGCAATTCAACTATTTGGTCTAGAAAAACTGACAGCGAGCGATCTCTGCATCGACGGGAAGATTCAAGTCGACGGCGGCCTGATATTAGATCGACTACACATTCATTCTGAATGTGATGTTAGTCTTGTAAAATACCGCTGATACAAAACTGCTTTCGCAACACATGAACTTAACGCCACATATTTCGCTTGCGACAGTGCGCTATGGGTAGCATTTACCATTTGTTTTTTAATTCAAATTTATTCTCTAACCATCAATGCTTTGTTATTCCACATTCATAGTTTGTGTTATTTGCTATTTTTTAATAGCACTAATGCTATTTTAATTTTTCACTCACAAATGACAAATGTGAATGCCAACAATTTGACTTGTGTCTAATCCCAACCATTTGTAGCCTATTACTGCTGGGGTTCTACAGTATATTCATGACAAATTTAAATCCAACTTTAGCTTATAAAATACAGAAGTTTACACTTTGAAACACAATAGTGCTTGAGAAGAGAGCGAATGTAAATTAGTAAGTACTAGTATACACAGTTGGAAAGGAATTTGATTACCTTTTCAATGAGCCCATAGGTGTATATCTAACGTAATTGGTTGAGTAATTCGCAAAACCCACAAAAGATTGTATCAATAAAGAATTGGCTATAAGTGCATATAAGATTTTTTTTCATATTTTTGGATCCCCAATAGACTCCTAACTCGACTGTTACACCGATCAATTTTATATATTTTCTATTGTCTCTGGAACCTGCTTACGCACAATATTCAGCGAATTAGCAACGCAATGCAGTTCAAAAGAGAACTACTGAATTATTTTAAATAAAATACTGCATTGCTAGCTCATATTATACCCTACACCGCATGTGGTATGGGTAGGGTTACCAGACGTACTCTTTTAAAGAGTACAGTACTCTTTTTAAGGCCCTCCTCTTTTTTACTCTCACTTTTTTCCCGAAAGTACTACTAAGTACTCTTTTCCTTATTTCTGGTACTTTATCATATAACAGCTGAATGTTATTCGTCACAATTAAAACAAACAACTTCAAATATTAGGTTTGTTAGTTTGAATCATCTTCCGTCACATTGCATTCAAAAAATTAACAAAATTCTTAAATGCCGCTAATTTAAAAAAAAATTAGCTGAGAGCTACTACTATTTAATTTTAAATATTAAACACAATTTCGAATGTCTTTATCGAAAACAATCCAAATATACAGCTAAATTTTTCAATTTCTTGAGGAGGGATAGGATCATTAGCACCCAGTGTATAAAATTTTGTGATATACTTATTATACGTTTAATTTGTATGTCACTTAGACACTTTGTAGTTTGGAAATTAAAATTCTTACGCCTAAAGAAACCTAAGTAGTAAATTTTACTTAATGAGTTTTACAAAATTTTAAATTATTTTTTTAGTATTTCAGATTACTAAAAAAAAACTTTGTGCCTTAATCATTGTATTGTTACTAAGGCATTCAATCCCGAAGTGTTTTTGAAAATCCCGGGATTTCGGGATTTGAAATCACAATCCCGGGATCCCGGGATTTGTTCGGGATTTTCGGGATTTTCCAATTAAATACAATAGTTAATATAAAATTAAAGAAAAAATTGTTGCAACAATATTTTAAGTTTAATTCGACAAAGAAAACATATTTAATAAATATTACGTTAAACAAAACAAATAATATTTAAATAAATATAGTCAAACAAAAAGTAATTCTTTTTAAATTAGATTGATCGAACAAATTATTTTTTTTGCCACGTTGAATCCGAATATAATCATAAAATTCTGCATGAAATGGACATGCTAAACACGAAAAACTTACTTTCAGTAGTTTTAGTATCCTAGCGGGAAGGGATACAACAATTGTTGTTTAAAACTATTAAAATTAGTGTCCATCCAAAAGTAAAACATACACAAAACCATTTATCCAATTCGTAAAGTTTTCAATATACGATCAAAAAAAAAATTTGAAAAAATTTTCTTCAGATCGATAAAAATTGTTTGTTAACCGTTATTGACAAAAATCTTGTAAATTTTTGTGTGTTTGTAGCACTAAATCTACACAAGTGGGTTTTTTAAATTTACCAGTTAGATTGAAAGTAAATGCACGAAAGTATTTTTGTGGAAAAACGTCAAAAATATCTTAAACAATGCATAAAAAATGCATTTTTGAATCCCGGGATTCCGGACTGAAAATCCCGGGTTTCCGGGATTGAGAAAACATTCGGGATCCCGGGATTTCGGGATTCGGGATCCCGGGATTGAATGCCTTAATTGTTACCTATATAATTACTAAAAACAGTTACTTTTTAATTTTTTGAAAAAAAAATTGTTTTTTTCAAAATTCTATTACTGTACTCTTTTTTACTCAAGAGAATCTGGTAACCCTAGGTATGGGTATATTCACTTTATGTATGGAGAACTATATATATATTCCTGATCAGCGTCACCCCCTGAGTTGATTAGGGCTAAAACACGATTGCAGGAGTTAGAAGAAGGTTAGAGGGCCCAAACTTTGGATTCATATTTTTTCTTTGATGTCGAAATGGCACAGTAGGTGTAGGGTATGTATAAGCGGCTGTGACCGACAGAAACTTACTTAATTTTATTTTTTAAATTAAAATATGAATTAAATGTTGTGCATTCAATAGAGAACGGTTTTATTTGCTTAATGTTCTTAATATTGTGCAAGTCTATTAGCACGCAAATACTGCATTATTCATTCCAAATGCAGTTCGAAATCGTACGCTTTCTATAAATTGCCGTGCACTTTGGCAATCGACCGATCAGTTGTTGGTTCTATTTGTTGAATTAAGTTGTCGCTGTTATCGGTCCCAGCAAGTCATAAAGCCTAATATGGCCTTAGTGTTGAAAGATGCATACAATTCAATTTCAAATTTCATCGAATACGATAGTGGACTTCAAAGTATGTGTCGTGATGCGTCCTGAGAGTCCTAAGAGTTTATAAAAAAATTGTATTCTTCTTAGATGCCTCGTTTAGAAATCTTCCGCTCACTTGCTCTGCTATACCGATAATATTGATAAATCTCGCCTACGCTGGTTTTGTATTGAAAATCGGTCCACGATTCATGAAGAGTCGTCAACCATACGATTTGAAGTATATCATGTTATTCTACAATTTCATGCAAATTGTGATTAACGCTACGATTTTTGTAGTGGTTCGTAGAATTGTTATTTACTTAAATGGGTAAAATGGCTTCGTGAACAATCGCAACGAAAGAAAAAAGTGGAAAATTGGCCCTAAAAATGCAAAGTCACCCATAAACAATAATTAAAATAGTGAAAAATAAAAAAAGAATCCCTGGTAGTTTTGTGATTGGAAAACCAAAAAGGATTTTCACGAGGCCATTCGTTACACAATAAAAGAATGAAGTGTAATTGTTTAAAAGGGCTCTTATTTTATATTTGTAGCCAAAGTTTTGGATTTTCGATGCATCGAGAGCCTTCCCGATGATCATTATCAAAAACATATCGAAATTTTCTTATGTTATCTGTACTATCTGGTTAAGTTTATCGATTACTTCGATACGATATTCTTTATACTGCGTAAGAGCTACAAGCAAGTGACCTTATTGCATGTCTACCACCACCTGATGATGACAACATCCGGCTACATTTATGCTAGGTACCACGGCTCGGGCGGACCGGCAGTCTTTATTGGCGTTCTAAACAGTTTCGTGCACGCGTTCATGTACTCATATTATCTACTGAGTGCATTGCAAAGAAGTGCTGCAAAAGGATCGTCGCTGTGGTGGAAGAAATACATCACCCTGCTGCAACTCGTGCAATTCGTGCTCACTGTCATTCAGGTGTTTTGGCCTCACGCCGGTTGTTCGAATTCGAGAATATGGCTGACGGTTATAGCTTCACAGGCCGGTTTGATGATGTATATGTTTGCTAATTTCTACAGGAAAGCCTATCTGAAACCGATTAAGCAGAAAGTGCGAAGTGATCAAATAAAGCCAAAGAAACTTTAACTTAAATACAAAAGTGCATTTCATTTCTTTCGAATGGATTTATTTCAATTTTAATACGTACCTCTGGAAATTCTCAAAATTATCTAAAAAAATATCTTCATAATTAAATCGAGATTAAAATGTTTTCAGAAGAGAACAAATTTACTCAAGCGCTTTCACTTCCAGTTAATATTCCGGATCTATGAATTTCTCACAAATCATTACGATTGCTTTTTTGATTGATTTCACAGTGCAACAGTCAAGAAAGGGACAATACCGTACTATAATTTGACGAAAGTACTACCATAGGAGAGTGAAAATATTAATTCAAATTTGACACAACAACAACCCATATTAGGGCTTAGGCCGAGCTTCTGGACGCACTTATCATGGGCAAGTGATAATGTATATGATAATTGTGGACGTACAGTTTAATGCCGCATTCGACATACTGGCACGCCTCTTCTGATTGCCATCGCGTGCCATTCTCACATTGCAATCAAATTAAATGCAATAAATTAAATAAGCATTTTTAATTTCATCAAAATGTAGCTGTTATCAGCTGCTGTGCGTTTTTAGATCATTAATATGCAAATATGCTTTCACTGTAACTTATACAGTTGCAATATAAAATGCATTTAGCGTACAACGACCTATACTGGAATAGTTTAATGGCTCTGGAAAATAGTTTCCGAGTACATGAACTGCTCCTTTTGGAGGCTCAGCCCTTTTTGTATGATGTTTCTACGTACGTTCGTTCTTCAGTCACAAAATCCGAATGTGGAGCAATCTCCCCGCAAATATGAAAAATGAAAAATACAGCGGCCAACAGAGTCCAAAATTGGTTGCAGCTTGGATAAGATTCTGATAATGAAATTTTCAATGCATGAGAATCTGCAAAGCATCAAATTTTTGTGTGCCTGAATTCTTTTCATCAGCAGCAAGCGCAATAATGTTTCATGGTTCGATTTGAGGATGCGTTGCGTTGAGTAAACCGTCAAATCTGTATCCTGATATTTTTAAGTGTTTTGCTTATGTTTTGTTACATTAATTTACATTTAATTTTTTAGTCTTCATTCTTTATATTATCTAATGGTTACATATCCGAATTTATATCATTTAACAAAATATTCATTTAAAAATTGCATTTAAGAAAAATTATCATGATTTAATACTAGTATGTATTTTCCAATCACTATAGAAAGAAATCAAGAAAACGCGTAACAATGAAAAGCAACATTCTGCAAATTTGAGCGCTGAAAATCAGAAGAATGCATATTTACGCTAGGACAATAAATTGAATCTTTTCAGGACCAGATATCCTTTACTGGATTTAAATATGTAAGTGATTCGAACATATTATTATTGGTTGAGAAGAAAAGATAATTTTCATGACAAGTTCATGAATTTTAAACATATGGCAATTGAATAAATACTTTGTTAACATTACACTTGTGATTCCAACACAGTTAAACAATTACATTTCTTTTCAATTGGACATTTTTTTGTTAACTAAATTAAAAAGTTTGCGATACCAGTCAACAAACAAAACTTTTCACCAATAAATGTAATCGCACACATAGAACAGTGCAGTCAGACGATAGAAGACGACAGAGACAAAGAGGTTGCCAGATCCAAAATCACAAACAAGGTAGCGGTACACAGAAGAAAAATTAAAAACACAGACAGAGAAAAACTTATAAATAAAATATACAAAACAACGGAAAAATTCATAAAACAGCATAAAAAGGAAATCATCATTACACAAGCAGACAAGTGATGTCACGAAGCGATGCTATAAATAAAATGTAAAAATCTAGACAATGTAAGTTCAAATTAATTGTTCCAAAAACGAATGTGAAATATGTTGTAAAGTGACTAAAATAATTGTATTTTCTATAGATTCAATAAATGCCTTGAAAAAGTTGACAAATAATCAACGAAACGTCGGCGAAACATGAAATAAATCTAGATTTATTTGCATTATTTGCATATAACAGACCAAAAAAGCCCAATATATCAACGGATATAAATATATTTTCATATTGAATTGAATTGGTCAAAACAAAATTCCTAAAATAAATTACAAATACTTTTAATAAATGTTATTAATTTTAATTTTCTCAATTGCTAATTAGTAAATTGATTATGGAAATGAACGCTTAAAAAAGTATCGTTTCAAGATGGGTCCAACAAAAATGAGTGTAGATTGTAACATTTGAAGGTTTATAACTTTACTGGTTTCGGGGTTATTCCAAACAATTGGTTGCAGAATAACAATGGATGCATTCACTGAATGTGTATGGGGTGGGAATGACCAATAGCATCCGTTAACATCTAGATGCTTTTCCAACCAAATGTTATTACAACGACATTTTGTATGATGTTGATTAAGATCTTTGTTATTTAGATTTGAAAAAGTAAAGATAGGAAAAATAAATGTTTGTTATTGATCTTGTGGAAAAGTGAACCCAATTAGCCGGAAACTGAATTTAGAATTTTACGTATTTTTTTGAATACTTGCAAACAGGTTCTTAACACATACCAATGACGCATCATGTTATACATGGCGTATGAGTGATTTTCAATACTAAGCAGTAGAGCCCGACCGATAAGAATTTTCAGGCCGAAGCCGATGCCGAAGGTCAATTGGCAGCCTATTACTTGGGCCGACGCCGAAGGTCTATACCGATGCCGAAGGCGATACTTACAAAAAAAACATAAAAAACTTGTTTTTTCGTAATTTTTCATTCAAATTCGAGTGTATAAATACACATTCAGTTTTTTAAGGAACTAAAATTTTATTTAAACAAATAATAAAAGTAACCAAAAGAATTCACAAACAAATTTGGGCCACCTAGGTCAATACTAACAGGAGTCTCGAATTTTCCCATATATCCCGTGTAAGAAAAATTTGATTTTTTTAAAATCATTTTTTAAAATTTGGAGTAAAGCTTAAAATAATGTAGAGAGAGTATAGAGAATTCTTCAAAGAATAAATCCATCTAAGTAGCAGTTTTTTAAGGACTCCCCAAATCCGTCAGGTGATGGGCAAAGGATGCTCTAGTTGATGGTAAATACCACCTGTGAAGCTTTTAGCTTTAAATGTAAAATTTTACCAAAATCTGTCCCGGATTTGAACACCAGAACTACTTTTCATATATGTTGGCGCAGCAATTTGGGCTACATTTGTAAAAGGTAGAATCCTTCCATGAGCCTCCTACCCCTATATTTGAAATTTCATACAGTTCACCAGGACTCCTTTTAACATAGACATCAGGGCGAGTAGTAAGCTTCCAAATCTATATTTAAAATTCAGTAATCCACCCAGAAAATGTCCAAGGATGTACTTTGTGGCAGCTGTAACCCCGTGCCACGCAATTTGAGGCGAAATTCACTCAATATTCGATGATTACTAAAATAAATTTTAGTCATATTTTTTGTTTTATGGGCCTCTTATGTCCCATTGGGAATTCCATCAATTACACAATTTTACATTCAAGTCTCAAGAAAATCAGTAAGACCGTTTAGATGTAATGTGGGCTAGAAAATCGTATCGTAAAAAATTTGTTTTGGTTTTCGGTGTCGCAAAAATAAGAAAAAAAATTTGAAAAACTTCGGCCAAATCTTCGGCCATATTTTTGAAAAACCGAAGCCGAAGCCGAATGTGCATTTTAGGCCGATAACGGCCGAAGCCGATGCCCATTAATCGGTCGGGCTCTACTAAGCAGTTCAACTATTTGGTCTAGAAAACCTGACAACGAGCGGGAAGATGCAAGTCGACGGCGGCCTGATATTAGATCTACTACACATTCATTCTGAATGTGATGTTAGTCTTGTAAAATACCGCTGAGACAAACGCTTCCCCAACACATGAACTAAACGCCACATATTTCGCTTGCGACAGTGCACTATGGTTAAAATTTCTGCATACTACATACTACCTTTTAAGCGTTTGTATTAGAATTTGAATTTTTCTAAATGAAAAATATTTTATGCAATTTTGTTCATGTCAACATCATGTTTTACCGCATTTACCATTTGTTTTTTAATGCAAATTTATTCTCTAACCATCAATGTTTTGTTATTCCATATTCATAGTTTTTTATTATTTGCTGTTTTTTCAGTAGCACTAATGCTATTTTAATTTTTCCCTCACAAATGACAAATGTGAATGCCAACAATTTGACTTGTGTCTAATACCGACCATTTGTAGCCCAGATTACTGCTGGGGTCTCTAGTATATTCATGACAAATTTAAATCAAATTATCTCTCACTTATATAAAAATCTTTGTGAGTTTGTAGGTTTGTAGGTTTGTATGTATGTATGTATGTATGTATGTATGTTTGTTCCCTTATAACTCAAGAAATACTTGACCGATTTTAATGAAACACTTACCAAAATGTAGGTAATTTCATTGATCTCATCATAGGCTATGTGCCATTTCATTAAATTTGGGCGTTCGAGGTGGGCGTGGTAAATGTTATTCTAAAATGCTTTAACTCATGCAGTGTTTAACCGATTTCGCTGAAATTTTATATGTCGTTTTGGGTAATGAATTGGTAATACGTTGATTCTGAAAATTTGCAGTCCGCCCACTGCCACGCCTTAAAATTTTTAAAGCTCTGTAACTCGGGTCCTATTCAAGGGATTTCGCTAAAATTTTGGATTTGGTGCTGGGAGGTGAATGGGCAGAGGGATGACTATTGAAATTTAAGATCCGCCCACTGCCACGCCTTAAAATGTCTAAAGCTCTGTAACTCGGGTCCTATTCAAGGGATTTCGCTGAAATTTTGGATTTGGTGCTGAGAGGTGAATGGGCAGAGGGATGACTTGCAAAATCTATTTTTATTTCAGTTGCTTAAATAATACATATAACATTTCTACGTTAACATGAAATAACAAAATTATTGCGAGCGAAGCTGTGGGTATAAGCTAGTAGCTTATAAAATACAGAAGTTTCCAATTTGAAACACAAGATTTTTTCATATTTTTCGATCCCCAATAGATTTTTAGCTTTTGGACCATCTCGACTGTTACACCCTGTATATAGATTTGAATTTCTTTGCTCAAACCGTGGTAAAATTGTAATATAATTGAAATACACTTGTTTAACCCCAGAACGTAAATTTTATATATTTTCTATCGGATTAGCAAAGCAATGAAGTTCAAAAGAGAACTACTAATTATTTCAAATAAAATACTGCATAACTAGCTAATATTATACCCTACACCGCATGTGGTATGGGTATATTCACTTTGGTCTATATTGACACCCTCAGGTTGAAAAAACCCTGAACAAAATGTGTTTGCGAAAAAGCCATGGAAAAAATTTTGCATGCAAAGTGAACGAGAACGAATTTTGGTGCAAGAAAGCTTAGTATGAAAAACTGATAGAGCGGCCATCAGACTTTTACGCTAAAAAGCTTTTTATTAATTTTCTGTGAAAAATTTTGTTATGCAGATTTTTTTTTCAAAAAACAATTTTCATAAGAATTTTGTACAAAATTTTTATTTTGAAGAAATTTTGAGCTAAATATTTGTTTATAATTTTACGACTTAATTTTATTTCGAAGAATATTTAAAATTTAGATATATTAATATTGTCGCTTTTGTGAAAAATGGAAACGTAAGTTTGTTAGCTGCAAGTTTTTTTGTATTGTTCGCAGTGAATTTGGGTTCCAAATTTTTAAATTTTGGTTTTTGTGTTTTTTTAGTTTGTAATTTGTGCAATATTCGTTATTTATGTACACTAGGTGACAAAATTTAAAAACAAAAATAATAATAAAATTTGTCAAATAATTTTTGTAAAAATTTAATTTAAAAAAAAAATTAAAATTTTGTTTTGTTTTTTTTTTGTAAAATACAGAAGCTATTTGGTTTTTTATTTTCTACAATTTTGGGAACATAGCATGTGTGTTTTAAGGTGTATCGATGTATTTATACAAATTTTAAACTTCCTGCAAATAGCATTTTTTTTTTAAATGAAATGTTTGACAAATTTTATTGAAGAACACAAATTTTTTTTAATCAAATTTTTAACATCGGATAAGAGCCACGCCTACCTCCCATACAAAATGGCCGGCAATTTTATATTATTTTCGTTTATCTTGAGAAATACTTAACCGATTTGGATGCGGTTTTTTGCATTGGGTTAGAATTGGACCGGAACAAAATGGAATTGGAACTAAATTTTTAAATGGATTATGAAACTAAAATTTTCGATAAATATTGGAAAATTATCGACAAAATATCGATAAAAAATCGATAAATTATCGAAAAATTATTAATTATCGATAATCGAAAAATTATCGATAATTTTTCGAAAAATTTTCGATAAAAAATCGATAAATTATAGAAAAACTAGAGAGTGGACTATCTTCGTCTATACCGAAGCTGAAATACCCCCACACAGTAGGAAGAAGTACCTCGAACATAAAAAAAATGTGGTCTCAAGACCCTATTTTGAGCCAATTATAGGTGGTTTTGGAGCCCGGACCACGTCAAAAATCCATTTCTAAACATTTCCAATCAAAGCCACCAAAAAAAAAAGTTGGTCTCAAGACCCCATTTAGACCCTTATATATGTGGCTTCGGAACCTCGGATCATGTCAAAAATACGTTTCTAAACATTTCCAATCGAATACAACAATAAAAAAGACTTGAAAAATTATTAGCTTTTTTTGGGTGTATGGGAGCCACGCCCAGTTTTTATCCGATTTGGCTAATTCTCGAACTTGATCTCAGTATTCACGAGAAAAACATGTACCCAAAGTTTCAAGTCGATATCTCCAAAACTGCGACCGCTATCGTGCGGACGGACAGACGGACAGACGGTCAGGCGGTCAGACGGACAGACGCTAAATCGACTCAGGAGGTGATGCTGATCAAGAATATATATACTTTTCCATACCGGTCACGCGTTGTGACAAAGTTAGTATACCCTGCCACAGTGAGTGTGGGGGTATAATTACCGATAAATTATCGATAAAAAATCGATAAAATATCGATAAAAAATCGATAAAATATCGAAAAATTATGAATAAAATATCGAAAAACTATCAATAAAATACAGATAGATAATTCTCTTACTAATTTTTCTTTGATGTCGAAATGGCACAGTAGGTGTAGGGTATATATATGTAAGTCGGCTGTGACCGACAGAAACTTACTTAATTATATTTTGTAAATTAAAATATGAATTAAATGCTGGCCAATAGAGAACGGTTTTATTTACTTAATGTTCTTAATATTGTGCAAGTCTATTAGCACATGGCAAATACTGCATTATTCATTCCAAATGCAGTTCAGTTTGAAATCGCATGCTTTATATAAATTGCCATACACTTTAGCAATCAATCGATCAGTTGTTGGTTCTATTTGTTGAATTAAGTTGTGTTATTATCAAAATCAAATCAAATCAAACATGGCCTTAGTGTTAAAATATGCATACAAAGAAATTTCAAATTTCATCGAATACGAAAGTGGACTTCAAAGTATGTGTGGTGGTGCATCCTGAGAGTCCTAAGAGTTTATAAAAAAATTGTATTCTTCTTAGATGCCTCGTTTAGAAATCTTCCGCTCACTTGCTCTGCTATACCGATAATATTGATTAATCTCGCTTACGCTGCTTTCGTATTGAAAATCGGTCCACGATTCATGAAGAGTCGTCAACCATACGATTTGAAGTATATCATGTTATTCTACAATTTCGTGCAAATTGTGATTAACGCGACGATTTTTGTGGTGGTTAGTAGAACTGTTATTTACTTAAATGGTAAAATGGCTCCGTAAAAAATCGCAACAAAAGAAAAAAAGTGGAAAATTGGCCCTAAAAATGCAAAGTCACCCATAAACAATAATTAAAATAGTGAAAAATAAGAAAAGAATCCCTGAAAGTTTTGTGATTGGAAAAACAAAAAGGATTTTCACGAGGCCATGCGTTACACAATAAAAGAATCAAGTATACAATTTTTGGAACAGTTTAATTGTTTAAAAGTGTTTTTATTTTATATTTGTAGCCAAAGTTTTGGATTTTCGATGCATCGAGAGCCTTCCCGATGATCATTATCAAAAACATATCGAAATTTTCTTATGTTATATGTACTATCTGGTTAAGTTTATCGATTACTTCGATACGATATTCTTTATACTGCGTAAGAGCTACAAGCAAGTGACCTTATTGCATGTCTACCACCACCTGATGATGACAACATCCGGCTACATTTACACTAGATACCACGGCTCGGGCGGACCGGCAGCCTTTGTTGGCGTTCTAAACAGTTTCGTGCACGCGTTCATGTACTCATATTATCTACTGAGTGCATTGCAAGGAGATGCTACAAAAGGATCCACGCTGTGGTGGAAGAAATACATCACCCTGCTGCAACTCGCGCAATTCGTGCTCACTGTCATTCAGGTGTTTTGGCCGCACGCCGGTTGTTCGAATTCGAGAATATGGCTGACGGTTATAGCTTCACAGGCCAGTTTGATGATGTATATGTTTGCTAATTTCTACAGGAAAGCCTATCTGAAACCAATTAAGTAGATAGTAGTGCCAATATATGAAGAGTAATAAAATAAAAGTCAACAAAAATTCTACACGATTTGGATTTGTTTCAGTGTTGATGCAAATACATAGTTCAAAAATTCACTTTAAGGTTTCCCATTACAATTATTGCAAATTTTAAGAACTTGTCATAAAAACCCTCCACAAAACGCCTTCGCTGACTACATCATGAATACTTAAATTTGGAAAAATACAACTTAACAACTTCGCTTTTGTAAAAAAAAAACATTTTTTAGTTTTTATTACATGCCGCCCTCATCAGATCACCCCTTAAATTTCTTCATAATCAAATTGAAATTAAAAGTTTTTATAAAAGAAAAATTGAGTTCAAACGCTTCCACTTCTAGTTAAAATTCCAAATCTATAAATTTTAACCGAATCCGGGAAATTCGTAAACACACACGGACAAACACACACAAAAAACCAAATGCCGCTACACCTTCATTTCGATTTGTATTTTGAGTGTCTGTCCGCCATCATTTAATAACTCAAACCAAACACAAAAAAAAAAAACGGTTCATTTGTGTAAATAATAAAATAAAAAAAACAACAACAACCAACCACCTCACAGATTAAATTTAGACCATAATCTCATGGCTTCACAGCAACCAACCAACCACATTCACAAAAAAAAAGCCAAAAAAAAACCATCAACGAAATATTATTATTAAATGATTTCCGCACACGAAAATCCTAGATGAGGTGTTAAAGTTTGATTGCCTCACTGAAAATTGAAAAGCGGCATAAACAAATTGCAATTGCCGGCCAATGACGTCACACGCGAAATACACACAAAACAATACACACCACACTCCATCTACTCAATGAATGCAAACACAATGGTGGCATGGCACGCGCTTTCGGAATAGATGCCACCCAGCACAGCCCACCTGCAGCAAGGTCATAACAAACTAAGGCGTCACTAGTGGGAAAAAGTAGAAGAAGAAGCAGAAGAAGCAGGAGGCACGCACATAGTCCCGCAAAAGATCAGAATTAGTGAGCAGATCTCTATTTTTGACCACACACACCACTGCCCACATAGCCGCCCATGCATACTGCGGCTTGTTTACAATTGCGTGGCCCGCATGACCACATCAATGTTTATTTTGTTGGCGTCATCATTTTCCTGTCGATGCGTGGAGGATCGTCGTCATGGTGGCTTAATTGCCGGGGGATTTTTATGATTTTTCTGCAAAATTATTGTTTAATTTTTTATTAAAACAAACCAAAGTTCCCACAACCACAAAGAGTGTACGAAAATAGAATAGAAGATTCACATCACCTGCTGATTGATTTTTCGGCTACTTAATTAAATATTTTGATTGCTCTGCGAGTATTTGTTGCTTTAGCTATTCTACAGGTGAATATAATTCAATTGCCAGCAGCTGTCTGGATCGCATTTGTTCTATTTTTCGATTCGATTCGATTGCGTTACGCTTTTTCCCAGGTGGGTGTTTATTTAGTTTGTTCCATAATTCAACGCTCTGCCAATACCGCGAATTGGCTTGGCCTGTTGAAAGTGCAAAGAAAATAAAGAAATTTCAACTGAAATTGAGTACATTATTGAAATGAACTACTCTGCAGTGGATTTTTCAGAAGAATTTGTGTAATTTTCTGGAGTTTTTATTGGCATTGTAAACAGTGGGGGACGTTTTCATTTAATTATTTCTTCGAAAGGCCTAAAATTCCAAGATTCGGTTCAATTTTCCGATTTCATATACGCAAATATATAAAAGAGGGGAAGGTAATAATGACGTGCTCAAACTATTGTTTTTTTTTTGTATATAATTTAATTTTTACAATTCCTTTTGGGTGAGAATTAGTGCTCTATCACCATTATAAGAACGAAATACGGTTCTCCTAAAAACAGTATAAAAAGCAATCGAAAATGGACAACGGGTGTTTGGGAACAGTACTTTGGATAAGGTTTTCTTTGTAATTGTAATACTTCAACAAGTAAAATGTTTTTTTATATTGAAGAAATTCGCTTTGATGAAGCTAATTTTAAATGCCATCCAGAAGGTGGTTTGAAAGCGTCACCGATGGCAGTTTTCCAATTTAAAACTTGACATGAACGTTAAAGGGAAATTTTGTTTACAGTGTCATGGTCTTTTTATATTTTGGAACACTCTTCGACCCTTACAAATTTATTATTCCGACGAATAACCTTTTCTATTCGTTTGGTGAAATACACGAAAGGCCGACAACCGAAAATACAAAACAAATATATTATACACTCAAAGAATTAATGTGTTTGAGGCGTAATTGCTCCAAATGTTGAATACTTTTAGAGGAAATACACTTGTATTTGATGGAAACGTTTTTTAATTCTCACAAATGCAAAAAACGACAAATACAATCGTATTTCCTCTAAAAGTTTACTTCGTTAAAGCCATCTTAATGACTGAATATGTTCCTCGAGTAAAATTTGGGTGTTTATATTCAAGGACGAATATCGGTTTTGGTTCTCAGATCGTAAAAATATCGATTTCGGTTCTGGTTACCAGATGTTCCAAAATGTCGGTTTCGGTTTCGTCAATATCAAAACGTCAAGAAAAGACTTTAGTATGCAATTTTTGTAGAATTTTTTTTCCCAGCCTGCTCATTTATCTTAACACTCCAATTGTACAGAAGTTGAAAGACGACCACGATCTGGTATGTCCACAAATCCATTTGATCTCAATTGAATTTCATCACTTGCCTGCACGTAGGTACTTAAAATTTATAATTATTTTATTACTTTTCATAATTCACCTTGGATTTTGTTTAGTAAAATGTTTTCATCCCATAATTTCATAGTCGTTTTCATCTTTTTTGGCAATTCCATCCTGTTTACCACAAAATCATTCCCATGATTTCAATAAACACGTTAAGGTGCGCCTCAATTAATTTGAGTTATTCAAAATTTGAATTGCTTTGAATTTCCCTGCTTGTGACGCAAAAGCAAAAGTCTGCAATTTATTTTGGAAAATTTGCAAAATCAAAATCATCAAATTTTAATCAAGTGTTAATGTGCCACAATCGCCCAACGCCGCCGCGCGCCGCGCCGACATCGAAGTGCTGAGTACAAAATCCAATTCATTCAATGCGCTTTCAAATACGTTTGCTTTTTTTTTTTATTTTGTATTTTTGTATTTTGTTGAAATTGAAATTATTTCGCCGTCAGACGAAATTCTGCTATCCCTCACCTGTGTTTTTGGTAGGGGGGAACGAAAGACATTGCTAAACTATTGACCACATTGGTGGCCAAAATATAATTCTTGGTAGAAAGAATTGATTGTGACTAAAGCTAAAAAGTGTTTTTGGAACCACAGTTGAAAAAATATACGTAACATTTTATGAAACAATTAAGAGATTAAATATCTCTGACCTTCATCTCCACTGGGAAATTTCTCCATGAGTTTATCTCCTCATTTGAAGTCACATAGGGTAATTTCTGTTTGACGGATGGTTTGTTTCTATACTTCAAGCTTCACTTTACTGAAACCCGCTTAACTGAAACAAAATTGCATTCCCAAATCAATAATTGATACCAATTAACCTCCGCATAAATGAAACATTTTTTTTAATACAAAATGAAGTTCATGAAAGAAAATTTAATGTGTCAGAGAAAAAACGTTGGTCTACGTGATCGACCCATAAATCACACGAACACAAATGTGTGAAGAAATTAAATCCTAGATTTGCCTTTGGGAATATCCCATTTATAAGAAAACAGTTTTTACGTTAATTTTGGCTTAAACCGTACTTCGTTTTAGTGAAATATTTTTCTGTTATCCGAAATCGCTTAAGTGAAAAAACCGCATAACTGAAACAAAATGTCTGGCAAATTCGTGTTTCAGTGAAGCGGGTTCGACTGTAATTGTAAACAAAAAAATTATCCCTGAAACACAACTGACACTTGCATTTTGTCTGCGCCTGCACATATACAACAAACGGGTTAAGAACGAAACTGGTTGAGGTGGACCAAACGATTCAAATAGATTATGATAATGCAGGGCAAGAAACCGATAATGGACAACTGCATTACCAAATCGGTTTGCAACACTGCTTCGAATGAACGTGTAGATAACGAAGTGTTATATTGATATAGCATGGCGATAACAACAGAGAGATCAATGCTGCCATATTTTTAGGAAAAATTCCTGTTTTCAAACGAAATTCTTGCAAATACGGATTTTCTGAAAAAAATCTTTCAGAACTTTCGCACTTTGTTGTCGTACACCGCTTAAAACCGCTGGGAATAACGGTATTTGTTCAGCGGTAGGTTTAGGAGGTTCGCCTAAACCTCCCGCTGAATCACCCTCCAATTATATTTTTTCCAATTGTGGTACCAATGGCATCCATTAAAAAAAACCATCTTCTCGGACGAGGGCCTTTTTTGGCTCAGCGGCTAAGTCAACATGCAAAATTACCCTTATTAGGGTGACCACAATCCACATGTGCGATCAAGCATCAATTCATCCACAAAGTTTAACTGTTTGGTGGGGTTTGAGACACGGCGGCGTCATCGGACCTTATTTCTTTTGAAATGAGGTAGGAGACACCTTTACCGTCAATGGTCCTCGACAGCTACGATATATCCGAGCTGGGGTTCCAATAAGACGTGGCTACAAGTTACACAACGCTCGAAGTGTTGAAGAGCAAATTTGGCGACTGGGTCATCTCACAAACAAGCCAACCACTGTGACCGAGCTCAAGGACAACATTCACGACGCTATTGCCGGAATTCAGCCGATATTGGACCGAGTCATAAAAAATTGGACCGACCGCTTGAAGCCGAGGCGGACATTTAAATAATGTCCTATTCCATACATAATTTCTACCAAATTTAAATATTGATAAATAAAACTAGAGAGTGGACTATCTTCGGCTATACCGAAGTTAAAATACCCCCACACAGTAGGAAGAAGTACCTCGAACATATAAAAATGTGGTCTCAAGACCCTATTTTGAGCCAATTATAGGTGGTTTTGGAGCCCGGACCATGTCCAAAATCCATTTCTAAAAATTTCCAATTAAATCCACAAAAAAAAAAAAATTGGTCTCCAGACCCCATTTAGACCCTTATATATTTGGCTTCGGAACCTCGGACCATGTCAAAAATACGTTTCTAAACATTTCCAATCGAATACAACAATAAAAAATTTTTACCTTTTTTTTCGGTGTATGGGAGCCACGCCCAGTTTTTGTCCGATTTGGCTGATTCTCGAACTTGATCTCAGTATTCACGAGAAAAACATGTACCCAAAGTTTCAAGTCGATATCTCCAAAACTGCGACCGCTATCGTGCGGACGGACAGACGGACAGACGGACAGACGGACAGACGGACAGACGGACAGACGGACAGACAGACGGACATCGCGAAATCGACTCAGGAGGTGATACTGATCAAGAATATATATACTTTTCCATACCGGACACGCCTCCTTATGGGCGTTACAAACGTTGTGACAAAGTGAGTATACCCTGCCACAGTGAGTGTGGGGGTATAAACATGTCGAATACTAAATTTAAAAACTAATTTACTCGCAATAATTGGCGATGTTCATTCACCGCCTTCATTCACTTACAATCTTATGAACATGTCAATTGAATCTATCAAAATGTGCCAGAGGAAATGCGTTTTTAAGGGTGCTGTGTATCTATACCTATTCTATTAACTTATCAATCAAAGTCTGTAAATATATATGTCATACTCGTATATCAGCTTGAACATATGCACTTGTATTTTTATTCCTAATAAAATGGTATTATCGCGTGCGAACGAACGTACATAGTTGTCGATTAGCAACTTAGTCTAATCTCGTTTATAGTCCAAAATCAATTGTTGGGAAACTTTCCAATAACATACGTATAATATAGAACAAATGCAATTGGGAATTTATATACGTTCGTGAATGTCTGTTGGTATGAATTTGTAATTGGCCATTTGTATATTTAGGCAATTCTGAAAAGACTTTAATGCTATTTTCCTCAAAGTGTTGATTTACAATTTGGATATTGTAATGGGATGTTGCAACTTGATTACAAGTTGTTGCCGCGAAGATATTTAGCATATAAAAACTATTAAGAAGATATTTGCCAAATAATTGCTTGTTACCGGGCAAACCGTGGCACACTAGCTCGAGTGTGCCACGGTTCATATTAAACGAACGAACAAACACTTGTTTGTTTTGCATATTGATTGTCGGATTATCGGCACTCGCATTTGTTATAAAAATATAAATTTTATCGGAGTAATGTCGAGTGCATGTGTATTATTGAAACGAAAAACAAATTCAAGTGCCCGCGGGGTGCCCCCCACCATACTGAATGTTTTGTGGATATTTTTATACACAACTGATAGCGCTTAGCCGATATCCGCCTGGAATACAGTTATTCAAATGGTACTGACATGTACTTGCACTAGTAAAGATACGACTTAATATTTGCTACATTAAAATATATTGAAAATTTGGGTTTGTTTGATGGAAATATCCCAGGATTTTTAAACAATTATGTAATCATAAACTATAAAGGAAATATGAACTCAAAAAATTGTTAAAAATCTAATCATTCCACAAATAATCCTAATCAGTTAAAAAAAGTTTATACTAATAACAATTTCTATTTGAAATTATGGGCCGATAACAAGCTTAGCCCGAGGAATACTTAGTATAACAAAAATTCCGTATGGTCTCGACTTTTCCTCAGGGAATAGCCAACTGGCTAGAGTATACCTTATTACTAAGGCCCGCTTTGTTCACAAAGATATAAATTTATACCACTCCATTTTCAAACAATTTCCATAATTGAAAAATTTACTAAAAATATATGATTTTTTTTTTGAATTGTGGTAGTTTTTTTTAACGGCCAAAGATGGACTTTCAAAATGGAAATGGCATAGAGTGGTTTTGGAACAGTACCGAAATGGAACAACTTTTTGAAATAGAACAGGAATGAAGTGAGTATCGATAAAATACCGACACTTTTTTAAAATATTAAAATAAGTGCCACCCTGGTTTATACCAAATATGCATGCATATACAGTGGTTCAAAAATGTTTACGTCCATCCCTTTCTTTTTGTGTAGAGATTTTCTCGAAGTGTACTTAACGGATTAAGGAGTCCTCGGTACTCATTCGAAAGGAATTGAATAAACCTTTCCATTGATATCAATATCGATAGTAAAAATGGTGCAACACAAAGAAAGGGGAGTACGTAAGCTTTTTAAACCCACTGTATGTATGTAATAATAAAAAATATAGTAAAGTGATAGACTAAAGCAAACAAATTAAAAAAAGTGCCCTTTTCTCCCACCAACAATCTGGCAAATGCGGAGTGTCATCTCCCACAAATTCGAGAACTCTCACAAAAATTATTGTTCGCATTAATGACATGCGCAGGAACACTTTATCGCAAGTCAGCAACAATGAAGCCAACAACAACAACTAATACAACAACTACGTATATGGTTTTATTCAAAAGAATTGAGTAGAAACCAAAAAAAACAATCGGTGGGCTCTAAGCACTTTACACCGCTGCTGCAACGCCAACAAGTTCCCATCCGTTTAATACCGCCAACAGGCCAGTTCCGCATTTAGTCGTTGGGGAAACGCACAACAACCAACAACGAGTGAGAATATCGTTACCGCAATATTCGAAAAACCGACCAAAATCATCATTCAACGTTTTGTTTGTTTGTTTTGGGTTTACTCATACCCAAACGACAAACGCGACCAAAAAGAAAACTTAAATTTTCGACAGTGTCGAATTCGGGTTTCAGTTTAAAAACTTATTTCCATAATAGTTGTGAAAAATCGTTAGATAGAAAGTGAGTTTGCGTGCTCAACGGAGTGTGAGAAAGAAGAAGAGTAGCGCATCTCGGGAAGTAATACTTGTGACCAATTCAAGTAGCAAAACAAAACAACAAAAAAAACTTTACACAAAATTAAATTCATCAGCCAAAACATTACAACAAAAAAACGCAATTTGTCCAAGTGCGACGGGTGAATGCAACAGATTGCCAACTACTACCTTCACAGATTGGCAACGTATCCAATTGAGAGTAGAGCACAATGTCAGGCTTACCAGAAATTTCCAATGACCAAACAGTTGCTCTGCAGCAGGTAAGTCCCAATGTCGGTGTGTCACTTGTCTTTGTTGTTGTTGGCACTTGCCTTTGTTGATATGCTATTGTTGTTGTGCAACAAGTTCAATGTGTTATTTTGCCATGGAGGAGGTGGCACATATTTATTTAATTTTTTTTTTTTCTTTGTTAGGCTTTTGCGCACATTTGGCGAATAATTGTGAATTGCATATTGAGAAATTTCCAACTGGCGCGATTTATTTCTTAAATTTTTTGCAATTTTGTAAGCGTGTTTGAAGTCTGACCGTTTGTTTGGATCTAGCTTGCTCCACTAAGTTTAATTTTATTCATGCTTAAGCATTTTTAATTCGAGAAATTGTTTTTTGTAGACAGTTTGTATAGCTTTTTTGTGTCATTAAAAATGCGGAAAAATATAGACAAAAAAAATGTAATACACTCGAAAAAAATAAATCTGATCATGGCCGTTCTTTTTCAAAAGCAATTTCAAAATTAAATCAAAGGCAATCGAAGTAATGTGCACAATAGGCCGCACTTGAGGCAATTAACCTTTTCGGGGATACTTCGGTTCAAGCAATCAGCAGCACTTCATCTTTTAAATACGATACGATCCTTCGCAATGATTTCGATTTTGATCCCTAATGAACATCCTTCTGGAAGCTTGAATTTCGTATTCCAGGATCATTTAGATCTCCGTCCACTGCCCAGAGGATTCCATTCAAAGACTTTTCTGCAAATCTCGTTAGCCAACTGACAGAGCGTGTGACCGATTCATTTCCATTTCTTTTGCTTTGTTTCGGTTGCATTTCTCTCGGTGTACAACATTTCAATTGTTTAATTTCTTCTCAAATGACTTCAAACTGCATTCGCGTGCTACAAACGGCATTCTTGTTGTAAATAATGTCACATCTCAAACAATTTAACAATTAAACGAATTTTTGTTCTCATCTTTTCATTAAACATGTTTCAATGTTTGCGCTCATGTAAAACATGATTTTGGCCAACAAAATAAACCACATAAAAAGTTAACATGTTGTTCATACTTGAACATTCAACATTCAATATTTCATTGCCAAATTGAAGCTTCAAATTAGAATTGACTCAAATTTCAAACTACTTTCATGGATGGCATTTTCTGTGATTTCAAACCATCAAACTATGTAGTGAAATGTGTATGTATGTATATTTAAAAAGCAATTTACCATAGAATAATTAAAAATATTATAAATCTATTAAAATGATTGTGTCAAAGGTTGTGCGGTTTAAAGTTCAATTAAATACCTTGCTAGTCAGCCGTCGTAATGCAGTTGTATACTTTTGAAGTAATAACTTGAGCAATTTAAAACAAACTTAGTAAAAGGGTACTAACTGAAATTTGAATAAGACAATTATTGCATGCGAGTATTTTCATTGAAAAAAAAACATTCAGTAATTGTGCGGAAATTAATTACTTACATCGCTGTTGCCACGGGCAATAGTGGCCTTGTCCGTGGTCGATTTTGTACGTAGAATGCTTAAATGAATACATATCTAGTTACATACCGAACAGATTCTAACTTTTTATTACATAAAATTGAATTTTGTTATGGTTTTTTTTTAGTTGGAATGCTGCGATTAAAGAATTTTTCATTATTTGTATATTTTACTACTATATTATACTCTTATTTTTAATCGGCCTTATCGACATAACCAGTTTTTCAGCTTCTCTTCATTTACATTTCAGAACGTTGTTGTTGGTTGTTTTTTCGTTTGTTTGTTATATAAATGAGTCAATCAGTTAGTCAGTCAGTAGTACAGGGTTTCGAATGTTGCTGTTGTTATGCGTTTGTCAGCTTTGAAAATAATTTTAAGTTCAAGGAGGCAACTATGTTTTGCACTATTTTGTTTTGGTTAGTTTCCGTTGGTTTGGATTTCACTAAATCGTAGTTTTTATCATTTAGTCTTGTTATAGTGTTTTAGCGTTTATGTTCTTGCAGTTTTTATCATTCGTTTGGAAATACTTTTGAGGCAGGAAACAATTCGAATGAAAAGTACAAAACTTAAGATGACACAGCCCCAATTAATAAAACGTAATTGGCAAAAACTTTGCATTTGAGAACGCCTCCAACTAGTATTCGATACGACACGTAAAGGTTATTGGACAGAAATGAGTCAGTGTTTTTCAAAGCTGCCTTCTCATACCGCAATCGAATTGTAAATATATCTTACAAGCCTCTGTTTTTATCATATATTTCCTTAAAATTTCCTTAAAATGTTTGCTAAATGTTTAGAAGTTCCCTATTTGATTCCACAGTCCATTTAGGACCTCGATACCAAGATGAAAAACAACAAAGTCAAATATTACCTCTGTAAACCAAACCCAGACATGTGAACAAAGTAAAGTTACACCGGAATGTGTTCACAGTTCAACTATTATGTTAATTCGTCATCTCCGTTATTTCGTCCCTCGTATAAAGTCATGACAACGTGTCTCGATCTTCAGACAATTTCTAGAGAAAGTGAGTCAGTGGGATCAATTGAATTTTCAAACTATTAAAAGATTAAATTGCTTTCAAATGATCTAAAATGATTACTAATCGTTTATTGGCTTTGACTAAACTTGTTGTACACCCTTGACTTTATTGACATCAATATGATAATTATTGTGTGATAATTCCGATCATTGTTCGATATGTATTGCGACATATAAAACCTGGCGTTACTAGGTGCGATTTTGGGTTGCCATTCCGACTTCTCAATCACCACAAGCCATCGAAAAAATGAGAAAAAAACACGAAAAGGGATCATTCTCCATCACTACAATTCAAGCTCACACACTGCCACGGAAACACTTCAAATGTCAAATTGGCAGGTTATTCTATTCATCGTACAACTTGACACCTAATCACTACTTTCGGAAGACAAATCCGATTCGCTGTGTTGAAACCAGATTATATTTTGAAATAAATATAAAAAGTCTCCAGCAATATTATTATATAATGTGGTACGGAATTTGACATGATTGTGTTTGATTAAAAGGTTATGTATTTTCGATTAAATTTTTTTTTCCAAATGTATAAATATCAATTTTTGTAATCTCCCCCAGCTCATATGTAAAATTAAGTGCAACTTCGATAGAAATCAAACTTTTGATAAGATATGTGCTGAAATCGAAATTAAAAATAGAATCTTAAGATTACCTAAGATAGCTAAGTGTAAGCGCACGCCCAGAGTCAGCCGAAAACAAATGGGTTTAATTATTTGATAAGACCAAAGGCCATAAATATAAAACAAGAAATCAATGAATAGAAAAACAAATTTTTATAGCATTCACAATCAACTGACTTGCAATTCGTAGAACTCTTACATACTTTCTCAATGACTATAAACAAAACTTTCACAAACAATTACAGATTTTCAAAAATAATTTTTTTAATTTTACATGCTAATCAAATACACACGCACATTTTTACACTCAAAGACTTTTTTGAAAGAAAACAAAATTGGCAATTAGTTAGCATTGTAACGATGCTAGAGTCACACCGCCGTAAAGTGGGAAATTATTTTTTATGAAATTATGAATTTCCGTGGCAATTTGCACCTGTGAAAGTTCGAATTACCCAACTACATACCACCCACCAAAACACAATCAAGAGAACTCAAGTGCAACAGACATGAAATGAAAATGGAGTATTAAATATTAAACAAGGAAATAAAGTAATTGCAACCAAAATTTCCAAAATACCAACAACTAATCCAAATAGAAAAACTTTAGAAGAGTGGCGCGTGGTACTGCGAAACTACAGCACCAAATACAAATGTATGAATTGATTTAATTGCAGCTCACAAACATGAAAAATTAATAACCAAAAAACGCCTGCAATTGTTATTATTCCCTTGAAAGAGTGAACGAAATACGAGTACGCCTTATATAAACCATATTGAGGAAATTTTTTTTTTTTGCAAATCACGGCACGTTTCATGCAATTAGTCAACCGCAAAAATTATTAACGCAAAATCGTTGAAAAAAATAGCTTACAAAATAATACATATACTCAAAAACCATTCGCGGAAGCTTTTGCCTTGCCCAAAAAAAAATTATTTAAAAACAAAAATCGTGCAGAAGCAATTAATAACTCAACAAACAAATAAAATACGTCCTAAACTCCAAACTTAGACCTCGATATTGAAAATCAAAAATGTTGTGAGTCGCATGACAAGCAGGCTTTGATTGAAGAACAAGAAGAGGAAAAAACCAACAAAAAAAACCATCAACAACAAATCAAATCAACCGAATCATCACCAACTAGAAATCTCAAACGTTGAATTTTGTCTGTCCGTTGAAAACACTTCCATCTGTCCGGCTGCTCTACAATAGCCTATGTTGAGTTGAGAAAATTGTAACGACCAACTAACAAAGAAGAAGAAGTAAAAAAACGAACATGGCCAAAACGATTTGAAATCCAAAACTCATATCGAATTCACAAAAGAATAATTCAAGGACGCATGCGCATCGCAGTGTATACGAATTTTAATAGTCAGCAACCAGTAAATATAAACCGTAATTATGCTAAATGAAATGCATAAATTCGGCATGGACGGAAATTAAAAATTTCATTGAGAAAAATCAACTAACTGCAAAATGCGAAATGTGTGTCAGAAGACACTCAAAAATTGAAAATAAAATGTAAACACAAGGCGCAGAGAGAGAGACTTGACCTTTGGCTGAGTATTCACTATACTTTGTGTTACGTTTTCAAGTTGTGGCCTTTTCCCTTGTTTCTTGAGCATTTTTGAACTTTTTTTTTTTTGCCAATACATGACACGAAGACACATTAACATAAATTTAGCATCGCTTTTGGCTAATAGACGTCTTGCGTTCGCTATTTTAATTTATTATGAATTCTTTGTGTTTTGACAATAATAATTACCAGCCTTTCGACCTGAAAGCAAGTGGAAAGCAAAATGGAAATTAATAGAAGAATAGAAATAACCAAAAATCTTGTTTATCTAGCATATCGTCGTTCAGAGGTTAGTCACTTTTTGGCCACACGACCGAATCAGTTGTAACTCACAGATTACATTGGCAAGTTGATAGTGGCTGAGAGTTGTGTGTCGGAGATTCTTTAAGTGTTGTAGAAAGTACCAATAAATGCCGAAATTACATATTCCACTCTGTCGTCTCTTCTTAACCGTGGCCGCAGTGAAAGTATTCAATTGACCAAAATATGAAAAATTATTTCTATTGTAGACAATTAAAAAAATAAACATTCGCTATTTGCATAAATCATTTGAGGGGGTCTACATTGGCAAAACACAAGCCTCTTCTGCCCACTTAAACTCATTCTGAGAAAGACGAAAATTTCTATTTTTTCTAAATGGTTTTTGTGCTAGGGGGAATCGTGATGAGGAGGCGTTTTAACAATGTAAAATATCGTTTAAAATACTAAACGGGCATTGAAAAAGCAACCCAGAGTGTAATTGATCTTGTCTTGCATATATATTTCATAAATTTTATATTTTAGTAAGTACCTACAAGTATTGAATTTTTCATGAGACCCTCTTGATTTTGGAAAAGTATACAGTGTTGTTTAACGATTTTATATTGCAGAAAGATGACTTTAGCAAATAGTTGTTATCATAAAAAATGTTCTGGTATCAACATCCAATTCTTTTCTAAAATTACGTTTGCAATAAAATTAATATAAATTACCATTAAAATAGTTGTTGTTCTTTATTGAATCAGCCTTCAATTACAAGCAATAATCATTGATCATTACGCTCATGTTACACAATAACTTTAGTAACCACAAAAATAGTTTGTGTTTTTGATTGCGAACATTCTACTTTCAGCAACATTGTAGCTATGATTGAGTATATTATTTTTGTTAAAGATACTAACACGATATCGATTGTCGTTAGAAAGTTTTGGTGACCTTTGACTTTGAAAAACTCGCTTATCCGAGCTAGTTCAAAAAACCCCTTATGGGCGTTTTTCAATCAGAAAAATATACCCTCATTTTGTTGCATAGTGTAATTATTAGATAACACGCCAGAACTATTTTCTTAACATTTCAACACTCACATTGGTTTAGGCTTCTTAAGTTTTTGAGATTTCAACATCAAATTCGTGATCAGCAACCCCAAAAAAACCCTTCTACCAAGTTTGGTATTACTTTAAGCGACATTAGTTACAAACCACGATTTTTCAATTGTATGGAAGTTGATCGATTGCTCCCATTTGCAATACCAACTCTTTCTCTTTGGACCGCCTAGATTACTTCTAGCTCCTTCAATCGTGCTTAACAATTAGAAAGAAAGGACAGACAGACATATGTTTTAGCTAAATCAACACAGGAGGTGATACTGATCAGGAATATAATATATTTTTGAAAACCGAAGTTCAAGACTTAAACCCGCTAAAAGCATCTGGTCAGTCTTCTCGGAACTAGTCGGAAGAGTCCTGAGTCTTCTTGGGCGGACCAGTAAGGGAATCAGTTGACAAGTGCTAGCTACGACGGACAAGGTCTTAGTCCAACTGACAAGATCCAGAAGGACGAGGTCTGAGTTGCCAATTTCTTGAATTTCCCTATTCTTGAACATCCACTGAAATGATTTCTTCCTTTTAACCCATTCAGACGCGAAAATCAACTAAACACAAGTCTGCGAAAAATTGTTTCATACGATGGTCATACGTTGACACCTCGTTACTAACATTTTTTGACGTAGATAACTCAAAGAAGAAATTTAAGTTTGGAGGTGTCTCCCTGGCCTCCAGGTGATGTACCATCTATGGTTTTTTCAAATTGAAACGACACACCGGTCGTTTTTTTCTTTATTAATTATTTTTTCCATAATGTTTTAAATGTAAACTAATTGCATTTCAAACAGAAGATGAATGATTTAATCTTTTTGAAAATCGCTAATAAGCCCATTCTCCTAGTTTGTTGCATTTGTATTTATTTATTATTGACTATTATCATTTTTATTAACAAAAAATCTCTTAAGAATTTGTTTTTTTAAAAACCCAATCTCTATCATTGCAGTTTCGCAAAAGTGTAACCGATATAATCAATGACACGCACGATGATTACTTCCTGCTGCGCTGGCTAAGAGCACGAAAATGGAACCCAGATGCCGCCGAGAAAATGTTAAGAGCGGTGAGTTGGCACAATTAGGAAATTATAATTTCTTCACAATAAATTTAATTTTTTACTGCCACAGAGCTTGAAAACTCGCGCCATGTGGAATGTGGACAATCTGGAGAAATGGGATGCTCCACAAGCCCTACGGGAGTACCTGCCATATGGTTTGATTGGCTACGATAACGAGGGATCGCCAAGTATGACTTGAATTGTTGTGTGCAAAGAAAAAAAGATTTCCTTCAACTATAACCGCTTTTTACAGTCATCGTTTGTCCCTTCTACAATTTCGACATTTGGGGTATGCTGCACTGCGTCACACGCTTCGATTTCCAACGTTATTTGGTGCTCCTACTGGAACGTTTCATGCAGGCGGGCTTTGAGCAGAGCAAAACCCATGGCCCGCAGGCCAGGCAATTGGTGGTGTTCTTCGATATGGCGGACTTCAATTTGAAACAGTACGCATGGAGGCCTGCCGCAGAATGTGTAATTTCCACGGTGAAGCAGTACGAGGCCAACTACCCAGAGTTGCTGAAAATGTGCTACATTATCAATGGTGAGTGGCCTGGCGTTTGTGTTGATGGTGGCCAAGTACTTTCATTCATGAAATTCAATTCACTTCACTTTGCAGCGCCCAAACTCTTCTCGGTGGCCTTTAATTTTGTGAAAAAGTTCCTCGACGAGTACACAATGAGCAAAATTAAGATCTACAAAACGGGCACGGAAAAATGGAAGGAGCCGCTGTTCAGTCATGTCAGTCCAGACATTTTTCCAAAGTGTTTCGGTGGCAATTATGTGGACGAGAATGGCGATGCTGAGTGCAAATCAAAGGTGATTAAAATGTGGCAAAAAGAAACAAAAAGGGTACTCGCGTTGCGTCACACCATCTGTAACGTGGCAAAAGAAGGCGTGGCATGACGTTTCTATACAAATTATCAGAGTCAAGCTAGATATCACCGGTTCGCATACCAACTGTCGTAATTACTGAACTTCCGATTTATTATATTGAAAAATTGGACAAATCCGTTGACCGTTGACAACCACGCCTATCTTACAAACGAAAATGAGCGCTCCATTTTCTTTATTTTCGAATGTCTCTGTTTTTGTAGAAATACTGAACTTAGTCGAACAGGGTTTTTTGGTATTTGGTTAGAAATTTTGTAGGGAACAGAATGAGAATGGAACCGGAACAAAATGAAAATGAAAATAAACCAGAACAAAATGAAATGAACCAGAGAAAAGGTAATTGTGCAGGGAATTGGTATAGAATCGAAATTAAACTGTAGCAAACAAACTGTTTTCGGACAAAAAAAACTTAAAATATCATTCGGAAAAGTTAACGGAACAGCATGGAAATGAAACAAATTATCGGAAATGTATGGGTAACGGAATTGAAAGGTCCTAGAAAGAGTTGGTATGCGGGAATCGATGAGCTGCCACGCCCATCTCGCTTAAATAGTGTAAAACTTGGCATAAGGGAGGTTTTAAAGGGGCCAAGATTTCAGCGAAATAGTATACAATTCGGTACAGAGAAGTTTTTGCCCCATTAAGTCGACTTTGACCAACTTTTTGCTGTTTTTTTTTAAATTATCCACTTTTTTTTCAGATCATTTGGGGTGGCAAAATACCCAAAGAGATGTTCGTCGAACAAAGCACGGACGATGGTGATAAGGACAAGGATTACCTCGAAGCGATGGTCAATAAGGGCACCAAACTGAAGCTGGAATTCAATGTGGGCGAAAAGGCCCGAGATGATCAAATTCTATCCTGGGAATTTCGTACATTCGATTTTGATATTAAATTCGGTGTCTACAGCGTCGACAATGCGACTGGGGAGAAGCGTAGCGAGGTGTCCCTCGGTACGGTCTACTCCAATGAAATGGATGAGATTGGCTTCATTTCGACACGTCCGAATACGAAATGTAAGTAGAGACAGATCATGTATGAGTACATCAAATTTGAATTAACGACAATACCCAAAACAGATACTGTGGTCTTTGACAATTCGGCCAGTTACTTGCGCAGCAAGAAGCTGCGCTACTGGGTTTCGCTGGTGTCGGAGGTGGATGATATTACCGAACTTTCGTCCCAAGTGGAGAGGACGGTAATTGTGGAAAATAATGAAGAGTAGGGAAGAAATCTAGAGCAATGCTACAGCTAAGCTAAGAAGCCAAATATTGAAGATGAAAAACACTGAACGGGTTCCACATTATGCATATATGTATCATTCTATCAATTCAATCAAGTCATATTTTAATTTATAACGATTTTCTCTTTGAAAAATATTACACGGGCTACATACATGTTTTTCGGGTTTTTAGTTGGTTGTAAACAGTTGAAATTGAAACTATGATTGCTTGTGATAATTTCTTGTTTTTTTTATTATTATTAATTTTATTATTATTATTATTATCCTTATCATTATTATAGTAATGTGTATTTTTGTTGTTGTTGTAAATAATTGTAGTTACCGTGTATTTACTTAAGAAATTTAAATAAACTTTTTACAAACTAAGATATATGTATTTTTATGTGGGTTTCACCGCCTCTTCCCGTATGTCCTTTTATTACAGTTTTTTTTGTTTAGAATTGCGCCGCTGCCGCTTAAAAACTAAACATGTCTTACCTTTAAACGGAAATTAAAAATGTAAATAACTGAAGGGGTATATAGTGTAAATTGCGCTGCCGTGCGTGCTGCCCCTGCCGCTGTGTTGTCGTGTTGTTAGTTTTGTTGTTTAGCCGTGCGGCGTTTGCGCCTTCATCACTGTGGCCCCTGATTCGGGCCCATTTGTGGATACCCGGGCACCACCTGAGTGGGACCGACTTGACCCATTTGCATGGGCGAGTGCATCATCTGGTTGGGACTTGAGCCGACCACCATGCCCACGGGCGGCACAATAGACTGCAAAATGGTGAAGGGAAAAAATGTATTAGTAACAGAATTGACTCTAAGCGTTTCGGCTTTTACTTGATTTGGTGGCGGCACATCGTTTGGCAACTGCAGATTGTTGAGTAGATCACGTACGGCCGGGAATAGTGAACACTGCCCCGGCTGCGCACCGAATTCCGAGAAACGACGCAACAGCGCACTTGCGGCCGTTGAGGCTTGCGAGGCCTGCTGTTCACGTCGCTCAGCCAGTTGGGTGATATTCGAGTGGAGGTCGTACACCATGGGCAGCACCAGCGACGGGCTGTCCTTCCACTCTTTGCCGTTGTAGGGAATGCGTGTGATTTGCAACTGAGGAGGGTAGGATGAAATCAAAATTAGCTTTCACGCTGCCAAAGCCAAAGTACTTACAAAGAACAGTATCTTCAGTCTACAGATGAGCACCCCCGGACTGCCAATCGGCACAATGGGTGCTGCCGACGGCGGCACCCGCATGCAGAACTGCACCGTCCACTTGAGCTGATCGCCGCCCAAGTCGGGCTTCATTTCCAAGCGCATGATCTGCACGAAATCCTTCAGCACTTGCGGCGAAGAAGGCGAACAGTTCAGGGCGCGACAGAAGCCATTCACCGCATTCGGTCGGTAGGGCGGCACTGCCACACGCGTATCGAAGAACTGTTCGATGACCAGCAGATCGTCGGGACTCAGTTGGAAGGGCTGCTTGCCGTCGGGTGTGGGTGGCGGTGGCAGCTGGGTCACTTTGAGGTGCAGCGATTGCATGTGCATTTGATTGAGCACCACCTGGCACTGGAGGCCGTCCACCTTGAACAGCACTACGCCCGGCTCGTTGGAGTTCAGCGCGGTTATGGTGTCGTCGGCCTGGATATTGCGATGCAATTGCCGGCGTATGTAGACACAGCCGAGGAAACGTTCCAGCGGACTTATGTCGGGCACGTTGATGTCCTTGTTCGGGTGTGCACTGGGCCGACAGAGGGTGTCCAGTGCCTCGTGCGTCAGCAGGGTGGGCACAGCGCCCGCCCACGTGCGATTGGCGGGTACGCGTGACATGGCCGATGATGATGGGCCCGAGCCGGCATTATTGCCCGACTGGCCGGACTTGTGTTCGGGACTCTGGCCGGGACGCGGAGAGGGTCGCGGCATGCTGGGTGAGCCGGGCCAATTCGTGTTGGCGGGCGACATGGCCGTGAAGGGCGAGTCCTGATGGCCCTGCATGTACAGCGTATTCGGTCCGGGGCTATGGACCATGTGTGGACTAGGTTGGGGATTCAAGGGCGACGAGGGCATAAGGCCGCCTGGCGACGGATGTGGCATATGCGGTGCGGGCGGTGAGGTCAAATTGAAATTGGGATGATTCGGGCCACTGCCTGCTCCGCCACCGGCACTACCTCCGGCCGAGGGATGAGGACTGGCCGGCGTGTGGGGATTCGAACTGGACGGTGGCGTGTGCGGGGCAGGAAAACGCAAACCAGAATCACGCGGCGATTGCGGACCGCGCATGCCCGCACTCAAGAAGGGCGAAGAACCGCCCGCTCCCGGACCGGATACGCTGCCTGGCCCACCGAAGTTATCCTCAAGGCCCATGGGTGAGGGTGGATTGTCGTCTTCACTCTGCGAGCGTCCGCGATAGACGGCATTCTCGTCCACATATTTCGAAAGGAAGCCCTAGGGGGGTGGAGTTGATCGTTTGTGAGTGGGCAAAGGAAATGCCATCAGTCGAGTTACTTACCTTCAGCCCTTGTATGGGCGTAAAGTCATCAATGAGATTTCGATCGAAGCGACTGTAGGCGCCGTCGCGTACAGAAACCAAACGGCCCGCTCGAAGGCGTATCTCCAGACAGTACATGGCCTGATAGGCCAAACGGACGAGACATGGCCCCTGCGGTAAGATGCAGAACGACAGCACCGGCACCTGTGGACGCTGCAATGGTACATAGGGAGGTTATGAAATACGTTTTAGTAATAGGCTGGGCTGGTGGCTATCCCCCACTAACCGGTATTCCTAAATGCGGTATGATGGGCAACTTTGCAACCGAACTCAACGGAGTGTACGTCTCATGCAGAATGTATACGATTTGGATCAAACTATTCTGGCGATTCAAGTGCGTGGTCAGTTGATCGCGCATCATCGAGTGAGCATTGACCGCAGAAATACCGCCCACAAAGGTCAAGCGGAAGCCCATCGATTGCGAGCACCAGTAAATGTTGCAGGTTACCTCCTTTTTGGGTCCATAGCCCACAAGCAGATTCATATAATTGTACGTCTTGACGCCGATTACGTCGGGCAGATTTAAACGGGCTGGAAAATAAATTTCAAAAAATCAAACAAATATTCTATTAGTCGATTAGTTGCCATATGGGACATACTATTTTTATAGTGTTCGGCGAAATTGTAAACCAACGCATAGAGGTACACAATCTTGGACCAGTCCTTGAGCAAATCTTCGACGGTCTTGGAGAAATCATAATTCGACTGTTCATAGTTGAGGTAGACAGTGCGTCGCTGGCCCTGCTCCTTTTGGTGGGTACTCTGAAGGGGAGTGCTGTAGAAGACGAACTCCACCACCCAATTGCGTATTTGGTTGTTTTTGTTCATTTGCGAGCGTATCGATATGGACAGCAGCCGCTTCATCAGATCATTCCACACGTGTTTCTCGATTAAGGGCAACGAGTTCGTATAATTGGGCTAAACACACGCACACACAAAAAACAATGAGGAGTGAAAAGGATTACGGTTGACACACACACACATACCTTCTGTTCACTACCATGTCCGGGCGGCATGGGCAGCGTTAGAATCTTCAATACCAACGAGGTGGCATTCGATTCCACTTGCAGGCCACTGTGCGGTATATTATGCTTGGAGAATTCGTGGGCCAAATTCAAGAAGGGTATCTTCTCATCGCACATAGCCACCACGTGAGCCAACTCAGGTATGAAGTAGGCGGGATAAATGGTTTTCGCTTGCTTAGCGGGTGGTCCAACCAGTTCACCATTCGCTTTACGTTTGTGCGGGGGTATCTCTGAGGAAAGGATACCATTTAGGCATTGTTATTATATTTTGAAAGTAAAAACACAGAAGCAATTTACCGTCCACATCCGTGCCCGGTCCATGTGTGGCCACGAACGTATCGAACTCGATTAGACGCAAAAGTTTTGTATAGACTTTGGGCACTTCTGCGCTGATGGCGGAGTTCGTCTGCTGAGCGCCATGCGAAGCGGTTACCAATTGTGTTTGCTGCAAAGCATCGTCGATGGCGGCATCCGATTCGTTTGTCTGAAAGGCCACGAAGCCCAAGTGGAAAGTGTATTCCATTTCATTGGGCATGGTCTGTTTCTCGCGCAGTTGTACCACCTTGAAGGGAGCCAAATTGTAAATGAAATTACATTTTTTTCTTTTGAATTTTCCACATTGAATTTACCAATATGACATTTGGATGACGATGTAATTTAACATAGATCTTATGGCGTCCGGACTGCAAAAGAGGATTTTCAGGCAACGAGAGAAATGGCAGCGTCTCGGTGGCTGTTGCCGGCAAATGCTGTAATGTTTTCTCACAGCGACGATGTGTAATCCAGAATCTGAGTGGAGCAATTTTGGTAAAAGTAATGGAGCAAAAGCTAACTATAGGCATCTGTATTGGTAAATGTTCATATGGTTTACCTCAACTCGGACATTATCTGCTGCAATTTGCTGCGATCGCCATTGAGACAGGTCTGCATCTCGGCCACAATGGGGCAATCCAAATGCTTCGGCACATGACAGCGCAGCATGCCCGTGTGGGTGTCAATGGTTATGTGAATTTGTTCGGCGCGCAAACAAGGCGTCAGCACCGGCACGGTCAGAATGGCCGGAGTGCCCTGTAAGTTGACTGAAAATGTTGCAAGCGAGAAATGAATACAGTTTGGCCGGTGAAAGATTCAATTTGATTGTAAAATTTACACTCACAATCGACGTCCTTGAGAAAAGCCTGAAATTCCAGCTTCAAATCGCCCAGGCGCGACACCGACCGTATGTAGACCGTGTGCACGATTAAACGTTCCATTGACAAATGGTCGGAGCGGACGGCTCGATCGGCCACCTCAGCCGATTCCTTGGCACCCAGCGAGGGTATATGCACCACGGCCAGCGGGCGGCCTATTTCGTTCGGATCGGACTGCACGGTCAGGCGGTAGCCCAACTCGGATCTGGGATCCTTGCTAGTCAGTTCGCGCCAATACGAAACGGTGATCTTGACGCCCGGCACGTACTCCTCGACGCTGATGTTGTCGTCCAGGCGTTCGTAACTCAGGCGCAGTGTCTGCGTGTAGAGCACCTCGAGCTGCAGCGACTGGCAGAAGTAATGAAGAACGTTGTACACCTCACTCAGAGCATTGGGATTCTCGACGAGACGGGCCTGTATCAGCTGGTGTATGTAGTTCACTTGCAGCTGGTGGACGAGGGCCTTGCCATCTTAATGGTGGAATTGAAGAAGTTCAAAATGAAATCACAAGAAGAAGAAGAAGCATTAGAGACTTGCCTCCCGTTTCTTTGTCCTCGACGAGTATGTCAATATCCAGCAAACGCCAAGGCACGTTCTGTGCATCGCCCATCACCGTCAGCGAAACATTGAACTCGTGCTTGATCTCGAATGTGACGCGTCCGTTTTTAATCTGTTTTCCATACCAAAAATGTTTAACCACATCTCGGCATTTGCCCCTTTCTCCCCAAATACTCACTTTGAATTCTCTCATTTGCGGCATCAGCTTGCCGGTGACCAAACGATGCTGGATCACTTGATTCAAACGCAATAGCGTCTGCTTCTTCTCGGCTGGCGTTATGGGATCTGGTGGCACAATGCGCTCCCGTATGCATGTGGGCAGGCGATTGTAGGTGCCCGTGGTCAAGACCTCAACGGCAGCGGGTATGTGGAAGTTGGGCAAACGCGCACGTATCAGTGTTTCACGCGACATTCGCGCCAACATATCAGCCGTCTCCACGAAAAGCATATTCTGTTTGTCCAAGAAGCTCATGATATTCTATGGGGGGAAATTGCAATTATTTTTTAAATGAAATCAAAAGCTGAACGTTTACTCACCGCCGATTTGTCCACTTTGGACACCGAATTCGCCCACTTGACCAGCGCAATCAGACGTATGAATAACTGTCGTGTGCGTGCGGAAAAATTGTAAATTTCGATCTTGCGCTCCATGTCGGTTTTGCGCGGTAGCCTGTAAACAGAAAATAGTTTCGCAAAGTTTAATGTAGTCGATGCCTCCTTTTCCTCCTCTATCTAAAATCTTACAGTTCCGCCAGTACGGTAAGGTCGTGGTAGGTGCGCTGTATGATGAAATCGATCAGCACCGCCAGTGAGATTGTATTCATTCGCGGTCCACCTTCCTGACCCGAAGGCAAATAGCCCGCCATTGGCCCCTGCTCCAACGGTTGTGGGGCGGGTGCCATCTCAGTTTCTTATTTGCGATGATTGCCCGAAGAAAGTGTCAGAAATGTGATATCAGTTGATATTTAATGGTTAGTAAATGCACTGCTGCCAGAATTTTTCCCGGAAATCCGTATTTTCTCGGTTTTACTGAAAAAAAAACAATCCGTATAATAACAATCGGCTATTTTTGGTAATTTTGTAAGTAAGGAACTGTTGTCACTCGAGCGTGTGACGATGGTATCGAAGTGAACGTTATGTGGTCCCAGTTGCTACCCAATCGGCGCACGTCCCTTTTCGCGGTACAAAAACTCGCTCAGGCGAGACCATGGACCATGGACGACATACTAAATTCAGCACAGTCGAGTAGCACCATCATAGCCAATAGCCAAAGTATGCTAGTGCCTAGTAAAATGCGATTTAGTGAAGAGCGCCCGCCAACCGCGAGTACATCGCCTCGCCTGTCTCACCGTCGGCAGGAAGCAGGAAGAAAGAGTGCCCAGCCCTCAGCAGATGACATCCATCGTTCATCTCATCGTTCGCTTATACTCACCGATTTATTTTTATTTTATATTTTTTTGGGTTGCAACGCCAAGAAAAACCAATGACCAATGACTCTGTTAGTGTTTGGTAAATCGACTTCGATTCTAATCGAAAATAGATTTTAGGTTTCAGAATCGATTATTTCGGAATCGATTTTAGAGATGTCAAAATAGTCAAATATCGATTTTTGAATGCAAATAATCGATTTTGTTAATATAATTTAAAAACTTTTAATAATGGCTCCAAGTCAAGTTTCATAATGGCTCCAAGTCAAGTTTTAGAATCATAAACGGGAATTTTTTACAAAATTATCATTTGACATAAGCTTTTGTATGAAAAATACAATGTAGATTGATGATTTATGATAATTGCCACTTATGACTCTACATATGACGACTTGTGAATATCATTTACGTTATTTCTGAAATAAAAATGTTTTATTTCTAAATGGTTATAGCTCGAATTTTGTGTTTCAATTTGTATAATAGAAAAAATTTGATTTTTCGGATTATTTCACTTCAAATACAATAACATTTTCTTTTTTAAATCGAATATCGATTAAAAAAAGTTGATTTTAAACCTCGATTAATCGATTCTCAGAATCGAATTTAAAATAGTTGATCGTAGAATCGAAAGTCGATTTTCAACTTTCATCACCAAACACTAGACTAGTGATGCCAGAACTTTGCTCGAAATTCCCCACAAAAAAAAAATAAAAACCCTTTTTTCCATCAACGGACAACAAAAAATACCCACGAAAATTCCCATACACAATTCCACCACAAAATAACACAAATTTCATTAACAAAAATTTGTTTTAAAATATATAAATTGGCATTAATGGAGTCATAAACAATTGTGTGAATATGTCTCGGATTTTATCATACAGGTATATTAATTTTTTTAAAGATAAAAAGTGGCCTTAATTTTGTAGCATTTCATGAATGAATTCTTGTATGAGAAAATCAGCGCTAGTTCACAAAATCGGATTTATAGGAAAAAATGTTCATCGTAGATAAAAAATTATTATTTAAATTTAGAGTTATGTATCATTTGTTCCTTTTTTTTAACTTTTACTATTCCATTTCTGATAAATCAAAAAAATCCGAAAAATCAAATACAATTTTTCCGTATATATGGCAGCATTGATCTACCTGCGTCTAGTGTTGCTCGTGGTTCATGAGTACATAGTCGGTTATTTTTTCCTCAATACCTCAAACGAGTATTTTCGTACCGAGTGCCTCAAATTGTCAAAAGTGGCAGCACTGCACAATAGAGATGTCCAAATCTGCCCGGTCTGTTTCGAAAGTGGCTTAAATATTTAAGGTCCCCCCAACGCCAAATTTCGCAGACGCCGCGAAACTTGCTCAAAAATTGCTCTTGAAAAGGCGAATAAAAAAGATTTGTTTGTGGTGAAAAATTTCTTAAAAACAATTAAAAATGTATATCCTTTATAAATTTTGTTAAAAGGAACGCACTATCGCATTTTCAAGTACAATTTTTGAGCAAGTTCCGCGGCGTCTGCGAAATTTCGCGTTGGTGCGTGCGGACCTTTAAGTTTGAAATTTCAAGCCGATGCGATAACGGAAACCAGGCCCGCAAAGGCCCTAAAGTTGGCCAAAACGGGCTAACACAAATTTTACGTTCGTTTTAGATCAAGAAAAATACGAGAAAAAAACCATAATTAACCATTTTTGGCGGAAACCCCTCTAGAATTAATTAAAAAACATTTTCGTAAAAATTAAAAAAAAAAAATCAATAACAAAAATAAATAAAAATTCATTTTTTTTGGAAAGCTCTACTGCACACACCAGTACCTTGACCACGCCTAGCGTGGCTCGAAAAATTAGCACAAAAAAGTAACTATAAGCAGAAATAACGATCAAATTGGAATGTGCGTTGTCGATTCGACGAAGGAAGACTTTCTAGGGTTAAATCAGTGTAGGGCCATTTTCGAGTTTCCTCGCGAGTTTCCTCGCGAAGCCTATGTTTCAATTCGCTGCCAACGCAATGCTTTCACACGTACACTATAAGCATTTTCGTCAAACGCACGAAACGTGTGGCGCTCTCTCAGGCACACACACAAGTATGCATTTTTATGTATTGCTGTGCCCGACACTGCTTTAAATCAACCCTTTTTGATGCAGTTGGGATGCTCAACACATACGAGCATCGAAATACAACTGAATTGACAAACGCCGTTCGTTTATTGTTTTTTTATATCTTCATTCGTTTTTATGCTTTCAGCTGCCGAACTTCGAAAAACAGCAACTATTTTGCTGTCTAACTTCGACTAAAGCTCCGAACTTCGAAAAACAGCAACTATTTTGCTGTCTAACTTCGACTAAAGCTCCGAACTTCGAACGCCAGCAGTACCGTTGTCACTTATAAAAGTTGCAAGTTGTGGCCGAAAAATTATATATTTAAGTTTGAGATGTAGATGGCGTTTGACTCTCTTGTCAAACTCAAAAAGCAGCGACTTCGGCTTCACCGAAAGCGTTAAATAATGAATTCAATTGTATTAGAAATTTCACAGAGGTAAGATCGATAATCGAACGAGCCATTAGAAATATAATTTATAACATTTACTGAAACCACTCCTTCTTTTTATTTATCGGCTTCCACGGAAAACACTACGAGAACCAGAACCAAGTCAAACAGGAGCATAAAGTTCCGAATTAGATACAAACTTTAAACCGCTATACCTATGGAAAGGAAACTAACTTTGTGAAACCCATTGAGGGAATTGCTACTCTATATGAATACTTTCGACCCATCTTGACCGATACCAGGTCAAATTCCATAACCTTGACATTGTCGCACAGTGTTGTAGTTCTAGAAAAAATCGGTGGCAAACGGTATATACGACAACAAGTCATTTCAATCTTATATTTTATACAGATCAGAGGGGATATGCAGAAAACTTTACAACATTTTATTTCCATTCAGATCTGTCTTCACTGCGTCCCAGCTTTAGCTTGTAATGTTTATTTCGGTGTCTTGAAGTCATCTCCAAGTATATGCAGGTTTTCCTTTTCTAGGGCTAACCTGCTGATTCCAGACAATTGCGGCTCTTGAAGTGTTAATTCAAATGGATTATCCTTAGTTTAGTGCGCCGCGAGATATGAAATGAACTGGATGTAGTAAACTTTTCAACTTTTTTTAAAAATAAACCGACGACAATTTACTTCAAATTCAATTCGCCGTAATCTGCCACAGCTTCCTTACCGCATCAAATCTGAAATCAAATTTATTAGACCTTATTTCTGCTCTTCCCCAGCTCCGCTCCATATTTTTGCTCTTCCCCAGCTCCGCTCCATCCTCTAAATTCACGATCCTAGTCCAAAATTAGAAATCCTTTCTAACTATACATTATGAGCAGTTTTTTTGATGTCCGGCTAGCACTTTAAACGACAGTTTTATAGATAAACCGATTAATGTACTCTGATATTGAGAAAGTGGACCTAAGATACAAGTTAATTCAATTTAATTCATTATCCTTTATTTTCATTTACATTTTTTTACTTTATTTTTATTGTATGTACTTTTTGTAAATTTAAATTTTGTAATTAACCCACTCCAACTAATTTATAATTAACGGATTAACCATTTGAATATAAGACGTATTAAAATTAAATTAAACTATAAACACAAAAAATATTTAATCAAATTGGCGCTCCACGCAACACGATGGATTTTTAACCCATGTATTCTGTTGGTCTTTTAATGGATCACAGCATTTCAGATCAGGTAGGATATAAAGATCCGTTTCTCTTGTTTTCGTATCATAAAATCCGTTCTGCTTCTTGCAAATCAAATTAGCTGCGACACGACCGTTATTTGCAAGTCGAACTTGTTGTTCTACGGGATCGCAGACGCAGCGCCGATTGTCGCAATTCTTGCAATCCTTGCAACCTGTGCAAGATGCTACCAGTCTAAAATCCTTAATGAGCTCCCATCTCTTGCAGGCATTTTTATAAACAGAGTATCCCACTGGGCCTCCCACGCATGGAAACGGATCGTCGGCCACAACATAATTGTGAAATTCTTCAAATAGAGTGGTGAAAATTAGTCTAAAAATTACTTTCAATAAAATGTGTTACTATTTACGTGAGCCAGTATTTTTTAGATGAGGTTCCATATCATCAAGCGTGCTTACAACGGAACTGTATACTGTGGTGCTCTCAAAGCATAGAAGTTGAAGGCGTGGGTCTGTGGAAGGATCCGTTGGTATTGTTGGTGGATTACATGTCGGAGAAGATGTTGGAGCGGCGCAAGGACAGGTTCCAGTGGAGTTGGTGGTTTGAATATAAACCACTACCAATATAGCTAATGTCAAGAACGATTTCGGGATCATCTTTGACGTTGATTCGTGTTAAATGCGATGTAAGATGCAACTGTGATGCGCATGCAGTCGAAGCGATCTTATTTATAGCGAATAGCGACTATCGAACACTTGTTCAGTCGCAGCTCAATAAAATGTTGAGTCAACATTTCGACTTGGTTCGTTGGCTTGACTGTTGAACCCTCCACCACCAGTTGTCAAGAGCCATCAACCTGTACAGCAAATAGATCCTACCAGGTTAAGAAACCTAAGTGTTTGCTAAAAATTGGTTCATTGACTTTGGACGCAATCATTTCAAAATAATTCAATAATTTTCTTAATGCTGCTAAAACGTCATCAAATTTTTTGGAAAGTTTTTATGACAAAATGGATTTTATTGCACCCTGCAGATTGAAATAAGAGAGAAAATAAAATTAAATAGCGGTCAATGTCGCGTCCTGTTATCATTTCATCCCACTGAGATCCCAATGATCGAGATAAACTTCGACTTGACCATGAACCAGTGGCTTTGGACACTGTGTCATTCACCGGTTAAGTCAAGCACATATTAATATGGATATATTGAATAATATTGATACAAAAAAAATGAAAAACAACAGTAAAGCAATTGAATCAATAAAATGGCATCAAAATATATATGTATGTGTGCATATAAGGAACAGGTCAAAGCACTTGTACACACACCAGAATGAACGTTGTTTTTTTCACAATTCCTGGAAGTTTCTATAAATATGCTGGAGTAGAATGGCATTCAATACAGTCGACCATCAACGCTGAAAGCCGTTGCAAAAACCCTAACAAATAATTTATTTCAATTTAATTAAATTTATTTCGTTCACAAAATGTTTAAAGCAGCGATTGCTTGCGGTAACGTTTTAAAAAAATAAAAAATTGGTTCATATTTCATTTTAATTGGTATCCTTTCACACACAGTCCTTTTAATAGCAATACATTTGCGTGGCTCCCATCTAACCGAAGTGCAGCCGCATTTCTATTGCGTAAGATATATTGGCAGTCACAATTGCTCGTTAATGGACCCCGCGGATAGATGTAAGTTTTTAAACGTAAGATCAAACCTCGAAAGAAAATCTAATGGAAATATAAACTTTTCTCCTCCCCCGTCCCTTTGGCAGCGGCTGCAACTGGAGTTGAGAATGTGCACCCGGCGATATGCAAGCGCATCACTCAATACGAGGTATCCCCTTGCAATTACGACAGGTCCCTCACGGGCTGTCAGAAGGACTGCTGTGGCCTTAAATGCATTAAATATCGCGTGTGCAAAGATACAGTTGTGCTGGCTAAAGTGGATGCGTGCGGAAATGAAACGTTAACTCATGTAATAACTACTCATTATAAACTAACTAAACTCGGTGAGTGGCGGTGGATTACGTTTACGTTGCAAACGATTTTACAACCTTTTTTCTATTGGAAACTTTAGAGTCAAGTGTGCTTGACGATGAATTTTGCGATAAGATGGACGCCACCACACTATACGCACAACCTTGCAACAATGATGCGGATATGGCCATGTGGGAGTCTGCCGATAATGCGACGAAAATATGCGCCAGTCGTTCAGGCACCGAGCAAACAAAATGGTTTGAGAGCGAAAGGAAGATGATCCTTGCAAAATGTCTTCATGGCATAGACTGGCAAAAGACAGACAATTCTCGATGCTGATGAAATTTCTTATTTATTTATTAATTTTTATATACATTTTTTTAAAAACTTTATAAGCTTTAGAACGGAATTGACTCAAAAGTATAAAATATTGCTTAATGGTAAAATCTAAAAGTGTTTTACTTCTGCCAGTTCCGTTCTAAAGCATCGCTATTGAAAAGCATTATTCATTCCGAGTAGTCCTCCTCATTTAAATTTAATAAAAAGATAAAAAATTAAAAAAAATTTTTTTTATTTTCTCAATTTGTGATAATGTCTGGTCTGGCGTTTGTTTACAAAAAGGGGGGAATTTCTTACATTTTTACCTACATTTTTTAAAACTAGATCCCCATTTTCCCCTACCTTAAACTTTGTTTGGATATATTCGGGGAAATATTTGCCAATAGTCTAACTTACCTTAAGAAATTTAAGAGTTGTTTCCCCAGCCGTTTGGACATGTTTGCCTCTATCTCTTTGCTGTAGGTGTTCATGGGTTAGCAATTCGAATCCGGAAACAGGGACCCAGTATAATATTTTCCACTTGAAATTATGCACTGAAAGGAATTTATACATTGTCTCACCTGAAATTTCCCACATATACTTAATTTCCACACAAATAGTCTCAGGATATATACAAAATAAAGCAAAAACAAAATTAATAAACTAAAATAAATAAAACAAAAATCAAACAAATCTGGAAATTCGTTAAGTGGTTGAAGTGTACATATGCATGAGTGTGTGTGCAAAGTTCAATGCCCACATTTGAGTGAAACCTGAAACATAAAATTTTTCCGAATGTGTTTCCGCTTTTCGAAAGTTTTCTTTTTTGTTTTTCATTTCATTTGATTTTATTTGCTGTTTATGTACCTCGTCGCATGTATGTACTAGAACGTATTTAAGCATTTGACAGAGTAAGACTGTTTCAGCATGTCGCTGAAGCGAATTGCTTGCGAAACTGTGATCGCACGCGCCTAAAGTGGGTGTAGTGGTGGTAAAAGTAGATCGATTTTCAAGTGGCCACATTTCTACATGTACAATGGAAAAGATAAAAGCAGCAGAAATTTCAAGTGTGGAAAAGTTATACATTGGTTTTGGTTGGAGTTTCTAAATGTAAACATCTCCTCTCCGATGTGCAGCCATAAACACATATATATACTCCCGAGAAGGTAGATGCATCTCAAATCTCATACAGATGCTTATATGCGTAAGTTGATGGCTTTTTTGGAGTTTGAACTCCACACCGACATGCGTTTTGTTTTATTAGCCTGGGGCTAGAAACGTTCATCCATCCATCCATCGAGAATGATCCGCTTGTTGGCTGGATGGCTTGCTGGCTGTCTGATTGCATCGCCGGTGCATCGTCGGTTGTTGTTTAAAAATAGACTTTTATGGTGTTATTTTCTTTGAAATGATCAGAGGAAATTCACCACCATATCCGCTGTTTCGAAACAAAGTAGATGTTATTTGTGGATGCGTATTATTTGTGCATACAGCAATCAGGTGCACTGCCAACGAGAAAGTCAAGTGCAGAGCGTTAGAGCAATATACTTTTCACTGAAATTGCTTATATTCCTCATATACATTAATGCTAAAGCAGACAAAGGAAATGACGCTACAAAGGAAATCAATTTTTCTTGTACTCGAGTTTAGTTTTAGAGAAATGTGGTCTAATCTGTCAATATTACGAACTGAAATAAGTTCTAAGACAGTTCGTGATAGTGACAATCCTTAGTGTGAAGATTTTGGAACTTCCGCATTATTGAGTTCGTCCATTGCTGCATCCGTTAGAATGCAGCTCGTCCAGGAATATCCCATCCGCTTCTACTTGTACTTAAGCTGATCAGTTTCGAGGCAGATAATCAAGCGTTTCGTCTTCATTTAGTTAACACTGATTTCATGCATTTCCAACAACATGTAATTGGTGTTTCGCACCAATGAGCCAAATTGTTTGCAATGAAAACAAAAATAAAAATAATTATTTGAATAATACGTCAACATCGTTGTTGGTACACACAATTTATAATTGATAACCTCCGAATTAATTTTCGTTTACAAATCCGCTGAAATATATATCTGACATATTTTTGGCAAACTGTTTTAATTTTTTTTCGCTTTTTTTTTTTTTTAAATTGAAATTGTTTTGCATCTGACCTGCTTACGTTGGTAATTTGGTAAAATTTATGACTGTGCGGACTCTTTGAGTACTTTCTTTATTTGCAACGGGCATTCGAATCGACAATCGACGCAAGAAAAGAAAAAACCACCATTTTGATCATCGAACGGAATAAATGCATCGCCATCGAAAAAATACCTACGCAAAGTTGTTGTTCGTGAAATTATTTTCGAATAAAAATGAATACGCCGCACAAGCCCCACCAACAGCGACCCGCTCGACACTCTTACCCCCGACACTTTTACCCCCCCAACCCCACCCCACCTCACTCTTTCGCTCTCTTTCGTACTGTCACTTGCTCGGGGCGTAAATCTACATCAAGAGTGTCTAGCAGTGGCACTGGCAGAGGTGGCCATACGAAGAAACACCGACCCTCTTCAAGAGCAAAGCGCACTGCAGTGCAAGAATCCAGGACGAAAATAGATTTATTACACCCAAGCAAGCGTACGTACACCTCGCTCCCTCCATCTGCATCGGCATGCACTGGAACATGGCTGCTCTGTACTTCGCGGTGCGCTGTGCAGTCGTTCTTCAAACACACATTCAACAGATGCCTAGCGTAGTTGCAGCCAAGCGCCCAAACGACAACAGCAATTTTCAGAATTCTACAGCATACGGAAGAGGGGCCAGTTCGCCAGTTCGTGGTCTCCAGCACGCGCTCGTTCACTTGGCACCCCATCGCATTACGTTTAATTCCTCTGTTGTTCATTTTGATCTCGTTTTATTATACTTACTTACACTCTTTTAACTGTAATTTTAGTTTCCATTTTCGGTTTCGTTGCGTTTATTTTTTTGCGATTTTATTCATTATTGCGATTTAAAGTTCCTTAACACAAAGTTGCTGCCAGCGTTGGAATCTTGGATGTTTTTAGCACATGTCACACGAAGAAACGCATTCACCACCACCACCGTCTCAGCGTTCCATAAATTCTGAAATCACCACCATGGCGCACTTCACTTCCTTTGTTGACTGGGTGGACTATGCAGTTGGGATTTTCAATGAAATGTTTTGACCTTTTCGTGAAATGGCTTTTCCATGTTTCCATTTAAGTGGCTACTCTTTAACATTTGCATACTCACAGATAAATATTTCTTTATTTAAAAGCCCAAAAGTTGTGTATAAGTAAGATTAAATAAGATTATTAATATACAACTGGTAGTATGTTCTTCTTTGGTGTCACATTGGGTTACCATAAAAGGTATTCATAATGTAGAGTAGATGGTTGGATAGACGATGTCATTTTCACATTGGTAAAAAATCATATCTGCTCTTTTACCAATCAGACTTCGCTACATTTACAGCAATTGTGTAGAAAGTTCGGGTTACCACACGCACTGGTATCTTTGGCGTAGAGAGTACCCTTAGAAGAAATGTCTTGTCTACATGTCACTGCGTCCACTCTGGACCTAGTTTCTGCAAGAGATTCGTTTTACTTAAGACAGCTGCAAAGTATTTGGTGGAGCTATTCGCGATGAGTCATAGTGAAGAATTCGCTGTCTATAGTAGGCAATCAGGCCACACTGGAAGACTGGAATCCCGAATAAAGCCTTCATCATTTAAGGCGCAGAACCCTGGGGGAATACTGATTTCCTGATCTCACTTATTTAGTTATCGCAGTATGTGGTTCGACGAGCGTGGGAATATCCCATTTCCAGTTCGTAATGGTCGTAGTGATACAGGTTTACGTGTGGTGGCACAAGCTCATATTTTCCAAAACCAGTTCGTAATGGTCGTAGTGATATAGGTTTACGTGTGGTGGCATATAGATTACAAAGTTTTTTTTTACTAAAATTAAGCTGCTAGGTTCTTCTCTTATCCATAAGACTGAGTTTCAGAAGTAATTAAGACAAGACGTACTCTAATTTCATATTAATTTTGTATTAAAACTGATTTACTCGAAATATTTTCGCTGCTACAAAAAAACCTTCATCCACTTACCCCTTCGGTTGATAGAGCATAAACCATTTTACATTGATTGAAAAAACGTGTTGCCCCAAATTGTTAGTTGCGACGACGAGCTGTAAAATGTTTATTTTTAACATGAAATTGTAAATTTAATGAATGTCTCCTCACACCTGACATAAAGTTCATTATGCTCAAAAGCACAACACCAACAACACCTGTGATGAAATTGTTCAATTTCAAATAAACAACCGAGAAGCAAATCAAATAAAAACACAAACAACCAAATAAATACGGTCTTTGCCAAAATATCAGATACGAAAAGCGTTTCGGGATCCGAGCATGTTGAGAGCAAATTGTTTTGTTTGGTTAAAATGAAAATCGCTAAGATCAATTGGAACATTTGAAAACAAAAAAAAAACGTTCGAATTTGCTTTGAAAAACAACCGTTTTCGGCTTTAACTCGAGAGACCGGCAAATTGCGTAGCGTTGGCATGGGGGATTTTTGTGAGTTTTTTGACACTGGCTGATCGGCGAACGCTTTGTGAGGGAGATCGAACTCTGCGGCCGCTTTTACGTCTCCTCAGATTTTTCTTATTTTCCCGAACATTTTCTTGAGATTCTAGAGATTCTAGATTCTGCGCAGTGGTCCTGATCTTTGGCAGCCACATCGCGTCGCATACCAATGCGGAGAACTGGCTGCCGTCGCTGCTTCTTCTACTTCACCTCAAGTGGTCTGTGCTCTTTGAGGTGGCAACGAACCAGCAAACGATCGATCTATCCACCAATCTTCAGCAGCGAGCACTGCCACCGCCGCCGTTCAACAGCCTCCGTGTCCGTGTGTTGTCTGCGATCTCGTTCATGTACATTTGCTCGAAATACATTATTTTGTTATGTTTTTCTTTTTCGATTTTATTTTGTGAAAAATGTGCGAGTACCACCGCCACTGAAAGCATTACTCGGATTTATTTTTAACAGAGCACACTTGTTCACGATACCGACTCGATGCTCCTTTTCAGCGAGCAGGCAAACAGACGGACGGACGGACGGGCGGACGGACATACAGACAGAGGAGGGAGCCAACCAGCAGCCACTGAGATTGAGAGATCGACGTTCGGTCGGTCGGTATCCTAAGCAGCTGCCGTGTGGTAGATCGACCCGCTCAGTACCGACGAATACGTACGTTTTCGAGATGTAAAAATGTAAGTGGTATTTTCGAAAACGGTTCAGTCCTTTTCAAGATTTTCAAGTGATTGAACGTGTGCATTTTCACTAAGCAGCAGCAGTCAAGAGAAATAAGAAAAACGCGAAAATTTCGATATTGAATTCATTCTACACAAAGGAGAGAAAAACAAAGTGAAACAATCTCAAGTCGCATGTGGGAATTTTCCACATTGCGAAAGTTCATTTAATTTTTTCAATATTTTTGCAAAATATTTCATTATTATGAAATTCGTTATTTGCCAATCTTCGCAATTGAATTAAACAAATTTGAAAGGTTTTGCCTCAAAAACAATAAACACTTGCCGAATTCGGATTTTCCACCATTTAATTTGTTGAACTTTAAGTGAACGGCGAGTACTCTTCGGTCATTTCGGACTCGCAGGTATTGCCGATGTTTAGTGAGTGATATTCTCGTTGTTGGCGACCCATCGTGTCTTGGAACTGAATCATCGATCTAAATTTACTTGGACACATTTGTTCGCCTATCGATTTGGTGGAAACAAAGTGGGGGGCTTTCGATTGCTGTTGTTGTTTTCGTATTTTCCCATTTCTGGTGAGTTTGCCATTTTCTTCTTCTTCTTCATTTTGAAATCTTTATTTTTACAAAGTTCTAACACGTCAAATATTGAATATGGTTCTGCGTAAAATAAATAGAAAATATTTTCTTAATTTTTCCTCGCTTTAATAACAAAGAAGAGTACGAAGATGAAGACTCTTATGCGTGTTAATTCCATTAATACACATGGATGTGTGTTTGATTTTAATGTACTTATACATTGGCCAACAAAACATTTGGCAATCAATAATAATTTACTTAAATGCTGCATTTGTACTTCATACGAATATATTTTTAATAGTTTTTTGCATTCTTTAAAAATGTTAGCTTGCCATACAAGTTGTTTATCACTTAGGTGGTCCCTACCGGTTTTCAATTATTGGCAATGACTTTCCCTGAAACTTTCTTTGTAGAATGTGACTCAATTTATCGAAATTATAAATGATTCACTATTCAGGGAGAAATCCAACCCGACCCCTTCCGTATATAAGAAGAAGAAGGAGACGTGTCCGGTATGGAAAACTATATATATTCTTGATCAGCGTCACCTCCTGAATTGATTTGGCCCATACTGTCTTTCTGACCGTCTGTCCATCCTCTTTTCTTGTAAACACGATTGCAGGAGCTAGAAGAAATCTTGGATTTATCCTTTTTAGTCCCTAGAAGGAGTTGGTATTGAAAATGGGCGGGATCGGTCGACTGCCACGCCTACCTCCCATATTAGTGAAAATCGTGTTTTCACTTATATTTTATGTTGGAATTTCATAATTCAAGATGGCGGATCGAATATAAACCCTACACCTAGGGTGTATATTTCGATAAGTCAGCGCTGACTTTTCCTAATTTTTTTTTTTATCAATATAAAGAAGTTTTACTAAATAAACAATATTTTTCAATTTACAATTGACTTTAGTCATTTTGACAGTCAGACCGAAGCCAAAATACCCAGCGTACGAATGCCTACGATATAATTTTTCTGTAATACTTCTACTTTTTCGAAAGATTTTGAAAATTTTTCAATAATTTTTCTATAGTGTCCATTACCACTTCATTCCCGTTCCATTTTCAAGTTTGTTCCATTTTAATTTTATTCCGGTTTTTTTGTATGTCTTTCCGGTTGCATTCTGATTCCGTTCCATTTTATAGTTTCCTCCATTTCCATTTCGTCTCGGTTCCATTCACAACCAAAGAAAACCAAAAATCATAAAAAATATTTTCCGATCGAATAAAAATGTTAACCCTTTCTCATTGACGCACCTTTTAAGACCCTAAGCATTTTGATCGAACGATTTTAGCTTTTTTCACTCTCTTTACACAATCAACATATCCGGTCAAACTTAGGTCCCTTTATTTTTCTTTGTGTGTAGGGATATGAATTATTTAGGTTGAACCAGACCTTTCAGTTCATCATAACCTGATCCATTCCTTTCGAAGTAGTCCGTGTTCCGTTTGGAATCAGGAAATGTACATATATAAAATTCACAAACGAAATCTTGATGCACTTTCAAAATAAATACTCGCAGTCGCTGCAATTATTTGTTACAATTAACAAAGTGCCATAATTTTTTTGTTCAGCATCTAAATGCATGGGCAACACTTGTTAAATGAATATTATTATTATTATTTCTTTGATAGTTTGACATTTGAAAAAACAAAAAGCACACTGAGCGCCCGCGAGATCATCGCAGAGACGTGTTCTTTGGCTTAGGAGCCAATTTATTTTACGTTTTGTATACGATATTTGTACAATCAATGTCAAATATAATTATTATAAATGAGATCTTGCGAGATATGTGAACCATATACAAGCACAAGAGTGTACCGTAAAAACATGCACATGGAATGTGTTTATTTGAACGAAAGAAAGAAATATCATGTAAACTTCCTGCTTGCGTGGATGGAATTGTTAGCACGCAATAAATTGAACAGCGCGACGTAGCGCCTTGACTTCAAAAGGATCATTCGAATCCTTTTTATTTGTTATCAATAACTCCTTTGTGCCCGCCATTGACTACTGTTTACACATGGAAATTGATAAACAAATTTCGTAAATGGTTGACTCTACGATCGATGCGATCAGCTCAGTTCAATGGTATTGATTTCTTGCGTGCACCAAAGAAAATAAACACATGTGCACATCTTTCTGTTCGACAAACGAGTACGCGCTGCTGCACTCACATTGCATAGGCGTAGGGTGCAGTACAAAGTCACAGCAGGCGGTCGATCGGGAGCACTGTAGGTGGTGGTGGCTGGCGGTGGCTGGCATTGGCTAATGGAATGCATTCTGCCACACGGTATTGTTTACTTCAATATTTTCAAGTTTGAACTAAAATGTAAACTAACATTTTTAAAAATAGACACCACCACCGACACACATACTACACACGTACGCTATACTGCATTCACTTACATGTGTATACTGTTGACGACCATTAAAAGGATTTTGAACTTTTCTAGAGCATTTCGGTGCGCAATGGAATGGCAAACGAAAAGGTATTTCAATTCACTTTGACAATGGTTTATGTCGAATAAAGCCGAAATCAAAGTAATTTATCAAAACGTAAGGTAAACACACATTTCCTATGTACTTTTTTCCAATTTGACTGATTATCTTCTAACGGCGAAAAAAGAAGAAGAATATAATTAATAATCAAACTGTCACGGGCCGAACATGCGAATTTCACAAGATGACAACTAAAATATTGCCAACAACAATAATAAATATTCTATAAGTTTCTTTCAAAAAATTTCCCATGTGTCAGCTGTTTTTTTTTTTTTTTTGACCACTCATTTTTCGTATCTCTTGGCGGCGGCCTCTGTCTGTCTGCATCTGAAATTGTTCCAAATCTCACGGAACACATTTTAACAGGTATGAAAAATCGAAAAAAAGAGCACAAAATTAAAGCTCGTGAAAATAATAACAAAAAACAACAACAAGTCCTAAACAAAAATATTTTTAAGTATATATACTTACTTACGAAAAAAATACAACAGCAAAAAATGGAATGCTTTCGAGAAGTGGTTCAGCTCTCCAAATGCTACTCAAAAATTAGCTACAAGAAATTAATTAGAAAATCAATTAGGATTTTCGATTGGTGTTTTTACTTGGACTTAGTACATCCAATAGATGCTACTCCAAATTCGAAGATCGATTTTATTATATTTATCGGTTATCGGTATAGAAAAACTTTCGTCACCTCGATCAAAGAACGATTTCTTTCATTCCCTGAATACTTAAGTTGGCTTACATTGGGCTAGACTGACAGATATTCTGAAGAGTGATGACGCTAATAACGAATGTGAACAAACGTCATTGCAAAATGATTGTCTGCGAATGTACATGTTTCCACTAATTGTAGGGTATGCGAAGCGAATATAAGAACTACATAATCGTTCACTTAATTAAGTTCATTAATTTTGCAAAAACAAAAATCTTGTTATTTGTACAATCCGAAAAATTGTGAGCACATCTAAGCACTTAGTATGTGAATTGCAAAACCTACATTAGAGTGGTTCTTTATGGGAGAATGCCAACCTGTGGAATGAGCTTGAACACATTTTGACATGCTTAGAATTGAGAAATGTGCTGTGTGCAATTCAGTACGCGGAACATGTTTCCATGAAACTTAGTCTATGTAAGCCAAGCTAGAAAAAGCTAAAAATAGTGAGTGAACTCTCTTCGGCAATTCCAAAGCTAATATACAATGGTTATATTTAGAAGAATCTCGAAGGGTATCGTTCTGGAAAAAGTCTATGTCGAATCCAATCAGCCCAATTTCGCTATTAGCAAGGGTATCAGGGTGCAGCTTATCAAGAATGGCAAGAAGATCACAGCTTTTGTACCTCTCGCTCGCTGATAGCTTGAACTACATCGAAGAAAGATCATGCCATTGGTAATATTCCCACGTCTTCCGTCTTGCTCTATACAGAGAGAAGAAGAATATAATATATTTTATCCATACCGGACACGCCTCTTTATGGGCGTTACAAACGTTGTGTCAAAGTTAATATACCTGCGACAGAAGTGTGTGGAGGTTTTAACTTTAAAGAGTCGTTCCGGAACTATTTTTTTTCAATTCTTTGTTGATTTTTAAGCGAATATTTTCTCGAACTTATTTTACATTTAAAAAAAATAGTCAATATCGAAACAATAATAAGAACATTTTAAGAACCACTCTAAGTACATAGAATATCAACTGTTTACATACCCTGTTACATACGCGTACATAGTCTTATTGTACTTCAATATACATTTGGTATTTCTTTGACGGCGTTTTCGACCATTTATTTCGCTCACACAGCCACACATGCTGATCTTTATCCTTAATTATAAATTGATAGAATAAAATTGGCATAGGCACAGGCCACAAAATGAACAGAGTACGGAGTGGCGCAGTTCAAAACAGCGGAGAGCAAATTGTTTATTTTTTGCGCGCCTCACACTCAGCTATTTTCCCAAGATTCCATGCCCATCCGTTGGTGAATTTGAGTTTGGCCTCAATTCAACTTATAAAATTATGAGTTCGCCTAAAGAAAAATGACGCACATTTTCGTATTTAGCAGGTTGTTTCACCTTTTATATTTTTCCTCATAATTTGCATGCGCGCATCAATCGAATTTTCGTCAGAGTTGTGTGGTGGGTGGTTGAGAGGGGGTTCGATGGCTTGAAGTGTTCGGTTAGACGCAAACGACATGTTGGCATTTCGATAGGAAGCATATGTCTGAGGAAAAGTCTGTTAAGCGTGCGCTTGGTAACATCGGACAGATCTTTTTACAGCCACACACATTTCTACAAAGATGGGCTTCTGATATATTTCCTGACTATTGATTTTATTTACTTTGACCCATGAACCATGGCTCTTGCATCATGACTTTAACCCTTTTCTTGTCAATCATAATTCAATCTCATACCTCAACGACAAAAGCACTCCATTTCAAAAAGTATTTTTGATGTACTACAGCAAAGAAATTTCAGAAACCAAATTCAAACTTCCTTCACGTTTCTTTGCAGTTTCCTAAGCGTTCAACTTCACAATGACCAAGGAACAAGCAACGACCACGATTCCCGAGGAATTATACAATCTGACACAATTGGCCGAGGTCACATTAGCCGCTGGACGGCTAAGTACCACAAATATAACAGAAATCAAAGATTACATTAACAGCAACAAAACGAAACCAATGGAGTGTCACGATGAGGAAATGCTCAGCATGCGCGTGAAACCAGATGGGCTGCTGGTGACAAAAGAGGAACAGCACCAAGATGATGTCAACATGATAAAATGTGAGACGAACCCCTTGCGGAATAACAACAACAGCAGCATGTGGACGTCGAGTAGCGGCTCTACGGCGAATTTGCTAGAGCCCATAATAAAGACCGAAGCATTTCACAACAGCAGTAACCACAACAATAACAACAACAGCAAGAGCGACCGCAATAACTGCAGCACAACAACAAAAGCCACCGAAAATGCGTCAGCCAGTGCCACATTCTACTCATCCTCAGACGATGACTCCAACTATTACAGCCACAAAGTATTCGATCGCAAGAAATTGCGTCGCTCCACTGTCAGCGATAACTCACGCTACGACGAACATTCGTGCAGCAGTATTCCCAGTTGCAGTGGCGACGAACACTATTCAGGCGCCGCATCCGCCAGCGGCAGTATTTCCGATGCGTGCAAGGTGAACGTATCCGACTCGGGCAGTTCGAGCATGAGTCTATCCGATGACGAACACATTTGCCCGGAGTGCGGTAAAAAGTACTCGACATCGTCCAACCTGGCCAGACATCGACAGACACACAGGTGGGTAGTCGAAATTGTACAAAGATGATCAACTCTCTTATTCCCTTTCGCCGCAGGTCAATTATGGACAAAAAAGCACGACGATGTCCCTACTGTGAGAAGGTGTACGTCTCGATGCCGGCCTTTTCCATGCATGTGCGCACCCACAACCAGGGCTGTGAGTGCCAGTATTGCGGCAAGTGTTTCTCACGCCCCTGGCTGCTGCAAGGTCATATACGCACACATACTGGTGAGTTTACAGCTGAACGTGGGTGAAGACTCCAATATGAATTCGTATTTTTCGTTCTCCCCTCAGGCGAGAAGCCCTTCAAATGCAACGTCTGCAATAAGGCCTTTGCCGATAAATCGAATCTGCGTGCCCACATCCAAACCCACTCGAACACCAAACCTCATACATGTGCCCGCTGCGGCAAGGCCTTTGCCCTCAAATCGTACCTCTACAAGCACGAGGAATCCTCCTGCATGAAGAGTCATCATCGTGTCGAACGAGAGCCACGCCCAGGCCGACAGTCAACAGTAAATGCCTCGTCTATGGGCACAAAATCTTCGGCGACTCAATCATCAGGCATTACTACTGATACGGCCAAGTCCACGCTGGCTTCAAAACTGCTGCAAAAGGAAAAGGATCGACGTGAAGCGGCCCTAGCTTACACAGCGGGTGTGTCGGGGCGAAACCTGCAAACTAGCAACATGCCGCCCACGGCAACTACAATTGATTTGCCTACGGAAAAATCCTACACCATGCTGACCAGTCCCATGTCACAAGAGGACTATGAACGCTTCAAGCGCATCAGCGTCATTCAGCCCACTGTGGTTGTTACCCAAGAGAATGTCACGCTCAGCCCTTATCCGGACAGTGTGTCGGCTGTTCATATGCCCGTGCAATTTTACAACTCAAAGCCGGGCGACATGGCGCAACACTCTCCACAGGATCAGCCCGTGGACTTCTCACCCAAAAATAATTTCACACATTCGTCCAAGACAAGTCCCTTCGAATTGACTGGGAATTATGCTATTGTGGCATAAGAACAAATTGCAATTAAACAAAAAACGACAAAAGACAAGTGGGAAAACTTATAAACAATCGATGATTTATTTATAATTATCGATCGTGGCCTAATTACGGTAGAAAGACATAAAATCTCAAATCGGAAATTCGAAATCAAAACCTTTACATGCACTTTTTTGTTCTTAACCTTGTCGCACTGTGCGTTAATTTATATTATTTTAATGTAAGGCAGAAGAGAGAATACATGTAGTCTAAAATCGAATTGAGCTTTGATGAAATATAATTTCACATTAATTAACTCGAGCAATTTTCCTTCAATCGACATTTACTTTGACCCTTGATCGAAATTTATATTAAAATGAATTATTTATTATTTTGAAATCAAATTGAATTGCGATTCCCTTGACATATTTACAACCACCAACCACGGATATTGACTCTACGCAACAAACCCAAAGGAAAAAACTTAAGACAAAATTTATTTACAAATGAAATTGAAGCCAAAAATGCGACCAAATAATATTATAAATTAATTTGTAAGAAATTTCGAAAACCAAAATGTGATAATTATTATTATAAACTAAACCAAAATAAAAGAAAAGAAAAAAAGAGAAGAGAAGAGAAGAAAGTAGAGTAATCGCGAGTAGTGAGTAGTTGTTCCATAATGATAATGCACAATTTCTCTACACTGCTGCACTGTTTTTTTGTATAGTTTTATGTAGACCATAGAAATATGTTTAAAAAAAAACCACTAAATTGATTTCAATTAAACATTCATACTTATACATATGCATGATGGAAAATATGAAATACGTAGTAGCATAGACTAAATAACATTTAAATGGATTTAGCGAGACTTGGAAGTTGACCAAACAAATACACACAGTACAGTATTTTCTTGTTCATTGTTTCAGGCACACATAGTGCATAGTTCTTAAGCAACACAGTAGTTAGTAATTCCACCAAAAAAATTTATTTTCAATTATTTTATTATTTTTAAATACTTGCCTAATTAATTACGTAATAAGTAAAGCCTTATTTATATTGAATTTTGTTTTCATACGAGTGTAAATGTACCGGCGAAAAGCTGAGCAAACAAATACTCAACGGTATATTGGCACTCGAAAGGAAATTGACGAGAATGTCTAGTCTTTAAAATTAATGTTGGTATATACTTGGAGCTCCTATATACAAATGAGTATATAGTATCCATAGGCCGCAAATGGTGCAATATTTTTAATGATATCTTATCCCATCTCTATTATTCGTAATGCTTAAGTTAATTGTTTAAAGGGAATTACCATAGAGCTTGTTCCGTTCGTAGCGAATGTAGTGACCGGAAATTGTCATATTTTTTTGTAATGTTTATAATTTTAAAATGAATAATTATCTAGTAAGTATTTACACGTAGAATTTTCAATGCATTTTGTATAGTTTTTATTTGCTTTTTCTACACTATATACAGCGAATTATACCAAAGATTATATCCTAGTTACATAGTTTAGAATTAGATACCTATCAAATTTAAAAAACGAATTATTATTTTAATAAAAAGAAAATCAAAGAAAGCCTAAAAAACTTAGATCGGATACGTTTTATTCTAGAAATATTGAGCAAAACGCTTTTTGAGTATCGTCAATGTGGCATTAAATATCGATATCTGAAAGCGCAATCATGCTATGTCCATTTTTTATATGGAAATCGGGTATTTTGTGATTCCTGAAAATCGTAATGAAAGGAATGGAAAAATGTGGAAATAAAAATCAATTTCCCTACAGAAACTCATATGATCAATATGAGAATAAAGCCAAGTTGAGTTAATCGATTCTACAACTGAGTTGCCACACGTTGTCCAGATTTTTGAATCTGTGTGCAGATCAAGGTCTTAGTTAGGGGGGAGGGGGTGGGTATGTATGGGTCCAGATATAATTTTCACTACTATTTTTCAGTAAATTAAAACTAAAATAAGCCAGAAAACCCAACGGACTAATACAGTTTATATTTTTATAAAAAAAGGTCCACAATTTTTTTACTTTTTTCAATTCCTGTGAAAGAGTTTTTGACCATCTAAACAATTTTTTATCAAGGAAAGAAATATAATGATGGTTGATCTCATAATTCTGCGGCCAAAGGCAATATTCTCTTAAATAACACTGTACAACCCCTGTGATTTCACACATTTTTTTCTAGTATTTTCTAGGCCGCTGATCACGCAGAAACAGACTCTTCAATCGGTGTATAACTTTCTCTTGTGTGATGGAAAGAATCAGCCGAATCGGACGAAAACTGGGCGTGACTCCCATATAACGAAAAAAAGGTCAACCTTTTCCAAGTCTTTTTTATAGCTGTTTTCGATTGGAAATGTTTAGAAATGTATTTTCGGAATGGTCCAAGCTTCCAAAACCACATCTAAATGGGTCAAAATGGGGTCTTGAGACCAAATTTTTTTTTGATGTATTTGATTGGAAATTTTTAGAAACGGATTTTGGTTGTGTTCCGAAGCCCTAAAACCACCTACAAATGGCTCAAAATGGGGTCTAGAGACAACATTTTTTATGTTGAGGTATTTCTAAACTTCAACCGTGTGGGGGTATTTAAGCTTGCATAAGATAGTCCACTCTCTAGTTTTTTTTTTGTAACGCAGTGTTATTTGTGGTAAAAAAAATGGCAACATTGTGTAAAATTGTACTCTTCTAGTTGGTTACATTTGGACCAATGCGCAGAAATGCAATTATTATTTTGTATGTAGAAATTGCTTGAATTTTAGATTTAAAAATTGATCTCCTAAAAATTACATTTTTAGAAGAGCCAGTTCCGTTCTAAATCATCGGTAAGTGTATGTATGTTTTATTGGAAGTGTGCGAATGTTATTCGCAGTCAAAATGATCTCGAAATATTTGAATATTAAATGGAATCGCGACAAGAACCTCGTTCTCTCCGTTCAATATACATATTAATGTACATAGTAATTTCATTTATAAACTACTCTTCAAGCCGATAACCTGTGTGACCATTAGACCATCGAATCTAAAACAACGTCTATTAATAAGTGTTGTATCATGCCCACGAAATTCGTCCATTTCGGTTTTTTTTCGACAAGTCCAATTTGAATTTGCCAATTTTTTATTTTGTGTTTGTTGTTGATTTCAATTGAATAATATGAAAATTTAAAACACTTTAACCCTTGAATTTAGAACAAACTTCTTATCAGCTTACAAAATACCATAAAAAGTGAAACAAAACGCGACCACTTAGCGTTGTATTTGGGATTTAATTGAGTCTATAAATTCTATAAATTCTTCTTGTCACCAACATTACACAATACCCGCACACTCGTAAATACATATTCAAGGCTGTATTGTCAATTAAGTCGGCGTGCTGTACTCATACATAATTGAAACCCAGATTGATAATATCAACGATTTAATTGAAGATGTTATACTTTGATAAGAAAAATGAAATGAAAATTAATAGAAACGCCTGTTCGCGGAGCATTTTATTAATAGAAATCGATTTAAATGGTGCTAATGGAATTGAGTTCAGAGAAGCTGCTGTAGCGTGGAGATGCTCTCATAAATTTTGTAACAAGACAGTTACATCAACTTTGAAATTACTTAGTTGTTAAATTTTTACCTATTCCCTTCTTCCTTAGTAGACAACTTGGCATACCTTTTCACTCTTCCCAATTGTTCTATGAAAATTCGCTTCATAAAGAGATCACGTGACCAAACTCTCATCTTATCAGCGATGTGTGTAAACAAACCAATTCATTTATATTTATAATTTATGTACAATGGAATAGTTTTTCTATTAATTTATGCGTCTTTTAAATTCGTTCAATTTTATGCTCAATTTACAGCAATTCCAATGCCAAAAGGCGAACCACACAGTTCGGTTTTAACATATGCCCGCTGCTCCAGTATCATGTGAAATGCAATGTCGCCATTCATTTAAATAATTAAACAATTTTTCAATTTCAATTTCAATTTCAACAGCAACCGAAACTGAAACTGAAACTAAAAACAGAAAAAAGCGAAAGTGACAACAACGATGACTTCCAATTGAAGTCACCACTCATTTCAATAATTTTCACATATAAAATACACCAGCAAACAGTATAAACGATGTGCGTACATTACCATACACATCGACGGCCACAAATGCTTTAAGGAAAAAATAAAAAGAAAATAAAAACAACAACAAAAAATATCACATCGATCGCTCGAGCACTTTAATGGAAAATGGAAATGAACACAGGGACACTGGAGCGGCACTTAAGCGGGGGCATCATCAAACCACGATCGCAACAGATAGAACGTTGGACGGACAATCGAACGAACGAACGAACGGATGGCCACGATTCTATGGCCAGAGTCCCAAGTGTGCTTCTTGTTGTTTTGTTCTGTTGTTGGGTATTTAATGCTAAGTAGTATCTCTGTAATTACAACGAATATGTACAAGTCGTATAGGGTTTTAAGTTTCGTTTCCTCAAAATGGGTCAAAAGTCTATGACAGTTTGGTGTTTGGTTGTTGGGGAAAACAAAAACGAAATAAAATAAAACAACAACAAAAAAACCTCCGAATGGTTGGCTGCCTATCTTCGATTCACATGGCCAGAATTTGTATGTATGCGCACTTCTGAGATACTCGCGTCCGTTTGTGTCGCTTGTGGGGAGCTTCGTTGGGCGAGCATGAATGATGTTGAAACGAGGCATTGAATGGAGCGAAAAGATCGATTGACACGATCAAAGTGTTGATATTTTGCGCGCCCTGCCCAGTAACTTTGTGTGTGTGTGTGTGTGTGCGATAGTGGTGCTTGAAATCGTGATGGAGTCCAAGTCCTACATAAACATATGCAACTGTATTGAATAGTCTTACTGGAAAACTATGAAAGTCTTCGTTTTTATATATTTTTTTCAATATACTTTTTTTTTTAATTGAATTGCTCGATTATTCTGAGTAGAGCTCTTAGTTCTTTGGAACATTGTGCGTTATTCGCAATCCAGCAGTTGTCGCGATCGGAAGCAGTAAATTCGAAACGATTCCAGGACAGAAAAGTAATATTGAGTGAACGCCAGCCAAGTAATTGGATTAAGCAAAAGGATATTCAAAAAATTAAATAATAAAAAAGGAAAAAAATAAAATAGTTTACAAAAATTTACACAAATATTTTTCAAGCTCGTAACGTTTTTGGAAATAAATCTTAAAAAACAAAAGAATTATAAAATTAAATTTGTGAATTATAAAAATGATGATGAAATGTGCTCGTATGTGATAAGGACTGTGTTGTCAAGACCGCTCAATGCCATTGAGAACGTATAAAATGAATACTGAAAATCGATTGTGAGCAAGAAAAGTGATATGTAATTCGTTTTTGATTTCATTTTAGTTTCCTGGTTTTGTTTTTGGGCTACAGTCGTCACTGTAATACGACCAGTGGCGAAAATCTGGTGGATTAATTAAAACAAAACGAAAAATATTGAAGTGCCTATCTAGTGTGTTGGCAAAGGATATCGAAATATGTTGCCCTTTCGTTGGGCTTTCCTTGGGATTGCGCTGTTCGTCGCAGTTACAAATGGAGCATCTATAGTAAGTGTAACAATAAAAAAAAATAAAAATAAATTAAAAAAAGGATATATGAGAATATCTAAATCCCTGTAACTGAAGTTCTTGATTCAAAACTCATACAAGAAATGCTCAAATTGTGTCGTGGAAATCATTAAAAAAATATGAAAATCTGTTTGCTACTGAGGATTTTTATTGACCTTCTAACACAATTCCCCTGTTTAATGCCACATTTGACATCAAGGGTATTCCACTGCTCTTACAAGAGCGAATTAAAGGATACTTATTCGAAGTAAGACTTTTAAAAGTGGTATTAAAATTTAAATTTGGAAATACCGCTTCTAAGTATGTAGTGTAGAATGTGCCATAAATTTTGTCCCTGGACATGGAGTCCTTGACCCACTTCTAGGGGGATTCTAAGCCTCTAACGCACTACGAATTCATTGCACAAGGTTTTTAGTATTTGGTCCTTGAATAGAGTAAGTAGATACTAGTGTTTGTTGTATTTTCTCGTATAAATACTAGTGTCGTAAATGCAAGTATTCGTAAGCCCATACCTCAACTACATAAATCTAACACTCTCCGATAGCCAAATCGTTTAGGAGAACACTGTACAAACACCAAAAAAGCCCCCAGGATTTCACACATTTTTTTTCTAGTAAACATTTTTTCAGATTTTTTAAATAACAGGGACAGAGCTTTTGTGAAGTACTTTATTTACATGGTTTCTTTATAAAGGAACAAAAATTATGTATAAAATTAAACTTCAGTTGAACTTACGAAATTATGGTATTTTTATACTAAAGGAAACTAAAGGAACAGATTTAAAATGGCATTTTTGGCCAAACTAGAGGGTACTCGAGATAAACCGATAACATATTCGTGATCAGCAGCCCTGAAAATACTAGAAAAAATGTGTGAAACTCCGGGTGTTTTCAAAAGATTCAAAGTTGTTGTACAGTGTAATCAATATACATTTCTAGTATAAAATAGGACACAGGTTCTAAAAATCAGAGGTACATTCGTTTTGCTCCAAATGCAACACGGAGTAAAACTGAAAACTTTTCAGTTTTACTTACTTACTTTTTCGCAAGCGGATTAATAGAATTATGCAAATTTTTTGAATAGGAGCTCAGCAGGACTTTATAATCAAGTTTTCCATTTCCAAAACAAACCTTATCCGCTTCAAATTATTCTGAGAAATATTTCTCAGAATAAATTTCGAATTAAAGAAGGCCTCTCATAGTGTTTTAAATATTCATTTGACTAGCACTGGGCAAAAGCAGAGCAAATGTTCAAGTGTTTCCTCCTCATCCGGTTCGTTACACTTCCAACACCAGTTGCTGAACACTAGACCCATCCAAAAGGCTTGATGTCGAATAAGACAGTGTCCAATCACCACTCCTACCATCAGTCTGTCTTCGTTTCGGTTGAAGGATGAGATGTGTTTGGATTGTAACCCTTAACAACATTTAAATTTTTTTTGTTCATAATACCACAATGGAAGGCTATTAGCCTCAAATCATAGGACCGTCCAAGAATATTCTATCGATCGCATGGGAAAAATCCCAGTATCGATGGTCATAGATTGATACCTCGTAACTGAAATGTTTTGACGTAGATAACTCAAAGAAAAAAAATTGACCAAACGGGATCGGCTTTCAGTTGGACCATTGTGCACTTCAAAAGTTCCTACTCTCTCTTTCACATAATTGCTGGTACAGGAAATTAATAAATATAAAATTTACATTCCAACACTTGCCACTATGAGGTGATAATCAAATTATGTCATATTCCAAAACATGCAAGGTCAGTTTCAAAATTAAATCCACAATCAAATTATGAAAAGCCTCTCTAATCGCCTTACCGAGCGCCTATGTGTAGTTTATGTACGAACGGGAAGAGGGCTCTCAAGAGATAATGTTGACATCATCGTTGAACCCGTATTTAAATATTGAACTGATCTTCTTTCAAGAAATTTTATTGGTATAGTTTATGAATAATGATGAATTTATAATAAATTCAAAAATTACTTAATTTTATTTCGAGGTGTTAGGTAATTACATCCTTCATAAACATATGCAGTTAGCTACTTATGTTTGTATGTATTAAGATTGAATTGAATTCAATGAAATGTTTCAGACCCCACATTATCCTCACCCTAACTAAAGCAAAATTGGATGCCCTTTACTTTTAGAATGCGATAGAAGAAAATGCTTCGATTACAAGTTCGGAATACGTAGCAGCTGTTGACCAGCTGGACTCTCACCGAACAAAGAGAAACGGAAGAGGCTAGTAAGTACGAACTCTGTTCTACAGTTGTATACCATTGATGATTAAATTTGTCTACACAGTCTGAGGGGTCAAACCCAATCACAGTATTTAAACTTTGGCAAGCCTGAAGAAGACGGCAAAGCCGAGGCGGAGGCAACTGAAAGTGGCTCCAGATCAACAGTTTGTATGATGAGAATGCATTTTCGTTTAGGACTTTAATTAATTCTGTTCATTCGTGTAGCTGGAAGTCATGGAATGGGACAAGCGCAAAGTCAATTTTCAAGTGGCGATTGTGGCGACTGTGCTGCCACCCCAATTTACGGTAAGGAATGCCTTTTATATCTGAAATACATGGTTTGTTATTATTTTATCCTTCATTAGAATACCCAGCTGGGTCACCTGATCCTCTAACATTGATCGGTGCGCCTACGGGATCATATCGGCCTGGAACAGTTTATCCGGGTGGACCTGGTACTTCTGGCTCGCCAAACGCAATAATGACTGCTCCTGGATCAACCGGCACTGGCGTTCAACCTGGAGCAGGTAAAAAATGTGGACACGATTAAAAAAATTATAAAAAAATTAAGATGAAATGTTGTAGGACAAACAGGAGGTACATTTGGACCGGGTGGTCAACCAAGTGCTCAACCAAGTGGTCAGACATTTGGACCGGGTGCAGGTGGCCAGCCTAGTGGAACTTATGGACCAGGTTCGGGTACCAAACCCGGTGGATCTTTCGGACCAGCGACAGGTGCTCAGCCCAGTGGTACCTATGGCCCAGGTACTGGTACTGAGCCAAGTGGAACCTATGGACCAGGTACTGGTACTCAACCTGGTGGAACTTATGGACCAGGTGGACAAACATTCGGACCAGGTACTGGTGCTCAACCTGGTGGAACCTATGGACCAGGTGCCGGTGCTCATCCTAGTGGAACTGGTAGTGGCGCTCAGCCAAGTGGAACTTATGGACCAGGTACTGGTGCTCAACCTAGTGGAACCTATGGACCAGGTGGACAAACATTTGGACCAGGTACTGGTGCTCAACCTAGTGGAACCTATGGACCAGGTGGACAAACATTTGGACCAGGTACTGGTGCTCAACCTAGTGGAACCTATGGACCAGGTGCTGGTGTTCGTCCTAGTGGAACTGGTAGTGGCGCTCAGCCAAGTGGAACTTATGGACCAGGTACTGGTGCTCAACCTAGTGGAACTTATGGACCAGGCGGACAAACATTTGGACCAGGTACTGGTGCTCAACCTAGTGGAACCTATGGACCAGGTGGACAAACATTTGGACCAGGTACTGGTGCTCAACCTAGTGGAACCTATGGACCAGGTGCTGGTGTTCGTCCTAGTGGAACTGGTAGTGGCGCTCAGCCAAGTGGAACTTATGGACCAGGTACTGGTGCTCAACCTAGTGGAACCTATGGACCAGGTGGACAAACATTTGGACCAGGTACTGGTGCTCAACCTAGTGGAACCTATGGACCAGGTGCTGGTGTTCGTCCTAGTGGAACTGGTAGTGGCGCTCAGCCAAGTGGAACTTATGGACCAGGTACTGGTGCTCAACCTAGTGGAACTTATGGACCAGGTGGACAAACATTTGGACCAGGTACTGGTGCTCAACCTAGTGGAACCTATGGACCAGGTACTGGTGCTCAACCTAGTGGAACTTATGGACCAGGCGGACAAACATATGGTCCAAGTACCGGTGCTCAACCTAGTGGAACTTATGGACCAGGTACTGGTGCTCAACCTAGTGGAACTTATGGACCAGGTACTGGTGGTCAACCTAGTGGAACCTATGGCCCAGGTACTGGTGCTCATCCAAGTGGAACTTATGGACCAGGTACTGGTAGTGGCGCTCAGCCAAGTGGAACTTATGGACCAGGTACTGGTGCTCAGCCTAGTGGAACCTATGGCCCAGGTACTGGTGCTCAATCTAGTGGAACCTATGGCCCAGGTACTGGTGCTCAACCTAGTGGAACCTATGGCCCAGGTACTGGTGCTCATCCAAGTGGAACTTATGGACCAGGTACTGGTAGTGGCGCTCAGCCAAGTGGAACTTATGGACCAGGTACAGGTGCTCAGCCTAGTGGAACCTATGGCCCAGGCACTGGTGCTCAACCTAGTGGAACTTATGGACCAGGTGGACAAATATTTGGGCCAAGTACTGGTGCTCAACCTAGTGGAACCTATGGACCAGGTACTAGTGCTCAACCTAGTGGAACCTATGGCCCAAGTGCTGGAGCCCACCCTAGTGGAACTTATGGACCAGGTACTGGTGCTCAACCTAGTGGAACCTATGGCCCAGGTGCTGGTGCTCATCCAAGTGGAACTTATGGACCAGGTACTGGTGCTCAGCCTAGTGGAACCTATGGCCCTGGTACTGGTGCTCAACCTAGTGGAACCTATGGACCAGGTGGACAAACATTTGGACCAGGTACTGGTGCTCAACCTAGTGGAGTCTATGGACCAGGTACTGGTGCTCAACCTAGTGGAACTTATGGACCAGGCGGACAAACATTTGGACCAGGTACTGGTGCTCAACCTAGTGGAACCTATGGACCAGGTACTGGTGCTCAACCTAGTGGAACCTATGGCCCAGGTACTGGTGCTCATCCAAGTGGAACTTATGGACCAGGTACTGGTGCTCAGCCTAGTGGAACCTATGGCCCTGGTACTGGTGCTCAACCTAGTGGAACCTATGGACCAGGTGGACAAACATTTGGACCAGGTACTGGTGCTCAACCTAGTGGAGCCTATGGACCAGGTACTAGTGCTCAACCTAGTGGAACCTATGGCCCAGGTGCTGGTGGTCATCCAAGTGGAACTTATGGACCAGTTACTGGTGCTCAACCTAGTGGAACTTATGGACCAGGTGGACAATCATTTGGACCAGGTACTGGTGCTCAGCCTAGTGGAACCTATGGCCCAGGTACTGGTGCTCAACCTAGTGGAACTTATGGACCAGGTGGACAAACATTTGGACCAGGTACTGGTGCTCAACATAGTGGAACCTATGGACCAGGTACTAGTGCTCAACCTAGTGGAACCTATGGCCCAGGTGCTGAAGCCCACCCTAGTGGAACCTATGGACCAGGTACTGGTGCTCAACCTAGTGGAACCTATGGGCCAGGTACTGGTGCTCATCCAAGTGGAACTTATGGACCAGGTACTGGTGCTCAACCTAGTGGAACTTATGGACCAGGTGGACAAACATTTGGACCAGGTACTGGTGCTCAACCTAGTGGAACCTATGGACCAGGTACTGGTGCTCAACCTAGTGGAACTTATGGACCAGGTGGACAAACATTTGGACCAGGTACTGGAGCTCAACCTAGTGGAACCTATGGCCCAGGTACTGGTGCTCATCCAAGTGGAACTTATGGACCAGGTACTGGTAGTGGCGCTCAGCCAAGTGGAACTTATGGACCAGGTACTGGTGCTCAGCCTAGTGGAACCTATGGACCAGGTACTGGAGCTCAACCTAGTGGAACCTATGGCCCAGGTACTGGTACTCATCCAAGTGGAACTTATGGACCAGGTACTGGTGCTCAGCCTAGTGGAACTTTTGCACCAAGTGGCCAAACATTTGGACCAGGTGCTGGAGCTCAACCAAGTGGAACCTATGGACCAGGTGGACAAACATTTGCACCAAGCACTGGCGCTCAGCCGAGTGGAACTTACGGACCAGGCACTGGCGTCCAGCCAAGTGGAACCTATGGACCCGGAGCTGGTGCTCAACCTAGTGGACCATATGGACCAGGTGGTCAAACATTTGGACCTGGTGCCGGTGGTCAAGCAGGTACTGGGCAAGGAGCTCCTGGTGGTGTTGCATATCCTGGATCTGGATCTATTGTATACCAAGGGACCGTGGTTCCATCTGGTGGGGCTGGCACTGGAGCTTTGGGTGAGTATAACGCAGGAGGTAATATTTGGAAAAAAAAAGCTTCACACAACATGAATTATTGTATGTGTATTGATATGATTTCAGGAGGACCAACTAATTTGGTTGCTGCTTCTGGTACTGGTGGAGTGGATGACGCGTTCTCCCAAGCTGAATCCTCGATTAAGGACGGTCAAGCATCTGCTGCAGCACAAGGAAAGAAGAACGGAGGCACTGCAAAGACCCAAGTTTCAGGCACTTACAGTTCATCGGGAACGTTCAGCGCTAGCGCCATGACCTCCGATAGCGATCGTTCGGCAAATGCTCAGGTCAGTGGAAGTGCTGAAGGCGCAATGAGTCAATCGCAAGGACAAGGCGGAGCAGCGCAATCACAGGCGCAAGTACAAGTCAACGAAAAGAATGGAGGGACCAAGGCCTCGTCGCAAAGTGGCGGATTAATTCATCAAAGTCAAAGCGAAGTATGATCATTTCTAAGCCAGTAAAAAAAGAGTGTGCAAATTTGATTACTTTGAATAGGTTCAAGCCAACGATAAGGGTGGTTTGGCAGATGCACAGTCAAGTGGACCCGGACAGACGTCATCTCAAGCTCAAATCGGTTTCCGGCCGGGCCAGGATGGCGGCGATAATTCGCAATCGACTGGAGGCGGTCAAGCATCGGCACAATCTGGCAGCCATTCAGGACAGAGTCAATCGCAAATTCAGGGAAAATCTAAGTATGTCCTCAACGATTCCTTGTGGGAAAAAATAAGGCAACGATTCCATTACAGATTCGGTGTCTCATATCATGGAGCAGCTCAGTCAGCATCAGGAACCAAGGAGCAAGTGGCCACTTATCGTGAACAAAATCGTGAACTTTTCCATACCATCAGTCAATTCGGAGGTGGCGATGCGTAAGTCTCGCTCTGCGAGTCTTCATATTTTGATATTAATTGAATTCATCCACTTGAATAGGGTAACCGATCGCGTTGATGCCGTGTACAGCGGTCCAGGTACAGCTCTGGCACCGGAATCTCAAGGTATACCAGATTTGCAGTTGAAGGCTTCAAAAACTAGCAAAGAGGTAGCCAGCAGCACTAACAAGTTGAGCAATGACGATAGCCCGCTGCCAGAAGAGGAAGACGAAGAGGAGCCCTACGACGAATACGAAGATGAGGATGAGTACTACAATGAAAATCCGGTAAAAATGGAATCCAAACCGGTAAGCGGATCTCTTATCACAGACTCGAAAAAGGACAATTCCCGCTCGTCATACCATACGTACACCCAAAACTCGCCAACACAAACACAACAAGCTGCCGTAGCCGATGCCAGCGACAAATACACTGTTGTGCAAAATCAAAATGGACGTGTCCAACGCTATCCCATCCGGACGACCACTGAATCGGTGCCGAGTGGCTTCCGCGGTACTGTGAATGTGGAAAAGAAGTTCCACACCAAAGCGTTGGAACCACACAAGACAGAGAACCAATTGGATGACGGCGACGATGATAAAAATCATTCGAAACTTCGTTCACCGGACAGCTATGTCACTGTGACCAAATCTGTTACAGGCAGTATGGATAATACCAAGAATCCGCCAGAGGAGAACAAAAACTTCCAGTCGACGTACTACACTAAATCGTCCACATGTGGCTATTTCACCTTCTCGTGCAACATCGTGTACGGAGCGAACGGACGCAGTAAAATCTGCCGCCCGAAGGCGCCTACGAACGGCAAATGCTAATAATAAGTAAAATCTTACATAAGTAATAATACTAATAATAATATAAAACTACTTTTAACTTAACTAATACGTATTTTTTGAACAGAAGAACTTTTAATTGTATTTGCCTAGTTATCTTCAATAGAAATAGATCATTTGTAATATGGACTTAACTCACACATAAGCGGTAGAATTTGATTTGAAATAATTTAATAACTCGATGTAATTAATTTAATAAACCCAATCACTGCCTCTACTATTTGTTTTTTAAATAAAATTTCACTACAGAGGAAAATATCAATTGTTTTTTTTAAATGTAGTGAAAGAATACACGAGATATCTCATCGGCTCAGAGGTAATAAGAAGAAGCACATCTAGGTGGACCGAAAAAATTACCATAGCAAGGAAGGTCAAGCTAACACTGGCAGCTACAGAGGGGAACTAAAAATGTATTTTGTAGGATAAGAACGATAGAAAAAAAATTTAAATAAAACAAAATCTACCCCGAAATTTTCTCTCCAAATCACAATATGCATATCAGAAGGGCAACATCTTATAGAGACTACTTTTCACTCGGCAGTTAGTATTGCTGATAGTCCCCTTCTATTATATCGTCGTCGCAAATTATAAATCACTAAGTTCATTTATCCCAAAACGAGATTAGTACGTCAACATTTTGATCTATAGTAAAACTACAATCTTTGACAATAGCCTTAATCTTTCATATGTCCTAATAAAATTTACAAAGAACCAAAAATTACTATCAACAACACTTCCCTATTTTTTCTCAGTCAAAATCACCTAGGGGTTTTTCTTTGAATACATAAAAACCTAATTTTTGTCAATCCGAATAAACTAGGTTTTACAAAATTGGCACTTCTATGCATTGAGCATAGCCCAACATCATTCGAATTCGAATAGTTTTCGTTGAATTGTTTCTAATTTTTATCACGAAAATATTCTCAATCAGAACTACCTAAATCAATTTTTCCTCTACTCTTAGACCCAACTCATCGATTTCAAAAAATGTATTCTGTGAATCATTGCTTAAAGGTGACATTGCGTCCAAAAACATTGATTTTTGTCATTAAACGTAAATATCATGGAACCAATCGGCCTTTTGAGGGACAGATTAGAGGCAGAAGATTCATTTCTAAATCCTTCCTGGCAAGTTCGTCACTATGTCGAGCATTAGATGACAGTAGTTGTTATGGCATGTTATTGGAGAGATTGTGATAAGTAGTAGACTCCAAGTGAAAAATCACCAGTCCAATTCATGCGAAATGAAATAAAATACTTTTTATGCAATTTTGCTTATCATAAATGTTTGTTTATTTTATTTAAATAGTGTTTTCTTTTTGTTTTTTTTTTTCTTTTGTTTGTTTTTTGTTTTTTTAATTTGTGATTTTGTTGCATTTTCATTTTTTTGTTTTTGCTTAGTTTTGTTTAAAATACAATTTGACAATTGGTTTTGTTATTGTTGCCCTTTTTTTTGGTTGTTCTTTCTCTAAATTCTTTTTTAAAAGACTTTATTTTTTTTTCAATTTTCGATCTTTAATAGCTACACAAAGTTTACTTTACTCCTTACTGGTTCTCCTACTAATTAGTATTTGTTTGGTATGCTGTATGCCATTTGCTTTTGTTTTCTATTTGTTAAATCATATTTATTTATTTAAAGTGTAAAGACACTAAATTTCACAAAATTTTTTCTTTTAATATTAATAAACCGTTTCTTTTTTATTTTTTTTATTTAATATATTATGGGGGAGTGGGGGGATTGAATTTGAGAAATACTATAAATTGCTACTTAGAGCCGGTAGTTGTTTTTGTTTTGGTTTTATTTTTGATTTTTTTTCTATTTCTGTTTCCTTTTTTCGTGTGTGTGTGTGTGTATATTTAACTGCCGCTGACATTGAAAGTGACAAGTGAAAAGTATTTAAGGATATCAATTAATTAATTAATTAATTTTTCTTCTTCCTTTTTGGTATTTGTATGTTGATATATAAATTTTGAATTTGTAAAATACTAATATTTTTTTTTTGTTTTCTTCTTTTTATATTTTGAAACAGCCATAAAGTCAAATATTTTTGTTATGTTGTTGTGGTTGCAGTACAATACATTATTTTCTTTACAAATACGAGTAGGTTTCTTTAAAGTAGGTTGATTTTAAAAATTTGTTTAATTTTGTAATTCATAATTTATGCTTGATATAGGCATGTATACATATATATATATATATATGTATATATATTTATATATGTATGAATGTATGTATGTATAGTTTAAAGTTATATTTTCTAAAAGGTACGTGGATATACTATATTTAAGTTTATACTATTTGAGTTTTGCATAATGTTAATTGCATTTTTGTAAAGTTCAAATATTAAATATGCTTAAATATTTTTTTGTTTGTTTGTAGTTGAATAAAAATGTTTCGGTGTGCTTCAGTTTACATGATTACATTTTATAGTTTGATATAATTTTTTTCGGTTTTTCTTCTCTTCTAATTTTTTTTCTTGATCTTTCAAAAGCTGGAGTTGATTTCTGGTTTGGTTTTTTTTAAACTTTATTTTATTTTATTTTATTTAATTGGTTCTATTTTCTAAGCATTTCTATGAATGCCGTACGTTTTGGTTGATATTGAATGTTTTTTTTTCATTTTCTAAGTTTTATTTTACGTTATATTATTTTTTTTTTTTAGTAATAAAACGATTATTTAAGAGTTTACACCAAAAAGGACACCAAGTGAAACATCGACAACATATCTCATGTGTGGCAGATGCATGCTAGCAATTGAGTGTGAGAGTGTGTGAGTGTGTATTTTTGGATACCAGGGACTGTACAATATACAAATTCTCATAGGTTCCCTTTTTATATGATTTTTCGTTGTTTTACCCAAGGATTTCGTATGTTTTTCTTTTAATTCATGTTTAGTACATTGACATGAACGTCTTCTCAGCTTTGCTTTTCTTTTCATTTTTCTTTTTTCTTTCATTCTTTTTTTTTATATATATTAATGAGGGGATTTTATGAATAAAATCAAACATTTAGGGTATTTTAATATTGGAATGATTGGAGTTTTTCCTCTTTGTGCTCCATTGTGGTTTTCCCTTAAAACTTGGTGCCCGAAATTATGCGCGCCCTGTAAGTGATACAAAAACTGTTTGCCTTCGAACACTATTCAATTCTACTTCATTCAGTGCTCTCCAGAAAGCCTGGCCTTGCTGTCAAGAATTGTTTTTGTTTTAAGTTTAAATTTCTACTGCTTCATTAAGTAAATATTTTGTTGTTATTTGTTATTTGGTTGCTTGAAACTTGAAACTTTCGATTTACTAGAATTTTTTGTTTCGGTTCATTAAACTGCTACACACATCAAATTACACTTTTGGATTAAGAGTAAATTTGGTTTTTTTTTTCTTTAAAATCTATTATTCCTAGTATTTTCTTTTTGACATATAAAAATATTTTAAATTCTTTATTTTGAAACATTGTTAGTTTGTTCACATATAATGCTAATTCCATACAAGTGCTTAATGTTTAGGTTTAATATTGTATCCATTACGTTTGCATCACTACTTTCTTTACTTAAGTTTTTATTCAATATATAAGTTGTTGTTGTTGTTGTGGTTGTATCTTATCTACTTCTCTTTTATTCTGTTCTGTTTTGTTTTTAATCAGCAAAAAGGTACCATAATTATATTATGTTTCACAATACACTAATTTTATGAATTAATTTTAATAGGTAGGAAATAGACTAGTCTTTTAAATTTCATACATCAACATTTTTTTTCTTTACTTTAATTAGGTTCTTGTTCATATATTAATTCACAATAAAAAGGAAAAAAAAACATTACTTAAGTAACTTCTTTGTTTTCCCCATAAACATTTATATAAACATTTGTATGCAAGTGTATTTAAATTGGATTTAAGAAATTTCTAAGAGCTTAATTTGGCAGATAAATATAGAAAGAAAAGGTAATGCATGTGTAAGTTAGTCTTTGAGACTTTCGATAGGAAATTGTTGAGATTCAAGAAGACTTCATTTACAGCATGGAAAATGATTTAGATTATATCAAATGGGGCAGCTTATTCTTATGCCGGAGGTTAACCCACTCAAATGGACTGAATAGAAGATGAACAGAAGACGAGAAAATAAAATTTATCATTCACTCTTTTTGAATTGGGCCATTCTAACGTTGCATATTCTCGCTGTTAACCTTAAAAGCTGCAAGTTTTTATTGGCAATGTCCAAGGCTATATAGCCCTTTTAGGCTAAGCCACGCCAGAATATCAATATAAATGTTTGAAGAATACTTCGGATGGTGGCAATTTTGGGTATTTTCCTTTCAAATATTATTTTTATAGCTATGACACTAATGTGATCCATGAGGCTTACAGCTTCAGAAAGAGCGAAAAAAAAACTGCCATGTGTTATCTCCTACCCTTTCCTGATTCACCTGTCAACAGTCTCAAATTCAAAACCTACCGCCATTAAATTAATTCTGAATTGATCCAAAGCGCAATTCTATGTAAGACGCATTAGATGATCTCAAAATTTCTGCAGAGTATCGCTCGCAAAGTTTTTGATTTTTGTCATTTAACGTTTATTTGGTTTTTGTGGTTTTTTTTCATTTTGTTGTTGTTGTTAATAAAAGCAAACGTATACTAAACTCTATCATTCATATTGTTAGTAGTTAAATTACTTTTTCGTTTTGTTTTGTTTCGTTCTGTGTATATATTTTGTTTTTGTTTTGCCCTAAACGCTATTCCATTTCAAAGTTTGGTTCAATAAAATCAAATTTATTTGGACGGGTTCTTATCAATCTTGTTTGTCTATTTTCTTCTATATTTTCTTTTGTTTAATTCATATTTTTTAATTCACTGCGAATGCATTTTCTTGCTCTATCGATTTTCTGCTGTTGCGGTCTTTGCATCTATTTAAGTGGTACATACATACATATTTGTTTAATATTCGGCTAATGCTTATTTCAAAAGTGCGTTTAAAAGTATTCTGAGTGTGTGTTTGTTTGTGTGTGTGTGTATTTGCTCATTAACGTATAATTTTTTTTTTGTAATTCGTGTAAATAACTTGAAGCGTGGCATAAATATTTGTGGCAATCGTAAACGTTTATTTTTTATGTTTTTTTTTATTGGTGTTGCTGGTTAATTTAAAATTTAAATGCATAACTTTGCTTATGAAACACATTTGAAGCGGTAAAAATTATTCGAAGCTCATTAAATTGTTTTAATTGGTCATTTTCGTTTTTATTTGCTTGTGCATTTGCTTATTTTGTTGGGGTTCTCATTTAGTTAGGCTCGATTTGAACTAATTCAACACTGAAGGATGCGTATGTATGTACTTTTGCATAGTTCTAGTTGCTGTTACGTGTGGAGTGTTTCAATTGAATTGTTTTTTGGTGGGATAAATATTTTTACTCTTATTATTATTATTTGGTTTTAGTTTTTGTCCTCTTTCAAATAACACATAATTAGTAAGTATATATTTAGTTATATTTACGAGTATTTATTTAATATTTTTAAATACACTAAATGGCATTGAAACTTTTCATTTTTTCCCATTTGACAAGAAATTTTGTTAATAACAAAAAGTTTAATACTAAAAAGAAAATGTGATTTAATGTATAAGAAAACAAAACAAAACAAAAAAAAAAAAGAAATATAAATTACTAAAGCTGCTGTCTAAAGTTTGGGTGCGTTTAATGTTCAGCAATTGCTCTTATTGTATGAAGGAACAAAGCTAAGGGATGCAATGACTGGAAATATTTATATTACCAATCGCATCATAGAATCAAAATATGCGGGAAATAAATCATCATTACCACGGACAAGAAAAAAAACAGAAAAAAACATAATTTTAGGTCGATAGTCCAAGTTATGCGAAATAGCAGACAGATTCACTAAACAATGTAATTATTGAACTATTTTCTGCTTTTTTTCTCACTAAAAGAGAGATTGTTTCCCCGTACATTACTATGAGTGCCAAGCATCGAGCCTACTTCAATACGACTTCTGGCGTTTCAGTCTAGCTGTTCGACAATTGAAGTGGTGGCCTCATTCTTTTGATCAAGATTTTGTCAGAAATTTGTTCGCCATCCCAACTAAATAATTTTGAGCTTCCGTACTTTGAAAAGACTCCATTATAATACTTTAAGTTCTAAAAGAATTCAATAAATACAGTGTCCCAACGCAAAAAATTGACAAAAATCATTAAAGTACTAAAAAAAACTCTTTGCCGTTAATGACAAAATTTTTTTTTAATAAATTGAAAAAAAATGCATTGTAAATGTTGATTTTAATTTGACACTTCAGTTCAATCGTAGCCAAAATTCAATCAATGTGGGGGTATCATTGCCCTACAATCGTCTAGATGGCCTAGGCTAATTTCGGCTGACGTAGACTGTTACGTATTCATTGATTTTATTAAATGCTCTTTGTTTGCCTTCTATTTTTGTCCTTTTTAGTAGATTCTTATGTCATCGAAGTTCCTTCTTTGCAGCTAAAAACTAACTAAAGTATCTAAAAATAAGAATTTCGTGCAAAAAAAAAATAATAAAAACTTAATAATTTTCAAAAAGGGAAAAGAAAAACGTTGAATTGTTTTTTCAAAGTATATCATATATTTAAAATATGTTTTTGTTAAATATAAATTAAAACGTAAAATGTAATAAGAAGTGAACATATAATAATAATAATAATAAACGTAATCAACACTAATCATCTATGACCTACTAAAAAATATTTATTTGTTTTTGATTTTTTTAAAAGCATACGACGCTGTCTGAACAATTTCAAGCATTCAAATTAAATGTATTTTTTATAATTCTTTGAAATACACATACACATGTAGGTATGATAAATATGTAAATTAAAACTATAATTTAGTTGAAATAAATTTAGAATTATAAACTTTAGTAGACAAGTTGTAATTTTTTGTTTTATTTAGAAATAATAGTGTGTGTGCTTATTTTTAAACCTTTTGTTCTAAATTTATGATTAGAGTAGAAATAGTAATATTGCAAATAGAAAAGTTCAAAGTAATTTTACAAAAATGTATTCAACTTTTGGTTTTTTCTTTTTTTCTAATTTAAATGAAAGTTCCCGCGTTTCATATGCTGTATGCCTAAATAACACAATTACAAGTGTTGTTAGTGGTTAGGTTTATGCTAAGAAGTATTTATTTTTTTTCCTCAAATACATTAATTAAGATCAACTTTAAACTGTATGTTAAAAACATTTAAAGCGTCCATTTACTACGAAATTAAATTACATAAAATTCATTAATTGTTTGTGGTTTTTTGTGTATATGTGTGTGTGTGTGTATGTGTGCAAATATCTTAAATTTCCTTAAGGTTATTTATATAAAATCCCTTTACACAGAGTACTTAATTGTGTGTGAATTTAACAACAGAAAAAGCACATTTTATTCAAAAATTTCTATTTAATTTTAAAACTATACTGAAATAATGCATATTTTGTAATTTTAATTTTAATTTTTGTTTTTGGTTTTTTTTTTAATTTTGATTTTCTTATTTTTTTGCTTTTGCTTTGCTATAAAATTGTTTCAAAATTGAAAAAACATTTCGTAGTATCTTGAAAATGGTCCATAAAATTTCTATAAAACACTTAGAACAAATTGTATTTACTTAGTTTCCTTTTTCTTTTGTTAATATTTAAATTTTAGATTCAATTAATTTTTTTATTTTTTTGTTTTTCTCATAATTTTAATTGCTGCACTCTTCAGCAGTCTTTTATCGAGTAGACTTTATCGTACAATACTAATACATTTTAACGGCTGAGAGGGGGGGGTGGTATGTGAGAAATAGTACAATAATCGTGTGATCGAATTGAAAAAGAATACATTTTCTCGGTTTAGGCGAGAGATGATGTATCCTTTGGTCATTTAGACTTGGTATTTGCATTCATGGACTGCAGATGTCTTGGGATGTCTATGGGAACTATTAAATTGTATTACTTTGCTAAAGAGCTTCACACTTTAGTGCACCCTGACACGCTTTAGAAGGAGTGTGTGGAGAACGGCTTGTCTCTTACATCCTTTTCGATGGTTGCCAAAGAAATATGCAACTTTCCTCTCAGGACTGAATGCCAACAATGACTAAAATCTTTACCAAACAGGCAGTATTCTGATCAAATCAAATATTCCTTTTTGACGAAATATGTTTTTGTGTTGATTTTCGAGAAGTAATCTTTTCAGTAGACTAGCTCCAAGTAGATAGATGCGGTACTACTTTGAGTTTCTCAACAGCTAGACGTTTCACGGCAGGGTTTTATTGCTTAATTTTACTTTGAAAAATGTGAATGTGAACTAGATACCTCTAATGGAGTGGAAATAGATTGGTTCAGGTGAGAGATAACTCGTTTTGAATAGCTTTGCAGCCCTAGTACCGTTCACAACACAACAATAATTTCTATGTTGCTCTTTTATACTCGACTATTGAGTCTTGTTGAAGAAATCGCAGCAGTAATATGCCTATATATAGGTCTCAATCATATGCCAGACATTTTCCTTGTAAGTACCTAAAAGATACCGAAAGCGATAATTTATATTCCCTTTGCATTCCATTTGATTTCAATTTATCCCAATAGCATCAGAGTATGTACAAATTGCAGTCCAACAAACACCAATGATGTCACACAGTTTGTTTATAAGTTTAAAAAAATGGAAAAAAATTCAAACGGTTCACAACACTTTTAATAAATTGCAATAAATTGTATTTTATATATATATGTATTCTCAGTTATACGTTTAAACTACATTTGTTTGGCGTTTTTTTTTTTAAATTTATTATTATTATTATTTCTTTCCTTTGTCTAATCCCTTTTTTTGTTGCAATTGGAAACGCATACTACAAACTAATTTGTTTACATCTTGATTGATATAATATGTATATATTTTATTTGTGTGTATATATAACTTAACTTCTCTGCCCTTAATTTCTTTTCAGTTTAGTTTTTTATCTTTTTGTTTTGTGTTAATGATTAAAATAGAAAAAACAATGCAAATTTATATAATTTTTGTTTGTATGTATTTTATTTTTTGTTTTGTTTTACGTTTAGTCAACTGTAAGTGTATATGTTTTCGTTAATATATGTTTTATATATATATATATTTAGGAGACGCTAATACTAAACTTTATATATAAGAATTTTTTGTTTGTTTCTGTTTCATTTTTTTTTCTTTCTTTTTGTTTGTTTTATTTTTGTTTTTGTTTTTAATATTATTAATTTGTATTTTGTTTGCCATTTAAAAACTACATCACAATAATTATAAGCTAAATACGTTTACAGTTTAATGTTAATTAAATTTGTATAAAGTTTATTCATTTTTTTTTGTTTTAATATTTGTTATTGTATTTAGTATATAATAGTATCTTTTTGAATATATTTTATGTTAAATACGTTATAAAAATGAACTTCAATAAGTTTCCAAAAAAAAAAAAAAATTTTTGAAATTAATAATTAATTAGACTTAAAAGCAACGCAATTGGGGTGAGTCGGAGAATATATTTTTTCCCGTAAAAAGTCAAAGTAGACGGATAGTACAGTGCAGTAGAATTGAAGCCCACTTCAATTGAGCACATAATCTCAAAGGAATTTCTTTGCAAAGTTAATGGGAAAAAACGATTTCGTTAAATTGTCGTGAAAAGGGATTTGCTATTGATTTAAAGTGAATATTGCCTGTTAAAAATCTTCAAACTTGATTCCTTTCTTCTTTAGAGCAAAATCAAAGTAACAAATTTACTTTGAATTGCAACCACACTGAACTTTACACAATGTAGTGTTTTCTTTTTTGTTAAAATATATATATGTATGTATATATAACTCAAACATATGTATTAGAAATATAATGTGTGTGTGTGTATAAAAACAATTCAAGAGCTTAAAACGGCTCTCAGCTAAAGTAAAAAAAATATTAAACTGAAATAGTGAGTTAATTAATTGTAATTACTTGTAATTAATTGTAATTAAATGTAATTAATATGAAACACAATTAAATTTGTATAGCCCCCCAGGAAAAAAAAACGTTCGAAAAGTAGGTAAACTTTAAAATATAAATTTCTCGATAGATCTCAATTCGAATGGTAGGTACACATCCGAATGGAATTGAATAGACCTATTCATTGCTAACAATATCGATAGTAAAAAATTTGGCTGTAAGAAGCCGCTGTACATGAAAAAGCTATGTACGTAAACTTGTTTCCATTCACTGTATATCTGTGGCAACTTGTTAGTTGTATATCTTGTAGTAGTCACCCAAATTTAAAAAAAAAACATGAATTGCCTAATATCCTCGAAACTATAAATTCACCCACTTAAACTGCGTAAAGGTGCTGTCACAGATATACACATACATGCATGTGTGTAATTGTTTGTAATTTCAAAACTTTATATTTGTTCTTACTTCTATACTTTGCTTTTGTTTTTCTTGTGTGTTTTACGCCTTAGCCAAAGTACACCCTAAGAGTGGACATTGAAAAAACCCTCTAATAAATTATTAAGTTGGCCGACATTAGGGCGAGATTTGCGAAAATCGCCGTCGCATACAATACATTTTGATTTGATTATGAACGTTTAGGAAAAAAAATAAGCATATATACCCACGACCTAAAAACGAATTCCCTTTATATAACGTTTGAAATTTTGTGTATGATTTCTCTATTTTGCATTTGTTTTTTTTTTCCTTTTAGTTTCTTATATATATATTTTGTATCTTTTACAGTATTTTACTTGTTTGTAGCTCTTGTTTGCTTCTTTTATTTTGTTTTATGCGTCTATACATATAAAGAAAAATATCAGTTTGTAACTATGCGTGTGTGTGTGTGTGGTTACACTGAATTAAAAAGATATTGGCTTAAAGTAAAAATATATTTAAAAAACTAACAAGAGTCGTGCTAGTGTTGCAAGAAGTTCTGAAACAAATTCATCATTATCAAATTATATCACTGTTCTATTGTAAAAAAAAACACTTGGAGGTTGGCCAACACGGTCCCCTTGAGGGCGCATATATGTAAATAAATTGTTACAACACACTTCTACGGTGTTGAATGACCAACGCTGATCTCCACCAACTTGAGGCTCTTTACCCTCTGCCACATCTAGATTTTTTTGCAATCAACAAACATAACACAACAAAAAATTAAATATAGCAGACAGATTTTTTTTAAATTACTAAAAATATTTTCCTTTTTTGAATTCGAACCAAATTCCATTTTTTAAAATAAATTAAACAATTAAAAAAGGAAATTTTACTTATATAGGTTTAAACCAATTATTTCTTTCAAAACATTAAAAAAAAAATTTTTTTTTAATTATTTATTGCAAAAAAAATTTTAATTTCTTTTCGACAGACAAAAAAGCGCTGAGACAAGTTAATTCATACTAAATAAAGGTTGCTGATCACGAATTGCAAGTCAATTTTGTATCTGCAACATCAGAATTTTATACAAATCTTTAGCATTAAAGATATAAAAAAAAAGTAATTTTTTATTTATTTTTAATTTTAATGTTCGAATTTTTTTTTGAAATGTCAAATTTTTCGGATTTTTTTTCTAGTTTTTTTATGTAGTACGTATTCATTGAAAAAAAATTATTGTCTGCAATGCGAATTTTAAAAAATTATTTTCGTAACCGGTTTTTTTCTGGTACAAAAATACTTTGAAAAATTGTTAAAAAAAAAAATATAAAATGTTGGACATTGAATTTGAATAATGAAAAGCATAGCTGCATTTGTTCTTTTTTTTTCTATTATTTATATCTTTGTAGAGTGTATTTTGTATTGTAACCTAACAGAGCAAAACCGACTCCAAATTAGTTAACTGACTTGTCTCGTCCCAGCGTTTTTCAAAAATGTTCATTTGTCGAACAGTGTTATTCTTTTTTTTGTATAACTTCAGATTTCGATTGTAGTTTGCATAAAATCTAGTTATAGGAAAGCAAGACGAGTCGCCTTTTATAATGATTATTTGTAGAACAGTGTATTTCAACTAGAAATTGGGTTGAAATTCTGTGGTATATACTTCGAGAGTATAACAGAAAAGTACTACTGAAAGTAGTACAATTTGAACATAAGTTTGTGCGAAACGATCGGTTTTGTTCAGTGTTCAATGTTCAAACATGAACCCCGAACTTTACCACTTTCACATGCCAACTTTTGATCTCAGAATTAATGGATTAAATGATGGATTTTTGTTCAGAAGTATGAAGAACTCCGCATGCTCCGAAATTGTTAGAAAATTCTACTTATACAGCAAGCAGCACGAATGCAAATTATGGAAAATAGTCAAATTCGGCATGTATTGCACAGTGTAAAATACATTTTTTTTTCAAATTATATACCAAAATCTTTGACACTATTAACCATTAGTGTAGACATGAATTTGTAATTTCGAAAAGAGTAAAATGTAACGTAATGTAACTTTGCCTTAATATAGGTACTGTAATACGGTACAAAATCGCATATACATTGATCTCTATGCATTGTTCATAGAGCGAATGTTCTAAAAACATTAAGCCATTAGCTACATTCCAATGTCGAATCGTTAATTGTTATCATTTGTTATTAGTGTAAACGGTAAAAACATTTAGTGGCATTTTTGTCATTTGCCCTTGTTGCAAATTTCAAGAGTAGTAAAAAGTTTAAATTTGTTGCACTTATATTTAAAATAATTTCTACATAACTATTTTACAATTATGGGCTGGGGCGCTGGTGGTTGCATTAAAAATTAGGTTATCTATATACATTTCGGTAATAGGGGAAGGGGCGGGGGTATGTAGTATCAATAGTAGTTAGTAGCTAGTGAAGAGTTAAATGTGTGCTAGACATTATTTGTTGCTGTATTTTTTTTTTGGGAGCGGGAAGAGTATCTTACGTTCTAGTTTAATTTAATATATTTAATAATTTGTGGTTTGTTTTAGTAAGTATATAATATATATATATATATATAATATTTGAAAGTTAACTCTCAAAACAAAGAAGAAAGTGGAGTTCTCAACAATAGCTTGTTTGCTTGTTTTGTTTGCTAAGGTACTAATCGCTACTAGCTAAGTGTTGAAACAAGTAACGTAAGCATACGTTGATTTAAAAATCTGCATTACACCAAAGTTTGTGTGTAACTTTACAATAATCAGTGATATCATATAGTATTTGCGCAAACAAATTAAAAAAAATCTTCAATTTTGTATAATTAAATACAAAAAAAAAACCACACACGCATGAACGTGGAGGTTAATTGGAATTTTTTATAATATTTTTAGGGTATTTGATATCAAAAAAACACACACTACTGGTGCACTGTTTCATGTGTGTGTGTGTGGTAATTTTTTGTGTGGCAATCAATCTGATTCTGATACTTCAATTGAATTTCAAAAAAATGTTAAGCCTTCTGCTTAATTAATTTAAAAAAAAAAGACAACAAAAAGACAAAGAAAATATTTACAAATAATTGTTCAAGGGCAGGTGCGTGCTTGTTCTTTGTCCGCCCGGCACCGACACCGACACCGACTTCGATTGATTTGCCAAAATAAAAAAGGAAAAATTTAAAATTATCACGAACGTGTTCGCGTACGCTTGACATGACGACCAGACAAAAGGGCTCTGCTGCTGCTGCTGTTGTGATTATTTTGGTTGTTGTTGCTGTCAAAGGGCTGCTCCAATTGCAGGCCTCGCTCACCGAAAATGTTCTCATCGCCGTGCTCGTCGTCGACCGCAGCAGCATTGTTATTGGTTCGTTGTAGAATGTTGTAGTTGATGGTCTGTTGCATCATCAGCATAAACCACCACTGTGTTAATTGTACATTTCGATTATTATTAATTGCCGTTGTTGTGGCGGCTGTTGCTGTTGTTGAGGCTGTTGCTGCTGCAAATTCCAATCGCTCTTGTTGTTCGCTTCGTGCTCTATTGTCGCTCTTGTTACTATTACTGCTGGTGGTCTTGTTGCTGGAATCACGCATCAACGATCTAAATTTGTGTGTGAAAATTTGCAATAAAGTCGATTAGTGAAATGTGCCCATTTTGTGCAAAAAAAAAAAGACATTTAATTTGAAATTGAAAAAGTCGCTTCTTCATTTAAACTCACTCGAGTGCTATAAATCAGTTTACTCGCCCCCATACCATATGTTCGTGGGTGCGTAATGCGCATGTTTGCTTACGGCCACTTGTGCTGGACTGAGGGGACCAAACTGGCTGTACTGCGTGGGGAATTGAATGTGAGCGGGCAGTGGATGGGATGGTATAACCTACACAGGAACAAATGGAAATACATTCATCATTGAAGTACTTGGCAGCCATTGTGGACCACTCACCTGACGGCTTGAACTGTTATGAGCGGGCGGCGGTGCCACTACGGCGCGATTGTACGCGAACGTTGGCGCCGCCTGTGAAACGAACACTGTGGGACGACGGTACAGCTCTCCCTGTGTGTAGATGTCCTGTTGGAGCATTGCGGCAGCGGCGGCCGCTGCCGGCGAACCGCCCATCGGTGTATTGGACTGATGATGATGGTGCTGTTGCTGGGACGGCTGTTGCGGCCCTGAATGCGACGATGTTTGCCCTTGTTGGCGATACACTTGCGGCGCACCCCATGAGGGTGGTCCGACAGCGGCAGCAGCAACTGCAGCTACGGCTGCTCCCACCGCCGACGATGAACTCTTCGAGTGCGCTAGCGGGGGACCCACTACTGCAGACGATGAGGATTGTTGCACATATGCGGCAGAGGAGGCATTTGAGGATGCCTCACGCTTGTGGTGTGCCGGCGGAGCTTGAGTGCTGGCTGCCCATGAGGAGCGCTTGCTGTCCACCTGTTGCTGTTGTTGTTGTTGTTGTTGTGGTGGATACTCATAGAATTCCGTAGGCTCCTGTTTGGTGGGAATGTGCGGCAAACTGGCTACCTGTGTGCTGGTGTTGCTGGTGGGCATGTAGCACTCGTTCTGTGCCATTGCCAAGATTCGCTTCTTCTGCGATTGGCCCGGCTCGTATTTGACATTGGCCGGCTGATAGTGTTGCTGTTGTTGTTGCTGCTGCTGCTGTTGCGTTTGCTGCTGCTGCTGTGTCTGATGATGCTGCTGCTGCTGCTGTTGCTGATGTTGCTTGGGACTGTTTCCGCCGCTGTGAGCATGAACGTGACCGCCATTGTTGCGGCGGCGTGCATCCTCGTTGCTGTCGTTGTCACCACCTACGGTTACGCATGGGATTACTAACTGAATGTGTTTATGACGATTGAAGGAAGAGGAGGTGGAGGAAGATGAAGAGATAGCTAAGGTAGATGAGGGATTGCTAGCAGCAGCATGATGCTTGCTGCTGCTGTTGTTGTTTTGGTTGTAATGGTGTGTGGAAGTGGAAGTAGAATTGGAATTGGTGTTGGTGGCGGTGGAGGAATTGTGTGAAATGCCGCAATTGCTCGCCGCATGCTGCTGTTGTTGCTGTTGCTGCTGTGACTGCTGCGATGACATATGATGTGAATGATGCAAATGATGTTGATGTGGGTGATGATGATGATTGTGTTGTTGCAGATGATGTTGCTGTAGGGAACATGCGGCGCCAGCCAATTCTGTGCCGGTCCCTGTCCCTGCACCAAATCCAGTTCCACTTCCGCTTCCGGCTGAAACGCAGGCGGCGCTAGCCGATGACAATTGAGATGATGTGGATGCAAAATGATTGCTACTACTATTATGGTTATTGCTATTGCTATTGCTACTTGAACTACTTGATTTGCTGGCAACACTATTATGGTGACTATGAGTTAGGTTTGATTGTGCTTGTTGTTGTTGCGATTTAGAGTGATTAGTACTGGTTGCAGCAGATGAAGATGATGTTGATGTATTACCATAGTTTGGTGCAGACTGTTGTTGCTGCTGCTGCTGTTGATGCTGTTGTTGCTGTTGTTGTTGTGGCGGCTGCGACACCTGTTGGTGATGATGGTGTTGTTGTTGTTGCTGCTGCTGCTGAGGATGCTGTTGCTGCTGATGCGGTTGCTGCTGTGCATGTTGCTGCTGTACCTGCTGCTGTTGTTGATGTTGTTGCTGATGTGGCTGCGATTGATGTTGGTGGCCGCTATTGCGGCAATTCAACGAGTTCGATGAAGCCGAATGCTGCAGCATCGAGGCGCTTGTCTGCGATTGCGCATGTACACGTTGCTTGATTGGGGCTGCAACAGCTGGGGGCGGCTCATTGGTGTCATCCTCGCTGTCCGAAATTGTAATAACTGCGGTGGGCGACGGCGTATCGTGTATGGTTATGGTCTGCTGTTTGACAATTGCACCGCCATGATGCTGATGCGAGTGTTGTTGTTGTTGTTGCTGTTGTTGCGGCGGCGGCGGCTGTTGCTGCTGATGGTGCGCCTGGTGATGGTGGTGGTAGTTACCGCCATTACCACTGCTTGCCCCACAATTGTTGACAATATGCGGATTTCCACCGCCGCTGTTGTAGCCTGTGTTGTTGCTAATAACATGTTGCTGATTCACCGAGTTGCCGCTGTGATGATGATGGCCACCACTGTTGCTGGCATTGACAATGTCTGAAAAAAAGGTAATGAATGAATTGAATGAATGATTAAAGCCCTTCCGCCGGTCACTACTTACTGCCCGATGAAGCTGAAGCAACAACAGTGCCACCATTGCCACCACTGTATCCACCGCCATAGTTGCAATTGTGGTGGTTATGGTACTGCGGCGACACATGAGCGCCACGATTGTAGCGTTGCTGATGCGGCGGCGAGCTCTCCTTGACGCGCTTCTTCACCGGCGACAGTTGATTGTTCTCCTTCTTGTCGTGACGAGGCACGCGATACGAGTTGCCCTTGCTACTGCGAAATTTCGAATATTCCCATTAGAAAATACAATTTCCAAAAATCAAGGCCGCTGGATACTTACACCAAATGATGCACGGGTGACTCCTTCTTGAGATCATTGCGCGGTATATTCAAATGATGTTTCGGGTAGATTTCCTCCACGTTCAAGAACGGTGCCGAATCAACAATAAGCGAATGCGCCGGAGCCTGCTGCGGCCATGACGGAACCAAAGCCATTTGTCGGCCCGTCTGTGGCCAAGCAACGCCACTGGCTTGCACACGATTCGTGAGTAGCATTCGCTGGCCCGATGTGGGCTCCACCATGGAAACGGGCACGGGCACATTTACGTACTGTTGCGGCGGAACCTGAGAGAGTGATTTTCGCATCAATAGAATTGCAATTTGGGGCAAATGTTGAATGATTCAAAAAATACTATTTTGAAAGCTTCGATCCTCACTCTGATACTCACTTGCAACGGCGGCTGCATTGTGGCGCTGCCGACTACAACGTGCTTGGTGGGACTGGGCATTGTCTGGTATGAGGGCGGACACAAAATATTCGAAACCAGTTGATGCTGGAACGTATCGGTGCGGCCCTGGGCGTACTGACGTCCCACATTGCGACCGCCATAGATCTGATAGAGGCCCTCGTAGGCCAGTGGACGTTCGCGTACCAAACGCTGCACTTGACTGGTCAACTGATTGTTGATGGTGAATGTCATGTTCTCGGTGGCGTTTGGCACGAAATTGGTCACCAGCGTCGACGTGGGTTGCACGCTGTAAACGATTCATTTTAATAAAATCAATAATTAACTTCAAGCGAGGGGTCATCACTTACGTATGGAAATCGCCACGCCGGCAAACCTCCATCATCTGCACTGAGGCTTTCACATTGTTGCAGTACACGTAGTCGACGAGGTGTGTCAGCCGTGTAAACGAATGATTTAAAGCCTCGGCAGGCGTCAGGCGGCGCTCCTGGTCGATGGTCAACATGCGCTTTAGCAAATCGATAAATTCACGGCGATCGGTCTTCTCGGCCAGCAATTGACCGCCTTCCAAATCCGTGGGCACATTCACCTGCCCAATATCATCGAGACAGTTGAAAATATATTTGCGTGCCTCCTTACTCTTCGTATTCGTTTCGGCCTCATGCTCTTCGGTGGTCTTCAGCCGCCAGAACGGATACGTCGAGTCGACGTCGCGATAAAAGAATTTCGAAGTCTTTGAGGCGCTATTGAGCATGTGCTCCGTGGGCAAACCCTGTGTCTGCGATATGTACCTGAGATGAAGAGGAGATGAAAAGATAAAATTAATATTTTACAAAATATTTCGTAGAGCAATTGCTCACCTTATTTGATCAAATTCAGACGATCCCGGATACAGGGGCCAACCCAGAAATAGCTCAGCTACAACACATCCCAATGACCACATATCGATTGCCTCACAAAAAGGCAAACCCAAAATAATCTCGGGCGCCCGATAATAACGCGACTGCAAGTAAGTGTTGCATACGGTTTTGCTTACATGCGAGGCGCTGCCAAAATCAATTACTTTCACCCTAATTCGTGGTAGAAGAAAATTTTGTTTAAAAACCGTCCTAATGTATTTAGTTTCGTTTGTGCTTACCTATAAGGCTGCCTAACAGGATCCACCAACATAATATTCTCCGGCTTCAAATCAGCATGAATCAAGCCGAGTTGTTTCAATTTCAGCAATGCTGTTAAGACCTAAGAATTCAAAAAGAAATTAACACCTTTTCAGTTATTTTTACAAATTAATAAAACCAACCTGCTCCAAAATGGGTCGTATATACTTCAGCGGAAGCGGTGAGAATTTATTCTGCTTAAGGAAATCGTACAGATTCTGCTCCAACATCTCGAATACCAGACAAGTGTGATTCTTGTGTTGAAAACATTCGAAGGCGCGCACAAAATTAAATTCATCGGCATTCTCCTGACTCAGACGCGACAATATGGACACTTCGATTTGCCCTTGACGCGCATACGAGGGATGGTTTTTCAAAATTTTGATCGCAACAATTTCGGAGGTGCCACGTTTCCAGCATTTTACCACTTGACCGAATGTGCCGCGTCCCAAAAATTCCAAAACCTGACGAAGAGAAACGAAACAAAATGAAATTTTTTTATATTAAATACAAAGGAAAATTTGTTTTCAAATTGAAAACCTACCTCATACTCAGCCGACAGCGAGTAGAGCACTTCATGCTGCACCAGCTGGTAGTCGCCATCGGCGCCACTGCTCGAACGCTTGCTGGGGGGCTGCGTGTTAGCGTGCCCCCCCGATGTGGCGACTTTCGTATGCGCCGTTTTGATGCTGTTGTTGGCCGCTGCTGTGGTCGCCACCGAAGCTGCTGCTGCTGTTGCTGCTGCGACTGCCGCTGCAGTACTTGTGCTGCTTATAACACTTCGTTCGTTGTTTTTGTAGCTGCTGCCAGCACCGCTGTCGCTGTTAACGCCAACTGCAGTGGTGGAGTACGAATCAACGCAACCGCAATCACAATCTAAAGAAACAGAAAAAGAGAGAGAAAGAGAGTCTAGTTGAGAATCAGTTCAAGTAATTAAATTTCTAGTAAATAGAAGAAAACATTTTCAAAGTGATAATATCACAAAGATCAGAGATCGAAGAAATTGGGGCTCTAAGAACTTGTTTAGAATAAGAACTGAAGACAGTAGTTAAGTAGAAAAACCTCATGTAGAATTAAAAAGCAATTATTCCTGGTATTTCCCTAATAGCACTCACTCTTCATCTTAAAGGTGAAAACAAATTTAATTTTTGAAACATTTTACTAAAACAGTCTACGGTCGATTTATAGCTAAGAGCACACAAAACCCTTCCAACTCTTAAAAATCCCATGAAGATTATAAATAAAAACAAACCTTCATAAATCGGAGACTTTAGGACGAACTTTTTAAATTTAAAAAATATCATAATTGTAAAAATTTCTAAGGTAAAAAATCTTAGCAGTTTCACTACGCTTTTCTCAATTTTAGTTAAGTAATTTTTCTTCGTCGTTCGAAGACAATTCAAAACAAACCGCACTATTAGAACTTTTCAAATAAACTGGCAGCGAAAATTGTGAAAATGCATTTTCATTTGTGAAATTTTTAAATTTGTCATAAATAAATAAAATATGCAGGCGAACACAGCTAACTATAAGAAAGAAAGGCCTCGTACTAAGAGAAAGAACTTTTTGTAATATTTCCACTTAAACTAAGAAAAGCAAAACCGAAAACTGCGTCGCATCTGAGAGAAATCGCCTGTCGCAGTAGCTCACATGGAAATGAATGCATCAGTGCGCCATTGGTTCTTTGTTATCATTTCGCCGTTTCGATATGAACTGAACGAGCGCTAAACGATCACACATCATGAACGCATTGTGACCCATAAATGATTCGCAGCTGTTGCCATGTTGCCAATTGCCAACAACAACAACAACTACCACAACAACAGCACCAGCCACACGGAATAATTAATATTGTTAATAATAAACAAAGTGTAATTGCAGCGCAATCCTAAACTACATCCAGCAATCAGGAAGCTTTCACCAGCACATCACACTCTTTGCGATAGATGGCCTGGCACGGAGGCAGGCAGACAGCAGCGGTCAACACCGCACAATCTCAATATTTAATTATTCTTTTTTTTTTTTTTTGTAGTAGAATCGCAATTAATTGCAAAAGCATGGCAACAATGTTAAAGCTCAAATAGATATTATTTTTTAGCGCACACAAATGCCCGCTGGCAACCAGAAAATATTTTTACACTTAGAGAAAAAGTGTTGTAGTAGTTTAAAAAAGAAAAATTGTAAAAATTTGTTGCACTTTGTTGGAAGGATTCAAATGAAGTATGTAAGTGGGTACTAAAATTTGTTCAAAGACTAAATGTGAAATGTCATAAATTTCTTCCATTTACCCTCGACTGGAATACGTACTTATTCCACTTCAAATAATACAACGTGGTGTTTCAGCGCTTTGTGCTTGTGAATTGTGTTGGCTTTAAAAATAAATCATCGTCATCAATTTGTTGATTGCAGCTCACTTTATATACTTTATTAAATTTAGCTTTATAACAACAAAATTAAGTGCAACGCACACAATTCACACAAACTACATTCGCATAAGAAAAAATAAGAAAATAGCAACGAGATTAACGCAGAATGGTGCGCTCAATCTCCGCCAGCAAATGACATAGCAGAACATGGTTAGCTCGGCTAGCTATCAGTATCTCTGCACTGAGGCTAACTATCTGCTACGTTGGGATGGCGATGATGGGTGTGTGTGTGTGTGTGTGCGTGCTGTTGTGCCAAATCCCAATCACAATTCTGGATTAAATTGATTTTTCTAGGCTTCTTCGTCTTCTGTTTTTTTCCTTCATACTTGTGCACATTGCCTCCATAATGGTGGCACTTTTCTATTTGATTCTTGGGTTTTCTTTTTGCGAATTGCGCGCCGCTATTTTTCCTCATCGTTGACTGCGGCTCCGGCTTCTGTTTGGCTGCTTTACGTCGCTGGAAATTGTTATCACCAACAATAAATGACGTTCATCATCTTGCTGTCTCGTTTGAGATTTATTAGCCTTATATGACTTGTGGGGAATTTTTCAACAGATTTTTTTATTTTTCTCAGTTCCATTTTATTGCTAATGGTTTGATGTTAGAACTTAGCTTAACCGCAATTACGAGGCTTTAGTGAGAAGTTTCGTTTATCAGTAGGTGCTTAGTAAGGTACTAAAACCGAAATCGTAATCCTAATACAAGTACTGAAGTCATTATAGCGGTACTGACATGTACAACACCAACAATATATTTTACATATATTAAAAAAAAATTTTTGCAATTTTAAATTCTTGAACGTCACATTAAACGTCTATGTCTTCCATTGACTTTTGTCTAAGATGGAATCGCTTTCGGAAAAGAAATTGAAAAAGTCGAAAGTTCCTACCTCTTGTCAAGCAATGATGAACTTACGAGAGTATAATTTGCCATAAAGATACTGCACTTGTCGTTCAGAACCGACAAATTGTGAGAAATTGTATTTAGAAGTTCGACCAAGACCGCCTGTCATAGTGCCAAATAGTTTATTTTATTCGTAATACGATATTAATACGATATTTTAAATACGATATCATGTGTATTTATTTCTGTCTGCAAATACAATGAAAAAAACTTGGGATACTCGTCCACCTTCAGATACGCATGCATATTTGTATTCAAAGCGTATAAAGGAATTCAAAGCGTATATCAAATGTAAATATTCTTGGGTGTCCGATGTTTAAGTTATAATGGTCATAGAAGTAGGTCAATCAAATCGCTAAGTTAAATCAATTTCAAACAAACCATATAGCTCTTCACTGCCGGGGAAATACATTAAATTCTCATCCTTCTTCGGACATTTTTCATTGCAACTTAAAAAAACCATTTGAAGCCAAACGAACAACGAAAGCTTGTTACCACGGCAGAATAATCGTAAAGTGCACTTTTTTCCAGCATACATTACTAAACGCCATTAAACGTAATCCTATTGCCACCAAATTTTATTTCATTTCAAACCAACAACTGCTCTAAATCGTAATGCAATTTTGATGTGTTATTCCATTCCATGAATCATGAATTGAATTAGAAGAAAAATCCCAGATGAATTTGTGTTGACATGTTTTGCTAACGATTAGAGCAACAACTAGTAAATTGTTTACGAATGACGGTGGAAAATGTACTTAACGCCACATCATGGCAATAAAGAGATATCAAGTTTTTCCAGAAAACTTCTCTGAGTGTACCAACACACTTGATGGTATTAATTCACAATTTATCAGTGTCAATAAACCAAAAAAGTGGTTTGTAATCATTTCCAAAAAAAAAACAACAACAAATATACAACGCTTATTTACCACTTGATGTGGTTTTATTTCGAGATTGTAGGAGAAAAAAATATCTTATCGAAGTAGCCCAGCCACAACAATTAAGTGTCTAATGGCAACGGCAGTTGTGGCATATAAAAGCGAATCGAATACTGAATTGTTCTCGATTAATTTCAATATATTTTTAGATATAATTTTGAGTGAGCTATAGAAACACTGACACCCCCCCCCACTTCACTTTAGTGTGAAAATAGTTTTAATAAAACCGCAAATTTACATAACAGAGGCCACTTCAAATGAACACGTTCCATCCAACGAAGGCACACAATAAACACATCACAACCAAACAGAGCACTTGCCCTGCTAATTTGAATAAAACAAAAATGGCGAAAATGTGCGTCAGTCAAATATCAAAATTGTTGTTGTTTTACCCCATTACGAGCAAAACGAGCCTAAAAGCAAATGCAAACGTAAAAGCAACCAAAAAAAATACAAACCCAAAAATGCCTTTAGCTCACTTTTCTGCTACTTCAACAGAGGAAAAATCGTAAACAGACCAAAAAAAATAATAATAAAATCGAGTAAATCGAATGGACACGTACGTCCGTGGTTTGTGGATTGGTCTCGAGTTTCGAATTGATTAAAGTATTTGTGTGTAAGTGTCAATAAATACCACTCACCTTCCCCTCGGATGGAGTGAGGGGGTCCTTATATATACAACAATTGTTCATAATTTGCGGTGAAAATTTAGGTAGGTACAATTTAGGATGTATGAAAATATTAACATATAACAAAACTAAAATTTATTCGTGAAGCTGACTGGATGAGGTTCTCCAATATTATATATTCCGGTAAATAATAATAATAATAACGTGCAAATGAGGGTCGTTCTAAGCTAAATTTACTATTAAAAAGAACAAAGGTAATTTAATATTTTATTGCCATTAATGCTAAATCTAAGACTGGGACATGCAACAAAATACGAAGAATTTCCTTTATTCATATAATTTCCATAAAATTTGCAATAATGTTGTGTATTCCTTAGTATTCCTTAAACTTGAATACGATTTTTCATATTTTTCCTTGGAAAAAAGAGAAATAAAGTTACTTAAACATTAACTACTTACTATGCAACCAGCGACAACAACAAGAAAAATAAAATGAAAATTAAGGACAAACATTAAACCGAATAACATAAATAACATGGATGGTGTATGCGAAGCCAAACCCAAAACCCAAACTGACACTCAAAGGCGGCTCGAGGGAACCCACAGCGACTGGACTGCTTTCTATATCAACGTGTGTGTGCGTCCGTCCGTCCGTCCACCTAACAAGAAATAAAACTATGTCGGCGCAGGAATAGCAGAGAAACGCTATTTTATTGCTGGCACACGCGAGGATATGAAAAGGAACCTATGCTATTTTTTTAATTTAATACGAACGAAAGCATATAAAATACGCTAAGAGGCCAGAGCAAAGGAAATGCAATCAATTTAATGAATTTTCTATTTCTGGCGATGGACTTTTAATTTTCAATATGGAAAGCTCAAATACGTTCAACGATACCAGTATAATACCAGTAAATATTGTATATGCGATATTTTGGTTATGATCAGAGTATTTGTTTGCAACCACTTGAGTGGATGAGTTCACATAACGAATGAAGGACTGAATTAGAGAAATGAAACCGCAACGGGGAAATGTGTGCGGTAAATCGAGTTATTGCTTCTTGATAGAAATCTTTTTTTGGTTTTTCAATCGATTTGGAGAGGATAAGTATAAATAGAAAGTTATTATCATATTTCATGTATTTTTAAGGACTTTTCAAATGGTTAAGGAGTTATCGATTAATGTGGGACGGATGGCTGGTTGGGACACTGCCGTGTTGTTGTATTGGTAACACCATCTTGACTACTTCCATAATTTAGTTTTGCATACAGCAAACAGAGCCGACATAACATGAGTTGAACATATATAGCTGCTCTGGTCCAAGTGAACTTATGTACACTCAAAGAATTTTTTCGTTCGTAAGAAACGAAAAATTAGACAAACAAACTTTGTTTGTTGTTTCGTTTGCAACCAACGTTTAAGTAACGGAAAAAAAAATTCATCTCAGCCAGGATTTGAACGTGCGATGTAAGGTTTATAAGTTACGCACATACACTACATGCCACTGAGCTACTTTCGTTCTGGTCGATAAAAACAAAGCTTATATCGAATTCGTTTAAACGTTTATTAGAAATTAGTTTTTAATTTGCAGCAATTTAAAAACGTTTCCAATAAAAGTAAAATGCAATACTTTTATTGGAAACGTTTTTAATTTGTTGCAAATTAATTTATTATTTGCGGCAAAACGACTGAATTTGGAGCAAATGTTTTTTGTTTGTTTTTTCGTTTAAGTTTGTATTCAAAAGTAGTATATTTGCAGCAAACGTTCTCCAAACATAATAATTCTTTGAGTGTACTTTGTCTCTTCTTCTTCTTTTATTTTTTTGTGGGTGAAGTGAACTCCGGTTGTATGGTTGGTTGGGACTTTCTAATCGGTTTATATGGGTCATAGTATTTTATTTTCCGATGATTTCCATTTAATTCTGAAACTTTGCACAGAAACCTTTCGGTGACAAATATGTTCTGTGTGGTCTTTTAAAATTGTCATTATTAACATTTGTAACTATAAAATACACAACGTGAAAAATCGTAATTGAGCTTTACCTTTCCAAATCCTAATTTTCAATCTTACCAAGTAAAAACGGTTAACTTTTGTATTTACCTGCAAAAAAAAAAAGAAAGAAAAATCCATAATTAAAATATGTTGAAAAATTCTATACATAAAATATAAATAAAATATGCACATAAGTAACAGACAAAGGCGTTGGAAATGAAACCAATTTGTGAATGTTTAATTTCGTGGAAATTGTATAACCACTTTTATTCCATGCAAATGCAGCAGTAAATAGTATTCACGTGTCAAACAAACCGAAAAAACGAGACGAAATTGCTCAACCACAAATCTCAGGCACATTAATAAAAACGTGCCAAATTGCAGCAGCGTCAAATGAAATATTCACATTAAAGTCGATTGCGAAAAAGCCTTTCACATCCTGCGTGGCAGTGGCGGTGGCTACTGAATTAAATGGAAGCACCCAACACAACACAAAACAACAACACGCACAAAGAAAATAGTTGAAATTAATGTATTAAATACACTACAAAAAATATATATAATTGTGAAATTGATACGGTGAAGGCAGTCAACGAAGAGTGCCTCTGTGGTCAAATGGAACGGGTATGTAATATGAGTGGTGTACTGACATTTCCCATTTCATCGTACTCTTTTTTGGTATTCCGTTAATTTGAATATTTTCGACATGTAAATGAGATGAAAATCGCTCAATACACTGAAAAAAATATTGAAAACATTTTTTTGTTACGAAAATACAAACTTTATATATAGAGCCGAGATATTTGAGTAGATAATATTTTTTTGAAATTGTGTGTAGGGGGCTTCTTTTCGTGCCTGTTTATGATTAGTTCAGGCGAATAGTTGGACAAAAGCGTTTCTGGGATTTGAAAAATTCTAAGTGTACTATTAACATTTTTAGGTTATGGTTACCCTTATTTTTGACACAAAAGCGTCTCTGCCGCCGAGCAGAATGCGTAACTTCAGTAGCGTAACAAGAAGATTCCATCAAAGTTTCATGTCACATGGGGGCTTCCTGCTGTGTGGGGGAGGTATACGTTGCGTTCGATATTGATTACCAAGAAATTTATTTAAAATTGTATTTCTACAAATCAAAAAGCCGAATCCAATTGTGTTGTGTAAGAGTTGTAAAAATATTTCAATAATTTTCCTAGATTATAGGCAAACGTATAAAAATAATGGCGCATATTCATAGTCAAATTTAGTAGCTGCTAAACCTTAGTAACAGCTTAGTCAATTTAGCAGAGTATTAAAGATAAGGCGGAACTTAATTTGTCTATGAATAAGGGTCAATATATTATTTCATTTTTTTTTTCAATGCAATTATTTTTTTTACAAGTGTAAGTAGTGTAAAATTATTCGAAATGCAGTCGATAACTTTAGTGAGCTATGAAGCAACCATCATTCGAACTCTTCAAGAGTCAAATCAAATCGTGAAAGTGAAATCGCACAAATTAAATACACTGCACACCAAATATGTGCTACAACAGAAATGGCGCAACACCCCCACACAGAAGTAATTTGTCAATAAAGGTGGGGTTGCAAAATTAACGGAAATGTTGTTAGAAAATAAATCGACATGAGTCATAGAACTCATTTATGCCTTTCTAGGCAAACTCAAAGTAATAAAATAAAATCAATGAAATTGAAATTGAAAAGTTTCGCAAGAGGCACACGACTGAATAAGTACCCAGTAGAAGGCGTGTGTAAAAAACGAGTGTTGCTTGTGAATCAGACAAGCGTAGTAATTGGTGGAAACCCTACACGAATATACGAAATCAGGTGGGTGCATTTTTAGGTTGAGTCGCCCGGTACAAGCCGAAACAAGTGCAATTTGTTATTCATTCATTTGGCAAGGCTTGACATTTTCGGAACATAAAAAAAATGTAGGTACATTTCCATCTAAAAAATACACGATGCCATGGAGTTTGTAATTAAAGACTAAAACCGCACATAACATGTTCATTCAGATCAATGATAGATGAGCGATTTTGTTTGGCAAACGGACAGGCGCACAAATGAACGGAAGAGGAAATGCATCGAAATCAGATAATGGGCGTGATTGGAGCAAACATCGTTACTAGAAACCTGATAATGTGTAATGGTGGTGATGATGATGAGGATGGTGTAGCTACGATTGCTCAAATACAAGCGGTGTGATAAGAAGAAAGGAAATCCAACAGGAATTATTACATGGTGCGGATATGAAATTGAATAAAGGAAATCAATTTGAAGACACTGAGGGAATGTGAAGTCTAATTTGTCAGAAATATGAAACTGAATTCCTTGGCCCAAGAATGTTTCCATTCACTGCATGCATTCAAACATTTTCCACATGCAGCACCGCACGTCAGCGTATGCACTTCAAACATATTCCGAAAGCTAAACTCAAACCAATATTAAATAGAGGGGGGAAGCAAAAAACAAGAGACAATACAAACTTCAACAACAAGAACAAACAGCTGTGAGGCATATTTGCCCTTCTTTCTGTATTTTTTTTTGTATGTTAAGTGGAAAAGCGGAAAAAGAAGAAATAAAAAAAACTTGTCTGCAACATTTGCTGATCTGGCAAATGCTGCCAGATATGGTATGCAACAGCGATCGTGTGTCTACAATGGCAACAATAGAAAACAGACACCGGTAGGTAGATAGGTAGACTGACATACAGACGGGACACACAGCACGGCATATTAGAAAACGAACGAACCGGTTTTGGTTATTTGCCTAATGATGTGAGTGGGTGGTGGCAGAAATAACACACTTCTTCTACACGTCAGACAAAATCTGAACTGAGCTAAATGTTGATATGACACACAGTATACAGTACACAGTAACCAAACGACAACAACAACAAAAATGAGAGCGGCTCTGGTAAATATTTCACATTTGTGTTAAGTTGAAGTTGAAGCCGCACGAACTCGGCCATCATAATTTGCAATTAAATCGACAGAAGAACGAGAGGTACGTGTGCGCATATGAACCGGGCGCTCCTTTCGTTTCTTTGTGGTTTCATTTAACACCCAATTTACAAGTTATAATTTCGAAAACGGTACATTTCCATCAAAGTCATCAACAGCAGCAGCCAAAGAAGCACCAGCAAAAGTCGAATCAACAACTACAACCATATCAGCAACGACGAACACTAAGAGCCGCACAACACCAATAACGCAATTAAGAGCCTGCAGCCAAGCCTTATTTGTGGCAACATCAATATCAATGATGTACGTCAGGCAGTTGTTTTTTTGTATGATGCATGCATGCACGGATGCACGGCAACGTGCCCGCCTCTCTTGTCCAAGAGCAAAATGCACACACAATGTAATAGTAAATATGTTGCAGTGAACATCCAAAAAAAAAAATATATATATATAAATTATCTTTGCAGTGGAAAATTCTGTATCGATTGTATCTTTTGAAATGTTAACCGTATCACCGATTCACTTTGGAGAATGCAAATATCTTTAAAGCGAAACTTGTTCAACTTTTTGGTATAATTTCTCTTACATGACCAGAAAAACCGTTGTTAATTGAACTAGTTACTTCCTTTGGCTTACAGGTTTCTGAATAATATTGTAATTTGATTTGGTTTCATCCTAACTGGCGAGCAATTTAGCACAAGACAACACACTTCGGCAGCATATCAAGTCATTATGTGTTATTGGATAGTAATTTTGTATGCTTATGAACAGGACGCTTGGTAAGGCATCCAAATAAACTCAAACTATTCCCAGTTTGTCCAATTATTTAGATGAATGCAATTTTTTTTTTTTTTTTTTGGTAATTTAATATTAGAAACAATGTCTTTGGCAGATCTTTGGTTATGGTAACTTATGAATATTGTGAGGTTAGGTTCCAACTTTTAGAACATTAGAAAACTTCATATAAAAACAAGTTAGTTCCAGTCGGGCCAAGTCATACACATGTGCACCTACTGTACCAAATTGGATCCGTCATTTTAAATTTAGAATTTTCAACATCAAATTCAGAATTCACAACCCCATAATGCGCTTGACAGCTGCAACTCACACATAAATATGTAGCTCGATGACCCTCGAGGGGTCTTGGCAGAATTTCGATGTGCTAAACGATTTCGTTTCTGTAATTCGCAGACTCTAAGTCTTCTCTGTCCGATGCTGGGGCCCCTACAGTTCCAAATGGCAAGTTAAGTATCTTCACGGCAACTTATACTCTCGTAAGTTTGTCATTACTTGACAAGACGTTGTGTCGTGCAGAAAAACATTTTTTATTTTTCTTCCCGAGCTGGTCAGTAAGATGTTCTACTCATTGTAGGGTTACCAGACGTACTCTTTTAAAGAGTACAGTACTCTTTTTTAAGACCTCCTCTTTTTTACTCTCACTTTTTCCCCGAAAGTACTATTAAGTACTCTTTTTCTTATTTCTGTGACTTTACCATATAACAACTGAATGTATCGGCTCAGTAAGGTTACTGATTTTTATTATTCGTCAGAATTAAAAAAATACCTTCAAATATTATGTTTGTTAGTGAAGCATCTTTCATCACATTGCATTCAAAAAGTTAAAAAAATTCTTAAAACAAAAAGTTTAGTATGAAACCTATCACTTTTTTAACCCAAATAGCTAAAACAATTTTGAATGTCTTTATCGATTCAATTCAAATATATATCTAAATTTATCAATTTCTTGAGGAAGGATCGGAGCATTAGCTCCCAGAGTTTAAAATTTTGTATTATACCTTTTATCCGTTTAATTTGTTTGTCAACTGGACCCTTAGGAGTTTCAAATTTTAATTCATTCAGATTAAAAAAAACTTTGGACATAAATTGTTGTATTTTGTTACTTATAAATAAATACTAAAAACATTTATTTTTTTATTTTTGGAAAACATGGGTTTTATTCAAATTTTTAACAAAGGTTGGATTCTAGAACTTTTTTGAAGAATTTGTTTTCTAATTTTTTTTGTCCTATAAAAAAATATTTGGTGTAAAACCGAGGAGTTTGGGACTGCCTGCAATTCTGTACTCTTTTTTACTCAAGAAAATCTGGTAACCCTATACTCACTGACCTACGACCACCACCTGAAACCAAAGATTAAACAAAAGTTACATGTAATCACAATGAAACGCATTGTTCATTATGCCGGTAAATATTTTGTCAGCTGTAGAGTACTAGATTGGCAATGTTACAAATAGTACAGAATTTTGCACTAATGAACTTACTCCCTGGTGTATATTCATATTCATCTTTCATTTTAATAATTCAAAATTACGTCCATAAACAAGTGGCATGAAAAGGCGCAAGCTTCCAATAAGAAAGTACCCTTTTACTGCGGGCCCAACATTTTATAAAGTTAAAAATATAAAAAGTTGACAATTTTTATACTTTTGTTCATACTTTCTTAAATGAAATCCATTCGAAGTAACCAAAATGCTCTAAAAACTCGTTAATGGCATTTTAACATTCGAAGAGAAACCAGATTCGAATACTGAACGCTCTCAAAGATATCAATTGAACTCGTTAAATTTATTTAACATTTTTTTTCCATTTTGATTTGTTTTTGTTTGTATTCAATTTTTTTTTTGTGTCAGTATTTTTATAGCGGTATTGGTATCTTTTGTAGTTGTTATTTTTATTATTATTTACAATAAGTAATCGAGGTTTGATATTTTCCATCGTGCACAGTACTTATACATTTACGCCAGTTAAACAAAAAAAAAATTCAAAAATAAATGAGGGAAGGCAATGACGGCTTATGATAAACGTTGATTCCCCAGACTGTGGAATGCTATAGTGAATCGTTGCCATGAAAGAAATGTAAAATTTTATTATTACTTTTTTTTACAACTAAAGCTGACAAAATGCATAAAACATATTCACTGCAGCGGGGTTTTTTACACAATTCGGAATTATATAAATCCATAAACAATTTTAGAGAAAATTCCCAAGTTCCTAACAGAAAAATGAATTCACAGAAGACAAAAATCAGAACTTGTGAAACTTGAATCCAAAAATTTCAAACGCTCACACACAAAAGTCAAACAACATAAACGAAGCGTTGAGGCGTCTAATTCGTTAACAACTTAGAGGAACTACACAATTTGTGGAAAATGGAAATAACTACGTAAATAGACGACAATATTGAAATCCGCTTGGGACAAAATACCCAACTCCGATGCAATGCAACCACCACTACAGAGCCCGAAACCCCATCACCGACCGACCAACAACTGCAGTCGCACCAATTTGAGTTCAACTTTTGAAAAACCGATACGATGTCGTTGCACTTTCAGCGAAGCTTGCTTCGCTTAGCGACAGCGAAATATTATTGAATTCGATATTTTTGCCATGGCTCGAGCAGCACTCTACAATCATCGTCGTCGTCGTCATCATCATCATCAACATCATTGCCGTGTCTCCAGTGTACTTTGTTATGCGGCACAAGCGCTCGGTGTTAATTTGCACTGCACTGCAGCTGAAGTGAATCGATTTTAAATCAATACTAACAACTTGCCGCTGAAACGTAAAGCCGACTGAAATATTTCTCCTACGGTCGCATTCCAACATTTCAGACGAGCGAACGATTGAACGATTGAACGAGAGCTTAGATTGTTGGTTGGTAAATGTTTTCGGTGGACTTGTGCAAAGGCAAAAACGTAATTGGTTAGTCCAAATACTTTTTAGGCAAATGACCAGGAATGTATGTAGTGGTGCTTGTGCGGAGGTAGTTTGTCGGACGAAGTCTCATTTCGATTTTGGTAGTGCTGATTTCAAAACATCAATTGCGAAAACAATCAAAGAAGAAAGAAATAGTTGAAGTCTCTTGCAGTCATTTCTGTCATTTGACTCTACAGTGGACTGAACGAATTTGTCGGACAGCAGCGAGCATGAAGAGCATGATGACAAATTGTACGTCCTTTTATGGAAATTTCCTCAGTGTCTTTAATTTTACTTAATTGAAATCTTTTCACTTGTACTTACTAAATTCTAATAAAGCAAATGCAATCCAAATACAAATCAAACATGATCTTATTGCATTGAGGTGGCTTATCGCACAAACAAAACTATTTCAGTGCAAGCAGCAATTGGCGACCCATGGCTGCCTTATTGTTGTATTCCATAAGAATCGTACGTAATCTGCGTATGCAATTGTTGCTGCTATTGTTTGTTGTTTGGCAGTAGAATTCTGCCATTGCATGTGACCTCAATTGAAGTTGTTCGCTTTTTTTTTTGTGTGTGTATTTTGAGAAAAATAAACAGAATAACAATAAAGAATAATAAAAATGCATTTGCTTAGCTTAGCGCTACGTTCTTTTATAAGAGTATAAAAACTCTCTCTCGCTGTACTCTCTGACGCCAATCGCCACTTCTTCCGCCCCAACCAGTCGCCGTCGCCGTCATCATCAACATTAACATCATCTACGGAATTGTATACATATACTATTTATACGAAGTTGCCATGAAGGTTCCACCAGCCTAGACTCTTCGTCGTTGGGTTACATCAGGTCATTTTGATGAAGTACATTTTCGAAGGACGTCCAATGCGTCTTCGCTGGCTGAGCGCTGCTTCTAATGCGGCCCCCGGTTTCTAGACATTTGATATAATCAATGAAACAAACAGCCAAGTGGTTAATTATTTTGCAACCACCACTTAACTACATTTCGGTATTTGTTTTCTTGTTTTTTTTTTTTGTTTTTTTTTTTTGCAATAATCAAACAAAAACCATAATTTATTCTACTTAAGTTTTCATTTTTGCTTGCCAATTGTGTGGTATTATTGTGTAGTAACTGTATGAGAAAAATAATTATAATAAATTACAATTAAATCAGCTGAGAAATGTTCATGTTTTTTTCACACTCTCGAAATTATATTCTGGGTACGAGCTAGCTAGCATCCATACCGGCACGTTCTTGTCCTCTATAAATTGATTATATTTGCTCTTTGTAGTACACCATACGCCTCGGACATTTGCTTCTGTTTTTCCTCACCCAGGTGTGGCATATAATCAGCTGGATATTCTGATTGAATCTCAGTGGAGTATGTAGAATAAGTAAAATTAAATTTTTCTTTTATTTTCCTTTGTTTTGTGAAATTTATTCTTTGATAGAATCGTCTTAGTGCCAAGTAATCATTTGATTATAAGGCTAGGGTCTAACGATTGTCCCCTTTGTTTTGTGCAGCGGCATGTTCGATTGCTGTCTGAGCGAATGTGGTCTGCGCAACTCATTTTTTTAGTTGTGTAGTTAGTTACATGTGTAAAATATTGGGAAGGTTCAAATTCTATAATAAAAAGTTTGCACTCAAATGGACTCAGATGGAGTAATCCAGAATGGACTCAGATGGAATAATCCAGGCACTGAATTAATTTTTAAAGATAAAACATTGTCAGATGATTTGACAAGTATTGTGGTATTTCATTTTAAATTTCAAGGCAAACAGTCAACATGGAGTCAAGAAAGTGCAAAGTTACTGAGAAAGAATCGGTAGGAATTCCACCTACATCACAAGAGATTCGGTTTGCCATTCTTTTCTGATTTAAGTGTCAAATAGCATATGGAGCAAATTGGACCCAGGAAATGATTGGTGAGGTACTGGGCTTGAATGCCATGGCTGCTTGGATACACGAAGAAAGCAGCACATGATGGGTTCCTCGAATTTTAACTGATGCTCAAAAAGAGGTGCGTGTGCGCCCAGCAACTTTAATGAAATTGTAACAGGTGATGATACTTGGCTCTTCGTATAGGATCTGCCGTATTAAGTTTGGGAATATCCTCATCGTATTGGGCGACCCTTAAATACCATTTTTGGATTCGCCATCCTGAATTGAGTTTACGCATGGGCGGGTAGCAAACTACTAACTCAACCAGCCTCTAGAAAACGTTTGCCATTAACACTTCCTGATCGTGAATTTTTTTTATACTAATTTGTATTAAATGAATTAAAAAATTGCATCGCTTTTTAACAAATGTTTTCCTTACAAACATCTTTCGATTGGTTATAAAAATAAATAAGTCTGCGAATGTCTTCAACCTTTCCACCAGTCGAAAGAGTAACTCAAGAAATACACTTTCGTAATTATTATTTTTAAACATTTTTATTTCATTTTATATTTGGTTTGGTTTCTTTTTTTTTTTGTTGCGTTTCTGAATTCATTGCACTTGGCACTTGGCGTACAAATGTACGTACGCGTCTGCCAAAACTGATTTAACTCAAAAATCATTTTGGCGTAAATCCGTGCAATTTAAATTTAAAATGTTGTGGCATTCCGTCCGTCCGTTGTTGTTGCTGCTGCTACCTGGTCGTGGTTGTTGTTATTTGTTGCTGTTGTTAACTACTTTTTCCATCGCAATTGGATTATTTTTCGAAATTTTCAACAATACCAACAACAGCAAGAAACAAAAAGGCCAGCAAATGCGGCGCATAAAATGCATTTAATTTATATATTCGTTTTCATTTTAATGAGTGCATTAACATTTGCCCACCGTCGGCAACAACTACGACATCCACAAAAAAAATACAAGAGGAGGGAGGGCAGTAACAGTAACAAGCACAAGACATCAGCAACAACAATAACTGCATATCCCCACCGCTCTTCAGATGGGATGCAATCATGTGTGCAATCGCGTATGTATCGCTTTTATATACATGTTTTTTTTTTGGGCCGCTATTGTTTTGCCAGTAGCTACAAAGCAAGGTGCTGATGATGATGACGATGATGATGTGGATGACGACGATGTATTTATAATGCCGCATTGTGCAGCCCTGTCTGTCTGTTCGTCTTTCGACTATTAACTATAAATGTGCATTTGTTTGGATTTCGAACATTCAAATTGCTGCAGTTTCATTTATGCACGTTTATTGTTTACCTTTTTTAGTTCAGCACACAGAAATGCAGCGAAAGCGTACTTCCGAATTTCCACATTAAATCAAAGTGGGGAAAAACCTCCGCCATGGTGTTTACGATGATTGTTTTTGATGAAATCATGCGAAAATGTATTGTTCGATTCGAGTAAAAACTGATGCACTCTAATGCACCAGAAGATACCTCCCTCACCCGGACAGCGTCTGTTGTACTTTAGCCAGGTACAAATTTCGCCTCATTGTGTTTAGTTTAGGTCAATAACACTTTTAGTGAGGGAAACAAATTACGAATTTGAGAAAAGTTTTTAGAGAATATAATTCTGTGTGATTTGTTTTTCATTTTTTGGTAGATTATTGTGCAATGAACCTGCAAATGTTATGTAATGGAATACCTTGTTTAGTGATAGAAGACAAATCCCTTGAATAGTACCCGAGTTACAGACCTTTAAAATTTTTAGGGCATGGAAGTGGGCGGATCTTAAATTTTCATAGTCAACCCTCTGCCCATTCAGCACCCAGCACCAAATCCAAAATTTCAGCAAATCCCTTGAATAGGCCCAGAGTTACAGAGCTTTACAAATTTTAGGTCGTGGCAGTTGGCGGACTGCAAATTTTCAGAATCAACATGTTACCCATTCATTACCCAAAACCATATATAAAATTTCAGCGAAATCGGTTAAACACGGCATGAATTATAGCATTTTAAAATAATATTTGCCAGGCCCACCTCGAACGCCCAAATGAGGTGGTCAATGAAGTTACATTTTGATATGTGCTTCACTAAAATCGGTCAAATATTTCTTGAGTTACAGGGAAACATCGTACATACAAACCGACAAACTCACAAAGAATTTTATATAATAAAAGATAAATTTGTATAAACTTAAAAAAATGTTCACCGATTTTTACGAATTATTATAAAGTATCTCAAAAAAGCTTTGTCATCAAGGCCCCATTTGTTACTAATTCCAACTAGAATCAGTTTTAGCTTTTGTTTTTATTCATAACGACACTTCGATGTGAAAAAGCATGCAGCTAATATATTCTGAAACCTCACTTTACTAATCATAGTTACTAAGTTGTAGACACTTTGACAAATGCCTTCAGTTGCGAGGGAGAACAAAACACTTTGACAGGTTGAACACATCTCTAGGCATTGTCTGAAGAACAGGCTATCTTAACACTTGCGGTAATAAGATATAAATAATTAGTCAAAAACTAAAAAAAAAAACTATGAATATGCATAAGATGTCCAAGAGACTAACCGTTCGATTTTTGAAAATACAAAACATAGAATTTGATTTAATTATAAAGAATTATTTTTTAATTTGCTAAAAATACTTTTATTAGTTAATACCCAAAACAAAATAAAAGAACGGTAAACTAGCGGCTTTGAATGGAATCCTCAATTGAACTGCCTACAAATACACCAACAACAGAGTCAACAATAAACTATTGAATAACTAGCAACATTGTTGCTCGCCAGAACAGTAATGTGCGGCGCTCAATAAACGTCACTGTCAACAACAAAATAGTCAACGATTTAAAGGTTTAATATGTTGATAAGCAAAAGGCATTTCTACTGCGCAGTAGAATGTCGTATAGTAGAAAACAATAAAATTGAAAATACTTTGCGGTGGTGCTACCCGTATGGAAACAATGCGACTAGTTATTGTTATATATGTGTGTATGTAAATGGGTATGGATGGGGTAGGTAGTTATAATAAACATGTCAGTTTTCCCCGCTTGTTATGCACATAAAAACAAAATTAAAAGTAACTATACATTTTCCACAAAGTTTAAACACGAATATTAATTATTTAATTAATTAATTAATTGCGACGGAACAGTGGCCGGGAAAATGTAACTAACGATTCGATAGAAAAGCTGAGAAGAGAAAGTAAAGAATGTACTTAAAATCCATATGCAAGCAGTTAGCGACTTTCGTTGGTTTTGGTCAAAGAGGAAAGAAGAGTTAAATTGTATTTTCTTCTTGACCCCTGAAAATCAATAGTTATTAAAACTGTAAGTATTGACAGTAAACAAAATTTTGAAAAACTTTGTTAAGTGCGTAATTTGATAGAATCGACCGTAAAGAGAACTTTTCCTTGGACGTTTTACTATAAATAGTTGTGTACTTACAATTGATTGAAATTATTTTCGTAAATAGTTCGTGGAAATTTCATTAAAGATTAATAAACTTTGTGGTGGCACGTGTGGCAAATGAACATAACTTTAATGAATCTATAAAAAAAAAAAGAGTAACGATTTTAGTTGCTTCTTGTTTTGTTGGCCAATTCTAATGTTACGACTTTTGTCTTACCGCAGCCCACATGCATAACAAGAGGAAAATTAAGTCAGGTGAAAAGTGTTTTTAGACGAAATCCAAGCAAAGCAACAAACAAATAAAACATCAACTTTCTTTTCGCAATTTGCATAAAAATATTCAAGAAAACAAAACTTCAAGAAAAGAAGGAAAAAAACAAATTACCGACAAAGACGTGGAAAAAAATCAAAGCAATAAAAAGTGCTTATCACGATGCTTGACGATGATATCGAATGCAATTTTGTTTGAGTTGTTGCACCGAAGAGGTACAAAAATACGAATTAAACCGAAAAAAAAAATAAATTGCAACTGCGCTGGCAATATCGAGGGCGACAAAGCGGCAGGGGGCGCATGAAGGGGAAGAAATCCAACCTTTGAGGGTATCGTTGGCGTTGCCTCAGCAACAACTGCAACTACAGCAACCACTTTTCACAGATATTGTATTGCATGCACCAGAAAGCAACAAATGCAAGCAACAAAGAAAAAAAGCGTGCAGGCGAAATTCGAGAGTAGAGTTGGTTGGGATTGGGTGAAACTTTAGTGTTTGCTGGTGGTGGTGATGATGGTGTTGCTTTGAATTGGATTCGAATGGATTGGATTGATTGCAGCAACACAACAGATCACCGATTAAAAGCCGAAAGCAACAACAGCAACAACAACACATTAAAATGTGAAATGTTGAATGATTTGAATATTCGATGACAATTTCAAAATGAAATAAAGTAAGAAAGAAAAAAAAAAGGCAAATTGTTTACAACATTTGTGTATTCTGCCTACGTTGATGATGAAAACACGCACATTAAACATAAAATAATAATACAATTACTTTGTTTTTTTTTAAAATATATTAAAAAAATAAATGCAAATTCATGCATTATTCTGCCGTTGCAATACGGCAAATTAATGCATTGAGAATGCATTTGATGGAAAAATAAAAACCCAAAAAAGTTAAGAATAAAAACAAAAGTCATTTAATTTGTTGTTTCCTTAATTTGTTGGGGAGGTGTTGCATTATTAATGGGTTCAGTGCTACTGGTATATGGTGTGGTGTGTGCTGCAACAACAAAGAAGTCCAAACATTAAAATTGCCACTTCCATTAAGTGGCTGCAATGAATTTTCTTGATAAAAGTTGACTTTTCTTAATGCCTTTTAAACTTTTTATGAACCAAAAGAGAAATAGCCACAACGTGACGTGGGCTAAGTAGGTTCTTGCGAAAAGGTGGTACGTTTAAAAATTTAAATTTATTATCGAAATCATGTTTTTCATGCTTTTTGTAATTTTAGGGGAAGAAGGTGCACTGCAAAGCCATTCGACGTAATTAAGACTTGACGTTTAATTAAAAAGAAGAAAATCCAGTTTGGCTAAATTAAGCAAGAAATTAATTTGCTTGTGAAACATTTTGTGTGGCAATTTGTTTCAAGTAATTTATTTTAAAAATATCAAAAAAAAATTATGATCAGATTAAAATAATTTCAATAATTACCATGGATCGAAGACTAACTACTGGTATACTTTTAAAGGTCGAATTCAAAATGTCAAATAATGCAAAAACATAAAATTAAAAAAAAAAAAATTTGTTTGGCTCAGTTAGTTTTGTCAAACTTGGAACCTGAAAGCCGATTACGGAAAGCAGAGCGTTACAAATTTTTCGAATACTTATTAATATTTTAGTTAAGTTCTGAAATATGTTAATCTTTTACACAAAATAATACTGTGTACAATCAAATGGTACTATGTAAAATGACATTCGCACTCAACTTCGCGAGTTTCGATTTTAATTTTTCGCGTTCAATTTTTGGTCCTTTGACTAAAGTAATCGATACTAGAAATTGTATGCACCGTCATTTTTCGATGAACCAAATTTGACACCCACAATGGAGCACTTGTGTTACAAAGGATTTCCATTGCATCCCAAGTATCGAATATAAAGTATTGAGTACTGAGAAAAGGGTGACAGGTAGTATCGAATACCTTTTGAACGATGCGAACGCATTACAAGGGGTCATTTTCTTTTCGCATTTCCCCAAAGCATTCGCAATCGCATGGCGATAGATAGTAGACTCCCAGTAAAGCTTTGGTTTCATTTTCAGTCATTGTAAAAATGCATAAAAATTTATTACGTTCTTAAGTAAAACTGGAAACTGATTCAAAAGTAATGTCACAAGAACACTGACATTAGTTCTTCAGCAAATACTTGAGAGGTGGAACTAGTGTTGCCAACTGCCTCGCAACCAACTTTGGTTTACTTTTCTCTCATAAAGGAACGAAATTAGGGGTATGACCTTTATATTTTTGGCCTTGGTTCGAATTGGAACCCAACCTAGGACGAATAATCTCCCCGGCATCGTTGGAGTAACTCTTTTAAAACCAATTCAATATTTGAAAATAATAGTTATTTTCCACTAAAAACTACGCCTTGAATGAGGTTCAAAAGTCACACAAACACAACAATTTGAAATTTCATGTTAAATATTAACAAAAAAAATAACAAAAAAAACTTTAATTACAGCAAAAAAAAACTAGACGAAAACAACAATAAATGTTAAAGGGAAAAAAATCAAAAACAAATTTAAAATTCATAGTGAAACTCACCAGAAAGCGCGTAGTAGCCCCAACTGACATCATGTCAATTAAACAACAGCAAAAAAACAAAAAAAACAACAAATAATCACTGGTAATGTGTGCGGCAAATAGTAACTATTATTATTATTAATCAGGTTCATTATTTTCTTCCAAAGCCCATTTATTAAATATGCTAAATAGGCAAAAACTTTTAAAAGTAAAAACGCAAAAGAAACGCGCTCAAAATAACTAGGAGAAAAATACAAAAACAAGAAAACATGGTTAATTTTAAAACAAAAAAAGAAAAGAGAACAACAAATAAAACTATTATTAGACTGGAGACATGAGTCACCTCTTGAAACTATGAGGAGGAGTAGGAGGCGACGAAGAAGAAGAAGAAGGCTCAAAGCTACTCGTTCGCTGCGAAAACATTCGAGGCTACTTTAACTGTGAAGTGGGTTGAAGTAGAGGCGCCGCCGCGGTCGAAATAAGCAGCTACCACCAACGATTTCAATGGAAATCAGAAGCAGTGGTAGAAACATAGAAATTACAACAACAACAGCGACAACAACACCAACTAGTTAGCAAGCAAACGAAACCAAACAAAAATAAGTAAACAACAACTTCCACGTAACCAAGAATATAGAAACTACTTTGTGAGTGATATCAAAAGCTAAGCGAAAAAATGCAACAAACCAGCTCGAACTGGCTTTGGTAGTTAGCTTATGGCAACATTTTTCTCTCAAATTTACTGTAAATATTATTTGGAACATCATTAAGAGTCAACAAACAAAAACAAAAAAAAAAAACCCAAACGAAGCACTGCCTAATTTGCACATAGAAAAGAGAACAAAAACAATGAAGATTGTGTTGAAAGAATTAAAACAAAAAAAGTGGTAATAAAAGAATCTACAAGTTTCACCCGCTGCTGGCGTTAAAAATGTAGCCAACATGAAGCAGCAACAGAACAGTTGACATTTTCTAATTTACATAACTTGATTTATGATTATTTTCCTTTAATTTAATTTATTTTACAGACAGTTACTCGTTACATTCAGAGCAGGAGATGAGTTCAGTAAGATGTGAAATATGAAGTTGAGTGATGTAGGCGAATTATAGTGACAATTCGTTGGATAAAGCCATTCGAGTGGCTCCTCATGAATCATTGTCATGTATTGACAATTTATTAGGAAGCGTTCTTAACTTTGGACACATTTTCGCATTTTTCCACAGTTGCCTGTTAGTTTTAACTATTAAAAAAGTTACTTCTGTAATGAGATCAATGACGCTCTTTTCTTTTCTTTCTTTTATTTAATTGAATTTTTTAAGATAAATACATTTTTTTTGTAGAATACTACTATGTGTGTGAGTGTGTTAGTCGGCGTTCTCCGCGATACTTTCAACATTTTACCAGCCGCAAAAGAAGATACGCAAATGTGTCCATCAACAGACGGCTCTGACAGACAGACAGCCGAAAAACCAAAATGAAACTATGCGGGAACATTACAAAGTTGAAGAAAAACTTACAAAAACCAGAAAATAAAAACAAGAAGAATTCAGAAAACATTGGGCAAAAATTACTGTTGGCGCTGTCACAACGTATATCAGCACAGGCACACAACGAACCAGCAACTGTCAGGCACATTTTCAGGGGGGAAAACTAAAAAAAATTACCCGAAAAATATGTTCAAAAAAACTGAAAGAAAAACGCATATTTCACCAATACCCAGTAGTCTGCCTAAGAAGTTACGTATTTCAGAAAGAAAAAACAACAATTTTAGGAACGTTTTTCGAAGATTCTTTGTGTACGAAATTAAGAACGAAAATGTTTTTTGCTATCGTACCCAAAACTAGCTAATTCGTAATTTTCCATAGATTACTATCGTAAACGAACTTTTGGCTGGCTGGGAATGCGTAATAATATCGAGTGTGTGTGTGTGTGTGTGTAATACTGAAAATTCCTTTGGAGAGTAGCGCCATTAAGAGCAGAGTGTTTTTTTAAGTTATTCAACAAAAAATTAAAAATGATCAAAGTACAAATATGCGGAAGACTGGGACCCTATACGAGAAAGTGATTATTAAGTTGTTGTTGTTGTGCTGTCTTGTTGTTATTAAATTTAACGAAGCATTTCTGAAAATTTTCTGAAAAGCATCCGACAAACTTGCAAGTAGTTACTAGTAGCAAATTTTTTGTTTCGCCATCAGTTGGTACTAAAAAATACAACACTGACGCTAAAACTTACATAAAATTGCGGTCATTCCACACAATTTATCGTTGCAGTGAGTTGAATATTCGAATTCTGAACAATTAAGCGAAAGAAAAAGTTTTTATTTTAAGTACTTATTCAGTTTATGATTTCTTAAAACCATATTCTAGTTGGATATTCTCTAATTTGATATGCACTGCATTTGCGATTTTCTTTCAAGCATTCGTAAATCAAAGGAACATTAGTTTAGTTTAATGAAGAAATAATTGGGAAAATAACATGAAATTTTCTTAGAATTATTAAGATTCATAATAAAATTGGCGGATGGCGAGAGTAGAAGTATCAAAACGTGCGTCACGAATTTTAATTTATGTAGAATGCAAATGCATATACCTACATAGTGAATGCAGCATGTACTTAGAATGCAAATAGATATAATGCAACAAGTCGGTAAAGAAAACAACTTTAAATACATACACTCTAAAGAAATGCAAATGAACGCTGTTTATAATTTCCTGAAATGATAGAAATTCATTAAATTTCTAGGAAAATCAAATTAAACTGTAGCACACATGTTTCAGTGTAGCTGCACAAACTCGTCTACGCCGCCTTTGGTTAAGCAATTCTGAATACTTCCGCTTGTTGAAGCGGATGTTAAAACACTGGCAAGAGGAAGGTTAAAGTGCCGCATATAAAGTAAAATAAATTGAAGAATCGATTTTCAGAATGTGACGATAAAAAACTTTCCAATTGCTTGGAATTGTCTGAAGAAGATAACCAGTCGTAAATATTTTTCAGCTAATATTATTAATATATAAAAAAAAAAAATGTAAATTCAAACTGATAGCAGTCAGCCTTAAACTGACAATTCCACTTCCCCTTCGGCTAATAACTATCGCAAAATAAAATCAAGTTAGTCATCGCCAAGCATAATAACGACAATTTCCAGTCAAAGCAGAAACAACAACTAAAAACAAAACTTATTTATATCATATCTCTATAAGATAGAAGCAGCATACAACATGTTATTGATTGATTCGGCCATATAACAGCAGACGATAGCTACCACCGCCTAACAAACAAACACTGGTGATGGTGATGGTGATGGTGACGGCGACGGCGGCGGCGGTGGCAGCCGACTACGACTTTTCCCAAGTAGTTAGTCGTCGTTGGATAAAGTAGATTGGCTTGCTCCACCATTACGGTTATTAACAATAAACAATGAGACAACGTCGCCATCGCCATCGCCGTCGTCGTTGTTGTTTTTGTTGTCGTTCACTTTGCATGATGAAATTGTATAATTAAGTATCATCGGACAATAAAAAATGTTTGTTCGATTGTGTACGCGACTGCGAAAAAGGAGACATGAATGTGATCGGGGTCGGACGTACACACATACATACACAACTGATAAATTAATATTTGCCAATTGAATAAAAACAAATATGTACGATGGAGAAATTCTATTGATTTATGCATTAACCTGGCAATTGCATATTGTATGAAGTGAATTGAATGCCTTTGCTTATACTCATGTGTGAGTGTATGAACAAATGTAACTATATATCCAAGGTATACCAAAGCAAACAAATCTCTGGTCTTTTTCAATTATACTATGTCAACTCTATGTAACTATAAATAACGGGGACCGTTGATCTTTTGTGCCCCCCATCTGATTCCGTGTTGGGTGAGAATACCGAAGTTGGAACTATCCGACATTCAGAAAATCCCAATTCCACATGGTATAAGGATGAAGGCGGTGTAAGAGTTTGTATTTATAAGTACAGATGCCAAGTCACGAATGAATCTGTCGGTCCGTCCTCAGTTAGTTCAGGTCTGACTCATTATTTGGATTTAACGCAGTAAACTCACTATAATGGCTGTTATTGTGCATAAGATACAAGATACCTCAAAATTCAGTGACCCCGCCAAAGCCGTGTTAATCAGCCGTACTAACAGAAAATTTTAATTATTTTACAATTCTATATAATTTTTCTTCAAAGTCTTAGTTTTTTTTTCTTTTGAGAAATTTTAGTAGAGAAGTAGTAAGTAGGTGAAGTAGGAGGGCAATGCCCATGGTAAATATAACCGCTGACAAAGTTGTCGCATTCGTGACCGCAACCGATAGTTACACATTATTATTTCCTGATGTGTGGTTTTTACACACACAGTCAGTTGTTCGTTGGAATAAGTGAATTTAATGAGAATTCATTTCAAATATGACAGCTGAGGGGAAAGGTATTTTTTTTTTGTAAATAATTATAATTTAATAATTAATTTTTAAAGTAATACTTTGTGGGGTGGGGGAGAGTAAATAAATAAGTACAATTGCTCAAATAGATAAATGAGTGAAGTATTTTTCAGTTTCTATCAACTAGCTGCTAGTGCTGCGTCTTGTGTCACTCGCTAACCTATTTTAATTTATTGTCTACAAAACACACAATTTTGCCCTCATTTTGCCACTTGCAGTAGCACTCAATAGCCTAACAATGTAAGACTATCAGCTGCTGGCAGATGATATTCTCATATCCGCACTGACAACAGCAGCGATGGCGTCGGTGCAAGCTGCTGACAACGACCTGCAAGGTTTTTTTTGTCATTTTTCTTTTGCTTTTAGCTGAGCCGAACTCAACTCAACTGACGTCAACGTCGGACTGGGTGCTGTCATTTGTTTGTTCATAAAAATAAAGTGTCTAGAATCAAGTATTGTTTTTGGGATATACAAAAACAAACATTGCGAGCGTATTGAAAGAATAAAAAAAAAGTATAAAATGAATCTACAAAACCGGGCGCGAGTAAATTGGGGTATGAAACAAATAAGCTGGCAAAACAAAGCTTTCAGCGGCAGCAGCAACAACAACAACTGCAAATTATAATCGAAAGGTTTGCAGTTGGCTTTAATTTGACCTCAATCAGTGAATTAAAGTAATATTTCTTTTTGAAATTTCCATTGAGCACAGCACACTCAAGGATACACAACATAGCAAAAACAAAAGACAACAACTGAAATTTATTCTTCATGTTTGATGGAGTGGCTCATTGTCAGACTAAGTATTTCAGATATATTTTAGTTTGGCGTGATTTTTTTTTAGTGCGGCGTTAAATGTGTGACATGACAGTAAACGAATCGAAACGAGTTATTCTTCTGCCGCGTCATACTCCCTACACATGTACATATACATTTGTACATATACGTTCAATACGAAACTGGTATTCAATTTGGAGCTTTTGCTTTGCTTTTTTCATAACCTGCTCTGCTTGTGCTTAGCCAAAAGCACTCTTTTTGGATCCATTAAAAATTGATGCTTGCTTCATACTTGAAACATTAAATCAAGTATGAAATTCACACGTTTTCGAAAGTTATCAGCCATGAAATTTGGTTTGCAAGTGTTGCGCGATTTAAGCAACTTTTTTTTTTATTCTTTTCATAGATTTTTTGGTATTTCAGTAACATTTTACTCACAACAAGGGGCCACATGAAAAACTATAACATCACTGGAGGTTGATGGCTTACCTGGAAGAGAGAAAAAGAAAGAAAATATTAGTTCCAAGTCAAATGTCAAATCTCACAATGACGCAAATGCGAAATGTTTCAAGCTGTTTAAATAATAAAATTGTCATAATTTTTCACACCACCATCTTGGTCATGTCTTTTCTCTGGTATCTTAGCAAGCGCACATGTTCAAATCAAATTAGATTTGTCAACGTCAATGCTAATTAATTTTCAACACAATTGCCAAATATGAAACTGCGTAAAATTAATTTTTTTTTGTTGAGTGGATTTTTCAACATGTCCAAATCAAAATCCCCAAAAAATCTTCAGTTACAAAATCCCATGATACAAAATCCCCAAATTTAGTTGCAATACCCATGCAAACACTAAATTCAAGCTCCTTTCTGTGTGACTGGATTTCAGTCGGTTCTAATGGTACTAGCATCCTCTGTAAGTTCCACAACTACCAACAATTTGACTAATATTCGTTTGAAGTATCGAGTAAGTATCCAACGAAACAATTATGTGTAGTTACTGGTATTTACACCAAATACACTTGCATTTGTCTTAACTGAAAAGGCAATGTTATGTGTGACCAATGCCTAGTTTTGTTTATGAAATTTCGTAAAAATTTCAAGGATTTCCTTCGATCATCAACGAACTTTTGAGTTAAGATACCGAATGTGTTTTTCGTTTCAAGCAAAAGCCAACACCGTTCCTTAAAAATACATTTCAACACAATTAAAGTAGTGATCAATTACCTTTGTTTGCGAGAAACGAATTGCATTTCTTAGCAACGAGGCGATTTTCGAAAGAAACTGTATTTACTTTTCTTTTCATTAAATTACTTTCTTTTGCTGCTTACGATTTCAGTATTTGTTATTAAACATTTGCACTAACTTTCATCAATTCTTTGAGTGTTTTTTTACTACTCAAATTAGTTTTCAAATAACTAATGAATTAAGTCAATTGAGATGTCAACAAGACATTGTCAAGCGCTTGAAAAAATCGCACTTGGTTCCAGGAACCACACTGCGTTCTCTTCGGAAAACTACTACCAAATTTGATAGTCATTAATGACTTATTTTAAACATATTCGTAATTAATTAAATTATTTCAGAAACTAATTTTATTACAGCTTTGGAAAAAAATAAAGTTAATAAAAAAAACATTTATTATTTGTTAGTAATAAATTGAAATAAATCTAACTTGAGTGAGTTAATACAAAGTATTTCCATAAAAACTGAACAAGGAGAACATAAATAAAATTTGTGCATATGTTTGTGTGATTGATGGTGTGTGGGATAGAATAGATTTCCCATAGAACGAACGCCACTTGCACTTAATTACAAAATGGATTTGAAGTATCTGGCCCATATACCAAACGACCGACAGCTGTTTTCCGTAACTACATTCATCGATGAGCAGACGGGCCGCCGCACAGTGATTTGTCCCATAGACAAAATTCAGAAAGTTTGATGTCATCAATTATATAAAATATGGTATTTTTGGAAAGGTAATACATTGACTAAAAAGAATATGAACTTCTTTATTTGATTAAAATTTTTTTGACGTCCGTGGAGTATTGTCAAATTAGGGAAATTTGATAACAAATGCTGGAAGAAAAAAATTTATTTTTGATAGCTTGGCGAAAAAAATTGCCAAAAAGGTATTTTTGGCAAGAATGATACAAACTTTACTTTTTTATAAATGTTATTGTTGTATTAAAAAATGAAAAATAAAATAGTTGTCTTTAAACTTCGATGTAAAAATTTGTGAGTACCATGAAAAAAAAAGTTTTTCAAGTAAAAAACAAAAAAAAACCCAACAAATTATGGATTGTAAAAAAAAAGTGCGTAAAAGTTACTAAAAAATTTTTTTTTTGTTTTAAAGTTTAATGTGTTTTCTTTCAGAAAAAAAAAAGAAATTCACCATTTTTTACCAACTTTTTGAAAAAAATGTTCTTTTGTAAATGCCTAAAATGACAATTTTATATCAAAAAAAAATTTTGAAAAGTTCATAATGTAAATAAAATGGTAAAATGTGATGAATGTATGTATTTTTATTAATATATTATATAGTATAGTAACTAAAAGCTCTATTGAAATATTGTTTATCCAATGTCATTTAATTTTTCTCTATTTTACTCTTCCCTCTTCTTCGTATTGACTAAAGCGGTCAATACCGAATGGTTTTGGCAATCGCGGGTTCTCCAGATTTTTCAGGATTTCTTGGGGTTTGTTACTTTACCAAGCAATGCACATGTTAAACAAATAAAAAAATATAAAAGATATAAAAAAATATATAGTATTTGAAAACGATAATATCAGTGAAGGAATTGAGGATAGTATAAATTTCTTAGTGAGCGAAGATTGTGATAGTTCTAACGATTCTGAATAAATTATTGTGAAATTTAAGAATATAAATTTTTAATTGATTTCTTAGGGATAAACATCAAACTCAATTCGAGAGCAAACGAAATTGATAAACTGTGGAACAGGGTACAATGTGCCAGAATTATTAAAATTGAGAATACAGGTAAAATTTATGGTAAAAGTGAATCCGTCACTTCGATAAAAGTACACTATCAAGTACACCAGACCGTGAATACCCCTAATAGTAGAATATACATAATATAATATAGTAGAATATACATTTTTCTTTACAAAGTATTCAAGATTATAAAAATGTATTGCTCTTTTCAATAGTTATAATATTAAATTTTTTAAAAAGATTTTTTAATGTTTTTGCATTAATGTACCTGCTAAACTACAACTGCTAGCCAAAAACGGTTACCAAATTTGAAATCAGCTAATCAAGAACCACTAGAATCCGTTATTAAAGCTAAGAAACCTTTTGCGAAATATAATTGTAGAGTTGTATTATATGCATAATAATTAAATAAGAAAATCAAGCATACAATTCTGGATTTATTCAAAAACTATAAGGGTTACAGAAAAACCGATTACATTTTTGAAATCAGCGGGCCAAAATACATTTAGAAACTTAGTTTCAATTAATTCAGAATACTCCTTCGATTTTTGTCCCAAGCTCATATGGAGACAAATCACTGTGCGCCGGCAATAATCAACGATGTGGTCGTAGAAAGGAATAAAGTAGTGTAAATGCTGGGGGGTGGAAAGTCAATGAAAGGCGGAGAGATAGAAAATAAAAGGAAAAAGAAAATTGAAAAAATAAAATAAATTACAAATTTTCTAATTAAGATTAAACAAAAGAAGCAAAACAAACTAAAATCAACTGCAACCAACGAAAAAAAAAGAAACATTTGTTTAAAAGCTAAATGGCAAATTTCAGCACAGCTAGGTTAAGAGTAATTTTCCAGGAATCTGTGTGACAATAGTTGGACCAAAAAAAAAAGTTTTTTAATTGAAAAAAATTTTTTTTTGTTTTTGAAAAATCAAATTTTTTAGTTGAAAAATAAAAAAAAATTAAATTAAATTAAATTTAAGAAGAAAATTTATTTTTTTTACCCAAAATGCTGGCAATTTTTACCATACCCCAAATGATTATAGCTTCACGCCAGTTTTGTTTCATTAATTAGAGGCAATGAAAGCCATAAAAAGAAAAGAAGAAGCAACCATTAAAAGCAAACTGCTGTACAAAAAAAAAATTTATTTTTAACAAAATTTGTCGGTTTCTTTTCAATTTCTTTGAAATTTATGCAAATTTGAATGTATATACAGTGTACTAAAATTTTATACATAGGTACACAAAATGCGTGCATAGGTCGCTTATTTACGGCTCCTACATACAAAAAATAACACAAGTGCACGTATGTAGACGAAAAACCAACCTACGTGAGGTCTGGCATGAAATTTCAATTTTATTTTAAATACTTTACATAATGTAAAGCAACTACATGTATTCTGAACTTATTGTGCAGATTATGTCACAGACATGAGCGTCATATACATATTTTCATGGCAGTTGAGTTTCGGTTTATGTGTGCTTACTTAAGGTTAGTTGTAGTACGCCGCTGTGCGTTGGCAAGAGAAATAGTAATTTTTGATTGACACATTGAGAAACTCAAGTTAATAAAGTTTTCGCAGTAACGAAAAATGGAAAGAAAAAAAGTTTCGATCTAATGGAAATGACAGGCAAGGTCAACGCTATTTGTCAAGTGTCAATATCTATCGATATATTGATATATTCACTTGATGTGGGCTAATGTAGACTTGTCAAGTCATGAATAGAGAAGTAATATTTTAGAAAAGAAATTAAAGTGAAAATTATAATTGCGCTTTATTCTAAAATAAGCTCAAGCACATGTACACTTTTTTTAATTTGATAACTTAAAACGTATGAGAAGAGTTTCTTTTATTTTTAGCGCGTTCCAATTAACAATGCAGCAACGCTGCAAGAAGGCAACCAAGAATAATGAAAGAAAATGTAAAAAAAAGTAGCTATGTATATATAAAGTAACTAATGGGTAAATATGTGTATAAAAAGAAAGAAATAAAAAGGAATGAGAACACGAAAATGATTTGCTGCAACTTGCAAGCAACAAATGCTGCACAGCAACATCGGTTGCGACAGTATCAACAGCAGCAACATCACCTGAGTAGTACTGTTGGTGAGTGGGTTTTATTTTCTTTTTTTTCTGATTTATGAGAGAAAGTACGGCAAAAGGTACTGCCACACACACATACACACAGATAGAAGAAAGGTAACTTCTTTAATGCCGTTTCGTTGGTTCTGTTAAGACTTTTTTCTTTTGGTTTAATTTCATTTAAAGTTGGACTAAAGTAAAACATCAGCGCGGCCAACGCTTAATGTACTTCTACCAAGAATAAATCTTGGCTGTGGTTACTTATATACATACATAACTATCTTGAATGGTTTATCTCACGACATGCGAGTCACTGGTATTGAGTTGGATTTGGGTTCGGCACATGTTTCTGCGGTAGAGCATAAGCATATCAGCCAAAACGAAGTAGTACGAAAACACTTGAGTGCCTACATTTTTTGGACGTAGGAAATATCGCCCAATGAAAAATTAAAAAAACATTTTGTGAAGCATAAAAAATGTATAAAAAAAAAACTTCCATAACATTTATTATTATCGCATTAACTATTTTTGGTTTGGCCTTGTTTTTTGTTGTGTTTTTTTGATATTTTTTTGGTATTTCTTTTCTTTTAATTCAACACAAGTCGAAAAAGTCAAGTTCAATTCACCGCATTAAATAGTGTCTTGGACTACCTATTTATCAGTTGTTTGATGCGGTTTAATTTCAATATAAATATAATTACAAATTATCACACAACATCAATAACATGTATGAATCTTTAGAATTGCAGAAAAAATTATTTTCTTTGGTACCGAGCCAATTACTATAACTTAATTGGAAATAACTGGTTAACTACTCAGAAGGAAAGTCAAAGGAAAATTGTTTCTCCGAAATTTTCGGTTTGGCATACTTCTTGTGCATAATTTTTTTCTTCAAATTAGCAACACTTGCACTAAATTTCAAGCAAAAACCAGAATCAAAATTTAAAAAAAATAGATAATTTTGAAGAAATGTAAATTAGAATTACAAAATTTAAAAGCTTTTATTTCACAAATAATAAAAATTTAATAAAAATTGCAAAAATGTATATTGATATTTTCATTGACTTTTTGTATGTTAAACAAAACTGGATGTCCTCCATATAGAACTTTATTTAGAAATAATTAAAATATAAAACATTTGGAAAAAAAAACCCCGACTAATGAAGCGAATTCGCATTTAGCGACATAAACACAGAAAATTGTGTAAACGTGCCTTTGCAAACACAAACAAAATTGTATAAGTCGCAATAAACAAAATCATTTACGTCGACAGGGCGCAGGCAGTCGCCGCGTGAGGCAGAAACAGAATAAATAGCAACAAAATAAATAACAAAATGAAGGCAACAAAAAATACACCGAGAGGCGAAAGAAAAAACTAATTGAAAATGTGAAAATAAAATAAAAGTTTAATAAAAAAAGTAAAGACAAGAAATCAACAAAACTGATAGCGGCGAATTGCCCAAAACCCGAAAACCAACCGACAGCGAAGCCAACCAAACGGCGCATTTGCTGCTGCTGGCGTGGCTGTATGTTGTTATCAACAACAACAGAGCGGCGGCGATAACGTTGCCAACCAGGCACTAGCACAACGAGTGAGCAAATGTTTTCGCAAAGCAACGCAGCACACGAGGCGGAGGTTATTTACATTCGATTCGATTTGAAAGACGAGCGTATAGCCACCGCCGCTGCCAATAGTTTATTCCAATTTGACAAAATCTATCTGGGATTTAAACGAAAAGCAAATACTTGGAAGAGAAATTGTTAATTTCCACACAATTTATGGATTCCGTTGATATGTATAGGAAAATTCCATTGTTGCCGCTGGCTACAACACAGACAACCGATCGATTCACAGTCTGAGCAAGCCATGCGGTGGCAGGCGTTAAATTAGATGCGCATTGTGTGCAAATTGAAAAAAAATAATAATAAAATCAAATCTAAAGATGAAGACAGCGAATATATTTGGAAGTTTATATTCTGAGGAGAAGCCAATACCAAGCGGAGATGCGGCTATGCAGCGAACACGTGCATTCGTCTTTTGGTGAAATTATTGTTATGAAAAAGTCCCATGTGCCGCCGTATTCAAAATGTTCACCTCTATAAGAACACGCGAGTTGTAAGTTTCGACAAATACTTTCGATTACCCTAGTCCTATTACCAAGTAACTAATTTAAAAAAAATCAATAATTTTACCTGTTTCTCTTTTACGCTTGCTAGAGGATTTTTCCAGCTGCTGTTGGTGTTGTTGTTGCTGCGACAATTGTTGCTGATACTTGCTGGACGTGTAGCGAATCGTTGAGGACACTTTGACTGGAACAACGACTACACTAGTTTCGTTGGAGGCGTTAGTGTTAGTACGCGTCAGCGTCGGTTTTTGTTCAGTGTAACTGCTACCAGGTTGCTGTTGGTGCTGGTGCTGTTGCTGCTGCTGATCACCGATATTGTTGTCGTCTATGTAAATTACACTATGCACTGCGGCGCTTTCGCTGTCGACAGCCGCAATTTGTGCGCTGTTGTTGTTGGCAAAATGTTTCTCTTGCTCCACTGCTGATGGCGATTGCTTTATGTGCACAGCATAAGTGCTCGCCACTGCGGGATAAACAATTGCTGAGGACTGCCGTTGTTGCTGCTGTTCGTGCTCGTGTGTTGCAACAATTTGCTGCTGCTCCTGCTGGTGGTGCTGATAGTGTTGCTCGTACTGCTGCTGCTGCTGCACGCGTTGTTCGCCCTCGTATACCGGGCGACTGGAGTAGTCGAAGTTGGACGCGTTTAAATGCGACGTTTTCATTTGTCTTCGGTTGCAATTTTTATGCAAGAACTCTTTGCAATATTATTGCAGCAATTACAATTCAAATGTTGCTCACTTGGCGTATTATGTCGGCAGTTCGCGGATTGCGCGTTGTAGCAATTTCGCGTTGCATTTATTGTGGACAACTTGGTAATTGCGGTTGCTTTTGTTGTCAGAGTTTTACTGGTTTTTCTACTATTTGCAGCAGCAACAATTGTAGACGTCATTCGTATGTTTTTTTTTGTAGTAATGTTACAAAATTTCTTTCTTTTTCGAATTGAATTATTTCCAATTTTAACGAACTTTTTTTCGTTAAAATTTCTTTGTTTTATACAATTTTTTGTAATTTTTTGGTTATGTTTACAAACTTATCATTAAGCATTATTATGCGATTATTTCGTATCATATTTATTTACAATTATATTAACTTTGAACTTGTTAAACACTAAATTTGAAACCAAATCAAAATAATAACTGCAAAGAAAGAGAAAAGATATGGAATTTAGTAAGATCGAGAAGATATTAAATTTATTTCAAATTCATATGTAAGTAATTAATCCCAATGGGGATCTACATATAAATCTACAAATAAAATTATGTCGAAAAATAGCTTTTTTTGTCATCGCAGTGCTTGGGAGTTTTGGAAAGGTAATAGAATAACAAATAAAAAATTTTTTTTATGCGAAAAATCTGATAAACACATGGAATATGATCAAAATTTTTAAGCAAATTGTGAAATTGTAATTTTTATAAATTTTAAAAAACTATCGATAAATTATCGATAAAAAAATCGAAAAATGTTTGTAAAATTATCGATAAAATATCGATTAAATATAAAAAAATGTACCTTTATCTTGAGAAATAGTTAACTGATTTGGACTCTGTTTCTTGTATTTGATTGGAAATTATGTCGAAAACAAAATGGGAATGGAACTGGACAGGAAAAAAAGGAATTGGAACAAAATTTGTAAATGTATTGGGAACAAAGTAGAAATGGAAATTAAAGAAAAATTATCGAAAAATTATCAACAAAATATCGATAAAGTATCGAAAAACTATCGATGAAATGTTCGATAAAATTACCGGAAAATGTTCTAAGAACGTATCGTACTCGCAAATGCATCGTATTCAATCAGTCCGAAGATAATTCTCTTGCTAGTTCTAATGGCGAATATTTAGCATAATTGCGTTTTTTTCTAAAATAGTAGTGTATTAATTTCAATATTAATAGCAAAGAAACAATTAAATTACAAATATTTCCTTTGCGAAGTAAATTTCGAAAGGAAACAAATTAAGTTTAAGTTGCCCTTCGAGAATGACAAAAATTTGATAACCTTCAAAGTTCCTAACAAAATGACACAAAATGCCAAAAACAAAAAAAAAACGCACAAAAGAAGGAAAATTTTGCTATCCATTCGAATATAGACAAAATCCCCGGCGCATTTTCCACATGGAATCAGGAGAGAGAGAGAGAGAGCGTGAAGAGGAGGGAGGAGGAGTGGTTTGTAAGGCCCTGATGAGCTTTACGAATTTTGACAAAATTTAAATACCAACTTCGGTCTGAACTGTATATTTTACTCTGTAAAAAATAAATCGAAAATTCAACAATTTGGCTTTTTTAGGTATAAGAAATTCTGAAATGTTCGTACAGTGAATATGGAAATTACATTTGACGGACTGATTTATCACTCACTCGACTCGACTCGACAATAACAACAATCTTCGCACTTCTTTCTTTATTTTTTGCTCTTTTCGAACTTTGGTGTTTTCGTCTATAGTATTTTTTTCGTTTGGCTATTTTTACCAAATCATTTCGCAACTTTCTAACACTTTTTTTGGGTATTTTATTTTATATAAAAGTTTTTGCGTGTGTGTGTGTATGTGTGACTTTTGCTGAAATTAAATTGAAATTGCTACAACAACAAAAAAGATCCAAAACAAAAGCACAAACGACGAGGCCGGATAATATGAAAGCCTGTATGCGGCTCTAAATTCGAAATTTAACAAAAAAAAAAATAAAAGAAAAAAATTAAAAATTCAACAACAACACTACTAACTATAGCAATACACACACATAAAATACAAAATTTCACAAAAGCCGGTTTGTTTGGGCAACACTCGGCGGCGACGGCGACAAAACCGACTCAATGTGGAGAATATGGCGCAGACGTTGAGGTTGAGGCTGGGGCGGAATGGAATGGAAGTTGGAAGAGGCACAAAACACAAATAGCAGAAACAAACTGTATAAAACCAGAAACTACGCCTCAGCTCAGTGCTGATGACGACGACAACGACTGGTTTTTTGGGCGAGTCTGCTTTTGTGACTGCTGCTGCCAACGATGTTAACACTGATTGCCGTCGCTGTCGTGAAAAGTGGATTCCCTTTAAAATCGCTTGGCTCCCCCGGACTAGTTTCGAGAATTTGCACCTTTCCACCTTTCACCAAAATCTTCATTTTACTCTGGGCCATTCTGAAAACTTCGAGCAGACTTCGAAATTTTCGAACAACCAATAAATAGCCCAATCACACAGAATCATAGACGAGTCTTCAAGATTCGACTAATTTTCACGCACCAGTTTTTCCGTTTTTCGTTTCTTAATCTGTTAGACGCTCTTTAAGATTCGAGAAAGACAACGTCGTCTCTGGACCGCAACGAAAATTCCATCCAAAATGAAAAAATGTAATTCACAGAGCGGCACTGGGCGGCTGAGCGCCTCTTTGATACCACCACACAATAATAGGTTTCGCTCCGAGGCGTTTGTGTTCGAACCGTTTTCCGTGTTTTGTGTCCGCATTCGTCGATGTTGTGAATCACTCTGCAGCAGCAGGAAGGACTTTTCGCTTTCCTAGTTACATTTTTGTTTTGGATTCGGATTTGTGTGAGCACGCGCAAGCGCCATGAGCGCTCATGGACTTTGGTGGCTGCTCTGTTTGGGTATTATTTTGCAGTAACTAGTAGCTCATGCCGTTGTTGTTGTTGTGGTTGTGGTGTTGTGACTTTCCAGGGAATAGTTAACTGAATTTGAAAGACGTTTGAAGCGCCGCATGAAGGTGGGTGGTAAAGTCACATTGAAGGAGATTTTGTTTGGCTGTAGTTGACGCTGTATTGGATAAGCGGATGGCTGACACCAGTGAGTGGGCGAGAGCAGACAAAAGTTGGTGGGGGTTTCGACACAGCCAAGGATGTAGAGATGCCAATGCACTTTATTCTGTCAGAAAAGGAGAAATTGACAAAATGATTTCTCTCAAGCTCTATACAATTTTGCATTAAAACCAGGATTTCCGTGATAAAAAGTAAAAGAAATTTTTTAGTTTAGTTTACGTAAATATCTGCAATTGAATTAAATTAAGCGCTTAACGTGGTAACTCTACTTATTATACTGAGAAATGGCCAGAATTGTCCACGTAAGAAAAACGGAACGGAAGCAAAGTGAGAAAGTCAAAAGTAGAATGAATGAATGAGAAGCTCGAAAAGATGAGTGTAGGAAATGGAAGGTGTAACAATTTTCCTCAATGTGATTCGGTTGAAAATGTGGCAATGTGTCTAATGAGCGGTGGGGCGGCAGCAAGGGGAAAAACCCAAAACGTCAAAGTAACAGCCTTTCGAATAGACCCAAGAAGACGAGGCACTGCCACTGCTAAGCGCCTTAGCACAGGCTGGAGACCAAAAATAGCCACCGCGGCGTCGTCAACGGTACTGGGGTTTTCCCACCGTTCGCGACAACAAAGAGAGCGGTTGGGGGGCATCACGGAGCGGGTAAATGGCGCAGCGCATATCCTCGGTGCGTTTGCTTTTGTATATTCCGTACTTGTGAATGACAAACGAAACGTGGCATGGGCAGGAGGCATCGCCATCGCCATCGTTATCGGCGAATTCTATGCGAAAATCCCCTACTGTGGGGTGGAGTGAATCAGCGTTGGGCTGAAGGACTGATGGTTGGGTGGTGTTGTCGATGGTGGCCTCTTGCCATGTGAATTAAAATACATTTCGCAATCACGGCGTGGAATTTCACAAGTATTAAGTATATTCCGTCACACACGAACATGCATGCCCACTAGATATATCAGCGTTGACTGTGGGCTGGTAACTGAGAAGTCAACACATATAGTATAGTATGTATGCTGACCTGTAAAGTGGAAAGTGGGATGATGGATTCCCAAGAAATTAGTAGAAACGAAAATGCGTATCAGTGAGCTGTAATTGGGTCTGAATACCATTGAGGAGGAACGGGGTTAAGTAGTCAATTCTTCTTAAAAAGGAAAAAAAAACTTTAATGGTTTCAGTATTAAATTTGGCATTAAAGATTTCCATAGAAGCAAATGGTCATTCCAATTTTTCTTAGAATTCAACGAGAGGTACGGATCGAAAGCTACGGCAGGATAATATATGCGCTACTTATGAACTAAGCGATATGTTCAAACACACATAAGGGTCAATTAAGTCCCCAACGAAATTCAATCAATTTGAATTGATTTTTGGTTTTCGTTTGAGGTAAGGTACTGACCGTATTTCTTTTTATTTTGTATTTTGCATTTTACATTTTCAACTTGTACGTATTGACTTTCGTCAAAAGGGCCACAATTTCTTCGGCGTCATGGCACCTGGTTAAGCCGGTTCAGTCGCTTGTTGGCTCTGAAAAAGTGGAACTCGTCGTCGCTGTTGTTGTTGTTGCTTGTGGTATCCGCGAATTGAACGTAAGCCAAAGTATATAAAACTTTCAAATTGTAAAAGCCGCGCACACACAGAAAGTAAAGGAGGAAAAAAAAGCTGAAAAACTGTTAATGGAATAAAGCGAACGTACATACATATTTAAAAAAAAAAAACCTGTCCTACGTGCCCTAGCGGCGCACAGTGGCTCGAGAAAGCTTTTCATTTGGGCAATTCTCTGTAGCGTTCGAACCAATTGCGACATTTTCGTGATTTTCGTTGTCACTTTTTTTAGAATCAAAGGTTTTTTTAGGTACTTGCTTGCTTGGACGCTTTAACGTGACACAAATAAATAAGCATTAAATAGTCAAAATAAAGGTCCCAATCGTCCGATTAAATATTATTCAAATATATGTTAACTAGCACCTTTTTATAATATTTAAAGAAATATTAAAAAATAATGCACTTCCCTGCGTATGAGTAATAAAATAGAATCACAAAAAATCATGCTGGTGTGCGGTCATTGTGGCTTCATTATTTGAGCATTACAATTTTAATCCAACTACTTGTCGGAATAATTCGGAATTAACTTATGGTTGAATATGAAATTCGTAAAATCCTTTACAATCCTAGGATCGGTTACAGTTCACAAAAAGTGTGTGCTCTGCTGCAGCAAAATGAGGAAAAATGTGTAAGGTAAATTAAATGTATTGAAATATATTTTAAATTACACTGTACAGCATTTAAAGCCACGTGTACATTTGTTTCCAGTATTTTTTCGGGTAACCTGTAGTTTTCCAAAAATGTCCTTTTTAATCTTTATACTTCAGGGAAAAAAATACCATAATTTCATAAGTCCGGATGAAGTTAAATTTTAGACATCATTTATGTTCCAATTCAAAATAGACCTACTAAATAGAACACTTCACAAAAGTTCTATCATTATTTTTTTGAAAATCTGAAGAGGGAAAATGTTTAATTAAGAGCAGTAAAGTAAAGTAAGTAACAATTTATTGAGACTTTCAGTACAAAATTATGGTGAACAATGCAAAAGCAGATAAGCTATTGAGATGAAAATTTGTAATTTATTAGTGCACACTTTGCTCTTAAATACATCGCTCATTCCCTGCAATAGACACAACTCAAAATTCGGGTGTTTTGAGTTATGAATGCTACAAGAATCCTAAGATATTTTTCTACATGCTGCTAAAAGGCAGAATTCGTATCTTTAATTTTTGTTGTATTTTATCCTTTTTTAAAAACATTCCAACTGCTGAAATGCATATAAAATAGTGAAATTTTGAATTTCAAATCGTGATTTCCCAACAATATGTTTCTTGAGTTCTGTCTTTATAGCAGGGAATGAGCCATAATTTATTTCTAAATTTTTCGTGGAAAATTTGGTGCAGGTGACAAAGAAAGTGGAATGTTGCCAGAACAAGGTTCACTCTAGTAAACACACCAACATCGGAATCGTATGAGCTCAATTCAGCAGATAGCATTCTGCTACTCAGTAACCAACCATATATTGCCGCCATACAGATTGCCGTTTGATAGGAGCATTGAGGAAATCGTATGACCTTAGCTTAAGGCCCATATTATACACCTCTGGTTATGAGTGTTTAAAGGAAATATAAATATCGAATACAGTAAAATATTGAGTCTTTTCGAGGTACCGTGTAAAGAAATGCTACTACATATAAAACCTTGAATAAAAAATTTCAAAATGTTACACTTCACTATTTTACTCTGTTACTATTTTACACTAGGGGTTTTCACTAGGCCCTGTGTAACGGAGTAAAAGAGTAAAGTGTAATGAAAAAAAAATGCCTTGAAAAAAGAAATTCAAAATTTTGCACTTTACTTTTTTACTTCGTTACACATTCATTTCGTTATGTTCGAAAAAAATTTTGTTTTTACACAGAGGGCGCAGAGGATGTAATTTCCAATTCCTTAAAACATAGACTGATTGAAGTTTTTCTTTCAGATTCCTAATAACAAACCAGATTGTGAAATTGGAGTCCAGAAAATGTAACAAAACACCAAATAATTTGGATTTACAGAAAACTGTAAATACATTGACAAAGCGGGCGTGGCTTATGCAAAAAAAAAAAAAAAACCAATGGAAATGTAGAAATTTTAATAAGGTTATTTCAAGAAAAAAAAAATGTTTAATAAACAATTTAAAAAATTAATTAACAAAAATGTTTTGTTCTCTTCAATAAACCATTGTTTTTCTATAAAATTCCATGTATATTCCCAATTCGAAAATAAACAATATTCCATATTGCAACAAAACAAAAATAGAATATTTGTACATAACTATGTGGCAGCGCTGCTTCTAGAAAGTAACAATATGGCCAAATGGAAAAATATGGAAAGATTTCTGCCAAACAAAAGGAAATTCATTGATGTGTTGCTGTTGAAATTCCCCACATAAATTTATAGAACTTTAAGCATAAACTTATTAGAAATTACATACAACTTGTATATTCCGAACCACTATTATATATTTAATGGTATATTATACCCGCAGCGGCGGCGTCAAAAGCCATCAAAGAAAGCTCTGCCCCTTGGTTTTTTTTTCGTTATTCAACACTATTTTTCACAATTTCGGCTGCTCAAATATGAATTTTGCTTACTTTTAAAACTCCACTGTGGCGCACGGTAATTTCTACTGTGTTTCTAATGCAAAACTACGTCTAAATTACACATTCAATTAAATAAAATTGCGATTTATAGAGCGCTCGCCATTTTTCACGCAGCACAATTTTTTCCTTCACTTCGTCACCGAAAATCACGTACGTACGCTGACGTCTCGACGCTCGACAAAACTGTATGAGGAAATTGGACAGTGTGGCCATTTTCTGCTTTTGTACTAAGACCAGGGTTGAAATCTACTAAAATGCAACAAAAATCTACCACAAAAACCTACTTTTTTTTGATTTAAATTGAACTTGGTACTATTAAAAATAAAAAAATATTCGAAAAAAGGCAATAGTTAATGAAAATCTTGACCAGAAAAACCACAAAGGCCCTTTATTGGAAAAAAATTCGACCAAAAATTTAGCCACATTTTTAAAATATAATTTAATGAGCTAAAAAAATTGAGGATACCGAGATAGTAAATCGTTCATTTAAGGTCTTAAAACTGAAAATTTTTTAATATTTTTTGATCAAAGCTCGGCAATTCTTTTTGTCGGATTTTAGAAACTAACACATTTTGGAATTGGGAAGATTTTAATTTTTAAACAATAATAAAAACTTGAAAATCTGGGCTTAGTTGGCATGTATTAATATCAATAGTCTTATTATAATTTTAGGTTCTTTTAAGTTGTAGCTTTTTTAAATTCGATGTGATAAAAAATTCGGTCAACGCAGAATGTCACCAATGCAATTCATTTAGTGTCGAAAAGCTATCGAAAAATATATTAAAACTTTAAAATCAGACTATTTTTGAAAATTTTTTTTAAAAATATGAACTGTTTGAATATCTACTAAAAATATACAAAAATAGAAAAAATCTATCAAAAATGGTCACACTGACGGTGCCGCACCATTGTGATTTCACCCACCGCCATTGTGAATACTTGTGCGCGGCTCGCAGCGTTGCAAAAATATCGTATGTACTATGAAGTTGGTTGCAGTTATAGTAAGTTTATACTGTTTTAAAGTAAACGTAAAAAACTTTTATTTTAAAACAAAATTAATAAAAATAAATCAAAAGACATTTCAGAATGAAAAAAAAACGTATTTTTATTTAAAATAAAAATGTTCTTCTAAAATGGTTTTTCTACTTGATCTTAGAGTGGTTTCCGCCAAAAATTATGCAAATTATGAGACTGAAGAGTTTTGGGTGTATCGGCATAATTTAAAAAAGTAAGGATATTCATTTATAGTGGTAAAACTCAAATTTCATGTTTTGACTGCTCATCTGCACAACTTGGGTTTCCCACATTAAATGAATCGCCCTACTCATTTTTTGAGGTAGAGTATAACATTTTAGACCAACCGGACAATCGGAAAAGTCTTGTTTATGTATTTTTCTGATTCTAAAACGAAATTTTGTTTCTCGAATAATTTTTGAGACCGATTCCAACTCTAATTTAAATAATATTCAAAAGATATACTTACGGTTGAAACAATAAAAAAATTGAATACTATATTTTTAAAATAATTTTTATTTATTTGATTAAGTTTCCTATGTTATTCTAGGAAATTCTTAGTTAATGCTCTGTTTATTCTTAGATGTAATACTTAAAATTGTATTGAAACAATAACTTTACTGGCGCAAATTCAAAACAAAGTTTCTATTCGACTGGAGTTCCTACATTATTTGACGCAGATTTGAGAGATGAAAAGTAGGAACTAGGGTCCAGTGGGAACTTTATTTTGACTTAACTTTTCCACTATTATTTTCAAGATTTAGAAAAAATACAGTTTACTTTTATGCTAACAACTTAAGAGTAATTTTGTTTGTATGCAGAAATAAAATCCTGGGCGCAAAACCTATTTGCCACTTGAGTGGAACAAGAAATTTGGCACAGTTTTGGTTTCCCACATTCCATCTATAAACGACTTTCTGCCTCTTAAGAAAAGGCAAAATTATTTACAATATTTGCTTAACTTTTGCCTTTTGTTAAGAGGTGAAATTCGTCAAAAACTGGAATCGTATAAATGGGAAATAAGTAGAAAATAAATTGAAATTAAAGATCTGCTATTTTTGTGTTTTAGTGGACAGGGCTCGACTCGAAACATTCGCTGATCGGCTAGACATTTGTAGAATATTTCATTGTTCATATGCATGAAATCCAGTGAACACATTTTCAATATAATAAAATAGTCTAGGCAACTTGGAAGCCCTAATAAAATCTGTTTGTTTATTTGCTCTTCAAAATTTTAGTTGCGAGGCCTTTTTAATTGCGAGGCCTTTCCCGCTTTAAAATCTTCTTAAGTCCCTAACATATGTAAATAACAATCAGAAAATGAAAATATTTTTTTAGTCACATACGATTGACTTGATTTTGAACATATCGGAGTCTGACCGGGACTTTAGCCTACACTTATCGGGCTTGTGATGATCACAGACAAATATTTACAATAGAAACGCTAAATTACCTACAACAACACAAAAAGATTCTAGTGAATACTACTGAAAAGGTGTTCATTGGATTTTATGCATATTTTGCCACCCTAGTTGAGATTTGAAAAAAAACACAAAATTCTATCTACCCTACATAAAGTATTTTACATAAGACACACTCAGGAAAAAAACGAATTGAAAAGTACTGAGCGTCAATATTGTTTGTGTTAGAAAGGACATAATTGCAAACGAAATGATGCTGGTTGTGTTGCAACCATCCATTCATTAGGATTACTGTGTGTGTAGTCAGGCAGGCACGAGTAGCTAACATTTGCATGTTTGTCCGAAGCTGAAACCAAAAACGATGTTCACAGCGAATACGTTGTGATTCGTGGTATTTAATAGCAGAACGGACTTTGTAGAGTCTAGTTACTTAACAAAAATTACGTAAAAGCGCTTCGTAGTGGTTTCCCAGCTATTGCAGCTGTTTTAAGTTTCGGACCAACATGGCAATGGTTCGCGATTAGTTTAGGTTGAGCCATTTCTCTAGGCGCCGACCAATTCGTTGGAAATAAGCAACGGAAATTTGTATTCGGCCAACTATCGTCTATCGTCTAGCGACTTCTATGATCATATTTAAGGAACATACATCTTTCGGAAACACTTGCGAGTTTCGCTTTTAGTTTACCATTGATTGCATCAGATACGGCTCAAAGTTTGTTAATATTGTACAACTTCAGCGGTGAGTTAGCCTGTGATGATCCCATTAAAACCTTAATTGCCTATTTGAATAGCTCCCACCTGTGTCACCATTCTCCTCCCCGTCCTCGTCGCTGGAGTCAATGATATTGCGCAGCGTTAGCGCATGGAAGTCATTGAGGGTCTGCTCGAACAAATCGATGGTCTGCTGGTCAGCGGCGGAGATCACGCTTTGCGTAGCATCCAGCAAATCCTCGGCAGCGCCAAGCAGTTCACGACTGCCGCGCGTAATAGCACTGGGCGATTGGACGCCACCACTGGAATGGTTGCCACCGCTGGAATGGGACGAATTGCCACCACCGCTGCCCGCAGAAGCGGCCACGCTACGCGACAACTCGTCGGCGTGGGCCAGTGTCGAGCCAATGATGTCGCTGGCAATGCGAATGGCCGCATCGGTGGCAGCAATTGTTGAGATGAAGTCGCTTGCATTGGACGGCAGACGCATCCCATAGTCAAGTGGAAGACCCAGGTCCAGTGAAGCGTCTGTGCCGAGCAATGCACTCTGACGACTCTGCAGGGCAAAGTTGGAGTCCGTTGTCACCGTATGACCCTCTATGCGTAGACCAGCTACGCCCTTCTTGGGAATCGTGGCCAGATCGCGTTTGACACGTCGACAGCGGGTCGGCTCGTTCTGGCGCTGCTGCAACATGGCCTCCAAGTCGACAATGTAAACATAGCCAGCCACAAGGATGGTGCACGACTTCTCACCGTTCTTGTAGGCCTCCTCAATGTCTTGGCTTGTGCGGTCGTCGTACTGCCACCAGCCTGCGAGATAGAATTTGTGAAATGCTTAGAAGAAGTACAAACACATAATTGCTGTGAAATAGTTTATAATCTCTCCAATGAGTGAATGTAAGGAACATTTGTGCTAAAGAGCTTCTCATAATGAAACTTTGGAAATTCCCGCCACTCCCTTCGTTGGCATATTTTTGGCTCGGCTTATCTTCCGGCGACGCATAGCCATATTTTCCGGGTACTGCACCATTTCCCCAAAGTCGATGGTGTATATCGCCCCACAGACGAGCAGGTTATATCTACTGCCCTCCTCGAGATCCATCACGTCCGATCCGGTTAGGGCTTTATATGCCAGCTCGATCTCGTCGGAGGAGCGTTTATCATATGCCCACCAGCCCCCTGTACTTAGATTTTAGTGCTTAGATTATAGCAAGGCAATTGGCACGTTCAATGAAACTCACCGTTGCGACCCTCATAGAACCACTGGTAGCCATCCTCGGTGGCCTTCGTTGTGCAAATGTCGTCGATGCCATTTACCAGTTGCGGATGGTCTAAAAACTCGATTGGAATCTCGCGTCGACACATGGCACAGCGGCGGTTTTTGTACGCGACGCCCTGCAAAAAAAAAGCAAAGAAGTCAGATAGATTATATCACACCACTGATATAAATAATAATAAAAAACATTCTAAAAAAAAAACCATTTAAAAAAATTCAAAAAAATTAAAACATTAAAAATCTGTTTGCCAAAAAAAAATCATAACTGCATTTTTATTTTTTTATAGCTTGATTATTCATTTTGTTTTTTTATTTCTAGATAAAAAAAAGTTATGAATGATATCGAGTGTAACAGCTGCAGTGTAGCTTCAATTAATTTAAGAAGTGCTTTTTTCAACAAAGGAAATTGCTTTTATGCATTTTAAAGTTTCTGTGTGCTCTTACTATAAAATTATGATGCTATATATATTTTTTCCTTCAGATTAATATGAAATGAGTTTTCTGAGACAGTTTGAAATTATGACTCAGAAAATAGTTCTATATCTGATGATTTTATGAGCGCTCAGAATTTTAACTGGAAAAAATATAATATTGTGGCTATCTTATATTTGTTTGTGTCCGCATGAGAGGATAAAGTACGGAGTTAGGGAAAATGATATCCTGTGTTCGAATCGAGCTAAAGGTAGGAGAGTGTTTCTTATAATGTCAACTCCGAGCTGTGCGTTAGGGTGAGTTAAAAACAAAATATTTCACGAATCGACTAAAAATACATTTTTTTGAGTAATATAACCTTATCCGACTTAAAAGCAGAACATAAATTCCCTTTAATTTGAGCAACCGCAATTTAAAATTAGGCGTTTTTGGTTGGTTTGTTCCTAATGTCATTTTGCAGATATACAGATGAACACCCTCCGGAGACCAAACCACTAATCATTACCGTGAAACTCATATAAGTAGAAAGTTTTTTTTTCATAGGAAGCAATGAATCATTGACAATGATCCATTCTGATTTTTCTTGGGACTATATTTCTATATTTCTTTTCGTAGGACTTTTTTAACTCAATTTTTGACGTATGCAAAATGAATTAAGTGTCATGAAAAAGTCTGTTGTGACTCATAAAGGCATGCCATTGCAACTATGTATTTTTTATGAGCCCTGTTGCCTGGTTTTTTAAACATCAATTACTAGTATTGCAAGTTGCAACGCACAAATTTTAATCGACATGTTTTTTTTTTGGTTTTTCATATATGGACTTTTGAACTCAGTAAGTATTTCCTAGTTCGTGTTATTATAAAACAATAAAATTAAAGCAAAAACTATTCACTCAAATCGTTCACATTCACACTTGTTTCAGATCGAACTTCGAAACCTTGAACTTTAAGATGAGTGAAGAGTTTCGTTTTTCTCTCCTTTGAAGGTCATCATACCAAAGTGGCATCCTTTCAGTTTAATGCCAACAAAGTAAGTAAATCGTAAAAAAACGCTCAAAAGTACATTGAAAAAAACTCACTTTGACACACAGGAAACAGAAAATGTGACCACATGGAAGTCGGGCAGGATGAATACAAGTCTGCAGGCAAATGGGACATTCAAGTAGCGGTACAACTTCTGCAATAAAATGAAATTACAGTAAACGGTGAGAGCACCACACTTTTCCACTATCCCACCTGTGTCCAGCCGCCTAGCTGTGCCAACTAAGTCGCCATCGGTGGACGTTTTGTTGGCTGCTGCTGCACTTGAGGTAGATGGAGACCCACACAGATCTATCACTGCAGCAGTTCTTGGCACTTCCAGCTGTTCCAACGGAGCCACCACATTCACATTCAGATCATCTGCGAGTGAAGTCGTGTTTGTGGCCACTTCCTCCTCTGCAATTCCAATTCGCTCGGCATTTTCGTCGGACATTTTCAGCTGTTTCTTAAGATTCCAATATCCGCAAGAATTGCACGACAAACCTTTTGAAAACTTCTTGTCTTGAGAAAATGTTCAATCTTTTTAGTAATTTTATTTTCCAAGGACTCAACTTTCTATTGTGTGATTGAAGTTGTTTTGTTTTCAATTCGCTTTGCATAACAATTCGCCCAGCGTTGCCAGAGAGGCGAAGGCGGAAGTCTTACTCTAGCCAAATTATAATTTGGCACCAATAATTAATGTTTGTTTCTTCCGAGAATCTATATTCATACAGAGTCTCACAAGCTCTTCGTTTTTTGACAACAACGTGCTCATGCAAAATGAATATAGGTTTTCTGGTAGTTATTCGAAATTATCAGACAAACGTTTTAAAACGTTTGGCAACACTGTTTTCGCCGCAAAGCATCAACAAGCAGTGGTGCCAGATGATGTTAGGAAAATGTGTTTTTTTATAAAGTTTCAACTTAATTTTAGTGATATACTTGAGTATGGTTTTCTTTAATTCATAATCAATGGCTCCTATTCTCAGTTAAGTGAAAACAGGTTGGTATTTTGTTGTCAATTTAGCGAACGATGTACAATATGGGAAAATTAATATCAAGTGAAGTCACCGTTTGTCATATACGTCGATGCCGTCAAATTTATTTGCATATGAAACGGCCCTGCAAATTCAGCAAAGTTGTCAGCAACGCAGCATTTAATGATCTTTTTAGATAGTCATCAGCTTGACGAGATTCTTCGTGCAAAGAGTCTCGAAAAGTAAATTGGCCGTACTGAGACCACTGTCCAAGTTGTGCTCGAACAATTGAGACAAGGAAAAGGCGTTACCAATTTAAAGAATTTTCTGTTATATTTCCGTTCATGACATTGTATTTGCATTTTGAGGGATTTTTCGATGAAAATACGGCAGCACCACATTTTTAACATCAAAATGAAGAACTTTTGCCTTAACATGATGTCATGGATTTTGACATAATGAACATAATTGACAACATGCTGGCAATTTCTTTGCATATGGGACTGCACCACGGTTGCCAGATTTGTGAAATTTACTCACATTGAGATTTTTTTATGACTTGTGAGATGCGAGATTTTTTAACTAATTTGAGATTTTTGTGAGAATTTTATATCGTGGGAGATTTTTTAACTGCTGTGAGATATTTTCTCACATGAATTGTTGAAGTTCGTGTAAGATGTGAGAATTTTTATCTGCTGTTAGATTTTTTGTGAGAATTTATTATTGCTGTGAGATGTTGTCTCACGTGAGATTTTTCAAATTTTGTGTGAGATTTTTTGTGCGACATTTATCTGGCAACTATGCACTGCACAGCTAATATGAAATTCAATTAAAACTTTTCTACAACGTGGCAACGATTTGAGCAATACAAATGAAAAATGTCAAAGTTTGTGAAACTGTTTTTACGGGAACTGTTTCAAAAAACAAAAAAATTCAAATTTTATTTTAAATTGAAAAGTTAGGGAAAGTAATCCAATCAAGATTCTTGTCTATTTGAACAGATTGGCCGAATTTAAATCACGTCTTAAGCTCGGAATTTAAGCTCACTTTAGCTTATGCCTTTCATAATTAAACCGAATTCGAGCTGAGTTAAATTTTGTACAAATTAATTTTTGTTTCAGGAAGTTAAACTAAAATATGTATCCTATTTCCTTTATTTACCATGAACCCACATTTATCTGTTATTTTAACTTCATGGAACTTGTAAAAAGCTCATTTCGCTAAAAGTGAAACCAACATAAATATACCGAAAAAGCTTTTCATTTTTCGTTGTCGTTGCGTTTTAGCTTTCGTAGGTCGTAGGAAACAGAAAACGATTCCAATAATGTATGACAGCTTTTTTGTAGCTTTCGATACTGCAGCTGCCGTCCTTGTTCTTCAAATGATTTTTTAAGGCCAAGAACAATCGAACGAACCAATTTTTTGATGCGTCGGCAGCGACGACTGGCTACGAGAAAAGCGCTTCCTCCTCCTGTCCCATTCTGGTCCACACAAACATAGTCGGATAAGGCGATACGAAGAGGCAGCCAGAACTTTTTTCACATTTTGTTTTGTGTTGCGCGGTCTTCCGCGCTCCTCCGTTCACCCATAAGCACCACCGACGTCGACGTCGTTCCCGTTCGCATTCATTGCGGAGTATGTCAGTCTCAGTCGAGATTGAGAGTGCGACCTACAGACCTAATTTCATTCCTGCACCCAAAACAAACCCAATTTAATATCGCAATTTGTTGAAAATCAAAAGTGAATTCTGGACCAAGTACAGAAGCAGTCAAAAAATCACCTGAACAACGCAAAGAAAATAGCAAGAAAGCGGTTTTTCGTCGCGAAAAGTGCACAATTTAAAATTATCGCATTCGGCGCCGCAGTCGACGTCGCATTCAATCGTTCGTTCGTTGTGTTGTGTCATAGGATTCCCAGTTCCGACCCGCCCCGTGCGTCTCGCTGATCCTATACGATAGTTATTGCTCTTGTCGGAAACTGCAGTTCCTCCACATTAAAGCAGCTTTCTGCTGGGATCCATATACTGGCTCCACGGGCGCAGTCTTTGTCTGCAGCTTTTTTTAAATTCTAGCCACGCAAAACGTGAATTTCGCGAACTTCGTGAGTGCAAGTGTTCCTAGAATTTTCAATATACAATTGTAATATCCGTGAAGTGGCGACTACGCTTCACCCCCATTGACGCTGATTTAAGTTTCAGTACAAGTGTTTTTTTTTAAAGTTCGTGTCTGCATTTCGTTAATTATCGCTCTGCTCCCTATTGTGGAGACCCCTGCATTTAAAAACTTTGCGAAAATTGTGACGCCAGCTGCGCAAATGGCTTCAGCTACGTTGGTGCCCTCTTCCCCCCTTTGCGCTGATGAAACGAGAAAATCATAGGTATACGAAAAAGAATACGAAGCAAAGAAAAAAGAACTGCGGCGTAAAAGCAGAGTAGAGTGGCATGCTAGAGCTTTTGCAGCTGGCGCAGGCGGAAACTGTTGCTGACGAGGACGTCGACAGCAACGTGCGGTGCGGCGACGAACAGACAACTTCTTCGTTCCAACGCCCTACCGCTCTCGTCCACCCTTCGCAAGTTCTATATTGACTTTTGAATTCTTCATATTCTCTGTGAATTATATTTTTGCGAACATTTTATACCTTGCTTTCGGTGGATTTTCGCGTCGTGTAGACGACTTGTGCAGAACGAGCACACTTTTGCTCACTTTTGCTTTCGGTTCCAACTGGTTTTTTCTTCTTTGTTTTGTTTCGTTTTCGCTCCAGTTCGATTTCGAGCGAGTGACGGCGACAGCGCATCCGCAACAGCTTCGAAAGGTCTAATAGGTAAGTGTTGCCAAATTGTTTGGTTTTTAAGTTCGATGTGTATTATGGGATCTAGTTTAGGCCGAATAGGCGACACAAAATGATTGCACAAAATTTTGTGCAAACTCTCAAGAAAACTAGAAAGTGGAATACCACCACATTTAGAAGAATCTCGGATAAAAATAGATTTTAGTTTCAAAATCCTCTTCTGTTTGCTTTTATTTGGATGGTCACTGATTTCAGTTGTTCGAAATTCCGGCCACCTGTGCTTCTGATTTCGGCCAACCAGATTTTCCAAGGCACTATGACGGAATTCGGTACACTTACGTTATTGAAAATGGAGAACAATGGACAAAAACCACGCCTACCTCCCATACAAAATATCCGCCCAAAATTCGTTTTTTCTTTTATCAATACTGAACCGATTTGGTTTTTTGTACATAATTGGTTAAAAATGATGTCTGGAATAAAATGGGAATGGAACGGAACAAAATGAAAATTTTTGAGCTACTCTAACGTAATTTTTGCAATACTGGAACCATTTGAACCCGGTTTTTTGTATTTGTAAATAGTAAGGGCATTCATTTAAAAGTGGAAGTTGTGCAGTTGGTGACTTGCGCAGTTTTCCCCGGTCTGTCTCATGAACCCACCAGAAAATTATTTGGGCAGTTCTATTGATTCTTCTTCGAGTTTTTTTACTTTCTTAATTAATCGAATATCAATTTTATTGTTCGACATCACTAACAATCGGACAACATTTTTGCAGTTCTTTCCGCACCAAAATCGTGTTGACAAGGAAAGAAGAAGGATAGACGGATAGGTCTAAATCAACCCAGGAGGTAACGCTGATCAATAATATGTACAGTGACCGACAAAAGTCTACATACGACTCACATTTTCGCGATTCTACGAGTCCAGGATCTTTTTGAAAAAAAGTAATAATGTAGTTTTGTTTGGTAGTCCATTTAATAAATAAATCCAAAAAAAAAATTTTACTTCTATACAAAATTATAAAAATATTCACTTAAAACTAAAATAAAGCAATGACAAAAGTCTACATACGATATATAAACTAATAGAAAATACTTAAATTAAGGAACTTTTTTCTAAATATTATTTGGTTTTAATATTTTGTTGGTCCAGCACGAGCATCTATAACTGCCTGCAGTAGTCTCGGCATTGAATTGACCAAATTTTCGGTTTCACTTGGCGTTATATTGCGCCACTCCTCCATGAGCTTCTCCTTCAGCCACAAATTTAGTAATAAAACACCGAAATGAAAAAAAATCTCTTGGGGAAATTGCTAAATTATTAAATTTAAGCAAAGCTACTATACAAACCGTAGTTAATAACTACAATGGGACTGGTAGTACAGAAAACAAACCGCGCAGTGGACGACCAAAGAAGCTTAGCAGAAGAGACGCCAGTTTCATTCTCAAAGAAGTAGACCAGAATCCCAAGGAGAATGCCACAAAGCTAGCCGAAAAGATAGCACTAAGAGCGGGAACAGTTGTGCATCCAAAGAACGTTGAATGCCAACGGTTTCCACAGTCGGACTCCTCGGAAAAAACCCCTAATTAGCGACAAAAAACCGTATGCTTCGCTTGGAATTCGCCCAGAGGTACATTGACAAGGGAATTGACTTCTGGAAACGCGTTTTGTTTACGGACGAATCAAAATATAATATATTTGGAAGTGACGGCAGAGATAAAGTTTGGCGAAAACCTAATACAGCCATGGATCCAAAGCATTTAGTTCCTACAGTGAAACATGGTGGTGGTAGTGTGATGGTTTGGGGTGCCGTCGCAGCATCTGGAGTGGGCAGGTTGGTGTTAATCGAGGGAATTATGGATCGGTACCTGTATAAATCCATTTTAGAAGAAAATCTGAAGCCATCGGTTGATCTTTTTAATCTTGGTAACCAATGGATTTTCCACCAAGACAATGATCCTAAACATACAGCTCACATCGTCAGAGATTGGCTGCTTTATTATGCCCCACGTCAATTGTACCCACCACCTCAAAGCCCGGACTTAAATGTTATTGAGCACGTTTGGGAAATACTACAAAGAAAAATCCGAAAACACCACATTACTAGTGCACCAATGCTGAAGGAGAAGCTCAAGGAGGAGTGGCGCAATATAACGCCAAGTGAAACCGAAAATTTGGTCAATTCAATGCCCAGACGACTGCAGGCAGGCTCGTGGTGGACCAACAAAATATCAAAACCAAATAATATTTAGAAAAAAGTTCCTTAATTTAAGTATTTTCTATTAGTGTATATATCGTATGTAGACTTTTGTCATTGCTTTATTTTAGTTTTAAGTGAATATTTTTATTTAATGGACTACCAAACAAAACTACATTATTACTTTTTTTCAAAAAGATCCTGGACTCGTAGAATCGCGAAAATGTGAGTCGTATGTAGACTTTTGTCGGTCACTGTATAGTTTTCCGTACCGGGCACGCCTCCTTCTGGGCGTTACAGGGTTGCAATGAAGTGTCCCTCGGCCTGTCGCAACAAATTATACATTGGATTGATTGCGAGTCTGGCATTGAATAATTAGTGGCTGCCTCTTCCTGGATTTCTTCATCAATATCATCATTCCCATTAGGGCTAGTACATGATGTTAAAAAGACCGTACATGAAACCTGTTTTCATATTTTGGAATTTGTCATTTTCATTAACAAGAAATGATTCTCAAGTCAATGAGTAAAATTTTGGACCTTAAGTCGACGAAAAGAGACGTAATGTCCAAATGGACGTTACGTCTTTTAGAAACAGACATAATGTCCAAATGGACTTTTTGTCTGGTCCAAATAGACATAACGTCCATTTGGACTTTATGTCCATTCTGAAAGACATAAGGTTCATGGACATTATGTCCGTTCTGCGTTGGACCTTATGTCCGTTTGAGATGCGGACATTATGTCCATGGACATTATGTCCGTGGACGTAATGTCATCCCACCGAAATTTGACAGTTTTTATATGAAAATGTAAATAGACGAAGCATGGAGTTGCCACCTTTTACGTTTTTTGTATGGATTTTCTGTGCAAAATGTTCTATCACGTTTTCACTACCGCACTACGTCATGGAACTGATAGTGTAAATAGGCTGTTTAGAATTACCTCGAACATAAGAAAATTTTGTCTCAAGACCCCATTTTAAGCAATTTATTGGTGGTTTCGGCGACTCAGACCACACTCAAAATCCGTTTCTAAAAATTTCCAATCCAATTCAGCAAAAAGAATGTGTATCTCAAGACCCTATTTTGACCTGTTTATATGTGGGTTTGGAAGCTCGCACCATGTTAAAAATCCATTTCCAAACATTTCCAATCGAATACAGCAATAAAAAACACTTGGAAAATGTTGACCATTTTTTTTCGCTGATTCTCGAACTAGATCGCAGTATACAAGAGAAAAACATGTACCCAAAGTTTCAAGTCCATGTCTCCAAAACTACGACCGCTATCGTGACTGACAGGCGGACGGAAAGACAGACGGACATCGCTAAATCGACTCAAGAGATGATGCTGATCAAGAATATATATACTTTTCCATACGGGGGCAGTTACCAAAGCCCTTTCTGCAGCTTTCTGTATACCAGTAACTTCAGCCTAACAGATACAAAATTCTAGAGGTAAACTGAAGGATTCTTTTAAATTTATGTCTGATATATAAAAACCAGCACCGACACCACTGTCCTACTTAGAGCCGTCCGTGTATATGTTAAAACACTCGGAGGGATCACCTGGTCTTTCCGACCAATATTCTCTTGATGGGTATTTAATTGAAAAATTTTCTATCAAAATTTGTGACGGGGGCTATGTAATCGGTAGTGATTCCCGTGATATTACTGACGTTACTATGCCCATAATACATACATCGAAAGCAATTTGCTTCTTTTAAGCGGAGAGCTGTTTTAAAAACTACTCCTCTTGCAAAAATATCTATTGGTAGTATATGTAAGATAATATTTAGTGACTCTGTAGATGTTGTGCTCAAAGCTCCTGTAATACCTAAACGAAGATGTCTCTGGATTTCCGCCAACATTCCTTTGGTATTTTCGTTATAGAGAGCCCTCCACCAGACTAAAACCCCACAGTATGGGTCTTACTACAGAGGTATAATTCCAATGTCTTACTTTAGGCTCAAGGCCCCATGCGTAATAGGCGTAGTTTGCCTTCTTAACGCGCTCTTGCATGACAGTTTCCTATCAAGTATGACACCTAAAAATTTAGTTTGTTCCGATACGGGGATGACTATATTGTTTATTTTTATTTCTCTAAAGATTGGAATTTTGTCTTTATTCTAATAAAGAGCATTGTAGCATTCCTGTGGGGTTCCTCTCGTTGCATACTTTATGGATTGTGTATGTCCCCATTCCGCTTTAATGGTACGGCTCATAAGCATGTTCTCTATGCATCTGCTCAGATAGCTATTTACTGATTCCTTTTACAGAGCGCCCATTATCGCTTCCCTCGATATGTTTTTGAAAGCACCCTCCACGTCAGGGAATGCTGCTAATGCAAATTCCTTTACAGGGAGAGAGCTCTCAACAGTACTAACTATTGAGTGAAGAGCCGACTTGCCCTATTGATAAGCATGTTGTGATGTTGAGAGAACATTTTTTTAGGAATAAATTAGTATTTTTTGTATACTAGTTGATTGAATTCCAGTGGGGTTTGTGAAATTACTTTTTATCATCCCAGCAAACACAGTCTCCAACGTTTGAGAAATAACCTACTTCTCGAGTCGATAACTAGTGTGACTCTACTCGTTCTCAGAGGTTAGTTCTCGACTAGGCATCAACGATTTTTTCGTTAAGGTCGAACGTTCATACCTTTCTTAACAAAAAGGGGGTTTGTTCTCGAGTCAGTTTGAATCGTTAGTTCTCGATATCGAGTCGTTCTCGAATCGATATCAAACCTAAATGTTTGCTGCATGCTACAAAAGAAAGAATTCATATCTTTAATTTTTGATGTATTTTAAAAAACATTCCAAGTGATGAAATTCATATAAATTAGTGAAATTCTAAATTTCAAATCGTAATTTCCCAACCATATGATTTTTTGAGTTGTGTCTTTATTGCAGGAAATAGCGATATTATGAGCGATGAAAAGTTATATTTTTCTTGCATTAAACCTTTTTTATGAACTAATTTATTTAAAAACGAATTCCGGAAATCCCGGCCCTAGTAGGTACATACAATACAAAATTTTGAGCAATTTTCCCAACTTTAACCGCACTGTAACACGTCTTAGACATATTCGATATGACACCCTACAAAATATGTGTAGGTTAGGTGTTGCAATCCCGGAATCCAAGACTTTTTCCTGTCCCGCCAGTCCCGGGACTGATAGTACTAAATAAAATACGGGATTTTCGGGATCCTTAACATTCCTGAATATGTTCCCGAATTTTTCCATATATTTAGTTAGGTTAGGGAGATTAGGGGATAATAATATGTTGGTTTGTTTTTTTATACCCTACACCTCATGAGGTATCCGTCTGTCCGTCCTCTTTTCTTGTAAACACGATTGCAGAAGCTGCAGGATTTGTCCTTTTTAGGCCCTAGAAGGAGTTGGTATTGAAAAAACATTTTTTTTCTCAGTTTTTCAAATCTTGGGACTGATCCCGGGAGTGAGTATTTTCAATTCCGAAATCCCGGGTTTGCCCAAACGTCCCAAAATTGCATGCCCTAGTGTAGGTATTTGTATATCTCACTGACTGCTCTACATTTTTTCCCATTCCAGACACAAAAGCGACTTGTTTATTCACAAAAGCATTGCAATGGAAGATTTTACGGTGCCAATGTTAAGTGACAGTGGTTTTAATGGCAGCAGCCATACGACACTTCTGCATCACCACAAGGATCACATGCTGTCAGCCGGTAATACGCCGGCTACGCCCTTCATATATGAGATGACGAACAAACCTGAACACACTTCTGTTAAAAGCGACTATGCAGCATTTACCAATTGTATTCAGCAATCGGCACTGCTGGACCACCGCGCCGTTGAAGCAAATGTGGATGGTGTATCGCTGAGCAGCCTCTGCGATCTGAAATTCCCGAGTCCACCGTCGCTAAGTGTGTCCCTTAACACGGATTCAAACTTTAAGAACCTCTCACTGATGAGTGGCATGGAAGCTAATCATGTTCTCGTGACAAAGAGCGCTACGACGAACATGGATAGCCACTCAAGCGACATAAATTCAGACCATGGTCCGTCGTTTACGAACTTATTGTTCCAAAGAGACGTAGAACCCAAGGTCATTCAAAATTGTGTCCAAACACAGGCGCACCACTACTTGACTCTAAAGTCTACCGAACCGGAAGGAAACTTTCTACAGAGACCTGCGGCCACAACTTTGGAGCCGAACAGTTGCGAATCCAATTTAATAGGGTTCGCCAAGAACAACCATATGCAGCATGTACAGGGCACTGCACACCGCTTATCGTCCAATTCGAATTATATCGGTGAGAACGGGGCCCATCTGGGCTCCTTGGAAATGAATAATATCGATTGCGAATCAAGCGTCAATGCCAGTATCGGTAACAGCATCTCAGCTGATAATCACATCACAACCACCACCACATCCACAATTACAGCCACTGCCAACAAAAACAGCCACAGCATTAACAACAACAACATCATTAACAACACCAGTTCCAACAACGTTCCAACAAGATCCACAATGCACAGTATCGATGATATTGCTGCTGGCTCCTGTTCAGCTGCAACTGGAGCCGTAGCAAGTGTCTGCAACAGTAACAGTAACAACAACACCAATGCCAGCATCAGCAAGATAATACAAGAGGAACCCAACCCGAACCATCAAAATTTGTCCAACCTCAGTTCCGACTGCGACTCACAGTCGTCGTCGGAGGAGGAATTCGTGGACCTGGAGATAAGTGAGCGCGGTGGTAAGATCATATCAATGTTCAATAATTCCCATAGATACTTTTCTTTTCCTCCCACCATTCACGATTTTTAGTGTTGGAAATATTCTGGAGGTTGCTGCTGTTGCCCGGGTAAAGAAAAAGCCGCTAAATAAAAATCAAACTACATCTAATAATTCCAACTATCACAAAGTATCGGCTAATCCAATCGTCAAGAAATAATACCAAAAATTCAAAACCAATTCTACTGTAGAGTTTCGCAGTGTGACCGTTTGCTGAACTCAAAAACAATAACTACTTAAAGCACCAAATTGAGAACAGAATGCAACAATTTTTTGTAATTTAACGATGCCTTTTCAATATTAATAAATAATTTCCAATTCCCATTTATTGCTGTTCCATTTCAAAACATCCTCTTCTGACATTTCGAAGTGGATGTGGGGACTGCCGGATAAAAACAAAACAAAGAAAATAATACGTTAAAGCAAAAAAGAACTGCGATATATGATGGGGATTGTCACGGGCCACACTGCATTAAGGAATCGCCTATTTACAATAGGGGCGCTCAAAAATAATGTATGGGCTGTAAGGATGAATCGGAAACCGTAGAGCACTATATGCAACTGCCCACCTTTCGTAAGACTGTGCAGTCGCATGCGGAAGAAAATTATGGGATCCTTGATATTTCCAAACCTCAATGGGTGGGATTTATCGAATGAAAATTAATTGAACTGGTTTTTTTGACAATTAAAATAATAAAATAGCGCTCAATATATAAAAAATCTTTCAAGTTCTTCGTTGTCGGCATCTTACATTGCAAGTTCCACAGTCTCTTGACTTGGAAAATACCATGTTCACCCAAATTGCATACAAATCTTTACTTTTTTTTCCGTCAACATTGTATCAACCCTTTTCACGTTGATTAACACCCTGTATCTTAAATATTTTATAACATGACACATTTGCGTTTATGTTGTTCTGCCACCACCCGAAACCTTCAAATTTACCCCTTGCCTTGAATAACTTTGAATAGCTTTGGCGTTCGATAATAATAATTCAACAAGGACGCAAACATATAACACTGACTCCGTGCATCTAACGTACTGTGTGTGTTCTGTCCTTCAGACCGTATTAGAGCAATGTGGAGTATTGCATGCAATGCCCATGCCCGAACTCGCTATGACCTCGTTCTCTATTTCTGCCATTTTAGTGCTGACTTTGACCCATTTAATCTGTGTATAACCAACTATCGTACATATGTAGGCGCGCGCAAGTGTGCCAATGTCAGGCGTTTATTAAATGCAGCCGGTGATGCACACACTGACCTCCATGTTATGCATGCATCCTTGTACACAATCTCGAATATTAGAAGTGCCGCTTGCGCTTGACCCAAATTGTGCGCGTCATGTTCCAATTGCGAAAAAATGTGATAGAACAGCAGCAACAGCAGCGCACACAAATACATGAGACCACACCGCGCACACCAACCCCCATCCTCTATCGATCGTCGAGTGCATACAGAGAGAACAAATCAGCAGTGGCAACGACGCTTACCTTGCTCCATTTATGCGTCTAACACACGTAAGGATAAATGCGACGAGAATGGGCGGTTGCAGCCGAATAACTAGACGCAACACATTAGCGTCGACCATGAATCAAAGTCACTATTCTTATCACTCGAAATGCGTCGAAGGTCCACGAGCTCCGCTAACTATCGCCAGAGCAATTATTGTAATTCAATTCTCTCTGACCGACGACGCGAGCAAAGCGCATTGCCGCTGACATTGGCGAATGTCAACGAGAAGGCGTGTATGATTTCGCTCATCTCACACAAGACGCTAGACTGCCTATTGGAGTACAAATGAAAAACCGTACAGTCGTTTGAATAGACACCCCAGCCCACGATCTACACTGCAGATATGTTGAAATCGTGTTAAATATGGCTTAGTTACCTTAGGGCAAATATTGGACTCTTTGTTAAGGGAATGAAGCAAACTAGTCTTCTCTAAATAGTCACTCAAGAGTTATTCCCCCAAACACGATCAGCGGTTGACCAAATTGACCTAAAATTGGAAATTTCCAACGTCGAATTGCTACGGCATTTGGCGGGGACTCGAAATTAATTATAGGCTTATCGCACTTTTACTCAGATTATCCATATACGGAAGTGTGTGTGGGCCATGCCCTTTGGCGATTTCTTGGGGATTGACAGTTTCTGGAACATGTGTTCATATCGGAGTACATGTTTCAGAAACTGTCACCAATTCTACTACCAAATAAGTAGTTTCGAAGTGCATTTCCAATGAAGTTGCATTATTGCGTTGAAATATTGCAACTAACTATGTACTGCATTGATGTTTTTGTGTTGATGTCGCTGTCGCTGTTGTTTTTGTTGTTGTTGTTGTTAACCTTAGCTCAATGAAAAACGGCGTTGTGAAAAGTATGTTAATGGGTCGCGCCGCTGACCCTGTGCCAGTTTTATCTGCATGTACTAATTTCTGTGGGGTGGCTGGGAGGCGGCGACGGTGGTGGTGGGCTGGCACACGCCATTCCTTTGTATTTAATGTATTTTTGTGTGCGGTGCGACGAGTTGCGGTGCATTTGTTCTGACTGCACTCGGCTTCTGAATCTGAATCTGTGTCTGTTCGATATCTATGAGTTGGTTGCGAGTTTTCATTGAGCGCTGACTGCGCTGCTGTCTGACGACTGACGAACGTGTATATCGTCTTTTGTGTTTTTTTTTTTTCTTTGCTGCGCCTCACCTTGCATTGCTTCGTGTTGCATTGACGAATAGACGATCGGTCTGTCGGTCGGTCGTTCGGTGGGTGGGTTGGTTGGTGAAACTGGCAAATTGCCAGCACTGTATAGCGGCTTCACCCGCTCGCCACCCCATGGCGGTGTGCGCGTGTGTTGGGGACGCATCCACCCTGACCTAGTTTCGTTTTGCCGTGTGGATTTATTGATGTTCTTGCATGGTTGTGTGTGTGTCTGTGTGCAAATGCATTTACTTTGAATGTATGTCGTTGCATTTATTATTTATATTATGCCATTTTGTTGTACCATTTTCATTTTTGAAATAAATTTTAATATAATTTTTCTTGTTGTTTCTGCGTCATTGTGAATAAGTATGTTTGTTTGAACACTGCAAATCTAATTGAATTAAATAAGTTTATGAGCATGTCGATTACACACTACAGTAAAATAGAATGCAGTGTACGTCTAGTACACTAGTAGAATTTCAAATTTAGCGCCCAAATTCAGGCCCTAGGACCAAAAGAAAAAGAAAATAAATTGCCTAGAATTTCAATTTAAAAAATGCTATCCGAAGACCGTTACAAAAATATGTAAAATTCCGGTCCAATTCGACCATGACAAATTGATAATGTCTGCTTTAAATTTTGTGGGTCGATGGAGAAGTATGACTAATGAAGAAATCGAGTTTAGTTCATGCCATATTTTGATTGTACAGTAAAATAACGATAAAAGTATCATTTCCTTAGTTTTTAAATATTTTAAAATTGGTTTGAGTAAAAATTCGGAAAATAAATAACATTTGCAGATAATTTTACCACAAATCGGTGAAATCACCCTTGAGTCATGGACGATTTGGCCTGGAAGAGTAAAATATAAATATTAACTAACAACAAAATGCCTTGGAAAAAGAAATTCGAAACTTTACACTTTAGTTTGTTTTACTTTTTTTTCATATTTGGCATAAATTTAAGTTACAGACCATACCAGCCCTTAGATTGGCTCTTGGTTAAATCTTATAGATTTTTAAGTGATTACAAGAGTAGTTCTAGGTTAGAATAACCAAACAACACATGGTTCTCAAGGCAATGTGCGATCAAAATCGCTGAGGATATTGTTTTGAGTTAATTCTATGCTACTTTTTTAACTAGATTTAGGCCCTTTTGCAAAACAACCCCTAGCTTTTTCTTGTGTTTAGATGTCTTCATATCTTTTTACAAATACAGACGGTGTGAAGTTGAATCACAGCAGTGATCGAGCAACCGTGTGATGGTAATTTGTGCGCCAACTACTATTTTTCGATTGCATTCGACACCTGACTTATATTTTTTGGTGTTTTGTGGAGCTATTACATATCGGTTTTAACATAAGAAATTCGGTAATTATAACAACAAATCTGACAAAACTTTTTTAAAAAATTGTGGTACCTGTAATTATGCCAGTAATTTTCAGATCCAGCAGGGAAAACAAAATCAATCTGCGGAAATATCAAATTTTAATTGATAGTTTTCGATTACCCTTTGCTGGACTAAGTACATAAATACATAATGATGATATACTTGTCATTGTACAAGTATATCAAAATCAATTCCGAGCTATTCGTTTAAATGTTATTGCTCAACATAATGGAAAAAAATAAAAATAATGAAATCGTTAATGTACGCTTTAGCTGAGCTTTAAGCTCTCCAATAATACATTCGTGTGCGTAAATGTGTACCCCGACCCAAAAAGAGATGCAAACAACTCAAATAATTGTCTTGTTTGAATTTTTTCAAGTGATCCAAGTGGGGCGTCCAAAGCTGTGCTGCATTTTTCATATTAGTTTGCATTTAGAGCTTTTTTCAAAAGCGCACTGGACTCAATTCAGCTTCGAATGTGAATGCGGTAGTAGGGGGTGCGAGAGCTGAGGCTGTACACCATATGCCTCCTACAGCGACATCGTGTGTCATTTGCACAGTATTATTTGTTGTTTAAATTACTGAATACGAATTACTTAATACGTATCCGAAAATCATTTTGGAGACAAGAGCCCCCCCGAAATTGAAAGTGACGCTGACTAGCATCTGCTTGCAATTGTTGTGGAAGGTCTTGAATTTACGATTATTGTGACAAATGTTTTGTACTTTTTTAAATTTAAATTTTATGCCAGAATTGGGAGATGTTACTTTAGGTTAATTCCAACGGAGCTGCTTAAAAATGTTCAGTAATTAGTCGACATATCGAAAAAATTTGTACTATGAATTTGAATTTACATAAAATTGGAATAGTCGAGAGATCGAAGAGGCTGTCCAGGGACTGTGCATCACTTAAGACTATATCCGTGCTTCACATAACCCTTAAAACTGCATTATCGTTTGGAACGTTATCGCTCGAACGATTGTAAGTTGGCTTCACATTAGGTTTCAAATTATAAAATTCAATCATATAAAGATTGGTTCTTTGCAATGAAAACAGACAAAGCTACAATCTATTAATTTTGAAATTTTCATTTAGGTGTGATCCGAATACTATCGAAACAGAAAGCAGTGTTTCATCGATATCGTTCCATGTTATATTCTTGTTATGTTAGCTAAGATCTATTGTATCCTGTCTTGTGTGCGCCTCAATATCGCTATGGAATAACCCTATGCCTTGGCATCCAGACAAAGTTTGATGTTAAACTGCTTAGTCATCTGAACGGCAAAGTAGCGCAGAAACATATTTCTGGTGCCAATTTTGTTTGAGCCTGTTGTGTCTAGTTCAAAAGACATTTGCTACACTGTGTTAAAAAAACATGTGATCCATCCTTTGTTGTTTGTGGTAAATTGACATTAGTAATTATACCCCCACACACGCAGGGTATATTAATTTTGACACAACTTTTGTAACGCCCATTGAGGAGATATCGACTTGAAAGCCTGGGTAAATTTTGTTTCTCCCTTAAACTGAGATCAAGTTCGAGAATTAGCCCAATCGGTCCCAAACTAGGGGCGGGTCAAGTCAAGTTTCGCTTGCGCAATGACTTGGGAGGATTTCTGTGGAAACTGCCAATTGAGATTAATCTGAAAAGGTTTTGAAATTTTACTTTTGACTTTCAACACCTCGGCTGACTTTATTTATCCTCTTCATACATGCTCGTAAAATGACGAAAAACTTATCGTACACACATAAATGCAATTATTAGAGCAACAACAACAACAACAAAAGAAAACATTACAACAACGGTAATGTGAAACAATGTGATATGATGATGTAACATTCCACGACGCGCTCGCTCCGTTTGTTTTCTTTAATTGTGTTTTATTTATATTTTTTCTTGTTGTATTTTAGCTTATCGTGTTTTTTTTTGGTTGTATATGTGTATTTTGTTGTTGTTGTATTTTTTAAACTTTTGCTGTGAAAGCGAAAATGAAGCTATACAATGAAAAAAAAAAAAAGGAAAAAAGACTACAAAAAACGTGAAAAAAATATATTGAAATTCAGCTAAAACCGCGCAGAGCGAACGAGCGAGTGAGTGAGCGTCGTTTCGAGCAAAAGCAACAATTGCGGTAGTTGAAGTATGGTGGTGGTGACCCACTTTACTATTTGCATGGCCTACTGCACTTGGCCAATTTTCTGTTTCGTTCATCGCTGAGACGGCACGATGTAAATAATGCTGATTGTTGCGTGATTTTGTGTTGTTGTTGTTGTGGTTGGTTGTTTTATTTGTTGTTGTTGTTGCTTGTGTCGACATTTGGCAATGCGATGTTTTGAACAAATCGACTGATAGACAGACTGACATTAGATAGGATGGACGAATCGACTAATGGACAGATAAACACACCGTCTGGCGGGCCATCGAGTGAGTCGACGGCATATACCTTTACTTCTTAGTTGATAAATACGTATGTGTGTGTGTATATTCTGCTTTTGCTTGTTGTTTTCATGTGCGGCTTGTTTTCAACTGAGTTGCTGTGCACACAGATACAACGTGTATATCGGATCACCTATGTATATAAGTACATACATACATACATACATACATACACGCACATGTATTCCGACATGAACATTATTGCTATGCCGCAATAATTAGTTAAGAAATTTAGATCATGGCAGCGAAATAACATTGTAACAAATGCACACACTTCGTTGTACATACGATTCGTGCCCCGGGGGCGGATTACCCCTTCGGCGGGCCTAATACTGACCCACTAAAAGTGAACGAGTTTAAGAAAATTTCCAAAGAAATTAATTGAAAACGAAAAACAATTAAAACCGTGGTTTAAATACATTTTTTGCGACGTAATGTAAAACTATACATATATACATTAATGGAACCAAATCCTAGCTGTAATATATAAATAATGCAATCATTATAATTTCATTCACTGGGAGTCACAATCTTTTCGATTACAAACTTTGCGAGTGAATCATCACTTGAAGAATTTAATTTGAATTATTTTTAACATCATTTGAGTTTTTTAAATTTTGAATCCATTAAACAACTTCGTTTTTACCTTTGGATATTCATTATCTTCTCTCACTATGCTACAAGTTTCAAGAAAATGAATAAAACATTTTAAATTCACTTGACAAATCTTCCGGGAAATCAAAAAGCACCTACTTATTTTTACTGCGGTAAACGTTGAATTCGTTTAAATACTTCATTGTAATGGGTGGTGTGAATAAACAACCAGTAACTGCCATCTTCGAAGAATTTCAAGTTTATTTACTTTTCCTCTTGGTTTACCGAGGCGTATGAGTAATATTAAAATTCTATATGAATTTAACGTTGCTCATACGCCCAGATACAAGAATTGTGCTGAGGCTGAACTAAAGCGATCAAATCAATGGTTGGACAGACGTATTTAGGTCAAATTGTTTTAGGTCAGCGTTGTACAAATGTTTCAATATGAATTAAAAATTGCTCATACGCCCTGATGCCTAGAAATAATTGTGCCTACTAGGTAGAGCTGAAGTACTAACGGCCAAATGGATGGTTGGACTGATGTTTTTAGCTCAGCGTTGTACAAATGTTTTTTTTTTATCTGTACTGCTTTGGGCTTTACAAAAACATTTCAATATTGACATTTTTCCCCGATAATAATCAGTTTTGTATTTTTTCATAGTGACCTGAAATCTGGGAGTGACATGGTTAATAAAGAGTGACGTAGTGGGTATAGACAAATATATGAGCCATTCTGTTGTTATCAAAGCGATTAACTCCACTTTTCTGAATTCTCATATTAGTCATATTGGTCACTGATCCGATTTGGAAATAATTTTTTATTTTGCAAATAATGTCATGAATGCAATGGCATCGGAACTAGGAAAATCTTTTGAAAATCAATGCATAATTTTACACAAGAAATGTCAATCAAACCACTCAGATCTCAGTGTTCTCATGGGATTTCGATATCAGTACATCAAGCTGAAAAACAGTCAAAATGGGCGCCTTGGTCTTTCTAGTGCTAAGAAATATCACTAAACAAATAAACTCGTACAACTTCCCACTCCCGAACTGCGCTACAATTTCGCCACAAACAAAAAGTGCGTACGTTTGTGTGTATGTATGCCTGTTGGTTGGTGTGAGTTACGCAAGAGATCGTGAAGTATTTACGCACATTTGCATGGCTGTGTGAAAAGTAATGGGAGAGCGAAGCGAAGCGTAGACAAATGTGGTAAACGCACATTTCCAAAAACCAACAAAAAAAACCCAAAAAACCAAAGTGGGCAAACAGCAAAAAGCCAATTCCACAGTCGCTTTATATGTTGGGCTAGGTTATTCGATGTAGTTGCGGCTCCTCACCACCCCACACAAAACCCCCAAAAAAAGCACACAGCTTGCATGAATGGGATGCGGAGAGGGAAGGGGGAGAGGGGCTGAGGTGGCTACTGCTTTGGTGCGATGTGGGAATTTTGTTGCCCAAGGCAATCGTGTAACAACGCGTGCGTAAGTGTGTCTGTGTGCATGCTCAGTGATTGTGTATGTTTGTGCGTATCTACGCATACTCGCTCGCATATCTGAGTGTCTCCGCAGCAGTGGCGGCGACGGCAGCGCGTAATTTGTCGATTGCGTCGAATATTTCCACTTTGTTTATATAATTTTAATCAAAAGCTTTACAGTTCGGAAAGTAGGTTAGTGGGTCACCATATCTAACAACAACACCACAAACAACGTCTCAATGAGCGTCGTTTCAGTGGTGCGGTGTGGTTGTAGTTGTTTTTCATTTTATTTTATTTTATTTTAGTTTTTTCCATTTTATTTCAATATAATATATATATTTATTTTTTTTATTATTTTGTTCATTTCGTACAACTGTGTACACAGATGAGCTGTATCTAATGTGTTTCTCTGAGTTAGACAGACTTGCTCAATCAGTGATATTGTATAATTTATTTATGGAAATGTATACATACTTACCTACATAGTACAAGCATATATTTGCATAGTTTTTAATATTTTAAAAATCCCAAAAATATATCGGATTATGTTTTATTGTGGAGCCTCGTTAATATTTTTGGTTTTCGGGCACAAAACAAACATGCAAATTGCGCTGGAACGCATTTCTAGTTGCTTGAGAGTAAAGGTGACTTTTTCACTGCACTCACCATTCGCCACATGCGAATCGTGCCATCTCTTGACCATCGCCTTTAATTTATGCGACATCGATGAGGCATACTTGAAATTATTTATGCACATATTAACAATATATCGCAAAAGTGTAAACATGCATTTCTATTTTTATATTTTGATTTTTTAATTGTGCGCGGTCTTGTACCGAAAAAAAAACCAATTTGTATGTACATGTGCACAATGATATGCACACTTGAAAAAATCGCATTTTTTTTTTAACCGATTTTCCTATTTTTCATACAAATAAACTGTGAAGTCTGAATTTTTTCTTTGCGTGTACTTATATGCATATTGAAAGTACCCACACTGGCGCGTTTCTCAAATTGTTTATGCCTTTGTCTGTACAAGCACACCAACACTCATGCAGGCGCGCTCCCGCGATATCAGAGCTCAGCGTAAGCACAAATTATTACGAGTGAGTACTCGAGCGGCTGCAATTGTTTTTGTGGCCTCGTGACCTACTTTTGGTACCAAGCGTAAAATTCAGAAACATTTCAACTTTGTTATATTGTTTTAATCTTATTTCAACCAACAAAAAAAACAACAATAGTTAGTGCCGAAAGTGCATATGGGTCATTACGACAATATCATTTCTGGTGCAAGATAGTAAAAACGTATACGCCACCAATTTCACTCGGAACTGAGCAGGGATTTAATTACAATTTTGTTAAACTCTTACATTGAACATTTTTTAACCACTGTCAATAGATTTGGCATTTCTTTTTTTAAATACTTCAACCTACTTTTTTATGAAATTTGGTTTAAAAATGCGAGTGGAACCATCCCTGCAGGGCCCAATAAATCGCGTTTTTTTTAAACGGTTAAAAAAAAAATATTGCCAAATAAAACAAATAATAAAAATTCCGTGCGGTAAATAAATTTAAAGAAAAACTAGTAAGAGAATTATCTTCGGCCTCACTGAAGCTAAAATAACCGGCACATGCGAATACGAAAAGTTGTTCGATTATTTTTCGGCATCTTATCGATAATTTTACGATGTTTTATCGTTATTTTTTATGATAATTTTTCGATAACTTTATCGATAATATTCATAGCTACGAAAGTTTTTCGATATTTTTTTGCTACTTTTTCAATATTTATCGATAATTTCCATTTCCAATTCATTCCCGATCCATTTCAAAAAATTTTTCCAATTCCATTTTGATTCGGTCCAATTACGTTTTGTTCCAGTATCCATTCCGTTCCCGGCATCATTTACAACCAAAAAAAAACAGCGTCCAGTATTTCTCAAGATTAACGAATATAATACAAATATGGCGACCATTTTGTGTGGGACGTAGGCGTGGTTCTTATCCGATGTTGCACATTTTCAATACCGTCCAATCATTAGCAAAATTAATATAAATTCCAAAATTTGGCAATCGACATCCTCGGACCAATGAACCAAAAAACTTTGTTCTTTGTGGCTTAAACCAAAAAATGTACAACAACAACAAAAATAATAATCATATGCTTCAGAGTGAGAAAAATTCAAGAAAAAAAAACAAAATATTTTATTAGCCACGCTAACGCCCCTTTTTTAATTTTGTTCTGGTAAATATCCCAAATACGAATTTGGACATACATGTGTCCAAGGATGTATTGTTTTTGACACATCGTTTGTAACGCACAATCCGCCTCCTGAGTGGATCTACGATTTTTTTCGTATATCTTAATAAATACTGAACTGGACGCCGTTTTTTTATTTGGAAATGTCGGGAACGGAATGGGAATCGAAGTGGAACGGAACAACATGGATTTGAAACATAATTTGGAAATTGATCGGGATTGAAGTGTAAATAATAGAATGTTATCGATAACTAACCATTAAAATATCTTAAAGTTACACTACCCATAAACCTAATGTAGCATTTCTTAGAGATGCCGAATAAGATGGCGTTCTCTGACGCCATTACTGACCGTCCAAAAATCAATGAGAATACCTTACTTTGATTTATGGAGAAAAATCTTGTTGTGTGTTATCGATAAATGGTCTAAGAAGGTATAGTACTCGCATGTGTAGGTTATCTTACTCGTTTTTGGAAAAAATGGACTTACATTTTTACTCAGAAAACTTTTTTGTGCAACAGGGCGTATGAGTAATATATTTTTCTTTAAGTATTATAACACTAACGTTCTGTAAAAATGTTATGTTAATTCTATGTAAAAATTGTCTATTGAGTCCGGATATGATAAAATAAAATCAATAGCCATTACCACACTCAATTTTTTTTCTCAGATGACAAATTCGTTCATGCAACATAGGGCGAATGAGTGATATTAATTCATACAAGACAATTTTATTTAAAAAACAATTTGATCCAGACCAAGCACTTTTGAGCAATTTTTTATGAGGGGTGCAGTCTAAATTGAAATTCACTAAGTTCTTAAGGAAATACATGTTATGCACTGGAACTGAATACCTCATGTCTAAAAGCTTCTTATGGGTGCAAACTTGTGTCGGACGGTGTAATACCAGACGAGTGGCACCTTTTAAACTATTTGAAAGTTAAGTACTTATACTTTAAAATAAAAATGACTCATGATTCATGATAGTTGTTTGATAAATTATTGTGTATGTTTTTGAATTTGACACGCAATTGCTATTCGCGCATACGCAGGCACACTTTTCACTATAGTATTTATTTCATTACAAGTGTAACATTTTTTTTGATTTTAATTTAATTTAAATTTAAGTTTTTCATTGAATGCACCCAAATGCAATTTATTGCTCATCGCTAGCAACCGACTGACCTCCTCACGAATTGCGGTCGGAACCGTCCCTGGGCTTGTGGCGCAAAAGTGTGTCAAGGTTTTTGAATAATGTGCAGCTCGTGTACGTGAATGTGTATGTGCTTGGGTGTTTGTGTGTTTGTGTGTTGTTTCACAAAATAAACTAACACAAACATTTGTTTATTTTATTGTTGTTCGTTCGTTCATTCGTTCGTTTCGCTGTCATATTCATTCGGGTTTGATTCGTTCGTTGGTTCGTATTTTAAGATGGTTGTTGATGTTTTTCTGATTTTGCATTTTTCTGCTGGCTGCAGCGGGCTATTTCTTTTTTTCAAATAAGCATATATTTTTTAAAAACTTGGTGCTTTTCAGTCTTTTTCCCCACTCCCCACCATTGTCTGTCATTGCCAAAAGCCACCAAGTCGTTGTTTCAGTCGCCTCTATAAACGGCTAGATGTTGCGCATTTGTAGGTCATGTGCCATTTAAAATATTTAAAGAACTCTTTTGTTCGAAATCCGTTACTTCCATAAACGTTTAAAGATTTCGCAATAACTTTCCGATGGGGAATTCATAATCCTCACCTCTTCAATCGTGCCACATTTTAAATCGTCGCCCACTTTTTCTCCAAGCCCTTAGCAATCGCCTACTAATTTTACAAAAATTCCACATGCAGCACCAACATCAACCCACCCACTTCCCTCTGGGCGTTGCGCCCATTTCCTAATTTATTTGCGCTCGCTCAGCTCGCTCTTCGCTCCTCTCCTTCGGAACGAACAAAAACGAAATTAATCTCTCTAACATAGACCTGAATCTGAATCGAAAAAGTAGGTCAGCAGCGCGCTACACTTTCACTTATTACATTATTCAATGATGGTGACCGCACAGTCACGTCCCTGTCCCCCCACCACACCCCACCCGACTGCCTTAGTTCAGTTGTGGTACCAAACGTCTTCATCCGCTCGATACTACCTACCGAAGCGAAAACGTGAGCATGTGGGCGCATTCGAGAGCAAACGAAACGAATCGACTAGTCAATTGCGTTCGTGAGCACTCGTTTTGTAATTTTTCGTCGGGCGGCAGCGACGCTGGCTAGCGATTATTTCATATCGAAAGCAAAAGTAAATTCATCGGTTGAGTAACGTTTGATCGGTGGGGCAAGTGGGGAGTGGGACCGTATCTTGGAGCTTTGCGCTCTCTCGCTCTCAATATTGTGTGTGTGTGTGTGTGTGTGTGTGTGTATGTATGGGTGCTGTTAGTGCTCACTTTCGCTCTTTCGTTAATTTTTCTGTGGGTATTGGTGTTGCTGTAGGTTGCGTTGCTCACATAATTATTGTTGGTATTTGCGAGTTGTTTGCATAAACATGTGGCACCCCCTTGCGCTCGCTGGCATTCGCTGGAATACACACACTATGCTCCATGTCGAAAACCGGCATTACCAAGTAGTCAACGTCAATTAAGTTGAGGCGAAACGGAAAAATGTTACAAGGTTTCGTTTCAGGTTAAGAAGATTTTTTTTTTATTGTTTTTCTTTTTCAGTTTCTACCAGTTTTGGGTTTATTTTTGTTTTTTTGTCGTGTTCGTTTTGTATTTTTCGATGAAATTAATCATAAGTAAGCTTTTGCTGGTATTGTGTATAAAATCGGTCACTAAAGAAACGCAGTGTGCATTGAATTTGGATTCTTCGTTAATATGGCCTTTTGTACAAAAGTAGTATAAAATTAAACATTTCGTTGGATAAACATTGAAGGCATTCAGAGCTTTAAAGTATGTATTTGTCTGGTGTGTGGCTTCTGCATGGACATTCATGTTATATTTATGTAGGGAGTATCCCTGCTTGAACCTAAATTTAGTTAAATTTCAAAAGAAAAATCTTAGTCATCATATCGTATTCAAGGGCAGTTACCTTCTTTGAAAAACCACGAAAAACCGTTCGGATCCGGCATTAAGTTGTGTGAGTCTATAATTCAAAGAGATCAATTTTCCACATCTTGTGTGGTGGAAATGAGAGTCTGCAAAGTCATCAATTGTAAAGATTTGACTAAATTACAGAAAGGATTTATGGGTGCGATTAGATCCGCCAACAGCAGTACTTGAGACTGTCCTCAATCTGCAACCCCTAGACCTATCCAAATGGAAACCTGGCATAGAATCATGCATCAACTCTGCTAAGCTCAGCTCTGGCTAAGTAGCAAATTATATTTCTTGAAATGTACGTTTGTGACAAATTAGGAAGTACGAGGGTATTCCTTGTATCTGAGGAATAATTGGGAAGAGTCTTTTGACTCACAGCAACGTGCCAGACTGTGTTTGTAACCAGACAACTCAGTAGGTAATGAATTGTCTAGGAAAGGCTTAACCACTAGTTACGATCATTGACGGATCATTAAACCATACTTTGTTTTAGAATAATAGCAAACAGGCGTTGCATAACCTTTTAGGAACTCATGTTATGTAGTAACAATGAGATATGCAGCGTCTGCGGGAGCGGGGAAGTAGAGCGGAACACGCTATCGGTCATCAAAATGGAACGATATGAGTTTATGTGTGACAGTATGATTGAAGCTACCGCTCTGACCGGAACTAAATCCTACTCACACATAAGCTGTTGTGTCAAATTTAGTCAGTTGAGTTCTGGAGTCTTCATCAGTAATTCACCCGAACTCTCCCGTCTTTAAAAGTCATCGCAATGGATGCGCAGTTTCGGGAGGTTCACAAATTTCAGTGATGATATTTTGCATCAATTCAATTTCAATTTGGTTTTCACTAGGCCCTGTGTAACGGAAAATTGTATTCAAGTTATTTTTGCTGTTGGGAAATATTTTTAGTTTACTCTATAATCCGTAGCACAGGGCCTCGTGAAAACCCTTTATATATAAACCATGTCAGAATTGTGTCACGAAATATTAACAACTGTTGCTGTTGCGTAAACAATAAAAACCTTCGAGTGCTCCTAATGAGCAAAAGTTAAATCGAGTCTTTCTTGTATTCTGGCCACGTTCAAAGTAACCACTTAATGTGTATTGTGAAATTATAAAACAAAAACAAAAGGCAAAAAATACATAATATTACTTCTTGCAGACCAACCAACTACGACGACATTAACTTTGTGTTCCACCATCGCATAGTTACTATGTATGAGTACGTAGGTACTCGTATAAACGATGCATGCCCGATTGACAAACAACTGCCAAAAATTGTCGGACCTCAAAAGTCATTGCGCATTGCGCATGCGCATGATCGTGCAATACCCCACTTCGTTGGGTACACAATGGCTCGACGACGGTGCTGGGGCATGCTTTGGCTTTACAGCAGCCATGGAAGTAAATGGAGTATAAGACGCGCGAAAACCACAATGTAGGTCTGTAAACCTGTTTGTGGGTAAACACGCTGCTCGCTAGAGAGTGAGAGTGAAATTCGTTGGCTTGAAACGTAGTCAGTCGGCTCAGTATTGCCTCATTTTACAACTACACACAGTATTTTTTTGTCTTGTTCCGCAGTGGCTTGTTTATGGGCCAAAATAGCTTTGTGCCTTTAGCATGGTTGTGCCAGCCTTCGATGAAACCGATCAGCCAACAGACGGATAGAAAGACAAGCACACGAGCGGACGGACGGACTGGCCTAACCAACTGCGAGAAAAACCCAGTTATTTAAGAGCTCTTTTGTCTTTTGCCTTCCACTTGGCTCGGTTCGAAGTCAGGAACCAAATCTTCAGTCTTAAGATTGGTTTTCGTCTCGAAACGAATCTGAGGAAATGAAATTGGCATACTGAATGCGCTACACACATATGTATGTATGTATGTATGTAAGCCATTCAATCCGTTAAGTTGGAGATTGAGCGCGTCGTTTTGGTTTCTGCAGCCAGAGCAGAGGCAAATGTGAAACATGCCCCCAGCGCTCGTGGTGTGCTGTATTGAACGCACTATTTCATAATTTTCATGTAGACTTTTGAAACTTTCTGTACGTGCACCTACAAAGTGTAGTCTTTATATATCTGTAGCCGTGTCTGCGGAGGTGGAAACGAGTTGGCAATAGCACTCGCACTTGCAACACAGCAGCTTGCCGATATGACGATGAAGATGATTTCTGTGGACTTTGCGTCATCGCCTCCATACTTGCATGTGTTAATTTGTAATTCAGAAAACTCCCATGATGATCGCTGGTTTTGTACATATTGCATAGGAATGGAGAACTCGATTTTTCGTCATCTCAATTATATCTGATTTAAGGGCTTGACAGGCTAGTATTACCTATCGATAAGACTGTGAATTGATGATCAAGAACCGCATTTTTGTATAAATTTGTTGGCAGACAATTTATGTGGGCGTGGAACTAACTCATCTCGGAGAATGATAAATGCCCACAAGGGCAAGGTAGTAGATTTGATTAGCAAAATATGGCTGGATCGTAGAGAAAATTCTAGCCCCTGCAGGCCATTGAGAATGTCAAGATCTGCCGTGTCAGTGGGAATCGAAGACTTCAACTGAAATGGCTTTTGTAGGTAAATAGGAAACGAAGAATTTAAAAAACAAAAAAGCCGAACGATGTCATGAACAAATGCAATACCAACACCAACGGCACAGAAGCTATTTTAAAACGTCCAATACCAAATTCATCAAAGACATCGTCATCACTATCATAGCAATCATCCTCACCAAGCCAAACGCAATCTCAGCTCCATTCAATTCGTCACAGTGACTATATCTATATCGGCCTCTGCCTCTGCAGTTTTTGTTCCCAATTGTATCGGTGTGGCTTATACGAACGAGCCACTTTCATAATATCGATATGAGTGAGCGCCAACTCTCGGCGTCGGAGCCCATAAGAAAAGCGAAACTTTAAGTTTCACTTTCGCTTTCAGTTTCAGTTGAGTTTGAGTTCGACTGCTCACAACAACAGCGGCCATTGTGTTTGTTGTTGTGTACACGATAATTTCAGTTTCGTTGCTCATAAATGCAGATTTCATGTGTTTGTGTGTGTGTCGGGTTTTGATTGTTGTTGTATTTTTTTTTTTGTTGGGGGAGGGTGAGGGCCCCCCGGTATACAAAGCGGAGCCAACTGTGCCGAAAACAACACACGTATAAGCCACACACAATGCATTCACTTTATTTGTGGAGCTTTTCACATACACGTTTCTATGGATGAATATGTACACGAAACCGAAGAGAAGCGAAAAGCTTTAACATATTGGAAAACGATGGATCCCATTGAAGTAGGGGACGAATACCAACACCGAAAAGCGTTCGGCAATCGTACTGGATGCGACGCCGACAGAGCATCTGACGTTGTATTTCGGCTACAGTAGATTTCAATACGTTTTCAAGTTTTGAGTATAATAAACGTAATCGCCGAGGTGACGACGACGACGACAACAACGAAGCGAGAGTACCTAGCACCGAGGAGCCACCTCGCACCGCACGCCGCACCGCACGCCTTTTGAGAAGCACACGAGTATTGCGTGAATCCTAGCGTTTGCTTGGGTTTAGTCAATCGAGATTCGTGGTTGATGTTGGTCGTGTTTTTCGGCAATTTGAAGCCAAGCGTAGGCAAATAAAAATTCAATTACAAATTACAAAAAAAAAAAAAACCTAAAGATTTCCAAATATTCAATATAAATAAATATATAGAATAAATTTATAGAACTGCAACGCAATTTGTGTTTCGGGCGAGAATACCCTGCCGATGCAAACAAAAATACAATTACAATTACAAAAAGAATATAACACCACAACAAACAAGAGAATTCTTCATAAATTTCAATAAAGTCGCATTTGCTTATTCAATAACAGCCCATGGATTATGTTCATTGTATAAGCGGTGCTGCACTTTTCGTTAATACCAAAAATCATAATAATCGCAATAAGCAAGTGGAATAATTTCGTCAATACAAACATTGTAACCTACTCCAGTACCTACCTACATTAAAAACTTGGCATACGTCACTGATCCACGCTTAACTAATTTTGTGCAACTTGTGTTAGTTTCTCGAAAATCTCCTTGTCGAATTTGTGGAGCCGTTCATAGCGGGCAACCGAATTTCGGATGAAATGAAAAAAATATATACAAATGTACATACTACGTACAGTGAAATACCAATGTGCAAACCCACTAATCTAAAGAGCTGGAATCCACTTTTCCCAACTACCTTCACTTCCAATACTTAATTCGTTAAAGTCCACCAGAAGTGGTTCTTCTTCAGCAACAACAACAACAAAAACGAAAAAACAAAGTGCGATCACATGTAATTCAAGTGCCCACTTCAATTGAAAAGATTAAAATCTACCAAAATGTTAAAAGCGTAAAATCAAAAACAAAAAAAAAAGCAAAAAAAGCAACAACGCTAATATATATATACCGCAGATAATCATAATTAATTAAATACAAAAAGTCAAACTTCTTTCTACCTACCGCTACCCTCAAAGTGAAAATCATCGTACCTGCATTTGTTAGTCTCGCTAAGTTTACCAATATTGTAATATGTATTACCTAGCCTTTTGGAGATCATCACCACCACCTCAAATTGAAATGTTTCGAAATGCGTATTTTGTAAGAGTTTATATTACAAATTAACTGTCGTAAAAACAAGTAGCAGCAAAAGAAAGAAATATTTTGAATAAACAAGAAGAAAAAAAGATACACTAGTACATATTTATTGCGTGTATTCTCAAGTTCCGTCCAGCGCCTTAAAATCAATTAAAAAGTGAACGAAAAATCAAAATCTCTCCCAAGTGCACTAAAGTAAGAATCATCATCGTCGTCGTCGTAGAACTAGTAACACAAGTAACATATAACGCTGTGTGTCGGGCAAAAGATGTTATTAGAAATGGAACAGCAGCAAGCGACAGCGTCGTTCATTTCGTCGCTCAACATGTCCCCGTTCTCGATGCAGCTGGACCAGCAGCCGTCGAGTCCCGCCATAGGCGCCTCCCAAAGCAACAACAATAATCCCAACAATAGCAATTCCAACAACGACAATAGCGACACTTCCGCACTGACCAATTCGGACGCCGACTATTCAACGTATACGTTGCATCTGGCGAGCGGCAACACCAGTGTCGCAAACAATGTCATTCAACATCACCAGCAACATCACCAACAACCGCAACAGCATCACCAGCAACAACAAACCCATCATCAGCAACAGCAACACTACCAACTGCAGCAACAACAACAACAACAGTTGCAGCAGCAGCAACAACACAACCAGAATATTGCCAACAACTTCTCCTATTCGTACATTTACAACTTTGACTCACAGTACGTATTCCCGACAGGTTACCAGGACAACACCTCGTCGCATTCGCAGCAAAGTGCCAGCGGCGGCGGCGGTACCAGTGCCTCCAATTCGGCTGCTGTCGCGCTGCTTAACGGCACTGGCGGTAGCAATTCGAATGTGTCGGGCGGTGGCGGCTATATGTCGCTACTGCAGCCAGCCGTTGGCGCCATCACTTCCAGTGGCCACCATGGCGTCAGCGGTGGTGTTTCCGGTGGCACTAGCGCCTCCGCTGGCGGCCCAGGTGAGGGTATTGATTTCAAGCACCTTTTCGAGGAGCTGTGTCCCGTTTGTGGTGACAAAGTCAGCGGGTACCACTACGGCCTGCTGACGTGCGAGTCGTGCAAAGGTTTCTTCAAGCGAACGGTACAAAATAAAAAGGTCTACACTTGCGTCGCCGAGCGGTCCTGTCACATCGATAAGACCCAACGTAAACGCTGTCCCTACTGCAGATTCCAGAAATGCCTCGAGGTTGGCATGAAATTAGAAGGTGAGTTTGATTTTGATTCACTTTTGATTACACATACACTTAGCTCGATCCTCCCAACTGAGTGGCATCGTTTTATGTAGATATGATCTTGATCTATTGAGTTCGATATTCGTCTGTTTGATCAGACACAAAACGAAAATGTTATGAAAATCAACATAGTAGACCTGTTTTATTTGTCATGTGTTGAACATGATTGACAAATAAAACGCGCATCCACAATTAGCTATAGTAATTACAAATTTGACATCACTAATTCCAACGTGTTCAGTTATTTATTGGTGTGTGTGGTTTTTGACGTTTAGAGATGCCATTTCTGCAATAGGTAGTTGTGGATAAATATCGCCACTTAGCTCGACATACCAAATCATAGCATTTTGTGCAAACAGCAAGGATTAAATAATAGAGTATTTACTAATTGAGAATACACATCTGTCACATACGCCTGCGTAGCTCGATAGTCTATGGGCAGGCTTAGCTACGGACTGCAATTCATTGAACGGGTAATTGTTAAGCTCGATGCAAATTTCATTTTACGTGCATTTTTGGCATATAAACCTTGAAAAAATTACATACAATAAAAGGACCCCACAAAAAAGCCAGCAACCGTAAAGCAAAAATAAATTTAATGTTCGAATACAACCATCCATCCCCATCGACCGACTGTAGTCGACGTCGACGGACCTATCCCAATCCCCCAAGATGTAGGCCTTTGTATCGGCATGCCTTTTTGCGCTGTATCTGTGTGTTCACGCTCTTGTGTGTGCGCGTGTGTATCTGAATTGCGTATACCATATTTTTCAAATAAATAAAAATAACTACATTTTGAATTGTCTGTTGTATAAGACTCATTCCGTATTGGAGTTAAGTTCTCTGGTATCGCCCTGTTTGTCTTCATGCTCACGCCGCCCTACGTCCAAATCCTCCTCTATAACACACTACTCAGTGGGCATGCGAATCTTTTGAAATTACTTGACGTGCGTGCACTTAACATTGTTCGGCGGTTTAATTTTAATTTTAAAATAGGCCAACAGCTGTAGTTAGATTTCGATTTGTTTTGTTGTTGCTCGGATATTCGCTACAAATAAAAAAAAATTGAAAAATAAGTGGTGCACTTCACGCGCGAATGTCGCCATGTCGTGACGTCTTGGGTATAAAATGTTGCAATACCAAATTCTTTTTCAAAAGAGAGCAACACTCACGCAACACACAACCCAACACACAACAAAAAAAAAACTCCGTCGCCAAGCAAACACATACAAATGTAAAGCTGGCCGCAAAACGTTTTTGGGGGAAAGAACGAACCGCCACAAACGTCAAGCCACAAAAATGTTGTATATGAAAATTTAAAACAGGCTTAAAAGCGAAAAGTCAGCAATTTTTTTTGTGGGGTTTTTTTTTACTTCGATTTTTCTGCTTTGGATGAAAACGAAAATAATGAGTGAGCCGATGTATGTATGTATGTAAGTCAGTATGTATAGATATATAGTTGGCATACATATAGCCATCTCGTTTCCGCATTTGCGCACTTGGCCTATAGCGCCGTCTCTTGCGCTCGTGACCTAGATTCCCTTATGTGTAATCAATGCAACATGTAGAGAGCTTTTTGTTGTATTATTTTTGTAGCTTGCTGGCTGCTGCTCGCCGCTGGTTGCTTTCCACCCATCCTCCAACCATCCGTCTCTGAAACTGTCCGTCTGTCACTCTGACGAAATCGCTATTGTTTTGACAGCAAGCTTTTGTAATAGCGGCATTTTTGCCGTGTTCTCGATTGTTTAGTAGATATACTCGTTTAATATGTCGGCACACTCATTTCGAGAATTCTCATTCTTAGTAGTATTGGGCTTGTTACTTTTTCAGGACGCCTTTTTTTTCTTTTCTGTTCGATTTAATGATTGGGCCGAGCCGTTTTAAACAAAACCTACATTATAAATTATTCAATTACAAATTTTTAATATTTCGTCTATAATTGTAACTGTTCTATATTTTTAATATCATATATTGAAGGGACTCAATTAATGAATCTAAAGCTGTCAAGTGTAGTCAACTTCAATTAGTTCCCGTTCCCCTTTGTTAAATAGTTCACCACTTCAACTGGTTTCATTTATTGCTGTGTCCTTTTCCAAATGATACAAAAAGGGGTAAAGTTTGAATGATGGTAAAATTAACCGAAAAAAGTTTTTAGCGTACAACTTTTCAAAATGTATGAAAATCCTGAATTTATGAACCGTTGTTGGTAGGTTGGATTAACCATAAAAAACGACATAAAATAGTTCAAAATAATCGAAAAAGTTGTTGTTATTGTAAGTTATTTTACCACAATTTTTGGTTAAATGTGAATTTTCCACAAGTTCACTGAACAATTTACAACTTAACCGTGAAAAAAATGATACAAAAAATTTACCATTTCTCATCGGTTAAACGTATAACATTAGAGGGTTGGAGCGTTTTTAGATTTACCGCCATTTTTTGTGTGCAGGGGGAAATCATGCCAAATTATGTTCATATCACTATTTAGTTCCAGAATTGCACAACTCTACTGCAAACGATATGAAAAATACCTGCCTGTGACTGGCTATTTAAGAAACTACACAAGTATGTTTTTTCTTGCACACTCGAATGTCGTCGACGATAGCTAACATGGTGTCGAGCGCGTTTCGATAGTGTTTGAATGAAGTATCACTATATATGAAATCCCATTGTTTGTCTGTCCTCATCTTCCAGAGGACACCAGTGCTGAAATTTCACATATACATATGTCCTATGCACCTATGCTTGATACATTCGAGTCGAGTTCAGAAAAATCGGCGAGGCAGAAATAGTAGCTCTCCTAAATCCACAGCTGCAATTGCACATATATATTCTGTGATACCATGGCTAGAAATTCTTGATCCAGATTTTGAATTTTTCCAAAAGGGATCGTGACCGTTTGAAATGTGGTCGTGTGGAAAGTTAGTTTTTCTGAAGCAGTCAGTGGACTTCGAGAGCTGGAATTTCACACATATATTCTGTGAGACCATGGCTACAGATTCCCTAGCCGGATTTTGAATTTTGTCGTGGCAGCTCAAAATATGAGTCACCTCTAGTCACCAGTGGATTTAGGAAGCTGTAATACAACATATATAGTCTGTGAGAGCATGGCTTGAGATTCTCGATCGGGGGTTTTTTTATTTTTAAAGAGAGCGTGGCAGTTCATAATTAGGGTGTAGCAGTTTAAGTTGGGTCCAAAAGAGTTCAAATGGGTCCAAGTAGGGTGCAAAGATGTCAAATATAATAGAGCCTAAAATGATAGCCCAGTATTGAATATCGAAATACGTGAACACACCTCTGGTCAGGGTTCCCATCACATATGTGTGTATTTCGATTTGACACATTTGTTTTGACAATAGTTTCACTTCAGATTGGTGTTAGACGAACGGTCCCTGAAGAAAGCTGAAAAGCTTACGTTGAAATTATGTGCAACATTAATACGATCGCATTTGTAAATAGTGTAGAATGTCCAACGCCGCTTTAAAATATTGGACCGTTTGTTATCGTCACTAGTTCACACTTACACAATTCAGACAATTGGTTCAGCATTTGGCCCATACTAGAACTCATTAAATGAGTTTTCGGTTAGTTACAAAATAAAGTAGACTTATGACTACCCTCTTCGAGTCAATTGTCTCTATAAGGTTAGTATTGCTTACAACAAAATTGGTTACCTTTTTCATGACTCACCCGTAATGCCCATTTACGATCACACCCATATTATGTATATGTTCCATAAAACCAAATGATAGTGATGAAGATAGAAACGGTACTTTTGCAACGGAATTAGTAGCTAGTACTCACTTCTTTACATTAAGAAACAGTATTAGTTAAATTGTATCATCAACCTTTACTTGATAACTGGAAAGCTAGCAAGACGAACTATAAATTCAAAAATATATTTGCCCAGGAACTATATACCTGCTCGTTGTGTAATGATAATAATCCAAACTTGTCCGCTGTCACAAAAGCTATTGCTGGATCAGTACGATTGAGCTGATCAGCAGCCCTATTCAAAATCACTCCATCTCTAAACCTCTATCTGTCTCTATCGCACCAATATTGTGGGGTTAATTTCTTTTTAGAGATTAAGTGAAGGAGTTGGGTCTCTTGACGATAGAGTGGATAGGAATGGGGGGACTGCTTATTGACTTTGTGCTCATCAAATACAAACTGGGGTTGTACTTATTCGGTCGGCTTTGACCCAGTTTAATGATGGTTGTAAATTATCAGATTGCATTTAATTTGTGTACTAATCCGTCAAAAACTTTAGTGCACAACACCATAGTACGTCGAAACCAAGTCGACATCTACTCTCAAACTCGATTTGAATCTAGTGATGACAGGTCAGAAATAAAAATGAAGACGTAAAAAAAATAAGTAACATACATTTCCAAATCGAAAGCAAAAGCAAGAGCCAAAGAAACCGTGCCAACTTAATTCAAATTATGTAATACACTAAATGTAGGTAGAATGGTGAATACGACTGCCGGTGTTGCACAACGAAGGCTCTCACTTTCATCAGCTACTAATATACATACATACATACATACATACATACAATACTTCAGACCCAACGATGAGATGTTCGACACATGTTTCCGTTGGGTGGCGGATGTTGCAGTTGAATTTGGGATGAGTCAAAGATGCATATATTTTTGATTAATCGCTGTCACCTAGATTCCGCATTATCAACGACTCTACGCCATCTCAGTAGACCCATCGACACATCCAAGTCACTTAAGGTGAATACAGGCAGGCACAACACAAATTGGATTAGTCCATGTTGTTGCGTGTGCGAGTTGGTAAATTGGTTGAGCATTTGGTGCGGCGCAGAACCGAGTGTTTGTTGTCCCAGTTTTCGTTCTGTCCTTGACCTACTCCACTCAATATTGAAAACACTACATCAAATTTCAAATCGTATTCGTATGCGATGCGATGTAAGAAAGAATAAATAGTCGATCAAATGCGAAGAGCGCACAGGCTGGCGCGAAAGAGCAAACAGCTCCATTGTGGAAATGAGACAAAACAGTATTACTGGGAGCAACATTAGAGGAGCTTTAAAGTTCCCACCATTGCGTCGCGTCGACTTGGGGATAGCGGCAATAGTGCGTGAGATTTTTTTAATGAAGCTCCCATACTTGCGTGTTCGCTTTATTGGGCTCTCTTTGCCTCTTCCGAACGTTGTCGCTGTGTAAAGTTGTTGCTCTCTGTGTTTCTCTGGCAGCAACTAAGACGCAAGCAGAGCTCCCCATTCGAGTCCCCCTCTCTCTAGCCCGCTGTATGGACTACATGTGCACTCGGTTCATTTCTTTTAAGTGTATGTGTGTGTGACACACACTACGATGAATATTTGTAAACAATACGCTTGACCTAAATTACAGTTTCTCGTTTGAGTAAAATAAAAGAATAAAAGCTTTTTATTTCGTTTTTCATGAAATTCTCTTCGGTTCACAACAAACCGATGCATTCAAATGCATGTTGAATTCACGCCTGCAATGCAATACGCTTATATATATTCACATATATGTATAAATACATATATCTATATTATATATGTAATATACATATATACCCCCTTAACAGGCACCCATCCCCTCACCCTTCGAAGCAGTAACACAATTTTATTTGTTTCGTTCCACTTAGTTTGAAGCACTGAAATTTGTGTCCTTATTTTTCCAAAAACTCAAAAAATTTCACCATTTGGACGAAACTCAAAAAAAAAACTTATGTAATCAGTATTTTTTAATACTACCACAGCATAAGGCGATAAACCACATGTTTATTTTTATTACACATATTACAAAAATCTTTAGAGTACAGTACGGTAGACGTAAGGTTAGATTACAGTGACCAAATTTGGTCCATTGTGATCCCACAGGTTGTTGAGATTGTTGCAGCTCTCTAGGCCCGCTGGTGGCTTTATGAGAGCCTCCTTTTAACTGACACTTTTTGTGGAAGTTCAAAAATGTATGTGCCATTTCTACACTTTATCCACTGCTGCACTCAAAGGATTAATATGTTTGGAGAACGTTTGCTTCAAATATACTTACTTTTGAATACAAACTTAAACGAAAAAACAAACAAAAAATATTTGCTCCAAATTAAGTCGCTATGCCGCAAATAATAAATAAATTTGCAACAATTTAAATAAGTTTCCAATAAAGTAATAAAAATTTACGAATGTATGTTTGTCTAATTTTTCGTTTCCTACAAACGAAAAAATTCTTTGCCACAAAAAGGAAGGAAAATCAAAGCTTCAAAAATTTAAATGACTCGAAGTAGTAATAAAAGATGATGACATACAACTTTATGATATGATTTCTTGAGTTGCGTCATTATTGCACCGATAAAAGTAATCAACGTGTAGTTTTAAATCGAAATTAGCACTTTAGAGTGATGCCAGATGAACTGGATAAAATTCACTCTTTTTCATGATAAAATTTAAAATTTTTACACAAATGTCCCCTTTTACTGCAGCTTTTAAAAACTTGTCACACTGTCATAATTTTTCAGTTCATTTTGGGCTTAAATCTCGATTTCGAACCGATTTAATGGTAGTTTGTTTAGTTTTATGAAAAAATAAGAGAAACCAAAACAAAAATTCTTTCAAATAATCACAAATATGTCCAAATGGATTTCTGAGATACAGCATTTTTAGGTCAAATATCATTTGCATATATCGCCCCCTAATCGCGAACTTATTTTTGAAATTTTACAGGACACAGTTTTTGTTATTTTTCGTATGAAAACAATGGGATACGGTAAAATTTACCGCTAATTTTTATACTGTTTCGATAAATTCGCAATTAAGGGACGAAAATTATACAAAAATACAATTATTAACAAATTTTCAGTTTGTATTAAAAAAACTGTTTTTCTACTACAAATTTCGAATTTTCGAAAGGAATTTTTTATGCAAAGTATACTCTTTTTACACCAAAATTATCTTTTTACTCATTCCCAAAATCAGGACTCAAAAATTACCCCTTTTTGGGAAATTCCCTCAATCTGGCAACAGTGCTTTAGAGACTTATCACCGGTTTCCTATGTTACTAACCATGTCAATGGAAGTTTGCGAAAATGACTAAAATATGTTGTCCCTAATTATCTAGCCAGGCCTCCACCATATATACATAATAACCTGTTCGACAAATTAGATAGTTTTGAAATAATTCTGGCATTGGTAACGTGTCGTATTGGTCAATGGGTGTTTGCTGATTTTTATATGGATTTAAAAGTTTGCTGCATACTTTTTAGGGCCACACACCTTGTTGTTACGTTGTTGCATGTAGATGTCTAGGTAAAAAGTTTAAAAATAAATAAAATTAGTTAGTTTCCCAGCTAACATTTAGATTTGGTATTGACTCGATATCAAAGGGTTTTTCTCTAATGTCGAACGTTTGAAACCGAGTCGATAAGAGGCACATTTTCCAAGTATTTACAAAGCATTTTATTTGCACAGTTATTATACTCGATGGAGTGTTTAGCACTTAAAAGTATTCTAATGCTTAAACGCAGAAGCATAAAATGTATACATACCGCTCATTCGCTGCAATAAAGACTCAACTCAAAGAATTATATTGTTGGGAAATCACGATTTGATATTTAAAATTTCAGTTTTTTATAGGAATTTCAGCACCTGGAGTGTTTTTAAAAAAGGTTAGATTACATCAAAAATTAAAGATATGAATTCTGTCTTTTAGCAGCATGTAGATAAATATCGCAGGATCCGCAGGATCGCAGGCATTCATAACTCCAAAAATCCGAATTTTGAGTTGCGTCTTTATTGCAGGGAATGAGCGATATGTACACGATCTGAATCCCCTATCCTCGACCCAAAATTATTTTGGCCGTCGAATGGTTGTTGAAGTAATTAAGAGGTTAATAGAAATCTTTTGTCACCTTGGCTATTAAATAGTGTTATTATCAATATTCCTCTAGTTTAAAGAAAAATACATATTTGTTCACACTTTTACTTGAGTTGATTTGAAGGATGGTATAAATTTTAAACTGGGAAAATGGGCTTGGTTCCCGCCTTCGATTTATACCGTGAAGTTCCCAACCTAAAATTTTAAATTTCACCAAAATTGGCTCACCCGGCTCCTTTTTCGTATTTGTGGCAGACGGCATATAATAATCAGTACAAATATCAATTACCTGGCAAAGGCTTATTAACTAGTATAGCGACAAAATGTTATGGTGGCTTTTAACAATTGATTTTTAAAACTTACGTGTACCAGAATTTAAATCCAAATCCAAATTGTTAATCCAAATCTTTTACGGAATTCGGTAATTACCGTAACCATTTCTAAACGTACACAACCATTCATCTGGGTTAAAATGTTTTCTTCTATTCGGAATGTCTCCTGGAGGAACCCCTTCTACATGTGACTTCCTATAAAATTGACTCATTCGTGTGGGAAATGTGGGACCAATTTAATAATACAAAAAGATTTGATTTTAATTGCTGCTTGAAATTAGTTATGATCAGTCCTAAACATTAGAATTTATGAAAAGAACTGCAAGCGCATTTGTTTCCTATTGCAATTTTAATATGCATTGTTATTGAAATTATCCATACCTAGGAGATACCGTTATTTTGTAAATACATACGTTTATTGTGTTTTAATTCTTTGATTTTCCAATTAAAATTTCAGCTGTGCGAGCGGATAGAATGCGAGGTGGTAGGAATAAATTTGGGCCAATGTACAAAAGAGATCGAGCGCGGAAGCTGCAAGTAATGCGTCAGAGACAACTGGCGCTTCAAGCTCTGCGAACGTCGATTGGCTCGGCTGATATGAAGCCGACGCCTCTATCGCCAGGCTATCAACAAGCATATCCAAATATGAATATTAAGCAGGAAATCCAAATACCTCAGGTAAGTAAAAAAAAGTAGGTAAATATTGAGAGTAACTATTGAAAATGCCGCGAATTAAAGTGGATCATTCGCTGAATATTAGTCCAATACTAGATTGTACAGTTACATCCTAGTCCAAGCCAGTGAATTTAAAAAATAGCATTCCCACAGACAGACACACAGATCTGAACCAAAAATATATTATTATTATACTGGACATTATACGAGTTGATCTGGTCACTTTAATTGTCATAGCCTCAAAATAAATGAATTTCTACCAAAAAAAACATCAAGTTGACCTTGACATTGACCCACATCATTTGGCAAATGATTGTTGCAAAAAATGTTTGCAAATGGGCCGATTTCTGGATCATTAGTATAGACATTGATTGAGACTAGTAACATTTTATAAGCATAGCATTTTTTTTACATGAATGTCCGCTTTTTCTTTTAGGTATCTTCTCTCACTCAATCGCCAGATTCATCACCCAGCCCAATCGCAATTGCGCTCGGCCAAGTCAATGCGAGCACGGGTGTGATAGCGGCTCCAATGAATGGCAATGGCAGCGCAGGAGGAGGCGGTGGGAATAACAGCCACAATAATAATAACAACACCACCAGCGAAGTCATCAACCGAGGCGCCACCAGCAACTGTCACGACGCCACAACAGGATCTCTGCAAAACACCGTCGACTCGAAATTGTGGTACATTATTTTTTGCATTAAAGAAACGATCTTCGTAATTGGTATTCAGGGTGAAAGGAACGTGACGATTATTCCGCCAACTGAGAGATCTCTAATGCAAAACAGTGCCCACAGTGGAGTCATGCGTTTATATTTATGTTTGTGACATTTTTCTAACATTTCCGAATGTCTGACAAACATCACATAAATACATGACCCCCATAAGACCAAGTAGACCGAAGATATTGTCCACTGTTGCCATTAGGATCCCTCATGCGGTTAACGCACCCTGTGTATCAAAACTGTATTCTTATAATTACTTTTCTAATTACTCGTTCAAGTTTCGATTCGGGAACGCATCCCTCAAGCTCCGCCGACTCGGTAATTGAGCCGCTTAGGTAAGTTTGTGCAGAAAAGTCCGGAAACAGTCCGATGTATTCAATGGTTTTTTTTTCTGTCCAAATATATTTTCGTGCAGGGTGTCGCCAATGATCAGGGAATTCGTTCAGTCGATAGATGACAGGGAGTGGCAGACGCAACTTTTCGCACTGCTGCAGAAGCAAACGTACAATCAGGTTGAGGTGGATCTCTTCGAGCTCATGTGCAAAGTTCTGGACCAGAATCTGTTCTCGCAAGTGGATTGGGCTAGAAATACCGTCTTCTTTAAGGATCTGAAGGTATAAAACACATGCGTTTATGACATGCTTCAAGTCTCTCTCAGCCCCCTTCCCCCTCCGTACGCACCAACGACTTCTCAACAGCAGCAATAGCAATTAAATCAAATCCTCAAATATGCAAACTAATGTCAATAGCATAAAAATAGATAAATGGACACACCAAAGCCAATCATATCTAAACATTCGAAGTCGTCAAGCCAGGTCGCACAAATGCGACTTGTTCATGGCACACTATTATTATGTAAACCCAGCGCAATGGCTTTATTCCATAGCTCGAATCTGAATAAGTTTCGATTTCGTTTGCTGGCTGACCTACTTAGCAACCAAAGCCGAACGAAACTATACGAAACGTAAACTCACGCTCGTGACGCAACCACACAGCAGCATTGCAGTAATGTTGGAAATACACACATACGAGTCAAGCGTAGAAATACGTGTATCTGTGGAAATCGTTCTCTTCGAGAGGCAGCAGCGCGATCAAATGCTCTAAGCTTCCAGTGATTCTCTTTATGGAAATCTTATGGAAATCGAAAGTCGACCATGCTCATGACTCTGTTTAGTTGCGTGAAAAGCTCACAGCGCCAACGAGAGTGACAAAGAGACAGTTTGTATGGCAGATTGTACAAAGACATGGATTGAATCGTGGTCAAATGCTTTTAAAATCGAATCAACTTCTACTACGGAATTTCCCAAGTTGCCTAATTAAAAAGGAAGAACAAATACGAGTACATACAAAAATAAAGTGCTCAGATGACGCTTTTAGCGCTTTGCCTTAACTAGACGACTTAAGCTGTTCTGCCTGTGTTAATGATGCAGTGTAGCCAGTTGGAAATAAAATTTTTAAAACAAGATTTTCGAATTGAACTGCAGTTTTTTGGCCGTTCCAAGCGACCGACTTATACCAGTGGTCCTCGTAAATCTTTTATACGAGACTATTAACTACCTTTGAAACTTTTGAATAGAGCACGCTATAAAATAATTTCAGTTCAGACACAATTTGATAAAATACAAATTTTTCCCAAAATAGGTTGACGATCAAATGAAGCTGCTGCAGCACTCCTGGTCCGATATGCTCGTTCTAGACCATCTCCATCAAAGAATACACAATGGTTTGCCCGATGAGACGCAACTCAATAATGGACAAGTCTTCAATCTACTCGGGCTGGGTCTGTTGGGTGTGCCGCAGTTGGCCGACTACTTCAACGAGCTGCAGAATAAATTGCAGGATCTGAAGTTCGATATGGGCGATTACGTATGCATGAAATTCCTAATTCTATTAAATCCAGGTAAGCTTACCGTACAAGAATGTGAATTTCACGCTCGATAAAACAGTTTCGCTGATTTCAGATGTACGCGGAATCATCAACAAAAAAACCGTCTTGGAGGGTCATGAGAATGTACAAGCGGCACTATTGGATTATACACTCACCTGTTACCCATCAGTTACGGTAATTTTAAAATTTCCTAAACTTTTTTTTTGAACAATACTTCAGCTAAATATCATCCAACTAAGCACGATTGTCGCTGTGAGAGACTAGATTATGCATAATTTAAGCCAATCGGGTTTCGCCCCGAAATGTACTCAAAATACAACTGTTTAGTCGAACTTCTTCATCCATTGTCCGGCACCATTCTGATTAGATTGTTTTCATAACCGAAAATATTTCTGAAACAAGTCTTATCCACATCAACTTATTCTTGAAATATTTTTTAATGTTTTTTAGAGAAGCTATAAATTTTGGTATTCTGATTTACATGGAAATACATGATTGTTGTTGTTGTAGCAACTTGAATTACTGCAATTCGTATCACACAAATCATTACATTTTGTCTGATCAGTCTTACTTCGTCATATCCAGGGCCAGGAAAAGGTCCACGTACATAGGGTTTGTCCAAAGTGCGATAACGGCAAATAATTATGAAATTGGATAACTCTATTTGGTTCTGCTCAAGCTGTGTCTATAAGACACAACATTCATAACACGATTGGGAATTCTTCTTTCTTTGAATCCCAACGATTCAACTGAAGATGCGCGAATGGTAAATTGCACAAGTTGGTGAAAATTCAAATTTAACCAACAATTGCTGTAACCTAAAATTTCTTTACAACAACATTTTTTTTCGGTTATTTCAACTATTTTTCTTTACCATTTTTTGTCGGTTAAATCTACCGACGAGCTCGGTAAAAAAATTTACAATTTTCATACATTTTGAAATGCTGTACGTCAACCACTTTTTTCGGTTAATTTTACCGACCTTTTTTTCCTGTGTAGTGATATCTTAAATTTGATTTTGACAATTTAATCTAATCCCAACTATCTCTGTTCTTGCATGTCACTTCGACAGGATAAATTTAGGAGGCTGCTGAACATCCTACCCGATATACATGCGATGGCGTCGCGCGGCGAGGAGCATTTATACTCGAAACACTGCGCCGGAAGTGCGCCCACACAGACGTTACTCATGGAAATGCTGCATGCGAAGCGGAAAGTATAAGCGGCCGCCAGATGGGAATGGGACATACAGTTGTTTTCTTCTTTCGTTATTTCTTCTATTTTCGTTATATAAAAACAAGAAACACATGAAACCGCAACAACAAAGCAAAGAGATATATATATATATATATACCGATATATTTTTAAAAGGATGTAGTTTTATCATCTTTTATTAAATCATGAGATAATATTTAATTCTATGTATACAACTTACTTAAAATTGCATATATTAATGCGTTATCACAAGGTTAAAGAAAAACAAAAACAAAGAAGCTTGTTGTAAATATTAAAAATCAAATCAACACAAAAACGAAGAAAAAAACAAAAAAAAATAATAATTCACCACCACATTTGTTGATTGATGTTAATTAATGTTAATGATGTTCTTGATTAATATTATTATGATTATCGAAATAAGTAAGTAATTTTTGAGTTTTTTCTCTTTTAAGTAGGTATTTACCGTATCTAATTTCTTTTTAATTTTATATGATGCTAGGTTTTTTCTTTAAATTTATCTTGTAAGTGTATTGGATTTGTAATTATATAATTATTATATATATATATATATGTACGTGTAAAGCAAATTCAAATCAACTAAAACAATGTTTAAATATAAATACTATTACTAAATATTGGATAGGTGTAAGATCATCCGTATTGGAGAAAAATTCTATTTAAATAAATCATAAGCAAAACGTACCTTATACAGTTATTAGAGATACGCCCGCACGCGTGCGCATTTGTGTGTATCATATGTAAGTAAGGCGAAAGGTTTAATTACGAAAGGGTAATTCAGTTGTAAAGTGTATAAAACAAAAACAAACAAAAAACAAAACAAAAAAAATATATAAATTTCAAATGCATAATAGATGTGTTTGTATATTGTAACTGCTAGGTTAATAAACTAGGCATTGTTGAACACCGTGTAACGAATGATGTGAACCTGTTGAAAAGTGATTTTAACTATAAGCAAACACTTTAAAGTTTTAAGTTTTAATTGTTATCATTAGTACTATTAATTATGTTATCATTTCATCTCAGAGATGTTTCAAAAACATTTTGTAATAAACTTCTATTACACTCCTGATTCATTAATAAATGACGTTTTATTTGCTCATTGGAAAGTTCACTTTTGTCATCCTAAATTAATGAAGGTGAGTGTCCTTTTTCATTTGAAAACCCCATTGGCCCATTGGGGTCCCCCTATAACGAATCTTGAGTATTCAAATGCATTTTTGGAAACTTTTATATATTTTGCGGTTTTAAAGTACTTTGGAACAAATCTGGGCTTGATGCAGAAAAGCTGTGGTGCGTATCACACTGTAGCTACTTTTTTCGATCTTAATGGAATTTTTCAGATGTGTTTTTCGCCCACCCTGTTTATCAAAGTACTTAAAACATAGAAATTCTCAATCAATCTGTATTGCGATGCAAAAGACGTTCTGATTGAAAATTCAAGTCCAACAAATGCACAATGGCGTGTAACTGTGACTTTAGCATCGCATTGCCTTTCTCATTGTGATATAGAGTAACATTCCCGGTTAAAATTTTGTATAAGCCTGTGACGCAGCAAAAGTTCCTTTTTTAAAGCTGAAACTCCTTTCAAAAATCTTTTTCGAAAAGTGTCAGATGGAGCTAAAAAGTATTTTGAAGACGGGTTTTTGTATTACCACCATGGTTGCCAGGTTCAATTTGGTAATGGCAATACCGCTTGCGTCCTACAAAACCATAAATTGAGAATTTTTAATAGTCATACCATCGTTAAAATTTTAAACAAAGAAGTTTTTTTCCTAAAATAAAAAAAACTAGAGAGTGGACTATCTTCGGCTATACCGAAGCAGAAATACCCCCACACTGTATGAAGAAGTACCTCGAACATAAAAAAATGTGGTCTCAAGACCCTATTTTGAGCCAATTATAGGTGGTCTTGGAGCCCGGTCCATGTCCAAAATCCATTTCTAAAAATTTCCAATCAAATCCACCAAAAAAAAAAATATATATGTGGCTTCGGAACCTCGGACCATGTCAAAAATACGTTTCTAAACATTTCCAATCGAATACAGCAATAAAAAAGACTTGAACAATTTTTACCTTTTTTTTCGGTGTATGGGAGCCACGCCCAGGTTTTGTCCGATTTGGCTGATTCTCGAACTTGATCAAAGTATTCATGAGAAAAACATGTACCCAAAGTTTCAAGTCCATATCTCCAAAACTGCGACCGCTATCGTGCGGACGGTCAGACGGACGGACAGACAGACCGACATCGCTAAATCGACTCAGGAGGTGATGCTGATAAAGAATATATATACTTTTCCATACCGGACATGCCTCCTTATGGGCGTTACAAACGTTGTGACAAAGTGAGTATACCCTGCCACAGTGTGTGTGGGGGTATAAATATTTCTACCAAAATTCTATACGGGTATGAAAATGTTTTTTTAATTAATTGTCGCCAAAAATGGATAGTTTTGGTTTTTATCGTATTTTTGGATCCAATTTTTTTTTGGACACCTTTAGAGTAATGGGCCAGCAGATGAGTTGAGAAACGAGACCAATATAGTTCAGAGTTCTAATCGTTACAAAAACTAAGAGAAAATACCTTCTTTTGAGAATCGGTACGTATGTATATATTTTTTTCGTGCCCTAATTGAGACATTTTGTTTTTTAATCTATGTTGGATTACATAGATTGAATGTGGATGCTACAATTTGCTTATACATACATAAGGCAAATACATAATTGTTTGATATTATTAAGGACATATCAGTATGCGTACGTAGTTGATTGGTATCTCTAATTTCTATTGATAAATTTGACTTTGTACGGCTTCGGAGACAAAGTGATGCCGGGCTGCAAGACCATTGACGGCAAATCCCCGTCATGAAGTTCGATTTTAAAACGTTGTACAATTTTCACGAGGAACGAAAAGAGACATGCTCGAGCCAGAGCGTCGCCCAGGCATCGTCGACGTCCCTGTCCGAAGGGCATGAAGTATTCATCCTTAATAGTTTTTCCCTCAGCATCAATGAACCGCTCCGGTCGGAAGATTTCCGGGTCGCCCCAGTGAGCCTTGTCCAAGTGCACCGAACGTAGTCCAATTAGAATGGTGGTGTTCTTCGGGATGTCGTACCCGCCTAGCTTGGTTTCCCAGAGGGCGCGACGCGGTCCGGTTATGGGTGTGATGTGAAAGTATCTCTGAATCTCCATTATAAAGGCGTCCATGTACGGAAAAGCTGTACGTGCGCTCAAGTGGGGGTACTCATTGGAGTCACGCTTAATGTTGGCCGCAATTTCCTTGTACACCAGCTGCTGAATGTCTTCGCGCAGTGCCAGCATCATCAGTCCCAGATCCATGGTATTGCTAGTGGTCTGTGAGCCTGCTATGAAGAAATCCAGAATGGTCATGGTGAGTTGTGTTTCGTTGAATGTGCTGTTGTCGTTGCCACTGTGCTCCATCATCTCGTGTAGGTATGCATATATTAGATCGTTATCTGCACTCTCCGGCGTAATACTGTTCTTGTGCTCGTTGATAGTTTCCATAAAGAAATTGTGCAGCTCCTGATTCATTTGGCAAACCAGAGTGTATCCAGTTCGGTCAGGCGCAACGTACCGCAACCAAGGATATTGACTGAGCATTCCGCCGCACAGGTCGAACACCTTGGAGCGCCGGTTCAGAAGATCGAGCAGCCTAACTAGACGCTTGTCGTCGCGTTCGATACTCTTGCCGGCCGTTAGCGACCAGAGCACATTTATTACGCTGGGCGCCAAAAATGAGCCTGGCCAGACGGGTGCACTTTTCGTTGCATCGATGAAGCTCAACAGTGAGTCGGTCTCCTTCTCGATATGTTGATCCATCTGGGTGCGGCCATAGCCCACATGGCGCATTTGCTTCATAGCGAAATTCCGATGCTCGTACCAAAGTTGGCCGTCCGTGCATGTAATGCCCTTCCGAGTTCCCAAAGTGCGAAGGCGCAGAAAGAAATTGTCTGGCCTGCCCTCGAACACTTCTTGGATGTGAACGTCACGTACCAGTTGATACGACAGCGCTACAACAACGAGCTCATTTCCCAGCTTTAAGCCTAAAATATTGCTCTTATATCGCCGAGACCAATTTTCGAACGCAATGTGCTGTCCGCCCGATAGAAGTGCTTCTTTGCGCAGCTGAATTGTGTTTCCCATCCACGGTACGAATTTGGGACCTGCAAATAAGACCTCGAATAAGATTAAATGGGAAAATACAAAAGAAATTCAATAAATTTACATTTGGTCATTCTTTCATTTTACATCTCACTAAAACTTTAAACTAAAATTGGTCCAAAGGAAATTTTAATCATCGTATCGCTATGGACCCATTTGTGGTCTTACAGCCATCATTGGGGACTGACCCTAGTAATAAACCCACGAAAAGGACAATCTATCAGTTATTTAGCTCTTCATAAAATATTTTATTCAAAATAAAACAGCTGCTATGTAGACATACTGATAAAATGTCCGCTAGAATGTACGCGTAACGATTCATGTGGCCTTATCGGAGTAAATTCACTATCAATTTCATTTATGCGCTGGTGATTTACAACTATATTGCCTAAATTTGAAAGAAAAAACTATAAATCTGAAACTTAAGGCACACACTCACACTAATCTTCTGTGAACTAACCCAACCGGCCAAAAATTCGTTTACAAACGTTTCCGAGCTCGCTTTCGATTTTCGATTAAACTGGGTACATTTTCATTTCCTTTGTTAATTTGCCACATAAATGTTCGTAATAACAATCGAAGAATGAAATGGTCGTTAGCAAAATAACACATTTCAAGTATTTCTTTCAGTGCTTCCGTCTGATGTATTCTATTACAGCGACTCATGCTGACAAGAAAGCAACTGAATTGTTTACTTTCTGTAGCTTCTCTTTCGTAATAAATCTTTCGCCTTCTTGTATATATTTGGATTTGGAAATATGAAACATTAACAAGTTCTCAAATCAGCTTACAATATCCTCGCCATGAAGTGCCATTGGTTATTTAAAATTCATTCAGGAAAATAAACTATCGTGTATTCAAACATTTGCGTCTCATGCCTCCTCGAGTTTTCACAAAATAATCTATGAATTAATCTGAATTAATCCATTTCAGAGATCATATCTGAATTTTAATTGACTGTACAGAATCGCCAGTAAGTAGCCCCATTAACCAGATATTGATACTTGATTATTTAAATTACTTTCTACAATAATTATGCAATAAAGTGTGTAACAATTTCCAAGCTATCGTGCAATATACAATTCATCGCGTCCATTCGCGCCGCGTCACTTAGTTGGCATTCTGTTCGCACCGCTCTCAAGTAACCGTCAATCAAAACGAGCCAGAGTAGACAGCACAGAGTATATACAGATACTTCGGCTGGTCCTACTTTTGATTTGCATAATTCTTTCTATTGCTCTCTATTTAAAATGCAATTACAAGTCGAGGCGATTTTTCTATGGAGTCAAAGTGTAAACTACTTCCGCTTACCTGGTGGAAAATTCGCTGGCCTCCTTATTGATCGGAACAGCGAATATATTACATATCCAAGAATGCCCGTTGCCAAAATGAGAAACACGCTCATCTTGTCGCTATATTACCGCAATTACTCGAAACGTGCGCGTGCTAATCCGGCTCGATGCAACTGAATGAATTGCTGTTGTATCCGCGCTATGGTCTTGTCGCTCCGATAATTCTATTAAAACTAATTGCTAATTGGCTCTATCAATGAGTGAATGAATCGCTCTGTTCGGGGGCATATAAGAAATTTGAAAGATAAGTGGCCATTGTTTGCTTCATGTTGCTGTTCGCGCCACATTCGTTGATAAAGTAACGAATAATTGACAATGGGTAAGTGCGAAATCAATTTCTAGTATAAGGAACAAGCGATAGTAGCACAGTGTTTGTATATCTGCATTATGGTATGCAGGACTATTCAAATGGAAATTCTCCGATTCAACCAGAGTTTGTCACACAGTAAAAAGGAAAGAATAATTGACTTTAGCTTAAAACTTAAAAGTGTCTCTCTTGATTCTTTATTTAGGGATTTGCAAGTGATGTCATAGGATACTGCGTACGTACATTTACAAGAAAACTGAGTTTTTTGCGATGATATATTCAATGTCGGTGGTCCAGGGATTCTTGAAAGCACGCCATTCGCTCTGCAACTGAATGAAGGTGTTGTCTTTGCAACGGAAACGATATACTTGCGTTGTCACTGGCTCCTGCAAAACCATTTTATGAGATTCGGCCAGTGCCGGAATGTCCTCGTGATGGAAATACTCGTAAAAGCTGGATCCAAGAATCTCTTGAGGCAAAAAACCAATCACCAAAGTAGCTCTACGCAAGAGAAGAATGCAGTATGTTCGAAATATTACACAAGTGACGTCAATCTGTGCTAACTTACCTCTGATCGATGAAGAGGAATTTTCCATCAACGGAATGCCGCGATATGAAGAGCACATGACGAATATTCGGATGATTGTCCAGCGATGATGGCACATTTGCCACATTTGGCGGAATCCGGCCAATGGCCACCAAACATGAAAGGTTCGTCATTTGGTCGTCGCTGTCGCAATCTTGCTCCTCATCCTTAATGGGTGTCCATGACTTTAAGTATCCGGTGCACTGAATGACCCTATATTTGTGGTCAACACTGAGCTTGGACTTTCGCTTCGTAGAACTGCGTGAACTGGAGGATGTGTCCGATTCTTCTTTAATTTGGTTGCTGTTCGATTTTAGTTTCATGCGACAAAAGAAGGAACGCCTAGCGCCCGGACAGAGTCGACATAGGCTTTGCGGAATACCAGTTTTAACAGGCAGCATTGCTGAAATTTTTCAAAGATATCAATGGCCACAGTTGGACAAATGCAATAAAGTTTAAAAAAACGTTGTTTGTTGAACGTCGGTAACCCATAATTGTGTAGCTTCTTACTTTTTGCATCAATTAAACGTTCCCTAGGACACGGCTCTAGTGAGGACAACTGTTCCTTGACTTTGGCCACATCCTTAGGATGCAGTACATCGAACCAGCTCTGACCGAGCAAGTCAGCCTGCGTGCAATTGAGCACATGCGACACTGATTCGGACACGTACAAGATTCGCCCACGATCACAACCAACAACGAACAAAAATCCCTCGGCTGCCTGCAGTATCAACATCTTCAACTCCTGATCGGAAAGGAATGTAGGCTTGTAGTCGCTGCCACCACTGTACGACTGAACAGTGCCGCGAATGCCGCGCAAATGTTGAACGGCCATTCGCAATACCGTCAGCTTGTCCAGTTTTCGATGCATAGCAAAGCACATAGGAATCATTGAAGACAGCTCGTTTATGTACGTATTCATCTTGTCTCGACGGCGCTTCTCGATTTCGCTATGATTTTGTCTATAATGTCAAAACGTACAAGAATTTATGAAATTATGATGTATTACATATATAAAAATTCCACACTTATGTACTTTCTGTTTTCGTCTGAATTACGCGGAGATTTGGCATCGTCGAAAGTCTCGTCGTCCAATTCATCGAGATTTTCACTGCAAATGAATAAGGCGCAATTAACACAAGATTTACTGGCAATAATTTCACTGATGTCGGTGGCAGCTTTTTGCATGCACTAAAGAATCGAACCAGGTGCGAAATGCCACATATGGTTTAATCTGTTGCTTCTCACATTGACATATTGCGGGCATTGCAACCTTTCTGCAACGAATTCCTTACCAATATTCCATTGCAACTACGACTGTGGCAGATACTTGTTCGAATTTGTTTCTAATGAAAATAAATAATTTTTTATTGAAGATACGAAGAGCAAAACCAACTACAATAAGTCTCCTGATGCAAAATGCCGACGAATGTCAGTGGAAAATCGCAACTAACAATTTAAAGCTTTCGCATTGTATATTGTATATATCTGCGGCAAAAAATTGGCGCATGCACACACAAATGCACCCCCTTCTGTGGCTGTTTACAAAAAAACTAATAAAGCTCTGTTCTCTGGAACTGAATTGCTAATGTTTGCACAATATATTCTTCAGAACATTTGAATTAAAAGCTAAAAGCGATTCAATCGAAATGCATTGTAGATAAATGGTCGAAGCACACATTTCCTGAATACGTTCCAGTCAGTTTTTGTTTTTTTTTTATGATATTCTGGTGGTATATATAATATACACATTAAATTCCTTTAAATTCATAAAAACCAAACCAAATTTTAAATTAAAAAAAAAACCATTCGAATCAGCAAACTTACAAGTCAACGTTTTTTCGAAAGCTATAAGCGTGCAAATAAGATAAATTAGATAAGTGTATGTACATATATCGATACCTTACTGAACCATCGTGGGAAAATTATAATGAAAACCCCTCGGAAACGGTGCTGTTGTAAAGTCAAAACATATGAAATTTGACAGTTATTTTAAGCAACTGGGCGTTTATGATGAATCCTTTTATAAGAACGGAAATAAAAATCCACTTCCATACAAAATATCGATACCTTAAAGCACAATCGTTCTATGTCCATTTTCATGAAAGTGGTTTGTGGGAATTGAAAAATGAGGAAATACAAATCCATTTCCATACAAAACAGACCAATTTGAAAACTTGTTTTTCATTTTCTAGAGTTTCAAAAAAATGGACATAGTATGGTTGTGCTTTAACGTATCGGTATGTCAATATGAGAACTTGCTTTTTATTTTTTTTTTCAAAAGACGTTATTTGGTATTTAAAGGTTCCTTAGATTGTTTCGTTTCAATTTCGCTCTGATCCATTTTAAAAAACGATGTCATACATTTTCAATCAGAACAGAAATTTCCGCTTGAAATTGCCTATAGCGACTCAGGCACGAAGCGAAAAGATTGACACTTGATCGTCGCATTGGAGCAATCGTGGGATCTTAACTTAATAACCCTATAGTCATAATAATACAAATTTTATTGGCCACCCAGCGGTCCGTTGTTTCAACAAAACCAAAATATTTTTGGAAAAACCAAAACCCTTGGATAGAATCGAAAAGAGTATTTTTCTCACTAAGTAGCAACAGATGGGAATATTTAATATTTTTTTCCTTTTTTTTTTTGGGTGGTATTGACAAAAACAGGGCTTATGGTTTTTTTTTCTTATAAATATGTCTCTTAATTTTATTTAACTAAATGGTAAGTACAATCTACTACGAAATTTAGATTTATGCGGATTGTATACTTTATTTATGAATACATTTTTGGAACGAAAACAACGAGGGAAAGAAAGAACCCTCAAATAACTTAAACATGATACATCTTATCCAAACATATGCTGATAACCTGCATATACCGATCCCAAAGACAGCGCGTTTCTTGGTCTCTACAAATACACATCAAATATTATATTACTCTGGGCTATTTTCATTTATTGTTAATACGCACCGTGATATTTCCAAATCCAATACACTCTGGGTTATGGCCGACAGGAATTTGTTGACCTGCTCCCTATTCCAGCCATTCTGACGCCATGGTTCTACAAGCTTCTCGCACAAATCAACGAAAATACCTCTCAGCTCGCGATTTCGATGCAGATTGCAAGCGATAGTGATCAGGGCACGCCAATACGAGCTGTCGGTAATGAAGCAAATCGTCAAATAAATAAATATGTACGGCGAAATCCTCCAACTTACCGAAAGTTGGTATCCAACTCATGAAACGATCTTTCCAACAAAACCGGTTTCAAGCGCAAGCAAACGAGACTGCAAATATAAAGAAAAATAAGTGAACTCAATCGGTATTCTTGCGAGCGTTCATGGGTCACAAGCCACACACTGCTTTATTTCCTTTTCCTTGTCCAGCAGACAGCGCAATTCGCGCAAGTCCAGCAGGAACTCCTTGTCCATTTCGGTGTCATAGTACTCGGGCCCGGAGTGCTGATAAGTATAAGTCCAGTAGATCATCACCGCTTGGGAGCATGCAAACAGATCGGAAAATGTGAGGTATTGCAGCTTCTTCTTCGACGTTTCGAAACGCAAACACGCTAAGAACACAATCGAGGCATATTTCCTGAAACGATAATTATTCGATATGGAATTAGTGGCTGCTGCCAGCTGGAATTTGGACGTGACCTTTTTGGCAGTTTTTCAAATTCAAAATTAGGATATTCCTGAAAATAAATGAACGATAACTCACTTTGCCAACTCATCGGACACGGCAAAAAGCTGCTTGATGTTGCTGGTAATATTGCCCGGCAATTCTTCGACAGCTTTAAAGATGCGCTTAACATTGTCGAACTGTCGCCTGTGTTGGGTAGTTTGAGGATTAGAGGGTCCCACACAATCACAAATCACAATATGTACGGTTACCTGCACGATTTCAGCTTTACGCAAGTCTTCTCTGCCACTTCATCCAAGTCTTTGCGATAGCGGGTAGAAAGTTTTTTACCTAAAATTTCGCGAGCAACGCTATCATCGATAGAATAGTATCTGTGGAAAAGAAATAAATGAATGAATTGCTAAGTACTCTGGTGTGGGCACTCACTTTTCTATAATGAGATCTCGCGTGTGTGGCTCCAACTGAAAACACGACTGTTCCACCAGCTTGGTGGGGGAGTGCAACCGACGCTCGATTAGAGAGTATGTGCGATAGTGGTCCAGAATATCAGATGCGATTAGATCAAGTGGCGCTCCCATAAAGTGGCCAAACCCCTTCTGCTTTAAATAACAAACGGCCTCGCCCGCTGTAAAATGATAATAAACGTACACTATAGTCGATTTCATTTATTTTATGCAGATTTACTTACAAGTAAACCCCTCTATCCAAAGGGTAAAAATTTCTGGATCCACCAATGTGTAATTACTAATGAAAACGTCCACGTCCGCGAACATTTTAACGTTTTTTTGTGATCACAAAAACTAAGATTTTCATGAAATCACAAATAAGACAAATCCAATTGGGTATAGTGATGCGGAAAAGGTATTCATCGACTATCAAAAATATCGAATAGGGATGGCCGACCAGATGATGCAATAACTAAAGGTACATATCACAGGTCTAAAGGTACATTTCGTGCGGTTTTAATACACCTTAACACCCCGTCTACACATTCCATTTTTGTTTGCAAATTCGATGGGCGACTATCAAAATGACTAGGTGAGATACCAAATGTTTGCTAAATATAAAGAGTGTAGACGGCGAGTAATGTACTCGTATCCGAACACGGACGCGTACACACAAAAAATGTAGGCTAATCTAAACAAAAAATACCATAAAAAATGCAGCAACCAAAAAACGTGGTAAATTGAACCAACTTAAAGTGGTTAGCGTACCATGTAAAATTGTTCGGATATGAGCAATGAATGCATTCGTTAGTAGTGTTTTGGTTACAATCTTGTCGCAAATTTACCAGGTTTACTCAGCTGAGTTGCGATCCGTAATAGAGTCGTTACAATTTTTTTGGTTGGTCAACTAACAAAAATTGTTTAGGAACAACTTTATAATAATAATTTAACAATTTTTTAGATTAACCACAAAAATAGTAGTTGTTGTTTGTGTTTTCCATATAAAATAAAAAATATGTTATTTACCACATTTCTTGGTTAGACTATCCTATACCTTTTTTGTTTAATCGTCGAAAATTTGCCAACTCCCGAATTCTTTTACGCCGTCATCTCAAAGCTATTACATTCCTTAAGTTGAACTGATCGAAACGTTTTTCTTTAATATTTATATAATGTTAATAATTTGATTTGATATTTGAAATAGAATTACATGGGCGTACCTGAAAATATGACATCTGTCCATTGCTTATATCAAAAAAGTTTTATTTGGTCATATTTGGGAAACATACTAGAGTCATATTTTAGACTCTTTTTAGAGCCATATTTACGCGTCATATTTGAATTATATCATATACGGCTCCTATTAGAGTCTCTTCTCAACGAAATGAGAGCATTAAAAGAGTCAAAAAAGAGTCAAATTGTTTGCTGGGATTTCATGAATTTTTAGATTATTGATAGCAGAACCCACGGTTGCAAGATTTATCTCGTATTGAACTACAAATTTTAGAGGTGAGTATTGTTGAGGTAAGGTGATGGAAAACAAAATTTCGCCGCTTCACAAAACAAGAATGAGGCCCCAGTTCTGCATTGCAGAGCTGCATGCAGAAAATCTACATGTGTGTTCGCTCTCATTAGTGATGCGAAAATTCGATATAATTTGATATTCCAGGAATACTTTTTACACATCGCTATATCCAATTGGATTCATAAATTTCGTATCTTATGTTAGGGATGTGCGATACATTCCAAAATATCAATATTGATATTAACGAAATTTCGTATAATAATATATTAATTTGTTTTATCGATATGGAAATTATCACTTTTCAAAATATATGCTCAAAATATATCAATAATCGAATGAATTTCGATGGAGGTGGTCATCTGGTCACAATCGACGGCCGGAAGAATGTTGGTGGTCCACGAGATCTTTATTGCAATGTGTTCATCGAATTTTCACAATATCCCACATTTAAAGAATTTAATTGAGATCACCAAATTTTATTTGTCTTTTGTCTATTATTTTTTAGTGAAGACATCAGACATCAGATGCCAATTTTACACCGAAACCATCTCATTTATCGAGGCTACTGTGAAAAGCAAAAAAAGAGAGGGTTTCATTTAGACATTTTTTGTACTGCGATACCCTCTTAATTTTTCGCGTTTCGGTCGAAACCCTCACATTTCGGCCCGATCTGAACGTACTATTAAGAATATTCACAAATCACCAAATCTCGCCGGCTCTAAAGCGAAACGCGGAGCAGGCGCAGGTGATTTTGGATGGAGCGGAGTCGAAGCACGGAGCCATGAAAATTAGACTGCTCCGATTTATTATTTAAAAAAAAAATGTTTACTTAATTTTAAAATATAACTTCAAATTATAATATAAAGGCACCGATATTTGAAAAATTTTTAAATTAATGGTTCCCAACAAGTCACACGTACTCGTAGCAACATTTATGTTACTTTCACAAAAAATGTGCATACAAGGGTTGTGACATTTGTATTAACGATGTGGGAAATGTCACAAATTTCCTATGCGTGTGATCTTGTATATTAATTAATTAATTTAAGATGCGAGTTTGTAGGTATAATATTTGAAGAAAAAAAAACGTTGTCACTTCGATACATCAATATTATTATTGTGAATCCAATTGGATGTAGTGGTGCGTAAAAAGTATGCATGGAATATTAAAGTATATCGAATTTACACATCACTAACTGGAAGGCATAACGAGCCAAACACACATGTAAATTTTTTGCATGCAACTCTGCTATGCAGAACTGGGGTCTAGTTCTCGTTCTGTGGAGCGGTGAAGTGATACTATTTACACTATTTTCTATGCTTTTTATTGCAATGTTGGCAAATTTCCCATTCCTCAACAATTGAAAAATTCATGAAATAATAAGGGCATTCACACATTAAATCAGAATTGACATTCAATTTGGTATGCAAAATTCAATGACAAATCCAGTCAGTTTCAAATGCTTTAAGTTTCTTTTCGATCAGTTCAACTTAAGGAATGTAATGGATTTTGTGCCATGATTCAAAGTCTGAAAATGCAACATTGTGTTTCGAAAACTATGGCAATACCGATTTATTTGAGTTGAGCTGAGCTTTTTGGAAGTGAAAAAGAGCGACAAATCGAACAAACTTTTTAATGAATGAAAAAAGTTGTTATCAGAAATGTCATACCAGCCAGTTTCCAGTTAATATTTTCCATAAAAATTTATTTATAAGCAAAATGTGATTTATTGTTTACAAAACTAACGAAAATACAAATTTTGCTGGTCGCAACACAAGATAACTCAATTAAAAACAGTGCAAACGCGCGAAAACAAAGCCGAGTGCGAATTCGAAGTGAATTTGTGAATACAAGAGAGCACAGCGAGAATGGATCAGGTCGACACCGAACTGCACCCAAGCAGCAGGATCCTGGGCGGCCTCAGCGATGAGGCGCGCGATGTCGTCAAAGAGGAGGTCATTCTCGAGAGCTCTGGACATCAGGTAAGCAGTCTGATGCGGTTCCCGTCGCCACGCATCGTGTCGTCGTAGTGTGTTTCAGCAGGCAAAGTGCGCGCGACACCCCGTGCAACACCTCTCGACCGCCGCCACCAACTGTGCAATTAATGTGTACATAATTTTTCGTTTTGGGTTTTTGTAATTTAATTTTGGTTGTGTTTTTGCTCTCATTTGGCATGGCAGCTGGACACGAAGGTGAGGATGGTCACTTCATCGAACGAGAATAGTGGCGGCAGTGGCGGCGTCGTCTCGGTGCCCGTATCGCTGCCCATTGGCTCTATGATCACGGGAACGGCCTTCAACGTGATCACACCGGACCAGCTACCGCACTTCAAGCAGATGCTGTGCGTCGACAACAATGGTTATCTGTCCGGCGGCACGGTGGTGGGAAACATGAACCCCGACCTAAAGACCATCGTCATTCAGTCGCAGCCAGGCGGCGGCGGCGTCAATCATGACGGCTCCGGCAGTAATAACAGCCACGACAGTGCCGCCACTGGCGAACACCCAGTGCACGGCTCCGGCTGCGGATCGGGGTCGGGCGTCAGCTGGGCGGAGGCCACCCACATGGAGGTATTTTCCATTCGCTGCAAGACCACCAGCGCCGAGCTGTACCGCAGCAAGCTGGGCTCAGGTGGACGCGGTCGTTGCGTCAAGTACAAGGATAAGTGGTACACGCCCAGCGAGTTTGAGAACCTGTGCGGACGTGGCTCCAGCAAAGACTGGAAGCGCTCCATCAAATATGGCGGCAAGTCGCTGCAGTCTCTGATAGACGAGACGGTGCTCACACCGCACGCAACCAACTGCAGCTGTACTGTCTGCTGCGACGACGAGGCGGGTAAGTGCATCGAAGCAGCGTTTTTCAAACACATATGCCCTCTACGCGGTGACTTTGCCACATTACAGCTTCTAATTGTTTGTCTTCTGTGGCTAGCCACAATTAGCGGATAGTCTTCCTACGTTTGTCAGGGTTCATTGCACTATTCAAAGCGGTGTTATATATCGTGAATTACATTAGCCCAATTGGAAAATTTGGTATTTTTTTGGGAATACTAAAATTTTTGTTTTCAAAAAAAAATTTGGTAAAGTTTGATTTTAGCACAATGCCAACCCCGCCATCATGCGTAAATAACAAATGCAAATGTACAAGAAATACAAAAAAAACTTTCTAAAAAAAAAAAATAAAATTTGTTGGTTTAATTTTTTTGTAAATGCAGGCAAAGGCATCAACAAATTTAAAAGTTACATATTTTATTTTCCACCAAAAATTTTGTCAAAATTCACTAAAAAAAAAAGTCTTGAAGAAATGTTTTTTGTGGGCGTTTTTTACGACCTACTGATTACAATGCACTCAAAAAATTAGGACGCCACTTATTTTTAAATTTGAATGTGACAAAAACATGCACGAAGCGCCATAGAAACATATATCAGGATTATCCGGATTCGGACCTTATCTAATTTCATTTTAATTAAAGTTATAAATCTGATCCACAAAATTGGATTCTACTCCGAGAGAGGTTTTGTCCGTCCCGTACTCTGGTGCTTATTGATTCTATGTTTTTGACGAAAGGCGCGTATTCATAGACAAATTTGGTAGCTACTAAACCTTAGTACCACATTAATAGCTGTCGATTCAGTGTATTATCTGTCAACTTGGTGGATTACATAACAGAAGGTGGAAATTAATTAAGGTGGAGATTAATTGTCCCGCGATCTTGTTCGCTGTAAGCTAATGTATTCCAAAGGTTATATTGGAACCACGGCATGGCCAGATCTGGGTGGATCCAATTCCAATTAAATCCCTTGCAATCCTTGGATAATTGAAATCTAATTGCTGCAGGCTTTCTTGGGACTACAGCAACTGCTCCAATAACAGTTAGTAGTGGTCATGACTGTTTGAAGTCAAAATAGGCAGAGCAAATGTTACAATTGTTGAATGGATCATGTCATCGTCAATGGGAATTGGTAGTATGTAGTGGTCAGTCAAAATCAAATGGAAATTACCGGCTCATCAGGATGTCAAAATTTAAATGAGAATATAGAAAACAAAGAGATAGAGACAACATATTATTCCGGAATACGAACCATCTATTCGTTGGTTCGTATTCGGGAATAATATGTTGTTTTAAAAGATTTATACTTGGAGGTCTAGTCAATTAAATAAAAATTGCATACCATGCATTTCAAATACAGACCCACTAATCTGGACTTAGGATCAAAGAACCAATTTCCATCGGTCTACACTAAACTGTAGATCCCTTACAATCCGCATATGCCCCTTTGCAATTAGGGACTGTAACTTTTTCAATTAATACAAATTTGTCTTCCGTATCTCTTTCGTTCATGTTACCAAGTGTTTTGTCCATAATACAGTTAGCCCTGATCAGGCCATGACTAATCTTATTTTTTGTTTAAATCTCAGCATCCGGTCCGGTTCGTCTGTTCACTCCATACAAACGACGAAAGCGGAATCAGGCCGATTTGGATCAGGAAGCCGGTCCGAAACGGAAGCGAAATAACAACAATAGCAACAGCAGCAACAACAATACCGAACCACCGCCGGCTACCACGGTCGTCGATGAGAACAATATGTTTTTGACCGAAGACAACATCGCCTCCAAGGATGAGCCATGGCCAACACTTAACGACAGCCTCGACACGTCGACAGAGCTGGTCGACCAGACACAAATCGGCAATCCCTACGAGAGGGACACGTACGTGGTCAACATCAACGAGGGAGGCTCCATTGCACTGCTGGACAACAGTCAGTCGATGAAAACCCTGGAAAATGTTTACTGCACAATGGTCAAGGCTACAAACGACTTCAAACGCATTCTAACCGATCTAAAGAACACGTACGACCGAAAGATCGAGATCCTGCAAAAGGAACGCGACGCAGCCGTAGCCGCAATGCGTGTCCAAGTTCACACAGACATTGACGACCCGAATATATCGGGCTCGTTGCACGGCAACGAAATTATTTCGGCTAAAAAAGTAAATTCCCAAAAATCTATTTTGTCTCTCCCACTTAACTTACTACACATGCACATGCTTCCGTTTGGTTTTTGCCCATTCACTCAAACGTCTTTGGTTATTCTGTCATTGTAGTGCGCTAATTGCAACAGAGAAGCTCTGGCCGAATGTTCACTTTGTCGGAAGACCCCGTATTGCTCCGAGTTTTGTCAACGAAAAGATTGGAACGCTCATCAAGTGGAATGTACACGGAACCCTGCTCAGACAGCAACTCAACAGATCATGCTCCTGGTGGATGAGCAGTCCTAAGCGAATTGTACATAACATATATATTTTAATTCTTTATATACATTTGAAAAAGCAAAATGCAAAACTTGAAACCAACAATTATTTAAAACACAACAACAACAACAAAAACAAAAAAAACAACAACAACAAAATTACATACATACATATTCGTCTATGTATACATTTTCATTAGATTCTAAGCACATAGTTAAAACTTTTAACATTTTATTATTTTATGGATAAAACTGCCGTTACAACTTCTAATAAAGATTTCAAAATCAAATTCGTATACATAAATGTAGAGAAAGTAAACCATGTCGTGTTTTGTTTAAGCAAATTGAAATCTTTAAATTAGGGTGTGTAATGGTGCGGAATATTAAAACGGAAATATAAATATGTGCTTAGGAAATTTGATTTATGCATTTGTGGATGTCGGTAAGTACACACGTACGTAGTTTCATACCGGAAAGATAATACATACCTACAAGAGCACCATTTAAAAGTAATTTGAGCTCCCAATACAAATCCCTCATCTATGTGCCACGTTTATATCGGGTTTTAGTCCCAGTAGTCCCTTGTGTATATTCCGTTTAGAAAAATTATATAAAATTGGCATGGCGTAACCCTTTTCATCATCACCATTTTTGTATAACCCCTAAGGGGAAAAATTCAGTGACTTCAAATTTTGTTCAGAATTTCACTAGATTTAAGAAAGAATAAAAAAAAGAAAAGAAAGAAAATCCCGTATGTGAGATGAGCATGATTCTCAACCTTCCAAACGATGGCCAAAAGACACAAAATAAGTCCAAAAGCTCTATCGTAACAACTCGATCCCTAAATTAACTCTGGAGGAATCAAAGCTGATCATTGTTTTGTATGCCTCTTTCTGGGTGCTGCAATAACAATCGGTAATCAAGTGGAAAGTTCGACTTAAAAGCCACATTTTTCATTCCAAAAATCCCGATCTTAGAAAATGTGTTTGGAAATTCTTATAAATTCGTTTTCCAATCTAATTAAGAGACCGCAAATTTGGATAACCTCCAGGTAAAAAGTTCGTAAAAGTAAGTACATTTTTAACCAGTATTTTCTCGATAAGAACTTTCCATTCCATTAAACTTGAAAAACGTCATGTCTGAAAATGTCTGTCGCACTGTGAAATCGAAATTCTTTCTACATATGTTGCCACTTAATTGTGTCAACAACAAATTGTGACGATATTATTGACGATATTACATACATTCATTTGATTAACACCACCTTTTGACAACAAGCCATTCCATCATTGCATATTAAGTTGGAACTCATTAGCAACTTTGTGAAGGCGTTGCGAGGAAGAAACGAATCAGTTTGAAGAGAAATATTTAAAAGTTGTTATGTCTGGCTTACTTTGCCATAACAAAATACCTTCTTGAAATAGGAACAAAGATGTCATTAGAAATACACTTTCTGCATTCATATTTGGATTTCCCTCGAGAATTTTACTCACCTATGACAGTACTTTCTTCCCATCAAGACTTGACCTTGTTTCACTGAATGTGAAATTAATTAAATGCTGCATCATCTCAATCGTTGAATGTACTTAAGCTATTCCAATCACGAATGCTCGTTGGTTTGCATCAAGAATAGTCCCTTTGAAGTAATCGTCTTGAGAGAACGATACTTTGCATCACCGCTGCAATGATGTGTTAATTTCGGAATTAAAATTACTTCGACTCCAAGGCAAATAAAACCTTTTCAGGTAACTACCGAGGAAAAATTGTACCCTGGAAAAGCCCCCGAAATGAAATTATGAGGCAATTTTGTTGTATTTCATTTATATGCACATTTTCGTTTATTGCGAATTTATATCTTATTAGTATTCCTATTGGTTACCAAAAATATTTTTAAAACTTTTAATTGTAAGTGTGTATTAGTGCATACACTGAAACATCCAATACAAATGTTAGCATACACATGATTAAGTATTAGTACTCGTCATGATCAAGCTATGCAAATTCATTGGTTAGTGATGAAACGGTCGGGTGCGGTGCGGCGGAAACATAACAACATATGTACTATTTTGCTTCTCTCCCTAACCAACTAAGTGACGACGACGTGTTAGTAACCATAAAAAGGGGGGGGGGGGGGAAGAGTGGGAACAAAAGGTTAACATTACATACATTTAATAGATTTTTTTTAAGTTTCTAAAATATATCGAGATTAGTGCAGATTCGGTGAATTGGAAATAAGATTTAATTAAAATGTAAAATTTCATTTAAGAGACAGACGCATACAATAAAAATGTTGTACATAAGCGAATTTGGAATCACAAAACGTCTACTGAAAACTAATAGACCTATTCTAGGGTTATTCAACAAAGCAACGCTTGCATCAATCTTTTGTCTACTTCAACTTAAATTTAAATTGAATCAAAAAGTGTTCTCTCAAGCATAAAGCGGTCCCTCACTCCAGATTTCGGACTTCGAAGCGCTTGAATGTGTAATTGATAAACACCCAATCCTTGGCTATTTCGCTGCCCTGTGGTATTGGGGCAGAGGCTGGAATGATACAAACAAACAAGGCGCATAATGTATTTGCCTGCCAATATAGTAGGAGGTACACAAAAAAACTTACGAATTTCCAGCGACACGTCCGGGAACTCGTCAAAGTTCGAAGTGTCGTCTATAGAGCGCACATCCACCGGAATGGCTGCGGGTCGTTCGCGTATGTGCTCCCAGTCGACGCCTCTGAAGAACGGCACCGACTTCAAGTCGTCGAGGCCGCGCTGAGAGCCCAGCCGACGATCGGCTTCACAGCAAAATTTCATAATCGTCTCTTTCGCTTCCTCGGATATGGGAATTTCGGGGGGGAAAATCAGCGTCTCACGCCAATTCATTACTTTGCGGTAAGTGTCCTGCGGATTGTCCGAGCAGAACGGCGGGTAGCCCATCAGCATTTCGTACATGATGACGCCCAGAGACCACCAGTCGCACGCCGGCCCGTAGCCGGTCTGCAGAAATACTTCGGGCGCAATATAGTCCGGCGTTCCGACTGTGCTGTAGGCCAATGCCCGGCGGTTGCGTTTCCACGATTCGGCACGCCGCTTGGAATCCATGGGGCTGTATGTAAATGGCAACAATAATTATCGATTCCGAAACACAACAGTTCACATATCCAACAACTCACCTTGCGCACGTGCCAATAAAATCGGATGGCTTCGCCTGAGAAAGATCGCGATAGAAATCGGTTCGGTGCGATTTCTTTAGGCCGGTGCAGAGACCAAAGTCCGATAGCTAGAATACAAAAGCGAGAACATTGTTTGAAACTATCATGTTGGGAATCGATGTGTGTACCTTTAAATGCCCGCGTGCATCGAGCAGCAAATTGTCTGGCTTGATGTCCCTGTGTATGAAACCGAGCTTGTGAATCGAGTCAATTGCCAGTGCAGTTTCACTAATATAGAACTGTGTGCATTCCTCGGAGAGAGTATCCTTCTTCATTAATAGTGTCATCATATCACCTCCGGGCAAGAATTCCATGATTAAATACAAATTGACGGGGTCCTTTGTTATTTTGGAGTAGAAGAAAATTTGTGTGTTATTTTAAATTAATTCAAAGAACAGTACTGTAAATATGCGTCAGATAGCTACTGTTGTTATTGCACACGAAGATGTGACGCTGAGAAGGAGAGATATCTGGATTTTCATTTCAAATTTTTCTTTTATGCTCTAAACTCTATCGGATAATTTTAAAATACAAATAAATCCAATTGGAATTGAAATGGTCTCTTATCTACTAAAGCAAAGCGGAATAGAAATTGCAAAAATAAATTCAACTTTTGTCACTAAAAAATTTTTATGTTTTTATTAATTTAATTTTATGTTTAAGCTAATAGAAAATTGTGGATGCTATCGGACTGTTATCGGTCTACAGTGAAATCATTCACTTATTAAGGGCTACTAGCGATTTTCAAATAATATTACAGAAAATGGGTTGATTGCTTGATTGGCTATTTCTGAATAAAACATTTTGTTAGCTCTTCTGAACCGTTGTGCTTTTATTGATAGATAATATTAAATTGAAGCACTCGATGATGTCGTAAAAAGCTGATGCTGATCTTCACAGGTCAACAAATTAAAATTTTGATGTCTTTCTAAATTTAATAGCGTTCTCAGCATTTCGACAGCACCTCAGGATTTTCGATCAAATACAAAAAGTGTAAAGTGCTTAGGTCAAGGGCTTTTTCGATGGTTTTAAAAGGTTTTTCTTGTTTTCCTATACAAGTTTTTCTTGATTTCGCCCAAATTGAAGAATTTGTTAATCTATTCAGCGTTCATATCAATGCACTATACTTTAACTCGCAAGTAAATGTTGCAGTACAATTAATTTAATTGACTCGAAAGCCGAATGTCCAATACAAATGCGCAGATATGAGAGGAGGGCGTAAAAGTGGTGCAACCACGTCCAATATTGAAAACTTTAATGGTGTTCCGATATTCTAATTCAATGTAGTCTGTTAGTGAAACGAGTTCGATGTATTGTTTGATAGCACTGATGGGGTTTTGACCGTGGATTCCGATAGAGGAACGTAAAAAATATAGGTTCGTGAATCAAATCAATCAAAACCATTGTCAACAAGCTCAAATTGGAAAAATGTGTTGTTGGCAATTTTTATGAAATCTTTTTAGAACGACTTCATACAAAAGTGTGTGCAAAATGGTGATTATTTCTTGGTTTGTCATCTTACATAAGCAAATATTGCTTCTGACGACAGATTTCCTTACTGATTTGTCTTTCAATGTTTGGGCAATTGTTCACAAAAATAGAATTTTTGTGTGCGAAATTTCGTTTTAAGTTTTTAAGCAAGTCTAAACAAAGAAAAGTTTTTCATTTATTTTAAAAGGATTTTTCATTTTCAAGGACATGGGTTGAATGAGGGATCTTGAAGCTCGAATATTTAAGAAAAATGTTTGTGAATAATCGCCAAGTTTTTGTAACCAGTTGTATGAATTTCGTATTAGTCTCACCTGGAAGCTGTAGTACATCTTCACCACCCACTGGTGATCAGCTTCGACAAGAACGTCGCGTTCGGCGCGCACATGTGCCACTTGTTCCTTCTCCAGCATGTCGGCCTTGCGCAGCACCTTCATTGCGTATACGTGGCCCGTATCCTTCTTCTGAACGAGTCGCACCTCTCCGAAGGCCCCGCGTCCAATCACCTTCAGCGCTTCGAAATCTTCGACGCCCAGGCGAAGTCGCTTGAGCCGCAGGAATTCTGTCTCCTTTTGGGCGTGTTGCAAGCGCTTCTCCTGTCTTTGCGACTCCGTTAGGCTTTCATCCTTGAGCTGGGCCTCCAATTTGGCGAGACGTTGCTTGCGCTCGCCGTATTGCGTCACCAAATTACTGTAGTAGTTCTCCAGCGTCACCTTGGCCTTGGTGGCTTTGTCGAGAGTGTGATCGCTGAAGCGAATGGACCCGTCAGCACTACTGGTCATTGTGTGGCAACACGGCGATGGGCCAGCAGTGTAGAGTAGTGCTAAAGGGGATTGTTTCGGGGCTCGGTTGAAGGGGAACTGCGACTTTCCACTATGTGTAATCCTGTAATCCTATCCTACCCAGTGATGCTTTATTTTCCTTCCTTGTCCACTTTGGTGTATTTTTTCAAAAGTATTTACGGCAATTATTATTATTAAATCGAAATCTGTGATTTTTCTAATGAAAGTTGAAAGTTGTGTTCTGCTATTATTTTCTTTATTTTCTTCTGCACAGCAGGCAGCAGGGTTCCATTCTACTACGATGGGAGCAGATATACTACTCTCTCTCGGTTGGGATTTCAAATTTCTACTACTTTACAGTGGTAGTAAAAATTGTCTACTTCCAATGCATTGTGGGAGTAATTTACTTATCTTTGAAAATTATTTCTACTTTCAAGGTAATTTCTACAGCTTATAATGTAAAATTCACAATATTTTTAATGTACTTTCCAAAACATTTGTAGTCGTTCCTTGTGATTTTTCAATAAATTTAGTACACAAAATGTATGCTACCACCATTTCTTCAAATCTATCTACTATACTAAAAAATGTCTACTACTTTCGTCGCAGGTGAGAACCCTGCTGCACAAAATAGCAGAAAGATAAGTTATTACTGTTTCGATGTTACTAACTCTGGAATGTAAATAAACAGCTTGTTGTTAGTGTTTCTGCTAAAGTTAATAAATGTTAAAATTATGTTAGTTTTTTACGGCACGAATTCTGTTACTGGATAAAAATTTACTGTTAAGTTCGTGGTGAATCTTTTTCTTTTCGTGGTGAATCTTTTACTTTTCGTGGGGAATCTTTTATTTTACTTCGGACTTAGTGACAACTTTGGTCGCAAGAGGCGCTTTAAAGGAAAGAATTCACTCCACATAAATTGTAAAGTAACGGTCATGGCTCAAGAATTTAGAGGTTAGAGCACTCCTAGTAAAATTGACAAGTGCTGTGGTGCAATTTGCCAATTCAAAAACATATGATCCTCTTTTGAAAGAGGGACTCATTCAACCTTATTTTCTTGAATCATGGTCTAAAAAGAGAATTATTTGGCCAATTCTAATTTTCCAAACACTTGACCCCCTTTTGACCAAACACAAATTTCGCCAAAGACGCGAAATTTTTAAAATGGGAATGTGCAATTTCTTTAAAAAAAAAACCTTTTTGTAGGTAAAATTACTAAAATTAAATTTTCCATATTTCTAAAATAAAATTCATATTCATCTTGAGATTTTTTAATGGCTTGTGAGAAGTGAGATTTTTTAACTAATGTGAGATTTATGTAAAAAATTTTAATTGCTGCAAAATGTTCTCATATGAGATTTTTAAAAATTTTGTGGAATGTATGCAACGAATTTGAAGGAAAATCTTTTCCGTTTCTTCCTTTTCAAATAACAATTGCAAGTATGGCGGACTTTATATCCGGCATTTGTGGCGGATTGAGAGGGTATATCCTTATTTAGTAGGAAAAACTGTAATTGTTACACTAATTTCGAGCATTCGATTGCCCGGTATAAATAAAACAAAACGAATCATTCATATTATGAAAATAATTTGCATTTTATATAATAGTTAAACGTTGGTCATATACATAATTTTTCTTGTTTAGCAATATCTTAAATGTAAAATTACAATCTTATCTGCGTTCATCTTTTCGTGTTATGTAATTTCATTTCAATCTACATAAATATGCATGTTTCCCCACATTTCCGTTATCTCTTTATAGCACCTTAGTATCACTTTCATTACTATATAATTTATTTAAAATTTCATTAATATTGTTTTTACACCTAATAAATTTCTAACGCTCTCGTTGTATTTAATTAGAACAACCTTTGATGCGCATATATTGATCTTCTCGCCGGCGCACAGCAGTTGCAAACATGTCGCCTTCTCCAGGAAATCCGACATTTTTAATTCCCTCATCAGACTTTTGTGTGACGAAGACGGATAGATCTGTGTCGAATATGGAATATTAACAAGTGATTTCGTACGCATAAATCGCAGCTGACTGGCTTACCTTATTCAAGAGCGTATCCTTAGACTTCACTTTAAGCAAATTGCACAGATCGTTGAGAAGTACCCACTTGTCGGTACCCTCGTCTTTCAATAAATATAGTGGCGGTAGTAAAACATCAGCCTCCTCAAACTCAAACATTTCGCCTTCGCTGTCGGAGTTCTCTACCAAATACTCGGGCTTGGTGTCGTTGTACAAACGAACGGAATTGAAGCGATCAATATTGTCAAGCACTACTGCACATTTGTCCATAACAGTCTTAGAACTAGTCTCCCCATACTGATTGAATTGTTTTTTGTTCGTTATCAAACTCGAAACCGAACTTTTTCGAAGAGCTCTGCTCATATCACATGTGAAGTTCGGTGCACCGCCAAATGTGTCATAACCACACTTCGTTGCATCTGCAAAAGAAGATTACCTAAGTCACGACACAATACACGGCTAACAAAAGTTATACCAAAGAGCTCCCAGGGTCCATTGAATCGCCATGATTTTCTATCACGTCCAATACTTTGTACATCACTTAAGTGATTGTTTAGAATGTCTCTCATTGCACTGCTTGAAGCTAACATCAATGGAGTTTGACCTGTGGAGAAAAATATTAATACAAAATACCGCATTGTGTGCCTCGTAAATTACCTGAATATGTAGCAAGCAATGGATCGGCACCGTAGGACAACAGCAAACGAACGAGTTCCTTATGGCCGTTTTCGCTTGCCTCATGCAGCGGCCGAATGCCAGACAGCGCCGCTTCCGAGTGATTCGCGCCGTATTGCAGCAACACGCGGGCAATCTCCAACCAACCCTTCGTGCAGGCTTCGTGTAGCGGTGTGTAGCCTGCGTTGTCTTTCTGGTCGGGATTCATGTTCATGCGATCCAGGCAGTAGACGATCACATCGATGTAGCCCAGCCGGGCTGCCTTGTGCATGGCGCTCTGACCAACGCCTTTGTTAAGCACCCATTTCTGGATCTCTCGACACACGTCGCTCTCCGTCTTCATCTTGGTCTCGTAATACTCCTCAGTTCTTTCCGATTTCAGCAGTGCGTGCGGATGTGGCGTAGAGGCGGCCCCAGCGTGCGGAGTCGGCTTCTTCTTTTTGCGTATGTAATCGAATCCGGAGCTGCCTTTCCGCCGCAGATATTTCCCGGGTCGACGACGACGACTGCTGAAGCTGGTCGGCGTACCTGATATAATTGACAAGCTATCCTGCTGATGGTTTTCGTCCACATCTATTGCACTGGCGCTTTCCGTATCCTCCTCTTGTTTGATTGCGGCACCTTGAGCACCTACTACAACTAGAGCACCCACGACGCCTGAGGAGGATATCGTACTCGAAGTGGCGGGCGGTCTGCCCAGTTTGTGTAGTTTATCTTCGCTATTCACGATATTCATTTGCTGTAAGAATTGTTCGTATTTTTGTTCGTAGGTCATCTTCTCGCCGCCGCTGTCACAGATGGGCGTCATTTCTGGCGGAGCCGAGGCTGGCCTATCATCGCCCACAAATATCTCGCGTATGATTTCCTTTTTCTGACGCAGCTTCGACTCGGTGCGCGTTTTCGTTTGCAGCACCTTCGTCTCGAAGATGCTGAAATGGCGCTTTTTGCCATCGTTGGAGTCTTCTTCGTCGTCCTTCTTCGGATTTGGCAGTAGTTCGCTGACCGAGTTGCACTCGGTGTTTTGCGAGGTTTCACTGTGCAGCTGGACAGCCGGGCTATTATTGGGGGCTTTTGTTGCCTTCGACTTGGAGTGCGCTGTCGAATTGATAACACGCGAATGCAGCAGGTCAATAATGGACCGATGCTCCTCGGGCAGCGTTTGTGTGTGAGATTTCAATGCTTGCTGAGCGCTCAAACATCCAGAGTTCGGCTTGTCCGACAATTTAGAGGATTTGGACGTTTTTTGCAGCCGATTTGTGAAGACGGACATTTCGTCCACATCCCGCTCCAAATCGGGTAGGGATGCCGCGATCTTGTGATTACCCGGGTGTTTTAACGATATCAGACTGGCGGGAATTTTGAGCGAGCGCTTATAGCGATAGACCTCCATAAGCAAGTCCGCCTGCCGCTCTTTGCCTTTCGCATTCGACGAGGTCATTGCGTTATGGTTTTCGCTCTTGTCCTTTGAACTTTTATTCAGTTTCTTACTAATGTACACACTGTTCTTCTTAACCTTAGTCATATTGTTGCCGTTCTTGGAACGCAGTCGTGTCGACATCACTTCGGTGCCATCGCGGTTTGACGAGTCATTGCACGTGGAGTTCTGATTGCCGTTGCCGAACTTTCGCACATACTTCCGTTTTATTTTCGTCGTCGAGTTGCGTATAATTTTCTCGTTGCGCAGCACCTTACTGTTGGCCAACTGAAGTTCTAATTCTCTTTTTCGTTTCGAGCGCGTCATTGTATTCAGGCCCACCTTCGAGTGCAATTTTTGCTTCCGGTCCGGTTTATCTAAAGTGTTTTTATTATTACTAGTATTAACACATGTGCTACCCAGCCGCTCCTGAACCTCGCAGGACATTCCCATTTTGGAGTGTTCGCCTTTCCCCTTTGGGCTATCTTTACTTGAATCGTTGGCATAACGATCAGAGCAATTGCCATTGTTGCCTTCTTTCCCAGAAAGTGCCTTCTTCAGAGCAATCTTCGCCTTCTCTTTGTGTTCGTTGGCTTTTGGCACACTTTTCGATGGGTGACCATTGTTCACTGAGCCAGATGACGAATCTGAGCCACAATCGGAAAATCGATTCTTTTCAGCGGTTGAGTTAAGGCGCGCCTTACCCTTCATCAGCGGTTTCTTGAGACGCTCCGACTTTCGTTTGTCGAGCTCATTGTCGGATTCCGAGCTGCTTTCATCTTGCGTCTTCCACCGTGCGGCAATTCTCCTTTCTTGATGCAGTCGCATTTTCTCACGGTCGAGCTTGCTGATTTTCTTTTGCAGAACATTGTGCGGGTAAATGGTGTCTTGTGATATAGACTTCACTGTCATGGCGCTGTCGTTTGGCTCCCTTCGGCCGAAGGACACATTCGTCTCGGCCGATTCCATATTTGATATGTTATTTTCACCAATCGAGTAGGCTACGGAATCTTCTTTACTTTGTTGCATCTCCGTTGAGTGGGGGAAGGAATTGCTCTTCAAAGCAATAGCCGCGACTGGCAAGTCATCTTCGCTTAGCTCGGACTTGACAATGTCCGGCACTTTTTTCCTCGTTGTGTTCTTCTTTGAGGTTGTAAGAAGCTGTTCGACAAAGTTATTGCACGTATTGCTCCAGCCAAAATCAAGCAGACTTCCCTGACTGAACTCTTCCGTCAGGCCTGGTATGGCAAGCAATTCTATACTTGAAGTTTGGGAAGGTTCCTCCTTAATTTGAATGATATCCTTCGGCAGCGCCACCGACGACGCCTCGATTATGGGTGGAGTGAAAGTGAAGCCCTTCAGTTCGGCTTTAGTTCGTATTCTCGAATTGATTTCGGTTTTTATTGGAGTGATTGGTAATGGCGCTACTGCGACAGTGGGTGGGATCGGCTCAATTTTGCCAATGCCATCGCTTTTCGCGATAATTGCACTATTCTGTTGACAACATGATACATGCTGAGGCGGTATAGCACATTCGGCTGCTCGGCGAGGCTCCATTTCTGTGGGCTTTTCATTGACTGCAATAACGGTCATTTCGGGTGGTCGAATATACTCCGATTTTAGCGGTGGCTCTTGATAGCGCGGCTGCTTCACAATCGGTTCGTTATATTTGGAGTTTGAGTATTCTTGAAGGTGACGCTTCCTGCCCAAAAAGTTGGGATTTCGCTCGCACGCCAAGCTATAGGCACTTTGGACAGGAGGGGGTGGTGGTGGTGCCTGATCGACAGCTCTACCGATGGCAATCATTTGCGGAACACCTGCTGCAGCTGGCTTCGGCATGGGCATTATACTTGTGTCCGGCGGAAGCTGATCGACTACATTTAGGCTATTCCTATCCATCAGTTTTGGTTCGGGCTTTGTTCCCTTCGCCAAAGCGTACGGATTCGTTTCCAGAACGCTGGGACGCATTTGACATACTTTTTGATCGCAACGCACTACGGGCTTGGCCGCAGTCTTGAATACGAGCGAATTGGACGTAATTTGCAGCTCTGTTCGCTGTGCGGCAGAAGCGGCATATTGCACTTTGGCGGTTTGTAGTTTCGATTCGTACTTTAATATGTTGAGATTTGAATCGAATGAAGCTTCTCTTAAGTGCGGTTTTAGGCGCGGTTGTGCTGTCGTTGACTCTCCATTGGGGTAAAGCGGTGCAGCAATATCATTCAACTCTGAGGACGTAAAAACGACCCGCTCGCTTCGGTCTGTTCTCGATTGGCCGTAGTGCTTCGCTGTCGGCGGTTGGTCAGCAATGTGCTGCGTGAAATTCGGAGTAAAATCTACTCTAGGTAGAGTGTACTTGCAATCGACATTTTGAGTATTCGCCGCAGGTGCGCGTCTGTATTTGTATTCGGTTGAGTCCGCTTTGGTTTTTACGGTACGCATGGACAGATCCAAGGGCGAGGCGACATTGGGTTTGTCCTCTTGTTTTATGTGCCGTCTGATGTCTGGGTTGGCCGCGGGCAATTTGGGCACAGAATGTGACATCGTGTCCGATCTGTATGCATCCCGAACATAATTGGTCGCCGGCGGTGTAATAACGGCCGCATTACTCACTGCGGAATGATTCCGAAGGCTTTTGTCAATAACTGAGACGTTGGCGTTGGGCACACCGACTGAACGAACAATTTGCGCATCCTTATTTAGCGCCTTCTGAATAATTTGCATATTCAACTCCTTTTCGGAGGTCGCATTTCGCTTGGCGTACGCTTGATTGATTAATTCTCTGTAGTTGGGTTTTGGTAGTTGCGACTTCTTCGAAGGCTGAGGCGGCTGTAGGATGGGGGCGGACTGCGCAGTCATTGGTTGGACGACTTTAGTTGTGTTGTTGATACATGCCATATTCGAATTTTGCTGGGCTTGGCGTTCGTATGCGTTCTGGAGGTGATGCGGTGGTGGAGGTGCCGGAATCTCCTGCGTTCTTACCGAGGATCGGCGCAATTCAGTCGGGTTCTGGTATGGCTGTGCCTGTGTCTGATGTGGTTGTGTGACGTAGTCGGTGTGATGTATTTGACCCTGTGATGCGGATAAGGCCGGCGATGGCGAGGCAACCGTTGCGACTGCTGGTGACGTGGCATTATGATGATTGCCGTCGTATTTGTGGTTTTGAGTTTCATAGTAGTATGGCTGACCTCTGTAACTTGGCGTCCGAGGCGGAGTATTTTGGCTCACCAGACTGCTCATCTTGTTGGCCGTTACCGTCTCCTGTACTGCCTTGCCGTATTTTTGGTATTCCTGAGGCGAGTCACCGCGAAAACTCGAGATTGCCGTGTAGGGCGATGACGGCTCCTTGCAGCAGCTGTCCGAAGACGACGGAGTATTGTACGGGTTCACGTACATGCTACGATTCGGCATTACTTGCCCGTCATACGGGTCGTCCTCCTTCTTCAAATACTCCGTTATGTCTCGTGTAGCCGCTTTCGCTGGATGGGCCAGATGAGAGGCGGACGGTGGCATTGGGCTGCTTGAATACTGATCGTGATAATGATGGTGTGTTTGCTTCGTTATGATTGGCGACATTTCGGGTGCGTGCACCTTAGAAGAGACCGGATAGTAATTGCCACTGGCGTATGAGGGTTGCTGATGCAATACATGTCCCTGCTGCATCGTCTCGTTGACTTGGTAGAACTTGTTCGAAGACGTGTACACTGGCATCGCCGGACTAATTTGCATTGTACCTTCGCGATGTTTTGAAATATCTGGATGTAGGTGGATGTGTCCGGCCGAGCTATTCAGGCCGCGATACTCTTGCTGTGTGGACTCTCGTATCATATTCTGCTGCGAGTGAATGCTGGTGAACTTCTCCGAACTGAATTGCGGTGTGGACATGTACAGATTCAGGTGAGCCGAATTTTGTTCTTCAGGGGAAAACATTTGCGGACATTTGCGTGCATAATTCGGACTCAGATGTTGTTCCTTTGAGGCAACCACATTGCTCGGATTTATAATATGCTGGTCGGTTTTTACAACTCGCTGTGCCTCCATGGTTGTACTTCGGCTGTCAACATTGTAGATAGCAGGTGCGGGCGCGTATGGGATTTTTGAGGGCACAACCGATTCCGGCTTTGCCGAGTATTTGTCGTCGTAAACACGTTCCTTACAGAATGTACCTATTGCACTAGGACGTGGTAGTGGTAGTGGGGGTGGTGGTGGTTGTTGTTGTTGCTTAAAATTAAAGTTCATCTCAGGCGTACACGTTTTGCTCGATGCGTTTCGGTCCATATGGGACGTAGCAATGTGCTTGCTGGATGCCACAGAGTCGTCTGTGAACGAAGGATTGCTTTGCTGCCAATAGGGTCTACTGTTGAGGTTCTGGTCCACATACATGGGACTTTGTCTCGACGTGTTTCTTGTGCCAGCAAAATCTGGCCTTTGCGATTGCTCCGTTGCCCAACTTCCTTCAGCCGTACTTGTTCGACAGCCATTGCACATTATGTTACCCGAGACGCTCGTGCATCCACATGGCTTTTTATTGCTCACCGTTCGATCCTGTGGGAAATACTGGGCGTAGGTTCTAACATCATTCAATGCTCTGTTGAAGTACATTGGTCTTGACCGTTCCTCATTGCTGCCAATGAATTCATGCTGTCTATTTGGGTCCATAATTCTATGTAAATTCAAAAAACCAACAAATAAAAATCTCATTAAACATTTGGTTATGTCGCTTATTTGCAATTGGCCTAAGCCAAGCTCAGTCAAGTAGGTTTTTATGGAAAAAGTTAACAATAATTCTTTAGTTGAAAAACTGTCACTACTTCGATAATAACTGGTCGAATAGTTCGAAAATTGTAGAAAGACAAAATGTGAATAACAACCGTATTTCGGCTGTAGGAAATATCGCCCAATGAAAAATCGCCCAAAAACAAAAATGAAAAATCGCCCAAAAATTTTTCATACAAAATTGAGTGATTTTTCATATGAAAAATAGCCCAAATTTTTTGGGCGATTTTTCATTTTTGTTTTTGGGCGATTTTTCATTGGGCGATATTTCCTACAGCCCCGTATTTCGGAGGCCGGTGGAAATGCCACTAAATACACTATGGAACAAATTGAGTGGAACTGACTACCTAGTTTTTTCTACCATTGTGTATGTGAGCGGATTTAAAATTTCTGCACGTTTGTCAACACTATCAAAAAATTAAATTTGTAAAAATTCATGAAAAGTTATTTCATTGCACGAATCGTGTAATCATGCCTTAAGCTACTCGCATAATGTTAACTGGTTACGCGTTGATGTAAAGACGACTTAAAAGCATGCAAAAAGTGCGAAGTTGCTCATAAAATCAAATACAAAGCTGCAGTTTGCACAACCTTCAGCTCTCTTGCTAAATAAGAACACGCACAAAGCTAATTTTTTAGAAGATCTAATTTTAAAAAAACCGAAACAAAATTTTAAAAATATGTTCACGAATCTTGATTTTAGTAAAGTGTTATTTGCCCTAATCTACAGCTCGTTTATGTACATAAAGTTATGCTAATTCTGAGATTTTCTTTTTGGTGGGCAAAGAAAATGTTGTTTTGTTTAGGATAGAGATTTACACTGTATCCTGTAATGGATGTCTTTCAAATCGACTAAAAATCACTGGTCGGACCCTAGTATTTTCTATTATTTCAGTAATACTTACTGAAATTATCATGTTTTTACCCCTTATCGAAACCCCTATGTCATAAATACTTATATTTGAGAGGTATTATGGGCAAGAGATGACCTTTGCCACTTCACTTTAAGCAAAAAGTACATTTTTAATTTGTTTTCGTCCACTCGTCTCTTCAACTTATATCACCGTCAAATTGAAAAAAATTTAAGAAAATCCGAGCCTACAGGTGTACACATTGTTGGAAAGGTTTAGTTTTTCTCTTTGCATAGCACATTTAAAATTGAAAATGGACTGTATGTACTTGTCTAGTATTTTATGGTAAGCACGGTAGTATTTTGCAAAACGAGTGAGTGTGTATGTCATGAGACTTGGTAAAGTTTCTTTGGATGCTAAATGTGCTTATCCTAGTTTCAAAATAAAAATATAAGAAAGGGAAGCAAAGTAAGTTTTTGTGTGTAGACCCCCACTCTCCCACAAAGTACTGGCAATCTTGCAAGAGTAACTTGCCATGAAAAAGCTTCTTCTTTGGGAGACTCGCCGTTAGGAATCGGCATTAAACTGTAGGTCCACAATTAAAATATACACTTGCCCATGATAATTGCATTAGGAAGCTCGGCCCAAACCCCTCGAGGGTTGTAGTGCCAAATATGTATGTGTGTATGAAGGAACACGAAAAATCATCTTTATTTATATTTAACCGTAGGAACAGTAGCTATGGAAATCTATTTCGTTGTGCTACTTTAGGTTAAATAAACTAGATATGTATTGAAAAATTACACAAATCAACACAAATTTCCTTTTTTCGATTTTTAAACCATTCTTTAATTGGTTTTTTGTAAATTTTTTTTCTGTTTTTTTAGAACAAAACTAATGGACACACAGTCTACAATATACAATCTTCATAAAAGGAATAAGAAATTGTAGTCTATGTGTGGAATACAGCCGCCACCCTTGTTTTCATAGATTCAATTAGCTGGACAACTTAGAGCCGCTAACCATTTATTTACATTAAAAAAAAAAAATTCCGGTAACCTATCTACAGACTTGCCCGAGACGAAAATAAACACACTACACTGATAACACGTATTAAATAAACATCACCCCACCCCACACGGCTCAGCGATAAGGATAAGGGCATAGAGCCAAGTAGTTACCTACCTAAATCTATTTCAGAGTTTGAGTCCGTTTGAAATTGGGCGCATGCGCAGCGGGTAGTCCGAATCAGCGCGCGTCCATTCAGTGTCGCCGAGCGTCGCTGCCCGAAATAGTTGGGCTCGACGTCGTTGTCTGTTTGGTCACAGACAGGCAAGAAAAGCGCTTCTTCTCGCGCGATTTTCTTAAAAATTTTGCTTTTGCCGTCTTTTTGACTTCTTCTTGTGTTTCTTCGCAGCGACGTTTCACCGCTTTCTTCTTTGGATCAACGAAGAGTGTGTGAGAGTATGTGGCTTTGTGGATTTTGTTGTTGGAAACCAGTATTTTCTTCTTTGACTGCGTTTTTGCTAGCCCCAACTTGAATTTCACTCGCTTTCGAATTTAATTATTATAAAGTGGAGTATTTGCCTTTTTTTATGGAGTTTTTGTGGAGTGCCTGTGAGCTCACCGCACCCTGTACACAAGTATGTGTGTGAAATTTCAATCTATACAAGATTCGTCGGAAACCAGTCCTAACTAGCGGCAGTGGTGCGGGGGGGCAGTACTTTCATTTCGCGGCCACTTGAAAGGCGAAGACGCTGCTGCTGCTGCTGCGGATGATCTGCATTTCGTATTTCGGAAATTTCGATTTTTCCTGCAAGGTTTTTTGTTTTTTGTTTTTGCAACTGAACTTCACTTTGACTTTTGACAGAATTCTTTCGTATTTCTTTTGCTTAATTTACTTTGTTTTCGATTATTTTTAAACTGTTTGCGGGCATGAGTAATTCCACTGACTTTTGCAGCTACGCTTGCGATGGATTCCTCTTGATAGCGTACACAAATAACACACACTCAGATTATTTCCATTTCATAACAAAAACTCAATTCCAAAATAACAAAATTCAAAAAGAAGAAAGCGCAAAATATAAACGTTGAATGGCCCCAAATGAGCGAGCGACAGACCGACCAGCGCACATCATCACTGCTACCGTCTACGCTCCGTCTCAGTCCGTTTGCTGCTGCTGCTGCTGCGCCTCCCCGTTCAAGGGAACTCACTTCGTTCGTCGCCTCGCTCGAACAAAGAAATTTTCACTTGAGCCAACAATTGAATTCCTCTTTTCCTACGCCTTCGCTGTCACAACGGTCACCACCACCACACACCACTTTCTTCTTCCTTTCGATAAAAGGAGCGACGGATTAGTATTTTGGAATTCGGTATTATTCCTTGCACAATATTTTTATTTTTCAACACTACGCACACCAATTTATCATTGAGCACCATTCGCTGACACAATTACAAAACTGGCGTTGAACGAACGAAAAATTTCTACTTGACTTCTTGTTGTTTGGCCTACTTTGGAGGAATTTCTGTCGTTTTACTCGCGCTGCGTTGTTTCTGAAGCGGTTGGTTGGTATTAAACAATAGTTTTATTATTCTAAAACTCGAAACTAAATAAATGTTTTATTAAAAAAATATATTCGGTTTTCGAATCTACTTTTTCATTTTCACAGAACGACGTGTAGAAAATGAGTAAACCTGCTGCTGGGTTTGCAGCTTGCCGAAACATAAAGTAGTAAGCTCACATTGAGGCACTTTTGCAATTGGGCCATATTCCGTATCACAGCCAGAAACTATCAGTAAACATAATTTATAATAGTTCAACAAATAATAAAACAAAAATACTAAACATTTTAATTCTAACCGGTATGATTGGAATATAATAAGCCTATTCGAAAAAAAAATTGTTTGTAAATAAATATGTAAGCCCGTAAATGCTCCAATAGTACTAATCTGTGCAACGCTGCACCGAATGAAAAACAACAAATGTACCAAGGTTGCGTTTTATTGAAACAAACAGGGCGCACCATATCTATGAAAATTACTGTGGAGTTTCATACGGTTGCCATATTTGTGAGATTTATCTCATATTGAGATTTATGGCTTGTGCGAAGCAGACCCGTTGACAGGATTTCGGTTCGGGAAACAAACTAACATAAAGGGTACCCAGCAGTGATGCCACATGTGTAAAAGTTTGTAATTGCGCTCGCGAAATGGACTTTGGAAAAGGTCCGGATTCCCAAAGTGTATTGTAACTTTCTCAAGAGTATACTTGAATGAGTTGGTTTTGCTAATGCGCGGAATCGGTCAACTGCCACTCCAATCTCCCATATAAGGGGAAAATTGTGTTTTGTAACATTGTAACCCAATTTCGATAAAACCACACTTGGTATAAGGGGGTCAAGAGCCGCTGGCCACCACTTGGTCAAAAATGGGCATATTATACATTGCATTGGAGTTCGTACTATTTATTATCTAAGGTTGTTCTCAAAGTTTTTGAACTTTTCTGCAGTCTTCTGCAGATTTGCGGTTTGAAATTCATTTTAATACATCCCATGATGCCAATGTATGAGCCGCACAGTGAACTACAGGCAGGGATAATTTCAATTCCGCATCTATGTCATTGAAGTTATCTGTTTCCTTTTCATTGCTCGCACCAGCTTCTTCATATTTCTGCAGAAGTTGTGATGTGTTTATAACATTTGCACCATTGAAAATTAGTGAAAATTATTTTATTAAATTTAATATGGCAAATTTGTTTAAAAAATTAAAAAATTTTTCCAATATTGTACAAAATTTTTTCGATCTTTCTTTCCATCATTGTTCAAAATTATTTTGAACTTTTTTTCTATCATTCTCCAAAAGTGATTTTTTATCCTGAGCGATATATATTTTTAAAAAACGAAATTTTTTTTAACATGAGGAATTTTTATTTTTAAATCGAATGATAACAAAGATATTTATCATTGAAGTTTGAAAAATAAAAATCTTTTGTGGGGGTATGAAAAAAGAAACAATCTCCGAACCCTGTGAGATTTTTGTGAGAATTTTATCTCGTGTGAGATTTTTTAATTGCTGTGAGATTTGTTGTGAGATTTTTAATTGCTGTTTCTCATATGAAATATCTATTTCGTATGAGCCTATTTACACTATCAGTTCCATGACGAAAAATCTGACAAAGAGCTAATAAGAATTGCGGTAGTGAAAACGGGATAGACAATGTTGCACCGAAATTCCATACAAAAAACATAACAGGTGGCAACTCCATGCTTTGTTTGTTTACATTTTCATATAAAAACTGTCAAATTTCGTCATGCCCATGTCAGTGTAAATTCTAAAAACGGCATGCCCATGCGTCATGGGAATGACTGTGTAAATAGGCTCTGTTATGTTTTTTGTATGGAATTTCGGTGCAACATTGTCTATCCCGTTTTCACTACCGCAATTCTTATTAGCTCTTTGTCAGATTTTTCGTCATGGAACTGATAGTGTAAATAGGCTCTATAAGATCTCAGATTTTTTGTAAGAATTTTTAGTTGCTGTAAATTGTTCCCTCACATGAGATTTTTTAAAATTTTGTGTGAGATTTTTTGTGAGCGACTATACATTTGATTATTATATATGTCAGATTTTTCACGCCAAAATTACATTGCTCATCTCTAGTTGTGATATCGGATGTAATCGGTTACCTGGTTCAGCACTTTTCACATCACAAACGACAATATCTGTTTTGACAACAATATAAAAAGGCGGCTGTCGAAAACTGTGCGACTTAATTTTGTGCTTTTGGATTGCTTTGGTCACGACAGATCTTTGTGCTACATTCGTGTTAACATATCTTTTTCTTTATCAGAAATTCAAAATAGAAAATAATTAAAATGGCTCATCGCGACAGTGCCAGTAATCAACTGATTGACTACAAAAATAGTTTGACGGTAAGTTTTCTTAACTTTTGGATGGATTTTGGATTTTTAGCAAGTAATTGATTTTGTGGCAACCGGCTGTTTTGGTTGATAGGAGGAGAAAGGTCATTGTAATTGCGAAACGAAGAGAATGGGAAATGAAGATACAAAAATATTTGGCGTTGCAGTACTCGAAGCGATTTCCAAAATAGTTTTGTGCCGAAGTGAATCGACGGAATTCCAACAATTGCATAGTTTTCGAATTTCGAAATAGTATAGTCTATAGTATATAATTCGTGTTAACACTTCGTCCGCTTGTTGTGGAGCGATGAGACTGTTAATTGATTTGCAAATTTCCAAGTGCGAAGTGTAGGTTTCCAGTGAGGAGCAAAGGTCGAGTGGAGTGTTCCAAACTACTAAATACCTACTAAGCCATGCCTGCTTCTTTTTCAGTTTATATGTATGTAGGTTCAGATATCAATCTAATCTTTTCCATTATCGGTGGTGAGTTGAAACTTTGTTCACTTAGCGCTTAGCGGAATTGGTCAATGCTTTGAAATGGGTGGGGTGGGGTGGTGTTGATTGCAGCTAGACTACCGCAGTGATTATACGCAATTATTTGTCATGCATATATGTTTTGCATATACTTGCGAGGAATTTATAAGAAATCTTCTATTTTACACAGGAATGTTAAACAAGTAGTTGGCGCGCCTAATTGCACTTGCTAATAACTAAGAATATTTCCAGTTCAATTAAGCGGGAAAGTAATTTCACAATTTTAATTCTCTTTTCAATATCCGATTATATCTACTGACAACCACTTTACTGCCAAGTTGTTCATGTAGTATTCATGCAGCGAACCGTTTTTTTTAAATGCTTGGTACAATAATGAGGGTAAATCAATAAAACGGGGCACGACCGAGCAAAAATTAATCGAAAATGTGCCCACTTTTCCACGTAGTACAAATTTACAGGTTGCCACATTTCCTTTTTTTGTTTTTTCCCAGTAATGCATCATTCATGTGCAACATTTCAAATTATATAATATTCCACGTTTAGCTTGTCTATTTGCTGAAGCCCACTTAAATGTTAGTTAATAAAATAATTGCTTCGACTCCTTTTGCCCAATACCACCGAGTAGAACAATAGAATGTGCAAATGAATACACAGCTAACCACCAAGACACCTTCGATCGGCGCAATGAAGTGTGGCATGGTACTATGCAGTAAATTGCATGTCAATGCACTTCCAACGCCATGAACTGGTATCTGCCGGACTAGTTTATGTACACGCTCAAGTACTCCTTCGTGTTCTTCACGTTTTAGTTTGTTTATTTTTCAATTCGGTCTACAGAAATACTCGTTCTTGTATTAAACTCGTTTTGGCCAACTATGTAACTAGTGCCTGTGCCAATCGGAATGGCTTCGTAGCACTAACAAAGCATTATTTTCGCCAACTTCGTATTCAGCCGCCCTTGTACATATAAAATGCATTAATTAGCCGCAATTAGTTTCCATACATATGTGCAATAATGAAAATTTTGTTAATTACGTGCTGAATCATTTTTTAATTAAATATTCTAAGTTTTTCCTTCCTTTGTTTGATATTTTTCTACACTTTTTGCATGTCACAAAAGAGCATCTCACCTGACGACTGGAATTAAGGTGTTGCCTTAGAATATGTGACAGTTACGTTGTTGTTGTTGTTGTTTTGTGTTTTTTATTTTTTCCTCATACATATAAAACGCCGGATTTTGTTGTTTTCATTTGAGAACATTCTCAAATGCCATACTGACTCTGTTCTTATCATCGGTGTGTGTTCTGGAGTCTTCGGTGTTATCTGGCGGGCCTGGACTGGTCGCGCAATACGCAAAGCTGTATGGCGATACAAAGATAATTTATACGAGATATTTTCATTTCATTTCATTTCATTTGTTTTTTTTCCTTTTGCACTCAACACACATGCACACATTCAAATGAGATCTGGTTTGTTTGTCTTTTTTTTGTGTCTTTTTTTTATTTGGTGTTCTTTATTTACCTGTTTCACAAAAAATGTTGATGAGCCTTTTCGACAAAACGTCTCCTTATACGAAATTGAAACTGGGTAATTGTCGCCGCGACGTGATTACCTTTTGTCAAGTCAAATTTAAAAGGCATTCGATCGTATCGCAGAGTGACTAACCAATGCATCAATTCGAGTGTTGCTCTTAATTTTGTAATTGATGAAACCTTCCATTAGCTTTATACATATTTAATTGTTTTGCTGATTGTCTGCTTTCGGTCATCACTTTTAGAACATTCACAATACAATCGTCACTCCACTTTAATCGTAAAGTTAGACCGTGCATTTTTAACAACGACGCACATGTCATTTTCTCCCGTATTAATAAAGATTTTTTTTAATGTTTAACTGATTAGGTAGATGATAATTTAAATATCTTAAATTACTGAAATTTTTCAGAACAAAGTTGAACTTTTAATTTTTTTTTATCATGTTTAGTTCGAAAACTTGCACATTCACAAGAAAAATTTTCTTCAAGTATTTTTGGAGAACATTTTGTATGGAATTTTAACTTTTCTTTAAAGACAGCTTTAACATCTGATGCGTAATGTATGTATGAAAAGTTGTATCTGTTTTAGAACAATAGTCGAGACTTTCGTCGGGTTAAGGCGCATTCACTCGACCCTAATGCAATTTTGAAATACACAATATAAAAACTTGTTTAAGATACCAGCATATTTTTTTTTAAATTGACCCAACATTTTTTTTTATAAAAATCGATTATTTTGACTTTAAGGTAATATAACTTGGTTAGTTTAGCTTAAATTAAAAATGCTGTAGGATATAAGTTGTTAGGAATTCAATTGTCTGTCGAAAATGCTATAGAAAAACTTCGTTTGCTGCATTATTTCAAAACTCATTTTAGCATTTTCTCAAAAAACTTTAAAAAGTTCTTCCTATAAATCCGATTTAGTGCGCCTGTCTTTGATTTTCTCATACCTTAAATGTCCTTAAGTACAGCTTGCATTGAACAAAATCTACATAGTATAGAAAAATTATATTTTTTTAGCATTCCAAGAACAAAATTTAACAGCAGGATCACAAAATAGGATTTATATGAAGAACTAATTTGACTGGTAATTCTGACAAAGTTTGAACTTTGGATTTCTTCCATGGAATTTCAATTTGGACAAACACCATAAGTTTAGTAAGGTTTTCGACTAGATAAAAAGAATGAACTTTTGTTCGTTTTTAATTTATGCCATTTACCATATTCGCAATTACCAGAACATTTTCGAAACAGTTTCCTTTGTAATTATAAAATGTCAATAGTTTCATTCCAACAGATTAAGTGCACTGAAAACGAGAGTTGGCATTGTAATCTCTTCGTTTTGCTTTAATTTTCTTCTTTTTTTTTCAAATTAAAAATAGTATTTATGGGTCGTAAACTTGCGATAAGATATACGCGTACATTTTGCATTTGATAACAACTGCTTGTTATATAACAACGCCTAAGTCTGAAATTCTTTAATTTGCTCTACTGTACTTTTGTTGTTGTTGTTTGTTTGCAGACCTCACCAGGGGCCGTCACGACCGGCAGCGGAAACCCGATCGGCATCAAGGATGCGTCCCTAACTGTCGGACCCAATGGTCCCATCCTGCTGCAGGACTTCAACTTTCTCGATGAGATGTCTCATTTCGACCGCGAGCGCATTCCCGAGCGTGTCGTTCACGCAAAGGGTGGCGGTGCCTTTGGCTACTTGGAGGTGACGCATGACATTTCTCAGTACTGTGCCGCCAAGTTGTTCCAGAAGAATAAACGCACCCCGATGGCCATTCGCTTCTCGACGGTGGGCGGTGAAAGTGGTTCTGCCGATTCTGCCCGTGATCCACGCGGCTTCGCCATGAAATTCTACACCGACGATGGCGTTTGGGATTTGGTGGGCAACAACACGCCCATCTTCTTCATTCGCGATCCCATACTGTTCCCTAGCTTCATCCACACGCAGAAGCGTAATCCCCAGACGCATCTGAAGGACCCCGATGCATTCTGGGACTTCATCTCGCTGAGACCAGAGACCACTCATCAAGTGAGTTGAAAAATGTCGCAATCATAGGAATATTTCGGTAACATATATGCATTCTTCCCGTTCGCAGGTGTCTTTCCTGTTCAGTGATCGCGGTATTCCCGATGGTTTCCGCCACATGAACGGTTACGGTTCGCATACCTTCAAGCTGATCAACGCTAAGGGCGAGCCCATTTATGCCAAGTTCCACTTCAAAACGGACCAGGGCATCAAGAATTTGGATGTAAAGCGTGCCGAGGAATTGGCGTCGTCCGATCCCGACTACAGCATCCGTGATCTCTTCAACTCAATCAAGGACGGCAAGTTCCCCAGCTGGAGCATGTACATCCAAGTGATGACATTCGATCAGGCGAAGAATTCCAAATTCAATCCGTTCGACGTGACCAAGATCTGGCCGCAGAAGGAGTACCCCTTGATTCCTGTCGGAAAGATGGTGCTGGATCGCAACCCAACCAACTACTTTGCCGAGGTGGAGCAGATCGCCTTCAGCCCGGCCCATATGGTGCCCGGCATCGAGCCCTCGCCCGACAAGATGTTGCAAGGTCGTCTTTTCTCCTACTCGGATACGCACCGTCACCGCCTTGGCCCCAACTACTTGCAGATCCCCGTCAACTGCCCGTATCGCGTCTCTGTGAAGAACTATCAGCGCGATGGAGCGATGACGGTGAACGATAACCAGGGCGCTGCCCCTAACTACTTCCCCAACTCTTTCTCGGGTGTAGGTGAGTGTCCTCGCGCACAAAGTCTGCAGCCCAGCTTCCCCGTCAGCGGCGAAGCGTACCGTTTCAAGAGCGGCTTTACCGAGGATAACTACGGACAGGTCACCGACTTCTGGGTTCACGTATTGGATGCGCCCGCCAGGCAGCGTTTGGTCTCGAACGTCGCCGGGAATTTGAAAAACGCCGCCGAGTTCATTCAGGAGCGCGCCGTAAAGAACTTCACCTTGGTCCACGCTGATTTCGGCCGAATGCTCTCGGAAGCCTTGAACTTGGCCAAATCGGCCAAAATGTGAAGGAGGTCATCGATCGAAATATACGAAATATCCATAAGGGTTGCGGGACTAATTCTTCTTGTTAAAGAGACGGCTATTTCTTCTTTTTTTTATAACATTGTGTTAATTTGTATGTCACTTTCATATTGAAATAAATATGTTTATCTATTTTTAATTCAAAACGTTTTTTCCTTCTGAAAATCACAAAGCAAAAAGGAGGACCAACAAATGGAACAAAATACCTCCTCATGAAAATGCATTCACTTCATGGGTTTTCTTAAAGTTTGTAGAATTATTACATATTCCACTATTTGGAAATCCCTCCAATATATCAATAGCTAAGCACACAAGTGTGTTAAATGACTGTTTTGCTATTTATCCTGACCCCAATGACTATTGGCACACAGCACTTAGTCAGCCATGTGCGTGTGAATGAAATCGAATTAGATGGAGAGCGACCGAAACCATATTTTTTCTTTCCATTTTGGTGGAAATTAAAAATACATAAGACAATATAAACACTATGAAGTCAAATAAATTCTGATCTGATAAGATCTGCATTCAAGTCCCTTTTGGGTCACTGTCTCTTTGGTCGCCATGCAAGACATGTGGGGCTCATATCCATATCCATAGTATACATAGATTGGTGCCGTAACTGCAACGAGCCTGATGACGAGGAAACTCTGGAACTGCAACTGTCCGTCTTTAACCAGAAGCAAATGGAATATTCTTGGTAGAACAACGTTCAACACGATAGCAAAGGTCGCAAGCACTGAACTTAAAAGTTTAAAAACCTTCGCACTAAAGATGCAGACCATGGAAGAAGGTCTATTTTCTTCACGTAAAGGATAAGATAACTTTGTGGTATTACTCATTGTGGTCTATGCGAAGCTAATAGCCACCACCCTAACCTAACCTAAGTTCTCGGGTATTCAAATCCGCAGTATGTCTAAAGCTAATATTTCACGGTCATTAAATTTCATCATGGCACAGTGACGTTACGCGAACATTTTGTGTGAATAGTGACATGCCAGAAATCTGTACCATGTCTATAAGTCTGACACTGTAATTAACGTTTTACAATATCACGGTTGCCCGTTATATCAAAGCGAAACTCCTCGTGGTCATTTTGAGTAGAATTCGCCATTTCTCTGTTGTAGCTATACGAACTTTTCTGCGAATCAAATAAAAGTTATTTTTAAATCGAGATTTACTTTAAATAAAATAGAAGGCTGTATTAAAAATGTATTGACGCTATTTATTCAAGTATAAACACAATTGATACGTTTACATTCTAATTGGTAACATTAATATTGTGTGTATATTGGATGGCAATGATACATACTATATTGTATATATTCTCACGTTTCTGTTTCAATTACAATTGATTTCAGTCTATTTTCGAAACAAAAACTATTACACTTTTAAATTACGCCAAATATATGTATATTCACTAATTCACAATTAAGTGTTCGTTTTGCAACATTAAGTTTACCTTTCTACAACGCTAAATGCAGTACTTAAGTAAGCTCGAGTTCCTCGAAATGTTGTGTGTGTGTGTGTGTTTCTTTTAAGTGAACTTGCCAAGAAAATCGAGCCTTTTATACGATATATATGTGTTTGTAAGTAATATTTTCTATATAGGTATATATAGGTACAAATATTGTAAAAAATATATTTGAAATGCAGAATTTATAAAACGAATTGCATGTAAGTATGTTGCTGAGCAATCGCCATTGTACACATATCAACTCTAATATATACAAACAGCGAACATGAATATTGATGGCAAATTGATTTGATTTCTTTTCCGTTGGTTTGACGAGTTTATGCGGCGAATAAAAGAAAGGCACGGTGACTTTTTATACATTTCACATTTATCTTGAGCCCTCGCTCGACTAATTTTGAATTGTCTAGATTTAAAAAAAAATGGTGAACAATCTAAGCGCTCGTTTTGTTCACAGCCATTGCCCAATCTGGGAAAGTGTTTAGGTTGGGGTAGACCACCAGTCCCCAAGTCTGGCAGAAGATAAACAGCACAATTATACTAATGATGGTCGGTCCAATGCCAGCGATAGCCTGTACAAAAATTCAAGTGTGTTACAAACGGTTCATTGCATAAATTCAGTCACTGAATTCTCACCATGTCCTTGGTCCTGATGTTGGCGTAGCCGGCCACAAGGGCATTCGGCGGGGTGCTGACTGGCAAATGGAAAGCCATACTGCACGCCAAACCGGCTGGGAACACTAAGTACAGAGGATGGACTTTAATGACAATCGCCATTTCCTGCAGAACGGGAATAATAATATTCGCAATTGCTACGTTGGAACTGAAGGCAGTCAGAATGACGGCAAAAATGATGACTACAAGCAGTAGCACCGCATGAGGCAGCACATGGAGGCCACCGAGAGCCTCGCCAATTACATTTGTCATTTTACTTTTCGAGCTTCCCTCGGCAAGTGCAAAACCACCACCTATCAAATGAATACAATTTTAATAAAACCACTACAATCTGTTAAATCGTGTAGCTGAATGATGAATGACATACCAAGCAAAAAGATCAAGCCCCATGGCACTTTGGTTTGAATGAATTTCCATGTGATCAGAGATGGTGCCGCTGCGGTTGGAGTTGGACCTGCAAATCAAAAATTCATAACTTAGTAAATTCCCTCTAATGGAATAAAGGATGTTGCTGCACCTTTTCCACAACAATATCTCATGAAAGCATAATTTGCGGGCAGAATGAAGCACATGACAACGACGAAAATGGTGGGCATAGAATTCTTAATTTTCCTAAAAAGAAAATTCAAATATAATAGTTAGGTACCACACTCCATTAGTTGACATCGATGATTGAATTACACTTGATCCAAATAGTCGGCCCATCCGCTGAAAATTCCTGGTGAACGGGTGAAATACAACACCACCATGATAATGAATAAAACCATCACTTGAAATTCGTGGATGCTCATTGGTCCCAGCTCCTTGTAGCGTTGATCAATGACTTTCTTGGCAATGTGAGCGCCTTCATTTCCCAGCTTGACCTCCTCTGCTTCTTTGCTCTTCGGGCGGAACAGGCCCATGTAGTGCCACTGCAGAAACAGAAACATCAGACCAGTATACACCAACATAGGGGGAACCGAATAAAACATGAAAGTCGGAAAATCCAAGGACTCGGCTGATTGGGGGAATTTTCTATAGAAAAAAATATGAAAATACAATTATTTAAGAACGACTTTTCGCTAGTGAAAATGTAATATTTACATGTCGTAAAGACTCTTGAATGTCAAGTTGGTGGCTGTACCAATAATCGTGCCGCAACCGCCCATTGACGACGCATAGGCAATGCCCAGGAAATAGCAGAGTGTAATCTTCGATGGATATGGCGGCCTAGACATTTATTTTTGTAAGAAAATTCGGGTAATCGACTCTATTGCATTACTTACTCCTCTTCGGCATTTTTCTTTCCAACAATTTGGTACTCAGGTTCCCTGGTCATTTTACACAGTCCTTGCTGTAAGAAATATTTATCGGTAGTTTATTAGTACCTACATTTTGTATTATACTGCTTTTATTAGAATTACCGCTTGTAGTTCTTCCAAGACGGCTTGTATAATTGGACACATCATAGCTGTACAGGCGGCATTGGAAATCCACATCGACAAAAACATGCACACGAAAATCAAACCAAAGTGCAGTCTGAAAAATGTGTAAATATGATAACTCTAAAAAATCTAGGTGTTGCCAAGAAAAAAAAAATGAATAACAAAAAAAAAAGGTTGAGAACACCCTTCAAGAAAAGCACCGTGTAGTACGTGTTTTAGCGAACCGTGCAAAAAAAAAAACCAAAATTCTAACTTCAAAGGGAGCCTAAAAGTATGTGGTGCTATTTTGAGTATGAAATAGTAAAAATGTATTTATTTATTTATTAAGCCAATGATAATTTGGTATCTACAGGCTGGATTAAAACAATATTTAATTGAACATTTTGTTTCATTTGTCCCTTTGATCGTTTCGCAATACACAGTTCGCACAGTTCCACACAAGTTCCTATTACTTGAATTTTAGTTTTCTCTAGATCAGGTCTATTCTGGCGCGGTTACAAGCCTGTAACACCCTTGGTGAGAAGCTTCTTCCGGTGTCAAAAGTTACAATTTTGGTTACCAAGCTTATTACCTCACCATTGACAGGTAACAAAAATTGTTTTACTTTTGTCACCTAAACAAGTTTCTGACTACGCCAGAATACACCAGCATTCTTTTCAAATTTGTGACCTTTTGTAAATTTCTAATCTATATCAACATGTAAATAATTCAATGTGATGGCCTTTTAGTCAGTGAATTTTATTTCGTTGCTCCTCTGTTAGTCTGCTTAGTGTAATTTCTTTTACGATTGACATCGCGAACTAATGTTCATTTATTCTTCAAATCACCTTTCAAACTGACCTACCCAACCAAAAAAGCAGCTACTTAAGCCATTCTGTGAACGTGTATAGTTAGAGAAACAGTGGAGTTAAAGTCGCTTTTGAAGTGATAAGAAGTATTGAAATGAATCGTTGTGCCATAAATCATCGCTTAACCATTGTATATAGTATAATGTGAGTTAAATGGATAATTGGTCTGAACATACGTGAAAACGTGCACCCACGTCAAAGTAGCTAAAGTCAAAAATTGTCGTTTCGAGATATTCTTGATTTTTAAAGTTGAATTTTCAGAAAGTTGAATATTATTGAATAGAATGCACACAACTACGACTATAGCCTCTTCAATTTGCTGTCTCATATACACATACATATTTTAATTGCATGAATATTAATAATAACGAACCGAGCGTCGAATGCGCAGTAAAATAACGTTGACACAATTAAAAATGTCTTACCTTCTCGGACTGCAGCCCACAATCTGAATAACGCGCAATGCCAGACGCTTGTGCAAATTACAGTATTCGATCGCAAGCGCCACCATAATACCGCCCATAAACATCACCAGGGTGTCTTTGAAGTAGGCCTTACAGGTGTCCTCCGAGCTCTAAAGCATAATGGTATATTTAATTGGTTTGTTAGTTAGGAGGGAAGGCAAGACATACCATTATACCCATGAGCGGGAATGCAATGATTGGAAGCATTGAAGTCACATACAGCGGCAAAGCTTCCGTCACCCAAAACGTAGCCATTACGAGCAGTAGGTACATACAGCGGTAAGCCTGAAAAAAAGTTCGAAGAATATCTCATTAGCTTAATTCGTATTTCATTATAATATCAAATCATTTGAAGCATTGACAATGCCCAAATGTTGCTATACGTACAGGTACATTATTCATTAGCATTATTGGTAAGTACAATAGTGGCGCCAATAGTACCACCACTCCCTTCCAGTGGTTCGAAATGAAGGACCTGCCGCGCCGACCGCGCGTTAAGGGCTGCGGTACCGCCGCCTCGCTGCAAGTATATGAAAAATTAGAAATACGTTGTACGTTGTACGATACCCTTAATGCCCAATTATGCTATGTGCTCCGACTAGATAGTTTATATTTTCTAAAAATTATTCTTCGCGCCTAAACAGGTTAAGGTCACTGTTTGTGCGTCTATTCTGCCCAATCTGTTATGCACCTTGTGTTATCTGTTATGCTGAGGTAGCTCTATCCAGCGGCATAAAAGATTGCGCAGAATACATATTAAATATTTAATTTAAAAATATTTGCAACTAGTTCGTTGTTTAGTTGCTTCAAGCTTTACTGTACTATACTGTTGCACAGTGCAAATTGAGTATTAAATTGTATGTGCCTATGAAAGGCAAACAAACAATTAATATTGATATTGAGATGTTTGATATTGAGATGAATTAACGTGGTGCATCACGAGCAGTTAGAGGTCAATGGAATAAATCGTAATTTCATCACATCAAGGAGAACAATCCGGAACATACAAAGAAACATCAAATTACTCACATTTCCATGTCTGCTTAAATATTTGAATCTGAAAAGAAAGTACAAACAAATATTAAATAAGCTGTTATTTCTTTTTTAAAGTCATGGATTACATGACTAGATTTTATAGTTATATTCAAAAAAATTCTTTAACAAAACTGCTCACACCAATGTAAAATGTGCTGACTTTCAATTGCGAATCAATTTACTGCAAGCGCGTAAATAAGAAAAACAAATTGCGTCTGAGGGGAGTCACATGTGTGAAAAAATCGCTATATAATACGCGCGTGACAACTCTACGCCAGTCCCATATTCATTCATATATTTACTGCATAAGTATGTACAATGCACACAACAGAAAAGGGGGCAAATGATAAAAAAAAACGTCACTTTTTTTCTATTTAAACGTGTGTCACCTAGATAGGTGTCCGTAATAATTAGATAACACAGTGGGTTCTTTAGCAGATCGGAGATTCTGCGGAAACGTAAATTGGGAATGCCGCTGAATAGAAACCAAGGAATGCCAAATATTTTTGGGAATTTCAGCTGGTAAATCTGCTAGAGATCCCTCTACCCCACCCCCTCTTTCTAAGAATATTTAAAAAAAAACACACGCAATGTTATAAAACAAGACCAGATTTCCCAATTACGTACATACAGCCAAAGAAAATTGTATGTATATCATTTTAGATATTCTTTCCATGCTTTCTCTCTCATTTTAAATTATAATGAATGGCAACAGGGTAATCCACTTAGCGTGTCTCAGATATTTTGATAAAAGAAACGTGATTGGGGCAAACATTTTTCAGTGAGTAAAGATTTATTTGGCTACAATAAGTACTCGTTCTGGACTAGAGCTATTTCTTAACCCTTACCTTTGACAAAGCTTCAATCCATGCGGAAAGTTTCTCAACTGTTTGCCATTTACATAATGTATTATGTAAAAAAACAATTGTTCAAATATTTATTCCAACAAATTTAGAAAAAACCCGACTGTGTCCCTGAAATATTTTTTAATGGAAAACTAAATACGAGGCAGTTGAAAGCAAAGCGGTTCAGCCCTGAAACCGAGATGAATTGGCATCAACATTTACATTTTTATTGCCTAAAATTTCCGGTGTGAAAATATAAGATTAAATTAAGAGAACTAAACTGAAATTAGATATCAAACATTCGCATTTTTCCTATTGAACAGTTGAAATTTCAGCACAGCTTTCGACAATTGTGGTTTTTGAGTATTTCTGACTCGTTAAGGCTTAACGAAATTGACTAGACAAATACGCCCAGACATCAATCTCAATCAAAACCGTTTAGGAAAACATTAAGTCCTTGTAAAAACCAGTTGATCATGAATGTAAAATATATTGAGCTGAAAATTATGACATATTGCCGCTCATTTAAATATTGTATATACAATAGAAATGCGTTAAGTTTTAACATATTTTCGTGATAGATTTTTATAGTTAAGGCCATAAGCGTAGAAGAGGACGACTGAAACAGAGGCAGCTCGACCGAGAAGCCCACATATCAACGAAACTTAAAAATTGACCAATTTGTGGGGCAAATGTAGACCGTTTGTACCTTCGATATGCCCTATTATCATTTAACAGTATAATTAGGACCTAGTAATCGCGATAGACCCTCATGCTAATTGTATTCGTTATCTGAAAATCATGTGTACGAAACTCAGAGGCTCTCGCTAATTTACAAGTTAATTGCGGGCGATTGCGTTAATAAAATAATTAAGTTTTAAATATTTTTTATACATGTACTATAATTTAGTGTGCACACACGAATTCCGTTTGTTTGTTTGTTTGTTTAGTTTTTGGCGGCAGTGTCTGGCAGTTATAAAAGCGCTTCAAGCTTTTAATTCAATCAAATCTGCGAGACTTAAATCAAGTACGAAACTGAGAACTGATAACTAATGCGCTACTGTAAAAAAGAGAAAAGCGAAATATGATACAGTGGACAATGACAAGTCAAGTCATCTGCAAACCACGTGGTATTTGCGAATCTTCGTGGAAAGATTTTCAAAATTTGATAGATTTTGGCAGAAGATACATTGGCGACCGCAGATTATGTATATAACGGTCAGACTACGCGAATATTTGCCTCCAGAACACTCCGATATTTTAAAAATCGATAGTACATATTGTGAAATAACAAAGCCATCATCCCAACAGATAAACGAACAAACAGCAAAGTAAACATGAACGCCATTCCAGAATTACAAGATCCTTATCTGTTTGTGAATGTTTTCTAACATACCGACAACACAATATAATGAATCATCTCTTGTTTACATTTGCATGTTCCAATAATAATAAATATTCCATTAAGATTGGAAATTCTGTTCTGTTCAGAGATGTTCAGATAATAGGAAAATTTTATATTTTACTTACTCGAAAAAAAATTAAATTGTGCCATAATCAGTATGGATTGGAACTACTTTTGAGGTTGTATCCATGACTTAACAATTATGCAATTAGGTAGTTTAAGCAATTGATATTTGCAACTATTTATGATGACAGCACACTGCACTGACACGTTTCGAAAAGCAAATATTTCAGCTAATTACCATAGAGTAATTAATCAAATTAACATTCCTTTAAATAAACAATGTCCATAGTTGTCGGAATTTTTCAAACAATGAACTATGTTATGGGAAATGTAATGACTTCTGTTTAACAAGTGCACAACACAAAAGTTATCTTTGCCATTAGTAATGAATTTTCGAAAGAAAAAAAACAACATACAAATAAAATACAACCTCCGACTTATGATAATGAGGTATAGGGTTCAAAACAGCTCAGGGGCTCAGGCGCATTCGCCCATCTAAAGTGCAGTGAGAAAAATGTGGTCGGATCATAGCTACGTGCACTTCATAGACTCAAATCAGACAGCGTATGAATTTGCCAAATATATTAAAAGTTTATTGTATATTTTGATAGCGTGCTTTGGTAGCATAATATATTTTTGTTTTATTTAAAACGTCATTAAAACGCTTTTAACTTTAGCATTTGAGATGCCAAGTATGTACTATAGAATTCGTATAAATTACAGAGGAGCGAGAACAGGTAAGTAGTCTGTATGCTCTACCCCAGAGAAAAGAGCTTCCAGTTTTTTTAAATTACATTTCATTTATGTAGTATTTACGTAAATACTGCGTTCAAATCGCCAAAACAATATAAACTGGTTCCTATGAGATTATTACTGTCTCGATAGCAAACGTTGATGGGTTAAAAATAGAGCGATAAGGAGGAACTTTAAACCAGGTAACACAATTTGCATTATCAAGATCGAAGACTGGCCAAAGTCCATGGTTGATATATTTTGAGAGAAAAAGTCTGTACAAACAATTTTGTCTGAAGTACGGTTGCCGGTTGCATATATTAACACTTATTACACACTGCCGTGGAGCACTTTGGCGTTTTCTAAAATACGTCTGCAAATGGCTGTCGAGTACTACATATTTGTCACTTGTAGTGCGATAAGTAATCTGAAATTAAGCCGAACAAGTCCGCAACAACGATCAAATTAATACACATGTATGCAGGGAGGAGCCACCTTTGACACCTTGCGGACTAGCGTACAACACTTGCATACACTTTCACATATTGGAATCGAGTTGGAATTGAATTTGGTCGTTCACTCATCGAACAGACAACGGCAGGCAACAGTGGGTCTTAAATTGATTTCTTCGCATGTATAATTTCGATAATGATTATCGTGGTGCTCGGCGATAAGCTTGCCGTTGCCAATGAAGGCGTTATATACATTTGATGGCTGAGTCGGAAAGTGGAACAGTGTAAGTATATTTTAAGTTCAGAATACATTTTTAAAAGTATTTTGCACTTTGTATAAAGCTAGCCCCCATTCGGATCTCACTCATCCAGATATTGTTTCCGATTCTTTCCAAACAACTATACAATTCATCAATAAACCAAAATAAATAAGCACCGCCTGCTTATTTACGCAGTTCATATGTAACTACTTGGAGTAATTCAGATAGACTTATTATTAGAAAAAAAACATATTTGAACAGTGAACAGATTACACATTTACGCTTTTACGACATTATATTTGTGTTCAAGTAACCAGAATCCGGTTTAACTATATACAATCTATATTAAGAAACAACTGAAGTGCTTATTAGTAAATAAATTTCCCATGTCATATAATTACAATATGTCGCTGAAACTAGAGAGTGAACTATATTCGGCAGTACCGAATCAAAAACCCACAATTTGGCTAATTTGGAAGGAACTCGAACATAAGAAAAATGTGGTCTCACAGCCCCATTTTGATCCATTTAAAGGTGGTTTTGGAACCATCAAAAATTACCAATCGAATACACCAAAATAAAATTTCAGCGACAGACCCCATTTCTAAACCTTCCCAATGCAATCCACCATACCATTTCGTATGGGAGTATTTTGTCCTATCCCGGGATCCTATGTCCATAAAACAAAATACTGAAATATTTTGAGTTCATATTATAAATTTTTGGCTGCTAATGCTTGAATTTTCCACTTAATATTGGAATTAGGCCTTTAGAGATTTCAGGATAATTTTTTTTTTCAAAATGGACGAAGTTTTTTGATAGTCAAAAAGTTTTGCCTGTGACTATAAACTATGTGTATACACAGACAATGTGAACCAATATGAATGTACCGCTAAGAGAAAAGGGCATTGTAGAGCTTAGCTACTAGTTGCAACGACCGACTGTCACTTGTTTTTATTCCTTTATGAATATTCACTAATGATGGCGAACAAGTATTAGAATTTGTTGAAATGCTTGTGGTCTCTGTTTATTAAATCCCTACTAATCAGTTCAAGTACAATGTCGTTGGTCATACTTAGTACCCAGATGCAAACAAACCTATGTTATTTATATGAACGAATGTGTTATCTATTCCACCATTTGAGACAAAAACAACATGTATTTACAACTTAGTTGGCAAGCTATCAAAGCCTCATACGTAATGTCACTCAGTCGCCATTTGTGTCTGATTACAATGACAGTCTGGATCAAGACCTATATAATATAGATCACACCATCACGAAAATTACTTATCACAATCGATTTACTGAAAAAGTCTGGTTTTAGGAGCAGGTGTTTTTGGTTGCCTTGAATGCGAATTTAATGACTTGAATATTTTTTTTTTAAACTGTATGGATGACATAGTTTCGTTTGTAATTAAGAAAGGCTCCATAGAAGAGTATACGCACACATTTTCAAGTTAGAACTTTCGATTGATTTGCTGTTATGAGTCTATTGGAGGCCGGTCAAAGGCTCGTTGGTTCGGTGCTCTTACGAGTTTCGTGTTTAATACGAAACGTACGAGTATGCTAGAATACAAGGCTGCCCTTAGGAGCGTTTCTCAAGGTTCGGTTAACTAGTTGATTTATCTTTCGGTGTAAACTACGAAAGAATTCTATGAAACCACTTCCCGCTAATATTTTCACTTTTGTGATAAATTTAACATAACATACAGGTCACAAATGTCTGAAAATGTTATAGTGGGAAAATGTAAAATTCTTTTTCGGTAAAGGAATTAATTCTATGAAAGAAGCACTGCTTTAAGCGGTCCAAAGGCTGGTCGCCGTTACGAAATTTTTTACCAAACATTCGCTTTTCAGTTTCACATTCAACACGAGGCATATCGTTCAGCTGCTATCGTTCAAACTATTGGAAACTAGGGCCTTTAATTGTCACTAGTTAATGAATAAATAAATATTGTCTCCGTTTCGCATTTATTCTTATGATTTCAATTAAATTTAATTACTGTATATGTATAGAAAACGTGTAAAGCGCTCAGATTGTCACAATGCCATACAACTACATATATACGTATATAGTTAATATACGAGTACTCAGATATTTAGTTGAGCCAGAAAAAGTCAACGGACACGCGGAGCACGTTCGCAGCTGCTGACGGCGAAGAGAAGTGGCGCGGACGTGGTGTTGGTCGTTATGTGAAAATAATGTTTCCAATATGAGAAGGCAACCGATTTATATAAGAATTTTGAGCTTTTGTTCGAATTCATCAAAATTAAACAAACAAATTTCCACTTACACGTCAGCTCGAGTAGAATTGAGGTGGTGTATCCAGTAAATGCACTCACGCGCTTAATTTTACCATAAACGGCTTAAATAAATGCACTCGCCACTGCAAGAAATATACAACAAAGTCAAATGCACGTTTTCACTGCAGCACATCAGGTAAAACAACAACACAGAGGACAACCCTCTTGGGTATTTTTATACAAGTCTCAAATTGAGGCCCGAAAGCGAAAGAAATCAACCGAACCAGACTCGAAACTCAGATGTGCGCGACTGACTTTCCTACGTACGCAGAAATCGCCTCGAAGTGAATATTTTTTCAACTATCGCTATCGCGAACTCACTCGATATTTTCACTGCGAGAGAATAAGCCAAAAAGTCCTCTCTCTGCCGCCAAGTAGATTTGTTCCGAATATTTCACGGTGCTCTGTTAGACCAGTCAAGAAACATTTTTTTCAAATTGTCTCAAAAAGTTTTTTTTTTGCCCAAAAATGATTGTCGCAAAGCTATATCGAAGTTGGACACCCTCGATATTGGAAATGACTAAATCGGCGGAAAGTCCAGTACAAAACTAGTAAGAGAAATATAAAATACACTGTACATACGAGCTCGATAACGGCTGTGGCCATATTTCAGTAATTTCACGGTAATTTTATGATTATTTTTCGATAATTTTCATGTTCACTTCATTCTCGTTCAGTTCCATTTCTAAGTGTGCTCCTATCTATTTCCATGTTGTTCCAGTTCCATTCCCATTATGTTTTCGACATAATTTCCAACCAAATATAAAAAAACAGTAGGGCGATTCATTTAAAGTGGGAAACCCCTGGGAAACGATTCAGTTGTGCGGATGAGCAGTCATAACATATGAAATTTGACAGTTCTTTTAAGAAACTTCGCGTTTTCGAGGGGTTTCCCACTTTAAATGAATACCCTTAGTTTTTCTTTAGATAAGCGAAAACCGTTCGGGAGGTAAGAGTGGTATTGATCCGGTGTTGCCCAACGGTCCAAATAGAAGCAGTGGCCTCTTCAAATGAAAATCGGTGGGGTTTCCACTCATCCGATTTGGATAAAAATGTTCCAAATTTTCTATACAAACTTGGGCCGGTCTAGTGGCGCATTAATATTGCTCTTGACGGCATACTTTGTATGAAGGTTTCATTACAAACATAGACAAATGTTAGTCAGAATATGCTTTAGAAATAGGGCTAAGACGTCATAGTAGGGCCAAGAGTACAATCGCGTATTCTTGCAAATGTTCAATTGACTCAAAAACATGTAGCAGCAAAAAGTTTGCGCAGGGTTTTGTGAAATATACACCTCAACCGTCGGCTGATTATAGTTCTGCCCCATGTCCATTTTAAAAAATAAATCAATTATGGGGAAATCTTATTGAACGATTACGCATTAAGGGTTACTCTGAAATAAAAACTCGTAGAAATTTAAATATTTTTTTGGACATTTTTGACAACTTCTTCATATTACAAAACCAACCACAAAAGCTTTTGTATAATATGAAATCATTATGAAAAAGTAAAGTAGACTTTTAACTAGCCATTCCTCGAAACTAGGAAAGTGAACAAGAAGCAAAACAATAGTCAGCCGACGAATATATGTTATCTGAAGCGCAGTCTCCGTAGGAGTAAAATCCGTCCTATTGGACTTCAGTACCAGAGCAAATAGCTGTTCTCTCGCGAAGCAGTTCTCTCTGCCGCAGAAGTTCTACATACGTCACTTTGTGCGCATCTTCGTCATATATGCATGGAATATTTTTTTCTGAATCGTCTGGTTCATGGCGACTTGACTTGAACATGTAAACATGTGAAATGTGAAATACAAATGTATCATTATGAAATTTCAGCATTATTAAGCGGTTGCTTGGAGAAAGTTCAAAACACACTAAAGTGTTGTGTTTCGGAGCTTATTTAACCTTGCTCTTGGGCGAATGTCATGTAATAGGGCATTAGTGGCACCTCAAACAAGAGCCAGATAACTTTCAATTTGAGGTAATATTGTCAAGTAGAACAAGTCCGGCCATCCTAACCAGAACATGCAACTAAACGATGGAGATTGGCGTGGAGAAAGTCAACCAAAGAGGCAACAGGTTCTTTTGACCCGAAAATCATGAATAAATTAGTACAGCCAATAACCTCAAATCAATCGTGAATACAAACTTTTTAATTTTTCTTACTCATTGTGTAGAGTGTTATCTTGGTTCATCCATTGCTATCTCGAGGACCATTTTTTGGGAATTGGAACCACTTTGTTTTAGATACTTTGCCTTTTCTATGCGCATGACTATTAAGCTTTACTGAATTCCGACGATCTTATCCAGAGTGGCAATGCCAGAACAACATACAACCAGACAAAAGAGACTCAGTTGTGGATCGCTTCGTAAAAAATCTGCCTTGGATCGATTCTGAATTTCCGAATTACAGTTTTCATTCGTCTCAAAATGCACTAGCAATTAGCTTATTGTTTGCGTTTCTTTGGGGTGAATGCCCGCGCGACGAAGTTCATTTTGAATGTCACAATTTGCATTTATCGGAATTGCAGTGTCAATTTAATTTAATTAACAGATTTACTTCAATTTGCCACAGATTCTTGGGAAAACAAAAATTTTGTCAAAATTGCTTTATCGAGCTGCTCCAACAATGTTTCAGGGAATACCCTTTCCTTAGTTTATTTACAGGATATTCGTTTGCATTTCTAATGACTAGAGTGTCGTAAATGCTCTACGTGGTAGCAGACTTGACAATATTAAGCCAATGCTCCATTTAGTTTTAAATGCAAATAGCATTTGCTATTCCTTTATTCACACCAACCAAACTTACTTATCGTCGTCGATGTAATGCCATATTAGTTCATATGGCACAAGTGTAGGGTATTTTCTTTTTGACAAGGCCGAATCTATAAATGTCGATCCAAAAATCTAAAGAAATAAGGTAGGACTAACAACAGTTTGGTGTTCCAAAATGATTTGTATCGAGGAAATGAAAGATTTTCGTGTTGTACTGGTTCTATTTTCGAAAAAAAAATGCGAAAATCTTTCAATATCGCCTTGAAAATCGTAAGTATTTCAGTGTGCGGGGTATGTGTGTGTGTGTATCTATATATATAAATTCTTGTGAAGATACACTCACACGTGACAATGTGGTTCAAATGACGCAAGAAAACAATTGAAGGAATATTTAAAAAATACTAAATATTGGTACCTACATACAAACATTCGTATCGTACCACGCAAATGTTTATTTGTTGGATATATGTATACTGAACAGAGATTTTTATGAGTTCCAAATGAACTTTGTTCTTTACTTTATAATATAAGCCAATTGATCGAAGTCACAATTGCTAGAAGCAGCATGAGCCAAAATTAACCGAAATAGAGTTCCCGGCGCTAAGTTATTGACTTTACGTGCTCAGATGTGCTTAATTGAATTAATTAATAAACAATTAAAATCACCGGTCTTAATCCAAAGTAACTCAATTTTATTTAACCCTTTAACCACATAACAATAAAGTGTGTTTAGTCGAGAGAGAATAATTCGAGAAAAATAAAATACGTCATAGTCGAAATAAAGTATACCTCATTCTATCAAAATGCTCTGATTCAGCAGATAAAAAACTATTTTTAAATTAAGTATACTTTATCGAGATTATGGATTATGTGTAGTTGTTTAACCAAAGTACAGAATTCTGTACTTTGTTTAACCAAAGTACAGAAAAAAAAACATGACGAGCAGATTTATTTTCGAATCCTATTTCAGTTTTAAAATTTGTATTTCGAGTTTGAACAAGAATGCCGCGTGTTGTTCGTAACAATTATAAATCATATGAATCAGCCGGTGAAAACATGAAATCTAATTACACTACCCGACAAATAAAAAAACTAGAGAGTGGACTATCTTCGGCTATACCGAAGCTGAAATACCCCCACACAGTAGGAAGAAGTACCTCGAACATAAAAAAATGTGGTCTCAAGACCCTATTTTGAGCCAATTATAGGTGGTTTTGGAGCCCGGACCATGTCCAAAATCCATTTCTAAAAATTTCCAATCAAATCCACAAAAAAAAAATTGGTCTCAAGACCCCATTTAGACCCTTATATATGTGGCTTCGGAACCTCGGACCATGTCAAAAATACGTTTCTAAACATTTCCAATCGAATACAACAATAAAAAAGGCTTGAAAAATGTAAACCTTTTTTTTCGGTGTATGGGAGCCACGCCCAGTTTTTATCCGATTTGGCTGATTCTCGAACTTGATCTCAGTATTCACGAGAAAAACATGTTCCCAAAGTTTCAAGTCGATATCTCCAAAACTGCGACCGCTATCGTGCGGACGGACAGACGGACAGACAGACGGACATCGCTAAATTGACTCCGGCGGTGATTCTGATCAAGAAAATATATACTTTTCCATACCGGACACGCCTCCTTATGGACGTTACAAACGTTGTGACAAAGTTAGTATACCCTGCCACAGTGAGTGTGGGGGTATAAAAATTACGTTAGAACATCTTATGAGATTTAGAATCGTCGAAAAATGATGATACAAGTTGCCAAAGGCACAACATAAGGTTTTCCTGAATTAAAAGGATATTTTTGATCAAAACAAGGTATTGTAAAATTCCCGACTCATTTTTCTCGAAAACACAATTTTTCCTATAAAGAGTATTTGCATTGGGGAGACATGCTGAAATGATAAATTTTAAATTTATCTTGAATAAATATTTTGGTCGCCCTTGAAAGGCGGGTTTTTATCCAGCGTCCTTGGCATCCATCCCAACATCATCTCCAACTCACTTGAACATTGTTCGTTCAAGGTTTATTTAAAGATGGCTGACGTTTATTAAAATCGTCGGCGGCGGCTAGCCAACGGGCTTAGTCGAATCTGCTGACACCTGACAAAATGGTTTTCGAAGCAATATAAAGATCATTCCATAAATTTTGATGTGTGGGTTGCCAAAAAATCTCTCCAAAGTACTCAAAAAAGCAACTATTTTTTGCCTTCTCTGCATACGCTAGCCGGAATGAAATTTTTGTTGGTTTTTCGCTTCGTTTCTTTTTACATAGGTTTGCTTATGGGAGCGGTTCCGGAATCGGCACTTGGCGGTCCCTGCTTTAAAGTCACACTCGGACTCGATAAGCTCGGACTCGATTAGGAAAAGGTGTCGGAACACCCAGAATGGGAGGAAATGGTTTCAATAGCAGTTATTTATGCTAAATGTGTAATTCCGATTGGTATTTGGCCGCACGATTGCCAAAAATCGCAGATTCAAACTCGGAATCGATTAGGAAGTTTGGTGCCTCTATCATTCATGCCGATAAAAACAAAGTAGGTCGATTTATTTAAAGTGGGAAACAGTTCTTTTAAGCAACTGCGCGTTTTCGAGGGGTTTCCCACTTTAAATGAATATCCTTCAATATGTTGACTCAAAATTCTGAGCGCCCATAATATTGTTTGCTGGGTACAAATCAGAGAAGAGCGTCGGTGCACCGAAAACCAGTTTCAAGCTACTCGCCAAAACCCAAGTGCAACTCCCAACTCGAATCCGTGTCGACGGATGCCACAAGTGTTCGGTGCTTGTGGATCCGAGTTCGTACGAGTGCACACGAGAAAAAAATAAAATGCTTGTGCCATTCGGCAAAAACTCGAATGACCTGGATAGTCGGATTAACTTGGATAGCTTGCGCATTGAAGTTGCTTGTGTGCGCTTGTGGGTTATTTGAAGTACGGAAAATGTTCGTATTTTGTATGTAGCATTCAATTTGTCAATTATTTCGTGAGATATTATAGCTGATTGATTTTATTAAAATATAAACACTTTCATCATTTTTTGATAACAAAAAAGGAATACAACTTCTTCGTATTCCATTTCACTGCTAAATGATGAAACGAAAATATTTTTAGGACATAGAAAATTAGCTGCTTTTGCATATTTTTTTCACAATTGCAGCAATTTTTACCGACACGACAAGTGGAACCATAAATTTGGGATTTTCGTAAATCCAAAATTCGCGATTTCAAAAGGGTTAACAAGCTGATCATAAAAAATTATGCACAGTCGTTTCTTTATTAATATATTGCAACAGCAAACGCATTCTTCAACAAAACAAATTCTTACGCAGCGCGACACATTTGGCATTTGCCTATCGCAAGCAGCGCTGTGAATAAGACATCGCGAAAGGAGTTCGTCGCAACTCGACATTTCTCGCTCGTAACAGCGAAGAAAACAAAGCGTAAAAAAGTGTAGGCGCCAGCGGTCGGACTATTTTCTGATCACATTTTTTTGATGCGACTTGTCGCGTTGGTAAAGAGTGCAGTATTTTCATGTCCTGGAATTGGGGGAAAAAATGTAAAAGCAGCTAATTTAAAAATTGCAATTAGAACATCGATTATTTGCGCAGTGAATGAACCCCAAAATATTACGAGTACAATTTATAAAATACATAGATACATTCTACATTATAGTAGATAGCTATAGATATTGTTTCTTTACTGAATAGTCAAAGAATTTTTTTACAAATAATTAAACAATAGTCTTAGAATAATTTTTTTCTTTATGGACAAATTTTCATGCGTACAAAAAAACTAAAATTTGGTGCACTGTCTAAAAGTAACTGCATTAATTTAACAAATTTTTTTCTCAGTGGAAAAATTAGAATGTGTCCAATAAATATAAAATTTGTTGCACTCTGTAATGCCAACAACATTATTAAAAACAATTTTTCTATGTGGAAAAGTTGTATGTGTACATAAAAATTAAATTTTTTGCACGGTGTAATAGAAAGTAAGTTTTTTAAAACAATTGTTTTTACCATTCCGTAATGAATTCAATATTCTAAAATTTTCCTATACGTCGCACGAAACTTAACAATACAAAATACGAACATTTTCCGTACTGCGCAGTGCGCACTGCTCATTCAACGCAACTTGAGCACACAAGCTATCCAAGTGCTTCCGCCTATCCAGGTCATTCGAGTTTTTGACGGATGATGCAAGTGTTCGAGAGCGGCAAGTGGAAGTGGATTCGCAACATGCTAAAACAGCGGTTAGCTTGCCGGTAGCTTGTGGGCTAAGCTACTCTGCGCTATTCTCTGGTACAAATGAATATCGCGACGCCGGCCGTATTGAGAGCGGCTCGGTTCAGCCGACGGCTGAGAGTGTGAGCTAGGGATGGGTGATGGCTTCGAAAATATCGATATTGAGATATCGAAATATATTTAACTTTTTTATCGATGTGCGTAAAATCACATTTTCAAAGTATCGAATATTAAAAAAATGTGAATTCAATTGATCGATACATTAAATATCGAATACATTGACAATACTTTTTTTGTTCCTTAAATGGAAGAGCCATATTGTAAAATTTTTGGTTATGTGATAAAAAATAGTGGTGGAATATCGATTGACCCCTCGAAGTATCGAAGATATTTTATCGATACTGATAATATCGGAATTTTGAAAAATCATCAAACAAAATATTAAGGGGCATTTAGACCGCACGAACTCGCGAGCAAAATGCCGCTCATTCGGCCTGTGTGAACAACCGGTTCGCGAACTTGTGTTCTTAGCGAATGCTCGCTCAAAATGTTCAGACGAAAAAATCTCTAGTTTCCGATACCCGTTCGTTCAGGCAGTGTAAGCGGTTGTCCGAACACAAATTTTGTTTACGATTGGAGTTCGCAACAAAAGTTAGGTTCGCTTGTACGGTCTAAATGCACCTTGACATTTTCCCATATCGAATATTCGTTTTCGATATATGACTAAAAAATTTCGGAAGTATCAACCGATATATAGCCCATCCCTAGTGTGAGCCGTTCGGCCAAAGCTCTGGTAATCATTGTGAATTGTGAAAAGAAAACAAAGACCTCAAAAAGTGAAAAATTTCATTATTAAACTATAATCGAACGGAAACGGTAGTGAATTTGTGAATACAACCGAAATAAGAGCACAGGTGCAACAAACAATATTGAATTTTCTTTTGCAAAGTAGAAGGCAAAAGAAAATTTCCAATTCCCCCCTCGATTTCCTTGCGACAACGGCAATACATCGAAATGCAAAATTACGGCGGGGACGATGGCGCTCCAGCTCCAAGTTCCAAGAGCCGTAATAACGCATTACAAAGCCCCAGCAGCGGTGAGAATTCACGCTGTGAGAGCGACGAAGAATATGCAAGCCCACCCAATGTGGTGTCACAGTCAAGGACATCGACGCCCACAACGGCTTCGGCCGTAGGAGACGCGAGAGTAGTGTCATCGCCGCCCGTCGGAGTGGGCGATGCCACTATCGGATTTGAGGAAGTGCCCGCATCATCCACTGTCATCGAGGAGGGTTCGTTGCGTGGCAACTACAGCGAACGAATGCGACGCAGATTGCAGTTCTTCTTCATGAATCCCATTGAGAAGTGGCAGGCACGTCGCAAGTTCCCGTACAAATTTGTCGTTCAGGTGAGCTCATAGCGATTAGAAAATTGATAAATTCTACTGGCTAGCGCATTCGTCATCAAATTTCGGAAATAATCTTTATTGCTTCCTTCCATGCAATGACATTTAATTGCATGCGCATGCAGTAATTTTGTACATGTAAAGCATTTTTTTCATTTGAATTCTAATCGCAAATGTAGCAAAAAGAAATCTTCCAAAAAAAAACCCCTCCAACCACCGAAGTCACTTTAAGGACCGACCTCACAAATTTCTCTATTTTAATATGATAAACAAACAACGGAGACTGAGGCGAGGCGGTCTTTAATTGAGATAAGACCAAACAATAAATGCCACTGATTACGCCAGAACGCCTCCTGCCCCGCACCTCTAGCAGAGCCCGCATAATCTGTAAAAAGTCAGCCCAACTGACACTGCGTATAAATGGGATATTTTGCATTCAATTTCATTTACCACAGCAACACAATCAGAATCCCAATTATGTATGCATATTTACTTTTGTACAACATCAACACGAATAATTTCTATAAATTCAATTTAAATAATTTAAATTGTATCACTCGAATTAAGAGCTCAATGACATGTGGAAAAACAAAATGATTTGCTGGCATACACACATTTTCAATAATCTCAAAAGTCACTTCCACTACGCAAATATTTTAGATGAGGGAAAATCAAATAATGTTTTGAATTATTTGTAAATGATAAAGTCATTTGACATGATGGTGACAATGAAGTGCAAATAAAATGTAATCAATAGTAGAAATACACAAAGAATTGATGTAAATGGAACGACAATCGTTCCCTTTATAGAATATTCCATAACTATTTTCACTAATACCTGGAAATTTATCGCATTCAATTAAAAAAAAACAATTCAAGCACTAAACACACAAGTAAGACACATAGTCTCTTATCTCTATGAATCTAGTAAACGTTAAGTGATATTTAAAAAAAAATTTCCAACTTTTTTTGCCTACATTAAGCGCAAAAATTGCTTTGCAAATCCGCTGCTTAACTAATTTTGAATGTTCTCAAATTCCCTCAAGTGCAAAGTTAATTCATATACACTACAATAGCTAGGTATCCGCTGAAGATTCTGACGTATTTTGTTTACTTTACGTGTGCTCTTTTGTTCCGAACTCAAATCGCAAATTTTAATAGTAAACAAAAGTATAAGGTATCACCATATCTTACACCAGACATACACTTTCGCACTTGTTTCGCTGGCATGTTCCCAAAGGCAGTGTCAACATGCTAGTATTAAATGTCGTCGATTGCTTTGACTTTGATTAGTCATTTGTAGTTGAATGGTATTATGACTTAATTTTTGCCAGGTACATAGCTAGTTACCGGATGAAAATTGTAGAAAGCCATTAAATACTGCAAAGCAGTGGTGGTTAGATTGGGGTGTTTTGGAAATAAAAAAATATTTATAATGAAGACATCTAGAAGTCGGGTTTCCCATTTGAAAGATCATTGCTTAGGAAACAAATCTGCCATAGAAAGTTGACTAACACAAATTACACAAGCTTGCAAAAGAATATTAGATTTGGGGTTCATTTTATATTTGTAATCCAAAACATACAAAACTTAAATTACTTGCACACTTCAGTTTAAGTTTTCTACCATCATCATCACCTAAATTTGTTAAACTGACTCAGTATTTTTTTTTTTACTTTCCACACGAGCGCAATTTCAAAAGGTTGGTAACACTGTCTGACAAATGCACATTTTGGAAAACGCTGTGACGAGATAAGTCAAATTGTACTAAGTCTGGGTCACTGATCATGAATCCGAAGTTCGTTTTGATACGTCACCATCTTTTTTTGGATATACAAATTATTTTTATTAAAGTTATAAAAAAAATAAAAATTAATTTTTTTTATTGTCATGCCTTTTTTTAATTTTGATTTTTTTTAAATGTTTTTTTCTTGAATTTTAACACAATTTATTCACAATCAATTTTCGTCAAAAAATTTTTTTTTATTAAAAATATTAATCTGAAAAATTTGTAAAAAAAAAAAAATATCAAAAAAAAATTTAAAAATTGTTAAAAAAAATTCGAACATTGAAATTTTATTTTGCAAAAAAAAAAACATAGCTGCATTTTTTTCATATTTTTAATATTAAAAATTTGTATTGACGTAAAAAAGAAATTGTGACGAAAGAATTCGAATTCGCGAGCGAGCGACCACGAATTAGTATAATTTGACTTGTCTCGTCCCAGCGCTTTTTTGCGCTGTCGAACAGTGTAGCGTTTTATACTGGCTTCACACAACTGTGAGGGAATTTTAATATTGATTTTTTTTTGCAAACATACAATTTTAATTACGAAACCTTTTCCTTTGTATGGTTTAAAAGAGGATTACGAAAGAATTTTAAGCATGATTAATTATGAAAAGTGGACTTAACTGTTCACCACATTTCTCTTTAACTATTACATTTTAAGCTTTGAAATAAACCACTATTTTTTTAGTTTGCCTTTAATTCCATTTAAATTCCATTTAAATTGTATGTTTGTTTGAGTTCTATTTAATATTCATTTCCAATTGCAAATACACAATTTTATTATTGACGCTCTCATAGCCACATAATCAGCAACATAGTCAATGTTGTTCGAATTTTTTCAAAATAAATAAATCCATAAGCATTGAATGCTTATGCTACATTGTAGTCATTTGTTTGCCTCAATTTTATGGTTTTTAATCAGCAGGAATTTGAATGCATCGAAATTAAAACATTTACTGACACATCAATCCAAATTGTGCCACTGAAAATGAACAGAATGGCGCTATTATATTAATTTAATTGACCGCGCATAGTAATTTCATTTAAACAATTAAAAAAAACCGATTTTTCAAACCGAAAATTTTCCATCCCATTCAGGTGATTAAAATCATTCTGGTCACCGTGCAGCTGTGCCTTTTCGCACACTCGCGCTACACACACATCAACTACACTTGGGACAATCGCATTGCGTTCTCGCACCTGTTTCTCAAGGACTGGGACTCATCGCGCGAAGTGGAGTCATATCCGCCGTCAGTGGGGCCGCTAGCCTTGTATGAGAAGGCCGCCTTCTTCGACACCATCGACTATGCGGTGAACGGCTATGCCACCATGAATCGGTCGATCGGCCCCTACGACTATCCCACGCGCCACAATGAAATGGCCCCCATGAAATTGTGCCTGTACAATTACCGCGAGGGCACCATATTCGGCTTCAACGAATCGTACATTTTCAATCCGGAAATCGAAACGATTTGCGAATCCCTGCCGCCCAATGTGACGACGCTGGGTATTGAGAAGTACTTGGACGACCGCGGCGTCGATGTGAGCTTCTCATCGCTGGTCAAGGCGTCGCTTGTGTTCGGCATAAAGACCGTGAATTTTAAGGCGTATGGCGGTCCGCTGTCCGCCCCCGATTGTTTCAAATTTGCGGTGACTATTTTCTTCGATAATCGCGATCATGATGGGCAAATGCTTCTGTCGCTGGATGCCGATGCGACGCGTTTGCACTGCAAGGGCGACGTGGACTTCATCTCGGATGCGGAATTCGATGCTATACTCAGGAGTATTTTGAACATTTTCGTCCTGCTCGTGTGCATGCTTTCGTTTGCGCTGTGTGCGAGAGCCTTGTATCGGGCCTATCTGCTGCGCTGTCAGACAGTCAACTTCTATCGCGTGCACTTTCGCAAGGAGTTGAGCTTTGAGGGGCGCCTGGAGTTTGTCAATTTCTGGTTAGTTGGAATTGTTGTGCTGCCACCTGAGACCCAAACGAATTGAAGGAAACAAACCCTTTTCCCATTCTTTGCAGGTACATCATGATTCTCTTCAACGACGTGCTGCTTATACTCGGCTCGGCGCTCAAAGAGCAAATTGAACGCAAATACCTGGTCGTCGATCAGTGGGACACATGCTCGCTCTTTCTGGGCGTGGGCAATCTGCTCGTGTGGTTCGGCGTCCTTCGCTATTTGGGCTTCTTCAAGACCTACAACGTGGTCATACTGACCATCAAGAAAGCGGCTCCGAAAATTCTACGCTTCCTGCTCGCCGCTTTGCTCATCTATGCGGGTTTCGCTTTCTGCGGCTGGCTCATACTCGGTCCGTACCACATGAAATTCCGTTCACTGGCCACCACCTCCGAGTGTCTCTTCTCGCTGATCAATGGCGACGACATGTTCGCCACCTTTGCCACACTCTCCAGCAAGTCGTCGTGGCTGTGGTGGTTCTGTCAGGTGTACTTGTACTGCTTCATTTCCCTGTACATTTATGTGGTGTTGTCGCTCTTCATATCCGTGATTATGGATGCGTACGACACGATCAAGCGGTACTATCGCGATGGTTTCCCCGTGTCCGATCTGAAGGAGTTTGTGGGCACGCTCAGCGAAGAGGATCTCATGTCGGGCATTTTCATGGACGATGAGGAGCACAACACTACGTTTGAGGCGTTGCGGAAGGTCTGTTGTTGCTGTGGCGAGCGCGGTTCGCAGGCCTCTACAGGGCCCACGGGGTATACCAGCTTGACGAGTATTATTAAGTGAATGCGTTTTGCGTGCGCGCGAAGTTTTTCTTGTTTTTTTTTTTGGTTTTGTTTTGTTTGTTCGATTAACAAGAAATTTTCGGGCAAAATTATTTCTCATAGTTGTTGTTGTTTATTAGTTTATATTTCTCCTTTGATATGCGATTTAAGTTTTGCCTGGAAGTTCCCTTAATGTATTATCTGCATTTGTATGTGCTTTCGTTATTGCATCAAACTATATATATATATATGTATGTATGTATGTATGTACAACCGTAGCTTGTAGTTAATAACTTAGTCAAATAACTAAAATTGATTGTTCGCAATTAATTGTTCACAAAAATCAAACCAAAGTTACATAATCACTTTTTTTTTTGTTTATGTAAAGAATCACTAATATGAAAAATATTATCTATGGATTTGAAAAAAAATAATTTGGAATTACCGATATTACCGATGTATGTATGAAATGTGTTCAAATGGAGAGGAATAAAGATATTTGTATGTACCTTGAAAAAAACGGAACAAAATTTGTAAGAATTTACACAAATTCTTAAGCCACAAAATTTTCAAATAATTAAACGTCAACGAATGAGGCCACCACAGCGGAAATGGTTACTAAAAGAATCAATAAAAAATATATATAAAAATGGACAGCCTACTTTTAGGCAGTATTTTCCATCCATCAGTTTACGAAATTAAATTAAATAAAAAAAGAAAAATGAACAAAAGAACTGCATTAATGTTGACAATAAATCAAGGAAATGAAAAGTATAAAAACCACTTGTGTGAACATATTTTTTATAATCACATTTTTGCTAATTAATTTTAACTCAAAATTTATCACAAAAAATTATAAAAAAAATTATAGAAAAAAATAAAATTATCTACCATTTGCATTTGTATTAGGCAAAAAAAGAAAAAACATCACCTAAGGACTTCAGATTCAAAGCCCATGAGAAAAATAAACACTTGCATTTTGTGTATGAAGTGAGACTTAAAATTTTGTCACTTCGCCAGTAAAAGCGAATTGTTTCGTTACCTGATCATTTCCACATCAATCTGAACCATTTCACAACTGAATGAAATGGCTTTTGAACCTGAAGAGCTCCCACTAATACAAACTTTACTGATTGAAATCTTTATAAGCCTCCTCATCACCTCACAACATGTAATTGCATTGTTGCGTATGGCATTGTAAATTTGCATTTTGTAAATAACACTGCGCTTCAGTTGTATTGCAGCAAAAAAAAAGAAAAGAAAACTATGATATTAAATAAACTTTATTTGAACTGTTAATGTCTGATTTGATTGTTTCCTTTGTTTTGTTTTACCTTTATTCACAGTGACCGCAGTTTTGAAACGAGTGTTTAGTGGCAGCAAGTTGTCCACGAAATGTTTGTCGTTAATTGTGTTAGTTAGTAAGGGGCATAGTTTTAGATGCTTATGCTTTTGAAAAAGTTCGTTCAATGTGATAAATGATACAAAACTTCCTAATGGAATGAACAAAGTTAATAAATAATATCCTACTTGAAAATATAAAAAAAAAAATGTTTCTTTCCTTCATCGAGTACATCAAAGTGGTCCATACGAGATACTTCGTCAGATTGCACATTCATATTTTTCATTGGTCCTTATAATTATTGGATAAAATTTGTACTAATTCAACTCTGTTTTTAGCCATAGTAACTGCCGATAAGGATGAATCGTAAGAACTGAAGGGCCCGGTGGAGGATGGGGTTAAGCTCAAAGTTTAACGAAGAAACAGTTTGGCGATTTAAAAAAACTGAAAAGAAAATTAAAACATGTATCTCACCGCATTGCAAACAATGGTAAAATGATTTGTGGGCCAAAGATTAAAAATAAAAAAAAAAAGAGTAAAAAACAAGTTTTTTAAAATATAACCCTTTAACCGACTAAAAAGCTGAAAATAAATTTCCTTGAAATTAATTTCAGCAATTTCGATTTAAAATTAAGGGTTTTTGGCTACTTTATTCCTAATATCATTGCAGATTTTGAAGTCGCCAAAAACCCTTAATTTTAAATCGAAATTGCTGAAATTAATTTCAAGGAAATTTATTTTCAGCTTTTTAGTCGGTTAAAGGGTTATATTTTAAAAAACTTGTTTTTTACTCTTTTTTTATTTTCCGCTTTTTTTTAAAAAAATTTTTTTTTTCGGTATATTTCTTTTTCATTTATATTTTGCCCGTATAGTTTTTCTTCTTAAATTTTTACATTTAAAAAATTTTTTGGGGTTTAAAAAAAAAAAAATTTTTCCCCCCCTTTTCCCCCCTTTTTTTTTTCCTTTTTTACTCTTTTTCCCAATGCTAGCCTATGTGAAAAATTTCAGCCCTGTAGCTTAAAAAATACGAAAGTTAGAACTTTAAATTGGCTCCATTTCGCTCCCCTTTGCCCCCACACCCCCGTTTCCAAAGGGTATAAAAAATTATTTTGTCAATAAGAACCCACCTACCAAATTCATCATTGTAGGTTGAAGGAATCGGAAGTTATGTCATGTTTAAAAAAAAAAGTTTGAGTCCCCCCACGGCCCCCTACGCCTCTGATGGACCCCAAATATATATATATATATATATATATATATATATATATATATATATATATATATAGTCCGCCCAAAGCAAGTTAATATAAGGGTTATAAAAAACACAAACATTTTTTCAAATATACTTTTTCTTGTTTTTTATTGTTTTCGTATGGCAATTTTTTCCTTTTTTTTTTTTAATAACATGAATTTTTCATATATATGTATAGTAATGTATATAACTAAAATATTTTCAAAATATTTTAAATTTTTTGTAGCACTTGCTCTTGCTACGCGAATTCTTTAACTAAAGTCTGAATTGCAATTCATTTCACTGCAGTACAGAGTACACTTTACACTTTACATAACTACAACAACATATAGACGATATACACACATTTATATATATATATATATTTAATAGTATTTCATTTAGTTTAGCTTACTTGGGTTTCTCTGCACGATAAAATATATTCAATTTAGTGTAACATTTTTTGTTTGTTTGTTATTATTGTATATTAAAACTAGAAAACAATAAAATATTCTGAATTATACACGTTTCTTTTTAAATACACACAGTACGTAAATATTGAAATTTTTTCGATTAATTTTAATAATATACATTGATAAATATAACCCATATATGAGCCGTTACTTTTGAAAGTGGTATAAGTGGACTTTTGGAAAAAAATTAGTCAATGGTATGGATGTCCTCTTTTTTTGAGTATATAAAATCCTCTGTCATTGGACCCCGTTTCTCGATAAAGTACTCAAAAGAAAAAATGTTTACGAAAAAAAGTTATTTTTGGCAAATGTCCGTTTTTTTTAATTATTGAGAGGTTTGTATTTTGTCAATTGGATATCGATTAGAGTTTTTTAAACACTGTAAAACTGTTAAACATATTTATTAAAATTGCTTTGAGTCCTTTTCTTCATATCGCTCGTTCCTGCTTTAAGGACACAACTCAAATTTCGTATCCTCAGGTATTTGTCTACATGCTGCCAAACGATATTTAATTTTTAATGATTTTACGCTTTTTTAAAACGTTCCAAGTACTGAAATTCATATAAAATACTGACATTTTTTATTTCAAATCGTGATTTCCAAACAATACTTTTTTTTGAGTTGTGTCATTATTGCAGGGATGAGCGATATACCAATTTTAAAGGTTTTATTGGCATTAGGGAGGCCTTTCGCTTTAAATACCACAAATTACAATTTTTTAATGGAACGGTTATTTTTTTTTTATTTTGCACTAAATTTTTTTTTGATTTTTAAAAATGAAAACTTTGTTGCATAAACTGGAGATCAGTTTTAAAATTTTTTTGTTGTTGTAGAAAAAGCATGTACGCATCTTTTGAGTCCAATCAAAAATCAATCATCGAAAAAATGTGGTTTTCCATTCCACCCTAATGCAGATTAACCCCAAAAAATTAAAAAGGACAAAATTCTATTGATTAAAATCTGTTCGAAAAATTATTTTTAAAAAATGGGCAAAATGTGTCCAATTATGGAAAATGGTTGTATATATGTAAATACATTTCAAAGTGTATACTTAATTGCCTCGCCTGGTTATTGAACACACGATAAGCATAAAAAATGGAATTATGCCACTTTCAAAAGTTAACGCCTCACATATACTTTACAAACATTTACACAAAAATAGTTTATTTTTTATACATTCATATGTTTTTTTTCAATAAATTTATTTCAAATATTTTTAATTAATTTGCATTTTTCCGTTAGGCCAAACCAAGCGGAATGTGGTTTGACTGTGAATTTATTTATTTACTTTGCAAAATTTAGTTCGATTTATAAATATTTGTATGTAAATATGTATGCAACAAATAATACATTTTAAAATTTGTTCAGCTACTAGAAAAACACATTTTGTTTGTTTACCCCCGCCCCCCCCCCCCCTTTGTTTACAGACAATTTACAGACATACAGGTTAAATTAAAGTTTCCTTCTCATTGCATCACATTATATGTAACTATGTAGTATGTATGTATGTATGTATGTATGTTTATTTGTATATTGGCTTAAACTAAACTATTAACTAAATTAAAACAAAAAAATTATTATATAAATGTTTCTTTGTTTGGTGAAAAAGTCTTATGATTTTCATATACATATACATATATTTACATACTCGTATGTATTACATATATATATATACATATACTTTTTATTTTATCTTTAAGAATTAATAATTTTAATGAAATGTATGTTTTAAAATGGTTTAACACACTAGAAAATATACATAGACCGTTTGGTTTTAAAATTTAGTTTAAATATTTAAATTATTAATTTTTTAATGAATAAACAAAAACTAGTCTGGGGACTTTGACTAGACACAATTATGCTTAGGATTTAGGACTAAAAAATATAATAGAATGTTCAACAAAAAGCAGCCAAGCAAAACAGTTAAGAATTCACAATAATCAGATTCGAAACCTAACCTCAATTTCGCTCGATAAAATTTGGTTAAAATTTTGTATGAATCTGTTGAAAGTAATATTTTCCTAAGTGACTTGATTGAATGGAAAATAATGAATTGAAGACCTTCTTCCTCTGCCCCACTTTGTAATGTTGCCCAATGCAGACTTTTTTACTTTTTAGCCTAACACTTAACACGACTTTTCAATAGATTTTTCCAGCTTAGACGATTTCACTAAACTAAACTACACAACGAACAAATTTGAAATGAGAACCTAACTAAACTAAAATAAAACAAAAAAAAATTACATACCTTACTTTTAACTACAACGCAATTTTACACACACACAGTTGATGGTGAAAAGAAAAAAAAAATAAACAACAAAAATAAACAAAGTAACAATTTCGGAATAGGTGTATCGAAATTGTCTTCTGATCGTTATCGACTCGAATCACCATTGTTATCAACTCTATTACTCTACTCCGTTCCATTCTACACAATACTCTCACGATCACGCGGCGCTGCAGGCATGTCCGCGAAACCGGGAACACCTCTGACAGCGCTCGGCAGAATGCCCACACGACGCAGCGACGCTGAGGCCTCATTCGACCGCAAGCCATTACCTTGGAACAAATTCACCAGCCACGAAGCGATCGACGAGGAATTGCCGCTGTTCCCGCTACCGCCAGCAGTGCGTCCAGCCTTCTTACCGCCTCGTTGTACTGTCCCCGCTGCTGCTGCTGTCGTGTTCAATGCCTGACTGCCGCTGCCATCAATGTCCGCCGCATAGCTGACACTGTTGCCCGTCGTGTGTTCGATGGTCTCGAGTGAACGCCAACGTTTCGACCGGGTCAGTATCTCGTCGGCCGGTGAGGTGAGTGACGCTTGACGCAACAGTGGCGATTGCGCATGCGCATCCTCTTCAATGGTCATGCCGCCATTGCAATTGTTATTCAAGTGCTTATATGGCAGCACCACACCACCGCCGCTGCGGCGGCGATTCAGCAGCGTCGATGAGGCGGGCACAATGGTCGGTTGCAGTTGCGTGGCTGAGTGACGCGGCGCGTGCACATCGCCATTGTCGTGCATGAGTAGGCCAACATCGTCGTCGTAGTCCTCCGCTGTTTCGGCTTCTCCGTCCGCCACCGCCAACTCAGTTTCAGTTGCAACGCTCATGTCGTTTGCACTGCCGCCGCCATTGCCATTCGCAGTCGCTGTGTTGGCATTGTTCAGCGCTAGCCCGATAGTGTCCAGAGAGCGCGAATTATTCTTGGATAGCTTGGACGGCGGCAGTTTGACGGAATCGTGACGCCTGCGCAACTGCATCGGCATCGGATCGAGTGAACGTGATTCGCGCAAGAGCAGTGTTTGGGCGGCGTACGCCTGCCCGCTAATGCCGCTGCCGCATATTTCCTGATTAGATGCCGACGGCGGAAGCTGGGAGTTAATAATACGATGTGGACGAACCATAGCCAGTGGTTTGGGTGAATTGGACTGGCGTGAAGTGATGCTGCCCGATATTATATTGGCTGAGTAGTTACCGCCGGCTAGGCCAAAACCGCCGCCTATGCTGCCATTGAAGGCTCCACTATTACGACCAGCACCACCACCACTATCACAGTTTGTTTCGTTTTCGGAATGATCCAGTGTGCTGCGTGACGCATGCGCTGACTCCAGCACAGTACCGCCGCCGCCTCCGCTCCCCACACCCCCGTAGTAGCTCGATCGCTCAGGCACGCTGAAGCCGGACAAACCGCCTATGCCATTCAGCGATGGCCGATCGTAGCGTTTCGCAGGCAGGCGCGGCGACTCGCGCTGCATATGGTACGTCGAGCCCTGCAGACTGTAGTTGGACTCGAGATCGGTGCGCGGCACACTCGACTGACGCCGCGACCCGGCTCCGCAGTAGTGCATGCCCACAATGCTCGGCTGCCGCGAATCACAGTTCAGCTTTGGGCTCTTGCGCGGCCGACAGAAGAGCGGCGGCGGCATGTCCATCATGTCGACCGGTATCTTTTGTATGGCACTCTCTGTGGCTCCAGTCAGCCAATATGTTGTCACCTCGCCCTTTCCCTTCATGGAGACGAGCCCGCGCTTCTCGGTAATATAACCGTCCAGCTTGTCCAGTGCATCCTTGCACTTGCCCGAAATGTGAATTTTCAGAGCCTCCCCATTCGATTCCATACGCGACGCGGTGTTCACAGTGTCGCCAAAGAGGCAGTAGCGTGGCATGGTCAGGCCCACCACGCCCGCCACGACGGGCCCCGTGTGCATGCCAATGCGTAGTTTGAGCGTCTCGTTGGGCCGGTGGGCAATGCGATGTTGTTTGACTGCTTGCAGTAGTTCCAGTGCCATCGAAGCTATTTCGCCGGCATGGCGGTCGCCATTCTTAATTGGAAGCCCAGAAACCTACAACGACAATGGAGGAACTTCGAAAATGCTCTCTCGCTCAATTGAAAGTGTTCACTTACCACCATATAAGCATCGCCAATTGTCTCCACTTTGTACACATCATAACCGCGTATAATGCGATCGAAGACGGTATACAGATCATTCAAGAAATTGACCACCTGCAGAGGTGTACTCTCCGCGGACATGGCGGTGAAGCCCACAATGTCGCTGAAGTAGATGGTGACCTGGACAAAATCAAGCAGTCATTAGAATTCGACGTGGTAAGCTGAGAAAATTTTCCATCCTACCAAATCATATGACACCGGTTCCACACCCTGACCCATGGTCAACTTCTCTGCCACCGATTGCGGCAACATGCGATGCAGCAAGTCCTCGGTTTTACGCTTCTCCTCGCACAGCAAACGCGTACGTTCGGTGACGATGTCCTCGAGGTTATTTGCATACTTCTCCATCATTTCCATCATCTGGTCCATGATATTTTTCGTTTTACCGCCACGCATCTTTTTCAGGCGGGTGCTGGAGATGCCAAAAGAACAAAAAAATGCCCTTACAAATTACTTTCTCATTGGCCACTCACCGCCACTTACCGTATTGCCGGAAAGTCTGGCCGCACTTCGGGATCCTCATCCCAGCAATCCTTAATACAACTTAAGACATAATCGGGGCACAGTTCGCCCTCAATAATACATTCCAGTTCGGGACGAAACGGTGCATCGCCCTTCATTGGCAATTGTTTGACTAAATCGACAATTTGCTTTGGTTCATAGAGCGCTACAATGAGGGTACAATAAGAATTCAAATATTAGTCCCACATGGAAATGTACCCATCACTTGTCACTTACCCGAATTCGGTCCGAATGGCCCCTTACGACTAACAATTTCGTACATGATTATGGCAAATGCATAGACATCGCCCTTCTGCGAGCCGTGAACGTGTGTGTTGCGCAGAATTTCGGGTGCTTTCCAAAATTGATCTGAAAGTTAAGGATTTGGATTATTGGCAATTTGATTCCAAGACGCAAGTGGTCAATCGTACTTCTGTAGTGCTGATGTTCGCCAATCGACTCGCTTTCGGCACAGTGTCGCAAGTCATGCAAACCGAAATCGGTGACTTGCAGCATCCAACGTGAGGTCACCACACAATTGGACGATTTGAGATTTCCATGATAGACTAAGGAGGAATCGTGGATATAAATCATACCCTAGGGGAGTGGAGAATTGATTGATTTTTTGAATGAAATGTGAGGTGAAATGCGCCTGTGGGCGTCTGAGTCGGGCTTACCTTAATTAAATCGTGTATCAACGATGCAATAAATAAATCATCTAACTTAATGTCTTCGTTTTCGATTATGTCATACAAACTGCCCTTGGCACAGTAATCGGTGACTAGTAATATACGCGCTGGCTCCACACATGCCCCAATAAAGCTATTGATATTATCGTGCCGCAATTCGCGCAGGAAGCGCATCTCCTTCATTATCTCGCGTGAGATATCCTTTTTGCGTGGGAATTTCAACTCTTTGATGCGAACGACAGCGCCGCGTAAGCGCGCCGTCGAGGTGAATACTTGATTTGAGCAGCGTGAACCAAACGATTGCGCACTCAATAAACTCAACTGGAAGAGAAAGGGATGAAGGTTAATCGATGAAGTGAATAAAAAATCAAAATAAATTAAATTCAAATGCTGCCTGTGGAGCATCGGTCGAAATATTTTCATTAAACCATTGAAGCTATTTTAAAGGTCTAACCGATTAGATTGATTCAGATTTGGTTCCATGTTTTAAATTTAGGAACAATCATACCAAAAATGCATCCAATTATCGTATTCACAGAACAAATGCCAAATGCATTAGTATGTGTCCAGTTGAATAAATTTCGCATGAAGTGTGCCTTCACGCGAGAGAATACGTTTTTAGATTAAAAGCAAACCACACGTGAGTGCTCAGCAGCTGGCAGCCGTATTGGAAGTGCCAAACAATATCGAGTGCCGGAGCTATTGGGAGACATTTCGTGGAACTTAATATTTAAATGAAAAATGTCACCTGCAAAGGCTTTTGGTTTTGTTTATGAAGAGCGAAAATTACTGTTAAATTTTAACAAACAGTCAATGGAAATTCGTTATTGTACTCTTGTGCCTTCTCAAGTCGCAATAGACACAAAGCGAAACTGCATCTGTTTTCTTTTGACTCACCTTACTGGGCGACGAGACGATATCGTTGCCCGAATAGCCTTTTATCTCGGAAATATCAATTTTCCACAGAAGACCTTCGATTTCGAGCTCGATTTTCCACTTTCGATAAATGCTCATCGTCACGACGCCCGCACAAAAGAGCAGCAGCCCCAGTATGCCCGCCGCCACCACCGACGTTATATGTCGATCGTCCTTTTTGCACAATTCATTCGCAAAACCGCACATGGGCTCATCGAATGGCCGATCCCCGCCCGAGGGCCAATCAACGCGCACCGAACCATTGAGTAGTTTGTATTCCTAGAACAGAGCAAAAAAAAACAGAGAACAAAAATATTAAGCGACAGTTTCAAAAGTACACACACCTACATTAAATTGAAAGGATATGTATGTATGTAACGACAGCAAAAAAAAATTCGAAAAAGGGGAAACTAAAAAAATGACGACTCACTCACTGGAATATCTTCGCCTTGCTGAAAGTAGGCAACGGGCACCATATGATTATTGACATATGAAGTATTCTCACGGAAATAGTGTGTATATGGCTTATATGCGAGCACTGAGAAATTTCCCTCGGAATCGCCATTCTGATCAATTTTTATCGTTGAACCGGTAACACCTGCAAAATGGAGTGAGTAACAATATGTTTAGCAAACAATGAAATCAGATAGACGTTCGGTGGTGATGCACTCACTTTTATAAGTACGATTTTTAATAAGTGTCTCAATTATTCTAGTTCCATTACTAGCTACGTCAAATATCACGTCATCCGTTAGTATGCGCTCCTCCTGGCGCAATAGCATATCCAGTGCCCAGGCATAAAGCTTAACGGAATCGTAGAGGTAGGCGGCATAAATAGAAACAAACTGCAAAAAAAGTGAAAAGGAAAATGTTATAAAATAAAAGTCTTTTTTTACTGCAATAATATTAATTTATGGATTTTTTATTGCAGCGAATATGCATTTATTTGCTTAAAAAATTAGATTATTACAAGCTGCTGCTGCTGCCAGACTAAGAGGACGCACCTCAAAGTCTATGTGTTCGCTGTTCGAATTCACATCAATGAACTGACCCGCTACACTGAGCAGTTGAAAATCACTCAGGTGCTTTATGAAAAAGATGCCATAAACAAACAAAAAATATGCACAAAAAACTGCAATTTTTAATTTTGTGCACTGCTTAACACAATTACACCACTCTTCTGTTCTATATGGCCACAGAATCGGAAGAATTTGACGCCCTTCGTTGTGTTGATCGACCGCTTTTGTGGCCATTTTTGTTTTCGGATGCTTTCATAAGTTATCCATAAGTAGTTGTTAAATTTCTCACAAAATTGTAAACTGATTTTTGGTAACGATTAAATTTTTAATTGTTTTGCTCCGCCACATCCAGATTTCTGGAATTTGATAACCTTAACCTTTTGCATACAAATTTTTATTTTATTTCATTGAATACTTGGTTCCAAAAGTGGTCAGAATATTTTTTTCCTAATTTTCTATAAAAATATATTAGGATTTGTTATTTTTTACACCTGCATAAGGTCTTAAGAGAATACTGTAAAAATTTCAAGAAAATCGGATAATTTTTTAGACGTGTTACAGTGGGGTGTAAGAGTTGGGAAAATCGGCTAGAATATTGTTAAATTTTCCCTTGCCCGTTGTAGCTTTGGATTTTTTCGGATTTCCGTCCTTTTTATTCCGATATTTTAATGTATTTTGGAAAAATTTTTTTGTTTTGATTTATAAAGTTAAATTTTTTTTTAATCAACATTGTTTTGTGGTGTTTCTGTTTTTTTTGGGAATTGCTTGCCCTTTTTTCAATTGCACTGGTAAATATCCCACATTCATTTTGAAATAATACTTAAATTGTATGGGTTGTGGCACGCTCCTTTGTTCAGTCAAGTCCAAAATAGCACATAAACCTTTCGGAGGTCACAAACAACCTATGATGTAAGTTTGGTTCTGATACGTTCAGTGGTTTACCCGTGATGTTGACACAGACATAAGTACCAACGTTTTTATATTTTAAGATATTACTCGGTATCAATTGAGTGTCACTACTTCGCCAGAATTGAGATGTAAGCACGAAAATTCACCATTTATAGAAATTCCAAGAAAGAGCTACGATAAAAAGTTCCTCTATCCGACTGTTCGCTTGCTTCGAATTACTTTTTAAATTTGTTTTCTTCTGAATGTGAATTTGTCAAACTTTGAATTCAGCCAATCCACCTTCGTTAGTTACCCCGTGGAATGTAAAAGAAATTAAAACTTTTATTTTTGTGAATTTCTACCGAGTTTCCATCGAATTCATGAATATAAATTTTTGCAAGTGTATCAAAAACTGGGTGTAGTTGGAATGATAATTTCTTCTTTTTTCCTACTCTTTGCTAACCTTAACTTTATATTGTTTACATTTCGGTTTCGCATGGTGTATTGCGTGTGTGTGTGTGTGTGTGTGTGTATGTCTGTTGGTCCATAAATGATAAACAATATGCACTTACCTTAAGGTAATTTCTACCCTGGAATAACGGTGGCAATACGAAACTGAATGGCTTCCTCGAATTGTATTCACGCACTTTCGCCGTGAAATTTTCATAACTTTCGGTTGGTGGCGTTGCGGCCACGACTAGCAAACTGCGCGCCAATTGCTTGAATCGCTCCGTTTCATGGCACTCATTCTCGATGAGTTCGATAATTTCGGGCATACGCAAATACTTTTCGGCTTCTCTAAATTGAAGGTGGAACATTTTGAAAAATTTTCATATCTTTTTTTTTCTATTTTGACAGACTTGTGGGTGAGGTTTGTTTTTTGGGGGGCGGATTTTTATCTCCTATTTGCTGCAAATGGAGTTTACTTACTTTGGCGTGTAGGTCATCATGTCAACGTAGATGACCATATATTCACCCTTGGAGAAGAGATTGGCCGTGTCCATGGAGGACATGAACTGCACTAAATTGGGTGCGGTGCCAAGGAAAACGTAGATACGCGTTCGATTCATTGTGTTTTGCACCACCTGGTATATGAATGAAACAAATAATTAAAAAAAAAACAATGAATTTCTAGGCTATTTTCGATCATTTACCTGATACCAATATCCGGTACGACAGCACGGCAACGACAATTCGCAGCACTTGGCCTTATCGTTCACAAACGCTTCCTTGTGGTTTATTGTCATGTTCCTCTTCATAGCCTGTTCCTTGAGTAAATCCGCGACGGTCGCCCACAATTCATCGTGCAGTATGGAAAATTTCTTCCAGCCATAATAGCGCAGCAACGAAATCACAGATTTAATTACCTAAAATGGATAAAGTAAAAGAGAAATAACATAACATAATCTTAAATTGAACATTAGCTTAAATACAAAAGTTTTGCTGCACTTGCTTGGGTGTGTGTGTGTGTGTGTTTTCGAATGCATTTCCGAATTTAATATGATGTGTTAGCAAAGCATATCCGGAGGATGCACTCTGTTTGTTATATTTGAGTGAAACTTACCTGTGTATTTGGTGGCTCTGTGCGCGCGAATGTTGGAATGGAGGATGCTTTGTTCTCAGCACATTTCTGCAAATAGAAAAACAAAGCAAGACGATAAATGAATTAAGTCTTAAGCAGAGATACATATGTGTAGCTAGAAATATTCATGCAATTTATGAAAAGAAAACCACTGAGTAAGTTTCAGTAGGTCAAAGTTCTTGTACCTTACACATCAAAAAGTCATAAGTCGAAAGTCTTATTGGGAAAAAAAGTTACATTTGTGGACATTCTATCATTTTTGTATGTGATATATCTGGACTATCAAAGTTTACCAAAGGTAAATGCCGTAAGAAATTTAATAGCATTTTATGTCATGCCACTTGTGAATACCCTTATCCTTGCTAGTTGAACTCATAGTCATGTTAAGCGATGTTTTCGGAATTCATAATATGAAAATTTTTTATTTCTTTACAATAACTGTTGACAATAGCAGAACAAAACAAGCAAAGAAAAGTTTTCCATTCGAAGAATATGCTAGGATTTCTTTCTCTTGGATAACTATTCCATACAAACTATTTCAAAAACTAGAGAGTAAGCTATTTCCGGCAATGTCGATGCTAAAATTACACCACATCCAGCATTTCATTTTGGCAAATTTTTGTGGTTTTGCAACCTTGGACCTTCCAAAATCCATTTCAAAACATTTTCAATCGCATTCGGCAATACAAAAAACATTGGATGAAAGTTAATATCTCCCTGTCGTAGTAGTGTGTCGGTGTATAGAAGCTAAAATGAACATATGTCCAAAATTAAGAAAATTCTTTATATAAAAAAAAATATCAAACAACAAAATTTTATTTCAATTTCCCTTTTTCACTTGCTTGTGCTACAAAGAGCCTTTTTTGATAATTTTTTTTTTCATGGAACGGATGCTTTCAGTTAATGAAATTTACTGGAGCATAGCGAAGAAGTATAAAAAATAAACAAAAGCACAGTTAGTTGGTCAGTCAGACAGTCAGGATAACAATTTTAATCTACTAAGAGATTCGCTTCATTTGAATACAATTTCGTAGAGCGTAGAGCGTAGAGTGTCTCTCTATTAAATCGAAATCAAGCACATAAGCCAAACAAGAAATTCAATCATTTCAGTCCTGCCATTTGCACTAATTCAATCTCTAATCGAATTCCTCATTTGACCCAAGTTGTCAATTGAAAAAATAGCGTTAAAAAGAGATGTATGTTCACCATTTGGAGGCACTTACATATGATATCATTGGAATGTTACGACTCTGCGTTACAATCGCCTCCACAAAGCAGTGACCCTCTGGGCCGAATATCGTGGCAATGCCATCGCATATCATTTCGGTGATGGCTCTGGTAGCAAGGACGGTATCACCTTTGGTGTCATTCCAGCGCATTTCCAATGTGACATTTGGCAGCAAATAGGTATCGTTGTTGATCTGCAATGAAGAAGGCCGATGCATACAATTTCCATTAAATTCTAAATGCTGAAATTCAAAAGAGCCCCCACTCACCTCGTCTAGAGCCATTGTTAGGGCACCGGATATCGCTAAGCCCTGCTTGTTCGTCAGCTCACCGGTAATGGCCGTTAGATAGCCCACACTGAGTACAGTACGATGGGGAATGTCGCGCACTGTCATGACACCCGGTACAAGGATTACTGCCACCGAGAGCAATAGTAGCAAATTAAGCGGCCAACGCGTCATGGCCCCTTAGGCCGGGGCCGATCAGCGCGACACCTATGGGTTGGAATTTTTCCCTCTGCAAATGGAAGAAAATACAACGAATATTAAAGAATTTTCAAGTACAACTTAGAGTAAATAAATAAATAAATAAGCTTTCCATTTCATTTCTATCAATCCATTTGACCAAAGTCAATAAATTTTAATTTGTACATTTCAATGGACACATTTGACTGGTAGTAAGCCAGTCGGAAATGTGGCAACATTTTCCATTTCAATTAGTAAAATTATTCACCACAATTCAAGGAACTCATTGCACCTAGCAGCAAATAGTAATTAAAAGACCTGGAGGGAGGCAAGTATGTTTAAAAATTTCACACAATTTAAAATCGAACAACGATTTTAGTAAAGTATAAAATTGTGGTAAACAATTGCTAGAAAGCAGCAGCAGCAGCAAGATACAAAAATTTTTTAATATTGTGCCTTTTCAATAGGCAACCAACCGACCAACGCCACAGATGGATTCAACAATCCCCCCAATATTTTTCCTTTATCAATATTCTGGTTGCATTTTGTTGATGCTGGCACCTGCCCAGAGGATGCGAGCAAGTGCAAACCATAAGGACAGGTAAAGCATTGTTGGGTGGCTTGATGCAACATTCAATTGCCCACAGGAATACAAAGTGAGGATATTATTAATGGAGTGAAATATTTTTAAATTAAAAATTTAAAACTTGGTTCTTTTGAGAATACGAAACGAAAATGTAACAGAGAAGAAAGAAGAAGCGAATAAAGGCTCAAAATAGGCATTTTAAATGTATTTAAATGAAATACCCCTGTTTACGTATATAACAATTTAAAGTACTTGTATCCAAGAGATTAACATTTCTCGAATGATTTTTTCCATGTTCTGACAAAATCATAGAAATGTCACGCACCAATAGTTATCGCAAATATCCTTGCATGATGTATCTGTGAAGACATATACACCCAGAGAAAAAACAACCTAAAATCAAAAATAACCACCTTAAAACAAGTAGAAACGTTAATGAAAGTCTGCTAAAGTTGGAAATTTTAGAAACCACTACGAACAAACTTGTTTTCAATTTAAAACTTAAATTCAAAAATAAACAAACTTATTTCAAAGTTGTTTTCCGATTATTTAAAAAATTTTCCAATTTATATGAAGTTTGCCAGACCTTGATTTGAAATCGTTCAACTTTGTTTCAACGTTATTTTAAGTGTTTTTCTCTTTATTTCAAAGTTGTTTCCATTAAGTTGAAAAAATGAAGGAGTAAATATTTACTATGTTTTTTTCCCTGAGTGTACATACACACAGGTATTACACTTGACAAAGTTTATGTGAAGAACTTTTTTGGTACGTAAAGCACAAAACTTATTCATGTGCACTTCAGCTAATCAGGGGGAAAAAGATTTAGAAATTAGAGTCACCGACAGCCTTTCAAAATTCATCCACAGAAGCTGAGTCTTTTGTCTTTCAATTGCAATGTATTGTATGTCAGGAATTGGATTATCCCGGTATCCACTCTGGCATTTGGTTATGACCATATGAGTAGCCTCATGTCGTAATTTCTACTTGTGAAATTGTTACACCGTGTCGTATGTGAGATAGCTAAGTGCCGTTCGAAAATCCTTTGTGGAATTTCACAGGATTATGTCTGTTGTTATAATCTATTTTAATTACTTGTTGTTTCCATATAATTTCATTAGCAATGGCCGTTTGTTGGCATTTAAGCTTTAAGTGGTTAGCGGGCTCATCCGCTTCCTTTTGTTGTGCTAACACATCCGCATGCGTTTACAATCGCTGTTTGTAGATGAGATGGGGTTGTTATGAATTTCATCATTATGAAAGCTCGATGCGAAGAAACTTTCATAGAATTGCAGTTTAGATTATCAAACAATGTTAAAAAAGAATTAGCTGTTGTAGCAATTCATTGAAATATGAACAAAAATGCAAAGGCTGCACATAAAATTTGGTTTAAAAGAGGACTGAAGAGATTTTTCGAATGATGGAAGCCAAGATCGATGTCAGAATTTGAATAAAGTCTCTCCAGTATTTCTATTTTTTAAACCAAAAACAATTGCACTTTAAAATTCGAAAATAAGTCCAAATATTGGGCCTGCTGGACATACGAGATCAATCGCACACGTAGCAGAACCGACTCGCTTAAGGAGATTGATTTCTCGCAGCAGAATTGGTTTCGTGTGGCCAGGCCCACTCGCATAATTTCGGTTACTTTATTTTGAATATTTTATTTTGTGATTAAAATTTCCATACTATTGCCCGAGTACCATCGGCTAGTGATTCGGATACGGCAGACTCTCGCAATCGTTGCTTAAAAACGACACCTCATACAGCGCTGGTTTGCTCGAATACACTTTGTGCAGCATGTCCACAAACCACAGCACCAATTCCTGAGCGCTGACGAAGGGACACATGGCCATCACTGCACCCGCTTTCTTGCCATGGTTATGCGAGTCAAAGAAACCAATGATGTTGGCGGGAAATTGAAAAATGAAAATCACCGTACGGCTATCGGCTATGAGAGCGGCCGCTAGATAGAGTGCGGCCGACTTGCGTACTCTGGCCGGATGAAATAAATCGCAGGCAATGGTGAAGATCTGTGAGAGACGCATAGCCACGCTGCGACTGTAGGTCGGCTTCGATGGATCGGCCAGTACGTGTGTGTAGAACCACTCTTGCACCTTAAAGTTGAGATCACCTTGCGAGTGTAGCACATTCAAGGCATCGGGTATGCTCAAATTTTGACTGCCTCTTGTCCGTTTCGTAGATGCCGCACTGGTGGTATTGATGAAGCTAGTCGCAGAAGCGCCCATACTGCGATTGTAAACCGCATTACCCTCATTGATGGCTGTGCCAAAAAGATCGAACGAACGTTGCGAGAAGTCAGTGAAGTTTCGAAAGAGTCCCTGCTCCACTTTGCATATTTTATCGGCCAGTATGAGCGCGATGAGGGTGCATGAATTCGTGCCACTCTCACGGTATTCGCCGAAATGCGATTGACTGAACTGCGTGGGGAACCACCAGACGTGGAGGTTACCCTTTTGCTCGTGAATCGTCATGGTGGACGGGCAACTGCGACACCGTACCTACTCACGAAGACTTTCTGTTCGTCTACTTTGTCAAGATTGGCCTGGAACTTTTTGGTGGTTCTTTGTACATTATTTAGTTTTGAGTCCGAAATTTTATTTTGTGTTTCATAATTTAAAGAGAAAAAAAAGGCCAAAAGAAAATGATTTAAAATTTTAATACGAAAAACGTCAAGTGCCGAGAAAACCCAAAATTATGTGTAGTAGAAACTGTTGAGTTTGAAGCATGATGCAACTGTATTAGCATTTTTCGAGAAAGTATTTCCACTGAGAACCTCAATTGAGGAATACTGAATACGTAGTACTTAATGAGCAAACGTGTTTTTAAGTCTTTTTGATAATCTCATATGAGACTCTCAGAAGAAAAAAGCTATGAAATGTACTGACGCTCTATACATTTAATCGCTCTTTTCCACTGAGCGTGTCATATGCGGTTTTCTTACTTAGCACACTTTATTGTTTCTCGATGGCTTGGGTACCGGTAAATGTATGTTTTTATTTGCAATTCCCAAAAATTCCACCCACAGAAACCGAACCACAAATCGGACAGAATTTTCTCGTTATTCTGAAATCTGTTTGCGGAGATAGTTTCTCAGCTCTGTGGTATCTGGTGAAAAATCTAAATTGAAACTAATTAAAATTTTGTTTTGGGAAAATTCTTTTGAGAAAACTGGAAAAAAGTGGAATTTTGCCATCAATAAATTCTGAAACAGAAAATAAAGAAAAAAAATTCCAAAGAAATAAATTTAAAAATAATAAATTATAATTCACCAAAACAAACATATTATTTGGAATGGGAATTCACATAAAAACACAAATCGAGTTTGGGAGTTCTACCAAAGAAAATGTAGTACAAAAAATAGCCAAAAAAAGAAACACCTACAAACCAAACAAATACAATGCCACACATTGTATATTAAGAACACGTGCTGCGTAATTTTATTGTTTCGAAATATCATATACTAAATCAAATTTGTTAAAAACAAAAAAGTCCGCAAATTGTTAAAATGAACTTCATGGTTCTGTGGCCAGAGTGGAAATTTTTCACAGAACACATGTGGACATAATTTGCTACCATTTAAAATAATCAAATAATAAAAAGCGTTCAATAACAATGGAGTAATAATATTATTTGTGACTCAACTGTTTATATGCCGGTTGTGTACACGACTATTTAGTCAACATTTTAACCATTGAGAATTGCTTTTGATCTTTGCGAAACGGCAAAGAAAATAATTACTTAATTCTTTATCACTAAAGCTTCGTTTCCAGCTCCAGAGAAACGACTCATGTAAAATTGTTTTAGAGCAGAATTTTTTGACAGATGACAAGGCAAAAATTTGCATTGAGCTTTTGCCTTTTGGGGCAGTGCCGCTGTTCTTTATCCACTTTTGCTATCTATTTTGATTAATGCTCTAAGTTTGACAGCTGATAATGTCAACTTTACTGAGATTGGAAGAAAATTCCATATTTCTTGCGAGAGCACAGAGTGGCGGTGTCGCAATTCGTTAAAGAAAAAGGTACGAAAAATTGTACCGAAGTCGATACGAGGAAAGAAAATTTACTTAAAGAAATTTACTTTTCAATTTCTTAGTTTGACAAGTACTTTAGAGCTGGAAGCAAACCTTAATCGGATAAGTTTTTTACGTGTTACAGTGGGGTAAAATTTAACCAAATCGGTTAAAACTTTTTATGGGGTCCATAAAAAAATAAATAAAAATACGTTTTAGAACAAAAAAAAAACTAAAATTGTTAGTTGCCATTGAGACAATATACCTCTTTTCAGAAAAAATTGGGGCTTATTGACCTATGGGGAGAATTATCGGGAGAACTAAAAATTTTCTGTTTCTTCTTGTATTTTTCTCATTTTGATTTATTTTATAATTGCCACCCTAATAGTCACTCCAATCTAAGTGTTTACACTCAGGAGAATTCATAAAACATAACTATTCAGGGTTGCTTAAAATATTTTCCAAATAAAAAAAAAACAATTTGTTATTTCAATAGAAATTGAAATACAATAAAAATAAACGAATTAAATACATCCTCCAACCAAAGTGAATTCCACAAGCCCGCATACATATCTGCAAAACATTTGAATTTCCTAAAGGTTAAATAAATTCGCAGAGAAACCATTCAAACGCTGAAGTATACAAAATATCCATTCCAGTTGTGCTTCTTTTTGCCTTTAGAGGAATAAGTAATTTCAAATATTTCCCACTTAAAACTCAGGCAATTAATGTTCATTCATATATTCAAACTTATTGTTGGCCAATTTCTCTGCCAGTACACTCGCGAAGAAATGTTCAGCAATGCAATTTGCCATTCAACACTTTTCTCCCATCTTCCTCGCCCTTCTCAGCTCATACGTCAAGTGTAAAACACATTGGCATTCAATTGCTTTTTGAAATTATCAATTATATATTTTTGCTTTTATTTGCCACACAACACAATTGGCCAATTGGCAATTGCAAATGTGTTTTGATATTGTATATTGTTTTTATTGGCCGTAATTAGCCAGGTTAATTGCTCAGCAACATGCTTAACAAAATAGCAGCAAGAAAAAACCACAACAACAACAATAGAGCATACAAAAACAACAAGTGTCGATACGATCGTATCTATAAATATCTTTCGATTCGGTTATGACTTCTTGGAAATTCTGAAATAACTCACTCACAAAACTACACACAAGGGAAAAAAAGTTGTTGAAAATTTAAATTTTGTCCGATGAGACTACTTCATACAAGAAGAATATTGTGCACTAGTATTAGTTGCATTCTAGACGAGACAAAATATGCATAAATATTTATGGAAGAATTGCAAGTGGGTTGGGTGATTTTGAAAACTGAGCAACCCAGAGAGTTAGGTTAATCTGGAAATTTCATAAATTTTTGGTAAAACGTCACTAAAATTGTAGATAATAGTCTCATAAACAAATTGTGTGAACAAACTATAATAAAATAACCTCACCTAGTCAGGGTTTCGAGCAAACTGCTAAAAGGTCAACGGTGCGTATGAGTGACATTTATTAGCGATGTAAGATAAATGTTGCTCATACGCCGCATTTGGATAAGTAAAAATTATGTTGAGCCATTAGAGTGGAAGGTCGATCAAGAGATTTCCTACTGTCTGTATATCTGTCCATCATTCGCACGTTAACGGCCGCAGTTGATGAACTATCGACTCCAAATTTTGGCATTCCTCTTCTTTTTACTTTTATTATGTCGGAAACGATATGGAGAATGGAACTGCAGCGAAATAGATCGGGAATATTGGGGAAATAGAAGATAATTCTCTTACTAGTTGCATGTACTCATGATCTTCCTTTATGGAACTCTTATCTAAAGTTAAAAAAATTATTTAACCATTTAACAGACTTTTTTGTAGAGAGAAGCACCTATTTTTAGGGCCTCCGTAGAAAAGCTAAAGTATTTTCCAATAAGTGCTAATTGCAAACATTTTCTACCGGGTGCAAATAGATTGTATTCTCAAACGAACGGGGCGCGATTTATTCACACAAATGGCGCGGATTGGCTTCGCTTCGTCTTTGTTTACATTTCATTTGACTTTTGATGTTATTTTCACACACACGGAAAGCGATTTCATTTGTATTAATAATTTAAAAAATAAAAAAAGAAGAGATATTCTCAGCTTTTGCCTCTTTGTTGATTTTGTGCACGTTGTTGTTGTTCATTCTTTGCAGATATCATATACGGAATAAACTTGGTGCGGTTTGTTGTTTTCAGTTGAACATCATCAGGCGCACATTTCATTTGGTTTGCATGACAATTTTCACACGCAAAAAAATTGTTAGTTTGCAATTATTGTCTATTTTTATTAATTCTTCATGAAAATATTGTTATAATAAGAAAATCAAATTAGCATTGAACAAAGATACAAAATACAGAAGAAGAATATTTGACAAACCAAATAAATTTCACAGCTCATACAAAACGGCGCCAGGAAGAGTAGCCATTTTCGAAAATTAGTACTAAATACATGAATATCGTCGCTCGAAACTGACTCGTCGGCAGTATCACGAACTGACGTACCTCATGGGAAAATGAATAGAAGATACGGCAGTTAGTGAAATTAAATTTAGTCAGTTACGTCAGTTAGTCATACGAGCGACAATATAATATACAGACATAGAAAAAATACCATCTCAGACTAATAAAAACGGCCAATAAATTAATTTGAACGTACATTGTAGGAAACGCGCTTCACACAAAAAATAATAAACATCCAAACAAAAAAAAAAATCACACAAAAAAAATTCACTGAATTGCAATGAAGCCTGAAAAAAAATACGCCTAAAAATAGCATTCGCCGAAAAACGTCGTAATAAGAAACCTAACAAACAACTTGGATACACACAGGGGAAAATATTAGTAGTAATATTTGCAATATTCAACAATTGTTTCTTTAGAGTAGCTGAGCTGAATCTCACTGGCACGTACGCCGAAGATTTCAACATCATTGTTAAAAAAACGGGCGATCACTTAGCGAACGTATCTCTGATGGAAGGATCAACCTACTATTCTCGGTACAGCAAATCAGCACAAGACAGAGGCGGTTCATTTCTATACCGACCCGGTGCCATTCCAATACATCAATATTTTTCTTGAAAAACATAATCAATGACTCCGTACTCAATTGAAATAGTTATGAAATAATGAGGATATCCAAAATGCCACAAATTACCAATTCGTTTCAGTGCCTTTCAAAGTGTTACATTTCTGGCAACTAGAACGCCATTTGCCATCATGATGTGTAACAAATTTTTACAATTAACCAACTGACTTTGCCTCAAAACTAACAACAAATTCAAAAAAGTTTTTATCAAAATGAATAGCGTAAACACACACACACAACGTTAACGTAACACTAACTAAGAAGCTACACAAAAGTAAGTAGCTAATTGTTAGTACGTGATAACAGAGTAAATAGCCGTAGTCACAGCAAAAAGTAAGTAGGAATAAAAATAATCAAGCACAACAGAATTCTAAAAATAAAAAATACTTAAATTGCGACGTGATTAAACGTTTAACATGGAAATTTTAAAGTGAAATATAAATTTACAAAACTAAAAATAGCCCAGCGAAGTGATAAAACGTGAAGGAGATTTATTTTATGGGTTACGCTTAGGAGAGAATTCAGCGAAAAATGTTAGCAAAGACTATTTCGCATGAAACTGTAGGTGATTTGAAACCTGTTAACTAACAGCTACAACAAAGCATTTGTACTACTTTATATTTGTATAGATTGTGTTTCAAGAAAAGAAAGAGTTTTTTTTCCCATCATTTAACAATTGTCTCTAAGTTCAGTGTTCGTAGAAGTTATTTTCTTATCAGATTTCTTTTATTTTATACAATTTACCAATATTTTTGTTGACTGAACTTTTTACCACACTTATATGGCAAGCCTACATGTTTAAATATGCACAAGCTTGACTTGGAGTCGAAAAGTGCATTGAGTTGGAGTTGGCGTTGCAATTGCTAGCGTGCATCTAAAAATAAACAAAACAGAAGAAACTCAAGTCTAAAAATAGCAGCGTTAAAATGGCAATCGCACGACAACAACTGCAACTAGTCGCATAATGTATACAAAAAAGAAAAAAAAAAAACACAAACAAGCCGTCTGCAGCCGAACGCGCACCAGCAGACGCCAACAGAAACAGCAGTTCAAAAGCGCACTACAATCTTACTTTGCAAACATTGATGCAATCCGCTCTAAATCACTGCAAGTGCTCGATTCAATGAACGTCAAATGCAAACCAACTAACTGCCATTAAGTTCTGCAGATCAATTAGCTCCATTTGTGCAGTAAAGTTTAAACAATCAAAGTTTATTTTCTTCAAATACTTTTATTCTGGTAGTTGAGTTTGGCAAAAATGCTAACAAGCACACAAAAGTAAAGTTGAGTATCACTTTATCAATATTTATGCGAAAGGCCTTGCGGATTTGTTGCTGAACTGATTCAGGTGCACTACCACTGATGATTACACTGACCACCTGACGGAAAACAAGTCCGATGATAACATAAGCAACGACTGATGATTCAATTGAATCAGTGGCGTAGTCAAAACGCAGTATCCATTCGCCATTCATATCATTCAAACCATACAGTCAATTTAGTGATTTTTTTCCCATTCGTATATTGGTTTATTACAGGGAGCAGCAGACATTTTCAGGCAGGAGGTATTTTTTTTATTCTGTATTGAATGGAAGAAGTGTGCGTTCTAAGTAGCGAAGCTAAGGACTTTTTAAACTTTAAAGTTGGCCGATTGAAACTATTCGTAAACATATACATGTCACTCATACGCCACGATGTCTTTTATGATGCTTCTGAGTAAAAATGTATTTTTTCCTATTAAATGTATAGGAACGATGACACAACGAAATAACTGTATCCTACTTGGCTGCATTCTTTGCTTAGATTTTATATTTCCTAGTAGTGGTTTCCGTTTCCGTTCTATCCACTTGAGTTATATAAAATGGCAATCACAACCGCAGCAGCGCCACTACTACATTGTGGGCCATTTCCCAGCAACACATCACAGACAACGTTAACCATCAAATCAGATTAAATGTGAACAAGTGAGTACTGAAAAGCGTATTGACTGAATTTGCTTTATTTTTTTTATAATTTTTTTATTGTAAATATGATCTAGTTGTTGTGTAAATATGAAATCGATTTAAATGCGATTGTTGGCGTATGGGTCCTTCATTTCCTCTCTTAAATACAAAAGGGTTTAAATAGCTCCTGTGTTGCAAAATGAATTTAAAGAAACTGACAAAAGTTTTTTGTTTTCTTAATTGTCAATGTGAGCTTGCACTCAACAAGATTCTCTTGTTGGATCGACACTTTATGCAGTGGTATAGTCGGGTGTGATGGCGCACATGCAGTTTATTGTCTCCTATGGTCTTTTTTATAGGTGCCACACGAAAGTTTTTAGTGTTAAAATAATTTCAAATCACGCCAGTAGGTACTCAATTTCAACAAATAAAAAATAAAGTTGCTAAATTGATGTTGGTGCATTTTCGTTTTTTCCTACTTCGAACACTTTTGGTAAATACTTCTCAATTGGCTCCAGGCATTGTAAGCACATTTATGGTTTTTAATTTGTTACAAATTGTGTTTGGAAACAGCTGTGAACAAGCTTGATAGACATATGTGTGCCACTGAAACTCTTAACAATTTAAATTGTTACGTCCCACTAAGCTATCATCCCCTGTCCGAAGATTCAAATCAACATTGCTAAAATAAGAAGAAATAGGAAAAAATAATATATAGCAGATGAGAGCAGTTACTCGTTGTTAGGAGATGGAAACTCTTTTGAACACATTTTTCTTCCCTTTCGTATTTCAAGTGTTTCGCAGCTTCTCTAAGAACGTATGCATACAACTGTAAGTCTATAAGTACCTACAATGAATTAAATATAAAATAAGAATCTTTCAACATTTAAGAGTAAAATGAAGGCAACTCAAGTTGTCATACAGCAAAAAAAAAAATAAGTTCATGCTTTAACAGGTTGTTGGGAAATTCCCCTTTTGTTTAAAAAGAAAAATGGAGCAAAAAATAAAAACGAAATTTACAATCAGCTACCAGCACGTGTTGCTCTTACACGAAGACTCACAGATGCCCACCAGAGAAGAGCGTCGGTGCACCGAAAACCAGTTTCAAGCTACTCGCCAAAACCCAAGTGCAACTCCCAACTCGAATCCGTGTCGACGGATGCCACAAGTGTTCGGTGCTTGTGGATCCGAGTTCGTTCGAGTGCACACGAGAAAAAAATAAAATGCTTGTGCCATTCGGCAAAAACTCGAATGACCTGGATAGTCGGATTAACTTGGATAGCTTGCGCATTGAAGTTGCTTGTGTGCGCTTGTAAGTTATTTGAAGTACGGAAAATTTTCGTATTTTGTATGCAGCATTCAATTTGTCGTTACTTGTGTGCGCTTGTGGGTTATTTGCACTACCGAAAATTTTCGTATTTTGTATGTAGCATTCAATTTGTCAATTATTTCGTGAGATATTATAGCTGATTGATTTTATTAAAATATAAACACTTTCATCATTTTTTAATAACAAAAAAGGAATAGTTTTATTGAAAAATCTGATCATAAAAAATTATGCACAGTCGTTTCTTAGTTAATATATTGCAACAGCAAACGCATTCTTCAACAAACAACAATGAGACAGCGACACCAAACCGCAACATAACAAAACAAATTCTTACGCAGCGCGACACATTTGGCATTTGCCTATCGCCGCAAGCAGCGCTGTGAATAGGACATCGCGAAAGGAGTTCGTCGCAACTCGACATTTCTCGCTCATAACAGCGAAGAAAACAAAGCGTAAAAAAGTGAAGGCGCCAGCGATCGGACAATTTTCTGATCACATTTTTTTGGTGCGACTTGTCGCGTTGGTAAAGAGTGCAGTATTTTCATGTCCTGGAATTGGGGGAAAAAATGTAAAAGCAGCTAATTTAAAAATTGCAATTAGAACATCGATTATTTGCGCAGTGAATGAACCCCAAAATATTACGAGTACAATTTATAAAATACATAGATAATTCTACATTATAGTAGATAGCTATAGATATTGTTTCTTTACTGAATAGTCAAAGAATTTTCATACAAATAATTAAACAATAGTCTTAGAATAATTTTTTTCTTTATGGACAAATTTTCATGCGCACTGTCTAAAAGTAACTGCATTAATTTAACAAATTTTTTTCTCAGTGGAAAAATTAGCATGTGTCCAATAAATCTAAAATTTGTTGCACTCTGTAATGCCAACAACATTATTAAAAACAATTTTTCTATGTGAATAAATTGTATGTGTACAAAAAAATTAAAATTTTTGCACGGTGTAATAGAAAGTAAGTTTTTTAGAACAATTGTTTTTACCATTCCGTAATGAATTCAATATTCTAAAATTTTCCTACATGTCGCACGAAACTTAACAATACAAAATACGAACATTTTCCGTACTGCGCAGTGCGCACTGCTCATTCAATACAACTTGAGCACACAAGCTATCCAAGTGCTTCCGCCTATCCAGGTCATTCGAGTTTTTGACGGATGATGCAAGTGTTCGAGAGCGGCAAGTGGAAGTGGATTCGCAACTTGCTAAAACAGCGGTTAGCTTGCCGGTAGCTTGTGGGCCAAGCTACTCGGCGCTATTCTCTGATGCCCACTTATGCAGACATACATACGAATGTACACAAAATATATTGCGAAGAAACTAAAGTACACTTAGATTTGCTTCACTATGCTGCTATTGTCTTCTTTTTTAAGATAGGCAGTAACTTTTTTTTATCATTTGTCGGGATATGCACTGTTTAATCTATTGTGCCCCGTTGGGAACTTATGGCAACTCAACAAGTTCTAAAACATTAAGAAATTGTAGTATCGGGTATACTACTTTCATTGATTTCAGCATGTGTTCTGGTATTTAATAGTCACTCAGAAATCTTTTCCTCTTTGCATGAGGGGAAGGCACTCTCCTAAAACGAGTTGGGAAGTTTCTATGTCCTTCTTGAGACGTCTAAGAATATTTGCAGTGATATTGGGTTAATGGGTTAAGTTGTTCGCCAATATTGTTGGTAGGGGTAAGTAGAATACTTTTGCTGAAGAAACTAACACGATTTCGCTTACCTTTTTCTCAACAAGATTTCACTAACCCAGTTGTGACATTTGACCTCGAATAACTCGATTATTCGAGCTAATCCAGAAAAACACTTTGAGGGAGTCATTATGTGGGCCAAGACCATTCAGAATATTTTATCAGATAGTGTAATTCAACCTAAAGTGTAATTTTTTTTTAATAAATTCACGTATTCTTTTGGTCGTTTTGGCTTGTAAGTCCTTAATAGCGTTCCAAATTAAGGACAAAATATTTGTGAAGTCTAAATTTATTAAACAAAGTAAAATTTTTAGCAAATGTATTGAATATTTTCGTTCTCTGAGTGTAGATTTCTAGCTCGTACACACTTTTCGTATTTTTGAATACAAAAATAAATTCCTGCATTTTGTCATGAATTTAAAACTGAGAAATGTTCACTCATTCATATTTTTCTGAATGCATATTAAGTGAAATAATTTTTAAGTGTCGCAGTATGGTTTCATTAAGTTCACTTTCTCACATTCGCACACATCTGAGCTGAATGCACAACGACAACCTGTTCGAAAATGGACAAAAACTGCACATAATATCCTGAAACTTGTCGAGACCTTTTGTGGCAACCATGGCGCACTGCATTGAATTGTTGATGAAAGTGAAATTGTTGAGCGATCATTGAGACAAAGCCCATTCAATGGAAGATAAGCAATAAATCTGGAAAAGCGCAATGATAGAAACTTGTAACGCAAAAGGAACGAAAGTTTTGAAATGGCAAAAGTTCAACTTGAACTAATTTCCAGTTTCTCGTACTTTGAATGCAAGGATTTTCTATTATTCAAATAAGAACGAAAGGAGTACTTCGGAATTTTCCTTTGCATGATATTATTAAATGGCTTCTTGCCGATTTAAACAAAAATTGAGGTTGTTTCTTCGAATAAAGTCGTCTGCTGTCTGCATATTTTCAACTTTTACGCATTATAATAATTTTGTTTATTTATTTTCGTCATTTCGTCGTTCAGCGTACGTTCCCTCAAATCCGATAATGCAGCTTTAGACGTTGAAGCGAGCGAGTAGAGCGAGAGCGAGCCAGCGCCAAAGAAAATGTAAACAAATTATAAGCCAAACGCGCAGGAATGCAACTTTTTTGCATTTTTATTGTATTTATTGCAACTATATTTTTTTTTTGGTTTGCTGCCTCTTTCTGTTGTTGTTGTTGCTGCTTAAGTTGTTTTGAGTTTTCGCTGCCAAAAACTGGATTTTCTAAAAATAGACCGTGGGGAAATACTTGAATGCGCGCCACATGTGCGCCACAGAGGCCACACTGCAAATATTCCTAATACACAGCCGCTTGCAGATTCGCACACACACACACACACACACACGAACAGAGCATATAACACACAAAAAGCATAAAAAGTCACAAGTACTCTTATACCGGGCCAAGTCATATCATATCATACCAAACCATAACATGGCTTGGTATATGCCATGCGACTGTTAAAGTGGCCTGTGGTGGTCGTCTCAACACGGTCGATTTACACTCTCTTGGTCTGTGCTTTAGTACTTGGTAAAAATAAAAAAGGTTAAATTTCAAGTGTGCCTCCTACACGGAAAGAAAAGTTTTAAATTGCATTTGTTATGTCAACGCCAGTCTCGTTAACATAATGAAACCATTGTTATTAGCCAAAGACACACAAAAAACTTTATTCGGAATTTATTTAATTTGCCACATTTTTGAATTTTATTATTTGCTCTGTTTTGCGGCTGTTTCCCCTTTTTACTATGCAACTCACAACTGTTGTAGTAGTTTCAGCTTGTCAGGGTATGTGTCTATGTCACAGTGACTGCATTTATTTCAGTGTGTGTGTGTGTATGTTTGAGCGAGCCTGGTTGAAGTGGACTGACTTAAAGCTCGATTTGTTGGCTACATTTTATGTCTCATCCCGTTTCGCATGTGCACTTTTTTTCTGCAGTTTTCATTTCGACATGAGTAGTGGGACAGCAACTGAGCAACTCTTCACTCTTCACTCTTTTTATATTTATATTTGTTTGGGTTTTGTTTATTTTCTTTTTTTTCTGTACGTGACATGATGATGGTCTCTTCTCGTGTCGTCGGCTATTTGTCAGAGTCCAGGCAGATGGTGTATATTTTGAAATTGTTTTCGAAAGAATTTCACTAAATCGTTTTGTGCCATAATCAACTGCATTGTTAGTGCTCCTAAAAACATGCATTAAATAGTTGGTTTGGTTGAGCCGTTTATAGCCTATTTTGCCCATAATTACACACATAATTTGCATGTGGTTTTAATGGCTGATAAACTGTTATGTGTTATGGCATTCGGACTGTATTGGATTTTAGTTTGAATTTTAATTAGTGCCCATGAGCCTACAAGTATGTGTAGAGTTGATTACATTGAAAAAAATACACGAACTACATTTTCGACAGAGTTTATTTTAAATTTTACTTACAAATTTTACAAATTTACTCACCACATACTTTCGAACTACAAGTAGGTACCAAATGGAAATTTATGCTTTTATGCTTACAGCAAATGTGGCTTACAAAAAAAAAAAAAAAAGGTTCAACTAATTTGCAATTCTACTCATACAAACAAAACACCTGCAGAAAACTAGAAAAACTACTGGCAAAGCCAAACAACAACAAAAAATAAGAAACGAAAACCAACTAGTTACTATGGCGTATAAAACCAAACAAACTTACATGCCAAAATAAAAAAAAAACTTGGTACAGAGAGGCTAAACAAAAAAAAAATGTTAACCACCACAAACAAAATATATAATATTAATAGTACAACCAGTTTGGGACACACGTTTATGATGGAAAAAAGACGTCAGACACCGCGGCAGCCGTCTCGATAAATGCAACCTGTTAAATGCTTAAATTATAACTGCCAGCCACCCTGTCACCCGACAGCCAATATACACAAAACTGGCTCCAGATGAACACTTTTACCGAGCGCTTCAAGATATCTTAAGATCGAATCATCGAAATGTCGCTTGCAAATTGCGTGCAATTAAAAATGATTCATTGCCGGAAACAGGTAACTCAAACAAATGATCAAATGGAACAAACACACAACACCAAAAAAAAAAAACGATGGATGTTAACGAAAATGCATGTATCAAATAAATATAATTGCGCAAGGAGGGCACAGTTTATCATTGGTTCTCATTAAAATCATGTTGAAATGCATTGCATACTGTTGGGCGTTTTGCGGGAGAAAGAGCGTGAGTGCATTACTGACAAGTAGGTACTTACTGCTTTTCAGCAATTATACAATTCAAGGAAATGTCAAAGAGTGTGCGAGTTGTGGAAATTACAAAACAATTTATGTACAACCCAGTAAGTCATGTCTTCGTGGGAACCTCAATCGTGCAGAACCCTTACGCGTTGATGACAAGACAATAGTACTCTTTTCATGAAATACCTTTTAACTTAGCTTGTCATTAACAGCGAAGAGCTTTTAAAGGCTGGACCCCATAGAATACTTCACTACGTCAACCTTTCAAAACAAATTACACCGAATCACTACGAAACGTTCGTACGAAAAGATGGACGAATTTTATACAATGTGTCCAACATTGTCAGTCACATATCGTTAACGGCAGTGTCAGAATCGATGATTTGCCAATGGTGAAAATGTATTCAACATAAAATTGTATGCAATGAATTCGTGTGATTTCGCTACTGCTGCTGTAGTCTCTTGAAGCAATTAAGTTCAAGCTTAATGGTACATTAATTGGAAATGCCGAAGAGCATGGTGAACAGAATTTAAAATTAAAAAAAGGCAAGAAGAAAATCCAATTATTTTGTATTGAAGTGGTTGGTTTGACGTTAATATTGTTGTATGACGATCCATCCTACTGCAAATAGCAAAAAGATTTTGTAATTTTTCTTCAATCTCCAGTTGCCTAACTAACGCTAAGACATTTCTGTGATTTTCATTTTATACATTATGGAAATTCAGAGATAAACGTAGGAAACCTGTATGCACACAGGCGTTCAGGAGTAGCTTGCATTGTTAATCACTTAAAATTATGCTTCGTTTTATTTCAAATTTTATAGTTATTGAAAGGGTACTTGTTAAAACAAAACGACAGGTATAGAGAGTGAGAACAGTAGGTTTCCAAAGAGAAATTAAATATTTACTAAATCGACTGTGAAAATTTGTACGTACTAGAAATAGGTATGTAAAAATATTTCTTCAGAATTCAATTGAATTGGTACTATTCAAGCGAAAATGGCTTTTAAAGGATTATTTTGTAAAATAAATTGGTTTATAGCCTAAATGCACATAATCGGATAATCCGTTTAAATTCCCAAAAATAAAAGAATAATTACACAACCCAACAACATTTTGCTCCACAAATCAAAGATAGGTATTCTTATAGATTTTTGGACTATACTGAACAGAACACAATGGCATTCCATCACGTCAGGTTTTTGAGGAATTCAGGATCAAAGACTAAAAAAATATTAATGAAGCTGTTGGAGTTTTGTTCAAAGTCTTTCTTTATGCAGTCGTTTAGTGTTATGGTTTTCCTTTAAAATAAGCTAAAGGTTAATTTCCAAAGATATGAATATTTGAAAAAATTACTAACATTTTTGATTATATAGATTTTTATCTAGACGAAATAGAGAAATTCTGTGGACACCATCTTGTTAAACATCCAAAATCCTTTAAGAAGCAATAGGTTTGATTTTTTGAGTATTTAAAATTAAAAGGTTTTTGGCAAATCCTTTTAATTTTACACCCAATATGCAAAATGATATTGTTTAGGTTCAAACATTAAAAAAAAACTAGACGATATAGAGCAATTCTGACTTCAACATCAAAAAATCTTTAAGGATCAATAGCTTTGCTTTTTGGAGTACCATGTGCTATTTCACTGTAGCATAGAGTTATAATGTACTCTAAATTACTGAATTTGGCGTATTTGAACATTTTTTGATTGATCCTGAATTCCTGAAAAATCTGAGAATCTATAAGAGCCTATTTACACAGGCATTCTCATGATGCATGGACATGCCGTTTTTAGAATTTACACTGACCTGTGCATGCCAAAATTTGACAGTTTTTATATGAAAATGTAAATAAAAATGGATTTTCGTTCCAAAATGTTCTATCCCGTTTTCACAACCGCCGTTCTTATTAGCTCTTTGTCAGACTTTTCGTCACGGAAATGATAGTGTACTTTGGCTCTAAGAAATGCAAAGTTTGGTTTATGGTCTGTCAAAACGTTCAAATTTTGCAGGGTAGTGTAACTCAATAGAAACTGGAAAACACTTTTTATTTTTTTGAATTTTTCTGCTGACAATTTTTATTGTAGATATGAGAAAATATTGAAAACGTATATCAGATCGTTGAAGTCACTGTCGGCTTCTGTTGTTGTAGTAGTAATAGTTGTTGTTGTTTATTAAACAGCGCGATGTTGTTGTTTATTTGCGCACATACGGAAGCTCGTTTGCTTGGTTGTTGTTTGATTTACTGGGGTTAAATGGAGGCACGCGGCACAAATAATACTAAGCGAACACATCAGGCCATAATTAAAGAAAAAAAGTAATACAATATAATCTGAAGAATTCTAAAAAAATATCTACATATATTATACGAATTGATATGATATGTGTGGGTTACGATAAAAATTTTAAAAACTAAAAAGAAAAACTTCAAAAAATCCTCTACTGTAAATTAACGTGCCAATAAAAAACTCTTGAAGAAAATAAATTTAAAAAAAAAACGTACAAAGCATATAAATGAACAAAAAAAAAGCATTCCTAAAGTGGCACAAATTGTTCTCCGTTCTTTTGAAAAACTTTTTTTTGAGACAATTCAATTTCTATGTGTGTGTGATTGTGTGTCTGTTTTCGATCGTATCCACAATTCGATCGCACACAGTCTCCACTGTAAGCTCCGTCGTCTCACTCACTCACACATGCTTCAAGGCCATTTAAAAATACTTTAAGCTAAAAATAGCCTCAACAGCGGCGCTGCTACGAGACGGCTGCGACTGCAATAATATGCAAACAAAATATAAATGATATTAATAAGCAACAGGCGCATAGACACAACGAAATACGCTTTGAAATGCACAGACACACACATATTCAACTACACTTGGAAAAAAAGTCTGTAAAAATTTAAGAAAATCGTTCACAGCTAACTTTAGAGAGTAGAATGGAGGGAGAAGGTACCTACCCTAGCCACATAAGACTTTCCTCATTGTAACTACTAATATTTTTCTTTCAGTGTACTAAAGAAAACAGCAAACTGTGAAATGAGTACAATACCGCACCAGAAGAAAATTCCAAGTCGAATAGAATTTTCAAGTGCTTTGTTAAATTGAAATGTGACCACACTTCAAACTGAACACTCAAGAGAGAAAAGTTTGTAGAATATGAATATATTTTTTATAATTAATGCATTTCGAAATGATTGAACAGTTTGAAAGCCTCTGAATTACATTTCAGTCTAGTACACAAATTAAGTGATTTTTCTATTTCTTCTTAAGTGCAACTTGTTTTCTTCTACTGTCGATGTAAGCTTTCTTAACGAAAATAATCCTTTTGATATTTTTCTTTTATTCTCAGGTAAGTCTTATCGTTTCTACACTGAAGATTGCTGTGGATGTAGGAACATTAGAACATCTAACAAAAAAGATGTCCTTAGAGATCACCTAGTGTTTTCCCCAAAGAATTCGTGAATATTTAAAAAAACTACACAGTGCTACACAAATATTTCTTTTCTGGTATTTATTTTTACAGTTTTTTACGATTGGAAGGTGCCGAGCGGATAGAAAAATAGAAAAGCGTTTTCCCACATGGCACCATCTCTCGTCAAGCAAAGGTAAACTTACGAGAGTATAATATGCCGTGAAGAAACTTTGCTGTAAACTGTATAACCATTGCAATTCTCAGAAACTCTTGTGTCTGTGAATTACGAAATCGTTCGTGTAATTTGCGGATAAAAATTCGTTCAAAATTCCCTCCAGGGTCAGTAAGACGTCCGAGCACCTTACCTTCATAAAATTCTCATTCTACTACTAATAAAGCAGACCAAATACGATAATAAATTTGTCTACTACTTTCATGGATTTTTCTACTACTACTAATAATTTGTTTCACGAGACCGTTATTTTCATCTTGCACGTGTCTACTAACATTTTCGAATTTGCACATTTGGCACTCGCAAGACACCTTTCTTGGGTGTGCCCCGGCACTACACTAGTGTGAGGGTGTGCTTCAATACCGGAAATTTGAAAATAATTGAATTAAATTGAAAATTACCACACGTCGAAGGCTGCTTAAGTAAAATACGAATTTATGGCTTAATGCATGCACTTGACATGGATGCAACCTGCAACCAATGGGGAAAGGATTAAAAACAAATTAAATTTAAATAAATCTGTGAACTTGAAAATGGGAAAACCAACTGTAAATGTTTATTCTTAGTTGAATAACTGTAAGTAACACACTTACTAACTAATTGCTATTGGCTGGGCTAAAGAATTCTCAGCTAGACCAAGTGGGCTATCATTAATTCATAAAATCATTTAGAAAACATTTTCTCCGTTTCTAGAGTGCAATCATTACTTTGGAGTCATTAGCAAAATATTAAATAAGAAAAACACCACACTTAAGTCTGCCACAATTCTGCTCACATTTGCCGAACAATGCCCGAACCATTACAAACACGAGGATTATCAAACTGAATAAGGTTAATTGGGAACTTATTCGATAGCATCAGGCGATATTATATTGAGTGGATATTACAAATTAAGCATGAAAAAGTAGAAGATGCGTAATACAATTAAAAGGAACTTATCAATTCAAGTCATGCTGGGGCAAAAGTATTAGACAAATTAATTATATCGCCTTCTAGGGCCAAGAATAAATGTCTAAAGGGAGAGTGAAATTACCTCATCGACATACAAACCCCAAAAAAGCATAAACAAAACAAAGTGGGAAAAAGAAAAAATGTTTAAAAGTCCCCCCTTCCCTTTGAAAAAATGTATGTCAACGAACTCTGTTCAAACCCGATGCGAAGCCATCAATCTTGGAAGCCTAACCCACTAACGGCGGGCGTGACTAATCACTTTCGTTTGAAATCTTTTATAAACACGAAAAGCCTGTTAATAGCAGTCAATTACTTATTTTCGAATTGAACGAATATTAAAATGAATTTTTTACTCATCATTCATCGCACAGACAATAAAGCCGGCGGCAGTCTTAAACACGCTTAAGCACTAATGATATTTCAATTTGGTAGCAAAGTCGATAGCCTATTTGTGGACTTAAGTGTTTGTTGAATAGTTAGACTCGTATAGAGTTATACCTACTTATGTGTATAATTTTTTTGTTTCTTTAAATTTCTGCTAACAACTTGGCTACTATGAAAATTCCCAAAAACCAAAGAAAAATGTTAGAAGACCATTTACGAGGAACATTTTACTTGGATTTATATTCTTGATCAGCATCCAAAACTGAATCGATTTAGCCATGTCCGTCTGTCATCACAATAGTTGTCTACAAAAAAAAGCAAATTTTTGACATGGTCCGAGCAGGGTTCTCACTTTTTGCTACGAAGAGAGTAGTAGATATTCCATCTCAGGCAAGTAGATTTGCAGAAAGGGTAATAGAGTAGTAGGGGAGTGGAGCGTGGCGTAGTAGAAATTTTACGAGAATAGTAGAAATTACTGTCAGGGTAGTAGACTGCAAGAAAGGGTTGTAGATATGGTTTTCTGCGTAGAGAAGTAGAAATTCTGAGTAGTAGCAAATTTCTGTCAGGGCAGTAGATTTGTGGTAGTTTTGCATCTCATGAAAGTCACATTAAATTTTTAGGAGTAGAGATCTTACAGTAGTAGTAGAAAATACCCTTGAAGGGAGTAGAATTTAAAAATCAATGCGAGAGTAGTAGATTTACTGCGATAGGAGTAGAATGAGAACGCTTGGTTCTAGGTTCCAAAACCACATACAAAAGGTTCAAGGACGCCATCTTAGACCAAATTTTTTAATGTTTGAGGTGCTTCCAAATGGGCCATATTGTGTGGGGGTAGCTTAGCGCCACTTTCTTAATAAACTATGTATTAAAATTTTATTAAAAAAATTCTCGTCAAAAGAAAAAGTTTGTGATACAACTTACTAACATTTTTCTTGTGGCAGCAGGCAAACCATTTTTTTTTTTTTTTTTGTGAACCCCAGTATTGTTTAGACGATTCATATGGGTTTTTTCATTTGTTTGTTTGTTTTGTTATTTTTTAATAGTCATACAATTAAATGCAAATTGGTTAGGAAAAAAAAAACTAAGCGTCGACAACCACAACAGAAACACTTGTTGTTTATTGTCGGCTTTTATGTGAGCGCTCTTAAGCCGCTTTTCGAAAAGAGCTTTTGTGCTTTTGTCCCCACTTTTTTTTCTTGTTTCTTTTAAGTGCTCGGGTAATTATTAATTTTAACATGGAGAGGGATAATCGAAACTGACAGCAAGCATAACGATATCAAGAAAAAAAAAGTAACAACACGACAACAACAACAAATAAAAACGATCGCATTACACACAACACACTTCTTGGGTTTTCAACGATATCCAATTGTAATTGTTATTAATATGTTTTTTTTTTTTTTTTTTATTTGTTTGTTTTTTGTAATAATTCTACTCTATTTATAAGGCATGCGTCGAAATCTTAAAGCGATCGATTCGCAAGCAACTTTGACATTTCAATTATTAAATGAAACTTCAACATGTGTTGTGTGTTTTGTTACACATTCGAGTTCCAATTAAAACGCTTGAAGTGTAATTAGTTGGAATAATTAAAACCAAAAGTAATTACAAAAAAATATGAATGTTATTGGAGAGCATGTAGTGGATTTATTTTAATTTTGTTTCGATTATTAATATTTACTACGATGAGGTGTTTTCTTTTTAATTCGATTTCAAAAGTACCTTTCAGTGGCAAATTAAACCTTAATTAATAGCTATATATAGAATAATTAGGCATATTTTGTGAATAAAAAAGCATTCAATAAAAATGAGTAAAAAACTATATTTTTTTAATATAATCCTAACAAAAAAGCAGCAGGCGAATGACTTGTATGGGTGGAGCTAATTTTAACTCAACATTACTAAGACTTTTGTGTTATGGACATAATCCAGTATGGAACTGAACGTAGGGGAAGGGTTATACAAAAAAAGGCAGAATTAGTATGAAATAATGTAAACATTTTCGGTATGAAACTGAACCAATGCTGGTGTAGTTAATTATAATTTAATATTCTTTTTAAATACAAAATTAAGTAGTGGCAGTGACCACAAAAACCATTTATGTTGCCATCGGTCGAATTGGCTACTTGTAAAAATATAAACCATTAAAATCAAATTAATTATTTTTTAATTAAAACTGCGAAATACGCAGTTTATTACATCCATTCACAGAAAACTGAAATTATTGTGTAAAATAATGCTTACGCGATCTTGTTATTGTTGTGACACACGTTATTTTTATTGCAGCAAATGTTATTGCTGCTGTTGTCACTTTCGTGGTGCTGCAGATATCGCCAGGTTTCGTTAAAGTTTCGTTGTTCTTGTTGATTACATTTATCCATATCTGAAATGAACGAAAATATATGAATAACTTAAATACCAGAGCGTCAACAAACTTCTTGGAAATTACAGATTTTGGTGAAAAAAATATGGTAACACTGCCAATTGGTACTGTGTAGTTTAGGGTACAAAACAAATTGGTCCCATTTCGACACAGGACTTATATTCCATTAAACACAAAATTCGTATTTATATAAAAATCGTAAAAAATAATAAATAAAAATTAGTAGCACTAACGATATGCACACACGCACACCGATTCCCATGTAAATAATCCAGTGATTTTTTGTTTGACAGTTGAATGAAGCAAATAATCTGGTCGGACTACCGATCAAAGTGACCGGTCCACCTGTTTGCCCGGTAGACCACTGCCGTCAATGCATATTAAGGTGGTCCCTAGCTATTAATGAATTTTACAAAAGTAAAAATGGATTTGCACAAAATTCTAACTTGTTTCCATAAAATAAAAACTATCTGTGCAAAATTGTGGCTTCCGAGCGGACTACTGCAAGTAAAAATGTATTTTAGAACGAGAAAAATACAAGAAAAAAAACATTGTTCCGATATTTGCCACCATTTGGATTTAGGAAATTATTTTTTTTTTACTACATACGAAATTTAGCCGTTTGAAGTTGGTCATTAATAGCGTCAGTTGTTTGAAACTTAATTGTGGATCGAGTGCTAAACTTTAAGAACTTTTAAAATTAAGTGCCACCCCGATGCACATGAATTGCCACCACTTTCTGTGTGTGTGTGTGTGTGGATGTATGTGGATGTGTGAAATTCAAAAAATTCAATCACGTGGTTAATCCGGCTTATTTATGTAGCGAAGTGTGATTTTGGCAGGGCTTGTCATTGTCGCGGACGGACAAAGACGATGGCTTCTACTTTGTTGCTGTACCTTTTCATATTCGAACAACAAACAGCAAATATTTGTCATCAAATGTGACATAATCTCGATAAATAATTAAATTTTATTATTTCGCAAATGCGAGACTTGTTTGTGTTCTTGTAGCTGCGTAAGTATTTAAGCAGACAATGACATTTCATATTTTAGTGAATCTATTTGCATTGGAATTTGTCACAAATCTAAGTAATAGATTTGAAACAAGATACATACACACCAGAAAATGCCTAGAAAGACAATATTTCTGACCGAACCGAACTAATGCAATATGCTGTGACATTTTATTATCACTGCTGAAATGCAAGTAATTTAATTTAAATGTTATTCTGCAAATGCAACAAACACCAAGCCAATTCATCAAGTAATTCTTGGAAATTTGCAAAGTGGACAAGATTTGTCTCGGTTGTAAAATTCTCTGATAACTAACAAAGATTCGGTGGGCAATTCAAGAAGAAAACATTCTTGAAATGCATTAATTTGTTTAAAATATGAATCCTAAACTGAATTCTCTGAAAACCAGTTAAGATTCTTTTCTGTATTGTTTATAAATTATTAATTGAGTAACTTAATTCCATTTCCTACGGGCTTTAAATGCTTAATAGATTTATAAATGTATGAAAGGTATTTATGTAATTAAAAACAACCCAAAACAAATAACCATTCGATAACGATCGAAAATGTACTGAAATGAAATTAAATATTTTCTTCAAGGTTGGCATATACATTCATACAACCAAAATGGACTGGTATTTCATATTTGCGGTGAGTATTTTTAGACTTTTACCAGGAAACGCAGATAAGCGCACATGTTATTTTCGTACTTTAAACAAATCATACCACCACTATAAATACGGCCCATAAAACGCTTACTGCTGCGTGCAAATAAAGAATGTTGCTGATTCATTGTGCGATGTGGTAAAGTACATTGTATTTTCTACTAGCTTTGCATCAATTATGTTATCACTTTGGGTAATTTTTCTTATACTGTATGTAATGAGTGCAGTCGTACCTACAAAAATATCGAAAAATCTAGGGAACCAATAACAAAATAATATCATTTGGCAATAGACGCAAGAAAAAAAACGAAGTCAAAATCGGTTCAGATTCATATTTCAAGATAAGTGAAGACTAATCAGAGAATTGTCTTCGGTCTGACCGAAACTAAAATACCCCTGCACATGCGAGTACGATGTGTTCTTAGACCATTTTTCGGTATTTTATGGATAGTTTTTCGATACTTTATCAATATTTTTTGATAATTTTTCGATATATCATCGATCATTTTTAGATAGTTTTTCGATAATTTTTCGATAGTTTTTCGATAGTTTGCACTCAATTCCCGCCCGATTCCATTTCGTTCCAGCTTCATTCCCAGTTCGTTCCTGACATCATTTCCCATTAAATAAAAAAATCGCATCCAAATCGGTTCAGTATTTCCCCAGATAAGCGAAAATAATACAAATTTGACAGCCATTTTATATGGGAGGTAGGCGTGGTTCTTATCCGATATTACCCCTTTTCAATATTGACGTTCAATAAGACAGTGCCCAGTTACCATACCTACCGCCAGTTAGCATTCCTTTTGGTCAGAACATAAGGTGGGTGGGACAGATTTCATAAGGCAATAGCGGCTGCTATCGTGCTGGACTCAGGTGATGATTCTGTTCACGAATATTTATACTTTTCTATGTCACGCCTTGTTTTAGTCACAACAATCACTTGAATGAATCCTTCTTATGGCTCAAGCTATTAGCGAGGCTTTCGTCTAGCTTCATTTAATATCCCTTTCGCCAAATTTGCATACAACACCAACAAAGCCATTTCAAGTGTATGCGCCGCAGGCACCTGTGCTACACGGAATATTCCATACAAAAGAATACAAAATGCATAAACATTGCATTGCAAGTGTCTAAACGTGTGCGAAATGGTTTTTTTCCCGGGCTACTTGTCTCTGTACTAATTGCAATTAGGCATTCTAATTGTGAATGCGTGTCGGTTGTGCTGGGAAAGCTTTTTGATTGCACTTACAGATCTACATATCAGAGCATACGTTGGCTTCTACTCTTGGAAAATCTGCACTCAATGTATTGAGTGTGACTCCATTTGATATCACATCAAATTTGTTGACTTTACTTGACTTGAGTTGACTTTGCTTTAACTTACTTGACTTTACATTATCCAATACATCAGAGTTTTCAAATGGAAAATTGTCTTTCGTTGACTTTTCTTCACTTTGCTTGATTTTACTTAGCTCTATTCGATTTCACTTCATTTTACTTGACTTCACTCAACTTTTCCGGAAAGGCCGGACATTATTAATTTACTTGAATGACTTGACTTTCTTTGTGAACCCCGTAACCACATCCGCCTACTTCCTAAGCTACATAAATTCGAATTTGCAAAATCTAAAAGTTTTGCTAACTTTTAAAAATAATATTTATGAAAACTCATTAAATAAAAATTCGCTAAACGTTTGCGAACTTTTATTTCTCATCACTGCTCATCGTACTTACGCTCACTTGCACTTTCATGGCATATCAAAGACTTTATTTATCCACAATTAAGTACGTACGTAAATAACACTCAACTAAACTTTACTGTCGATTGAGAAAGTTGCTCGCTAAATTACAGCGCATAACAATCGCAATAAAAAAAATTCGTTTCATAAATTCAGTGTTCGGAAAAAGTAGGAAATTGCTAGGCAAATAGTAGTTAAACTGTTGAGGAGCGAATTTATTGCGACAACTGCGACAGCATAAGGCCAAAAGGATAAGTACCTATTCTATAAGGTTGAGGCGGCGTCGCTGAGGATACACGTTGCTGGCGATTAACGTTAATAAGTGTCCGCTGTGACGCCTGTGGTGGTCTTGTTGGCAGCCAGCCACCAGTTAGCAGTCTTATTTGCTTATTAAACAATATTTAAGTGGACAAGCCCAAAAGTGTAAGAAAACGTAATGATAGGGAAAATATAAAAGGAATAACGACGGAAAATTACGCAGTTTCATTAGATGGAAATGTGCAGGGCAAAATAAAGTCGAATAAAGTATGTAGGAGTAGTAGAAAGCACACTTTATGCATTGCAATAAAAAAAAATGGTTTGGAAATATCTCGTGAACATTCAATAACGAAAAAGAATTCAATAAGAACATGAAAAAAAGATGCATTGAAAAATTATAAGAAATATTAAGAAAAAGTTCTGTTTTAAAAGGTGAACATGCCACACTGATTTAACCTCAAAACACAGATTCAAACCTGCGTGAATGTGAAGGCAACTTCCGCTATTATGCGTATAAGAGAGAGAGACTCGAATCGGAAATCGTAAATGATGAGTTGTGCACAGAAAGTTCAGCGGAACAACAGCGGCAGTTCGCAATGACGCCCTTGATTTGCCTACTTATGTGCAGTCTCGTTCTCCTCTACGCACCTCCCTTCATTCGTTCTTCCCGCTTCCTTCCTTCCTTCCTGCCTTGGCCACTTCCTTTCGATGTTATACTTGGTTAAACTTTGCTGGCTTAGCTTCGTTAAATTAACGCCAAGAGCGTTGCTAACAGAAGCATTTTCAGAAATTTAATTCGGTCATATCGAATATGAGGATACCCTACGGAATATTTTAGTCGAATGAAAGATCAGCGTTCGGGGTGGCTATGAGATTTCGATTTCGGTCCCATATCAATTAGACCCGCTTCAACAGTGGGGAAAGAAGGAGTATTTTCACAAGACTGACTGATCCGTTGCAGCTCTCGACGAAAATGAAAAACAAAATATGCCCACGCTGCAACCAGCCGACTGAAGAGTGTAGAGAAATGCAATTTCTGTACTTTGCACGCAACGCATTTACTACAAAATATAAATATAAAAATAATCATGAAAGAATATTGCAAATTACAACAGAAACAACAACAACAACAACGACCACACTTCATTGTCTTGCAATTTTTAATAATTTCGTGCAGATTTTTTGCTGTTGTTGCTGTTTGTTTTTTTTTTTTTTTGAATATTTTTTTTTTATTTATAAATTTTATTTTCGCAGCTTTGCATTTGTAGGGAAGTTGCTTAAATATCAATGAACTTGATTAGCCTTGATAGCTGATGCCTTGATTCTTGCTGTACTTGTACTTGAATTAACAAGTTATTGTTAAGCACACTCAAAAAAAAAGGTTAGGAAAAAATTAACCAGGCTTGTGATTTTCATTAAAAACCAGTGAAAAGAAACAGGCAAAAATGAGTTCCATTGGCAAATATACCGAAGGCTATGGCTTGACCATTCATTTTCGGGTGTCACAAATCCAATATGTGTTCATTGGAAAAATACTGCCAGCAAATGCAAACACCTGTACACACACAATCACAGGCAAAACACAATCAGGGGGAAAGAAAGGAAAAAGAAAAAAGAAAATAAATGACCAAATGTCCCCACGGCAAACAGCAGAAACCACACAATCTATTTGCATCACACTTCAATCAAAAAACAACCCCACATGGATTCTCTGAATAAAATTTGATATTTCACATGTGCATATGCCCGAGTTCACATATTGAATTAATCGAGATGAAATACATAAATGAATATATGAATAACGACAAAGTAAATACTATAACAACTAGTGATTGCTACTTTTGTTCTCAATTAAATATATTTAAAATTTAAAAATATTTTAAGGATTTCAGTGGTGATTCACAATTTCATAAAGTAACTTTTGAGTATAACAGTCGCAAGGATAGGAAAGAGCAAAGAAGTTCGACTTGTCACGAACTAAAAATATGGTTAGCTAATCAAACTTTGGTTTATCATTGCTTGACAATAAATAAATTACAAATTGAAACTCTGGGATTACGATAATGGGACAACTATTTTTTTTTAAATATAATCTCAAAAATTATTTCCAGTCATTTCCTTGTTTTAGTAGTTATTATGTTGCATACCATGCAGGGTTCTCATTCTACTACTATTGGAGTAGATATAATACTCTCACGTTGAGTCTTAAAATTCTACTACACTACTGCAATAGAAAAATTTTCAACTATTTCCAGTGAAATGTACTTTAAAGGAAGTATTTTTCTACTAATGAAAATAAATATTTAAAAATTATTTTGTACTTTTTTTCTCACAATTTAAATTGCATCTGTTACTATATCTCACAATTTGTGGTACTCTACACTGAATTTCATATCTACTACAATTTCTTCGAATCCATTAACTTCCGATTTCTACTACTTTTGTCATGCATGGCTCAAAGTGAGAACCCGTGATACCATGTAGCTATGACTCATGTATGTATGTATGACGTGTCACAGTTTTATGAAATTTAATATTCTAACATTCGACACACTGGCCTTCCTTTAACGCTAAAAGAACCAGAGTTGCAGAATCACTGAACAGAACGAACTTAATGATTATGACTGCAATAATTACTGGTGACTTCTTCATCGGAAAGCATACCCAGAGGCAAACTTTCCCGGAGGTCCTGATGTTGGAGAGACTATTTTTCACCATCGACATACTCCAAATATAAAGTAGAAACGTCACACCTGCACCTAAACAGTACCAGCGTTTTCTCATCGTTCATTTGACGTGTAAATTAGTCGCAACATCGATACTCTAAATTTGCAATTAGTTTTTGTGGGGTGCATTGAAGGGTAATTATAATTGCTTTTATCGTTTATTGCGTATTTTTTTATCGTACAAGATTTACATGGCTTGGCGCCCCAACACTTGATATTAATTGATGGGGGCGTTGAACAAAACCAAATACATAAGTAACTGCAATCAATAATTTTTCAATTTGATATAACTAAAATAGTGAAACGAAAGTAAGGCAAATTCAATTGTGAATGGAAAAAAAACTCAATCAATCATCTGTTATTGTTAAGTAGAGATAAATAGAAAAAGCGCAGAAGAACAGAGAGAAGGTGTGATTGCAATGAAGATTCAATTCCGTGGAATCGGTGTAGGTCGATGAAGAGCAATAATGGAAACTGGAATTGATACTTATAATAAAAATAGATTTTTAGTTCCTTTTTTCAGTTTAAAGTAATTTTCGAAAATAGTTGAATTCTACAAACATAGCTAATATATAGCAAACATCGTTGCATCATTTCGGAATACCAACATATAAATCGATCCAATGCACACTTTCCAAAGCATTAGTGTCGAAATCACTTTTTATCTAACTATTGGCAAGCCACAAAAGTGAACGATAAAATGGTAGATTCTTATCGCAGATACATATTTACACACACTACATACATACATTATATTCGCATTTTCTGATAAGCTTCAAAAGCAATAAACAAACAAAACTTCTTATTAAGTATTTTTCAGCACAATTACGCACGTACGCACATACGCAAACGCGCCCATACACAGGCATACAATTTCATAATGCATTTGATTGTTTGGCATTTACGAAAAACTTGTGCATTACATTTGATAAAAGTTGCGAGAACCCGACTAGTTGAAACTTTCAACTCACAATACAGTTGCAAGAAAACGAAAAGTACAACAGTAAAACTTTTCCACTTCAACATCAAATGCGAGAAATGCCGCTGCAGTCATAGAACGTTTGGATGATGTTGTATGTAGTAACCGAAATTTATAGACTCACAAATTGTTCGGAAAAGCACTTACTCATAGAATGAAATTTAAATGTTCTTTGGTGAATTTGAACCTTTACATGGAATGTTGGCATCTACAATGGAAACGCAACAATGTGGATACCAAAAAAATTCAAACGAAAACCAAACCATGTGTGGTTTTGAAAAATTCAAAGGATTTGATTTAGAAAAACGACAAAACGACGAAACATGACTATTATTTCGAGTACAGAATATATTGTTTTAAACGATTCCTATCAATTCTATTTTATCGCACAGAGCAAACTTGATAATATCGATCCATGAATAAAAAATTCTTAGTAATTTTGCATTCATCTTGGGTATTTATGAGTGAGAACTATTCAATTGCGATTTTGTGAATACAACTCATAATTTCATCCAATAACTATTCTCCGAACACATTTGGATTCTGTGGATAATTTTAGATGGGAATATATACATTTTTACGTCGAAGTAAAAAATCTTGCCCAACAGGACGTATGAGTGATGTATAATTTTTTTGTTTTGAAGGGTATTACCTACGGTTGTATGTACTTAATGTACTTATACTTTATATCGTCGTCGTTTAATCAGAAGCCACTACTTAGTCCATGTTTGAAGCTTTGAAATTTGTTTGCTTGAAGACAAAATTCTTGTTTCGAATTCCAAAAACTGGTTGGATAAACAAAAGAAATATTTTAAAAATGGACTGGAACGAAGGCAACAGGTACATGGGCAACAGGGATATGCTTTCCATCAGTTTATTCCATTTCAATGTGGTACTTATTTACAATTAAATTATTGAATTATGTAGTGTTAGCGTTACTAACACAGGACTTGGTAATTTTTGATTGAATAAAGATTGAGAAATTTGTACTAAACTTGAAGTAGAAAAATTTCTCTTTTTTTTTTTAAAAAATTTACTTAGTGACTTAAACATATGTATTTACACTAACTTAAACAAAAAGAACAGAGCAATAAGTTTACATTTCATTAAGAAAGTTGGTAAGCAAGCATCTGCTTAAAAGAGTTACAACCTTGTTGTTGCCATAGTGAATGTGACTCTCTCATTGTTCAGAAAACACTTCCTACCACAGTTTTGCAATTTTGATGGTTAATTTTAGTTCGTGTGGGGAAACAATGCTTTTTGCCAAGCATTGAACTGCAAACCATAACAGTATTCAGATTAAAAATAACTTTTTCTCATTAGGTCATATTCAAAGAAATGAAAAAGGAAAAATTAAAATTAATCCTATTAACAATCAAAACTCAAGTCAAAACTTCAATCACTCTCAGTCAATTAGATTAGCACAGGGAACCTTACTAATGAACCGTATTAAGTGATTTCTGAATTGTCCTTCAATAAACGTTCAAGTGATAAGGTCTCTAAGCCATTTTCTCAGACAGGCACGCGCTTGACATTAGTTCGAAACAAATGCTAAACGATTTTAATTTAATTGTCAGCTAAAAACCGTGTCATTTGTTACGCTTGTCATGCGGCTTTGTACCACGATAGATAGAAAAAAAGATGAGCACTCCCAAAAGCTAAAAGTAGAACTTTACGAACCCAAACCGACCTAAGAAGAACAAGATTCGTTGAACATTAATGAATAGCAGTGAAAAGCAAATGGAGAATAAAAACAATTTTTAACATTTTTTTGGGGAAACTTTTACAAATTAGAAAATACAATGAAAATGTCTAAACAACAAAAAAGTACACCATGCGAATGCTGATTCTTGTAATGAGAAAACTTTTTTCACTTGTATTTACGATTAGGCGTAAATGGAAAAAAAAAATGCCATAAGAAAATCTTTTTTATATTCCATTTTCCAACCTTAAATCAGGAATAAATCTTAACATTACACGCGGGGACAGTATCAAGAGCAAACAATAAAATGCGCCAGAAGTGCACAAAGTTGGTGGTGTTGTGTGGTGCGCCGCATGAATTTCCATGACAACAACTACAAAGTCACATGGCTGCTCAGCGATTTCATCACTTCAATTTCGTTGTTTTTCATTGCCAGGCAAATAGCTCGGTTTGAAAGGATGCCAAGAAGAACAGAGCATGGCGGGAGGTGCGAGGCGGCATTTCTCTTGTATGTCAGAGCTGGATGGTATTCTAGAAAATGTTAAAGTTGGCAGCATTGTGAGAATTGTGCGAATTGTCAGGAGCAAACTGACAAATTTGCACGCGTTTTCAGTAATTGCAATCAGCTGAGTTGCATTTTAAGTAGAAATAGCATGGAGATAGGACGTTGGGAAATGATACTTTATTCAGTTATTCTATTATGCCATTCAACTTACGGAGTCAATTAATGTTTTTTTGAGTTCACAATAATAATTATGAAATTTAATTTTAGTTTTCAAAATATTAGTTTGAAGTGACGAAAATGTCAAAAACTCGTTTTGCGGTATTTGGTCGCATATATGTAATAAAAGCGCTCTAATTTTTTAGACGTACATAAATTAATGGTGGAAGTACATAAAAGCGATTAGAAGAATATTACTATTTTATAGTAATTCACTTTAAAATTAAAAATTAAAAAAATAAATGACCGGTCGTGTGAATTATACGAATTCATTATACATTTTCTGGTATGCACATATCCTCCATGGATTGCAGTTATTAACACTGCACCATGGCAACCTAAGCCTTACCTATGCTAGAAAATAATTATAGTCAATGACATTTTTAATAGTAAATATTGCTACATTAACTTAATTACACGTCAAATGCTTATTATTAAAACTATCACATTCGACAATTATTTCCCCAAGCGATATGCACAAATTTCAAATGCATCGTCCAAAATTTCATTTCACCCTGGCGGGCAAAAACAACCGCCCCAACAAATCCACAAAAAAGCTGCCACTACTACTCTGCGGGCGGCAACTGCAGCAGATGATATTTACAAATACGAGCGGCACTTGATGACAGGACTTTTGTGGAGGGTGGCCATTCTATTAGTGCAGATGTGAAACGAGTGCGGTTATTACCTAGTGTTTCGGGGAAATAAGTCAGAACCAAAGTAACAAAGAAACTAGAGAGTGGACTATCTTCGGCTATACCGAAGCTGAAATACCCCCACACAGTAGGAAGAAGTACCTCGAACATAAAATTATGTGGTCTCAAGACCCCATTTTGAGCCACCTATCAATAGTTTTGGAGCCCGGACCAGGTCCAAAATCCGTTTCTAAAAATTTCCAATCAAATCGACCAAAAAAAAAAACTTGGTCTCAAGACCCCATTTTGACCCTTATATATGTGGTTTCGGAACCTCGGACCATGTCAAAAATACGTTTCTAAACATTTCCAATCGAATGCAGCAATAAAAAAGACTTGAAAAATGTTAACCTTTTTTTTCGGTGTATGGGAGCCATGCCCAGTTTTTTTCCGATTTGGCTGATTCTCTCAGTATTCACGAGAAAAACATGTACCCAAAGTTTCAAGTCGATATCTCCAAAACTGCGACCGCTATCGTGCGGACGGACAGACAGACGGACATGGCTAAATTGACTCCGGCGGTGATGCTGATCAAGAATATATATACTTTTCCATACCGGACACGCCCCCTTATGGGAGTTACAAACGTTGTGTCTAAGTTAGTATACCCTGCCACAGTGAGTGTGGGGCTATAATAACAGAGTTTAATTACATGAACAAAATTAAGATGAACCTAAACAAAATGGAATTGGAACAAACCCATAAACGGTAATGGAATGGGAATGAAGTAAAAATGGAAACCATCGAAAAATTATCATAAAATCATTGATAAATTATCGTTATTTAATTACCGAAAAATGGTCGAAGAAAGTATCGTACTCGCATGTGCAGGGTATTCTAGTTTCGATCGTGACGACGATATTACTTTACATAATTTCTATTACCTACTGATTTTAACAATATTTTTCAAATCTATTAAATTATTTTTTTAAAAAAATTAGAAAAAATAAAATTGTTCGCCTACTTGAGCCCCACCCAGAAGATTTATCGCAACTCCCGAATAATTTAATTAGAATCACTTTGCTAAATGGAGCAGTGCAAAGCCACACCACCACTGTACGAGTGTGTGAAAAATTCGCATGTTTTTGTAATATTTCATTAAAGCTGCTGCTGTTGTTGTTGTTGTTGTTGTTTTTGCGCCACTTTAGCGCTTATTTATTTGTTGTTGTTTCTATTTTTTTTTTGCACAAAATGACAAAAAATGTCAATGCGAAGCAGAAGAACACCTAATCAAGTCAGTGATGCCACGTGACTTTGCTCTCAGAAAATATGGTCCATTTTGTCGCAGTTGGGCAACACTCTGGCCAAACTGTCAACACTTGTCGCCATCTTGTCTATTCGTTATGACATCGATCGTTAATTAATACAAACAGACATCAAAATATGTGCGCAATATTAAAATAGACAACAGAATATTGACAGTTGAAAAATACTCCGAAATGGAACAAATGTATTCACACAAGCGGTTTGGCGGCAAAAATCGAATGTTATGTTTTGGGTCATTGTGATTTTATTTTGGCTATAATTGAACAGAATGTGCTATAATGTACCATAATGTACTTTATTAAATATTTCAGTGATGATGAGTGAGGAACGTTTGAAGTTAATTCAAATTGCGTGTTACATTTTGCACGAAACGAATTTTTGTATTAGATGTCGACAATTGTTTGAAGCTTTTGTTTAAAGCATCTGTGCACCCGAAGAACTATAAACTCTTATCATTTTGTAATGTGCTTGGCCTGACTGCGCTCCTCCGTTGGTTTCAAAGTTGAAATTTCAAACTATAACTAGTTACTTAAACAATCGGTAGCACCTCCACCTCTAAGATAACAGACAATATTTCATTTTATTATATTTCCTTTTTTATTTATTTTTTTTTCTTCGTTGATTTTTTCTGCTATTTTTGCATGGAAATTTTCCATTAATTGTTTGCTTTTTAAATTTATGAATGAATCGAAACGAAACGAAACGCTTTGAAATGAAACGTTGATATCGCGGAGAGACAAGTGTGAAGTGAGTTGATGTTGAGGTAATTTACATTTAAATTTAGATTTGTCAGTTATTTTATGTATTTAAAAAGTTATCACCCAAGTGCAGATTTCATACATTTTAAGCGTGTTGTTCGGCATGCAAATTCTTTTCTTTTCTTCGTTTTAGTTTTTTGTTTTTGCTGTCGAATTGTTGAAGTAGCTATGCCTTGACACTGCTGTCATGGCTAACGAATGTAAGTGTCAAAATATTATTTGAATTTATCTCGCGCTATCTGGCAGCATTTGACGAGGGTGTGTAGTGGGGCTAAGCATTGGCATTGCTTTAAATAGTTTTGTTGGATGTGTAATCTACCTGTTTTGGGGCTTTTTTTTTTGGAAAACATATTTATTAAAAAAATTCAAAATTCATCAAAATTAGTTCATTGGATGAAAAAAAAGGTCACCAAGTAAAACGCTCCTCAAAGGAAAAATCTGGAATATATTTCAGAGCTTGACCTCTATATAGCTATAACTGCAACTATAGTTGAGTACAGACGGGATTTACTTTCTGTAATTCAAAGATATGAAATCGTTTCAGTGAGTTACTGGGGCCGCAAGTTAAGTTTATTCACGGCAGATTTTACTGTCGTAAGTTATCCATTACGTGAGGGAAAAAAACTTTTTTGTCTTTCCCCCGGGCTGCAGTTTAACTCGACATCTGCTGGGTATAAGTCAGATGTGCTGGTCTTTGAGCAACGGCCCCAATCACATTTTTTAATTATATTTAAATTAGCCATGCTAAGCCAAATATTCCTCGGAGGTTCCACAACACAAAGCCAAGCCCCAAGTCCCTTCCCCGACCTAATACTTAGCGGTAATCCATGCCTCTAAGCTTCAAACAAATAATTCAAAACGAATTCGCCCTCAAACTGGCAACAATCCAAATAAATTTTCTGCCAGTCATCATGATCTTTCAATATTTTCCATCTCATAACTACGTTTTTTAATTTATTTCACCACTATCATGCGAGATTTTACTACTTATACTTTTTATGCACTAAAAACTGTTTGTTTTGGCATTGAAATGCAAATAATTTCCGATTTTAGGTCAATTCACATGTTTTTTTTCTTCTCACTAACAAATTATCAGAACCACAACCAGCTGACCGACCACACAGTAAGGATTGTGTAAATTTCCATTCCATTTCCATTAAAACTTTTCCCATCAATTTGAAAAATTTGAATTTTTTTATTGCTTAATTTGTTACCTTTAAATTAATTTGATGTCCATTTGCATGCAAATTTTCCGCGCCGATCGTGATTTGCAGTTTTATGTGAAATCAGCTGATGAGGTGGGTGGAAATGTTTTTGGAATTTAATTTTGGTGCAAAGTATTTTTCCGATATTGATGGGTTGTGAAATCGAAATAAAATAGCTGCAGAAAAATCTACAAATGTTTGAAGAGAAAAGTAATTTCGATGTTTTCTTTCCTGCTGGAAATTTTTGTGTGATTAAAGTGTGATCACAGCACAACTTTAAATTGATTTGTAAAATTTAGTGCAAACAATGGTTTATTATTTGCTGCTAACCAATTAAAAATGTCATAAGTCAAGGTGGATGCTAGTCTTTGAAAACTACAGGGTACTAAGGATGGCTTTCCTCTATCTATTATCACCTACTCTCCTTCTCTTTCATCCACTCATTGTGAATTGTGTTATTCACATTTATAATTTTATATTTTATATGCAAATAGACACAAAATTTGAGGAATTGAAATTTAATTTGTGGTTATGTGGGCGACAGACGGACAGGCGTTTGTGGTTTTCAATGTTTTGTGTGTGTGTGTGGCGAAAAATTACGGAAATGTCAAAAAAATATAAATAACACTGTGCAACACGAACAAAAAATGATTTCGTTAGAGGAACTTAAAAATATGAATACATGTATTGATATGAATACGCCTAAAAATAGCTTTACGGTTAAAAATATGACACATTCCACATCAAATTTGCTACTTTTCTTTAACTTGCTGCGATTTTTTTGAAACTTTTCGAATATCTCGAATATTTGGTATTTTTACGATAGTTTTTCGATATTTTTAATTTCCACTTCATTTCCGTTCCATTTTCATTTGGTTCCGGTCCATTTCCATTTCGTTCTTTATACTGATCTATACCTACCACGCCTTCTTCGGGTACAAAATAATGATTTGGAATTTTTTGTCATTTTGCTACTCAACGGCCTACTCAATGTCCTAAAAGGCTGGCGGTTTAAAGAATTGATAAGCAGCTACATTTGAAGCAAACGAGACTGGCTATAGGACATTGTTCCACATTCGGATTGAGCGACTGGAGAACGAACTATCACAGAAGAACGTGGTGCGTTGGAACATTGTCGCAAAAAGAACGGGTGGTCCGAGTAATTCTTGGAAATACTCGGACTAATGGAACTAGCCTTTTTATCTCAGAGGAATGCCTACCAATGAAATATGCATTTTCTTTGTGCTTCTATTGGTCAGAACTATATTAATTTGGAGAAAATTGTCATGTGTCGCACAGTGTAACATAAACTTGTTCAAAAGAGAGTTCCTTGGCATTTGGCAATTTGAAAATGTAAATTTTGCAATTCCTTGAATTTTAATATAAACTAATCATTGTTAGATTGTAGATGTGAAAAAAAAGAATAGAATTTGTAGATTAAATTAATGATATTAGATATAACATACATATTTGGTAGAAGGTACATGTTGCCGAGCGGTGCTACAATAAAAAGCTCTTTTTAAGCATGCTACCGTTTTGGTCCACACGATGCGCTTCAAACGCGATGCGCAAAACAATGAAAATCAGTGGAAATAATCGAAAATATGACGATCGAAAAAGGCACATGACAAAAAGATTGACTAGACACGATGGTAAGTAACCAAAAAAACCATTTGTTTTGGACAAATGGCACTGTTTAAATTCAAGTCTACTCAATTGGTAAGGTCACTACTATATTTAGAGAATCTAATGAATATGTTTTGCCACCAGCAATTAAATTTTTGTTTCATTATTTATATGTCAACGAAAATTAAATACCTTTTAGAAGAATATATGACGCCTTAATTTGATCAATTTGTAAAACATTTCAATCGTAGCTAAATTCTGCACATTATTATTTATTTTGTTTACATTTGGAATACATTTGTGTATGCGGAAAAGCGAAACGTGCCCCGAACGGTGGCAAATTTTGTTATGGCATCATTTATTCTGTTATTAATGTTGTCGCATAAATTAAAAGTGTATTTTAGGAATAAAATCTGTCGCTGATACAAAATAGAATGCGGCGCATAGAGTAGATTTCTCATGTTCTCGTGAAAACGATTCGAAGCAAAATGAAAACGACAACAACAACAAAAAAAAAGAAGAAAAACGACGAGCACCTCGAGTAGAAACAAAATGTATAACAAAGTATTTAGTAAAATTTTGCTAACCAGTTTAAACCCCGTGTGACCACTTAGCGCAGTGCTAATTGCATTTCGAGAGTGAAGAAAAATATATTAAAATTGTAACAAAAATAAAGCATGAGACATCCATGATTTATTAGTTGAATTCCAAAGTAATACTGGATTTCCATTTTCCATTCGATTTGTACAAAAATCAGTTGCCTAATTTAACGAACTCGAAATTAGCCAAATGAACCGTTGACAGGTTCTACAAATCGCCTTCTGGCCAAGTAGACAATTATCACGCACACCTTAGCACAGAATAATATTGCACAACCACACAGGAACAACGCTGTATAAATTCCATTAGAAAAGATTATCTTGATGTAACTACGCTACCACAAACACCAATGTACACCAGGTTACATCAACGCCTACAATAAGTAACAATCGCTGTGCACCTTGTGTATTTGAATGTCTTTCTGCACCACCGAAATTGACAATATGTTGAGCAGAAGACACTTTTGTATTGCAGTAGTCGGAAAACGTTTTCTCCAGTGGGATGCCGAATACCACTGCAATTTCGTGGCTTTCTGCGTTTCACTATTCCTCACTCATAATCAAGTGCGGTTAATGTTTCAAGGGGAGGTTTTTGTGCGTGTTCAGCTTGTGTAAGTGTGAAATTGAATGGTTGCCATGGCCCATGGGAGGTCTTTAAATTGTTATTAAATTCTCATTTTACAGTAATAAAAGTATTCAAATTAATAGAAAACTTAACAATAAAAGAAAGGATGCTTTTACTTCCAAACAATTTTTTAACTCCAATAAAAACAAAATCCGCCAAATTTGTGGCATCAGCAAGTTTGAGTTACATTTTACTAGAACATTACCAGTTGCAACTGGTTCGAAGCTCTGCTCTGCGTTGGTTCTCTTCAATTTCAATTAACAAATTCGAAATGGAATATTAAAAATAAATTGAAACTAATTAGAAGCGATCTATTTTTAGTTGGAAGAAGAAGAAAAAACGATTTTAAAAGAAAACGACGAAAAATAAAACCGAATGACAATGTTAATTTCGAAAAAATTAATAAAAGTTCAAAAGCTGAATTCTATTTAACACACGCAATTAATGTATGCACAAGTTAGGCCAATAAAACGGAATGACAACGAAGCACGTGGAGCGTACGAAACCAATCCCACAGAAGCCCGCAAATGTTTCAAATCGGCTGATTTGTAATTTCCAATTAAAATACAAACGATCAGCGTGAAGCGCTTACTCACTTTTGCACATTGTTTCGAAGCAAAGTAAAGACACTGTTTTCAAGTGTTGCATTTTATTTTGAAACGTTTTTTTTTATTTTTTGTTTTTTCTTTTGTTCATTATTTAATGTTTTTTTTTCCCCCAACAAAGCCACAGAAGAGATTGAAGCGAATAAAGAGATTGTATACATTTCCGACCGGCAAATAATATAAACAAACGTCTGCCAAATAACGAGCCATGAAAATATTAAGTAAAATCATTTAAATACTTTTGGGCGTAGTAGGTATGTGCATTTTCATTGTTTTAAATTTAAAGGAAGATTTAAAAACTGTTTTCGCTTCCCTTGCCAATTGCCATAACTACATAAATATGTATACACTAAAAACAGAATGTTTTTGCTATATAAATAGGCACACGTATGTGTTTATTTCCTTTAAATATATTATAAGTTTTGCTGCCTCCAATGTGTTTACCAACCACCATCACACTTCATTTCACAGATTTAAAAACAAATACACTAAAAACCGATGATGCTCTTGGCAAAATTGCAAAATTAAATTTTAAAGTGGTCGAAATGCGCGCTCTGCATTTATAATTGGGCGGCAATAAATTGTCGTACAGAAACCGCAAAACGTTAGTCACACTCACGTTGGTGAAAACTCAATATAAACCAAATTGTCACGATTGATTTTGACATACTGAAAACTAGTTACTCATCGTTACTAGTTACCCTATAATTCGATTTCTTAAGGTAGTAACTTAAAATATAACAAATTAGTACAAAATACTTTCTTTGAGTGTAGACATTTCTAAAGTAAATGGCGCCGCATGGCTTATATTGTGAATTTGTGTTTAAATTTGGCGCACTAAATCGCATTAACTAGGCGGAAATACAGATTTGAGTTTGGCGAATTGTTGTATGTAAACAAGTGCAATTTTCTATAATTAACTTTTGAAATATATTCGAATAATATAGTTGGCCATTTGCATATCAATACCTACTACGATAAATAGCTGTGGCGTTTAATAAACAAATCGCACTTAACACACAAACGAGTCACAGCCAGTGTTGGCCATTGTACTGTTTTCAGTACACTTATATTTTTAAAAGTACTTCAGTACACTGGCTTCATTTTCAGTACACTTTTGTACAAATGTATCACATCGGATTAGGTGTTTATTTAAGTTTTCTTTCGATTTTGCAATTGCCAAATAAAGAATAAAATGCACTGTTTCCTATAAAAAAATACTCTAAAAATTAGTCAATGGGACACAATTACATAATTTAATTCATACTATTTCATACGAATTCTAATTAGTTTTCCTATTAAAGCGCGGCATGCAGATGAAAAATAGTTTCGTGGAAAAATGACATATTTTTCGAGGTAGAGTGAAATATTTTCTGACATTTAAAATTATTAATTTTGTAAATAAATTTTGATAAAATTCCATTTTTTTTTTCGCTTCGTTGTTTTTTCTTTATACATAGCTTTATTATCGTTCAGTACACTTTGAATTGATCCAGTTCACTTTTAGAGTCGATTCGATACGAAAATGAGATTCTCAAATGCCAACTCTGGTCACAGCTAAATATTAAAATTTTTTGCGATGTTTAGTTCAAGTGTTTTTAAATATTACATCAAAGTCTTCTTTTTTTTAGGTAATATACATACATAGGGTAAGACGAAAAACCACCTTTTGTCGCTGATCGACTTTTAATGATCAACGGAAAAGAATTGAAAAAATCAAGAAATCTATCGTCACAGACTAAACTTTTATTTTGGGTAAATCGTAAAATTAAAAATTGGTTTTAGAATCAGAAAAAACCACCAACACGAATTTGCTCCATAAGTACGATAAACCCAATGGCGTATATTCATAGTCAAATTTAGTAGCTGCTAAACCTTAGTACCAGCTTAGTAACTGTCAACTCAGTCTGTCAACTTAGTAGAGTACTAAAGGTAAGGTGGAACTTAATTTGACTATGAATATGGGCCAATGCATTTTCTGTGTTTTTCCAGTTTTAGCTACAAGGTACTACCATTTTTGATTTTTGCTGGATATTCATTTCCGGCGGTCGCACCCCGGGGACCAATAAACAAAAAATGTTCTACATATGGGTTTAAACAAAAATACAATAGAAAGACCAACACTATAGATGCCACCTCCTCCTTAGGGCAATAGTTAAATGTTTAAAGGCGTATTTTTAAATTAAAGCAGTTTTTATTTTTTTAAGAAAAGCTCTTAGTAGTTGCAGATCCGTATGAAAGGATACAATTTTAAAATAATATTTTTAGGAAACTACTAAATTCGATGAATTTCTTATCAAAGTCAAATAAGTTGTGGTGCTTTTTAATGAGTGATGCAGTTTTGTTCCCTGAAAATTTCACTACAGAAAACTGCTTTATCGTTTTTCCCTCCAATCAAGAGCTTTGATTTATTAAAATAAATATGTATTGTATTAATATCACTCGTACGCCCCATGCCCCTTTTGTTATATTAAAAATGGTTGTCTTTATCTATCAATTATATTTAATCAGATGGAAATAATTCGGTATGTTTGTTTGAACTGAAGGGTCCCGGAAGGGTGAGAGCCAATTACCTGAAATGAGGCAAATACACCCAGACCTTTAACAAGCCCATTGTACGTTTCAAGTGTCAATATACCCTCCTCCCACCGCTTACTATTAACAAATATTTTAAATAATTTCAAAATCGATTTTCCCACATCTAAGAGGCTTGGAAGTCTCATTGTAGTTTTCAATTTAAATATCAAATCCCATAATTTGCGCAAAGGTCGCAAATTCCACCTTTCGCAGTCTTTCGAAAGGTGGACAGTTCGCACAGAAAGGCTCCGCAAACGGAAGTTTGGAATAACTATGTACAATGGAACTCGTATGACAAAAATTTGATCGTCAATGATTTCTATTGAAAACGTTTTCCCCTTCAGCTCCTCATGACTTCCCCCCGATTACAATCAATTGTATACTCATAAATTGGGAATTTTTGTCTAAATTTGCTGTTCCAACGGAAATGTATTTACAAAAACATTTTAAGTTAATCAAAAGCCAATAATAATATTTTTAAAATCCACTTACATTTCTCATGCACAATTTGTCAGCGACGCAAAACACCTTGTGGCACAAAAATATCTTCTGGAAATATTTTGTTTATTTTTTTCACACAATTTTGTTTAATTTTTCTCTTTTTTCAAATAGTGTTATTCCACTGACTTTGACGTTATTTTAATTGGCACTTTTATTCACGGAATTTGGTATTTCAATTTAAAATTATTTCTTTAAATCAAATTATATTTTTTGTTGTCTGCAAAAAAATTGTTGTTTTGTTTTTAAAAAAAAACGTTTGTGCGGTTTTTTTAATAATTTACATACGACTAGCGAAAAAAAAAACACAAAGATTAGCGTTGATCACGGCGGCAGTTTTATACCGACGACGAATGCGGATAATGGCGGCGGCGTTGGCGTTGGCGGTGGCACGCGAAAAAATAATGAAACAAAAAACTGCACAAGGAACACGAAAAGCGAAGAAAAAAATAATATAATACATAGGCAATAAATAAAACAAACAACAAATAAATTATTGTCAGATAGTGATGCGTTGCGTTATCACTAAATACGTACTATTTATATATGTAGAAAATATATATTTTGCTCTCTACGCATTTATGTGTATGAACAAATTATTTTTCTTTTTTTTTTGCCCGCACTTGGGCCACTTGGCTTGTATTTTGTCAACTGTAAAATTATTTAAAATTTCCAATTTTTTTTTTGAAAGCTGAAATGAAAAGAAAATACAAACAAATTAAACAAAAATTTTAAATTGTACAAAAAAACTATAAAAAAAATTATAAAAAAAATCTCGTTTTTTTGTGCTAAAAAGTCTTTAACCTAATAAAAAAAATATACCGACATTGCATTAATTTGTTTATTTATGGTAATTACATTTTTTTTTATGCGAGCTTTTATGACGCAGCAACGACGCACTTAAGCCACAACAAGATATTCTCGTTTTTTGCTACACATTTTTTCATGAAACTGTTTTTTTTTTCAGTAGTCTCTTAGTTATTAAATCAAATATGAAAAAATGTACATAAATGAATGAATAATGAACATACGAAAAATGCGCGCATTCCACAACACTGCCGAGCAGATGCAAGTATTATTTCGAATGGATTTTGAAACGTTTCCAACGACTTTCAAATGTTCTTATATTTTTTTATTTTGTCACGCGCAGCGCTTTTCCATGCACGGCGGGGCAGCAACTTTTATCGCAGGCGAATAGAATAATACTGAAGCGCCTTTTTGCATGAATATGTCCAATTCGAAAACTGTACGGCAATCGGAGAAGAGAGACGGAGACAAATAGAGAGAAAGAGTGGAGCTAATCTCCGTTTGAGATTCTCAATAATCTCAAAAATCATTTACAATCATTCGGATTTTGCGCCGACATCTACACGAAGATCACAGTGGAGAGAGTAAAAGGCAATTGTATCGCTCTCCCCCTCTTTTTCGGTAATATATCTCTATCTCTGGCGCTCCGAGTGACTCTCGAACAATCCGTAGCAATTCTATTTTTAACTTCACATTAAAATATTGTTCTTTATTTTATCAGCGTAATGTACAACCAGCCTGAAAATAAATAAAAGCCAGCCAAAAGCAACAGCTACAGCAAGAACAACAACAACAACCACGACATAACAAATAAAAATTATCTACTCGCTTCTAATAGAAATAAAAAAAAAATACAAAATTCAGCTCGTATGTCTACAAAATATACTAATCTAGATGCATATCAAGGTTGGAAAATCTTGTAAATTTCTAACAGAAGAGAACTTCGTATTTTTCTTCTTCTTATTATTTTATTTAAGGAAATTAGGTGTTGAATGTACATAGATATCTTTGAAGTGATCTATTTTCGTTCTATTTTCGTAGTGGATCAAATGCAAATATGGGTCACTTGAATGTATGTCATACATACTCGCAACATATGAACTTGTGTATATTGAATTATATTCAGGAGATGGTTACAAACTTTGGAACCGTTGAAGCCAATCACCAAATTCGACTCTGAGATCTAGTACGGCAGGCACCGAGGACCCGTGAGGGAAATTCTGTACAAACCAATTAGTAGAACGAACCATCGAAAGTGGACCTATCCATTCTATGACAATGGCAAATATAAACAGGGTAAACAGGTACATTTTGATAATGATACTAATTTTTGCGCTGGAACTTAACGATGTCCCTAAAACCGTTTCATTTCCACATACAAAATTTACAAAACATAGGTCGAAATTGAACATGTTACGAGGGAATAGAAATCTTTAGAAATCTTAGGATCACATTTACGATGTAGCTTTGAGATTAGATTTTAGAAATATCGACAGGAATAATATCACTGAGCCCAATCAACCAAAGCCAGTCTGACTTAGGTCTGAAGAAACGGTGCTAAGTTTGCTAATCGATACTCTGAACTACAGAAGTCCTATGTTTCTTGAAACTTGTTCATGTCCCAATTCAATTCCTATAAGTATAATGTGACAACATTAAAAATTCACAGCACTCAGGTGTTTTATCCAGTTGCCCAGTTCTGTTGATGAACTTAGTTTGAAGCAGCATTTTATGAAGGCCTACTTCATCCCTGATTATGTCAGTGTTCAGCTCATATAACTTGTCATTCGATCGTATTCGATAACTATTGCCCGTTTACGCGGATCGATCTATAAACCTTATGCAGTGTTTTCCTCTCAACCGATTCGATTACAAATCTTACTTGCCATGCTAAATATAGTTCGTTTTATACGGCAAGCATATGAACACTCACCAAGATCCTTGGTTTACTCGTTTCTCGTTACAGCTAGTGGGAATTTAATTTTCAACTGTGTCCCAAGTGAACTCTAACAAGGTATCTGCAGTCCTTACCATTCAATTAGAACAATTTCAGATTTTAAAAACCTGCACTTGTTCTCTTTTAGCCCATATTTCCCTGAATTTATGTATGTACATTGTACACGTTGCCATTAGATACATGTAACCCACTATCTGGTTCTGACTCAAAATATGATAATTTGAACCACCCACCGCTCCAGGATATGGGCAAGTTTGTTTTCCCAAAATCCCACTATGCCTTGGAACGGAGATTCAGTCAGCATTTTGCGTATTCCTAGGTGGCTTAGAACAGATCTGTATAGGCTTATGTTTCTGGATGTAGTCACTATAGGACCGCCACAATTAGTGTTAATGTTAACCATCACTCGACACACAGACATGTTAATAGGCTTAATAGGTTTTTATTTCTGCTATCCTGACATCAGATGATATATCCAATAGATAATTGTCGGGTGATACGTGTCATTTGGGGTAAATGCAAGGGAATAACCAAAACCCAACTCTTCTCAGGACCCTTTCGAATCGTCTTCACTTTGAGTCTAAATTTTTCCCGCATTTGGGAATCAAACTGCTGCTGAAGCTAGATACAATGTTATTTTCATCATCTGCGTGATTTTCTCTCTCACTCTCTCAACTGTCAGAATCTCTCTCCTTTTTCATGGGACGTTTTCCTTGTTTTAATATTTTGCTTTGCTTTTATTCACTTGTTGTTGTGGTTTTTTGCTCTCGATTTGATCTTGCAAAAATTATGCCTACATTATCTGCTCAAGTGTGGTGTAGTTTCTGCCGTATATCGGCTTCTGTTTGTCTTATTTTACACTTGCCTCTTGTTTGTTATTTTTATTATTTTTATTATATTATATTTTTTGGTTCCAAGTACGAAAAAGAGTAGAGAAATTTAGTCAATTTGTTGTTTTTGTTATTTTTGGTATTACATATTTGCTTAGCTGCTCGCCCGATCTGTCTCTCTATGTCTATAGTTACTTCTCTATATAGACATCTATTGCTCTCTTTCTCTTCTGCTATTTCCATTGTATTCCTCTATCAATTGCGTTATTTCTTCATATTATTTTCTTTATTTATTTTTTTTCTGTTTTTTCCTTTAATTTTTTTTTTGTTTTGTGGTATTTTCGAGCATGTGTTTCATGTGATTAGAAATGTGAAATGAAAATAAACTTTGATAAGCGCTAATCTTTATTATATTGGCTTATATTTGCTTGCGGTTTTGTGTGCTGTATACAATATTTTTTTTTATAGAATATTGAAGCGAATTATGAAGGAAATATTGCTGGCGAAATAGCTTTATTCAATAATTCTTTTTTGTAAGTACAAAATATGCTATGAAAAATATTTCAATTTCAAAGACAAGATTAGAATTAGATTAAGGTTATATAATATGCAATAGACTTTAATTGATTGACTGTAACAAAATCTATTTTTAACACTCACGGGAAACTGACTCATCAGCAATTTAAAAGCAATTTTTCGAACTACGTCGATGTTAAATGTAATTTCGCAGATAAATTGAAGTGATACTAGTAAGTACGGCACCGAGTGGTTATGCAGAAATGTAAGGAGTTTCACTCCTAAGATTTACAAGACATCAATTGCGAAATTGAATAAACTGTATAAAATAATTTCCATTTATTCCTGATTGATTCCTCGAAAAAGACCGCAGATTTTGTGCTGCAAGAAAATGAATAATATCAAAAAAAGCACCCATTCAAAGCGGGGGGCGCCTATACGAACTAAACGAAAATATAATAAAATAAAGAATAAAGAGGAGACAACGAAAAAAAAAAACAAAACAAAAAGTGTTTATTTCTAAACGAAAACAACAACCGCCAGAACAGCCCATGACGGAATTCCGAATTTCCGTATTTTTACGCGCTGAAAAATATCGAATCACTCGACTTTGTATAAAAGCGAAACGATTGATTTTCTTTTAGTTATTCACTTTAATTTTGTTTGCTGTTGGCTTTGATCATTTTGCTTTACTTATTACGCACTCTTTTATTTATGAATCTTATGGTTGTAAAGAAGTAAAAAAAAAGACATGGAAAAAGTGCACAACTGACAGTAGAATGGCATGCAACACTGCAGGCGAAGGCACCAACGAAAGACAACTACAACAACAACGACTTGTTGAATCATCCTCAACATAATACATAATACAAAGCTAAAGCAACCAGAAGCACAATAAGGGAAGAGTAGAAGCCAGAGAAATTGTATAAAAACAAATAGGAGAATAATCTTCGGTTAAACCGAAGCTGCAATACCCTGCACCGTCTAGTAAATATGTCATAACTTTAATTCGTGATATTCCGATAACTTTGCCGGTAATTTTCTTCTTTCCAAGATTGTTCCATTTCCATGTTGTTCCGATGCATTTCACTTTTGACCAGTACCAGGGACGTAACCAGGGGGGGGGGGGTTGGGGTGTTCGAACCCCCCCCCCGAAATCTATGAAGTAATAGAAAAATGTATGGAATAGTTATGAAATTTAAAATAATTTAAGAGAAAGTTCCGTATCTCCTGGATATTTTATTGTACTAAAAACTTTCGTGTACCAAAAACTGGAAAAATTCCAGTTTTAGCATTCGTTATTAATCTTCGAATATCACGGTTTACATTTACATCAAAGTAAACAGCTTGTGAAAGTTTAAAGTTATTCGAAATTTCCTGTGAATCAAATGAAAGTGTGTTTAAAATGAAAGCAGGGACATACCCATGAAGGGGAGGGGGGTTTTGAGGGCTTTAGGCCCCCCCCTCGAAATATATGAACACAATACGTCGATTTTAGAACAAATCCTTTTCTCATAAACTCCACTTCAGGATTTTTTTTAAATTTTTTTATTACACCTTTTTTTTATGAAAAATCAAAAAATTTATTTTGAAAAAAGCGTTTTTTAGTTTGTGAAAAAATTTGTGAAAACCCCCTCCGAAATTTTTTTCTGGTTACGTCCCTGACCAGTACTGACTTTTTCATTCCGGTTACCTTATATTCCGTTTGGTTTCATTTTTAAATTTGTATCCATTTCGATTTCGCGCTTTCATTTCCAAGATAGCTTGGTCCAATTCCATTCCATTTCGTTCCCGTTCCATTTCAAGGTTTGAAACTACCTGAAACTACCGTCTGGAAACAGCAGGCTGGATTCTGCCGAAACCGGTCGTCTGTTGACCAGATTTACACCTTGAGAATAATTAATAGGCGCTCTTCTAAAGCTTATAGATGGATCTCACTACAGCGCAAAAGTAGTTAGTGCCCCAAAAGCTATGAACATTTGCTTAAATTCAACAATTTCCAAACAAACTAATTTTTCTCGAAAACATAATTTTACAGGTAAAGTGTTTTTCCGTAGCAGAGGAGATTTGTCCAATATGCGTATTGAGAGAAGGTTTCCGATGCAGCGTCCTGAATCTTCTTAATCGTGTTTTATGATAGTCTGCTGTTGATATCTGCTTAATATCGACTTAGTATTCAGATGTGCAAAGTTTTTTTTTTGCAATCTGGGAAAGCGGTAAGATCAAGTCATCCAAAACTAAAGATACGACGCTCAACTTATCAAATCCAAGTTTCGGGAAAGACTGAAAGTGATTACAATAGACAGGATACGCAATATTCGTTTAATTTTCGCCCTATTATCCCCTTATTAGCTTATGGACTGAGATTATAGGGACTAACTTATAGTTAAAACTATTTTTTGTTTTTGAAGGTTTTAAATGTATCTTGCACAGCTTTAATTTTGGCCTGGCGATCAGTTAGCTCATACAGTTAAGTGCATTTCAAAGGTCAAAGGTAGACTGATAGACTGAACATTTTCTTCACATTGAAATCCGGGACACTGATCAGCTTTCGAGCGTTCCCGCGTTGCTAGAATATTTTCACAAGAATAATTTCACAATTTTAACGAAAATTTGACTAAGAAATTCTGAGCGTCGATGACTTATTCGCTCTGGCAAAGTTCCCGTACATTGGCCGGAACTTGACAAAAGACACAATCATACAGACTACACCATAAACTCATGACGATTCCAAGAAACATATCTGGGCCTATAACCACAAAGAAATCATGAAGGCAGTAAGTTCTTTACCACAAGAGAATTTTATTTAAATTTTGTGGAACCGTAGTTAGTAGTAGTAAGATTGGATTATGAAAAAACTTATATTTGTGGCATTCACACTGGCCAAATTGTAAGACTGCCAGGCCTTCCAACTTGACTCTTTGATACTTGTTGGTCCAATAATATCGGTAATTTAACACAAACAGGTTAGAAATAAGCCACAATAATTTTCCGAAACTTTTCCATTCCCAACACCAACAACAAATATGTATTTACTTACATTTTCCACACTTTCGAAGTTGATTTGAGATCTTTCTTTATTCTTCACACACTGCACAATTTGTGGCGGAATTTCACCCCCTCCGCAAAACAACAAAAAAAAATGTATCTCAAAAAAATATTTTTTTGTCAGGCGTGTTTTAAAAAAAAAACAACACAAAAAGAACTTCACAGATTCTCGGCGAAATTCGCTCAAATTTTTTATACTCACACAACACAAGAAATTTTCAATTTCTCATCACTCAACAACAACAAAGTTAACACACGATCATTAGCATTTCTGCTGCTGCTGTTATCATCAGAATTCGTCGTTTTGTATTGTTGTTGTTTTTTGCGATCACTCTCTTTGGGGCCTCTCTTTGGGGATGGCTCTCTCATACGTTTTTTTCTCGCACGATCATTTATTAATGTATCTCGCTGTTGTCGTCGCACTCTTCGCTTTTCGTTGGCCACAAATGTGTAGGTGAGTGTGTTGTTGTTTTTTTTTTTTATTTTTCTTGTGGCGTGTTTGTGTGCTCGCGAGAGAGTATAAGTGATGCCTTTTATTGTTTAATCAAATTGTAAAAATTCTTAAGCGACAATTTTTCATTTTTCTTTTAGTACACGATTTAATTTTTTTCTTGCTTCTTTTGTTTTGCGCTTCTTTTGTGTGGTGTTGTATTTGTAATTAAAAAATATATATTTTTTTATCACTGATAAAATGGAACTTAATTGAATTGAAAACGTATTATTCTTTTTCAATAACCATTTTCATGTACATTTTCTTGATTACGTTTTGTGAGTTAATGTATTCTTCCTCTTGCTTTTTTCGAAAATTAAATGCAACACGTTGTTTATTGAATATGAAAACACATCTTTGACGATTTTCCCGGAGTTTTCATCCAACACATACGAGCATCGAAATACAACTGAATTGACAAACGCCGTTCGTTTATTGTTTTTTTATATCTTCATTCGTTTTTATGCTTTCAGCTGCCGAACTTCGAAAAACAGCAACTATTTTGCTGTCTAACTTCGACTAAAGCTCCGAACTTCGAAAAACAGCAACTATTTTGCTGTCTAACTTCGACTAAAGCTCCGAACTTCGAAAAACAGCAACTATTTTGCTGTCTAACTTCGACTAAAGCTCCGAACTTCGAACGCCAGCAGTGCAGCAATCAGGGATGAAAAATGTATATTTTGGTTTGGTATCTACGAATTCGGTTGTAAAAGTGTACCTAAAAATACTGAATAACTGAATTAAGGAAAATGTCTTCAAATTTTGGTATTAAAATAAACGGTTAAAGGCTTAAAGAATACACCTGTTCATGCAAATAGCCAAAGTGTAATATTTAAAGTTAGAAAAGAAAAAATGTACCAATTGGTAGCGGTACAATCGTTAAAATCGCAAAAGTACTGAGTTTTTCATCCCTGACTATACAAATTGTGATGCCAGATTTTTATAATTTATTTTTTCTCCTTTAAAAAATTTGTGCAAAACATAAAATTTGTGAATTTTCAATACCTTCTGTAGCTTATGAAAAATATATGAAAATAAAATAAATTGTTTGTACAGTTTTAATTTTCCAAATTCATTAATTAATAGAGTCCTGAAAAGTTTAAGGCAAGCCCAAACAATTATTATTCAGAAACTCAGATCCAAGTTGTACCTTGAACACTTTGCAATTCTTCTGTGGATATGACCACTGGTGGATATAGTGCTAGATTGGCCATTTGTATGGGATGTTTCTGCATGAACAAGTATTTCTGCCAGATTTTCGAAAAGTCACCGCCTTCCTCATCGAAATCCGAGGACAAGGTCATCCCTTGTACCCCTTCGTTCATATGGACTTGACGATTCAGATGGATATGCCGATTTGAGATGAAGATGTTCTGATTAGGTGGCGCTGTAGTTGGCTGCGAAGATGACAATGAAGTTGGTGGTGAGTGTTGGAGGTTACTAGGTTCAGGAGGTAACTCCGGTTTTCCCACTAGCAAATAGTAACGGTGTTTCAATTGTTTCAAATGCAATTCCAATTGAGCATTTTCCCTTTCCAAGTGTACCAATTTCACCCGATAGTCTTCAATGGTCGTGGGTTCCTTTTCCACCGAATGCCCAAGGCCTAGTATGATTTTCATCTTTTCGCCTATGCAATTCTCAGTTAATTGTGTCAGTTTAGCCAAACCGTAAATGCACGCAAAAATACACAAGAAATTCAAACAAATGTCGTAATTGTAGGTTGGCGGTGTAACGTTTTCAGCTAATGCAAACATTTTATTAACGAAAAGTTTTCCTCCTGGATTTTTTCGAACTCACCCATGTTGATTTCCATATTGATTTCACTTCCGCCGCCACGTTGTTCCTTGGGTGGCCCGAAATAACACAAAATAACCCACGAAGTGACTGCAAGCGCTATTAGAAATAAAAAATTTATTGAAGAAATCATTTTTTATCGCTGTCTTTGGAATTTGGAATATATTTAAATTATTTTCAATAAAAAATGTTTTATTACAATCAAGCTGAAGTTGGATTTTTTCTTTGAGTTTTATTTTATAAGATGACAAAATTGGGAGAAGTAAATTTGGGCTAAGTGGATTGAAAACAAAGCAAACAAAAAGCAAATAAGAATTTTTAAATTCTACGGTGTTTTCATGAATGCCATGCGATGTTCCCAAAAAAACGACTACAGAACACTACTACTACTAGATAGACTAAGCTTATAAGAAAGAAAAATAATAAAAACTTACTGGTATTTGGTGAAAGAATTAGATGAGTTTATTTTTGACAAAATATTTAAATATTCAAATCGTTTCATTTCAATTATCCACATGCAGCTGGATAAAAACTTAAAAGTTTTACAAGCATTGTAAAAGGTTGACAGTAGTGATGGAAACATTCAATGCCTTTTAAACTAGTGTTGTTTGTTTTGGTGAGTACTCGACATTCTGTACTCAATTTGATTTTCCTACATAACATGTATTTAGCAACTCTTTTCTGGAAAAGGTTTTGCCATCACATAGTGTAGCATAATTTAGATTCTGACGAACAGAAAAATGCAACATTAATATTTTTGGTTTTTCTTAAAAATTTTAACTTTTTTGAGGCGTTAAGTGGCTTGCGCAACTCGTTATTGGGATTTTTCTTCTGTTTCAAATGACCTTTAAAAGTATATGAAGGGGTGTGTAACAAACATTTTTAAGTTTACTTTTTGGAGTTGCAAGGTTCACCTCTTACCCAGAATTCTGGTAACTTGTTCAGTTTTATGAGAAAATAAGAATACAAAATACCTAAGTCTGTGTCAACGGTAGTTTGTTAAATTTTTTAAACTAAAATTTTTTGGTAAAACGGTTGCTGTCGTGTTTTATTGTAGGCAGCTATTCGTTGAGTAGTTCGAAGTATTCAGTTATATTTTACGCATCACTACATTGCAGAAAAAAGGAAAAAATTGTGTTTATTGTGGTGGTCAAACGTTTTGAGAAAAATAAGGAATAATTTGCCCTTCCCATCATTTTACGACAATTTAAGGACGACGCGAGCTCAAAATGGGTAAAGGATTCAATAATTACATGTGCAAGAAGTTCTTCCATCCCGCATCCAGAGACAATCTAAAGCGAGTGAGTTTGTTGTGAAATGAACGACCCACGAATGGATTTCCTTTAATTTGCCCTCTCTTTCCAGGTATGGATGGCCGAACAGCAGGCGGAATCGTACAAGAAGAAGCAGGAGGAGCTACGCAATCAGTACGAAAAGGAGCAAGACCTGCACGAGAATAAGGCCATGCTCAGCAAGGACAGCAAGGACAAACTGAGTGTAAACTTCATGTACGAACCGCCGCCAGGTGTGCGCAAGGAACGCGAAAAGGACGACAACGAGCCCGAGTACAAGTTCGAGTGGCAGCGGAAGTACAATGCGCCGCGCGAGTCCTACTGCAAGGGCGACACCGAGATTCGCGATCAGCCATTCGGCATCCAGGTGCGCAATGTGCGCTGCATCAAGTGCCACAAGTGGGGCCACATCAACACGGACAAAGAGTGCGGCATGTACAGCATATCGATGAGTGAGGCACGCAAGCTGCACCAGGAGTCGGAGGCCAGCGATGTCATGTCGAAGAACGTGCTCGAGGAGCAGATGAAGGAGGACGGCCTGCAGATGAAACGCTCCGCCCAGGAACTGCAAAATATCAAACAAATCAATCAACAGCACCGGCTGGTGCCCAGCGATGCCGAGGAGGAGCGCGAACAGAGCGAGGCGAATCCCGAAATTGCATTTCTCAAATCCCTGAGCAAAGACCAGAAGCTAAAGTTGCTGAAAAAACTGGAAAAGATTGAACGCCTCAAGCAGAAGAAAGAGCGCAAGAGCCTCCGAAGGGAGAAGAAAGACAGGAAGGAAAAGAAGCGCAACCACAAAAAGTCTGCCTCGAAGAAGAGCCGATCCAAAAGCCTTTCCGAATCGGGCGAAAGCAGCGACGACTCGGAGGCACTGAATGCCAAAAGGAAGAAAAAGAAGTTGGCCAAATCGAAGAAGTCGAAGCGCAACGGCAAGAAGCACGAGTCATCGTCGTCCACGGATTCATCAACGGATTCGGAGAAGGAAAAATGTGCCAAGACCTCCAGTTTAAGAGACGAGGACTACGAGCGACGCAGACGTTCGCGTTCCCGTTCCAGGGATGAGCAGCGACGACGGTCGCGCAGCAGGGAACACCACAATTACCACGATCATCGCGGCGATGAACGCCGTGCCAGACAACACAGCCGTCGATAAACCAATTTTTACATCAAAGACTTTTTGTACTTTTTATATACGATTTGATCCTCAATTGATTCATATTCGAAACAAAACAAAAAACATTTTCCTCCTTGGCAATAATCTAATGTAATCGGTTTTTGAATGTTTGTAAGTTTTACAGAATATATATCTAGTACATACATACATACGTATAACCATTTTGAATGTTAACATATTTCGTACAAAAGGGATCTAATACATAAAACGTAGCATTTTATAATTGCATTGTTGTAGCAATTTTATCAATATTACATGTATATCACATTAATCTGCCGTAAATGTATACTGTTTGTACGTTTTTCAAAAATTAAAAAATCCAAAATATATTTATGGAAAAGCGCCAGCCAACAAACAAAAAATTCCTTTCTTTAAACGAACAGTTCTACTTTTACCACCCACTGCCTAATAAGACCCATTTTTTCTGAGGACAAGCAACAAGGAGGGGGTCAGTCACATACAAATTTTTGTTTAATGGTACACTGGGACAAGACAGCTGGAAATGGATTTTTTCTCGTATTTTCCTGATTCTAAAAAGCCAACACATGCGAGCTCTTAATCTTGGACGGATTTAAATTCTTATCCCATTCAAGGCTTCGTGTGGCGTCCATGGCCAGACTTCACCTAGCATTGCGAAATCCTGATATCTGCCAGTGGAGAAAATTAAGGTCCTTTCGGGCGAAATACTTATTCAATTTTGTAATAAAAAAAAAACTTGTTTGTAAATTTCGGGACACAATAGTATTTGGTGAAAATTTTGCTCCAGCGAAATTCCCGATAAGGGTGATTATAAAAGTTTTAACATTTTTCACTTCCACACGAAAGTGAAATATCGAAACCCTTTAAGAAAAGAAGAATGTTTCATTTGCCCTATGAAAGTTATTTGGTTTCAATATTCCGAGAAAACTATTATGAAATAAAAGTAGGGTCAGGGGGATTTCCGGGGATGTAAGTATGTATTTTTGAAAAAGATTTGAATCACATCGAACAATTTTATTATTTTAAATTCGCCAGATAGACAGACAGACGGCATGGAGCGATTTTCTGTTTGCTGTAAATCGTTTGGCGAAAAGCTGTTGCAAGCCATTTCATTGCTAGTGTACTTCAGTTGTTAAAGGGTAAAATTTTGTTGTTTTTGGAAATTCTCAGCCACTTTAGTTCAGTTTCGGGCGGTGGTTGTGGTGCTAGAGCCAGCTGCTACGCACAAGTCCGTGCCATGATTGCCAGCGTCACGCGGGATGCTCTGAAAGGTGAAAAGAAAGCGAATGAGTTCAATTCAAATTGGCATCAACTGGCACCCACCTTCACATGGACGTGACTCTTGAGCATGGCCGCACGCAGCACAAACATGCGTGTACGCCGCTGATACTCCTTGCCCATGACAATGGCCCGTTCAAAGGTGCTGCTGCGCTGATCCGCCTCCTTGGCGTACAAGATCTTATTGTGCGAATCGATGCGCGCCTGGATCTGGCCGTCCAGAATCAATTGCATCACTTCGTTCTCCAGCGCCGCCACCGAACGATTGAAGGCGGTGGCCATTTTGCGCATGTCAGCCGACATGTACGGACTGAAGTACTGTATGAGCGCGCGATTGCGTATTTTCGTGTAGAGCGTGTTCACGTGCGGCGCAATGTACATGTCGAGCAGCAGATTGTCGCGTATCTCGTCGAGCAGCTTCAGGCAGGATGCATACTTGGATTCGTAGAATTTGAAAATGATGTCGCGCAGCTGCGGCTCCAATTCGAGGAAGAGCTTGAACGAACTGGACGATATAACGTTCTTCTGCAGCTCCTGACGATCGAACGTGGCCAGGGCGCAGAGGCCCCCGTACATGGCCACGTTGTTGGGCGAAATCATCTCGGGGAAGTCGCAGTGATCGAAGCTGGCCAACAGAAAGTGCTTGGCTGCGGATTTGTATTTTTTGGTTTGTAATTCGGCGAGGCCGGCAGCGCATTTGAGGCGAGTAATGACGGACTGGAAGAAATGGAAAATAATTGAAAATTATTGGTTTTTGTGACACGTTCGTCCGTCCACCCACCTGATTCGCTTCCTTTGAGCCCTCCGAAAAGTCGGGCGTACTCTCCGCCTTGGACACATAGCTGAGCACGTGCGACCAGTTCTGCAAGTACAGCGACACCTTGATGACGTTGAGGCACATGTTGACCACATGCTTGCCGCTGGTGCAATAGTCACGGGCCCGCGAATAACATTTGAGCGCATTCGACAGATCGCCACAGCTGAGGTAGTGATCGCCCAAATCGTCATGACCACGACGTATACTCTCCTTGATCGAATTCGATTTGTAGTTCTTCAGATCCGAATCGAGTTTCTCCAGCTTGAGGGCGGCCTTCTTGCTTTTCGTCTCCACCCAGTTCGGCTCGAATACGGGCAAATCCTGCCCATGGGTGCCACTGGGTGCTACAGAGGGCTGGGCCGCCGGTTGTGCGGCCGCCACATCGGGCAGGCCGGCCGCAGCCACAGCACCGCCGGCAGCTGCTGGTGCCGCTCCACTTACATGCATGTCGTTGAGCTTCTTGTGCAGTACTTGGTAGAGCGTCACATTGTACGTGGTCATCACGTAATTAATGGCCATTTTCAAGGCTTCCAGACGCATCGTTGGACAGACATCCGCCACGAAGATGAGTCGATAGAGGCGCGCCAAACCAATGTACGAATTGGCATAGACTTCCAAATCCAAGGTGGGATTTTCCACAATCAATTGGTGCTCTTCGTTGTTGTCATTATCTTCGAGGGGGGCATCTACTTGCATCGGTTCGACGGCAATTGCATTCTATTGTTTGTAGGGATGCGAATGTGGGGTAAATAAGTGGAAAAACTTTTTGTGCTGGAACACTTACCTGCGCCATTGGCGGCAACGGCATCGGCATCAGCGGCATTGCTGCAGTTGCTTCGATCCTTTTTCTGCAGATTACAAAAAGTTATTTAAATGAGAATCAAGAATCGCAATTGTTTTTTCAACTTTTCTGCGACCGGTTATTTTGCTGTAGTGCTGTCGAAAAATGCTGAAGGTGCATTTAGACTGCTCGAACGAACACAACTTTAGTTGCGAAGTCTAATCGCAAACAAAGTTCCATTCGCACAACCGTGTAAGGTGCATTTGAAGCGCACGAACTCGCGAACAAAATATGGTTCATTCCGTTGTACAACGCTCGGTTTGCGATTTTGCGTTCACGATCTTTGGATTGTTCAAAATATGCCGGCAAACTCAGGCTTCCGATTCGTGTTCGGAAACATATATTCAGGCAGTGTAAGCGGTTGTGCGAACGGAATTTTAGAGTTCGCCACTAAAGTTGCGTTCGTTCCTTTATGTTCACAAAAACATATGTTTTGATTTTATTACACGGTAGAGATGAGCGATCCGGTGATTTTTCAGGAACGCGTTCTTAGTGAATGTGATTTCTTAAGAACCGTTCTTTTAAACAGCTACCGTGATCACGGTTTGTCGGTATGGAGTATAATTACAACAGTGATTTTCTACTCCTTGTACAACGTTCTTTGAAATGGTGACCCTAGACGAATATTTAGTCGGGCTAAAAAATAATAACCCAAATAATAGCTTAACCAGTAATTTAAAAACCTTATAGTTATTAGATTTACCAAAAGTTTAATTTATGTATCAGATTGTGGTTTTGCAAAATTTTTTATAGTAACATTTTTAGCTGAATGCCAACCCATGAAATATTTCAAACACAAAGAAAACTGAAACAACAGCAAAAGAAACGAATCGCTGTAAACAACTTACAAACTTGGAAAAAAGAGACAACACGTGAAATATCGGATCGCAGCAAAATCACTTTTTTCATATATCACTGTAGCGATACATTACTCGTTCTTTCAGCCAAGAACGTTTACTGAAAGAACGATATTTTGAATAACGGCGATTTGAAATATTCGATCAATGCAGTTACCAGCGATTTTCAGTCACGATGATTTAATCACCGGTGCGAATAGATCGCTCATCTCTATTACACGTGCAGAAACCGGCGAAGTGAATATTGAAGAAATCGGAAATTGTATAATATAAACATAAATAAAATGGAAATCGAAAATGAAACTGTCGCCGTTTCAACGGAAATCGAAAAGAAAATCTCCTCCATCCCAACGGAAATCGAGAAGGAAACCACCGACGCCGTCCCACAGGAAATCGCAAAGGAAACCTCATCCATGCCAAAGGAGACTGAAGAGACACAACCCAATGATGAATTTTCTTACTTGAAACGCGATGAATTCACTTCGGAAATTTATAAAATAGAAGTCCGAAATTTGGGGTACTTCGGCATTGGCGTATGTCTTTATTATTTTCTATTAGAGATGCTAGGAAGTCATGCTGTCATGTTGTTTTGCAGGAATTCAAGAAGCTACTGCGTACAAAACTGCAGCTGGACATGAGTAAATTGAAGTCGCCTTTGAGGAAAGAGTTTGCGTTTGTTTGCTTTCGCAGTCAGGAGGATCAGGAGCGCGCTATCAAAACACTGAATGGCTACAAGTGGAAGGGCAGGGAACTGCAGGCGTTTGTAAGTGGTTGTGCAAAGAAAACATGGACATTTGTCAGTATTTTTTGTATAAATTTTTAATTCCCCCTTCAGGCAGCCAAAGCCTCGGCGGATCCTCTGATGAAGCGTCGCAACGAAGAGCACCAACAGGAGGAAAAGCAAAAGAATAGCGACTCACAGCGTGGGGCCAGTCAAGCGAAAAAGCCACGTACTTCAGCGGAGGCCACCTGTCCACTGGCATCGCTGCCCTACGAAGCGCAGTTGCAACAGAAGACCACCGAAATGGAACAGTTGCTCAAAAAGTACACCAACGAATTGAAGCGTATCAATGGTGCGTCCAAGAAACACTTGGCCGCATTCAACTTTGAAGGTGTCCAACCCTCGCCCCAAGTCAACGGCTATCGCAACAAAAACGAGTTCACGGTGGGCAAAAATTCCGAGGGCGAAATTGTCGTAGGCTTTCGCTTGGGCAGCTATGCGGACGGTTCCGTCGAAGTGGCCGAAGTGCAGTCGTTGCCCCATCTACCGGAGGCGGCCAAATGGGCAGCGAAAAGCTTCCAAGAATTCGTCAGGGCCTCAACGTTTGTGCCCTTCAATCCGGAAGCCAATTCCGGACACATACGTCAGCTGATGGTGCGCACGTCCGGGAAATCCGACGAGGTTATGCTGGTGGCGGGCATTTTCTCATCGAATCTTAACGAAACGGAATTGGCCCAATTCAAAGAAGATTTGAAGACGTTTTATGACCACCAAACCGATATGGACTTCAAATGCACTTCACTGTATTACCAAGATGTGAAACATCGTGAGGCAGGTCAAATGGTCTCGCCGGTCGAACATCTGGCGGGCACCACGCACATCAACGACAGCATTCAGGGTTTGAGTTTCCGCATCAGTCCGTTGGCCTTCTTTCAAATCAACACACAAAGTGCGAATGTCTTGTACGAAAAGGCCATTGAGCTTGCGGCGCCCCAGCCGCATTCGACGGTCTTGGACATTTGCTGCGGCACAGGAACGATTACGCTGGCATTTGCCAAGCACTGCAAGCAGGTGCTGGGCGTAGAGATCATACCGGACGCCATCAAGGATGCCGAATTCAATGCGACAGCGAATAAAATTGAGAATTGCAAATTTTTCACCGGCAATGCAGACGACTACATACAATCGATGGTGCGTGAGGTGGTGTACGGAAATGCTCCGGGTGCTCCCTTGGATGTGATAGCGGTGGTGGATCCACCACGAGCGGGTTTGCGTAGGTTTTTCTTTAAAGTCTACAATTTATTTAAATTTTAATAAAAAAAAATATGTTGTTTTAGATAATCGTTCAATTGCCGCCATACGCGCCGCAAGTGCCATCAAACGCCTGGTTTACATTTCCTGCAATCCGGTACGTGCCCAACGGAACTGGATTGAGCTCGGCCGTCCCGAGTCGAAGCAATACAAAGGCGATCCGTTCTTCCCCACCAAGGCGGTGGCCGTGGACATGTTTCCCCACACAACGCACACCGAATTGGTTATACTTTTCGAAAGGGCTTCTTCTGCCTCAAAGCAGGAGGATGTGGTCAAGCTTCCTAAAGACACCGAGCCGTCCGAGAAAGCTGTTGTTGTTGAGGAAGCTACAGCAGAAACTATTGCTGAGGCTGAAAAGTCTGAAGACAAAGAAGCAGTTGCTTAATTGTGTAAGGACTAGTTTATAGTTTACATTGCTTTGTTTAGGGAATCTTTCTTTTTTTTTTGTAAAATAAAATAATCTTTGCATTTTTATACACACAAATTTAACAATTATGCTCTATAATTACACTGTTCGTTAGCAAAAATAGTTCTGGAATAGTGTTTGAAAGAAACATCAGGACCGCCGATCCGATGTCCTTCTATGCATTTGTATTTCTAAATTTCTTTGAGCCACAAAGTTAAAATACCCTGCACATGCGAGTACGATACATCCTTAGACCATTTTTCGGTAATTTAATCGAAAATTTTGCGGTATTTTATCGATATTTTATTGATTATTTTAATTATTGAAACTTCTTGATATTTCGATAGTTTATTGATAATACAATCCAACAAGATTCAGCTCCATAAATCAAAGTAAGATATTCTTATGGATTTTTGGACGCTGAACACAATGCCGAAATCCAGTAATTTATCAAAAGTAAACTAATATTTTTAAAACATTTATCTTCAAAACAAGCTATAAGAAGTGCAACGTTTGGCTTATGGAGTAGAAAGAAATTTTGCATGATAATATTTCGATATTTTATGGAATATTTTTCGATATATGTATGTATATATTTTCGATATTTATCTATTTATAATTTTTCGATTTTTTATCTATAATTTTTCGATCATTTATCGATATTTTATCGATCATTTTTCAATATTTAACGATAATTTCCACCTCAAAATTTCGTTCTAATTCGATATTTTATCGATTATTTTTCGATATTTTATCTATAATTTTTCAAAATTGTATCGATTTTTATCGATATTTTATCGATAATTTCCATTACCGATCCATTTCCAATTTTTGTTTCAATACCAGTTTGTTCCGGTCCATTTCCATTTCGTTCCAGTTCCGATTCAGTATTTCTCAAGATAAATGAAAATAAAGAAATTCAGCGACCATTTTGTAGGCGTCGTCTTTTTCCGGGCTTAACACATTTTCAATACCGTCTAAATAGAAGAAAAAAGGTAAGGAATGTTAAAAGTTAGAGTTGATAGCTCAATAGCTGCGGCAGTTAGCATGCGAAATGACGGACAGACAGACGCTGTTGCTGATCAAAAAAATGTATGGTTTCCATATCGTACCCTTACCAACTGCTGACAATTATGGCATGTAATCACAACCTGCCCCATTTCGTATCAACATTTCTGACAACCCCACTGTAAGGATTTTTGCATTTTCCCCGTTACAAGTCGTAATTCAATTGAATTATGCATTTGCTTCTAGCACAGTTTGTAGGGTATTGCCTATGTAGGCTCATTCATCATCATCATGCTATCACTCAATTTGAGTTTGTGCTGCGTTGCGTCTGTGCGCTTCATTATTCCAATCAAATCCAATTGAATTTTAAGTGTGTCTTGGGTGTATTCAATTCTCTTGTTGTTGCTTGTTGTCACTGTTCACCATACTTAAGTAGTTGCTTGGAATTTACATTTTGTTTGCTTGTGTGCAAGAATAGTCAATCAGAGTAGTCTCATTTGAGTTGGCTGGCTCTTAGCTTTTGGCGTTTTGCACGCGTCTCTCAACGAATTCTCTGAAAAACTAGAGGAACCACACAAATGAAGAGCAAATCTGTCGATCTTTCGATATTGTTCACGTGCGGCCCAGTCTTATCGCTAGTGTGCACGTTACTCTCGATTAAGCGTTCGTTGTGGCTGGGATGACTTTTTATCTGACTCTGTGACTTTAGTTGGGGATTTTTAGTGCCAGTTTGAAGTTTGTATTTATATTGCAATTTGCAATTGGACCAGCAGGTTGGAACGTATTTATTTAATCGATAATAGTGAACAGCAAAATTATCGATTTGTTTGCTGTTGTTGCTGCTGTAGTGCGCGAAATGGCTCAAAAGGTGAGTGTGTTTCTTAGAAATTTTCATTATTTAATTAATTTATCATTTCGCTTCAAGTTAAATGATAAGAAATTGATTTATTTGCGAAATTTATGGCATTTACCCGGGAACCTCGATTGGACGCGTAGATTATGCCGATTAAAGGTGGAAATTTTGATAAGATTGCGAAAAATTTAATCTTAGAGTGTGTGGGGTAAATGTTTATTTTTTGCACATGACACAATGTACCGACTTGAAAAGCTTGTGCTTAAACTTTAAAGGAATATCGAATATTATTAATAGAAACCATTTCAATTTGAGCTATTAGTTATTAGTTTAGTTAAATTATGAAAATATGGAAATGATTTACGGTTTAAAATGGATATTATTGAACAATTTTTAGAAATTTATCAATACGATTCCAAAGTGGTTACATTAGTTGAGAGTTGTCTTAAGAGCTATGTGCCCCGTTTATGAAAATGAAACTCACTGTTTCGTAAGGTTTTTCCTTTTCGACATTGGTGTTCTCTACTGAATCAGCCTTCAATTACAACACAATTAAGAGACCAGCTTAATAACCCGGCGCTGCTCGGACATGTATTATTAGTAGAAGTTCCCTCCCGTGAACCCCATTGTGAACACCTGCGAACTACCCGATCATAAACAACATTAAATTCAAAATCAGCAGTAGTCTGTGAGACCATGACTACAGATTTCAGATATTTTAGATATTATCCAAAAAGGAGGCGCGTCAATTATAGTATGCTCGCCTCCAGTCACCAGTGGATCTAGGAATTTAAAAGTCACGGGTAATTTACTAGTTGGTTTATGAAGAGAAATGTCTTAAATGCGCCAAAATCCGATCAACATAGCGTTAATTTATTAATAATTTAATTGTTTTTAGAGAAATGAAATTTAGTGTTCGGTTGCATGGTTATTTCTATTTTTTTTCGTTTTTTCTCTCCGATCAACCATTTTGAACAGTAAGATTTTGTAAATTTCTACTTTTTTAAGATCATAATGGAGCTTAACGAAAAGAATATTGGTTCCGGTTCTCACATTTCCAAAATATCGATTTCGGCTTCGGTTCCGGTTCCCAGACTTTCCAAAATATCGGTTTCGTATCCGGTTTCCGTACCATGAATTGAAACGGTTCCGGTTTCGGTTCTAGAACCGGTTCTTGGCGACCCCTGATTTCAAGAATGAAAAACTACAAACTGTGGGCCACGTCTTGTTCTCTTAATACCAATTTGAGCATCTACCGCTCCAACATACATAGCTGAGTATTGTTAATCAAGCCATTAACTTTGTTGAACTGAATATCGTTAAGCAAGAAGCTAACTTCGTTAAAGCTAATTCGTTAATTCTGTACAAAAGTTAACGAAAGTTAAAGTAAACTTTTCTATAGAAATTAATTTTTGAATAAATACTCACTGAAAACAATTACTTTTACAAAATGCAAAATTAATTTAATATTTTCCGACAACAAATTAATTTTTTATTTATTTTTAATCATTCCACGGGTTCTTAAACGTTTTTGCTTTATGAAAAAGCTACACAAATATTTCTTAATGACACACGAGTTCACACAAATTCTCAGTCGGTAAACAAATGGGCCTTCATGGCGTATACGTCACTTCGAATACACAAAACAAAAGCATAAACAAAAACGTGTATTTTCTTGGAAAAAAACAGCTTCTAAACTAAAATAAAACAATTTCAAGCCAAACATTTCCATAAAAAAACAATAACAAAAATCAAACCGAAAATCAATGTCCTCCAAAATTGAAACGAAAACCGAAAACCACTCGCGTGAAAACGTGAGTGAACGCATGATTTACATGAAAACGCCCCCAGCACATAGAAAAACATGTGTTGTAAGTAAAAATAAGATTATTCAGCATAACAACATAACAACGAAGTTTACAGAAAAGAAACTGTACTTTTGCGTGGACACGTGCGTATGGAATCACCAATCTAGAAAAAAAAAAGCTGAAAGTGAGGTAATCAAACTCAAGACGTGAGCCAATTGAACGCTCTGAGGCAGCCACAGCAACAGAACAGTAAAAAATACAACTTTAAACAACAACAACAAAGGCAAACAAGTATGTATTAAGAAAGAAAAAAAAAGCCTGCGCGAGTGTACTTTGAACTAGCGCAGATAAAATTAAAAATTACAGGCGCTCGTATAAATTGTATGGAAATTCAGAAATAAACACAATCAAAATAAAGAAATATTACAGCAAAACAAGAAATGGAACCAACAAAGACAAAAGCTTCGTGGAGCCAGCCGACGAACAGCTGAACAAAGAATTCCCAAATGCAGGTGTGGAAGGCAATACAACAATGGCTGTTGCCCTCCTCATTTTGGTGGAGGGGCAATTGTTTCCGCTTGTGGAGGTAAAGCACGAAAGACCTTGACCGCTCTTGAATAACAAAATAAACAATGAACTTTTCGGGGGAATGCAGAGCTTTCACAGTTACCATCATTCCATTTGTACACTGAGAGGGTTTTTTTTCTTTCTTTTACAAAACCTTCCTTCATTCTTCAACTTTTCACTGTGTAAATCTACGCATGACCCCACTGCCTTAACACACCCCAAAAACACCAACAGCAACTACAACACGCGACCATATTGAAAAAGCTTTCGAGTTATGCGCTTACTTTTTACGAATGTGTTTACCATAAATGTACACACGAGACGAGAGAAGACAGGAAACTTGGCTTTGCCAGCAACACTCCGTCAATAGTAAAGCAAGAAACCAGTTCGAAATCGAAGAAAAAAAGATACAAATAATAAAATTTAACAATAAGAAAAAAATAGTAAATATTTACTAAAGTGTGCAATCGATTGAACTTTGAAATCGTGAGCGTCGTCACACGTGAGTGATGGCGTATGAGCCTTTGTGCGTCTCGTTGCATATATCTACGGTGCTATTTCCATTCTAGTTGTTGTGACTACTTCTTTGTTGTTGTTTACCGCCCAAGTGTGGTGTGTGACTTTGAGCTCATTCTTCGTCTTCTTCTTGTGCCTGTTGTTGTGGCAAATATTATTTACAATATATTTCTTGTCATTCCACACAACAAATAAAAACAAATTGCCTCATAAAATGTGCTGAGTGTGCTGTTTTGCTCATCGAAAAGAATTGCACTCGTGCCACTCGCCGTTGTTGATGGAAGGGTGTGTGGGGTTTTCGATGTATAAAAGCACGTCAAGGTGCCTGCACAGAGCCACAAAATAAAAAAGAACATTTTGAAAGTCGAGCACAACAGAATAAAAACACACATGAAATCATTAGTTTTGTTGTCTTCCTGCTTGACGACGCCAGATAACAGAGCGAATTAAATAGCGAGCCGCCGCGCAAATTAGCACAGCACCACAAAACTATCAAAATAAAAGAGCTTTTCACAATTTTGCGATAAAATAAAAATGTTATATGCCAAACACGAATCGTTTAAATTGCGGCCGCTCTGAGCTGCGAGCGTACAAAACGTTTTCGAAGTTCCCAAGCAAAAGACACGTTTGAGCTGTGAAGCACAAAAAAACAAAAAATAAGAAAAGCAAATAAAAAGAAAGAACACAAGTGTACTTCACACAGTTAACATTGCACAAAGAAACATTGGGAAATGTTTCGAAAAAGTCGAAAAAATTATTATTAAAAGTCAAAAAAAAAGGAAATACAAATATCCAGCGTTTCCGTTTCCGGACCGCAAAATAAAAAAAAACCCCAAAAAAAAAACAATTGTTTTTGTAAATTGAAAATAAAGAACATTTGTGTAATTGAAAAATCGAAAGAAATGTCCGTTCCGTCGCTCTTAACGCATTTGGAAGTCAACTCCAATGTTTCACAGCCACTGGATGAGCATCACCAGAGTGTATGTAAATATTATTATTGTTATTGTTATTATTGTTATTGTTCTTCATACATATTGTACATTGGGAAAAATGTTCCCTTTAACCCTTAACCTTTATAGACACTTGAAGGTCGCTCTTGTTTGGTTCCTGTTTGGGTTTTATTTTTTTGGTACTCTGCCAGTGGTGTCATTCGTTTCAAATACTTTTCTTGTGTTTACATTTTCGGTTGCAATCAATATGTGCAAGCAGTTAGTTCGGTTGTAAAAGCTCTTGTGTGGCGGGCACGTGTTGGCACTGGCAAGTTCACACGCGTTCGTTCCGAAAGGGTTGTTTTGACTCACAGACTTTTTGTTTAGACTTAAAAGTAAAATTTGAGTAGACAAAATTTAGAAAATTTCCTTAAAATATATAAAACTAAATTAATTACGTTTCATTTAACAATTCTTAGTCCACTTCTTTGTGATCTAATTCCAAATTTAAATCTCTCACATGTTTTGATAGCCATTGGATTTAGGCCAATGTGTCCATTACTTTTTTTTCTAAATTTCAAATTAAAACGTATTAAAAAAAACATGTTGATGACAACAAACTGCTCCCCTAGCAGAATATGTATATATTTACAAAACGAAAAGCTTATGCAATTAAAAGCTTCTCATTTCTTTTCACAACAAACTGAACTTTGTTCCACAAATAGCAAACATTCTATGAATTGTGCATTGCAAAAGTAAGAGACATGTGCCAACCATAACAATGTAAAGCTTCCTTCCTTGAATGTAAACAAAATTACCCACAACAAATAACAACTTGGATTTAACTCAATGAAATCAGCTGTGAGTTGCGCATGCGTTTCTAATCAAAACATTAGTTTTGACATTTGAAAGCAAACTGTCAAATTGCGAAAGAAAAAATAAGAAATAGATACAAACTGACATACTTTATAAAGCAAACAGAGATTCCATTAAAATTCTGCAATAAAAGTTTTAATGAAATCCAAGTGAAGTTGTGAGAAAGTGTGGAGGTTCCTAAAGAAATTGAAATAAAAGAGAAGTACAGAAACTGTTAAACAAAACAAATGAATGAACTACCGAGCATACCGGAGTCAACAAGGCCATGTGAAATCAAAAGCATATAAAAAAACTTTTCCAGGAACTAAAAAAGTTGTGTAATATTTCTTGCATATTTGCATCGAAAAAAACCACATAAAGTTTCTTTGTCAAAATAGTGCCAAGTGCATTGGACATTTCCTCATGACTGCCAAAGTGTGTCAATTTAGAAAAATACACAGTAGATAAAAACAAAAAAAAAACAAAAATGCAAAAGTAAAAATAAAAATAATTTTTCAAAAACAAATCACAAATCGCAGACAATTTGTCGCAAAATACAAACTTCTGCACACGCTGGTCTAGTTGACAACACAGAACGGTGTGCTAAAAATAACAATTTGCACAGTAAACTCATTTGAGTGGGCGTTAAGGAGTTGCCATCTGCTGTTACTTTACTGTACCTCATTTCAAAACGATTTCAAGTTGTTGTGCCTCGTCACAACTAAGTCGAAATAAGTTCAAACAATGTTTATTTGCTTAAAAAATTTTCACAATTTAACCTGCCTTGGTGGCCACTCTTCTGTATTCACAGATTCGTTTTTGTTTGGCCTAATGCCAAAGAAACAAAAACCGTATTACGATATGTGCGAAAAGCAAATAGTTCACCGCTATATAAATTTTCTTTTTATGAGCAGTCGAATTTTTTAGAAATTTTTCATCTCACATTAGTTTTGCCCAGCAATTTTTATAGCACACACGCGTTATTCCGTTTTTGCACAATTTCAAGAGACTTGAAATGTTTAATCAACTTAAATGAAATTAATCCCATTTTTGAATATATTTTAAACAAACTGGTGTTCTCTAAAATGGGCCTAATTTGTCAGCGTTTTCATGTGGCCACAACAATAAAAATCTGTCAACAATCAACCAAACGCCATCAGTGCATATATCATATGCGCAATTTGACACAAGTGCCGTGCCCTTACGATACGCAGTCAAAGTGGCAAGGAACGTTTGAGCATAAGGTGGCTTTAAATTCAAGAAAAATGTGCAGTTTGAAGGTAAACATTGAATGAAGAACTGAAAGTGAATTTGCTGTACAAATATGCATGTGAAAAAAAATGTTACTCATACGCCCCGTAGTACGGAGAGCATTCCAATTCAACTTTAGTCAAAGTTCAAAAGTTCCTTTAGTGAACGAATTTCAAAATCAATTAGTCAAAATATTCAGCGGCACTAGTCTACACATTTCATGGACCTTTCAGTAACACGAGTACAAAAAAAAAACAGCGTACAAACGAAAGTGACGATAAGCTCTTTGTACAATTTACAGAGTCACAAAGTGCCTATTTAGATTTCGAATTAATTGAATAATAAAAAAGTACATACACACGTACATTGTGAGCATCGTCGTACACATTGTGATTCTTGATACGCGCTTTCTTATCAATTTTGACCATATTTCCCTTCCCTTTCATTCGTACTTACTATTTGGTTTATTTTTAATATATTTGAATATTGTCACGCCTCACTAAGTATTCAGCGGCGCGTTATGACAACACGTGATTTGGAAAAAAATATACATAAAATATATATTTAGTTTACGACTTGTTGAGCTGTTATTGTCGCTTATAGTGATGGAGGAAGTAGTAGTTGGGTAACCAATTGAATTTGCTAATTTCTTTTATGTGACAGATTAAATTAAGTTATTCAAATTTAGAAACAAACAAAATAAATATAAATTAAATTTTGGTAGAAAAATAAATATGCACAAAGATGATCTTGAAAAGATTAGGAAGAATTGGAAAAATATTCAACGCAAGATACCTTTCCAAACATATATTTTTAGAATGCTAAAAAACAAAGAATTATCGAAAAGTTGTAGAATTCCATTTCGAAATATTCCAAAAGTAGCATTTATTCAAAGTTTAATTTGTTTTGTTAATCAAAAGCATGAGCAATTCGATCAAACTCATTCGGAATCACAGAGGTTATTTCGCCATTTTTGGATTATCTGTCGCAATTATAGTGATTCATTCTTGGAGACAATTTTTGCATTTTTTCCATTTTGGTTCCAATTTTCATTCTCCAACAAACAGAAGAATACAAATTTGACAACTAAGAATGGCATCGTTGTCATTTACCTCATTCTTGAAATGCTGCAAAATTAAGTTCCATTTTGATCTTAAAAAAATGGAGGAGAATTCACAAAATCGGATTTAAACTGTAGATTGCGGAAAACAATTTTTACAGGTATTTTGTAGAAATAAAAAAAAAACTGCAAAATTCATAAAAAAAAATAAAATGTTTTTTCAATAAAAAATAATAATAAAAATTTTAATTAATAAAATAGTTGTGAAAAAACACAATTTTTTGTCTTTGCTGATCGGATTTCTTTGCTTTTGTATTACTTTTTTTTAATATTCAATTACCTTTCCAAAACGTTTAAGGACGGCTTTCTAGCTGCAGTAGTTCAATATTTAAGGCTGAAAACGTGATTGCAACTTCGAATGCCATTTTTTCGACATACTTTCATCTGTAGATCCTAACTGGACAACAGAGGGACCCTCCAGGAATCACCTCCTTAACTATTTGCACTGATTTTCATGATTGTTGGTTCCGTTTAACTTGGCCTAGAACCTATGCCTAATCTAAGGTATTATCAGGAACAAAAATTTACTTAGTGACTTCTAATTGAACAGTGACGATATGAGGCGTTTAGTTCCATAGTGGATTAAGTCTATAAGTCGAATAAGCATTAACATTCACAAAGTATATATTAAGCATCTCCATTTTGGTTCTACGTATATCTTTGATTCCCTATGGAACAATACCCCTTATATCTTCACTTTAAACTTTCAGAAAAGCCGAATATATTTTTAAAAGAATTTTTTTTGCACTTGGTTTAAAGAATCTACAATACCTACCGCTAGTCAAGTCGACTCTGTCATACGGAAATTAATTGCAAACCATATCAGCCTACAAAGTATTGAATTACTTAATAATTTTATGTCATCACTAGTTGGACTGCTAAAGGTCACCTATGAACAAAAAGAACAATTTCAAATGATTAATTTATTGTTTGTTTTTGCACGCCTTTTCCTAAATATATTTGAAATAATTAGTTTTGTGTCATTGAAAGTACATAGAGAATCGTTTTTGGCACGTTTGAATATAAATATTAATAGATTGGTGGAATGTGCTTGTACATTTTTTACCAAATCGAAAGTTGGCTTTTTCAAAAACTAAACGAATTGACAAGTATATTAAATTACACAGTGTGCCGTCAAATTTCACCATGAACGAAATTGTGACTTTTCTGATACATAAGAGGTTCTTCATTGACGGCTGAACAATGAAATAGTCCATTCAAGGCAATGCAAGCATAATATTGTTTTAAGCTTTGGGAAACTTTTTTGTGTAATTTGATAACCAATGCCAAATAGTAGAAGTCAATCAACTCAAAATATAAAATGTGAATAACAAAATGGTCACCTGGGCCTCCTAGAGGGTGTGAAGGTCAAATATTAATTTTATTTCATTTATTTCGTTTTAAGGTAAAATTTTCATATTTTTTTCACTTGACTTGATATGAATTTACTTGAAATGGAAATACTTTTAAAATAAGATTTCCTTTAACTAATCGTTTGCGTTCTAGTTCTTCCCCGCCCAAGTGATGATTGCACAAGCTCGTGAGAACTTTCCTTCCATTATACGCGTTACACTAAACAAGATGCGCACGTAACAAACAACCTAGTATAATTTGACATTCTACAGCTCTTGAGTCGGCAAATTGCAGTTTGTGCTAGCTTGTATATAGAACGTACGACGTGTTTGCTTTTATATACTAAGCCTTATCGAACATAGAATAGACTGTACTGAAATGATTGCCAATTCAAAGCTAAATTAAATTGATAATCACTCAAAGCGAAACAATACCGCGACCAAGACAGTTGTTAGCGCTCGTCTGACGGCGCTAGAAGAAAGCCACAGCTTCACTAGCTTCTTAAGAGATTTGAATTTTTTTTGTACAATTTTTTAAATAAGAAAACTGAAATCTCACATACTTGAACTATGTCTATCCGCTTGATACTTAATACAATCTTCATCTCTTCTCTACTGCAGTGTACGGCGTATGTGGAGGCGGCTGCGACCATTACACCTCAGTATGCCACATCCACGGCAAATGACATCGATCTGACAACGACATCCAGCGCCTGTACGCCCATACTGCGTCACTTCACCGTCCAACTGAGTGCGGAATTGGAGAGTAACGAACGCATTGGCTTGACGGGCGATTCGAAGGCCCTGGGCGAATGGCAGCTGGCGCGTTCGATTGTCTTGCATGCTCAGGACAATCACAGGTGGAGCTCGAAGGTTATGTTGCAGTCTTGTCGCAACGCCAGCTATCGTTACTTCATCTATGTGGAGGATCAGCAGGGACGCAAACAGATCCGTCGCTGGGAGACTCAATTGCATGCGCGAACACTGAAATCGTGCAAGGACAATTGCCATGAGGTCGACCGTTTCGGTGAGGTGACGCTGGGCGAGATGCAGGTGAATCGCGGCTGGCTGACGAACGAGTCGATTGTACAGTTGAAGTTCGAGCGTGAGAAAATGTTCCAAGTCCTCGATATCGACAAGTTCTATCCGGAGAAAGTGCTGATTAAGGTGGTGCCGTTGCGCGACGATGACCTTGAGTCTGCGCTGGAGACATCGAAGGCGGGCGTTAGCATTGAAGTGGCCAAGCTGCAGTACGGTGAGAGTCAACTGCAGGCCCAGCAATCCTTCGGCATCCTGTATACGCACGGTGAGATTGTCATTTTCCATATAACCGTGCCCGAGCCCGTGCAGACCGCCTTTGCTTTGGTATTCCATACGGACGAGCATCGGCCCATTGGCAAGGCGGTCATAACCGCCGCCCAGCTGGCAGGTAGCGAAGGCCTTTTGGAGTTGTCCATCACCGAGCCCGAAAAGGATTCGAGTAACGTAATTGCGCGCCTGTCCTTGCCGTATGTGATTGTGAGGCCCTTTGCCGATGCCGAGCTAGACTTTCGCACCACTTATGCCCACTATTGGCCCAAAAGTTGGCCCAACCTGGATGTGGGTCATCGCGGCAATGGACGCAGTTACATAGCCGATCCGCCGTTGGAGCGTGAAAACACTCTGGCCTCATTTCGACGCGCCTATGAGTGCTTCGCCGACATGATTGAACTCGATGTGCATATGACGGCGGACGGTGTGCCCGTTATCTATCATGACTTTGGCGTGCGCACTGCTCCGCAGGGTAAAGAGGTCTCCGGTCCCGCTCAACTGGAGTATGTGCTCATCAAGGATCTCAGCTATGAGGCTCTGAAGAAGTTGCGCGTCTTTGCCGTCATCAACAATAAGGCAGTCGAGTATCCCTCACATGATTCCGAGCCCAACCAAGAACAGCGCATCTTCCCCACACTCGTCGACGTGCTGGAAGGTCTGCCCAAATCGCTGGGCATTGATGTGGAAATCAAGTGGCCCCAGTTGAGGGCGTCTGGTGAGCGGGAGGCTCAGCAGACCATCGATAAGAACTTCTTCATCGATCATGTCTTGGCCACAATCATCAAGCACGGCTGCGGCCGCCCATTGATATTCAGCAGTTTTGATGCCGATATCTGCACAATGCTGCGCTTCAAGCAGAACCTCCTGCCGGTGATGTTCCTCACGATGGGCGAGACCAAGAAATGGTCGCCGTTCATGAATCTGCGTACACGCTCTGTCGAGCAGGCCATCAATAATGCCCAGGCATTCGAGTTGGCGGGCACTGCGCCGCACGCTGAAGATCTGGTGGGCGCAGAGGGTGCTCCTTTGATGCAGAAGGCGCGCAATTTGGGCCAAATTGCTCTGGTCTGGGGCGACGATTGTAATTCCAAGGAACGCGTCAAGTACTTCCGTGAGATTGGCGCCACGGCCACCTGCTATGATCGCAGTGATTTGTACGTGCCCGAGGGCAAGCAGCGGGCGTTCTTCAACTCGACCAGTTTAATGGCAGAATTCGAGGGGCAATGCCGGTCGGCTTAGGTGGTCGACAGTGATTGCAATGGGTGGGTAACTTAAGCAGGTACAGGGTAGTGATTGGCCTAAGCCAAATCTGTTTTTTTATAAACTTGTTGATATTAGAAGAAATGTTACAAAAATGAAACTATTTTTAGAAATGCAATTGAAAAATTCATGGAAAATGGTGGGTTGTGCTTTTTATTTAAAGAATTTAAATTGCCCACCATAAAAAGACAACTGATATGAGTTCGCGGGCGAACGTATTGAATAATTAGAATAGCTATATGTACAAATATATACCAAATGATTGTGAACGCTACACGTATTTGATTGTAAAATGGTAAATGTGCGAGTATATGTTGTGAAGAGAATACGTTAATGGCAGTACATCGTTTACAAGTACACACACCACACTTGTTCTAGTACATTTTACTACAGCACACAAATACAAACATTACTATTTACAAGTAAATTAATAAGAAATTAGTTGTCACCTGACTTTATCTTCCTAAATTGACAATTTTGTTGAAGAGAAGAATTCAAAGATTTTGTGCAAACTATTGAAAATCTTTACTCGCTTTAAAGGATGTTAAAAAGGGAATTTTCATTTAAGAATTTATTATTAAAGAGAGGAAACAAATGCAATAATTAATTCAAAAATTCAATTGAATTGGCTTCCATTAATTTTTTAATATAATTATTACAAGAAATAATGTAATACTGAAAAATAAAACACTGTTCGAGAGTTAAAAATTTTATAGAATGAAATATTGTAATTTGGTACGCTAAACTATCAAATTTTTATGTTTAAAAAAATTTTTTTTTTTACTTTCCTAAAAAAAGTAGTGAAACGTTTTTTTTTATTTATTTCATATAAGTACCAAAAATATATGCATACTACATAGTTTAATTGATATAATAAATAATGAATAAATGCAATAAAAAATGTACACTAAAATGGTTCCAAAAATAAATCTAAAACTAATTAAATAATGGTTTTTACCCTTTTTATATTTAAGTGGAACAAAATTTTTATAATAACTAAATTTATATTTTTTTCTATTGCTATTTTTTATATAAGAACCATTTAATTGTTGGCTTCGTGGCAGAAAAAGTAAAGGTACAAAGTTCCATTTGACGTATTAACCACCATATTAACAGATAGTAATAATAGTTTTTTCTAGCTGTTATTTAACATTGACTTGACAGCTGGATATTTAGTAGTTTAATTAATTTAATAAATTATTGACAAATATGAGATTGGTGCGAAGTGAAGGAAACGCACTCGCCGTAGCGGTCAGTGTCGAAAAAGACACAGAAATGCCGATTCGGCGCCGATCAGCTGACTTGGGCATCGCCAGAGAGTCAACCAGGCTTATTTTGTGATTGGATTTGGGCCTACAAGAACAGGTTCTGGAACCGAAACCGGAACCGTATAAATTCTTGGAATCTTCGGGTTTTTCCGTCACTAAAAGTATGCAATAAATATTGTAGGTGATGATGTTTGGCAAAATGTTTGGCAACATCAACACCAATAGATTTGTAATCTTGTACAATGAGGCAATGTAATGGAAAATGTTTACAAATGAAAAAAACGTATAAGATCTGTATATCTGTGGAACTACCTTTGTTTCTTCTGGCATGGTTTGTTTGAACTTTTATTTTGTGGATGTTCATTTAAAATTGTATACATAAGTAAGTACACGCTGTCGTGACTTGAACTATACGAAAAATTAAGCAATAAATCATTGAAAATTGACATTTTGTGAATATGAATTTGAATAAAGCAATAACTATTTCAGTTTGAATGTACTAATGGGATAAACCCTGTGATTGTGTATTATATTTGTGCATTTGCAAACGAAAATAAAAACATTAAAAAGCTGCTGACTTTGAAATACTTGCAAATTAAATTGTATTATTTAATAAACTTTTCTCAAACACAAGTTGTATGTACTTGCAATTTGTTTCATTTTATCTATGAAAAAAAATCAAATTTTAGTAAAAGTTAAAAAAAGATTTAAAAATTAACCCCAAAATTTGCTATACTGTAAATTGTATACAACACAAAATCAAACTCATTCGGCTAATAGACTTCAAAACCAATTAATCATTTATAATTTTGTTTGAGGAAAATGAAAAAATAAAATCGAATCGAATTGAATTGAATCGAACAAAATGTGATAACCACACAAAGAAAGTCGTCAATAAAGTGAATCATTAAACCCACAAAAGCTTGCCATTAGACGTTTTTTTTCACTGAGTTAATTTGGAATTTCATTAATAAAAAGCCAATTTTAAAATATTCAAAATTTGTTTGTTTACTATGGAATTTAAATTTGGTACATTTTTTTTTGCCTCCAGCTTAGTTTTAGAGAAGCGTGAAATGATATTTAAATTATATAATAATTCAGAGAAAAGTGTAGATTTTCATATTAGGAAAAAAAAAAATTTATAATTTAAACAAATTTTTTTTGTTCAATACAGTGAAGTAGCGATAAAAGCATCAAATGACGTTGTATATGTAGATAATTATATTCTTTACAAGGTAGAACTTTGGGTTTCAGATGCATATTTTGAAGTTAATTGGAGGTATATTAGGATGGTATTATAATACCATATATGGAGTAATTAAGAGGTTTTTTTTGGGGTACGTGGGATTGAAAGGAAGACAATTTTTGGTGGCATTGGGGTGCACACAATAACATTGTGATTGTGTGGTATGAGGGCCGGCAGACGTCTGATGAGCCTAATACCACATTGATTGAAAACCAACTTCTGCAGATGTGAAAAATACAACCGCGGTGAACACTCCGCGAATACATGATTCATCATCAGACAAACAGAAAAGCGGCTTCAGACGTTCTACAATAGATCCTGGATGAGGGGTTCTACGCACTAGGCTCGATCACGTAAATATCATTTGCAACAGCCCCAAACGGAAGCACAAACGATCTCACTACATCTACATGTCTTCAGCATACATGGCTCCCGCAGATGAAGTTCGGGTACTGGTGGAGGAGACGGAGAAAAAAAAATGACAATCTCTTAAATTTTATGAGGTGGTAGCAAATATATTCTATCTTGCTAAGTCGCGGGTAACTTCAGTAGCTTCCGGTATTTTTTCCATTTATATACAATTAATTTTGTATTTGTATAAATACTTAGGTTATAATACTTATTGGCGTCTTATCAAACATTTGGTCACTTGAAACGTGTCTTCACTGTTTTATGCAAATTTGAAAGAAGCCCATTCTGGCCAGAGAGAAGTGAATTTGGGCTACGCACTTCATTCCATTGGCAAATGGCAAACGAAACGTAACGAAAAAGCGCGATCGCCGCTTACAAAATTAAGGCTTAAGTGAAATTTTTGTTTTAAGAAATTTTTTATTTAAAATTAATATTAATACCAAAAACTGTTTAAAAAACAATAACTCCACCGATTCATTGAACAAATGCGCGTTTTACAAAGTGTAGTGATCAAATGTTTCGTACTCGCATTGAATGTGCTGCTCTGGCAATTGACACCCAGCAGCCAGGCCGTTGTGAGAGAAGCGGCCACTTCACCACTCTCTGAACTGCTGCAAACACCAGAAGCGGTCGATGCCGATGAAGTGTTGATGGAGAGTACAAGAAATTTTCTCTGTATACCGTTACTAAGAATATTCAATTTAGAACTGAGAACTGCCTTGAGGCCCGGCGAAAGCATCGGAGTGACTGGAGATCACTCGAAGCTGGGCGAATGGCAGGTGGAGAAGAGCTTGGAGATGAACTCAATCGGCGAGAGTGGACTGGAATGGTATTTGAAGGTGGCCATATGTGCCAATGACCGCATATACTATCGCTATTTCGTATACTATACGGATGAGCGCGGCAATAAGCGAATACGCGTGTGGGAGGGACAACAACATGCCCGAGTATTGGAGAGCTATGAGATTTATCGTCAGCCTGGCGTCGATACGTTCGGAGAGATTTTCGCGGGCCAAATGATGATTGGTGTGGAAGAAGAGCGCGGCTGGCTGCGCTATGAACACGTTATTGAGTTGAAGTTTGTGTGGCAGCGGCATATGAAATTCGCGAGAAAAACCCATTTCCCAAAGGGTCGGAAGTTTCTACTGAAACTGTTGGTCTTTCATGGTGTGGCGAAAGGCGGACCGGACACCGAAGTGGAGATATCCCGCTATGCATACAATCGCTCACGGCTGAGGCTGCAGCCGGAGAGGGGCGTGGTCTATGCCGCAGGAGATATTGTCATTTTCCACATAACCGAGCCGCTGAAAACGAAAAACTCCTATCAACTACTGATATCCGCACTCGATGGACACAAAGTGGGCCAAGTGCCCATAATGTCGTCCGATTTACGTGGAAGCGAAGGCACTTTACACTTACCAATTCTCTCTTCGGTGGATCAATTTCAAATTGGTGATCTCACATTGCCATATGTAATCATCAAGCCTTTGCCAAATGCCGGACAATTGAATTTTCGGGGTAGCTTTCATCACTATTGGCCGCTCAATTGGCCCACATTGGATGTTGGTCATCGGGGGGTGGGCAAAAGCTACTATCACAGCGAGGCCATTCACATGGAGAATACCATAGAGAGCTTCATGGCTGTACAGCGCTTAAATGGCGATATGGTCGAATTCGATGTCCAACTCACCAGAGACTATGTGCCGGTGTTGTGGTATGATTTTGGCTTCTACACCGCACCAAATGGCAGAGAGGTCACAAACGAACTAGACTTGGACTATGTCCTGATCAAGGACCTTAGCTATATGGAACTCAAAGAGTCGAGGGTTTTCGTCAACAAGCACACGTATATTCTGGAGTACACGGACTTAAATGTGCGAGATCCCACAGCACACAATCGCCTATTTCCCACGCTGGCCGAGACATACCAGACTTTGCCGAATAGCCTGGGCATTAATGTCGAAATCAAGTGGCCACAACGCATGCGCAGCGGCCGAATGGAAGCGCTTCAAACGCTAGACAAAAATCACTTTGTGAATGTGCTGTTCCGAACCACAGCCCAGTACGGCTGCGGCCGTCCACTGATCTTTTCCAGTTTCGATGCGGACATTTGCACAATGTTGCGACACAAGCAGAATGCCTTTCCGGTGATGTTTCTCAGTGTGGGCATGTCGACGTTGTGGGAGCCCTATATGGATCTGAGGACACGCTCGTTCATCAATGCAATCAATTTCGCTCAGTCTGAGGATCTCTTGGGTACGTCAACCTACGCCGAGGAACTGATGATTGATGCTCAGCTTATACTCTTGGCTACGCATTTGGCACAAGTGGTTTTCGTCTGGGGTGATCCCTTGAACGCAGCGGGCAATATGGAGAAATTTAAACAATTAGAAGTGGCGGGCATAATTTACGATCAAATGGATGTGCATGACCGGCAGAAGAAGAAAATGAAGAAAAGACGCAGCTTTTTTGAGGCCTCCGAGTTGAGAGAGATTTTCAGCAAACAATGTACGGCCGTGGGGAATTTCAGTAGCACAGAGACTGCGGCGAATGTGCAAAATTTACAGATTCATTGGCAAAATAAACTCCAAGGCATTGGCCTTTAGGACTATTTGGTATAGAATAATTATTTTTTTAGTAATATATTTTCTAAGTTATTTATTCCGACCTCCTTGTTTAAGTAAAGCACTAAAACAATAACTACATAAACTGGTAGAAGCAAATAAACTTTATTGTTGCAATTCATTAGACATTTTAAGGATCAATTTAGCCACTTTCCATTCCAGTACAATTTTTAGGTTAGTTTTCTTATTTTATTCTACATCAAATTGAATCCACGTCCTAGAGAACGAAATGCCTTTCTTCCACTTGTAATTAATTTTCCTGTTACTGGAAAATGACCAGAAATTTTGACGAATTTCTTCTTCAAGCCTTGATCAGTGGTCGACTGTTCTGCTCTATATGGATAGAGAACACTTGGTTTGCGTCCAAAACTGATTGCACTCTTAAATAAAATATTTGATTCAGTGGTTATTCGGTCTGCAGAATATTCCTTAGGTTTGAAGTCATACCAAATAGGAGAATTTAGTTCTGCTGTCGAATATGTTTCTGTAGAATTTTTAATGTTTATATTTAACAATTTCGATTGCTCTGTCACGCCATAAATGGATTGGCTTTGCGATTGTATTAGATTTTGAGAATTTGATGAATCCCGTTTGTTAGCAGCAGGGTAAATTAGAACCGTCCTCGGTATTATTTTATCCGAATTGGAGGAGCTTCCGAAAGCAACATCATTTCTGGAAGGTATGGAGTATGTACGAATATATTGAGTAGCTTGTTTAGGGTTTTCAGACACTGGCAAATTATCTACTGTTGGCAACGTACCCGAGTTGTCTCTAATCGATTCTAAATTGATGCTCTTAATTTTAACAATATTGGAGTCACTTGGTGTAAACTGAACTCCGGTTAATTGTGTATTGGGGCGATCAATTGACAGCACTGATGGACGTATTTCGGCAGCTGTTTCGCTATTGGCCTCACTTGTGCTACTAGAATCGTTGCCATAATTTAAATCCCTGTTAACAGAATTATCAGCTGGTAATGGATCAATGGATTGTACAATTCGTGTGTCATTATTGTTCTCATAAGCCAACTGTTGCTCAGGACTTTGATTTGTATTATTTAAAGTGTCAACTGGTTGAATGTCAATGTCTGTAGGAAAATCTGAATCATAGTTTGCTTGGATTCCACTATCTCCGGAACTAACAGTTCGTGATGGAACGAATTGTCCATCAGATTTGACATTTTTATCAGACGACTGTTCCGATGAATGTATTTTACTTCCAGCTGAAATGTCATTTCGTGAAGATTGAATGAATTGTGCATCTGGTGTGAGTTCACTATTTTCATCGGTTTGCAGTTGAAGTGCATTTCGATTTGTATCATTTGCAGTGGCCACCGTTGGATGCTCAGTCTCTGTGGTAAAATCAGGATAATAATCTGTAGAATTATGAGTTTGTGTGGAATGAATTAATTGAGCATCGGCTTCATCATGGTCGGATGAGTGCTCAAATGGATGTATTTTTTCATCATTTCCCGAATCAGGATATGCAACATTGGTATAATTTTTTCTTATGAGGGTATCATTTGATGAATGGACACTTTGATCTAATTGTTCATCAGTCAACTGTTGATGTTGGGGGTTTGAATCATTCGTAGGGCTGACTGATTGGTCGCCAGTCCCATTAGTAAAATCTGACTGAACCTCTTCGAGAATAGCACTATCCGCGGAATCATAATTTCCTGAGGCATGACTGAGTTGTTTATCTGTTGTGGTATCAGAATCACTCAACTGCTGCGTTGATTTCATGGCACAAGCCTCCGTAATAGAACCAGGAACGTAATCGTCATAGAAATCACTATCAACGGAATTATCAATTTGTGTACTATGAATGGATTGAGCATCTGGTGTGGCATAATTCTTCTCATCGGTCAGCTGTTGCGGTGCTTTTTGATTTGAATCATTTGAAGTGACAATTACTGCATTGTCAGTCTCTGTAGAAAAATTATGGTCATAACCTGTGGAATTATCAGTTTGCAAGTGTTGAATGAATTCTGCGTCTGTTGTTGCTATTGAAGTGACGATTTCATCAGTGTCTCTAATAAAATCGGAATCGTCGTCTGCGTAAATATCGCTATTATTTCTTGAAGGATGTATAATTTTTGAATCTCCAATGGTGTCATTGTTCTCATCATCCAACCTCTGCGGTGTATTTGAATTTGGTTCATATGCAGTGGCATCTGTTACGACAACGGCCTCAGTAGTAAATCCAGGAACGTAATCATCAAAGAGATGGTTACTATCCTCTGAATTATTCTCATCGGCTAACTGTAGCGCTGGACTTCGCTGTGGAGTAGTGAATGATCGAACGATATTCCCTGTAGCGAAATCTGCGTCATCATCATCTGCGGAAATTTCAGTTCGTGGTGGAACGAATTGCACAACAGGTTTGACATTATTGTCAGATAAATGTATTTTCGAATTGGTGCGATGGTCTGTCCTTAGATTACCCAACTCACTTGCAGAATCAGAATAAACTATGTGGGGTGTGGTATAATGCTTCTTATCATAATCATCATGAGAGGGTCTAGGGTATTTCCGATCTAGTGTGGCACCAGTATTTTCATTAATCAACTGTTTACGATGAGTGTCAGGGTGGAAATCACTGTCGACGAAAATGTACTTATGTTTTGGATGTGCCTCAGTGTGTTTAGTACTCGTAATAGTTGGTGTACGAATATGTCTGTCAGATGTCCCTCCATGAGCTGTTATTCGCAGTGGGTTTGTTTTCAAATATTTTATTAATTCCTTTACTACTTTAGCAATCACTCTCCTTGCCCTTGGATTCAATTTGATGGAAGTAGCTTTTCTGAATTGTTCATCAGGTTTTGCTTCGTAAGTGGTCATGAGGGGAAGTTGCCTTGGTTTAAATTTAATGAAAGCTTCATGCATTGCTTCAGCAATCACTGTCCTTGTAATTTCATTGGAATTTTTGCCTAAATAGTTTGCAAGTTGATCAAAAATGTTTTGAAAATAGTTGGCCACTGTATTTGCTGGTAGACATATCCAGCCTTTCGAATATGTATGAGATTTAAAGTGGTGGTTGGAGGGCACCTGTGCTTTGGTGTTAGTCATCATTTCACGATTATAACTGGTAATTGGATCTGTTGGTTTACCATGGTGATTTGGTATTGGGGTGAATTTTGATGGTAATTGTTCCTTAGAGTGGACAACGTAGCTGGCCATTCTATGAGGTGATTCTCCAGTTACACTCTTTCTATAATGAATGAATTTGGAATTTGATTGTGGCGTTTCAGATTGACCAGGAATCAGTTGAAGATTTGGTTCTGGCTCAATGAATTTGCTTTGTAATGGCACTACTTGAAATTGCGGTGACCACCCAGTTGGGTTTTCTGTTTGGAAAATATGAATAAATATATTTACATAGCAGTGGATTCTAAATTAATATGCAGCTCACCCTGAAATGTATGTCGAAAGTTGGGCGACTGTTCCTTCCAACTGTATCCATCTTCAAACTGTTCGTGTCCAAATCCTTAAAAATTGTATATGTTTGATCAGTAGAACACTTGATTTCTTAAAAAAGTTTGTTAAATTATAAACCTTTTGAGAGCGCCAGAACAAGTAAAATTGCTGTCTTCATTTTCAATTTTCACTTTATACTTGCATGTCCCAAAGAAGCCTTTCTAGTGATTTACCCTGCTCTAGTGCATTAAATTTATATTAAAAATTTCCAATTAAATTTATTGATGAAAACGATATGGCCATGCGGACTGTTACAACTGTCTGACCTATTTCATGTGTATATTGATATTCCCAGAACATGGTAGGTAAGTACATTTTCAATTAATGGAAATTAACACTAAAAAATTAAATAATTAATTCATAATTAATTAAATACCAATTTCATTCAAAATATTGATTAAATTATAAATTTTGTATCTGTCAAATGCCATTGGTGTTACAAACAAATAATCAAATCAAGTAGACGATACCAATATGTAGCGAATTTAAAGTAATTTCCAAATCAGTGGAAATAGCATATATCAATCGATTTATACTTCGAAAGCCATTACTAACTTCATTGTTCTATTAATTAATTTTCGCAACACTTAATTAGTATGTCATTTTATAGTGTTCGAGGAAAACAATGTTTGAGTCGATCAAAGTGTAGTAATAATGAAAATATTTCCCAAGCAAATATACTAGGACTGACAACAACATTGATTTGATTTTATATTGAAGGAAAATTGGTATTTTTTACATATCGACAATAAAAATAATGAATGCAATAAAAAATAGTAAATGCAAACTGCGAATACTTATGAATATGCATACGATTATGTTCTATACATTTTTGACATCTTTTTGTTAATGAATTTAGCTGCTTACCAAGTTTGTTCCATTTCCATTGTGTTCCCTACTCCCTTTCCAAGTTTGTTCCGGCCTATTTTTATTCCGTTTTATTCCGAAATTTGTTCCATTTCCATGTGTACATTTTCATTCCGGTGTCTTTTTGAGTTTGTTCGATTTTTACAGTTTCATGTATCCTAGAAATGATTTTTGGAATGTCTATGTTAATTTCATAGGAAGGTTGAATGGATAACCCCCACTGATCCCCCTCAGTTCCACTTTATTCCTATTATTGTGCCTTCAAGAGAGCCTACATTAACTGTCACACAAAGTATTTGTAACTGCACTGCCCAGTTTTCGCAACGCTGAGGTTCCTCCAGTTATGGGTTTATAAGTATATGCGAAATTACGGTCGTTCTACTGGTTTCTTTTGAAAGATGAGGACAGTTATCTGGACAGGCAAATAATGGGTTTTTATAAATGCAAATTAGAGACGACATGGAAATTACTGTCGAAGAATACAACATTCCACTAATGCAATATGCATTTGAAAGGTTAAGTGAATGGAAATTTGTCAACGAATGAAATGAAGAAAAGAGAAATGCAATTTTCGCTGTCGTTTCTCATTGTTAACTTTTCGACATGCCAACAGGAATTGTGTATTTTTCTGCAATATAAAACAATAAAATTGCCTAGCAAATAAAAACAGAACAAAAAAGAAAAAGGAAAAAAAACAAAATTACATTTTACAAGTACACCAAAACAAAAAAAAGAAGAAAGAAGAAAAGTACTTAAATGCCAAGAATTACCAATAGTAAAGTGTAGTGCAAAAGTAGTGCTTGTTGCCATAAAACAGGAAATGAAAATGTCACACTTAAGTGGACTTTAACAGCGCTTAATGTCCATTATGGCGGATGGAGTAGGCGAAGCAGAGGGAAGACGACGGCACAGTCAACAGTCAGCTTCAATGTCAAAAATGTGCAAGGCGCGAGTAGTTAAACAGCAGCCGGGAACATGTAACGAACGTTGGCATTCCTGACATTTGGCTTTGCGCCATTTTCGTTGCAGCTGGGTAGCACCTCAAATTGCACACAAACATTCCGTTTTAGGCGGCAATTGTGGGTGGGTGAGAAGGCCGACAGGGTGTTGCAATTGCTGTTATGCGGTTAGGGACTTGTTGAAAGTTGTGTTCGAAAAACTGGTAACAGTTCAGGCGTAGTTTTGGTGTACAATTTGTTATGCCAGGCGTGGAAAATGAATTTGTACACCGAACAACTTGAATAAAAATAAGTAAGTACTACTTATGAATAATACAAAAAATACAAAAAACAAACAAACAAGGTAGAAAAAAATATTTCACAACTCTCGACAATTTGATACGCTCGATGAATACGTTTACGTGTGCTAAGAACGAGTCGATAGAACTTTTAAAATATCATTTTAGCATCAAATTAAATATTTTCCACATAATATTATATAGCAAAGGAGAGAAATGCCTTACTGCACAAGAGTATTTGCAAGGAATTGTATAATTTCCTGCAAAACGAAATTTGATTTTTGCCCTCAACGCATTGTATGCAGTTGAATGGGTTCGCGTATGCAAAAGGAACGATTCCACACTCAATGAAGCTCAATGGATTGGGTAAAATGCGCTTCTTGAACTTTAGATGTTCTTGTTCTCGCAGCCAACTTTTGTGTACAAAGTGGCAAGTATTATTTGATCAACGTTGTGGAAAATTTGAATTCAATGAATTCAAAAACCGCGAAATCCCAAGTGGATGTCTGAAAGTCTTGAGAAGAGCATAAGGGATGGATGCGAATAAAGTTTTAGTGAAGGCGAAAGAAAATTTATTGCTAAAATTCAATGATTTCAGAGAAGCATAAGTCCTTTGCAGTAGGTATCCCATGTTAAAATTTTTCCTTTCAGGCTGCTATCCCATTCCCCTTCACTCGAATTTCTTTATTTTCGTTTGTCTTGAGAAAAATTTAATGGATTTTGAAATGGTTTTTTTGTTTGGTTGATAATTATGTATGTAACAGAATGGGAATAGCACTGGAACGAAATGGTAATGAACCGGAACAAAATGGAATTGTAACAAAGGAAAGGAGATGCAATTGAAATGGAACAGGACCGAAATTGAAATCTACCGGAACAAAGTGGAAATGAAACAAAATTTTGAAATTAAAGAGGGTATCGTCACTCGTATGTTCAATACCATTTTCGTAGTTTTTTTGTATGGAAATTCTGTGATTTTTGTGGGAACTTTCAAAATATCATGTAAACATACCACAGTGACCCTAAGTACAATTGATTTTGAAATATTGTTGAATGGTTATTTAGATATCTCCTCCTTTCTAATCTGATACTTCAATCTAATAAACCCAACCGCATAAAAGTAATTTTTTACATGCTTTAAAACTTTTGTATGACTCTCTTCCGCAAATGAAACTTATCGTATCAATTTGTCAAAAGTTTTCTAGTTAGACAACCAACTAATAGGAGCTAGAAGATGAACAAGTTTTGCCAAAGTTAAATCGATATTGCACTTGTGTAGATCTCAGAGTTGCACAATGAAATAGTGAATAAGGGTACCTCAATTGAATCTTTCGATACGAAGGGAGACATATCTAACCTCTAATTAACCACTTGCTCTAATACATCCTCATTCTAATACATGCTCTGCGATAAACTTATATTAAAATTTGTAGTTTCACCAATTCAAAACCCATAAACCCATTATACACTTTCAGAAACGGTTAAGTAAGTTTCAGAGAATGGATATTGCCTACTGTGGCTGAGTGTGAGTTTATGTAAGCGTACAAAGCATGTTTATGTCTACAGCCAGCAGCAGCGTTACCTCTTTTCACCACTAATTAAACTTGTCAATTTGTAAACAAAAATATTATGTTTGGCATTACGTTCTATTACGTTACGTTTTCTCGTAGCTTGCTTACTTTGCCTCTTCGATCTGCTGAGCTTTCAAGGCATTGGTTCTTAAACTATTGTAAAGGCTCAGTAACACAGATTTAGTTAAAATATCATTCAATAAAATTGGGTGCAATACAAACCCAAAATAATAAAAACGAAATTTTAAATTGCGTATAATTTTTAGGAAAAATTAGTGAGTTTGGGAAACCCTGAACTACTACTCAATTATTAGTTGTTTCTATTGACGTTTGCTATGCCTTTGCAGCACATTCAATTTTAATTGAATTATTTACCTCAGCTGCTGATAGCTTTGTTGTTGTTTTGTTTGGCAGTAGTTGGCATACGCCAGATAAACAAATTGAATTTGCCTATCACCTGGAGCAAATTTGCAACGGTTTTAAGGCAGTGGTGGTGCTAAGCTTTGGTGTGATTATTTTTTTGGTGGTATATAATTTGTAGTAACCGCTGAAAAGGCAGGTTAGTGCAGATGACAGTTGCTAATTAGTGGTTTAGCTAAGTTTGTACCAACATGGTTTTGTGGAATTTTTGAGATTGTTTAATTTTTGTACTAATTTCGCCTAAGGCATTTATACAGTTATGGCTGTGCTATGGGTAATTACTTGTGGCACAAGCATTAAATTTCCTTTGATGATTATGCATATTCCAATGGCCACAACGTCTGAACCAACTTCACCTTTTGGCATTACTGACACATTTAATTTAAAAACAAATAATTGAGGCCGAAATCTTACCATATTAAGAATTCTTCCGCATTCCTTTAGTTTCCTGTACAACCATCCAATTGTGTGTATTTGTAAGGATTTTTAAATTCTTCATATCCAATAATGAAATGAAAAGCACCTAGATGAGAAACGAATGAATCCACTTAACTTAAGAATACCTACGGACAATTAAATTGAGAAGAAGAAAGAAAACGGAAATTCGTTTTCGTAACAATGAAACCATTTAAAATGGCAAATTAAAGTCGAAGGAAATTAACAAGATGCTGAGTGGGAAAGCCTTAAGATCAAAAGTTATTTCTCTTAAATTGTGGAAGAGACAAGGAATTTTGGCTGTGAGATGGATAAATTCCTAGAAAATACAGACTTGAACAACCAACCCGATCCGATCAACTGTGACCCAAAGCCATTCACCAATTGGTATTGTCACAGTACGGTAAACATTTTGCGTAGCATACGTTTTGGCGCCCAAGTGCTTAACTCAAGAGTTATTGACTTGAATTCAATTCGATTTTAGGCATTTTTGTTGCCTCTCAACTAATTTCGCCATTCAGCTCGTTTAATTTATGCACATGATTAGCATTGTTCGTTCACACTCGTTTAAGCGCCTAAAAGCCAGCAACAATAAAAATCAATTCAGACGTTGTGACACACACACATACACACATAGATACACAAATTCAGAAATCACACTAACAAAAAGCGTTTAAATTAATTTGGGCTTTCAATCACATAGATACACACACACACACACACACACTCATACACATAAGCAGGCAAAGCAATGAAGCCCAAGGAATGTTTAGAAACGTAAAACTTCACACCAGAAAACACCTGGAAAACTCAAATGCCCGAAGGAATTTTTGTGGAGCAAAAAAAGAAGAAGAAGAAAATAATGAAAAATGCCTACGAGGCAGTTTCACTCTCCTTTCACTCACTAACTTGCGCCGTTATCTGATTTTCGACAGCGCAATTATGCGCACGAATGTCTTCGCACAATCATTGCTCTTGCACCCACCATATCACCATCGGCAGTAACCAGCACATTTCACGTGTCTCATCATCATCATTTAATATGGCGCACCATGCCCTCGCCTGCTGTTACGGCCTGTATGCGCATTAACACAGAAGGTTCTTGCTGTTGAGCGAAATGTGTGTGTATGTGTGTGTGTGTGTATATTATTGTGCTTCCAAATTGCTGTTCTCAGTGCCAACGACTACGACGACAGCACACAGATCACACATATCACATCAAAGTCATCAGGTTGCACGCGTTAAAGTTGCTGGAACGGTTAACGCAGTTGTTTTTGCTTTTATTATTGGTTTCATTTGGTGTCACTTGTTCGGCACTTTTTGTCCTTGTGTTTGTTGTCACTTATGTTCCGAATTTTCCCTGCCCCATTATGCAAACTGAGTTGGCATAATATTAACCCAGTAGCGTGCCTAAGTTGTTCGCGTCGCCCAATTGTAGAGAATTATTTTTAATGCGAACATTATATTTAATGACAAGTATACTGGAAATTGTAACTTTTCAGCAGAAATAAAATCGCAAAAGTCTTGCTTTAATGTTTCTTGTTTACTTTCGGAAAACAATTTCATGTGAAGACATTCACGAGTCACACGTACTTACTTTTTAAAGTACTTTCTGTGATTTCTATCTTTGTTTTTTTTTTCTAATCAATTAATTTTATAGATATTGGTAACAGATGGTAAACCATTTTTTTCTGTTGGGTTTCTTACGCGTACAAATAGCCAAGTTATGTATGAAAACAATTATGAGGAGTAAGAAAACTCCTTCGATATGTAGTGCAGAAAATTGACCCAAAATGACACTTTTGCTGACGTAATTTCAGCAGTAGGACCTAACTGGGTCTTCTCTTTTGTCATTCCTTAAATGTGATATTCCTCTTATCGGATAACAACCACAAATTTGGTTGTCAAATTTGTACTATTTTCGTCTATAGTCTGAATTGATTTGGAAACTGTTATTCTTGTTGGGTTGGAAATGATAACGGAATCGAAATGGAATTGAACCGGAACAAAATGGAATTGGAACAACATTTTGAAATGGATAGGGAATGAAGTGGAAATGGAAATTATCGATAAACTATCGATAAATTATCGCAAAACTATCAACAAATTTTCGATAAAAAAATCGAAAAATTATCGATGAAATCCTCGATGAAATCCTCGATAAATTATCGAAAAATTATCAATGAATTATCGATAAATTATCGAAAAACTATCGATAAAACACCGAAAATTACCAAAAAAAAAAAAATGGTCTAGGAACGTATTGTACTCGCATGTGCAGGGTATTTTAGCTTCGGTCAGACCGAAGATATTTCTTTTACAAGTTATCAGTCTTATCTTATCAAGAACGGCTTCGGCCGAGCCCGGAGATCTCGTATGACAGAGGGCTGGCAAACTATATTTAATTGCTCGCTCGCTGATACTCCAAGTTTTAATAGAGAATTTTAATGTTTGACAACGAATGAATTGCTATGGAGACCACTGGGCTCCTCATATGTATCTATGTACATCTGAACTAAAAACTCATATTGGACGTTATAATATGTCGTACCTATCTCTCGGCATTTATGATTTCTTTTAGTGAATTGTAAACATTTTGGAATTTTGGCTATGAAAAAAAACTGTTTGCAATTTTTCTTTTACTTTTGAATAACCTTAAGCAGTACGCATGAACAAATCCAACTTACCCTAAATCACTTAACCATCCGACATCTCCTGCATAAATCTCACTGACTCAATTTAAACCGATTGCAATTTCCTAATGTATCCATGTATCTAAACTGATGGACACAGACAGGATTTAATACATATTGATAATGAATGTCTAGCAAACGAAGTACACATAATTGATTATTATCGTGGTGCTTGGTTGCTTGCTTTCTTCTAAGGATTCCTCGTAATTTGCCATTATCTCTTGATGAAAATGCATTGTGAGGCTTGATTTGGCACAAGCGTGGACAACAACAAAAGCAAAAGCCAACAAAGACTGTGATGACTTTGTACTTTTCCTATAATAAACGAAATCTAATACAACACTATGCTTCACATAAGTTCATTGACTATTGGCGGACTAGAGAATGCCAGTAGGAAAGTAGCAAATGTGCATGAGCTGTCGGTGGAAGTAAGTTCATGTACGAGTGTAGGGAGTAGTAAATAAATTAGAGAATAAAGTTGAAAAGGTGGTATACGTCTCTTTAAGCAGACTACTTTTTACTATTTTTGAAATAATTAAAAATTCAAGTTCAAAATCTGTTCCGAAAGCCTCTCTGTCCACATTTTTAGAATGAGCTCAACTCAAAAAATTCCTATCGAGTCAGATGCTGCCAATAATACAAGTTCGCATTGTGCGCCTAACAATATACCGCACTATATAAGCCGTTTGCGCCAACTAAGCATGTGTCATTTATCAACAGTTAGGCGCACAAAACGAATCAAATAGCCAGCAGGAGCAAGCAAGTGAGCATTTTCCAGTTAAAACTCAACAAACAAAAAAAAAAAAGGCAAAGGGAAGTGCCCAGTCAAAGTACCAGCATTTGAGTGCCAGTAACAAGATCAGCTGCAGCAGCACAAAAGTAGACTTCAAAAGAGCGTATCAGCACATCAAAGTTAAAACAAAAACCCGAACGCAACACAACCTTCACACACACACACTATTAACGACTTTCAAATTGTTGTTGTATTGGTTTTTTTTGTTGTTTGAATTTTCCATATCAACACACAATGGCATCGCCTCGAATAAACGGAAATCGGTCTTGGCATTTCCTTGCCTTGCTGCTGCTGCTGGAAATGACACTTTACGGTACATTGATGGCTATGGAACTGCCTATGGAATTAATGCGTGAAGGCGCCAATTTACACAAATCCATTGAATATGCACGTCATACGCAATTTCCGGTGGCAGCGGATGTGGTGGCTGCCGAGTTGCTGTTGCAATCGGCGTCGCCTAATGTTGGAGAAAACATGGAAAATACTACGAGCAGCGACAGTGACGATGATAATGTTGATGAAGCAGTAGCAGTACCGGAAGTGCATGGGCATGAAGATAATTTCAGTCAAGAGGACCGGCAGCATCAGCTAGAGGCACAACAGCCACATCACAAACATCAGCATAACAACAATGACAGAGCTTTTGTGAAATTACCGGCATTGCATAAGCACAATCACATCTACACGCATTTGCGTACACAGCCGGCCCCGCGTCATTGCTCCATACGAATTTGCAGCAAGATTGCGGGCCATTGTCAGGCCATGGGCCCGATTGCCCCCTTCGGCAGTGCTTGCGTGGCCGGCGAGCAGATAGAGGTTTACAATATGGATTGCATGTGAAGCGGGCGGACTGTGGCCGTTTTTTTTTTCTTTGTTTTCTACTTCTACTACTAAGTACTCTATTTAATTGAGCAGAAAGTGCACTTAATTAATTAATGCATCCTTAAGTGCTTCGCCTTGCTCGTTATATGAAATGTTTAGCACTGGCTTAAGCGGTACTCGCAAATCGAAGTGATCAGGTGATTTAGAGCTATACAAATTAAATATTTTGATGTTAATTTACATGTATGTATATTTATGTATGTACTAATGTATAAATAAAATATTATCGGGTAGGTTGGGACACCATTTCTTTTTGAGTTCAAATAAATGTAATAAAGGTATTGGAAAATTCGGTGTGGCCCATCAAACAAGCGGAACAAATTTGACAGAGAAAGCTTTCTGATAGCGAGAATTTATATAAAGAATTTAATTAAAATTATGGCATACATCTACGAAATAAGTCCGTACATTGTATTCTTAGCATTTATCAAGTTAATTTGATTTATTGACGAACAGCGTGAACCAATTGAACAAGCTCATTCTGAATAAACGTTACCACTACCTATAACCAGCTGCTGGTCTATTTGTTCTACTAATAAGAAGTTTTCATCGTAATAGTGTGAAATTTCAAGATCTTATACCAGTTTCGTTTTGGCTCTTTTTCCATTCGTTCCGATTGTTCCGATTGTTCCGATTGTTCCAGTCAATTCGCTGTGGTACCATTTCCTTGGACCGACTGAAACTTACTCACTACACTGAAAATACAAATTGAATTTCAATAATTACACTGCACATACATTTTGAGCCCAGAAAATAGTACAAAAAAAATGTATGAGTCCCAGGGGTTTTTTTTTACTGATGTACAGTGTTATTGAAAGCAAAATGTACTACTCAAATGTAGCTCGAAAAACATTTTCCCCTCATAAAGACGGCCTCATCTAATGGGGCGTTTACATTGCACGAACGTACACAACTTCACTCGCGATTGCAAATTGCGTTCGCACGATCGTTTACCTTGGATGAATATTCTTTCCCAAACAATTTAGATTATCCAAAAATGTTTTAAAATAACAATTTGTCCACTTGGTTCAGAGGAGCTGTTCATTGCACAGCTTACTGTAAACGAAACGATGCTATCGGTCGTTGTCGAAACCTACCTAGCTGTTGGCCCATATAATCTGACCTGACCTGAATTTACCCTTTGATTTCCATATGGTTTTGGAGAAAAATTCGCTATGTAAATTTGAAGAAATATTTTGGCAGACACAGCAAACAATTCAGTTTCACAGTGAAAATAAAATTCTGAGAAATATTATGTTACCCACACAGTGAATTTCAGATTTTCGGCTTCTGTTGCTAGTCACGGCCAATTTTTTCCTTTCATTCGTCATAGCCTAAGGCTTTTGAAATTGTATTTTTTTTCCTGGTCTCAAACATGAGTCAAGGTTCTAATTTCTATAAACACTTAAAACTAATTCACTAGCGCATAAATGTAAATGCATTTATGATCTGCCGTTGAAATGTTAGTAAATGGAGCAATTAAATTCGTTCTGCTACTTTTGAGAATTAAGCGATTTTTTTACGCTATATAAGCGCTCATTTTTTCTGAAATGCATTCTCTCTCCACATAGCAGTGAAGAATGTACTTTTGCAATGTGTGATTTTAAAGTGGAAAGGATTATACAAATATTCCTACTAGTGACAGTTTCAAAGGGTATATCTTTTTTCCAATATAATCTATATATTTCGTTAACAGTAACTTTTTTTTTTTAGTATTTGCTGCAACACATTTCGATGCAACATTCAATGAAGACAGTGAACGGTCATACATTCGACACCACTTAGATGGTAACCATTCTAAAAAATGTCAACGATTAAAAAAAATTCTTTACTAATTTTATATAAGATTCTAGTATAATGCCATCTGCCGGACGATCCGCCTATTCGATGGTGCATCCGAAATTAAGATCAGGATCTGTGAGTAATTGCTTCGGAGTTATGGACAATTTTTCACATCTGATAGAGTTACTTTCCCCATTCACAGCATAGAATTAGACGAGATTTATCACAAACGACGGCAGAGCCTTCGCTTGAACAGGGTACGTACAATGAGCAAGGAGGTCACAATACAAATTCAACCTATCCAGCAGAAGTACCGAATGTTGCATTAGAAATGAATAGCAATTTGACTGGTCACGCCAATCACAGTGAGGCTGTTGAACCATCAACCACTGAGGGAGTCTGCGACCTGACAGGTAATAGAGTTACTCAAGCTGAAACCGAGACGACGACTGGAGGTGTGTCCACTGCAAATGGCGTTGATGTGCTACAGCCTGAGACAACAGAAGAAATTGGAAGCGTACCTGTGACAGAATTTCCCGGAGATAGCGATTCTGTTACTGAGCCTGAAGCAGAGACCACGACTGAAAAAGACGTTGGTGTGTTACAACCCGAGACAACAGCAGAAATACGCACAGAACCGGTCATAAAATTGCCAGGAGATGGCGTTCTTCAACCTGAGCCTGAGGCAGAGACAACAACGGAAGATGTGACAACTGCAAGTGGCGTTGATGTTTTACAGTCTGAGACAACAGAAGAAATACGAACAGGACCTGAAACTGAGTTGCCAGGAGATGGCGGTCTTCAACCTGAGCCTGACGCAGCAACTACGACTGAAGGTGTTTGCACTGAAAATGGAGTCGATGTGCTGCAATCTGAAACAACCGAAGAAATGAGTACAGAACCTGTGACAGAATTGCCCGGAGATGGCGGTTTTCATACGGAGCCTGAAGCAGAGATGACGACTGAAGGTGTCAGCTTAGATAAGGGCGTTGATGTGTCAGAGGCTGGGCCGACCATTGAAACCAGCACAGAACCAGTAACAGAAGTTGAAGGAGATGGCGATCTTAATTCAGAGCTTGAGACCACGATTGACGGTGTATCCACGGAAAGTGGCATTGATGTTTTTCAGCCTGAGACAACCGAAGAAATACGACCAGAGCGTGTCATTGAACTGCCAGGAGATGGCGGTCTTCAAACTGAGCCTGAAGCAGAGACTACGACTGAAGCTGTGTCCACTGAAACTGCACTAAATCAAAATAACACTGGTGATCTTCAACCGGATCCACAAAAACAAGCGGACGAAACTTTCCAGCCTCAATTGGGACATTCAAATGACAAAGAAGAAAGTGACTCCTTTGATGACTTTACTAGTGCAGAAAATGAACAAGAATTTTCAAACGATGCGGTTTCTCCGCCTATTTGGCCAACTCCAATTTATGGTTCACAAACTCACAAACGGAAGAGAGGAAGAAAAGGAAATTTCAATTCTGAATCAAGGGAAAATAAACCTCACAGTCGGAGAAGAAATCAAATTAAATTTGGAAAACAACCGCACTCTATCGGCTATGGTGAAAAAAAATCCCCATCTGATTCAAGAACCTATAAAGTTAAGCCTCGAAGTCACAAAAGAGCAGAAACCCATGTATTGCCTATTAGAAAAAAGCCCCGACATAATACGCGACCAAATACAGTTAAACCACAAAAACACCAAAGAACCAAATTAGTTGTGACACAAACCGAAATAATTGAGGGTGGCTTTCAAAATGGTGCCAAACACATAGCACTTGGAAAATTTAAACATACCAAAGTGGATACGTTCGAGCCGATGGACCATAAACCCCTACTAATTCGCCATTTCATTTATAAACGTGTAGAGAGATAAACCATGTCAGAACAGCATGTGCAAAGAAACAAAATGCAAATATTTATTCCAAAACTTAAATAAATTAAATCTTCATAACCGTTCTAGTACATACATTTGACATTTATACGTCTATTCGAGGATGTTTCCAAGGAAACTGATAACATATTCGTCATCAGCATCCAGTTGATACAAAAATAATGTATGAAATCCCGATATTTTATCGATATTTTCTTGATGTTTTTTCAATAATTTATCGATGATTTTTCAATATTTTATCAAAAATTTTTCGACTTTTTTGACTTTTTCGAAAATTTCTCGATTTTTTTCCCGAAAATTTGTTGATATTTTATAGAACGTTTATCGAAAATGTTTTCATTTCCTAATCCATTTCAAAATTTTATTCCAATTCCATTTTGTTCCTGTATAATTCCATTTTTTTCCAATTTCATTCCCATTTTGTTCTCGTCCTCATTTCAAACCAAAAAAAAAAAATTAAAGTCGATAGCTTAAAAGCTTGCCAGTTATCGTGCGAAATTATAGACAGCCGGACATCGACTCAGGATGTGATGCTGATCAAGAATGTATATAGTTTTCTCACGCCTTCTTATAGGCATTACAAACGGTGTGACAAAAGCAATATACCCTTGGACACTAGTGTGCAGAGTATAAATATAAAAAAATTGTAAAAAATTACTCATACGCAGTGTGTAACGATTGTAGCATAGTGTCACACACTGCGTATGAGTAATTTTTTACCATTTTTTTATTATATTTAATGTTCCCATACACGGCAGATGAGTGATTTCTGGGAAATATGTGAAAATACCGAATGCAAATATTTGACAATTTCCCACATTTCTAATACAAAAAAATTGATTAAATTGGAAAATATAAATGGAAAAATTTAACTCTTTAATACTTTTTGGTGCAGTTTTCGTTATTTTAGTAAAAACTGAATGGAAAATATTCAGTCACAAAAAATTAGAAGGTGTGGAACGCACTCATCAATTGATTCTTATTACAAAAACAAAACAGTGGCCTGCTTAAGTGTTAATCTAACTGATTGTGTGGGTGTGTGTGTGTGTGTGTATTTCGACGAGCTTTCCAAAAAACAAGGAAAATATCTCCAGGGCTTTTGTGTTATTCGCCGAATCAAATATGAAAACTTTTTGACATTTATGTTTGAAGGATGGACTAAGCCGAAATTTTGTTTTGGGCAAACAAAAAATAAGAAAAGGATAAAGGAAAGGAGTGAGTTTAAAAGCTAAAGAGTGCTTTGGAAAATCAACAAATTTATTAATTAAAAAGTGAGAAAGTGAATTGGATAAATGACCCGAAATGAAAAAAGTAAAAGGTGCTAACAAAATTCCAGAGCATTCGGAGCTTGTCCATGGTCGTTTTTTGATGCATCAAGTGGACACATTTTAAGCCGCCACTTCGGACTTGTTTTGACATTAATTAAATTCGCCTTCATTTTTTTTTTAGCTTTCAATGAAAATTTAATTCAATTTACCGTTACCGTACAAATCATGTTAACAAGAAAAAGAGCAAAACGGCAAACTTTGAATAATAGAAACAGCTGCCAAGCGAACACAAAAAAAGAAGACAAAAAAACGCGACCCTTTTCAAAATACTAACAAACGAAACGCCATGGAAAAAGTGCGGCATTCTCATTGCGAATTCGTTGAAATTTGAATGCGCCATTTTTTTCCTACGTTTTTTATTTTTTGATTATATTGTATTTTGGGACAAAACATTTTCCACTGATTGTTTTTAAGCAATATTGCCGCCATCCGGACGCATCCTCCCTATTATTGTCTCTTTCCGCTTATCTGTTGGCATCTCTGTCTTTTTTGCTCGTTTTTCACTACGACTTGGGTGTGCTCTGCTCATTGAATCACCCTTGTCAATCAAGTGTTGACACTGAACAGCGCTGCGAGCGCTGGCTCTTGCGTGGGAAAGTGTTCAACGGAAATGGAATTTGATGTTGTCCTGAATTTGAAAACATTTCTGAATTGAAACAAAAAAATGTTTTAAAAAATATGTAAACTGGCAAAAACAATTTTTTATTTTTGATAATTTTTTTTTATATTTAGGGCTTAAAATACTTATAATAAAAATATCATAATTAATATTTCTCTAAATGATTGGCAAAAAAAAATCCCTCAAAATCCACAACAAAAAACCCGCAAAATCCTTCGTAAAAGGAATTTTTTTTTGATTTAAAAAATGTTTGCTTAATTAATGAAAAGCAAAGTGAAATGTTTGCTGTTCGCAACCCAACTGAGTGAGGTTGTCACATTGAATTTTAACACCCACGAATGGTGTCGGACACAATTCTGTCACTTTTCCTACAAACAAAAAACGAACCAATGATATGGCGTAGATTTGTGCCACAACCAGCATCAAATTTGTTTCTGTGGCTTGTTTTTTGTTGATGAAGCTGTGATTCTCGAGTGGTTATTGACTCGATTTTAAACATTCGAGTCTCAAGTTGCCATCAAACATAAATGTTTACTGGGTTTTGAACTATAATCCTATGGTTACTTCAGACAAGCTGACATTATTTTTTTTTTGTACAACTGTCATCCCACCGCAACAATAACAATTTCAAAGAACCTAAATGAAAAACTCTTCAATGGCTGGGGACATTAAAAATAGCGACGCAAACAGGATGCTCCTTTACTGATAAAAGGATTAATAAAAAAAGAAAAAAAAGAATTCATAGTTCAACTTCAAAGAAATATTTTTATTCAACTGAGAGGAAAAAGTCATCTGCTACCGTACCTCAAAAAAACTAAATTTTGCCCATATCCGATGGATTGGAACTGTGTGTAAAAAACAGTGACCCCCCTCTCATTTGTCAATTCGATTTGTTATTTTGGTTTTTCTAGTTTCCAAATACAAACTCCTGAACGTACAAGTAATCGACAGTCACTTTTGTCTGGAGCATGGGAGTTTGCGAAATGACCGCCTCCTGCACTAAGCGACTGACAGGGGCGCTGGAAAATGCTTGTCACGTTTCAATTGTTTCGGAATATGGCGGCACGTGCTCGAACATGTAATGAGGCCATAAATGTGTGAGAGTGTGTGCGTGTGTGTGTGTGTGGGTGTGCAATTTACAACAAGAACGACTACAACTACTGCCACAACAAACACATTATAGTAAAACGTAGTGTATAAAATGTACTTACTCTATTTCATATCCTACGCTTTTTACGGCCAAGGTAAGAAGAAAAAGGTCAGCACAGAAATTGGTAGTAAATCTTGGAACATTTGTGTGTGTGTGTGTGGGTGTGTGTGTGTGTGTGTCGAACAAACACTTTCTGTTTATTTTTTGCTTGTTTTTGCAACGATTATGAAAAGGTACACGTAGTTGTTGTTGTGTAAAGTGACAACTTTGTATTTACTTCAGACACTTCCGAAGAGACATGGGTTGACATAAGTTAAGAAGTTTCAAATTTTCCAAATCAACTAAAAAGTAAATAAAAGTAATGAAAAAAAAGCAAACAAAACAAAAAGTCATCCCTTCCTTCTCACTCTCTGTGTGAAACACGAAAATCCTTTTTGTCCTGAAAGCACTCACTGACTTCCGAATTAAGGTGTGCAAAGACTCTCGCGAAAATCTGTGTGTCACTTTTTATTTCATTTTCATAGCTTTGCTTGCACTTGCCTTCCATTCTTCCTCTTCTTCGTCGTGCTCATTGCCGTCTAGTGCAATTGTTGCACAGTTTAAGTGTTTGAAGACGACATTTTGCACGCCATCTTGTCTTGTTTAATTTCGCCTTATCTCCTTGCTCTTTTATTTTTACAATTTAGCGAAAAAAAGGCACTAGGTGCCATGTTAAAAAGTAGTTTACTTTTTTTTACTTTACTTTCTTGTTTGAAAGTTTGTGGCAACAACTTAATTACGTAGAGCATTTTTGCGGGCAATATGCTCTACTGATAGAGGTGTCGTTTGGCATTTTCCGAGTACAGCTGCAGATTGCCACTGACTTTTTGTGCGAGGGTGTGTATTAAAAATTTAAATTGAAAAAGTTTTTAACACCAAAAATTGGTTTTAATGAGAAAAACTAATTTGGATTTATTTATTAAATAAGTTTACAATTGATTGGTGAATATGGAAGTCTGAATTCATATTTCCATTCTTTGTATTTCTCTCATTTATTAATACTCCATTTGAATAAAAGAGAAATGCATATTTGCTGAACATTTCTGAAAACAAAAAAATATTCCCAGAAATTACAAAATTTATGCGAAATGAGTGAGTATTAAAAATTTAATATAATCTAACCTTACCCTTTTCTACATACTCCCCCTCTAACCGCAATGTAGTATGTATAAACAAACAAAGTTTCCTTTCAGTTTTCGTTAAGTGCAATTTTTCGTTTCGTTATTGGTTTTACGCTTCAGTATGTTCGGCTCTCTTCACTTCCGGTGCCGGTCAGTGTAAGAGTTTGGAAGTAAAATCCGAAAATGCATTGGCAATATTTCTGAAATGTTATTGTGTGTGTATGTGTAGGTACATATTTTATTTGGCATATTTTCTAAAAGGACTATCCGCCTCACTTCAGGGACTGCCGACATGTAGAGAGTGTTGAGAAGTCAGTCACGTATTAGATGGAAGAATTTATTGAAAAATCTGAAAAATAAATAAAATTGTTAGCTGGTACGTTGAGGATTTCGTGTATGCTGGGAATAAAATCAAAATTTTTTTTAAATGTTGTTTGTGCATGTGTGTTTTTTGCTCTTGCTTACAATTAAATTCGTTTGTTTAATTAAAAGTCAATATGTTTCCTAGGATTTTTTGTTATTTAATAACAAAATTTCGTGCATTGGAATATTTGAGAAAAAGTAAATAAAGCCTCAAAGCATTAAATACATAAAACTGTAAAAAATATAGAAATATTTACATTGTTGCAAATGCGCATAATTATTTAAATTGAAATACCAAATGACTATGAATAAATACAATTATATTTTTTGTTGTATATTTTTCAGCGCGTGTTGGTTTTTCAATTTTAAGGCATGCACGTACAATGTATTCATTTAGTTGCATTTCTATGTGCACCGGTAAAATGTAGCCACTTAAAGGATAACATGCGATCAATTGAATTATAAAAAATAAATAAAATGGCCACACTTTCCGTACGGAAGTAGAGGAAAAATATATTCCAGCAATTCGAATTCATTTTGAGTTTATTATTTGTATTCTCGGTGTCAGGCTTAGGAAAGTACACACGAATAACTCAAATCACAATCACGTTATGTGCATTAATTGGCTAATTTATATCCGGATTGGTTGTTACTAATACCGACATACTTAGACCACACTAGGTCCACTGTGATATTATGGGATCAGGTTCCCTTACTAATGCATACCTACCACCTTTGAAATATTAGTCCTACACAGAAAAAAAAGGTCGGTAAAATTATCCGAAAAAAGTGGTTGACGTACAGCATTTCAAAATGTATGAAAATTGTAAATTTTTTTACCGAGCTCGTCGGTAGATTTTACCGACAAAAAATGGTAAAAAAAAAATAGTTGAAATAACCGAAAAAAATTGTTGTTGTACAGAAATTTTAGGTTCTTTTACAGCAATTGTTGGTTAAATTTGAATTTTCATCAACTTGTGCAATTTACCATTCGCGCATCTTCAGTTGAATCGTTGGGATTCAAAGAAAGAAGAATTCCCAATCGTGTTATGAATGTTGTGCCTTATAGAGGCAGCTTGAGCAGAGCCAAACAGAGTTTTTTGCTTGTAATACTACTTTTGGAAAATAAGTGCTTGTGTCAGTTATGCGCTTAAGCTAATATTTATTTTTTCAACATGCAATCTTGCATTTTCGAAATATATTTTTGTGTTTAATATGTTTTTTTTGGTTGTTGGGCTTTGTTTTCAAATGAAGAAAAAAAGAGTTGTGTTAAAACACGCTGGCTTGTGAGCTCATCAGCTTTGCAGTTCCGTACAACGTCCTTATGACCACACAAGCTCATCGGACTTTGTTGTCTCGTTTGTAATTATGTTTTCCAGCCAAGCCTCATATCCCAAATTTGACCTAAATATTTGAGAAATGGAGGGTCTATTGACGAAACCTTATATTTCCTAAAGAAGAGGACCAGTTCTGTGCACATCGGTGATCCAGTTAGATAGCTTGAAGTGGGACTTCTGTAGCAGATATCTCAGAGTGGTCCCCACACAGCAACAGTAGCAACGTCATCTGCATAAGCTATCATCTTCCCCTTGCAGTAATAATAATAGTTCATTGACCGGGAGGGGTGCACTGTTCACGAATCTCCTAGTCATGACATTAGCATTGATAATGCATGTAAAGGTGTTATCCCCTGACAAAGAGGAATAAAACGAACGGAATGGAACCGGAAGGAAAGGAAAATTCAAACCTCAAAAGCTAATGCTAAAGTAAATAAATCTTCATTGCATTAGCTAATTTCAATTAATGAATTCATTAATATTTCAATCAAATACAATTTACGACTTGCGAGCATAAATCCCAAGTTCATATATCCTCATGTCTCATTGTTACAAATTGTTAGCGCTTTCCAATTACCTTGTCAGGGGTAATTTCGATTCTGGGCCCGTGTTAACACACAAATAAAACTACATTACGGCTATAAAAGCTTATTAAATGCCTTGCGTGTAGGATAAATTAACTTTTATATGCAGGCATTAAAAATGTTGCCACAATTCCACATTTCCATGGTTTCGCTAGTTTGCAATTTTCTTCTTCTATAATGACTTGGTAAATGAATCTTACAATGTGGCTGTCTCTTTCTTGGTGCTTTTTCGGTTTCGGTTTCGGTTTCCATTTCTCGTTGTTATTATGGCATGCCTCGCCATTTTTCTGACTTTTCTGCTTATATTAATTTTCCTTATTATGGCGAGGATTTCGAAAGGATTCCGTTGTGCGTAACGAAATTTAATGAAACCAATCGACGGCGAAATCCTTAAACGATAAGGATGAAGATAATCAAGGACAACAGAGATGGCTATAGCGCGTGTTGTCGAAGTAGATATACACAGACAGGAGGACTCACAGTGGGCAAATGAATGTGTACATTAGTTTTGCAGTAATGCTATTAGAACTGATGGGGGTCTCTTGTTGTCTTTGTTGACCTGGCAAAAAAAAATTAAATTCATAGCAAAATTTGTGTTTGTTACTTTTAATTTTTTACATACGTTTTCCCTAAGAAATCTTCAATTTCTGTTACAGTTTTCCCAATGGAATATTTTTATAGGAACATCTTGTTCTATAAAATGCCATCGCAGTGGAACTCGAGAGCTTTAATATGTCCTACGCTCGCATGACTTGAAACACTCGAGCTGGATATTTGATTTTAATAAAGGATGCGTGGTAGATATAGTAGGTAGCTGCACAACTATATTCTATGAGACCATGACAAGAGATTGTTCAGTTGGATTTTAGATTTTTCTAAAAGGGAGACCATGGATACTGATTCCTGAGCCGAATTTTGGGTATTTCTAAAAGGGGCGTGGCTCTTAAAGATATAACGATTGAGGTGGATCGAGCTTGTATGGGAGCATTTTATTTTCCGATATCGCTAACGGCAAGTGCGGGATGGAAACTCCAAAGGATTCTAAGCAAGATATGTTATTAGGACTTTTTCGATATTTTGATGTTTGAAGTTGGGAAATTTGTGCAATATTTCAGTACATCATGTCAATTACGTAGTTAAATGCGAAAATTATAAATTGCAAATTTTCAAATTTAATATTATCTATTCTCAATTAATTAGTTCATCCATTACCCCAGTTTGTACACAACGAAGAATGCGTAATGAACTCGAAAACTTTTCACTTAAGTACACTTACACCATTACTGCCCACTGGCCGAAGGCCTGCCAAGCATTTGCACAGTAATAAGTACAAGTGGTAAGAAAATAAGAGCGCAAACTTTATGTTTATCTAGCAAATATTGAAAGTGCAATTAGCGGCGCGGTGTTGCTAAATAATTCAACAGAGTGTTAGTTAACTTAGTCAGGCCATTAGCAAGGCAAATTAATTATGTGAATATCTTTATTTATATTTACTGTTCTTAAAAAATTGTTTTTTTGTTTAATTCTATTTTTTTAATATAAAAACATTTACAAAAAAAAGTTCAAATGTTTCTATTAAAAAATGGTTGCCATTCTTTTAAAGGACACATGCTAAAATGTGTGATTCTTTGTGGATATGAGAGTGCGAGTGAATCCATGTTAGTATGTTGGCAACTGAAATGTGACAGCTGACAGAGACAAGCCAACGAAATGATATGAACGAACATGTTGTGTCAAACTTAAGTGAGTGACTATGATAAGGGCATCATACTTTGGTGCCAAAACTTACTGAAATTGAATTGTGCTGTAAATTCATTTCAAACTTTGTTCAATATTCAACACAATATCGTGCATCGTTGAAGTATTTCAACCAAACGGAAATTTACACTTTTTAAATTAAAATTATTAAAAAACATATTGAAAAAGAAAACCAGAACAGAACACCAGCTGTTGTTAATTTGCTGTTGTATATTGGTCATTTTTACATGCCCTCAATTCATGATTTCATCCTTCATCACGTTGGCGCTGAGTTAAGTTGCAACAACAAATACCAACAATAACAACTCATTGAATGTTTTAAGTGAAATTGTGTAGGTGAGACCGTGAGGGGATAAGTGGATGGTGAGTGGATGAATTAATGGCTGCTCCTTTCATTTTTCACTCAATCTATACAAAAGTTTTAGTGTTGCTGTTGTTGTTTTTTCTTTCGCTTTCAACATGGCTGCCTTCAGTTTTACGCCATTAAAATTCAATTCATCATAGCGTGTCAAGTTGTTGTTGTGGATGTTTTTATTGTTTTTCTTTTGAAAGCAGAAATACCCACAGTACAAAAAAAAAACAATTTTCATTTTCCAATGGCTCAGTTGAATGCTTAAGTTTTCACTAGAGAGTACATGACAGTGTAAGCCCGATGAAAAGAGAATAGCAAATTTGTTAACAAGAATTAAGAATCATTTTGCTTAAATAGTTTTTAATCACTGCGCGATTTTTTTTTTTACATATTTCAATGAATGGTAGACTTCCCTTCCCATTCAAATGTACAAAAGCAAGCAGCCATCCACAATGGCCTCTCTACTACTGCCTTATACACAGTTCATTCTTAGTTTAAAAAAAATTTATATTCATATTTTGGTATCTTTTTGTCTACGTTTTAATAAAATTTTCATGCATTCATGTGCAAATTTCGCCCACCGTTTCTGCTGGCGTCAAGTGCATGTGACATATACTTACAATGGCCACTTACTTTTCGGTGGAAATTTAAGTGTTGACAACAAAAACCAAATACAACAACACATAATTTTAAATTGAATTTTGTGCGGACAATTATTTTAATTTCATATTAATTTAAATTTAAATTTGTTGCTATAATTCTTAAATTGTTAATACTTAAAAGTTTTTGAACAAAAAGGAGCACCAAAAAAACCAAAAAAAAGGAAAGAAAAAACATTGTCTTCCAATTTAAAAGTTGAACTTTTAAGTTGTTGTTTGTTTCTTTTTTCTTGTTGTTGTTGTTATTGTGTGTTCTCCCATGAGAGTTGTCTCACTTACTGCTCTCTCATGCAATTAATTTTGTAAACTTGTTGTAATTGTCTTCAGATGGCGGCGCATCGTTCCCTAAGCGCACGTGTGTATGATATTGTTGTTTTCAAGTTTGCGTTTGTCTCTGTATGTGTATGTGTGTGTATGTCAAGTAAGTGTGTCACATATCCCAGTAACACATTTAATGTGTATGGAAAATACTTACCAAACCGGAATGATGAGGAGGATGACTTTCAAACAGTGAATATTAGTCCACCGGATATGGTAGATCAATCGCATGGAATGTATTGTATAAGCGGCAGTGTTCGACGAAACCAACACGGTTTTCAGATATCGATATTTTTTTCCAAAACATGGTATGGATAGTACAGGACCTCATCAGTATTTTTTTCCGATTTATATATTTTTAGCACAATTTACAAGAATGCTGTATCAGGATGGTATTTTACAACCTACCCCCGCAACGCTACAGGTGAACGTGGTGAGTGTTACGTGGAACATTTTTTTTTGATTAGCTAAAACATTGAAGTTTTTAATACAACCAACTATAGTGCCCACCTCATTTAACATCACAGACAAAAAAATTATTGAAATGTGGTCAAATTACAGTTCGATGTAAAATTAAAAAAATAAAATTGTATTAATATCACTCATACGCCCTGGTTGTCATATTAAACAATTTTGTTTTGGTTTTCCCATTTAAATCTTTTTTATTACTTGTATTTTATCGCTATTTGGATTTAGCAGATAATTTTACTAGGGAATACATAAGTTGTATACTCTGAAAAATGTTGTGTGACATAATACAATACATGGTGGCGTATGAGTCCCCTTATTAAAATTAAGGTGTAGATTAGATTATGTCATGATTTTTAGATTTTTATACGAGTCCGTCCTAATTTTGTGATGTTTGACATAAAAAGACACAAAATTGAGGGGGTGATATGGGGGTTATTTGACCCTCATCGAGGTCAGAGCTGCAAGCAAGTGAGTAATGGTTCGGTTATATGACCGACTGCATTTTTTCCTCTTATTCTTAGCTACTATCTTCACCCCTTAGAGGGGCCGCCATACAATTTTTTTTTTATTTTTCGTAATTATTTGGTTTGAAAAAATTCTATGAACAAAACAATTTTCGCTGTTTTTTTCAGAAGGTCCTAAGGCCCTAAGAGGAAAATTCTATATCGAAGTGCCATCGTATATTCTGGCCATTTGGTCGTTTGGCTGACTGGGCTTCCAATACTAGAACATGTTAGTTCGTATGTGCGTTTCTATGTATATCTCTTCACGTGTAGATGTCACGCAGCCATTGCCAGGCATGAGTTGCTGAATTTTCTTTGATTTATTATGCATGGCGCGAGGTTTTTAAACTTTGTGTAATACGAATGGTTTTTTCGTTGGTGAAATACATAGCTACATATGCCATTGTGAGTTTCTAGGCAAACGACAACCCAAATCAAAAGGCACATCCCATAAAATATTTACATATTAATTAGCTTGGAATTTTTTTCACTGGACAACACGTTTGACCAAAACTTTTTTTCAAGTGAAATAACAAAAATATTAAATTGTCTAGCAAATGTGCTAGACTGACTGACACACTTTAATGTCTATGCAAGAAATTCATTCAATTGCTGTGAATGACTGGCAAAAAAAAAAGAAGAAACAATTTCGATTTGCCTTAAAATGTACATAATCCAGCATATTTTATCCTTGAGCCCATATCTTTGTTTTTGCTTTGCTTACGCTTCATTGTTTTCGCTTGTTAAGATTATTTGGCAAAAATCAATGAGGCGCTGTCGAATCGTTGCTGGGCATGCGATTTTTATTCGCATTTCTCTTGAACGAATAAAGGCAGCCTTTGCCATTGCGACTCCTCTGCCCCGCTTGCCGGTCTGTCCTGTTCTTCATCATTATGCATGAATTTTGGACCCTTCTCGATTTCTCGATATCGTCACTGAGAAGGGTCCATTTCGACAACGGAAATCCCCACTCATTGATTCAATTGTTTGGCAGTAAGCATCGAGAATCCAAGAATCCTTTTCAGCCAGCTTGTTAAGTATTTGAAAATTTATGAGGTTTGCAAGAATCAACAAGAAATAAAAACAAATAAACTAGAACAACAACAGCAACAACAGCTTCGGTCAATTATTCGGCATTTTTCGTTTGAATGCATTCGCAAGGACTCAACCATTTTGATATTCTTTTTCTTTATACCAAAAGTTTCCACTTCTTCTGTCTCTTAAGTTGATTCATTACATGAATTTACTACAACTACAAGTAGAAAATAAAATAATTTGTTATCTTGCCATTGGCGTTTGTGCTCTGTCTGTGTCTGCATTGCTGCCTAAACCTTTCGTTTCGCCTTAAGGCGGCCGCATTACAATTTATCATTGCGTGTAAACGCCTAATCCCATTTCACCTTGGAGACAACAGCGACATTCAGGACGGCTTTAGGACTTTAGAGAAAAGAACAAGATGAATAAGAAGAAGAAGAAGAAAATGAAGAAGAAAAAACATATTTCAGCTTCTTTAAATGTGTACGATGACAGTCATCACCTGGTGAAGTTTTTCCCTAAATTTAATATGATTTTGTCAAAACTCAACCTTGTGTCGTTCACTTTTTTCCGCATCTCTTTCATCAGCACTTAATCCATCATTTCTCATTATCCTTAAGCCTTAAATTCCAAATGAAGTTTTCCTTTTCCGCAGGCTTTGCATTCATCATTTCACCATACGAAAAATGCGTAGAAACCTTTTCAAAGCGCCGCCTATTCAAGCGGAGAAGAAGAAGAAAATAATGTTGGGCCTAAGAACATGTTATTCTCTCGCAGTAGACATAAACACGCTTTGCAACCTTATCAATCAAAAGGACCTCATCGATGGCTGGTATTCTCTTTTATTGCTTTTGAATTGACTTCTTTACATACAGAAGCACTCCAACAAACACACACACACACACAAAGTCCTACACATTCAAACATAAGCTCTTCTATTGACAGCTCCTGAGGCGTAATTGAGGCTCTATTGAGCGAGTAGCAAAGAAAAGGTGAAGTAAGTAGGTGTCAGGCAAAAAAGTGACAGGTAAGTGATTGCATTTGCCATTGCTGCGTATATCAGGTGACTGATTATGACATTTTATTTGAGGAAATTAAATTATTATAGCTGCTAATACAAATAGCGACTTCCAGTGGAAATAATTGTGCTTTCAGTTGAAAATCCTAATTTGCCTGGAATGCCTTTAAATTTATTAAAATGTTCCTTTTACCATTTAACTGCTCTTCAATGACTGCCAAACTGTTACGTAGTACAATACCGAAACAGCCCTAGTTCATGATTCACTTCACTATGAAATGATTAATCACTGTTGGTGCTATTTTCATTTTCAACACCAGCCACCGATTCTTGTTGATGTGCGTAACGCGCCTCAAACGCTCCCCCCACTCCTCTTACATTTGGTTAAGTAATTCAATCAATTAGTTTCACCTTTTTTCCTTTCATTGACTGCCCGCATAGCACTCTCTGTGATGTTTTTTTCCTTCACTTGCTTTACTTTTCATTTCTCTAAGAAAAACTAAACAAATCATCAATTTTCACAAATTATACCCAATCTCCCCTAAACATCATGAAATTTGTTATTGTTTTTTTTTCTTCCCTTTTTTTGGTATATTTTTTTCCCTTCACCCTAATTGGTTTCAAGATTTTTCGTTTTCTTACGTTTCTCTTTATGTTTTTCCTTCTTTTGCACTTTTGCTCTGCCTGTTGCTGTTCGATAGGTTAGGTTTTTAGAAGTTCTTTTGAAAATAAGGGCGGGAGGGGAGGTGTTGTATTGTACATTATTTTTAAATGGTGCTCATTTTACTTTTCATTAATTAATGTCAATGGCCGACCTCTGACATATTGAACGGCTACTGTGAAGTGGGTGGTGTCATTATCGCCGTTCATCATCCCACTTCATTTCCGGCTAATTTTTCGTTTTGTATTTGTACATATTTGGAAAGAAAAGGTGCCAAGGGAAAGAAAAGGTGAAAACGTTTCAGTTTTAATTTGTTGATTGAAGCAGATAAGGTGCCTTCATTGAGGAGCCGTCCTTAGAGATGAGCACCGACTTTAATTGTTGATAGAATTTCGAGTATACAGAGAGTCCGGCAGTAGCAGTATAATAGTGCGACAGATGATTCCTTAGGTCGAAGAAGGGAAAAAATTCATGGTTTGGGGGTGGGAGTAATGTGCTAGGGGGTTAGCTAATCCAGCTATGGGGACATCCTAAATCGTTTCTAAAATACGTTTGGTTGTGAATCACATTCCATTACATAATGCATGATTTGCTTGTAAAATAAAATTCACTCCATTAGTCTTTGGATGAACCAACTACGCTGATCCTAAAGTCCTTCGCGCACAGGCTCGTTTTCCGCTTTTGAAATCTTGTTCCGTTAGTGGTCTTTATCCTTATTATTGTGGAAAGCTGCTCAGAATATAAACTTGTATGCGATTTACAGGAGGTTTGACACAATCAACCATTCAGTTAAGTGGCATTAATCGATTTGAGAACTGATTGGCTCAATTGAGCTCAATTAAGGCTTGATTGTCCCACTAATTATTCACTTTTGCAAAGCAAAACCTCACCCTAGAATGTTCAAAGTTCTCGTCTCGTTGTTGTTTCTATCGCGCACAATTTATTCTACATACAGAAAAACCAGTAAGAGTTGAAAAATCTAAAAAATTGTCAACTCGTAGGTCAAAAGAATTGATTTTTTGGTACAGTTCGTGCTTGCTTGTTGCTTTCCTAAATTTGTATACCCTCCTGAATTGTTTTAGTCCTGTCCGTTGAAGGACCTAGAAGTAAGCGGTTTGTGAATTTATATTTTTAAATTCTTAGACGGAATTAGCAGTAACTAGAGAGTGAACTAGCTTTGGCTATGCCGAAGCTGAAATACCCTCACACAATATGACAGACGGACATGGCTAAAGCGGTTAAATTCTATCATCCTCGAAAGCTTAACCGATTTAGCAATGTCCGAACGTCCGTCCGCACGAAAGCGGTCGCTATTTTAGAGATATCGACTTGAGTTCATGGATACATTTCTCCTACAAACTGAGAAACGATGTTGTGATTTGATTTTAATACTCGCTTGTTCGTTTCTCGACATATTCATGCAGACAATCACTTTGAAAACGCTGGCAAATCCAATTGTTCAGTTCCCTGGTACCTTCACCGGGACTCAGACAACTTGGTGCTGTTTGTACATAGCATATCGCCAATTTCAATATGAAATAGTATAGAATTATTATAAAATTTTCCAACTTCGGCACGTTATTTTACGATTATTCTGATCTCATCGCTATCTATTGTTTTGCATAGAAAATCGTACTTAATTGTGGGTTTTTTTTTAAAATTTGTCAGCACACTTACCCAGACATAAGAAAGTGTTGGAGACACATGGGAGCACACAAATAATAATAATAACAATAATATAATGAACAAAAATAGATCACTGATATCGCCCGTCGAATTCAATTTTGCAGAAACCAGATTGACTAATGTACGTGCGCACTGAAATAAAACAATTGAAGCCGGAATGGCTTGATAAAAATCTCAGTCAACTTGCTTAGCCACACTGGAATGAGATAAGACCAAGTCGCCGTATTTATGTTTCGTTGTTATTGAATGGTCAACCATTTTAATCAGCGAAATTACAAGCAATCGCCTGCCAAATGGATTTTGAAGTGCTGCAAGGGTGTGTTTGTGTGTGCGCGAAATTTCCCCACACTCAACCGATATCAGCTAAATTGATTTTGGAGGCAATAAACTAAATCCGAACGCAATTTGAATAGGACTTAGGCGACTGGTCTTATCATGTCTTATCACATTGGTATTTAAAGCTACTACCATGGCCGTTCTGCAAGCAAACTTCAACCAATTGACATGAAGTTAAGTACGACCATATTACTGCTGGTGGCAGGCAGCTTTTGCCTCTTCCATGGCTGCTCGGCTCGCGTCGAAGCCATTCCCTTGGATTTACTCGAGTCCTTGCGGATCAGCGATGAAGTGGAGCTGCCACCAAATCCCGTGGAGGATGAGATTTTCCAGCGCGAAGTGTTCGCCGAAGTTGTGCCCGAAGCGCGCGCCAATGGTATGTCCAACAACCTAAATGACAGTTTCGGCGAATTCGCTTTACCACAATTGCCCATTACACCGTTTCAGAGTGCAGCATCACAATCCGCGGCGGCATGATGCAGCCACAGCCTGTTATGCTGAAGACTGACTCCGCCGATTTCTATCCCTATTCCGATGTTGGCGTCATGCATGTCGATGCGGGCAAGACCTTCCAGATGTGGTGCCCCGCCGAGTTCAAGTCGTTCGCTAGCAAACTGTTGACCGCCACTTGCGTTAGTGGCACCACCTTCAAGGTGGACGGCTCCAGTTACGATTTCAAGGAGTTCGCCTGCAAGTCCTGGCCCGCATTTGTTGCCAAGAAGACCGGCGCCAGCTGCAATGGCGGCATCATGGTGCGTGTTGGTTTTGAGATTTCGACGACGCGTTTTGCCGAGCAGATGTCCATCTGTTTCAATGAGGGCGAAGAAGTGACCCGCTATGTCCAGCACAAGCTCGGCCCGGCTAACAACTACTACGAGACCGGTGTGGACCGTTTGACTTTCCAGACTGCTGGCTTCTTCGGTGGCAAGAACGTGGACAAACTCTATACTCAGGCCACACAGAAGGAGACCATCAACGCCGAGCTGGGCTATGATGCTGGCAAATACTTCGATACGGCGAGCGTTTTCTTGGCCCGCGGTCATATGGGCGCCAAGGCTGACTTTGTTTATGGCACTGAACAGCGTGCCACATTCTTGTTCATCAATGCGGGACCGCAGTGGCAGTCCTTCAATGCGGGCAATTGGGCGCGTGTGGAGGATGGAGTTCGCGCTTGGGTCTCCAAGAATAAGATGAATGTGGACTGTTATACTGGCGTTTGGGGTGTTACCACACTGCCCAACAAGGACGGCAAGGAGACGGATTTGTATTTGTCAAAGGACGGCAACAACAACGGTTTGATTCCCGTGCCCAAGATCTACTTCCGTGTGGTCATTGAGCCCTCAACGAAGAAGGGTATTGTGCTGGTTGGTGTGAACAACCCTCACTTGACTTTGGCTCAGATCCAGAAGGACTACATCCTGTGCCCCGATGTGAGCGATAAGGTCACCTATATTTCATGGAAGAAGACCGACATTAAGGCGGGATACTCGTACGCCTGCGAAGTGTCGGAATTCATGAAGAAGGTTACTCACTTGCCCGCTTTGTCTGCAACCGGTGGTTTGTTGGTTTAAATTGGGGAATAGTCGAAAGTGATGATTGCTTAAAGTTGAAGTTTTATTTTTTACTCAACGTAGGTAATAAAATGTAAACTGATTTATGATAAAGGGCGGCATTTCTCATTTAAAAGTGAAAACTAGTTACCTACTATTTTTATACCCCCACACACACTGTGGCAGGGTATATTCACTTTGAAACAACGTTTGTAACGCCCATAAGGGGGCGTGTCCGGTATGGAAAAGTATATATATTCTTGATCAACATCACCGACTCAGTCGATTTAGCTTTGTCCGTCTGTCTGTCCGTCTGTCTGTCCGTCTGTCCGTCTGTCTGTCCGTCTGACTGTCATCACGATAGCGGTCGCAATTTTGGAGATATCGACTTGAAACTTTGGGTACATCTTTATCTCCTCAAAACTCAGATCAAGTTCGAGAATCAGCCCATTCGGACAAAAAGGAGGCGGGGCTCCCATACAAAACGACAAAAAAAGCAAATTTTTGACATAGTCGGAGGTTCTAAAACCACATATAAATGGGTCGAAATGGGGTCTTAAGACCAACATTTTTTTTGTGGTTTCGATTGGAAATTTTTAGAAACGGATTTTCTACAAGGTCGGAGATCCTAAAACCACATATACATGGGGCAAAATAGCGTCCTGGGACCAATATGAAAATGGAACAAATTAGTAAAGGGATAGAAACGATGGAAAAATGACAAAGTTATCGAAAATTATCGAAAAAATTATGGAAAAGTTATAGTACCCATACGTTTTGGGTATTTCCGCTTCAGCTTGGCCAAAGATACTTTTTAACCGATTTTCTAAACTGGGGCGTGTGGAGAAGGGTTTACAATTTTCATGTAAAGGATAAATGAGATGTTGTGTCTATCAATCCATTTGTAGTGAGACTTACAACAGCAAGCCTGACCTAACCCAGTGTATTTCACCATGTGTGAACTTTAAAAAATATTTCATTTAGTTAAGAATAAGCTCTTTCAGTAACTTTATTGTTCTAAAAAACTTCGAAGTCTACACCAGCAAACCGCTGACCGAGAAGGTAGGCAAACTCGTCACCTTCTTACGGAAATCGGCCACTTCGCAGGCGTACGAGTAGCCCGCAGTAATGTCCGTCTTCTTCCAGCTCAACCATGTGATCTTCGAGCTCACATCCGTACAGATAATGTAATCCTTCTGGATCTGGGCCAAGGTCAGATGAGGGTTGTTCACACCAATCAGCACAATACCCTTCTTGGTCGACGGCTGAATGACCACACGGAAGTAGATCTTGGGCACGGGAATCAAACCGTTGTTGTTGCCATCGTAGGCCAAGTACAGAGGCGTCTGAACGCCGCTCTTATTCGGCAAAGTGGTCACACCCCAGACACCGGTCCAGCACTCAACGGACATCTTGTTCTTCGAGACCCAGGCGCGTAGGCCATCCTCAACCTTCTGCCAGTTGCCCGCATTGAAGACCTGCCATTGTGGAGCCGCATTGATGAACAGGAAGGTGGCGCGCTGCTCGGGCGCATACATAAAGTCAGCCTTGGCGCCCATATGACCGCGTGCCAAGAAAATATTCTTGCTCTCATCGAAATATTTGCCCGCATCATAGCCCAGAGCCTTGTTAATCGTCGCCTGTTGCGTCACCTGTGTGTACAGTTTGTCGACATTTTTGCCCGCAAAGAAACCGCCCGTGGCAAAGGTGATACGGTCCACGCCAGTGGCATAGTAGTTGCTACCCGCTTCCAAAGTGTGATAGACATAACGGGTGACCTCTTCGTTCTCATTGAAACAAACCTGGAACTGCCTGAGGAAGCGCGAAGTGTCCAATTGGAAGCCCACATTGATGAGGGTGGTGCCGCCATTGCAAGAGCTGCCCGACTTCTTGGCCACAAATGCGGGCCATGAGGCGCACAAAATCGACGACATAGCACGATCCACGCCACCAATCTTAAAGGTGGTGCCACTCACACAAGTGGCCGTCACAGTCTTGCCGGAGAGCGGTGAGGCGAAGCCTGCCGGGCAGTTGAATTCGATAGTCTTACCGGCTGCAACTTCAACCACACCAGTAGCGGAGAAGGGATAGAATTCCGTGGTGCCAGGTTTGATGAGCAGCGGTGAGGGGTTCTTAATGCCGCCACGGATGGTAACAGCACAACCTAAATTCAGTTAGTGTTAGCGGATTTTCTATTTTTTACATCTTTCGCACCTACCAGCTCTGGGCTGAATTTCCACAGCAGACTCGGCGATTTCCATTGGTGGCTCCATAGGAATTTCCACCAACTCCTCCTCCAAGAGCTCATCCTGTGCTATGGTTCTGGCATCGCAGCAGCTAAAAATGAAAGTGCCAACGAGCAGCAGCAAAATCGGGGACAACTTCATGTTTACTTTGGGTTTAAACTAACGGGCCCCATTCATATATGGCCACTTAAATAGTAAATGGCTACGCTTTGTTTTCGGGTTAGGTAAGACAAAAGCAAATCTCCCAGTTTCAAGTGATAAGATTCTGTGCGGACGATATCATGATTTGATATGACATGATACTGCCACCGTGCGTACTCCAGATTAGTGTATTGCTTTGGTAGCTTCACGTGTCTGAAGAGTGCTGAAGTGGCTAAGTGATAACACACAGGTAAAGCACATGTGTTATTTTGTTTACGAGCATGTACAGTTAATTTTCCCTAATAAGTTCATTGATTGAATTTGTGATAAAAACAAAATAGTTAATTGCTGGTCATTCAGAAAATTCGATAATACCGTTGAGTGTATCTGAAATGTCGACTAAAGTTTGCCTCTAATTTGTCCAACTTCAGCAGATATAGAGAAAACCCCATGCCATTCATGGAACTTTATTATCGATTTTATATGAAAATAATTTCAACTACTTATCTTATCATTTTAAGATTAAGGATACTTGGAAATTAACAGAACAAGTTTGGAAAACATATAAGTGTACTCGAGTACAATGTCTTGAAGCCACACCCACATGCTAGTAGATCATAACAGCATTGATTTTGTTTGGAAGGATCTAAAAATATTTCATTAGCTGATTGTATACAAAAGATGAATTAACATGGTGTAATGTGGAACACAATTCGATCTGTGGCCTCTGTGGCCTAGTGGAAGCATGCTAGGTCTAACAACCCGGAGGCGAGGGTTCCATTCCTTTCCTTCTTTTCCAATTATTGATTTTCTTTGGAATATGTGGCGACTGCAAAATTTTACTGTAAAACTTTTCTACTTTATGATTTAAAAGTAATTTTTGGTGGTTGGGCGAAATCGAAGAGTGCGAAACGAGGGAAAGTGAGCTTGCCGAGGTTCAAATGTCTAACACTTGTCTCGGTTTGGTTCGTTCTTCTGTCTCACATTGTCTCTCCTCTTTGAAAAATATCCCGTTGTACCCGTTCCTTCCTCCCACCAATCTGTCATCGTCTTTCCGAAGAGTAAAGTCAACATGTTGAAATAGGCAGAAATTACCTGTGTTCACTCTTGTATGCAAAAACTAGCTTGGCCCGGTCCGCTTTGCTGGCCCTAAATAAGTTGTTTTTTGCCTTTAATAATTGAAAACAATTGTCAAATATATTTACAGTGCCAAATATTCAATGGTAGGCCCTTTGTTTAATTCCGGCCACTTGCAGCCCAGATTACGGCTGGGGTTCATGACAAATATTATTTTCTTACGGCTGAGAATTGTAGTTTTACTAACTTGTGGGCTGTAAAAGTGGGCGTGTTAAAACCTATCCACGAACACGACTCACGATCCATATAACACATATATAAATTTTTGGTGAGAATCGGTGCAGTAGTTGCTTTGCTGGGTTAAGGAATTTTTTAAACTTTAAAGTTTAAAGCTTATTTGGTGAAATAATTCGAAAAACTATGATGGGGTTGTTCGATTTTAGTCATTAAGATCTTGTTGGAAAAGTAATAAACAGTAGTATTTACGAAAATATTGAAACTAAATTTTTCAACACTAGGGCGCGCTTTAAAATTATTTTAAACCAAAAATTTTAGAATTTTCATATGTAATTCTGAAATTTTCCGTTTAAAATAATTTTGAAGCTCCCCCTAGTGGCGGAAAATGTAGTTTCAATATTTTCGTAAATACTACTGTTTATTACCTTTCCAACAAGCTCTTAATGACTAAAATCAAACAACTCGATTATAGATTTTCGAATTATTTTACCAAATAAGGATCTTTAAACTTTAAAGTCAAAAGAAGTCCTTAATTTCGCTAACCCAGCAAAAACCCGAATTTTTATTGTTATTCGGGATATACTCTATCCATTCCACTTAAAAAACATCATGGCCGAGAAAAAAAAGTGGACTTTTGTCGCACAGTGTAATTATACATATTTCGTATCGGTAGATCGACCTTCTTTCTAATTGTTCAAAAAAAGCTATCAGCCTTTGATACTGCGACCACAAAGCCATTATGTATTAAAAAACGATTGAAAATTCATTGCTTAAATAATTTATTTAACTATTTTTATTTTATTCAGTAACTAATGACATAAATAGTATTTTTTCATTTTTATTTTTTGAAATCTTTATTTCATTCACATTATTCAATAACACTTAATTTACTTTGCTTCACTTAAGTTAATTTTTACAATTCTTTTTTTTGGGGCAAAACTTAGTTGTAATATTTGGAAAATAAATTATATTTAAAGGAAGCTGAACGTGGTTCCAACGAGGAGGTTAAACGTGGCTTTTAAAGCGTTGCATTTTTTTTTTTACAATTTTCATTGTAAGTTGGAAAACCCTCTACAATTACTTTTGGGGTTTTCCAAACAATATCACTTCGATACTTATTAACAAGATGAAGCGTTGGATTAATTTTATTTTTTTTAATATTTTGTTTTTTTTAACAATATTTATAGCTAAATTTGCCACATTTTTACAGTGAAATTGTAGATTCTACAAACGTCCATATACCATTTTTGTTTTTGTTTATTGTACATTGTTAACAGTTGAGATTGCTGGTGAAGCAATTCCTATTTTACTATTTTTTTGTATTAAATGGCTAATATCCAGTTAAATATTAATTTACGAAATGAAATGAGAATATCACAATTATTTACATAAATTTGTATTTGAAAAACCTTGTGAATTTCTTCACAAAGCATAGAGTAGTTGGGTATGAAAAAATTGTGGGTATGTTAACGTTTCAGAGGGAAATGTAGTCTATTTGAGAAGTAGTTTGTTTAGTTTTTGTATAAATATCTACAATGTACATAGAGTTATAGGGTACTCTTTGTTTATAAAGCAATAATCGAAATCAATTTTAGTAGTTCTTCATTTTAATTTTTGAATTCTTTAAATATTTTTTTTTAATTTTAGTTAATTTCCGAAATAATCGCTTACACAATACTATCATTTAAAGTTAATTGTTTTTTGTATTATTATTTCCTTTTCATTACAAATATAATTTACAAAAACACTGTCGCTTGCTTGTTTATTTTGGCCAATTTTCGGTATGAAAACAACTTTGTCGGGCGAACTTTTAATTTCTTCATTATATTTCTACTCAGCTGATAAATTTTTCAAATTAAACTCGCCATAAAGTTTTCTTCATCTTTCGACGACGGCTTGCGCAATCAGCTTTAATTACTAATAGTGAAAAGCTAAGGCCAAGTTGATACTGGCGGCTGTTCTCGTTCATTCGTCGAGCTCATTAAAATTCATGTGATCATTTTTTTTTTCGCAAAATTTTGTGATGTCTATTTTGGCGGCATTTGCATATTAAATAGTTCTTCAGTTTTTCCAGTGGTGGTAAAAGTTTTATTTTGCTGTAGGCGGGAGTTGTTTGATAGTACGATGAATATGTTTAAAATTAATTATTTACTTGTGTGCGTGTTTAGCAATATTCAAAATTATTTAAAAAAAAAAAGAATTAAGTTTAGTTTTAGTTTTAATGAACCCTAAATATGTGCATGATTATGTATAATTGGTTTCTGACTTAGAGCAACTTAAAGCTGAAAGTGTAATTTAAGTTGCACTGAGTTGGCACAACACATAATCGCTAAAATAGAATTGAATTGAAATACTTTTGAAATGATTTGCTTAAGTATTTATATTACACAGTGGAAATATTTGTTGAATTACAAAGGAACATCTCAGATACACTAATTGCTTATTTGTATGCTATAGAAAAGTCCATAGCGTCGTGAGGCCGGCAATAGTCGTAACTTTTCACACAGACACGATCGGCATTTCACACGCAGCCGAAAGCTGTGTTCGATCAAAGCAGTCAGTCTCACACAAGTGCGTACGTTCGATTTGGCCTAGCACTGCTAAAGAACGATAAATTGTTGGCTTAAAATCGTAACTCACAAACTTGGGTAACTTGGGGTAAAGTGGAAAATGTTTTGCAAATTTTGAACCATTGTCATTCGGTTGCGGTCCATTTCTCAAACAACAACAACATCGTTTTTTCATTAAAAAATGTTAATCAAAAAAGGATAAAAAAATAATTTTGCAAAGAAAATTCGAAGGGGAGTTTATGAAAAAAATATTCTTTTTTCAATCGACGTATTGTGTTCATATTTGTTTGGTTATATTCCATTCCCGATATGATTTTCAACCAAATAGAAAAAATTACAACAAAGAAATTTGGGGTATTAGAGGTAGGCGTTGCTGTAATGTGATGATTCGGAGACGATAGCTCAATCGTGCGAAATGACAGAGAGGCAGACAGACAGACGGTCCTCACTGTATAGACTTAGTGGCATGGCCGATCACGCCTCCTTTTGGACATTACAAACAATATATCCTTGGAATCTTGTTTGGACTCTTGTCTGGTATACAAATTTTTTGTTTCAGGTGCTCGGTACTTTGGAAAAATGAAGATGTTGTCAGTGAGTGTGGTTCAATTACACCTTATAGCAAATAGGAAAACTTAAAAAACGTTACTCCTGTCTGACTTTCGACAGAGCAAAAGTATTTAGAAAGATCATCTTTATAGCCATTAAATCTCATGTACCTAAGTGGTATATGCTTGCCAACACCGCCAACACCGCCACCAACCTCGCCCAACTCCTTCGTTTGTGAGAATGTTTTACGATTTCATTTCATTTCATTTCAAAACATAACAATGATTAATTGCACTTTAAAAGCTATTGTCCAACAAGGCAAGCCAACACAAATTGTTTTCACCAAGTGATTAATAGTTGGTACCCCTGGGGTGTATCAAACAACTGACGTCAAGTGAAAAATAAAGTAAAGAACAAATAAAATAAGAAGAAAAGTGATGTAGCAAATGTACCTAATTGCCAAAGTGTTCCTTAAACTTAGGTTAGGAAAGTAAATGTCAGCAGCAGCTGACAGCTAACAGCATTTAATTGCCTTAGCGGAAATGTGTACTTCAGGAACTTTCAAGTAATCTCAGCGGTACTCGCTAATGTGCTTCACTTAGACTCAGTCAGCTGCGCTATCCATCCGTTCATCCACTTCGGAGCTCTTAAAGAAATATAGCAATTTGTGCGTAAATCTCCACAGACACCAGAATGGCCATGAGCAGCACATTCACAATGCAGTAGATGCGTCGCAATGGACGTCGACGCTGACCACGTTCGGCACATTGTCGTTGACGCTGCTGCTGCTGCTGGCCGTGTTGATGTTGCCATATTTGGAACTGCAACTGTTGCAATTTGGCATCATCGTTGTCGTTGTCGTCGGCGTCAACGTTTCTGTCATTGTCGACGTCGAATGTCGCACTGTCGCTTGTCGCTTGGGCATTTCCCGCATTTCCAATGCAACCCTGCCAATGTCAAACCGACGCCAACGACGATGTGCTGTCGTAGGCCACCAGCAGCGAATCGTTTTCATCGCTGCCGCTGCCCGCGCTCCGTTCCGATTCATTGATGACTTCTAGGCGCGTTTGCGGATGGGTGATTTTGTATTTGCTGTGTCGCTTGTTGATCAACACCGAGCGTATATTATTGTTGCGTTGGCGCTGATGTCGCTTGCCGTTGGCGCCGTTGTGACGTTGACCGCGCGATGAGCCCAGCATCGAACAATCGCTGCCCTCGCAATTGTCATCATCGTCATTCTCATAATAATCATCATAGTCGTAGTCATCATCATCGTCGTCGAATTCATCCTCATCATCGTCGTAGTCATCGAAGTCGAAGAAACAGCAACCGGTTGTGGCTTTTCGCTCCTCACCGTAGCAACGCTTGCCGCGCCTACTTTCGCTGCTGCTGTGATGGTGGTGGTGGTGGTACGCTGTCGTCAGTTTGGTTTTTGCCTGTGATTGGTAATGGGAGATGTGATATGTGTGACTACTGGGTAAACGTGTTTCGACTACGTGTTGTGAGTCGTTGGCGTTATATCTTAGTTCTATTACCTCGGGACCTTTCCAGGTAATTCCGGCGCGTACCAAATTGTAGAAACGTAAAACACCCCACATGGCGAGCACCTGCAATTGTAGAAGAGACGAGAAGAGTTATGAGCATAAAAGAAAATAGTAGGTAATGTGTTTACAGGAATTATGGGGTTTTTTTGTTACAAAATTTAAATTAAATTATACTGCATTTGCCGCAAACAAAGTACATTTTCAAACTACATTTTTAATAAGAAAGTAGATTTGCCAATAACACAGTACATTTGTCATAAACAAAGTTCATTTGTCAGAAACACACTACATTTGTATGTATTAAACACTTTACATTTGTCATAAACAAAGTACCTTTGCAAGTATCAAAAATTTAGTTTTCATAATAATTTTACTCTTTCATGTCGTTCTGAATACATTTTTAATACATACTTCACACCACGTGTGAAGTATGTTCTTTGTAAAATAAATTTCATCCAATTAATTTCCTTCTGCCCAATGCCAGGTAACCTTTTTACCACACCGCAGGTGTTGAAAGTAACATTTAATTTGGATTTTCTTGTTTGTGTACTTTTGGCTTGCCAGCATTTTAAGTCTCCTCCACACACACCCACACACACCCACACACACTCTCCCACAATGTCCGACGCACACACACACACTATTGCATGTGGCATGAAATCCGCATGAGTCTCATAAAATAATGAGCTTGATTGGTGGGAGGAATGCGTTTAATTTCCGAAATTTCAACATGGTTAATAAAGTCAGTTCGTAATGGGAAATTATGATAATGTCCGGTGAAAATTGGTAGAAAATTGTACGTGAGCGGTTCGGCAGAGTATTCAGGCAACATGCTTGCAAATATTTTCCATTCCAGCATTTCAAAATTTACTAAGTACCAACAACAATTTGAAATTCACTAAATTCTTCCTTACGACATTTATTAATTTTCATTATGTACTTATATGTACAATGTACAGTGTACTCGCTTTGGAAGGTTTTTTTTTTGATCAACTTTTACCTAAATTTCTTCGCCAAGTGCACGGTACACGGCGCTAATCGTTAGCTCTTCGATGTTAACCTCAATTTAGAAAGCCATAAATTCCGATTAATACACCCGAAACAGCCACGGGCATTTTCATCCGTTACGTGTATATACTTTCGCTCATATATATACAACCACCGTTGACCGTTGTACCCAAAACAAATGTAGCCCGGCAAAATTGCTCACCGGAAAACAAAAACAAAAACAAAAACAAAACGGCATCAACATGAAAACAAGAAAATGTTACATAATGTAACGTACCGCATATATAGAGGATAAAAAGGATACTTTAACACAAGCTCACGTGACGTTCCTCCTAATGGGTTTCCATTGTAATTAAGTATTTAATGCCGTTATCAGCTTCACATTAACTGCAAAACATGGCAGACGCCGCCGCCCACAAGTGGAGTTGAGCCGGTCAGGGCAGAGCATTGTTTCACGCGAGCAATTTGCGAAGTGAAATTTGGTTTTTGTTCTTTTTCGTTTTTTTGTTTCTTGCCGGAATAAAACACTGCTGTCGTCGTGCTGTTGAATTGGAATGAATTGAGGTTTTAAAAGAATTAAGCCGAAAGTAGCACAAGATTCGAGAATGCTTCTGCTTTTTTTCGTTGTTCTTCCGTTTTTTTTTTTGTGGCTGAATTGGCAACTAGCACAAAACTTTTCCATTTAATTGTCTTAACAAATTTAAGCATTTTCTTTTTACGGTGAAAAAAAGCGCATTTGTATAAAGTGTTGAATGCAGTTGACGTAGAAAATAATTTAAAGTGTTCAAGCTCCTGGTACAGGAAATAATAAACTCATGGAAATCAAGTACAGAAAATTTCGTAGACAAAATCAAAATGGGAAAATTAGAGCTAATTTTTGTGAATGGCATGAGTCAAGTATGTGGTCAGAAAATAGTAAAGTAATGCCCACGATAGACGTAGCTGTTTCGTCAAACGTTTGTGGATCGTGGATTTAAATACTGAATTTCTACTCATACGCGGTGTATGGGAAAATATATTGGCATACAGTGCGTATGAGTAATAAAATAGCATCACACATTTTTGCCGTTGCAACACGTCAAAGATTTGATCTGGAGCGATTGTTTATTTTAAGCAGGGACCGCCAAGAACCGGTTCCGGAACCGAAACCGGAACCGTTTAAATTTATGGAACCGAAACCGATATTTTGGAAATACTGAGAACAAAAACCGGAACCGAAGCAAACATTTTTTAAAATTAGAGAACCGGAAACGAAACCGGAACCGATATTTCATATGAATAAATAGGCGTTTTTATGGAGCTCAACTGATAAATTAAAAGCAGATAAGCCGAACTTAACGCTTAACCCGGGCATTGCAGCGCCGGTTAGAGGATGTGGACGACATTCGCCTACTCCCACTTAAGCTATCAGATACGCAGAAAAAAGGGAACCACTTGGTGCATCTTGCTCTTAGAAGATAAACGCAACGACAGCAATGTGTATAATCAACACAAACACAACATGTAAGCACCAACGAATATCCCACATTTCGTTATGAAAACTCTCACATGAGACCCACTGTGAGAGACCGAAGATCAACTGTAATGACTTATCATTCTATATTTGGTGCACAATTTCGTTCTTATCAACAGTGATTTCAAGTGCTTTACTTATTTGCTTATTTATTTAACAGCCAACCGATACGACACACTTGTCAAGTACTTTTATTTATAAATAGTTTAATTTTTTAATTGACTTCAAATTTTGTTGATTTTCCATTTACCCAACCTTTTCCATGTGGTAATTATTTGGCAAACGAAATTTGGCGGACAACGAAAGACAAGAGCGAAAAAATACCGTATTGACTAACGTTTGCTACCAAATTCTAAAGTAATGTATCAAATCACGCACTTCGACAAGCAGCTGTGTCGCCTGCTGCGTCGCAATTTCGACCTGATCGCTGACGATTGTGACATTTACTCGATTTGGCACTTCTCTCCAAGCGAACGCTGGAAGGCCATTAAGAATATCTTTGCGGAGACTGCACTGTGTCGTGCCGAATGGTTTCCGGTCATTTATTGGGTGGTCTTGGCTGTAAGCTCTTGCGGTGCGGTAAGTGATGTCCTTGACGGGTTGTGGTGTGTGCGTGGTCAGTTCCACACAATGCAACTAATTAGATTTTATTTACAAAAATTACAGTTTTACAGTCTAAAAGAGTTTGTCAGCTTATATTGGAGTGGCCGGAAACGAGTTTCCATGTGGCGTGAGAGAAAATACTATGTTCTGCCACGTACTGTGCTGAGGAAATGCCGGCTGGTGGGCGCCTTGGTCATGCTGAATGCTTGGCTGCTTTTGTGGTATGCTGTGATCAATGTGAGTTGAGTTGAGGGATGCAAAGGGCGAAGGGAACACGTGAAAATGTAAATTTTCAGTTTATTCCAATCGGTGGAAATTGTAAAAAAATCCAAACCAATTTTTGTTTATTGTTCAAAGCGAAAATGTCAAATTTGTCATGGCTGCCAGTCAAAGTGACATTTCTTTTTTTGATTAATAGTTTTACAGTGTCACTTGGAAATTTATGCATTTTCCTTCTATTTTGTTGCTCTTTTTTTCACCTCATTCGTTATTCTAACTTTTGAGCTGACGCGAAATTTTTTTTTCTACCAATTTCCCCTCGAATGCAGGTCTCACCCTCGCACATGACACCCTGGCTTACAATCAACATGTTCATTCTCGGCTTCGAATTGCTGACTTGGATTGTGGAGGTGTTGGTGGGCGCCACCAAATTGGATTTGCATACGGTGCTGACGTTCCTGCTGCCGCTGGCCAACTTTCTATTTGTGCGTTGCGTTCGTAACGTTTTCATACGCGCCATCGAACAGAATGACGTGGACGACTTGCGTTTGTGGAAGTTCAGGTTTCGGTGAGAGTAAATGCATTTGGCTGGATTTTTGCGGTTGAATGTAACTTTTCTAAATTGTGCAAGTGTGTGTGTGTATTTTTTTTTAATGTAAAGGTTTGTGCAAATTTTAGAAAATAATTGATGGAGAATTTATTCTGAATAGTTGGAAATGTCTGTGGTTTTTAAATACCTCAAGACTACTTCATTTGCCAGGTGAAAAGTGCCTACTGTAAACGAGATGAAATTGTATGAAGGCTAATGTAAAATGGTAATGCTATGGCTTAAAGTTACCCCACACGATTACTCAAATTCAAAACTGACTGTTGACAAAAAACTATGTAAAGTGTGAGTAAAAATTGAGCAAGTCATCAAACAATAGCTTGAATGCACAGAGATAAATGGCAAGTGAATTTAAAAAATTACAGCAAATAAAATGCATACAAAATTGTTCACCGCCACGGAATAAATGCGGACACACTCATTCGAAATAAATGCATCTGCTTTAAGCAATTTGTAGCTGCCCCGTGACTCGTCTGGGAATGTTATTTATATTTGTTGCTTTCACCAGCATCCGGCACAAACATATTTCATATGTGCACTTTTTGGTTCGCTCCTCTCTGTTTTTCGTGTCCAACGAAGTGGAAAACCGATGTCCATGTTCGCATCCATCTTAACAAATGCGAAGCGTTTAATTCGCCTCAGGTTTTCTGTGCGCACACACATTTACCTGAAATTTATGATGGGGTTAAAGTAAAAGTGGTGTACTTTATACATTAGGAAGGCACTTGTTTGTATGGTAGATTTTTTAGCAGGATTTTTTAATAGTACACACTAGTCCTGTTGTGGCACTGAAAGTACTGCGGTTTCGTTTGGTTCGTTTTGTTCTTCACTTTATTTCACTTCATGAAATTTTTTAATTTTTGTACAATGTTTCCATTCTTGTTTTGCTTTACTTTTTTGTTACCCGTAAATGTAACGCCGAAAATACTAAAAAAAATTAAAAAAATTCCTTCACAAGTATAGAAAAATATCAGAAGCAAGTGGTGGTAACAAGTGTAGCCACGAGTTGTAACACCAAACAGTGGCTTGGAAATGTTCACATCTTATTGGGTTCATATTTTTTTGTCCCTCGAAGGAGTTGGTATTGAAAATGGCCGTAATCGGTCGAGTGCCATGCCTACCTCCTGCCTACCTCCTATAGAAGTGAAAATCGTATTTTGTAAAATATGTAACCTCATTCCGTTGAAATAGTTCCAAACTTGGTATATAGGGGTTCTTGAGGTGCACCAATTTTCAATTTGATATCGAAATTTCAAAATTTCCGATGTCGGATCCAATATGGCCCAGTAGGTGTAGTATTTATTTAGGACGGCTTTGAACGATTGAAACTTACTCACTTGTTGTTAGTATCTTAATATATAAAAACGTTGGTGCGTATGTATGAGTGAACATCACGGCTAAACCACTGAACGTATCAGAACCATACAAACACCATAGGTTTATTTGTGAGCTCCGGAAGGTTTATGTACTACTTTGAATTTGATTGGTCAAAGATGCGGGGTACCACTCATACAATTTAAGTATTACTTCAAAATATATCTAGGCTACTTTCCAGTACACGCGGTATTATGCTTCTTATTCCAAAAGTGCATTTCAATGAGTAAAATTGGGCAATGGTCAAGCTATTGAAAAAAACTAAACGAAACAAACAAATAATTTGTACAAATGAGAACTTCAAATCAGGCGTCACGCAATTACAAATATAAAAGCGTTTGTCCCGATTGATTGAATGATTGGTGATAGACTGACTCATCACCGCCCAGCCCAAGCCGCTGAACCTAGAGTTCTGCACATTTTTGTGTTATGCCCTGGTGTTTTGGGGGTTCACGGAAAGGTTTACTTTCACTACTAAGCATAAGTCCAAGCAACGCCGGGGTATTCAACTAGTATTTATATAATTTTTTTTCTGAATGTAGTTAACAGCTAATTTAGTATAACAGAGTGTGCAATTCCACACCAAATTTATTTATTTATTGAATCATAAATTCATGTGTAAGCAAATTTAAATCGAATTCAAAATTTAATTCAAAATTCCGTGTATTAAATTTTAATTAGTGCTTATATAATTGACCGCGGTCAATTCCGCGAAATGTCCTTCATACTTGGCCGCACACAAATACCATGTAGTCAATGTTTACATACGGCATCGTTGATTCTGGGAAAGTCTTTGCCACGGCATATCAAACGCATTGAGCGCATTATGCAATTTTAATTGTAATTCAGTTGATTTGAATCGGTTGAAATCACTGGCAATTTTCCAATATGTCTCAATTAGCATTTAATTAATGGTTCAAAATCGAATCTAATTTTGCGTTTGATTACTTCAAAATAGCGATACTAATGGCAAGAGATAATTTGTTATATTGTGTATAATTATTATCTGTGGCTTTGCAAATAATTACTAAAATCACTTAAGGGTTAACAAAGAAATTAAAAAATTTTTATATCTAAGTATACTTACATTGATGAAAGCCCGAGTTATAAAGAAGGCCACTTCTGCTTTACACATCGCATCGAATTGCTAAAATTAGAATAAAAATAAATTCAACTTTAATTGACATACGTACAAAGCAAAACCTGAGCAGTAACAGAGCGAAGTTCAAAGTACTATTAATGGAAGTTTCTGTTCGGTTGGTTGACTGAAACGTTTTTGACCCATAAAACCACAAAAGAAAAAAGAATCCAAAAACAAAGTAAAGCGAATGGAAACGTAAATAGAACTTCACTAAATTTGTTTCATTTCTTTTGTTCACTCTCCATCTTCAGTCAACAACGTATGCAAATTGCAGTTGAACTGAACTCATTAAAGCAACACCGAAAATAAAGAATAAAAGAAAAGTTTAAAAGTGAAAGTTTAGCATAAAAGAAACATGAATTTTACACCCACAATTCCAATAAATTATGCATGAGACAATTTTTGTGTTTTTTTTTTGTTGTTTACAGCGAAAAAGAGCAGAACGTACAGCCGAAAAAGGCATAAAAAGATTGTGGGCCAACACCCAAAAATGGAATAGTATGTAAACGCAATAAAAAGTGGTGAGAATAAAAAAAAACAATCTGATGTTATGCCATCACCTTAAAGTGAAGTGGTGTCGTCTAGTGTCACCTTGTATGGTGGAGTTGCCGTTTTTACGTATGTGTTTGCTTTGAGCATCTACCTCGTATTACTAGCATAGGTTTTTTTTTAAATAAATTCTTTTTTTTTGGGTGAAACTTTTTGTTTGCGAAACTTTTTGCTTGCGAAACTTTTGTGAAAAAGTACGTGTGTGTGTGTGTGTGTGTTTCAAGCGATTTTGTACCGTATGCAAAATTTCCATTTAGAATTGCCCGAAAGCGGCAATTTCTGGTCTTTTTTTGTGTGAATATATTACATTGCTTACACAACTGGAACTGGGGTTAAGTGTGTCGAAACTATTTGAGGGCCTTTTGTGCATGGGAGCATTGAGGTTGGCGTGAAATTTGATGTTACGTTTGTGCAGGAAAATACTTTAAATCCGGAAGGTTAACTTGTGAGATAATTCAGAGAAACGCTCATCTTTTTTAATGGTCAAAACACAATTCTTTTTAGTGAAAGACATTAAAAATACGCAACGTATTCCTTCACTTAATAAAGGAAAAGAAATCCGCTTACTGAAAATTCGTGTTCGAGTAACCGGATAAAAACTCATAATATCTATCCCTTAACTTTCTTTTTAAAAATATAAAAAATATTACCTAAAAGTAAAGTAACTGAGTACCCATGTAGTCTAATGAAGCCATATTTGAAAGAAAATTGCCTTTGTGGTCTCATAAAGTAACCTGACTTTTCGGGTATTGGGTATAGATTTCTTATAACCTAAAGTATTTCAAGAAAATGTTTCTTACAAATACCTGAAAAATATGATCTACAAGCAATCAATGGGGATGGGAGAAAGTTCAAGTAATATTTACTTGTAATTCGTATTCGATGAACCGAGTACTCGGATAACCCTCTTGATTGTTAGTAGCCGCACTTTTCGCTTATGTCAGATTGAAAAATGTTCTTTGTCAAATTTACTATAGGTCCTTAAACCGATTTTTAGTAACTTCCATTAATGTTCTGCTTTCTAATTAACTGTCTGCTGTCAATAAATAATAAAATTCGTGAACGTGAATAATTTTCTGTATTCAGTGCACGCCTTTTCACTTTTCCTCGGACACTCTTTCATCTTTTGTCAATACGCATGAAGTGATTTTACTTAGATGGATTGGATTGACTGACATTTATTCGGTGGCTGTTACAACCGTTCAGTTCGTAGCCAATTTTGTTATTATACAAAATCTAGTGGATTTTCAGGACATTAGCATCAGAACTGTTGGTGTCTGTGATGGCATGAAGTATTCAAATTACAATAAATAATTAGAGCAAACTAAAATTTTTGTTGTTGCTTTGTTTCATAAAGGCATATAAGACGACTCATTTATAACATTCCGAATGCACGCCTTCTATGTACATTGTACAGCCCAGATTCTTTTTGGGGTACTGTCACAACAACACCGAACTTTTAAGGGCATTCGAATTAAGTATTGGCCAATAGCATGGACAAATCAAAATGTCCAACAAATTGGTTTACTCCACCCTAATCTAGGCTTTGAAAATAATTCTAAAGCAATTTCCGGTTTGTCCGAATAAAAAAAATTCAAACTTTTTTGATTGCCTCTACCATTTGCTTATTCTTGTTACTGTTGATATTGTTGTAATTTATGCGCATATTTTTGCTTTTGTTTTTGAATTCCTTGAATTTTTACTTAAATATTTTGTTTGCGTCTTCATGATGGCTGTCGCCGTCCTTGTCTTTTGTGTAAATATTTTCCATTTGTGAAATTAAAAAATAAAGAAAGTTAAGTTGAGAAAAAAAAGAAAGAAAAATAAAACAAAACCAATGTCGTTTCTCCGTTGCGCCGTAATAAATTCTTTTGACGCTCGCATAAATTTTTTCATTCAATTTATTTTTTAAATTTTATTTCTTTGATTTCTTTTTTGTGTGAGGCTGTGTACTGACCTTATTAACATGATCGCGCAGCACATTCGAGTAGACCATGGCCACTGCCTCCAAGGCCATAAAGGTAATGTAGCCGATTATCCAGGGCACGATCAGGCCAGGATTTTCCTACAACATACAAAATTTACAGTTAAAATGTGGTTGCATTTTTTGGGAAATTTAAGTAAAGTATATTATTTAAATAAATTAAATTAGAAATATTTAAAAAAAAAATATATAACAAAAGAATTGTTCTACATTGTCAATTATTACTTTTTTAAGTTTTTCCAAAAAACACATTTATTACAAAAAAAATTTGTTTTAAATTTAATTAACAAAATTTTTTTTTTTATTACTTTCCAAACAATTTTTATCCAAAAATGTTACGAAAATTATTCCAAACTTTTAATACATTTTTTCAAGTGTTACCCTTTTTACCTTTACATCGTTGCAAATAGTATTAATTTTCCCTTTTCCAAACTAAAATCCCATAAATCCAATCAATTTAAAAAATAAAAAAATCAAACGGACACTCGCACAGACACAAGTGAATAAATCTTCATTGCCTCCAAAAGCGAATTTTTCAACGCCCTTCCAATGCGAACATTGAAGTGTTTGTGAAACCGCATAAATTTCAACACTCTTTTGGTAAACAACACACGGCCAATACAAAGCCATACAATACACAACTACCTACACACTAAAGCACCAATCAAAGCTACACAAATAAATTAGGGTGGATCGAATTTTGTTTTTTTAATCCCAATTTGGACAACACCAGAAAAATTCACTCTGCGTATGAGTCATTTTATACAACTTGATTTTAAAAGATTCTATCGAATTGATATAGAAAAAGTGTCGAGGTACTCGAGGGTCTTAGCGCAGACGACACAGTTTGTCTAGTGTGGAACTCGGGGCAATGCGATACGTTGACTGAAATTGTTTTCTTTGAGTTGTCTACGTCAAGAAATGTTAGTTACGAGGTGTCAACGTATTACCATCGATATGTAGAATAGAATGAAAGGACAGATGAGTTGCCGAAGGAAGGAATTCAATTAGATACTACACCTTTGTTGGTCCCTTTACCTGAACCTAGAGGAATGCAAACTGATGGTAGAAATGGTAACTGGACACTGTCTTATTGGACATTCAGGGTGGCTCTAGTGACCAACAACTGGTATTGGAACTATAACGACACGTTACAGTTACAGCTGCCCGGATGCAGACTAAAAACACTTTATTTTTTCTATAAGAGATGCGTCCAAACTACAAATCTCTCAGTTGAAACACTTCACATTCGGATTACATAAGGAGGAAGGAGTGTATATTTTGAGTCAACAGAGAGTCGTGGTAGCAATATGAACCTAAATGGACAGGGGCTATTTTTTTAGTTCAACATTCTTTAACTGAACCAAGAGCCACTGTTCCAAAATACTCAAACAAAGAATACAAAAAAGTGCCACCCTAATGCAAACATATGTATTATATGAATATAAACGCACCGGTCGCAGTGGTATTGTTTTTCAATCAACAAGCTCACACACACACACACACACACACACTCATTCGGTTTGTATATTTGCTGGCAATTTATCAAACAGCTGTGTACATTGTGAATTCCGTGTGTGTGAGTTGTTTGCCTGTTTTTTTTTTTTTTGCGTAAGTGTGGATGTATGACGGAGGGCTCCCATTTCACTTATTTGATTAAATGAGATTTTCGTACCTTAATTAATGTTGTTTGCCAGAGGATGTAATTTATATCTCCCTGATTTAATTTTTGTTTTTATTTTATCGTTTTAATTTTAGCTTTCTGCGTTGGATTCATGTGAGTGTAATGCGATTGTGTGTGTGGCAATGAAGGGCTTTGCTTTATGTAATTAATGGTTTGAGTGAACTTTTAGAAATTTTTAATTTCAAAAAACTACAGATTGTTTTTCTGTTGAAAATTTAATTTATTTATTAGATAACATTTGAAATTCAGGTGAACGCCTTCAGCTATGCAAATTTATCTATTTGCATTTCTATGTCGCACATTTTTCTGCTTATCATTTTCTTTGTCATTGAAATGTCTGCGCCTAAGCTGACACTAATGACAAATGTCATTTTATATGTGACAGCCAACAGGCAGCTTTGGTGGCTCGTGACACTTCGTTTGGGAAAAAATTGCAAGTAATAAAAATGAAATAATAGCAAAAATGAATTTCGCATGTGTTGTCTACTTTTGGGCGCATATTATTAAATTTTTTCATTTTTTTGATTTAATTTCTGAGAAATGAATTTCTTTTATTGCTAAGATTTCACTAAAATTTCTTCTGAAATGGCAAAATAACTTTTCGCCTACACGCAATTGCAATTGTTAAAAAAAAAATACACAAAATACTTCCAGAACGTTTGACAGTGTTTCGTGTATTTTTCCATTATTCTAGTTAAAAATAAAAAATGAAAATTCCTTTCAAATTGAACACGCTCTTTCACCACATACGCAGTTACCTTTCTCATTTCCTTTTGTCACCGAACGAGTGAAACTTTTGTTTTTTTTGCACTCGTGTTTGTGTTGGTTTGTTTTATTTTTTTTTTACTCATTTCCTTTATATTTACTTTCATTGCATACAAAGGCAGCCATAAAATTCATTCAACCGTACGAATTCCTTAAAGTACAGCGGCAAACCGAAGAAATTCCCCTCAATCACAAGACGTGCATCGCTGCGCAGTCATTCACTCACTCACTTGTACCGAATGCCTTTGCCAAGCATGTGGCATTTTCGCGCCAAAGCATATTTGACACTTGTGTTCCGCACATTTTGACATTTAACTGTTACGTGCGCTTTCATTATGTTGCAATGAGTTTGGGTTACCTTTGTGGGTGCGAGTGTATGGCGTATGTGATTTGCTTATGAATGGTATGTATTTGTTTAGGGGACCTTAGGCACTAAGAGTGTGCGGAGAATATTCAAATACCAACAAGAAAATTAGTTTATTACATTTTTTCACTTAATTTTTATTATAAAAAAAAACTAATTAAAAACAATTCTTTACAATTTGCAAAAAAAAAATAAAGTAATTCCATAAATGCAAATTCCCTTATAATCTAAAAAACAAATTCAACCCAACAGAAAAATAAATCAAATTTAATATATCCGCACATGTGCACTGTTAAAATATAACCGAACGAAAATATTGACTTTACCGCTTACCTTGTAAATGCCAAAGACCAACATGATGCTGAGCACAATCATGGACATTTGTGTGCCGATAATGGCGAAATATGCAATTTGAACACCTGAAAGTAGACCAAGGCAAAAACACAATTTAGTACTTACATAAAATATATGAATGTGTCTGTGTGTGTGTTTGAACTGTTCCTGCCTCTCCTCATCTGCATTCGAAGCCAAACCAAAGGCAATTTATATCCTTTCTAGAAGATAATTGTGTTTTATGTGTTGCGGTCAAATTGACACAAGGATTATATGTGGCCGAAAGTAAAGCCTACTGTGGATGAGTATCTATGAGTGTGAGCATGTGTGTTTTGAGGAAAGAGACTAAGCATGAAATAACGATCTAGAGTAGTCAAGGCATATAAGCGTGTATTCGCCTAACATCATGTGACTTTTGATGCTGTCAAAGCAACCTTGATGGGGTAAGGATAAAGGTGGAGCATAACAAAAAGTAATCCCTGCCATTCGATAACTGACATTGTGGACTCTTTGTGGTAGAATTTCCAAATTGAAAAGCCACTTTAGGAAAATGTGTGCTTATGGTTTCTAGTTGATTGAATAATTTAAGTGGAACTTTAGAGATTCTTTAGAGAACATTTTTAACGGTGAAATTCTAATTTGGCAACCCTTCAGTTTCCGCCTCAATTAGGAAAACTTTGAACTGAAATTGTATCACAATTCTGTTTTTTTTGTAGGAAAAATTCGAAATACTTTTCAAGGCAAACATGAGCTGAAAATGTTATTACCAGGTTGCAAAATTCACAGAACAGACTGTGTAAGCCTATACTGATTAAAAAGTATTCACATTCACATTTCCATTTAAACGTTCATCTACATTCACATATATGTGATGTAGGTACAAGCACACTTACCATAGTAGACATCTTCCAGTTCGCCGGATTTCCGTATATTAACATTGATGCGCCACGAATATATCAGAACGATTAAAAGGGAAATGTTCTGGAAAAAATAATGAAAAAACAACATGTTAGTTGAAGGCTTAAGGGCATATTACAAGTGTTAAATATAAAAAAAACTAGAGAGTGGACTATCTTCGGCTATACCGAAGTTGAAATACCCCCACACAGTAGGAAGAAGTACCTCGAACATATAAAAATGTGGTCTCCAGACCCTACTTTGAGCCAATTATAGGTGGTTTTGGAGCCCGGACCATGTCCAAAATCCATTTCTAAAAATTTCCAATTAAATCCACAAAAAAAAAAAAATTGGTCTCAAGACCCCATTTAGACCCTTATATATGTGGCTTCGGAACCTCGGACCATGTCAAAAATACGTTTCTAAACATTTCCAATCGAATACAACAATAAAAAATTTTTACCTTTTTTTTCGGTGTATGGGAGCCACGCCCAGTTTTTGTCCGATTTGGCTGATTCTCGAACTTGATCTCAGTATTCACGAGAAAAACATGTACCCAAAGTTTCAAGTCGATATCTCCAAAACTGCGACCGCTATCGTGCGGACGGACAGACGGACAGACGGACAGACGGACAGACGGACAGACGGACAGACGGACAGACGGACAGACGGACAGACAGACGGACATCGCGAAATCGACTCAGGAGGTGATACTGATCAAGAATATATATACTTTTCCATACCGGACACGCCTCCTTATGGGCGTTACAAACGTTGTGACAAAGTGAGTATACCCTGCCACAGTGAGTGTGGGGGTATAAAAATTAAATATCACTCATACGCCATGGTGGGCAAAAAAAATTAACTTTTCCTTAACCTCTGACTTCTGCTGTAATCTGTATGCAATATTTCAAAAGAACATGCGCATAATTAAGGCAATTATACAGACAAGCCACGACGAGCCGCAAAGTACAAATTAAAGCGCGCAATGGCAACACAAAAGACACAAATACAAAACAACAGCAAACAAAAAAAACACACACACACACACACACACAGCCAATTAATCTGTAAAACGCACAGCCCTACTTAGGCAAACAGACAAACAAACAAGATAAACAGTAAACATTTTGCTACTTCGATGGAACTTTTATGTGACAACCCATGCACCCGCCCAAGCCCATTCTCAGCATGAAAGCCATTGCCATATTGCAAAAGAAAAAAAAAATTCTCATTTGACTTTATTCATTTTTGGGGGTAGGGCCGGGCCCACCACGTGCACACATGCAAAACACGCTTGCATTTTAATGAGCTTGTAATTCTGTGTAAATGTTGAATGACATCACAAACGACAACAACAACAACGACAGCAACGACTATTATGGTTACAACAACAACAAACCCACGAAGTGAACATCAACTGCTAATTGCAAAAATACATAGCAGCAAATTTTTGAAGTACTCCGTCGACTACAGTGGAAAATATTGCGCAAATAAGAGGCAAAGGGAACAAAGTTTTTTTTTTTTCTGTTAAAATACAAACAAAAAAATTATGAAAAAAAAATGTGGAAAAAAAGCTTAGCACGATTTTCACATTAACATAAATTAAAAGCATAACGTCCTGTATGTAGAGTGTTTATGCGTTTTCGTGTTTGAGTGCACAAGCTATGTATATGTGTGAGCGAGTGTTAGTGTGCGAGAATGCCTATTACGCATTGCCTATACATACACAAACACTAAAAACTAGATTAAAATAAAATGTGTTTGACGACATTGTAGTTTTGAAACTCATCGGAAGACAGGCAATGAAACAGAAACAGTAAAAAAGTGAGTAGATCACAACGAGTGCCTTTGAATGCAGGAAGTATATTATAGTATATTGATGAAAGAGCAGGGATCCAGTCTCCCATTGTCTGATCTCTGATTCTTGTTTGTATGAGAAATGCTTAGGCTATGAGTGACATAAGCTTCTGCTTGTACTTTGCCGGTATTTTCAGATCTCTGTCCATATTAGTGTTTTTATATACCAAACAGCTCTGCTAATTGTCTCAATTATTATTACCCAATCTGAGCGATTTTAGCTGAGCAATACCGTTTGTTTCCAAAATTGCCTTCTATTAGAGTCTGCATCACAATGCACTTGCCCGAACCAATCTTTTCTCGAAAGCCGAATTGTTGATGCGGAATCACATATTTTTTCTGAAATTTTGGTTAAGATCAAGTTTATAAAAAGTTTTTCGAAGAGTTTTAATACCACAGAGGGCAAACTTATAGGCTGGTATGAAGTCACATTACTGGGATCTTTACCGGGTTCAAGAATCATTGTAACTGGCGAATGTTTCCAATCATCTGAGAATCACAAAAAAGTTCACATTTCTATGCCATCACGCTCTGATAGCGATGAATGGTATTTATTCGGCATAGCAGAGCAAAACGACTTCGAAGTAGTTTAATTTGAAATGAATCGCCCGAGTGGTTTTTCAGAAATGTTCAGTTGCCTAAAATACGAAATTGATATTCCGGTGAACTATACCAATTATACCATTGCATACAAAGGGACACAAACGGGACAAACGACTTACTCTTTTCCCAGAAACGAACTGCAACTGAAATTATTCTGGTTGTAAGCTGCATTTGAACGTGCACAAGTTTCATTTAAAAGTTTTCAAGAAAATACAAGAAAGTATATAAGAAAAATTCATTTCCACGTAAAAATCGCCTTAACATTTCACAATTGCAAAGTTACTCATACAGCCAAGTTAGAAATTGTGCCATTTAACACATGCATTAGACATTCGCATCGAATGTCATACTTACAATTGTGTATATCGCACTTGTTATGGCCAAATTTTTCGCATGCAACATGCGACAGCATCCGGTGCCCGTCAACGGCCCGTACGGGTACAATATAACGGATTTCATTTTTTCACCAGCCCCAGCAGCGACAGCAGCAGCAGCAACGCAACTTTTATGTTTTGTTTTCATTTTGACATGTCGTCGACGGCGTTGGCATTGACTCTGGTGTTCTCGTTCTCGTTCTCGTTGTTGTCGTTCTTATTGTTATTGTTGCAGTTGTTGTAGGTGTCAGTGTCGGTGTCGGTGTTGGCGCTGTCAGTGGGCTGATGTGTGCGACTGACTGTATTCGCATTTCTTTTCACATCAGTTCATATTATAATGTTGATATGGCATGACATTGCATTTCACACACACGTACAATATGCATGCATGTGTTGTATTGTATTGTGTGACTGTGGTGTTGTACGATTTGTACGTTCTAATTTGCCATTGTTAACTTTTATGTGTCGCTCAGGAACGATATGGAGCGGGAAATACTGTTGTTTTTCAGGTTGTTGATGTTAATTGAGCGCCACAACAGCTGCTGAAATGAAAGAAACATGAGCGTGAAATTAAACATAGTGTTTGGCATACATTTAGAGAATAAAAAGTGTTTTGAAAAGGGAACGGCAGTACGCTTGAGTGTAGAAAATGTAAAAAAGGGTAAGTAGCCAGAAATGCGCCAGGTGATAAATGGATTCCTAGTACACTTTTTCATACATCTATTTGTCCAAGGAAGAACGTAGTTTCAAATCACACTCTTTATATGTAAAAAGATTTTCCCGATACCCTGATTGATTGATTGACAGATTCATCACCACACAACCCCAACCGCTGAAATGAGAGTTGAGACAAGTTGAATATTCTGGATATTCCATAAAAAAACTTTTAATTCGGAATATGACATAACCCTGGCTGATGAACTAGAAAGGAGGGGGGCTGAGATATGAGCAATATATTTGCAGACCGGTCCCTTAAGAGGCCAATAAACTTAGTGAGAATTTATGTTTATTTGCAGTGTCTTAGCTAAGCTGACCTATGGTGGTCCCGGTTATCAACATGAATTACATCGATATCAATCTGGCCTTCTTGCAATGCCACACACATTAGGGCAATTCAAGAGTTGGTGCAAATGTGCAACACAAAAAACGTAGAGCTTTTATATGCTCTGCAGAATGCAAATCAGTATATTTTGTTCTTGTGATGCAAAAATAAGCAATAAATATTTGCAGTTGCGCAGTATACACTTCTGCAAGAACAACTCGTGAATAGCCCTATTGTGATTTCACAAATAGAATTAATCTAAGAATTTGAATCGGTTTTATCACTATTTTATTGACAGTCACTGCGCACACCTTGGTCTTTCCGATATTGGAGACCTATTCAGATCTTGCAGATACCCAGAAATGGAAGAGACTTTTTTTTGTATTCTCAGCGAAATTCCAGCAAAGACGTTCAGAGCCGAAAGGCCGATAAAATATTTGTACACTTAAAATGTTGAGCGACTGGTAATTTTGCGAAAATGCCTTTTTGTTCTGGGATGTCCAGATTTTTTGTCTTGAGTCCAGAGCCCAGTTAGGTTATACGGGGAGGTCTTTGTTGTAACAACAACACCACCGAAATAGGCTAAGTGAATTATATTTTTTTTTAATGTAAGCAGGCACCAATGTAAATCCTTGCGTATTGCTATTGCTATTAAATTACAGACAAAGCTCATTTTTCATGTGGCAACCCTTTGTGCGGAATTTATCCGAGCAACGCCAAATTATTATGTTAGCAAACTATAAAAAAAAGTTGTAAAAAACTTCGCTCGCTTATCCCATATCAAAATGTAAAATTTATAAAACTGCATCCAAAACTTCAGTCAGCCAACGTCGACTCCGCCATTTTGCATTTTGGCAGTTGCCGTGTGCTACGGCAATCGATGTGTTTCTGCTGGCAAAATTTAATTTGAAATTCCAATCAAAATTGGAAACGTGACAGCGCGTATGTGGCGCTCTAAACAACTCGCAGCACAAAACGTGAAAAATGTGTCAAACTTTCTGCTATGTGTGCCGTCAAAATCAAATGCAAATATTTCGTTTTTTTTTTCCTAAAACATATGTATCAAAAATTTTATTTGTTTTTTTTCGAATTGATATGTTTTGACATTTGGCAGACGTGTGAATGCTTTATGGCACTTTTGATAAACTTATGCAAAAGTTTGCCAAAAATATTAATTAAATCCGAAAACATTTAATAAATAACAAGTAAATTAGGCATTTCACTGCCCACGCATGATTGACTTTTATTCATGCACGAACCAAAAATCAATCAGACGTCACAGTTGACTTTAATACAAACTAACTCAGGTGCAGTTTAACAAAGTACTTAAATTTTGCCATCGAAAAATTATCCTTGAAAAAAGGTGGTTTATTCAAGAAAAAACCCCTTCAAGAAATTTATTTAATCGCCTGTTCACCTCAATGCGAAGGCATGGCAAATTGCGTATACAAATTGCTTTGTTGAGACATGTTACAACATTTGCGTTGACTTTCACGCTAGACTTTCACTGTCGAATGTCGAGGGCTGAACTTCAACTCTTGCGTAGTATTTACACAGGCCTTTGCCATACAATAGACATAATGTGGGTGTTTTATTTACGTATGTATGCGTGAAAGTGCTTGTATTTGTATGTGTCTATGCGAGTTGGAGGACTGAAGCAGCAACCCGTTGTTTCCTTTGAAAACCGCAATTTACATAATGACTTGGTGAAGTGGATTTGTGGGCGAGGCTTAAAGTTCGCTTTCATTCGAATACAAAAAGTATCATTTCAATACGTAAGTATGTGTGCGTTTAAGAAATATTCAATTTCTTTCACCATTCATGTACCTACTATCAATTATTACAGCATTCAATAGCACATCCTTCAATACTTGACTTAACATGACCTTCCATTCACTTCTTTCTCCCCCTTCACAAAAGTGCTTGTCCAAGGAATTATAAAATTTTATTCGAATGCAGATGTGTGCCATGTACCATGTACCATGTCAAAAGTCAGACGAACGTGAACATACATACATACACAAGCAAACATCCACATCCTTCCGTGGCTAAAGCCTTTCTTTTCATATATCAACCAGTTTTTTATTTGCTCATGGTCGTTCGTTCGCTTTTCGCATTACACATTTTTTATGACACTGTAAACATTTTACAGTTGAACTTGGCTTTCATATGTGCGTATGCATATAAGAATATTTGAGTGTGCAGTTATGTGTGTTAGTGGTCAACTGCCTTTGTGCTACAAATCCATATGGCAAATGGATACATGGCAGGCCAACGGGGGTCACTTGAAATGCACATCGTTTTGGAAATTGCTTTTTAATGGGAAAGCAATTTTGGATTGCATTTCTCTTTGCAAGTTTCTTCTTGCGAAATTCTGTGCAAGGAAATTGGAATCGGCATATACTTAATTGCCACAAATACATGACTTTTAATTGTAAAATAATTGCTCTTATAGTAATTTGGTGAATAGTGCATGATTTTGAGCAAATAAACCCACGGCTTTAAACTGTATTTTTTATTGCTATATTTTAATAAAAGTAGAGAAAAATGTTGAAGAAGAAAAAATTCATTTGTCACCAACATAATTTTTGGGTAGGACCGAAGCTAAAATACCCTGCGACTACGTTCTTAGACCATTTTTTGGTAATTTTATCGAAAATATTCAGTATTTTATCGATAGTCTTTCGATATTTTATGGATATTTTATTGATAATTTTTCGTAATTTTTCGAGACTACCATTCAAAATGTGGTTCCAATTCCATTTTGTTCCGGTCCAATTTCATTTCATTCCCACTTCGTTCCCGGGATCATATCCAACCAACTAAAAAAAGGCGCGTCCAATTCGGTTCAGTATTTCTCAAATATAAATTTGGCGGCCATTTTGTATGGGCTTATAGGCGTGGTTCTATAGAAGAGGAATTTGGAGGCGATAGCCCAAAAGATACGGCAGTTATCATGGGAAATGACATACAGACAGTAGGACATGGCTTAATCGACTCAGGGGTGATGCTGATCAAGAATGTAGTTTGTTTTCCCATACCGGACACGCCTCCTTATGTGCATTACAAATGGTGTGACAGAAACAATATACCCTATGCAGGGTATAAACAGCATTTATCACAATTTCTTAACACCTTAAAAATAAGCCATCTGTGCATTGTAAGTGAAAATTTTGAATGTATCCGTGACTTATTAATTCAAAAATTTTATTATACTTGGATATCCGTCATTTGAGATATCCAATTATTATTTGATGTCTCAAGTATAATTGTGTTTTTCTTGGCACATTAAAATAAATGTACCCACAAATAGAATATACTATTTCTACGTTCCGGGCCATAAACACGAGTAAGCATTTCCTTTATTACGAATTATTTCCACTTTCCATTCTCATAAATTGTATTAATATGATATCGGTTGAATAATTCCACTGTCTTGTTGAATGCCAAATGTAATAAATGATTTCTCTATTTGCCTGATGTTGATGTCAAAACCAACACATTTAAATGGAACCACTAGGTGGCGTTATTAATTACGTTCTACAAGCCTTGCTGTGCGTCTGGCCGAAAGTGATAATTTGATAGTCAGACTGAACAATAAGGGATAATTTGAAGTTTATTATATTGTACGAGTGCGAGATACAACGGCAATTTGTGGTGAAATGCCATTTGTCGGACATGAAACCAGACACACACTTCACAAACAAGGCACAATATGTCCAAAAAACTGACAGCAGTAGAGTCATTAATAACCAAGCAAATTAGAGACATTTTGGGTGAGTAGGGAGTATTTATTAACGACAGTACGGACAGGCATCAATTATGTTTCACCAAGTGCACGGAAGTTGGATGAATCTGCATAGTTGAGGTTGCGATTTAAAATTAAATGCTTCAAATGAACCTGAGAATTCATGAGAAATTTCGGGAAATAAAATATTTCCTCTTCTTCTTCAATGCTTTCCGAAAATTTAATTAAAATTCACCAAAAAAATTTAACATACTTCATAGAAGCTTTAGTATGAAAATTACTAAATAAACGTTGCATACCTTCGGGCTATCTCCCAAAGAATCGTTCATTTCATTTAATTTTCGGGCATTTTTTTTTCGTTCACCATAACACAAAAAAAAAACAGATCAAATTTGAAACCAAATTAACTGAGCTACCGTTATGGACCGACATTTTTTTTTCTTCAAATTTCCCGAATTTTTATCCACAAGAAGCGCGGGTGTGCAATGGTGTATAGAGTTCAAAAAACGACAAATAGAGGCCAACGCTATGTTGTCCCTGTCACATCCGGTCTGTGTGTAGCCATGTCGGTGTAGCTGTGCTCGTATTTTTATTCTTTCTATGGAGGACAGACAACGAGAGAAAATTACTATTTTGCCGCCAATGGCGAAATAGACGTCAACAAAAGCAAAAAAAAGAAGAAAAATAAATAAAAAAAAATCAAAACTCATTCGTACTTGCTTCAAAGGGATTGACACACGTTAGTCGAATGTAGAATGGCAATCATGTTAGCTCGTTTTGGTTTTACTTGTCAGATGAGATTTTCAACACCGGAGGTTGGCAAGTTTATTACTAGCGCTAAGGGGCTGGGTGTGACAGTGGGGGAGAGACTGTGGTCGATGTGGCCTTTGGGGTTTTATTCTGTAGTTCTTTTTTTGCTGTTTTGTGACTGGGTATATGTGTTCGTTGACAACTATTATATAAAGTGTTAACAAACGAGATTTACAAACTATGATTCAGAGATTAAGTAATTAGAAATCATGAAGTTCTCAAATGGAAAGATAATGTTAAGGGCCCACATAAGGTATGAGTGATAGGAAATTGTGTATAAATTTGTTATATTTGTGAGTGGTGTGTGGTGAACTGACTGGCAGAGTACATGATATTGAAACGAAATTAGTTATTTTAAAGTTGTACCCTCACGCTTAACAAAACAATGAAATGGAATCCTTAGTTCCCCCACCTCAGCCAACAACCTCATCATTTATAGCTTCATTTCATGGTGAGTCCTTCAATGAGCGAAAACAATTTGACTGCAGTAACCTCTTCAGGTGCCGTGCACAGTGTACAGTAGTGACAAGTGGCCATATCGCCCTTTTCAATCGAAAGTCAATTCAACTGTGTCAATTTCAGCTTCATTTACTGCGTAGAAATAAGAGAACAAAGAGAGAGAAATAAATAAATAAAAGAAAGAAAGCAAAAAAAAAGAATAGGAAAAACAAAAATTGAAGTAGATACCACCATCCGCTAAATTGGGCCATCGTGATAGAACAAAAGCCACCAAAAAATAAAACTGAATTCCGAGAAAACAAAGAAAAAAACACAACCGAAAAGTAACAAAATAAAAGCCACAGAACAGCTCGAAGGAAATCCACAAAGGCCAAGATTGAAATTGAAAACTTTAATGTGAAACCCCAGTGCCTTCGGCTGCGTACACTCAAAAATCCCAGCAACGGCACAGCCACAAGCATCGTCGTTGTATTTGACAAACACTTTGGAAATGCGAAACCGAGACACAAATTTAATTTTAACGAGCTCAACGCAGAAGGCAAGACGGGGGGGTAGAGAGCATTTCAATAAGCTTCCCTCTGGCAATCGGCTACGTCAAAAGATTGGTTGAAGAAGAAATACAATTTCGAAAAACAAAACTATTTGCAGACGAAGGGACTTCATTGTCGGAGGTGTCTCCGCCAAGAGCCAAGCAAACGCAAAATGGCCCATGCAAAGACTCGATTGTCTGCTGGCAACAAGGACGACAACGACGAGGCAACCGCTTGACATCATTTGCTGTGTTTACGCAACATTTTGCAGAAGTTCGAAAAAGACAACATTGAAATGGCAAAATTAAAGTTTTCCCTGGGTACATTTGTAGTGTATATATAAACATATACAACTGTAATTTCAAGATGCAATTATTGTTAATAGTAACGCTTTCGTTAATTTTGTACAATATTTTTAAGTGGAGAAATATCGAAACTAATTATACCCCCCACAACACACTGGGCAGGGTATATTTACTTTGACACAACGATTGTAGCGCCCATAAGGAGGCGTATATATATATATATTCACCTCCTGAGTCGATTTAGAAATGCCCGTCTGTCTGTGCGTCCGCACGACAGCGGTCGTAGTTTTGGAAATTTCGACTTGAAACTTTGGGTACAATACTGAGATCAAGTTCGAGAATCAGCCATATCGGAAGAAGCTGAACGTGGCTCGCATATAACGAAAAAAATTGTCAACATTTTTATTGCTGTATTCGCTTGGCAATGCTTAAAAATGGATTTTAACATGGTCCGAGCTTCCAAAGCCACATATAAATGGGTCAAAATGGGGTCTTAAAACCAAATTTTTTTTGAGGTATTTCAGCTTCATAGCATAGCCGAAGATAGTTCACTCTCTAGTTCTTCAATTATTTTCGTTGCATTTTTTTTTGTCATTTTTATACATTTTATTTAAATATATTTCATATAATTTAATTTGTAGTCACAGGCTTTGGCCGAATTTATATATGAAAGTCCAAGGTAAAAATAGGTCCCACTCTTTAAAGGAGTACGCCTGACAATCCTAGGTAAAGCCATGACTTTGTGATTATTTACTTCACTGATACATGTATATTGACTTGAGTTGAATTACTTAAAATTCACAATTAAATGTTCCAGTGTTGCTCTGATACTACTTTTTCATTGTATTTCATCGTTAACCAAAACCGATCTTTACTCTACCGTATATTTTGCAAACCTCGAAATTTAATATCTGCAAAATTTTGGTAAGTATTCTTCACTTTCATGTTATTAAAATGTACAAGAAGCTCATTTGCTGAGCTCTCGAGTACAGAGGAGAAGGCAAAATTGTGAAGATAGTTCAAGTTTCTCATGCCAGGGCAAAAGTTAGTTTTGCAAACATATTAATAAAATTTCAGTAGGGAAAGCAGATTATTATTTTCACAGATTTACCAAGGCTTGCGGTGTTGTTACTTTGATACATTTTACTTATTACTGGTAAGTGGCTGTTTCAAATTTACATGTTCAATTTTCATAAATCTTGAAAATGACTTCTCTATTAAATGGCTAGGAAATAGCTAAGCTATAATAACCAACATTTGACTTACTTAACTTTACTGTAGTTTGCCAACTAACATTGCAAACCAAATATTACTAAATTATACTTACAATAGAGCTAATCTAGGCTAATTGCGGCATAAACGTTTATTTTTTCTGCACAGCAAATTCGCATTTGCGCAAAGCCATGCCAAAGAATTTGAACGAGATATAACTGAAATGTTATTGTTGTTAGGCATAGACACTGTCATGCCAACACACACACACACAAACACACACACACACAATACAACCAACAATAGAGTTTACTTTAATTTTTTGCAATTTTTTCTTTTACTTTCGCTTTGCATTGTATTTGCGGTCATTAGAAAGATGCTTTATTTGTATTTGGCTATGGTATCCTTTAGCTAGCAACAAACAACAAACAACAAAGCCATAACAGAGCCAAAAACGAACAGACCAGAACTCTCTTCTCAAGTCACAACTTGACTTGGTAGGTAGGCGGCAGCATAGTGTGCAAAGATAAAGAAGCCATCATATTATTTGTGTAAGTAGCAAAAGTGCAGCCATTAAATGTGTCTAATTTATGCCTTCGTTTGGTTGTTTGCTTATTTTTACGTGTTTTGGTTTTGTTTCTTTGTTGTTTGTTGATTTTGTGTTTCTTTTCTGTTGGGCTTCCTTTTGTGTTATGTTAAAGCGCCAAGTTTCCCCTCAGTGCTTGTATGTGCATTTGGTTTGTATGTGTGTGCTTAATTTTATTAGCAAAAAGTTACCAAGCATGTGTGAGAATGAGTGATATTAAGTAATACGGAAAACTTTGTAATGTATTTGAGCGTGTGTGTGTGTGTGTGTGCATGTGTGTGTGTGTTTCTCCAAAGTTTCTATGTTTAATTAGAGGCTATAAAAGATGATGTATTTGTTTTTCGAAATTGCAGGGAGAAAGGAAAGTTAGTGTAAGCTAAGTGTAAGCTAAGTGTTTCAATAGAAGTATGTTCGACTTTGTGAAATTTCGGAAATTTCTTGCATGAACAAATAAAAATCATGATCTCAGAGAAAGGCGTCGCATGTGGCAAACACGATTTTTTGTGTGTGTGTGTATGTACACTAAAGGGTTCAGCATCTAGCTTGCTCACCTTAATCGCCATTAGCTGAAGTCATTTAAGAGCTGTGGTGGTTCAGTTGGTTAGAGCTTCCGCTTTCTCTGCGGCAGTCATAGGTTCAAGCCCGCCAGCGGTGATAGTTTTTTTTTTGAAATGCAAAAAATGGTATAAGAACGTATCGTACTTGCATGTGCAGGGCATTTTAGTTTCAACTAGTTTTTATTCATTTAATTTCAATTCAATAACTTAAAAAGACTAATCAACCGGCAGACTAGCCATATATTTCGAAGTATGGCCACTGCAACTGCATTTGAGAAGCCTTGGCTGACTGACACGTGTAAATGGTGCATTCTATTAAATTTTACTATAAATGCTTACATACATTTCTTCATATTCGTGCTGCAGAGATGTTAATTGTATGTACTATTTTTACTATTTAATTTTATTTAAATTAATTTGGATTATTTGTACTTAATTTTCTTTATTATTATTTGTATGTTTTTACATTTTTTTTACTTTAATTTATTCCGCAACTAGTTGCTATAATTTATACATTTCACCCTCACTTTTGTGTTCCTATGCTTTTCACGCAATTATTCACTGGCGTCAGTGGGCTTATCCTTGACATAAAGACGACCTTCATCATTGTGAGGCAGGAGGCATGCATGGGGCTAGACAAGTGTTGTGACATGAAACTACACTACAAAAGCAACAAAAGCAACAACAACGACAACTAACATAATTGAAATGAGTGTTCTCCAGCTGACAAGGATAATGAGTTGCCATGCAGGCCTATTGTGAATGTCTTAAGGATAGGTGTTCACTTAACTGGTATGAATGTGGTATGATCACAATAACATTAGGCGAACGTGCACATCTGGTGAATTTGTGACTGTTAAAGGCATTTACTCTTTAAATTAAATGAAGATTTTACTTAATTTCTAATGAATATTTGAAGAACTTAAATTGCAGAAATGAAAAGGAAAAAATGTATCTTTAATGTAAAATTTAAGTATTTTTAAGCTCACCTGTTGCTTACGTGTATTTACATACACGCTCCTATGAATATTTGCTTAGAATCCAGCAGTTTGCCTTAAAATGGAAATGCAAATATGTTGCATATGAACATAATATGCTTGTTTCTCAACTAACCAACGCCCCCCACATACTAATGGCCCATAAAAGTGCTATAAACGGAAATCCCTTAATGTTGTTCGCCAGCCCCCACCTGCTGATTTGGCCGCATTTTTTATATGCTTTTAGATTCGGAGCAAGACAACACTTTTAGTACTAATGAAATATGATAAGTTTAATTTGTTTTTGTTTTACTCGACGGTCCATTATTTAATATTTAATACCTTCAACATAGAGAAGGAAGCGAATACTTGGATTTAAGTATATTCAGTTGACTTACTGCCAAATGCTATTTGTAATTTATATATACACTTTCTATATACGCTTGTACAATGTACATGGTATTGCTTTTGGTTGTTTTGGCTGTTGAGCTGCTTTTCATCTTTACAAATTAAATTAGACTGATTGTGGCAAGCCCATAACAGCAAGGAGTTGCTGAAAATATTTTGCTAAGGCGATGAAGTTTCATTCGACTGTGAAAGAAATTTGAATGATTTGTGTCTGTGCCAATATGGGAGAGCCTTAAAAACGATTTGAATTTATGTAAATGGAAGCTGAATTCTAGTAATTTTGTATCCTTTCGTGTTTTATTTTGAGGTTTTTGCAAAGGCTGATTCCAGAAAAAAAGAAATCAATAAGGCAATATGGTCTTAAAATCCTTTAAATTTTCTTGGCTCTTAATGTTTGCCTTTTTTGTCAACACAAACAAATCCTCTTTTAAATTCTTCGAACTCTGCACTGGAATTGGTTGCTCCAATACTCAATGTGATTTCAAAGTGAGAGTTTTGTTTGATAAAGGTATTCCTAACATTTTAAAGAACAGATCTTTGTCATTGCTTCTAAGAATAAAATGTGAAGCAAATACTCAAAGGCTTTATTGAATTTTAAAGGTTTGGAATTATTTGGAAAGAATTCTGAGTTTGGATTTTTGCTTAAAATGTTTGTCTATGCAGAAAGAAACATCCAAAGAAACCTGGTTATCGCCATTGTTATAGATCAATTTGAAGTTATGAACATTACTCATACGCAGTGTGTAACAAAAAGGTCGGATTGTTACTCTCCGCCATCAAAGACTACTTACTATTTTAAATTCTTGAAATTATTACGTTTCACAGGAAAAATAATAAAGCAAAAATTAAATTTTCTCCCCAATCCAAAAAGAAATTTCGGTAATACAAAACTCAAACTAGTAGCAATTCTAAACCAAGCCACCAACAAATTTCATTTCCTTATTGCTGTTGTTTGAACTAGGAAAAAAAAAACACACAGCATATAATATACATATTATGTACTGCAGCAAGCATTTCATATACAAGTACATTCACTTAGCTGGCAAGTATATCTCATACGAGTATTCACTGTTATTTCATAAAATGTTGTGCTTTTATTTTTGTTTTTCGTCATGATATTTTGTAAGTACATGCATGCATGCGAGAAATCCTTGACTCTGCAAGTACGAGTATAATAAGAACGAATACTATGAGTGCTACAAAATATTCATAAAATCAAAAACAAACAAAAAATACTAACCACACATCCTCGAAAAATATGAAAATGTTTCGGCTGCAACAAAGTTCAATGCGAGAGTTGAAGATGTCTTGCGCCACAGAAAAATTATTCCATAAGCATTTGCAAATGCCAAACCAAAGACAAAACAAAAAACAACAACAACGCCATATATTTATTACGGACAAATGTGTAAGTATATGATACAACTCGACTGTTTGTGGAAATGTGTGTGAGCGGCGTGACTGCTGCTTGCTTGCACGTGAAATTTAAATTTGTCGGATTTCCTGTATTTCCGCTGACACTTATAAGCACATATCCTGAGTAGAGCAGGCATGTGTGTGTGTGTGTGTAATGGCATGAAAAATGTTACGTGCGGTGTTGAGTGGCGGGCTATGGTTAGAATGATTTTCTTTCTTCCATTGAATATTCGCGGGCGTTGTTGTGTGTTTACAAATTTTACAAAATTTCCCAAAAATTTGTTATTTCTGAAATACACAAGCAGTGTGTACTCACACGAATAAACTGTTCACTTTTGCTATTTTTGGCGGAAATGCAAAGGTGCTCTTCAAAAGTTTTCATGTTCTTTTAAGTTTATACAGAAATGTGTGTGAGTAGCATAAATCTGGCTTGACATTGTTTTACTTTGGCATAAATTGTTTACTTTTGTGCTCTCACTTTTACTTTGTCACATGTACAAATTCAAATACAAGTGCTTGTATGGAAATTTGTTCAGTTGAGGTTTTTTTTTTTGGTTTGCTATAGCATCACTGACAGTTTTAACGATTTCAGAATTCTCGCAGCATACAGGGCGTATGAGCGATTTCGTTTGCGTGCTTATATTATTAAGTGACTGCTGAATTGATGCTAAGTATCCAAGAGCTCTACAGATGTTATTAGTGGGAATTATGTCATTTGAGCGGCATAAGAAGTGCCAAATGGAACTGTAGGCAAAGTTCTCGCTTAAATATGGGTTCATTCGGCCCTGCTTATTCGTATCAGCTCAGAACTGATCTATTCATATAAGATTACATAGCTGGGATAGTTTACAGACCCGGTGCAGAAGTGTCCCACCTTAGCAATTGAATAATTATAACAAGCGACCGCAGTACACTTTCTGAACCAACTGTCCCGTAATTGAAACTTGTCCACTCTTACACCACAATTGCACCTTCATTCAGACAATTGCACAGTGGGAGTAATGGGCCAATTTAGTGACACTTTATTATTAAAGGAAGTATGAAAAACACAGCAAAAATTATTCTGGGGTTTCGATAGTGGCTTCAAGGTAAACCGGTGTCGCTTCAACACGAACCCGATGTCCGTTTTGCTTACTTACTGCCACTTACTTTCCGAGAATAGGTTCGAGTGCATAAGACCTAGAAAAGTTATTGCCCACAAGAATTGCATTGTCCTGTGCCCTGAAAACTGAAATTTATATTTACTTCCTTTACTTCCAATTAGTTTCTGCCACTTCCAACCACTTCCAGCCACAAAATAATTGAAATATTTTCACATTTACCAGAGATAATTGAGGTGTTTCATTTAACTTATGACTTGGGGGAAATTCCTCAATGCTGGTTGTATAAAATAAACAACTCACTCAGCAGCAGTAAGTTTTTATACTTTCGAAATACCAAAGCTCACATTGCAATGCACACATAACTGGAGGTGGGTGTTATCGTGTTGCATGCTTTTCTATTTCTATTTTTAGTTTTTTGTATTGTTGGCATCCGTGTGCGTGCACATTGTTTGATTAACTGCTCTTTTAATAGAAATTGCCACGTTCAATTGTGTGTTTGTATGTGTGTTTGTGAGCTTTGTATTGGCAATGCAATACCCTTATTTGTTGACATTTGCACTTATAAGTCAGTTATTATTTTGTGCTTATGTTGCGGCAGCGTTTGTGAGGTAATGCGATTATAGAAAATGGCAAAGGGTACCCAGAGATCGTTTGAAGGTGGAATGTCTATTGGAATGTCAATGTGAATACGCAACTGTTTTTAAGCTTCTGTAGTGATTGGGAGAGCTTAGCTTTAATGTTTCAATAAGTAAAAATATCAAGGGTTTCTTACAAAAATATTTGATTAAAAATGCATTGAAATGGATATCACTCATACGCCACATAGTACGAAAGTATAAAAAGTACACCTACGCATTATTTGTTCTTCAAGCCTTATTCCGTTTGAATGCATCACTTGGGAAATCCTCTTTAAGCCTCAAAATTAATAGAATATTTAAAAAAAAGAATGTACCAACAAATTTTATTCATAAAATATGAAATATTCCACGAAACTTTTTTGCAACTTCCTTGGGAACTTTTTCGATGAGAGAGCCTACTTTTACACAGCGAATTATAAAGCAATTGCCACATGGCGCATATTAAAAGACAATTTTCCTGTTTAACTTGAGCCAAAAAACCGCAAAAACTTTTTCAACTTTTTTTAAACTACTTCCCTGCCACCGCACACTGCTTATATCTTGCTCACTAAAATATACAACAACAACAAAAGGGGGGAGAATTAAAAGTAAAGAACGAACATAAATAAAGTTTGAGCTCAAGTGTCAGCTTTCTTATTTCTTATCGTTTTCACTTCGAGTGCAACTTGTCCACAGCCAAACCAACACACATACCAAGCAGCCCTTCGTTTGCTGGCAGTTGGCTATGTCGTAAACCCACCAAACCACTCACACTCAGCTTTGGTATTTCTTTTCTACTTTAGAGTTTAAAGAACTTCTTGATGCCCGTTGCCATTTTTACAGCGTGCTTGTTTTGAGTTCGGTTTAAATGAACTTTGGACTTAATTTTGAAAATAATTATTTTAATTATACACAAAAAAAAGGGAAAGGAGAAATTGTTTCTTTCTATTATTTTAAGCTCATTTTAATACTGAGTGCGGCAAGTGGACTTATTGAATTTCTACTTGCCCACGAGATATTTCCACACTCACCTTTCTTTGAACTGGCGAAAGCAATTAAAAATGGCGCCAGCAGGTGCTGCTTCCGGTTGAATGAAATTTCACTGATTAAGTGAAAGTAGTTTGAGGTGAATGGTGAGTGAGTGAGCGAGTGAGTGCGTGGCGTGACGTCTATCCCGCTGTGCGTTTTATGTAAGCTCGTGTTTTTATTATACTTCAAAAAAAGTCCTAAAGATGTAAAGTTCGTGCAGTGTTTCTTTTTTTACGATAATTGCTGTCAGCGGGTTAAGTCGACGCTGACATTGTGGCATTAAGTGTAAATTTGATGAACTGAAATAACAAAGTACGAAAGGTAAAACGGCAGTTGACCGCGCTAATTTTTTCTTATGGAACCTTTTTTTAATTTTGAAATACATTTCGAGCAGGACTTCATCTGGATTCATTTCTATATCCATTTGATGGAGAGCGAAGCTAAACTTGAAGTTCCTTAAATAATTTTAAGACGCAGCAATGAAAATTATCTTTAATTTGTTCACTAGTTACCATCAAATTCAAATTCTTTACACAATAGGGCTATCCCCCTTTCATGGAAATTTAGTATTATCTTTTTTGGTTTGAGAAGAAGCTGCATCGATTAGACTATTTGGGCTTGCGAAAATCTTCATACTAATGAGTACTATAGGACCTAATTGAAAAACTAGTAACAGAATTATCTTCACTTAGACCGAAGCTAAAATAATCAGCACATGCAAGTATTAGGCTTAAATATAAATTGTATATACCTTCTTCGAATAATTTTCGACAATTTCGATCACATTTCCATAATTTCACTATAATTTTTCTATATTTTCCATTTCTAATTAAATATTTTTTTATTTCCATATTTGATCTATTTCGCTGCCTTTACCTTTCCATTCTCGTCCTATCTCCAAGCATATATAACAAAATAAATCTGGCATTTCGTATAGAAGGTATGCCGATGTTGTCCAATGTACCCTCCAAATAGATATACAAAGAAGATTATTGCCAATATTTGGAGTCGATAGGTCAATAACTGCGGCAGTTAACCTGTGGAATTGTGAACAAACGGTCATCGCTAGATTGACTCAGGAGGCGATACTGAACTTTTGGGTATTAAAATTTAAAATTTTTGATACTGAGTATGCCGTATTTCTATGTAGGCTTATCAATGATAATGAGTCATCATTTACTTTCAGGACATCTATATACTTACTAGCCGGGTCCGACCCGCTTTGCTGGGCCTAAAAATCTTTTAAATTCCATTGTTAAACTTATCCCATAAGAAACATCTCACCACGGTGTCACGTGTTGTGTATGCAACAAACCACGGCGCCACGTATAATCTATGGATCTGATCTATGCTAACTGAAAAATAAATTATTGCATTAATAACGATGATCCTGAAAGCACGCAAGCCTTTCGCTTACAAATATATGAAGGCGACCCAGAACTGGCTATTTTCACGATTTTCACACTTTTCCGGGTAAATTTTACGGGTTTTCTTGACCGACATAGAATCGTACCACCAAGATGAAGGCAACACAAAAGAAATTATCCAAATCGGGTGCTCCGTTTATTTCTGATGCGATGAGTAACACATTTCGCGACTTTGTTTTATATATATAGATTATAAAAAACTATTTCTCCCGATTGATTGGTGATTGAAAGTGGTGACTGGTGCTTATTGGTGACTGACATATCAAGGTACAAACTATAGTTCGGAGGTTTTTTTTTGCTATGTTCTGGTGATACTCTAGGCCTTAATTAAAAAGCGACTATAACTGTAACTTCGAAATGGTTTACTGAACCATGAAATGTCATAACTCCGGCCCTGGTGATTTGGAAAGATGGACACGAACAATAAAAATGGCGAATCCAATATGGCAGCCGAAATAAAATTTAACCCCTAGTGTAAGTATATGTCTCTTAAGAAAATACACACAAAACTATTCCACACTACAATAAAAATAATGCAATTTAATTAATATTGATTCTAATCATATAATAAATTGAGTTTATGTAATAAATAAGGTGATGCTCAATAGCCAGTTCTGATAAGCCACTTCTTCATTTATAAATTTACATATTTTTTGGGTAAATAGATATTATGAATTTCGAAACAATATTCCCACTAGCAACAAGGATTTGCATAAATTTTTACCTTTTTCCCAATATTTTTCTTATACACAACCACCGCAGCCATTTCCACAAAGAGGAAAATACGTCACTTCCCTTAAACTACCTTTTCGCCATGGTTTCACTCCCAATAAATTTGCATATTTTATTAAATTGCCACAAAATATCCACTCAATAAATACAATACACTCGAATGCCAAAACCATAGCACACAAATTACGTATGCATATCAAATCGAAATCGTTCAATTGAAGAGACGAAGAAGGAATTCCAAAAAAAAATAATACAAAAAAAGGAAAAAATTAGCTGTAAATAAAACGCCCTTGAAATCCCAATAGACTTTTGAGGGGCAGGAGAATACAAAAAAAACAATGAACCCTGCGTGCCGAATTGCGCAATTTATGGCGGTTGCTATCCACCCCTGACCAAATACACAAAAGCAAGGAAAATTTGAAAGAAATTATGCCGAGCATAAAATTTATTAATATCGTGGCGACAACAAAATGCCACTTAATGGCAGCAGCAGCCATTAGCTGGGGGTTGTGTGGGCGTTTGGTAGTTATTTGTAGGCCTGCTGTAAGTTCGGTAGCCAGATAGTCCCCCTCCGGCTTTGTTTACTTTTTGCTAGCTTCTTAAATTTGCTGTACCTACTTTCTTTCATATTCCAGCTTAAGTAAATATTTAATTTGGCATTGTATTTTATTTTTGATTGTTTTGGTTTCTTTTTTAATAGTCAAAGATATTTGTATATATTTACTTTTTGATATGAAGCGCCCACGTGATGGCACATTGGTATACAGAAAAATAAATATTCAAATTTAAATGAGTGAAATTTGTTTTGAGGGAATATTAATCGTATGAAGCCGGATTTATTGTTCTCTTGTGGCATAAATGCAATCGCAATTTCGGTTCAAAATATTTTCGAATAAAGTGAAAATTACATTTGCATTTGCCATTTACGTTTTGTACTTGTTTGTTAACCAAATAACTGCGAATTGTGTATTTGTAATTTACATATAATATCAGCAGTCATTGTATGCATGTGGCTTATGGTGTCTGTTGTTTCCTGGCAAAATATTTTACTTTCAGTTTTCCATTAAACTGCATCATGAATGCCATCCACGACTGCGTGCATTCCCGTGAAATACACAATGGCCATTCCGACCTGAGAGCAACATGAATTTCACTTAATTGAAAGATGATTTCAATTGAAATTTAATTTATATTCAAATGTCATACAAGCCCAGCATGCAAGCTGAATGCGAAGACACTTCGAAAGGCAATTTAAGTTCAATATCAGAAATGCATTCCCACCGAGTGATTGTAGTGACTTAATTGCTGATGGGATAAATCATTTATTGTCCAACAAATATTATTAAAAGAATTGCTAAATAATTGAACTGCAAGATAATTTGATGAATCATCGTTGTTCAGTGAAAAGATACGATTGTGTCGTTATTGTTGTGACACAAAAATGCATGTGCTTCAGTTTTGCGAAAATTACATTTTTGTATTTCCGAAGGAATACTTTTGTATTATTTTCAAACATTTAACTTTTATCTCCGAAAATGTCTTGTCACAAAATAATTCGTCCACAAAGGCTCGATTCTGCACTACTGAATAAATAGCCTGTTTATTCTAGTGTCTGTTGAAATTTGACCACACATTTTTTTTGATTTACAGTTATTAGTTTGACATTTTCCACCGAACAACGAACACGAATGCTGAGGCAATAAAATGACTATCGAGGCAGCCATAAAATGGATGGCGCGTGACATACTTCAAAATATTCGGCCAAAAATACCCAAACGATCTGCTGAGCGAGAAAGAGTTATTGTTGGCACGTTTTCAATTCGTTTTGTTGCTCGAAAGTTTAATAGTTACATTTGTCAGCAAATAGTGGCCCGAAGATGAATCATTTCTCATTCAAAGATTCCATAGCGATTAGAGTAAAATTCAGCCAATGAATAATATTCATTTCTGGATTAAATTCCCTCTCACTTTATAAATCAAATCGAATTAAATAACACTCACATGCCTTGAGGCTAAATCGAAATTTATTTACTCAATTTTAGTAATTCATTATTTTCCCCTAATTTACCTAATTGCATTATGTGTGAATCTCGTTTATCATCATTAGTGCGATATAATGTAAAATGGAATGTATTTTATTGGCAAACTGTTTTCATTTCAGTTAGTTACTGATTTTGAAATTTTGTTGACACTTCCAACCGCCAATTAGTCGGCTGTTATTCTGAATGAGATTATCAATTATTTCATGGCCTACATTTGAGGGCCAACAAGTGGCATGAACATGAAGCTGGCTGTGTGTACGTGTGTGTGGAAAACCGCACACACGATTTAGTATTGGAAATTATGCATTAAATTACTTCATCATGGGCATTAAATTCTGTATGTAAACTCAGATGATTACCTTTCAATTCAATTCATATCATATTAGTTATTGCCATGAAAATGTTCGCCATTTATTGTCAATACTGACATTTGCAAAATGCAAACTGAAGCTAAGAGGTCCTTCAATTTGATGCACATTATTGACAGCCACAATTACCAAAATGAGTTTGGCTTCTGATACAATTTCCCCACAAAATTTCCATAATTATTATTAAAGCTTTATTATTTGTTTTTGTTGATGCTCCCTTTAATGTTATTCACGCCTCATTTAATATGTGATGGCATATTTTAATATGCATATTCATACCAAAATTCAAATGCGCATTTAATGCGGCCTGGACCTGTTGTCATATTCTGCATTGTTTGACAATATTTAAATTGTTCTAATTTGCATAATAGCTAATTAAAAATCATTAAAGCTGGGTGGACATTTTAGTCATAGACATAGGGATGCCCCCTATCAATTCGGAAGGGATAATATAGGCTGGAGGGTAGGAGATATGAGTGAATAATGTCGGTGAATGTTTGTTTTGAACTTGGAATCGTTGCAATTGGTGGGAAAGACATTTACGTGGAAATAACGATAGAATAACGGCAAACATCCTACGCTATGACGATGCTCCAAGGAGTCAATACATAGTGCTGGATACATAGCATTGCGTTTTGCTAGCATTGAAATCGACCCGATTTTCGATTGATTGATTGATTGACTGATTGGAAATGATGAAATGGACTGACTGACTAAAAAAAGTTCAACATAGCGGCACAGGAAGTACAAGTCCAAGTAATCTCGTATGATTAAGGTAGAGTGTATAATTATTGTTTTTGCCTGCAACTGGTGCACATAGCACAATTTTTGTAGTATACCTGTCTGTCATTTCGCGTTATATACATAAATCGGCTGCCCTAGTCATAACATTTAGTGGAAATCATCATTTCATTCATAATATTTATTCGACATCTGGTGGTTTTTCTGTATTTTTTTTTTTACAAAAACTTCTTCTAGTTTCCATTGGAGATCACATTGGGCGAACCACGATTTTGGTTTCCGCCTGACTTAAACTTTCCTTAAGGCACTTACACATGATGCAAACATTTGTGAGCCGTATTTTCCGCATTGAAAATATGCAAAGCATTGAGCGTTGCGTAAATTTGTTCAAACTTTTTTTTCTTTTCGTAAGTATTCTTCCTTCCAATCCAAGCAATAATAAAATTTCTCTTAGTTTTTCTGGTTTTTCTTTCGCACTTTTTCCCTTTGCGCCATTTTCAAATTGAAAAGTTTAGCAAAACTATCGAGGCATGGCAGTTGCACGTCAAGGGTACTTGAAAATGAAAAGGGAAACTGCTACGCCGGAAGTACTTATGAGTTGGCAACTGAAAAAGTGGCGGTTGTAGTGGCGCTGACATGCACTTCCGTTGATGTTTTTTTTTTTATTTCCCATTTTGTCTATTATACGCACAGTGCAGAAGAGTGAAAGTGGCTGCTAAGCAGTTGTTCTATTACTTAATGCAGCCACAACAACAACAACCTACTACGTTCTTTGCAGTTAAATAACAACTTTAATAACACACTGTGTGCCGTAAAGGATTTCCATTATGGTGACTTTTCTTTTACGCTGGCAGCCGTTAAATTTTTCATGCACTTAGCTGGAATTAGAAGATAAACTCACAATTAGATTTCTTTGAATAACAAGGACTGAGAAATATTTTATGACACAGGTGCATAACTATTAAAGAGAATAACTGCTGCGATTGCTGTATGTTGTTGGAATGTTGTTGGAGGTACATTTGTTAATTAGTTCAGTTCCAATTAAAGAGTTGAGTTGAAAAATCATCGCTTGATTACTGTAATTTTATTCAATGGAAACTCAACATTCACTATCATAAAGTTAAGCAAAAGCATTTACCTGGAAAAGGATATTGAAGGATGTCGTTCGCCTTAAGAAATATTCAGCGGAATTCCTTTGAGGGCTATTAGAAATAAATGCCAGCAAGATGGGACATTTTTTTATTACTTGGGAAATTTTCCATTATTCTGTTAATTAATGTTAATTAATAAAGAAAAATCATGTCATGGCGATTGTATTTAGTGTAGAATATTTCAGGTTTATATGTATTTGGGTAACATCTCTGTGATAGAACACAAATTCTAGAAAATATAATAATTGATTGATTTGATTTGATTGATAAGACACCATCAATAAAAGCAATCAAACAAATTCTTCGTAAGCTATTTCATAATTAAATATGGTGCACCTGCGAAATTCCATAAATGTCAAAGTTCTAATTAAATGTCACTCATACGTCTCGTCGCCCGCCGCCCCGCCCTGTTCGATAATTGCCAATTTCAGGGCCAAAACGTTTTCTCATTTAACTTCAGTTACTTCGATTAATGAAATAATTTATGTAATATGCGCAGCAGAACAACACTTAATTATGAATTAATTAATTTATTTGAAACAAAACAAAAAAAGAAAAGTTAAAGTGTTCGTTTGCGTTAGCTACTGGCGATTGGTGGCGAAATGGCTCATAACTTCAAGAAGAAATTTCTGCGAAGATTCTTTTTGTTGTGACTGGCATTGTGATTATTTTTGTGGTTCTGCGCTTCTGCGACTGTTGTTGCCAACATCGTCTAAAGCTGTGTAAATATTTAATGGAAATGCTTTCCGTTTTTCTTTTCATGTAAGTAAACTAGTTAGTAGCACTTATCATTTAGCAACTAATACATTGAATAATTAAGTTTAATGTAGCAGACATAAAAGATAGACAAACGATGCAAGTATTAACCCGCATATCATATTTAATAAGGGAAACATTAATACAAAAAAATCGAATATGGCTTTACTGCTCGCAAAAATATATTAGATAAGATAGTACGGCATTGCTCATCAATGAACGGTATAGCCATTGCTTTCCATTTCCATTTCCAAATCAGTTAAAACTGAGAACAAAACATTTCTTGTTTTTGTCACACCTTTTCTAATGTGGTAGGTAACAAAAAATATTTTTAATCAGCATCAGCTCCTGAATTTCATTAATTTTTTTTTGAACGGTATTGGGCAACATCAGAAAGAACCACGCCTACCTTCCATGCAAAATACGCACTTTTTTATATGGTTCAAAATGCGGTCGGGATAGAAATGGACCGGAACCAAATGGAATTGGGACAATCTTAGAAATGAAACCGGAACGAAATGGAAATGAAACCGGAACGAAATGGAAATAAAACAAGAATGAAGTGCAAATAAAAATGATCACAAATTAGAGTAGGCAATTTTTGAAAAAATGTTTTCGGTAAAAAAAAGCGGTGGCATTTGTTTCTATGGTGCTTGGGGTAGTTATAACTGATCGTAGAAAAAAACAAGGAATATTGCCCGCCAACCGATAAATATTTTGCTTAAATTTCTCTGGACATGAAATGCATTTTTATTTATTTTTTTGTTAACTTTCATACGAATGTTTACCAATTTCCACAAATTCAATGTCCTTGTTACACGAAAATCGCGTACTTAAAAATAAGTGACACCCTACTATGAATGTTTGTGCATACTTTAATCCTCAATGTATATTTTTTCAAAGGAATTTGTGAGTTTTTCTCGAAGGATATTAAGGGATAACATTTTAAATGTCCTTAATTAAATGAAATAATGAAAACCGAGTACGCAGTTTTTCTACATATCGCCGTCGTTCAGTGAAAAGCGACTTAGTCCAAAAAATCGCATTGAGATAATTACCTACTTTTAAAGATTAACATGGAACACAACAAATTCAAAAATATATAAATATGCAAATTACGAGGAAGCTCTGCCAGAATCAAAAATTAAGTCTTTGGTAGTATATATTTTCCATTTAAATTTTTTAGTTGAAATGTGTTTTTGCACATATACGTAAGACATGGCGCTTGGCGGTATAATTCTATGATACCGAACCGTTGATTTTTGTTCGGTACAGTATTCCTTCCATCTCTGGCCAAAATGGTTCGACCACATTGTTACTTCTTTAGCTTAAACGATAGACAACATCCACACTATTATTGCTTATCAAAAAGTTAAACGTTGGCGGGTAAACGAAGTTGCATAACTGAATTAATATGGGAATTGATTAGTTTTTACTGGACACTGTCATCGCTCATCAAACGTGTTTTTGCGGAAGTGAGTAAATTAACTTATTTAAAATTTATTTATGGTTGATGGTAGTGTTGATATACATCTATGTTTTAAGACTACATCATGAAGACCGGTCTATTCTAGGGATAAGGTTCAATGTAGCGTTGGTCATACTACACAATACACAAATTCCATCGCTACTGTATACAATTTCTAGGTACATTCACAGAGAATTCATTTTATATTCATACATGGGAGTAAGTGCTCTCTAGTACCTACTTCAAGAGACCGTTTCAGCAGCGCAGGTTGAAATATTAACCGTGCTGCGATAGTTCATATTCACTAGGTGCAACCACCTGTGCGATTAGAATTTTGTGTTCGATACTCTCAGACGTCGTGGTCCGGTTTTGGTGGTGAACTACCTTTTTCAACATTTAAAAATGTTATGTTACAATGGGGTAATATTCACAAAGAATCATGTGTTGTAGGTCATAAACGTTCATTTATATTTGTAAAATCCGTTAAATGTGCAGTGCGAGCGTACAACCGACATTCACGTAAATAAATTGACTCAGCAATAAAATGCAATTGAAACAAAAATATTTACATTACCACAACAATTTATGAAACGATTTTGATTGCCGAGAGAGAAAAATAGCATTTTACATTTGAGTTTCCATTTCCCTCAATTCATTCCAATTTCACTGAACATTCGTCAACCTTGGAAGCTTTACATTTCTTGCTAACCACACGAAATACCTTCCTGGCTGCAATCTAGTTTCACTTCATACAAAACATTTTCATGATTTGCAATTAAACAGAACTCATTCATTCACATCATCCGCAAGACGAGTTGGTACATTGCGCTTGGCTTTTGCCACCACCACATCTGTCAGACCGCAATGTTGAGCTGAAAAACGAGACTTCATAATCCCTAAACAGATAGCGTAACCACACAACGTTACGACTCAAAAGAGTTAAATAGCGGTGGTAGAAACTCTTCCGCTATACCAAAAAAAAAAAAACAACACTAGAGGAAAGAGGAAAAAACGAGGAAAAAATGCTTAACTGTTTCAGTTTTGGGTTATGTGAGGAAAATTTAAATGGAGTGGCGTTATTTGTACAGATCAGACATTTGGAGGGGAGTATTTTAAAATGTTTATTTACTAACGACATGATGTACATATTAAGCCTTTATAAAGTCCTATTTTATGTCGTAGTAATCCGAAGTACTCAAGCTGAGAAGAAGTTAAAACATAAAATGTTACTCATACGCCACGTGGTCAGGGATTTTGAAATTGATTTGTTAACCAATAATTTCCAAATACAATTACTAAAATAAAATTGAAATAATTCAAAAGTTCTACTTACATTCTTATTTGTTTTCTGTTAATTTCTTCTGTTAATTTCTAAACATGCATTGAATTTTCATTTGCAACGCATCACTTTATATTTTATATACTTAAGTAATATTTGTTATATAATCATTTGAACTATTCACAATGCTCGTTTAAATGCACAAATGCAGTTTTATATGCCAAGCCTGCACACCCACATACACACTTTTCAATTGTAACCACTTACAGTCACACGCACTTTTGCCGGTCCTATTTGGCAATACACAAACCTCAGTTGCTTGTATTTATTTTGTTTGAATTTCTTTTTGGTTTGGCTTTGTTTTTTGGTTGTTATTTGGTTGTTCGGTATTTTTATTTTGAATATCGAAAACAGACGCACCGTTCACAGCGAGTTGATAACGGCAACTGTTTGGATTTTCGCACAACAAGGAATTTTATGAGAAACGATGAACGAAAGCTTTCGATTGTCCCTAACATTGAATTGGTATAGATAGTACAAAAATCGAGAGAGAGAGTGCACTGCAAGAGCGTCAAAACAAGCACGAAGAAGAGTATTCTTCGACCAGTTGTGCATGAAGCAGTACAATTGAATCAATTAACTGATAAAGTTTAGTTAAATGCGATTTCTAGAATTTGTTTGCTTCCAACTAGCATGATTGGTGAGTACTCTGATTCACTACTGATTCTCTCAAGATAATCATTGAGACATGATAGCAATGAGGATCGACAGGTAATCTTATCATATTATCAATAAAGAATCTCGATATCTGAGAATACTTATATAATAAATTTTATCCATTTAAAATATCCTTTTTTTGAGCTTTGTCCACCTAGAATCGTTTCTTAGACCAGTGCGGCTCGGTATACCATTTGTCAATGCAAAAATTAAGTCTACTTAATTCATTATAACTTCAAGTGCTGATATCTACCTGAAGAAATGCTTGCAGAAGAGTTTGCTGCCACTGATAAAAATGTGTAATCATATGGCATTGTTTTGGCCAAATAATATCCAAATAATGCTGGGGTACGGAACAAATCAAAAAAAAGATTTGTTCCAAATCGTTCCGGTACCGCTCCGTTCCGAGCGGAACGAAAAAAATCGGAACTTTTTTTTTTGCTCCGGAACGAAATTGTTTTGCTCCCACCGGAACTTTATTTTTAAGTCACAAAATATCGTTTCTTTCGGATTTCGTTCCAGTCATTATTTTAAATAAAGTTCCGATAAATATGAGTAGGTTTTCAATAGTTTTAGACAATTTTGAGTAAAAACAAGTGAGAAAGTTACAGTCGGTTAAAGCCGACTATTATACCGTATATACCGTATACCTACTGGGCCATTATGAATTTTGAAATCTTGATATCAAATTCCCTATACTAAATTCAAAAAAATGTTTTTTTTATTAATTTTATTGCGATAGCTTTTGTGAAACGAAAAAAAAATATTTCGTTCCCCTCCGGAATTTCAATCCGAATGGAACGATTGAAAAGTTCTTTATATGAAAAGTTCCGGAGTGGCATTTTCCAAAATTAATTTTTTGGAAAATGAGCTAAAACCCATAATTAATACACAATTGAAGAATCTTTATTGGCATACTTAGAAATGCAAACTTCTCCATCAACATCCATCTCAATTTTGACTAAGTTTATTGCCTTGACGGCTTTGACTCATATTTGTGACGGACTTCGTATAACTTGTCGTTTCGTTTTCGACATTTTGCAACAGAACTTCGCCAGTCGCTGAGTAGCAAATGTTTGTGCGCGTCATGATTGAAGGATTTTCCGGTGATATCCACCTGGAGACATGGCAAAGTTGCGAGTCATTGGGACAAACGATCTTATCACATTTCCAATAAGCTGTGGAAAAAAATGTATTTGTATTTGAGCATGAATTTGTCAAAGAATACGGTTGCCAACACGGAGCCCGAAGTGCGGAGATCCGAAAACAAAACTATTTTTTTAAAATTACTCATTTATTTTTGCAAGTGATAGATATGTTTATATTTTGGTGCTGTAAAAATCGGAATACTTGATAAAAGCGCACCGACATGTTGTGAGCTTACGTCTAGAAACTTTATTCTGAAAATTTTAAGAAATAAAAGAAAAAAAATAAGAAGTTGAAGATTATGAGGAACGACACTCCGCGAAACGAATAACTTGTTAGTAAAAAGTGCAACATTCAAAAGCTGGTGGTTCCGTAATTATTTGAATTATATATATTATATAATGCACCTGTTGGCAACCCTGTCTATGAAAAGCACAAGTACTTACTGCCGTTATCGTAAATTTCCATGTCGCCACTACGTGAAGAAGAAATGCCATCGCCTATTATCACCACGCCATTGCCAGCTGACCAATTGTTGCTGCCTTTGATCACGTGGCCATTTCCTGATGCCTCATTGTTAGAGCCCGTCACCGTGTGCCCATTTCCTCGTATACGATTGTTGTCGCCTATGACCACATTGTTGGTACCCACTACCTGGTTGTTGTTGCCGTTGACTTTGTGGCCTTGTCCTGAAACTCCGTTGCGGTCACCCTTTATCCTTTGGCCTTGACCGGTTACATTATTGTCGTTACCATTTGCCTGGTTTCCACTACCCGAAATATGATTATCATCGCCCAGAGCCGTGTTGCCCATACCTGATACTACGTTACCTTGACCCGAGGCGCTGTTGCCCAAACCGGTGACATCATTTTCCCTATAACAGGCCACCAGTGTGAGGCCAATTGAGCCGATAAGGCTCACCAGAAGGAGCGAATGCATGCGCTGATGTTCCATATTTTGTAGTTGCTGTGCTGAAATGAACTGTCTGATTAATTTCAGTTTACTGCAGTACACTTGATGATAGGGAAACGCTGCTATGCTTCAGGGCTTATCAAGAAAACTTGAATATTATTTTTCATGCACTTGAGTCTATTAGATATTTGCTGAAGTGTTAATGAAATGCACAAACGCAGAGTTGCATGGACATTGTACAATAATACATTTTTAAAAAATACTTGAATGTCCCCCTTTCAAACTACAAGTACTTTTGAAATCTCCAAGCATCATCTACCGCAACTAAATAAAAACATTCAACAAATATTTGTACGACTTTCCACCACTCCCTCGAGATTGCACAGATACCACACAAAATCGGCAAGGCTGCTTTCGACTTTTCCTCCCATCTCTTGCATATTCACACTTTGGGCATTGAAGCAGACAAGCAGCACCCCCCCCCCACCCCCCACACACACCGACATTATTGCCAACTGAGTGCACTTCTTGCATATTATGCAAGCGGAAACGGAAGGGCATGCAAACTGAACAGGTCTGCACTGCACATTGCGCCATAAATATAAATATCGATTAGAATATCAAACAAGTTGACAGGCTGACACAAGCTCAAGGTGCCTCGTAACCAACTTTACGTTGGGTTAGACGCAGTAATGTAACCTTATTTTTTTTTCTGTTGTTGTTGGTTTTGAACTTGTTCGTTGCTCAAGTTGACGACGAGGACCGGGAGCGGATTCAAGAGAAATCGCCTAGAGGCGCTATAATTGTGTGAGTGGACCGCACTGTCTGTTGTCTTACTTTTGTGTTTAAGCATGATTAGGGTAGAAGGGGGCGCATTCGACACGTTTTTTTCAAAGGCGGCTGTTTGTATATTGTAAGTCCTTTTGTTTGTCTGTCCGTCCGTCAGTTTGTGTGTTTGTTCCCGTATCACTGCTATTGATTTGAATTTGAATTGAATGTTGAATATATTTAGACGAAATTTGGCTAGGAATGGCATAATGTCAAATTGTATAAGTTGTGGATTCGAGTGAATCGTGCCCGGTGGGACTACAGCTCCCACCGAGAGTCTAAATATGAACATAACTGTATTTAAAAAAACTAGGCGCCCTTCACTTTGCTTTATCTTTGATACGCCACGGACGATGACCATGATGATATTATCGATGATGTTTCTATGACCAAACCAGCGTCTGCTACCTTGCGCTCGGCTGCATTGTGGTTCATTAGCTTGGTGTCTGTCAGCAGGCGTGCGATATGAGCTAGTTTGCATTGTTGTTGGTAAAAAGACAGAAATGCTAAGCAAAATCCTTAAAGTTTTCTTTTTTAATTCATGCCGCTTCACATAACAAAATGTTATTCCATTTAATTGAAAATGTTGTGCTTTTCAAATTCCTCATACCCAAAATTCATCTCAACATTTTAACCCATTTTCACTTTCAGCGTGCCGAAAGCGGCAGACTAGCCAAATATATCTCCATTCACTTCGTGCCTCAGCGAGCAACAATAAAAGTAAACCAAAATGTTGCGAAATGTTGAAAAGATCATTACAATTCGGTGATTTGCTTCGTTAAACAAAATACAAACAGACAACACACACACACACACACACCCAAACCAAAAGACGAACGAAAGCAAAAGAACAGCAACTCAGCCTAGGGATGTGCTGGCATTTGAATTATATATATATATAGTATAGGGTATATATCTTTTGTACGTTATGCGCTACTTCATTCATTTCTTTGTACACAGTCCAACAAACAGTGTGAACAGCGCCATAAGCGCAGGCAACGGAAAAGACAACTTCAAAGTTGGAAAATTCACTGGCTGAAGCGACTAAGGCACAACACAAAGACATGAAAGAACGAAGAAGACGTAACAATAACAAACAAGCGGAATTGCCCGAAGTGCTAAATTTGCCAAACGGAAATGGTGTAAAAAATGAATGGTGACAGCAACAGCAGCAGCATCAACATCAGCAGCAGCGCCTGAAACAGTGCTTTCATTTTTGAATAATTTGAAGGACAAGCAAATTAGTTTTAAAACTGCACGAATTTGATTTGAAATTTTTTCCCTTTTCTCTGATTGTTTGTTATTTCAGTTTTATGTGTTGTTGTTGGCTTCGCTGATTTTGTGCTTTTCTAATTTGCTTCGTGACTTAATTTTGGCCAATTTGTGCAAATTACCTGATTTGTCATTTTTACATTTTAAATTTTCATTTCATTTTTTCGTTTTACTTGCACTTCAAGCTTAATTTATTGCATGCTTTCAGGCTTATCATGAAAAGAATTAAGCGCGGTGCGCGCACACCTTTTCTGCTTTTGTAAATGGAAATTGCTTCTGATAAGCTGTGCATTCAAGTGGTTGTGTGTGTTTTTTTCCAGGTATAAAATTGTTGTTTGATTTCGGTTTAATGAATAAGTTGAATGGCAGAATTGCAGAATAAAAATGTGCTTGAAAAGTTAATTTGTTTTTAATTGCTGTTCATTAAAATTGACTCTTATTGCCGATTAATTGGTGCGGAGGGCTTAAGGTTAATTAGATGGAAAAGAAATAACAGGGTTAATGGTTTCCATTTATTTTGAGGATGGCAGGGGAAGACATCGTATTAGATTTTAACTGAGATGGTTTGCTTTTCTTTTTTTTTGCGTAGCACTGTCAAGTTATTATTGAATTTCAAATCATGTTAAACAAATAACGGTGAATGCCATGGTATAAGCATTGTTCACTTATAAACTGTAACTTTTTAAACGATTTCTTATTGTTATTCGTAAATAGTTTTTGCCTTTTTGGTTTCTTTTTGTCTGAGTTTTTGCATTCAAAAAAACAATACCCATTGGCACAAGTCAGTGGTTTTAAAACTGTTTTTTTTTAAATTTATCCTAGAAGTATGCAGGGAATTATTAATTTTTTTTATACCAGCGTTCTTACTTTGCCTTTCTATGTTTTCTTTGGGATTTTCGGATGGCTAAAGGGATTTGAAGGCCTTCACTGAAACTAGTAAAAGCATTATCCTCGTTTTGACCGAAGCTGCAATACTCTTCACATAAGAGTACAACTTTCGATAATTTGTCGATTGGTTCTAATCACATTAACAGGTATATTCTGACTAAAGTGGTTAAGAGTTTCTAATCGCTTTAGGTTACAAATATGTTGCGGTGACAAAAGTTAAAAAAATTTGTACCTGCTAATGACGAGGCAACTTTGTCACCCGAACAAGCTTGTTACCAAGGCGGTTAAAAGGTAGTAATAGCGTCAGAATCGGCCTGTAAGGTTCTAATTTGGTTCCATTTTCATTTTTTGTCGTTCCATTTCCATTCGATCCGGTTTCATTCTTATTTTGTTTTCATTCGATGCTGTCCATTTTCAATACCGTTTAAATACAACCGAAAAAAAGTGAGTTACGGGCAAAAAAAAAAAATGCAGTCACATTTTTTTATTAAAAAAAAACACTTTTAAAAAAATTACCACATATTGTTTAATTACACTGAAAAAAAATGTTGTCTTTTTCTTATTTAAAAAAAAAGGGAAATTGAAGAAATTATCCGTGAAGATCTTTAATAATTTGCAACAGATACAACATCGACCCATAAACACGTTTTTTTATACTACCAATCAGGAATTAAGAAGCGCTTCGTTGTTGTATCTTTAGTTCTACTAATGGTGCGCTTCTCTCTCTCATCTTAAGAATCGATTAGGAAGCGCTTATCTCTGCCTTCTCTAAAGAAGGTCTTTGTTTTCGTGGAAGATAAAATACGTTATTCCACATCGGATGGTCGACAAAAGATAATTGCAGTCAAAATAATACAAAACAATTTAATTTGAATTGTTTTAGCGGAGGACGAATTCTTATTGCTTGATAGAGAATTTTGAGCATACAGCATTTCACTCAATTTCCTGCTGGGTAACGCTTGCCAATAAGTGTCTTTTTCTGAAGAAACACCTTATTTATAAATAGATCCTTTTTTCTTCTTCGGGGTATTGAGAAATATCAATAGCCACAACAATAATCATTAGAAAAGCACACACAAAAAAAAAATGCATAACATTTTTGTCAATATACGGTCAGCAAAAAAAAATTATCGAATTGAATAAACATTTTTCTATTTGAACGAAAATTTGCTCAATTTGGCAAAGAAGATAGATTTAATTTATTTTGTGGACCGTATATTGACAAAAATGTTTATCAACTAACACGGTTGAAATCCTGATTACTAAGTATAATACCAAATACAAAAAAATCTATTAATGATTTAACATCTGTGAATCGCAAACAAAGATTTTCAAATTTTCATTCACCATTCATTAAATTCTTAATTTATATAATAACAAGACTCCACCACATTTAAATTCAACAAAAAGGCAAATAAATTTAAAAAAAGTTCAACTCAAAGGTTCAACGAGTTTGAGAAATACACTCGAACCGATCGAGCTTCACTTAGCCCAGCGGCACATGTCACATGAAACAAGAGACACAGAAAATAAACAACAACAAAATAATACAAAAAAACGCAAAAACCAAAAAAAAACCAAATCGCGTGCCTCTCAACCATTTTGGGTTGATGAGCACCCAAAGCAAACCAGCTAGCAAACCACAGCCACGATCAGTTGCAAGCGAACGCGCAACGCTGAAAGAAGGGCGAGAGCGCGTGTTGAAAAAAATCGGTTTTAGGAAAAAAAAAAAAAAAGAAAGAAACAATAAAAAAAAAAGGTCTAAAATAAATTATAAAATTGTGAAATATACCAATTTTGAAAATATATACATTATAAAAGAAACATCAGAGACCTTGTATTGAATTAACAAAATTAGTTTAATTGACAAAACAGAACAAATATAAAGTGAAAAGAAACAAATTATTCAGTGCTTGAAAACAGGTGAGCAAAGTTTGACTTAAAATAAATGTTCAAAGTGTACTTGTGGCCACAGGAGAATTGCGAAATAAGAAAGACTTATGGAATGTTAAGACTTGCTATCTGTTAGCTTGTTGAAAAGTGCTGACGTAGGCATACATCCTTTAGAAAAAAATTGAATTTAAAAAAATATATATTAAATAAATATATGTATTAGATTCAAGCTACTACCAGTGACAATACTGTGACAACAGTGAGATGAGTTTGTGTGAGTCTAAACAAATGGTAACAAGCCTTGTCATTGCCACGCGTTACTGAAAATCGGTACCTTATCAGATAAGTTATATGAAAAAGAAATCGATTTGAAATATCATAGATGTTCCTACACTGAAAAATTAAACTTGAATAGCACACCGAAATGAAAAAATGTGATATTAACATTATTTTTTTAAAAATTTTGATATGCCCATCTCGTAATGATAAAGATAAATTGTATAATTGGTAGCACCATATTCATGGATATACCAAACAGATATATGAAAACGTTTTGTTCATCTCCAATCAAACATATATTTATTATTGATAATATACTCTGTAAATTGTTTCATATCACATATACATGATTAATGTAAAATTGATATGATAAGCAATTAATATGCTGTAAGGTTATAAATTCATATTAAATTAAAAAACATTTTAATAACAAATCGATACTTTTAAAATGAATTTAACAAACAAAAACTTGCAATTTGATATGAAAAACTATTGGAATGATATACGTTTTAGTTAATTAACAGGTTTTTATAAAAATTTACAATGAATAAAAAAATATCAGTTTTTATTTCAGTGTATGTAAATAATTCCATTTCTTCACAAATTCTTCAAGTTTTTACAATGACACATGCTTTGAGTGAATATTTCTAACTAGACTATTTGGGGTTTTTGAACCAACGAAAAAAACCCCACAAGAGAAGTGGTAAACTGAAGAGGCTCTTGTAATTGTAGTTAAGAGTCTAGAGTCTAGACTATAGATAACTAATTGATTTTCAAACCAAAATTTAATTGCAAATAAAATCTCTCAACTAGACAGAACCACTACTAAAATAAACAGAATAATAAGAAAAAATGTTTATCTTAAAATTATAATTTTTTGCTGCGATGAACTTGACCGACTTACATTCATGTACCTACCTCCACTTACGAAAATAATTGAAATTGTTTTGTACGTTTTGGTTATGAGGCTTAAAATATAATCATGTTGCGGATTAGTACCAATTTTAAACACTTAAAAATAATACCCACTGAAGAAGAAGAAGACGCCATGACGGCGCTGCCGCCCCTCGCCAAGGTCACCATCGAAATGACAAACGAAACTAACAGAAAATTTACGAAATGTAGGTATGCTCACAATGAACTCTTTTTGTGTTTGGCAACAAAAGCATCAATATCATCGTCGACGCCACAGCAACAAACGACACAATAAATCGTATTAGCAAATATTTCATTTTGTATGTGTTATTTCTTTACAGTTGCTGTTGCTGTTGCTGTTTTTGTTTTTTTTTTTTTTTTTCGTTTTGCCTCTATTTTACAAAGTTACCAACAAATCATGTTTTTCACACTCAGACCCGCAATCACGAAATGTATCGTTGCCGCTTTCGTATGAAATCTAATTTGGCGTCTTCGTGAGTATGTGACAAAATAATAAAAATAAACAAGCAGCAAGATCGGTACTGCGAAATCTTTGGCGGCAAACAAAATGGCAAAACATGCGAAAAACGTCAATGCGGAAGAGTGCTGTTGTTGTTGTTGTTGCATCGTTTTTACGAAAGACTGTCTGGTTGTGCAAAATAAATGTTTTAAATACTTCCACAATTGGAAGAAATTGCGAGAAGAAAATGTTATTATGGAGAAATATTCATTGTTCAATGGTGTGTGTGTGTGTGTGTGGTGTACGGTCCCAAGCACGAGAAGAAATTATTATTATGGCAATAAGTAGAGCTCTAAAGCTGAAAATGCAAAAAAAAAACCACATACAAAAAATATCAAAAAATAAGAGCCCACATAAACGTATTACGAAATCCATCGAAAAAGAATTGAAGTGAAAATATTTAAAAAGAGTTAAGCAGGAAAAAATTTAATCTTTTTTTACTAGCCAAGTTATGTTGCAAACGATTGCACTGCATAATTCAACATTGGCCACCATTCTGTATTTTTCTCAACGCTTGTTTGATTTTCAATATCTCGAATATTTTCACTCGTGTTTAGCGATATATCGCCCTAGTAATGAGTATTAGTCATTTGTTTGGCCTCACACTTCAGTTTGAGTGAATGCTGGCTTTGCGCAAAGCTTTCTTAAGTGTGTCCAATAATTTGTTCAACAAATTAGAACGACCATTTAAGCCTAAGTAATTCGTGGAAAAAAGGCCATTGTAAATTTATAATATACATACTTAAGCTGGTATTCAGCTCATAAGAAATCAGTTAAACTTTTTGTTGAGCAATTACTTGAGTAAATTAACCCAAACCTGAGGTGGGTACATATTTGTCAACATGCATAGATGTATTTATACTTTAAAGATTTCTCTACTATTTCTTATCCACAACTTAGCTTTTTACTCACAATTTTTTGTGGGTTAGCTAGACTAGGCAATTTTATAGATAACTAGATAACCCACAGCTTCGCTCGCAATAATTTTGTATTTTCATGTAAATGTTATACGTATTATTTAATTAGCCCATTCACCACCCAGCACCAAATCCTAATTTTCAGCAAACTCCCTCAAATAGTACCCTAGTTACAGAGCTTTAAAAATGTTAGGACGTGGCAGTTGGCGGACTGCAAATTTTTAGAATCAACATGCTACCTATTCAGTACCCAAAACCTCATATAAAATTTCAGCGAAATCGGGTAGACGCTTCATAGCCTATGGTGAGGTCAATGAAATTACCTACATTTTGATGTGTCTTTCATTGGAATTGGTCAAGTATTTCTTGAGTTATAAGGGAACAAACATACATACAAACCCACAAACAAACTCACAAAGAATTTTATATAAGTAAAGCAAAAGGTTTCTAATTGATGAACCAAAGCATAAGTCGTCAGTACAGGCGAGCTTCTTTCGATATGGTTTTATTTTTTATATCCTGTACTCAATGAGATAAGGGCATACGAGTACTCATTTAGGTCGGAAGTGAACTTACTCACCTGGTTCTTATTAAGGGAATTCCCTTATTGTTTTATTCGATTAAATTTACTTTGCCGACTAAGGTATGGTTTTCCAGAGCGGAAATGAAATCAATTTTAAAGGTACTCTTGCACTCCACCGAAATAAGAATCTCACAATGAAGTGGACAAACTCTTGTGAGCAAGCATACAGTTAGATAGAGACACAAATCTAGTCAAAGAGACCACATAACCCTATCAGATCCAATAAAGACTTTCTGGTTGTAAATAAATAATCCCAAAATTGTATTATTTGACGTACTGACCATTGGGATTATATCCCTTCCAAGACCTTTTTTTGGCCACTTTGACTTATATTTATTTGCCCACCAACACACTACAACATTTTCCGTTACGTTTTGTGAGCTTAAAACGGTGAGCGCTTTTTTATTCTCTCTCTCTCTCTTTGTCTCTCTTGTTCCACGCTTGAGATGTTGTACGAAAATTACGAAATTTTTTTCTTTATTACGTTTTTGCCTTCCTTTGAATGGGGATTCACAACAGCATAAGTTGGTCATCTGAATGAGCAAGCAGCTGCTAGTGGAAAGCAGCTGCTAGTGCTGCAACAATTGTTTGTCGTAACCTCATTCAATAATGTTATGTTGTTGCAATTTTGCACTGTGCTGCACACATTCTCTTTGCACCAAGTTTTGTTTGCATGTTGTTGGCGTTCATTTTTCTTCTTGTTAATTGTTAACTGTTAGTAACGAGTAACTAGTGTGGTCCATTCATTTTGATTGCATTGCAGTTTTAAAAGATTTTTTTTTAATTGTCTAATTACATTTTTTTTTTTCATTTAATAAGCAGTCACTCAACCAGACAGTAATCGTTCATTCGTTATAGCCAAAACACCGCAAAATTCCTCAAAAAGTGATTAACAAATATTGTTGTAATTCCAACCCTTGATTAGAATTTGTGTTCACAAAAACAAAACAGTTTTTCATTTAGCTGCAACATGTTGAACAAAGTTCAAAGTCGATAAAAAAAAAACATTTAATTACAATTTCATTAAAATAGCTTACAAAATAATTTCCAATTCCTCAATGCGGGCTAACAAAACAAAAATTTCTAAAAAAAAAAAGTCCCACGATTTACAAATTATCCACTTAGTACTAGCTGATGTGGCATTAAGTCTAAAGTTTTCACATGGCGTATGCATGTATGTCTGTACTTTTTCCATCAAATCGAACAATTTCTAAATAATACAATCGAATTTAGGTTCTATGATAAATTACCAATTAATTGAATGTTTCAACTTTGTTGCTGTTGCTGTTGTTGTTATTACTTACATTTTATTTGCCAAGCAATTCGCGATTTGTTTAAAATTTAATGTCACTTTACACAACGTTGCCGTTTTCAAATGAATGATTTTACTCAGCTTATCAGCTGAAAGTCGAAAACAAATTACTCTAAAAAATAATAAAAATACTGACACGCTTACCCACGCTCTCAGTCGAAGTGTTTGTGTTTTCGAAGTAATGATGAATTGTTTAGTGACTTTGAAAATATTCCTCAATTGATTAACATACATATGTACTGTAAACTAGAATATAGCGAACGGAATCATGTCAGACTCGCTCGGTTTTTTTAGCAAGAGAAATGTTAAGCTGATAGTGACTATCAATTGGAGTAATTCGATGCTTCATAGGAAATAAATATAAATACTTTTGCCTTATATTTGCAATCATTTTCATTTTCACTTCTTTGTTTAATTAATGACATTGTCTTGTTCTTCGCTATCTTCGTCAGGGATATTATATGGGTCATATCATACAGATAAATGTAAATTAATTTATGATATTAGTTAAGAATAAAAGTAAGAAGCTTTTTTTTAATCTCATTATATCAGCATAAGCAAAGAATCTTTCGTTAATATGCAGATAAGCTGATGTGATGATGAAGTTCAAGTTTCTTCTTCTTCTCTGTTTAAGATAAAACCAGACTAACGAGATTAAAATAATAAAAATAAATAAAGTACAGAAAGGTAAAGTTTTTTGACCCAAACATTTTTTTTTAAATTTACAAATAAAAATTATTAAGTATTTTTTTAGATTTATTATAAAAAAATTAGTCAAATACAGTAGTGCCTTATTTATGACAACACATAAAGGTTTGTAGTTTTAGGCCGATTCGATATCGCCAACCTGGTCCACATTGATGCTGAACTTAACCAAAACAGTTCTAAAAATATATTTTTTTCCAAAATAAATTTTTTTAGTAAAAGGAATTTCGTTTTAAAAAATCCACACGTATTGTTAAGCCAAAGTAAAAAAATTTTAAAAAATTTAAAAATTAACAAAAATTAACAAAAAAAATTTTGAAAATTTAAAAAAGTTATTACTTTTTAATTAATAAACAAAAAAATATTTTTTTTTAGTATTAATTTTTTTAAATTAAAAAAGAATTCGAACATTTTTAAATGTATTGATTTGTATAATAAGAAACAAATACTGGAACTTTGCAAATATGTTGACTTTTATTAAGCTTTGCCTCCCCCCCCCCTTTTTTCTGAATAAGGTTTATTCATCACATGACTTACTTTCACGTGGCTTTTAATCTATAGCTTTTTGAATAAGTTAAAGAAATTCCCAAAAGATAATTTAAATTTCTGAAAAAGCTGGTGCCAACCTAACAGCTGACACCAAAACCGGATATTGACTTCAACATCATTCGCAGCTTCATGACTTACATTTAAAAATTTCCAAAATTTGTTAACACCAAAACAGTAATCACCATTCAAGGTTGTTTACAAAAAAACCTATAAGTAAAAAAACCTACTGCTATAAAAAAACAGTTAAGAGAAAAAAGAATGATGAAAATTAACTTTTTATCAAGTTTTTTAATTACGGCGGTTGCAGCAACAAACAGTGGTCCAAAACAAAATACAAATAACCAATATTACATAACTGGGCAAACAAAAAACTGAAGTCGTTCCCGGTCAGTTGAAATGCCAAAAACCAGTTTGCAGTCTGCACTAAACCAGTGGGAAACAGGCAACCGTTTCACAGAGAGAGAGAGAGAGAGATGGAGAAATATAAGAGAGAGGCTTGTAAATATTATAACAGCAATCGAAAATGGTTTACACAAAATGAACGAGCCCTGCCAGACAACTGCTTTTGTGCATTATGTGTTTCCTCAATTCAATACATCCCAATATGCTAATTTATTGTTTATCAAAATTAATATTTGCTATTTTGATGTAATTTTCGCATATATTTGCGAATAATTTACACAAACAGGCGCTAAAATTTCCTACTTGTTTTTATTTGTTTATTTTTATAACTTTTTCGTATGTTTCGAAATCCTTATGACACATTTCAATTATTTGCGTTTAATTTTTGCCCACTGGCAACACTTTCACTTTAGTGTTTTACTTGTTGAGTTTTGTTAATTGTGCAAATTAAGGGGTGCTAAGTGCTGCTGTAAAATTGTTTAAATATTATTGGAGTATAAATTAATTATTTCAAGTGAACGAAACGAAACAAATGTATGATGAAAAAATGTTATGGCATGGGATTTGATATTGAAATTTAAAAATAATATGTCAAATGTATTTTAACTATCAAATTGTAATTCGAAATATGCTACGAATGATCTTTATATACATTACTTTATTACCTCATGGGTAGACAGTTGTCAGTAAGAGATTGTAGGAAAATCTGACATATGCCCATCTCTGTAGCAGTTACTATTTCTATATTTAAGGTTCTAGTCTGATCTGAACCACTTATGCTTCCATAGCGATTTGACTATAGCTCTCATAGCCTCTCTTGTATTCAATGTTCTTATGTCCAGTAATTGGGTGTATGTGGGATTGATTAAAATTCAAACTTGTCCATTTTCATCGATCTCAATTTTGTGTATTTTAATTGTCTTGATTGGCTGATATCTTTGATTGATTGATGGGCCATCAAATTGATTTGTGTAACTTTGGTATTCGTTGAGTAGCAAAAGCTTTCTCCTATCAGCAGTGAAAAGTTGTCAATTGATATCTTCCTGATGATAATGCAACAATGGAACTCTGGAGAACTTACATCAGTTATTGTAAATTATCATATCACCACTAAGTAAAGCTGAGATGCCATGACATGACATGATATCAACACTATGTCACAATTCGCAATTACATATTGTATTATGTGGCAATTACCTCAAGCCTCTTTGTCGCCGCCCCCAAATGCATTTGATTGCTAGATGCAGATAACTGTTTACAGGACAATCAATAATCATAATTGAATTGCTGCTTTCAAAGTCATGAATTAATTTAGGTTAGGCCACGCATAGACCTACTAGTTACCTTGCAAATTCATTTAACGATCAGTTAATAACATAACTGAATAGTTTACAGAGAAAAACTTACAAAGGAAAAACCCAGTTGGCGGCTATTGATTGTTCTACATTTTCCACTGACAAAAGTTTTTATTCATTGGACATTTCCCTTTTGTTCACACAGCTGGCCTACAACTCTCTTTGTTTACTAATACGCAAATGACTTTGAAATTAGAATAAACCTGTTAACACACTGCACGCTTACATATGTACAACCCGTGATTAAAAGGGACAGTTGACAATTAATGGGTGATGTGGCATTAAATGTAAGCGCTCTTCACGTGATAATTAAGTCACGATTAATAGAGCAAATAAATCTCTTGGGCCATTTTCATAGGCAAAATAAGGTTCCCACCATGAGTGAAGAGATAAAGGTAGTGCCACTCAAATATTTTTGGCAGATATTCCGATTTTTTAAGACTTGAGAAATTAAAATGAAGAAAATTTCCTAAGATTGATGCGTTTTGAAGCGTAATTTTGCTTGAATGAAAACTTCTAGAAACTTTTAACAGATCTTTTAGTAGAAATTACAACATGTGGAACTACCTCTATTTCCTCTACCATGGTTCCCACTTTATTTGATCAAAATTCTTGGATATCATAGATAAAAAATACTTTAAGTAAAAAACAAAGATAGAAGAAAAGGAAAGAGTCAAAGAAATTCTAAACACAAAATTGGGTTCATAAATAATTATTCTTATCCACAAATTAGCTATTTTTAGTGAAAATTATTTGGGTGACTTCACTAAAACCGTAAGTCTTTCAAGTTATTTAATTCAACATTTCATGAGAGTTAACATTTTTCGCTCGTTTGCTTGTCTCCAACAAGCAGACGCATAGGCAAACAGTAGTGGGTGGTGAATACACAAACGGCCATTATCAGTTGATCTAATTAAAATATTGTTGTTTATCATTTTAAGTTATAAAATATTCCATACGCAAAAGCATTATTTATAGAAAAAAAGTTAATTAGAATTTAAAAAAAAATATTTATTTAATTACAGGTGAAAAAATTGCAAGGAATGACTTAAAACACTTACCGGATTTCCAACTGTACTTGAAGAAAGACAAGAACGTACTTAAGAATTGAAAATATAAAATACTGCCCATAGGCTAGCCGCACAGTACTTAACACACACACATACTACACACACTCACACAAAGACGTTGCAGACATAACAACTTCAAAGATGGCGTCCCATGAAGACTCAAACCTCACCACACACAGCATTTATGAACATCCCAGTATGAGCGAGTATTATACACGTAAGTTGGGCCGCGATGTAATTAAATATGAAATATGAAACTAATGACTATTACCCCTCCCCCCCGCACAGAACTCCCACCCTTCGTCTTACTCTCCATTTTCTGCTCAACATTGCTATTCATTTTAAATGTCTCCATTTGCTGCACAACCATTGCCCGTATGAAGAAGCACCTCAATAAGCCGCTGCTGCATCCTTCGATGGCGCTCGTCTCGTTCTATCCGATCATTTCGCTGGCGGCCTTACTGACTCTGCTCGTGCCCAAGGCCTGGCTGGCCTGTCACACGGTCATGCATTTATCGTTCACCGTTGGTGCGGTGATTTTTCGGGGTCTATGCTTTCGATATGTTGGCTCCGAGGTGAGTTATCTCAAGGAGACGGATGGCGGTGCGGTGGCAATCAATACGCCGCCCTGCTGTTGCTGTTGCATGTGCCTGCCGGGTTTTGCGCCCACAAAGACGAAATTGTGCCTGATACGGTATATGGTGTGGCAGATGCCTTTCGTGCAGGGCAGCATAATGCTGGTATTGAATGGAATCTACTACAAGGAACAGGTGAAGCATTGAGGAGGTGGGGTAAAAAAACATTCCAAAAATAAAGAAAAATTTCCCTATTTTCCAGGAACTCTACTCCGATGTGCTGATCTACTTCCTGCCGTTCATCATTTGCTCTATACTCATTGGCATGTGGGGCGTCAATATCACCGTGCGCATGGTGAACAGTGTACATGCCGAGTATGGTCTAATGGTAAGTCGATGGATGTTCATTTTTTAATTGTGTATTTACAATCCGCATTTCGGTTGCAGAAAAAAATGTTTTGTGTGCAGCTGATACTGTTGCTGTGCAAATTGCAATATATGATATTGGACGGACAGTTGAACAAATTTGTATTGGGCGGAGCATATCCCATCAATCATACAATCTACAAGCAGAGTGAGTACATTGTAACTGAATTTAAGCTGGCATTTGTATATTAATTGCTCTTTCCTTCTCTCTCCTTCTTCTCGTCCCCTTCACTTTATTGCCTTTCCAGCCATTATAAACCTTTTAATTGTTGCGGAAATGGTTTTGGTTTCGATGCTGGCGCAGAGTGCCTACAAAACCCCAGTGCAAATTGTGGAAAACTGAAACGATGACAGCGATTGAAAGATGGGCAAGGGGTCGAAGTGCAAACAAAGACAAGGCTGGCCCCTAGGGAAAAATGTTGAGAAATGTTTTTTATAATGTAGAATTTGTGATACTGTAAGTAATTTAAAAAAAGAATACTAGAAAAATATAATATAAAATATTTTATTGAAATTATCGCGACGTTTTCCATTATTTAGTTAAAGTTGACACGGTAAGATAAAAAAAACTGAGCATACTTTTAGGCTGAGTACTGACAGTTTGATTGGCACTGGAAGCTCAAGTATTAAGGGATTTTTTCTTTGATTAAAAAAATTAATTAGTGATCTTATTACGTAACACAAAAGAGGATGTGACATAACCTTCTCGAAACTAGTGAAGTCACACTATTGACGTACGGGTTTCCGCTCACTTTCGACCTTCATAATAAGGGTGTTAGTTCTATTTCAAATAGCCTTAACTAAGACCAAGAACCACATAGCAACGAGGGCTTGAATTTAATGGATTTAAAATTAACAAACAAAAAAAATGAGTAAAGCAAGCAAAGCGAAAAAAGCTAATAAATTTTACCCACCAGACTAAACGAAGCAGCCCACAAACGAAACGAAAGGAAATGACAAGAAACAAACAATCAAACGTGTAAATAAATTCCCCGCATAAACATATCCTTTTCACATCCTTCAACAATTGTCCAAACGCTTTAAAAATGAAATAAATTTCCACAATATTTTGATAACTCAATTGCGGCAGCAGCGGCTATAATGAGAACACACACACAAACACTCACAATAAAAATACAATAACAAAAAAAAAAAACAAAGCGTTCTGCGGCCGGCATTATTACCCGGACCCTCTTACAATTTGGGTGCAATTTCGCCGCACACAATTGAGTTTGCGTTGAAATTTATGATTTATATATTTCGGCATACAGTTTATAGAGAGATGGTACCCTAAACCAAAAGTACGCGAAGAAGACGAGAAAAAAAGCGCATAAAATAAATCAAACAGAGAAGAAAGCACACACACAGAAGAATCTCGGCAAACGAAGGACTTTGCAAGTGGCGCTATCTTATCGTTTCTTTATTATGTTGTTGCGTTTATATTATTTACTTTTTTAGTTCGGTTCGGTTTGATTTAGCTTTTCCTTTGTATCTTGTGTACTCTTCGCAGACGAAAATGAGTGGTACAGTGTATATATTTTATGAGGCAACTTCATAACAAGTTGTAAATCAGATTAAAATATCCTTGCTCATTCTGCTATGTACGTACCTACACACAAAGATATGTACATTGATGAGGCTATTGTGCGTCCGAGTGTCGAAATTAAATCAAGTATCGAATTTTTTTTTATAGATGTTTGGCGAAAATCCCTTTGCCAGCCATTGACTTTACTATATTGATAAAGTCATTACAAAGCAGAGGCGTTGGACGTAAGGTGGCTAAGAATAGATATGAAAAATTAAAGGATACAATTTCACATTACAACAAGAATTAGGCTGTTTGCAGAGTTTCCAACTATTGTTAAATGTTCTGTTTGGGGTTACATTATTATGAAAACTCCCTAAGGTCACACGATTGCTCCAATTTGTCGATCCAGCGACAATCTGTTTGGCAATAGAGTAATAGGAATTTTGTAATGTTAATGGAATTGGAAGGTAATGAAAATGGACCGGAGTGAAATGGGAACGGAATGGGCTAATTTGGAAATAAAAAGTGAATGTACACAGAAAGAAAAGATTGGTTAAAAACGATCCAACCAACAAAGGATGTAAATATAATCGATAAAAAATTGTGATTTTTGCATTTATTACAAACAAAAAATTTTATTTTTATATTTTATTTGTTTATTTTATATTACTTTTTTTACTCTTTGTGTATAACAATTTGTAATAACTTTTTATTTACTTAAAAACTTCAACTTACTTTAATTTTGTTTAGTTATATTTACCAACCAAACATTTTTCTGTGTAGTGAAATTGTTAACTATCGAAAAGTTCTTGGAGAAATTTTAGTGAATTTTTCGAAAATATAACAAAATATATTAGAAACTTCATCGCAGATCTTCTTACCCAAGATAATTAACTTTTATGAAATAATTACTACAGCATGAACCTATTGGATTATGTGAGGCCTTTCGCCGCCAATCTAACCTACTTTTATATTTTTTTCATAAATAGTTTTTTTGGTTAAATAATTGTGAAAAATATTCCATGACCTTTTGCGGCATTTTAGGTTATAGTCCTAGTTCTGCTGAACGTCTCGTTTTAAATGTTTCTGAATTTTCCTGAATACTTTATCGTACACGTACACGTCCTAAAACCGTCCGATATCTGGAATCTGTTATGGAAAACTTGCAATCAGACCAGTTTATTATTACAGCTGAGGGTTCTGTCCACACATTAATATATCAACGATATACACGCTGAGTCAAAATAACGGAAAGTGTTATTGGCCTACCTTTGGTACATTATTTGATTGTGCAATTCTGCATGAAACATTCTCCAAGTTACCTTTGTAAAATGCTGTTAAATCACATTTTCTTCTAGATGAATTTTCTCTAGCTTATTTGATAATTTTTCCGATATCCTTTTCCATAAATGTTTCGATAACTTTTCATTAATTTTCTCTGTGTTATCACTGTTAACTTACCAGAATTGATACGATCAAGTGAACTTGTATCTCAATATTTCTAATCAAAAGTGTATTTGCTGCGATACAACATTTTGAAGCTCCACCTTTCCCATTACTGCCAATATACTCGACCTACTCAAATGAAACGAAATGTTGCTACACTTATCCTTTAAAGGCGCGTACGTACGTATTTGTTTGCTGAAGGGGCGAAAAAAGTTTCAACTCCAACTTGTTTGCCACACTTCGCTCAAACAAGTGAGCAAATTAAACGGCTCGAAGGCAACGCAACGCTTTCAATCAGTGTCAGTGGTGCTTTAATTGAAATTGATATCGTGCAGCGTTCGGGTATTTTGATTTATATTTATGTTTGTATTTGTATTTGATTTACATGCACACATGCAAAAAATGTTTCACAAAACGCTTTGAAATTGAAATTGAGGCAGGCAATTTGGCAACGCCACCCAGAGGCATTCCATTCGCTTTTGATGTAGAATGTTTGGAGCAATCAAGTTCAAAATTTTATTTTGATTTTACAATTGAATATGTAAATTTTAAAAAAAGAAGTGGAAATATTTGAAATTTTTTTCATTTTCCCAAGCAGTTCAATAAAATATTAATTGACTACAAAATTTTGTTAGTTTTAAACTAAAGTTTTATACACACACAATGAAAATGAAAATTTATTGCTTTTCAAAGTGGATTTATTTTGTGATTAACACATCCGAGTTTAAGCTGAATTGGCCTTTCCAAATCAAATATTCATTTATTTTGACACTCACACTCATACAGACAGAGACGGTGTAAAATGTCATGATTAAGTTGCGTGTGAACTCCCAGAATTAATGACAGCTGTCAGAAATTGGCTTGAAAAATCTGTTGAACATTTTTTGTGCGGTTAAAATGCAAATGCAATTTAAATTCTATATGCACAATTCACATGTCAGAATATATTTACAACAAAAAATGCACACACACACACACACACAATTTCCGCATCATTTAATATCGAACGAATTCCACTGCAATGCTTCCGTCAACTGGACTTTGTCAAACCGAATTGCACAAGGACCACAAACTCGCCGCATAAATAGCGCAAAGGCTCTGGCGGCCATGACCATGGAATGGCAACAGACAAATATGTTCGTCACCATCATCGTCATGCCAGGTGCGCCGTGGAGATGCTCAGTGTGCACTCGTGTGTGCCACATCACAATCGCTATTTTCACACAGTGCATGGCCACCACACACACCACAATGCAGTGGCAATTTATTAAGGCATACCACAACAGCGGACAACGGACAACGGACAACCGCCTGCGATTCGAAGGCATTGCCACTGAAGCGTTAAATTGATTAAATGTGCACAAGATACCCAATTCATTACAATTTTTTGCTTCTCAGCAACACTGGTCCAGTGTGCATTTGTTTAACATTAAGTCGATGATCGCATAAATTCGTACCCCTCCACTCACTTCGTGCAATTAAAGGAAAATACTTGAACCACTTAACGAAATTAGATGTCACTCATACGCCGCGCAGTACTTACATCAATTTGATTAATGTAACTTACAAATAATTAATTTCGTTTATGGCACTTATCAGGCGAATTCAATATGCCATGGCGGGGTAAAATACTTCAACGTGAACGCACATTTCGCACGATATTTGTCATTTGCACGACATTTCCGCTAAGGAGGCTTTTTTCCTTCTTTCCTTTCTGCCTACTTTTCATTCCTCGTTCGGTTTCGTTGATGGTATTTGTGTCTTTGTCAAATTTCGAACGATTTTCATTTTCGTATTTTATGTTTGATTTTATTTTATTTTCTTTATCGTCCATTGAATTTCACCTCTTGGTTTTATGGTTCGTTTTACCTTTTATTAAGGATTCCCTTGCAATATATACTCGGTGACATTTCGCTTCATTTGATTTTCCTCATCAGTTGGCTGTTGTTTTGTTTTTTTTTCCCCCCATAAGTCTTCGCTGGAGTAGATGAAAAATTTCAATCTGTGTGTGTGTGTGTGTGTGCTCGCAGACTCTTACTTTTTTTGGTACTTTATGTTGTTTTCCTACGGCCGTCTTGGGTTGAGGACTTTTATGATTATTGGCATCATGTGGATTATGCGCCATTTGTATATGCTCCTTTTTGTTGTTGTTGTTGTTGTGGTGTTGATATTTCGTTCTTTGCCTTTCTTTTCTTGCTCTTGTGTGCGCTTGACTTTATGGTAAATTTCATTTTTATGTTAAGCTATAATTTATTGTCGTTTAGTTACGATGTCGTCGCGCACTGTACAGCTGTAAAGCAGGTGGGTGCATCCAAAAATTTTATAGGAAAAGCTCTGCACTTCGACAGTGGCGTTTAGGCATTTTGAAGGCACAAAGAACTGAACAAATATTATAATGACAAAGCAAGAATTTTCCCAAAATTCAAAATACCTGAAATCAAAACCCCTAATAGCTTGGAGCCAACACTTGAACCTCTGGCCTATTTAGTATAGTTCAAGCATGATAGGTCTATACCCCGAAGGCGAATGTTCGAATCCAATTGTTGACTCTCTGATATATCCCCTCCAACTAATATATTATACCCTTTCCGAAGAGTCAAATCAACATTGTTAAAATAATTAAAAATTTCCTCTCATGACTCCAAACCTACTTGAGGAGCATATTCTCAACTCACGCTCCATAAGTCACTCATCATGCCTGCTGAAACTTGGGTGATGACGAAAAGCGATAAACAGGCATTAGAATAGGTCGAGAGGAATATACTCCGTAAAATCTATAGTCCAATTTGCGGTGATGGTGAGTACTAAGGCATTCAATCCCGAAGTGTTTTTGAAAATCCCGGGATTTCGGGGTTTGAAATTACAATCCCGGGATCCCGGGATTTATTCGGGATTTTCGGGATTAAAGAAAAAACTGTTGCAACAATATTTTAAGCTTAATTTTATTTTAATTCAACGTAGAAATACTATTTAATAAATATTGCATTAAACAAAACAAAATTTAAAATAAATAAAACCAAAAGTTATTAATTTTAAATTACTCTGATCGAACAAGTTTGATATTTTATGAGTTAAATTGAGTTGCTTTATTATTTATTTTGCCACGCTGTCAAAAAATAATTTTATTAAATACATCTACTCTTTTGTCGAATAAAAAAAATTGTTTCAATTTGAAAAAATTTTATTCAGATCGATAAAAATGTTTTGTTTACTGTCATTGACAAAAATTGTCTTAATTTTTTGTGTGTGTAGCACTAAGTCTACGAAAGTGAGCTTTTTGTGTTTACCAATTAGATTGAAAGTAAACGCACTGCAGTATTTTTGTGGAAAAGAGTCGAAAATATCTTAAACAATGCATAAAAAATCAATTTTTTGAATCCCGGGATTCCGGACTCAAAATCCCGGGTTTCCGGGATTTAGAAAACGTTCGGGATCCCGGGATTTCGGGATTCGGTATCCCGGGATTGAATGCCTTAGTGAGTACCCAATTAGAGGGAATGGTGAGCTGTATCTTCTATACCTCGATCCTGGCATAGTACGGCACATACAAATTCAGCGTCGGCGGTGGCTGGAATAGCTAATGCTCCAGCGAAAAACGTATTATGTTGTGATCGAGATCATGTACATGTCTCAGATTGAAGACCGCAGGAATTTGCGTACCAAAGATAATTTCAAAATTTATGAAACTTTTCCTCTTTTTTGTCAAACGCTCCTGTTTTTTTCCACAAAAGAACCGCCAAGCAGATAAAACCCTCCAGTCATAAAAATTGCGTAGCAAACATATGTTTGGCTCGTAAAATCCGACGCAGTGATTAGATTTGATTGATTTCGTGCCACATGCCTGACAGTGATTTTATGCTGGAGTGAAACGACAGACAGGCGGTAGGGAAAGATCTGCTCAAATGGTGTAATTCGAAATTCATTGATGCAGTCGAGTGAAATAATTTAGTTACTCTTCAAGCCAATCGAAAGTGCCTATAAATACGTACATTCATCTAATCAAGTTTAATGGAATTTAAATCAAATCGACATTAAGCCACCCTAAAAGAGAATATGAATTGATGAGGCGATGGGACGGGACGCTCGCAATTTTAAGTCCGCACCAAATTTGGCTGAACAAACTCTCAAACTTAATTTTATTGTTGTTGACCGAAAACAAGAACAAGGGACAGAAGCAGAAAAGAAAATACACCAACATAATAACAAAGTGGGCGCTTTGTTTTTAATTTCATTGCCTAAAAGTATGCCTGTGTTTGTTGATAAAGTTATTTTCGCTCTTGTGCTAAAAATTATTCAAGTTTATCTTTTCGAAGGTTTTGTTTTGCTTGTTAATTATGGTAAAAAATTAAAAAAAAATTTAAAAAAATTAAGAATTTCACAAACGAAAACAACAATACAAACACAAGGAAATGTTATCTGGCCAGGGTTCCTGTTCGCTTCTTCAGATCACATAAAACTTTCGTAGGTGAACTCATCAGCGAACTGCTGCTCCTTCCATTAAAAAAAAATATGTTCACCAGATTTGCATATTAACCGTGCCACGGTTCTAGAGCCTCCCAAGTATACACAGGCTGGTTTTAATGAACACAATTGCTTTGGTTTTAACTTCCGTTAGCAAAACTTTAGCCGAAAAAATCGCTACTTGCTCCAACATTTGCAGGGAGCCAAAGAATTGGATTAGCCCAGAAGTAAGGAGCTGGCTGCCACTTCAGCGCCACCAAGTAAACCACAGAAAGCAAAACTCTGGCGCATGACGGTGCATAATTAAAAGGGTTAATGTGAATTTTTCTTTTGCGGCCCCATCTCTTGCTTAAATATTTGCTTGAAAATTTTCGACAACAACAATGGGAAAATTAAATTAATTGTCTTAAAAGGTTTTCAAAGCACAGCAAAGTAGATGTAAAGCATAAAATAAAACCAAAAAGGGCATTAAAGAAAAAAAGTTTTTAAATGCATTTCGCAATGTTTAATTTGATTTAAACTCTAAATTGAAACATCTGTTTTATGAAAAAGCAGCTGTACTGCCCTCGGCAAAACGCCTAAATACTTATGCATTTAACATGCACCATTGATTGCGTTAAAATTTGCAAAATACCCAAGGTAATTCCATAGCACAGAACTTGTTCCATTTCAAATTGCACATCACTTCCGCTTATGCTCTTCGTGTGCACACATTCTTCCACACGTGTGCGCCACTCATGCATATAACGTTGAAGTGCGAATTGACTGCATCTGCAGTAATTATTTCGAGTATTTCAGTGCTTCATGATGCGGATGATGATAAATTATGAAGACACACACAGGGGAATTTCCCACATTTTTATGGCAAGCAAATGAAAGGGCCAAGATGGGTGCTAAAGTTCAAATATGGAAAGATGTGTTGGTACGAATTTTTCTTAATTATACACTGCACACATTGTACTAATGGTTGGGTGCAGTGGGCTTTGTCAAAGTGTCGCAAATAGACAAAGGGAGGCACGGCTGGAATAGAAACGTTTCACCTAATTATTGTAACTATTAAGACTACATTTAACATGAACAATATCGCAATGTAGTAAATAATTTACTTGCTTAATGGTTTCCAAAAGTTGCATAATTTTCGGTTAGCAGCAACTCCACCATCAACAGTCCTTGAATAATGTCACAAGTCCATTACCGGAATCTACATATGATATACTCATGAGAAGTACACACTTCCAGCAGAAAATCCACACCAACCCAGCTAGCGAACGAACGACACATCGAAGCAGACGGTAAATTCGCACATCAAATATTGAAGCCGCGCATAAGTGAGTGAAATGCAAACAGGATAACAGCCCCGAAGAACATGAAGGATTCGTCAGAATATACATAAATGCAAGCGATAAGCGACGTATCTCTAGGTGGAGTTTCGAAGGTGAAAGAGTCACAAAATTACATATCTGAAGGATGTTTCGCCCCTGCTATGAAAAAACACTTCATAGTCATATAATATGTTTTTCCTTTGGATGAATTTTCTGAATCTCCAATGTCCATTTGATAGTCCTGCTGTAGGGGAGAATTGAGGGCATTACATTCATTAATTGAAAGGAAGCAATAAAATCTGCTAATACGATTACAAAAATTACTGTATTTGCCATGCACGTAAATGCAAATGAATCACAAACAAATTTGAATGCGAGGCACAAGTACAGAAGCAATACAAGGAACATCTACAAAGCGAAAACAATTACGAGATTAAGCGAAGCTGCCGAATGAACACAAATCAAGCCCAAAATCAGGCAATAGAAATTAAACAATCACACACGTAGGAGGCACACACACACACACACACACGCCAACGACTTTAACACTCTGTGTCCTTGGGAGCATGTTGATTGCATGAATCGTTCAGGCTTGTCGTATTTCACTATGTGTATGGTTACAGCAGCAGCTGTTCAAAGCTAATCAATTTAAATTCACCGTAGCAATTTAGCACGATATCGAACACTGTAGTGGACACAAACACATGCACGGCTCACATCCAAACGAATAATCACAGTGCCATGCAGAGAAAGAGTGTGTTGCATGTAATTTGAATAAGATTTATTTCTATGTAAATTCAGACATACACACACACTCAGAATCATCCACTCACCCACTTAAATCAAGCGACGTAAATGTGCAACCACTCAAGTGTTTCAACATGCTCCGAAAGACTTTGGGCTTGGTGTGTGTGTGTGTTTTGTGCTGTGCTGTGTCGGTCTTCTCGGGTTTGGCCAAGCGATTGAATTCAAATTGGGAAATTGTTTGACCACACAATGTGGAAATATACTTTGTGGGTGCATATATGAGTAACTGTGTGTGAGGGTTAGTGGCGATTTGGCTAGTGGCATATCGAAAATGGGCATAGCAAGTGCCGGAATTGGGTGAGTTGTGGTCAACAAAATTGAAGTGACTGGGAAATTTAAATGAATTCTTTTTAGGGTTTGGCTTGGGATGGAGACAAATTTTAGTTAAAATTGTTTTAATAGGGAAATTTGTAAGCTTTATTAATAAATTGCTTAATAGTTATAAGAATCTTATTTCAATGAATATTCAGCATACGAGCATTGAGTTGCAATCAAACTCAAGCCATGTGACCACATATTTCACTATTCAGTCAAGTAATTTAATTGAGGTACACATGAAATCGATTTATGTGTTATTGTAACTTTATAATAGATAAAGGCTACGTACAAAAGATTCACAAATACACAAGTAATTCGAAATAACCACTGTAGGTACAATAGAAAATATTGATAAAAATAGTAAGAGAATTGTCTGGTATACTGTGGGATACGTTCCTAGACCATTTTTCGACAGTGTTGCGATCATTTATCGATATTTTATTTATAATTTCCATTTCACTTCATTCCCGCCATTGACAAATTTTGATTCAATTCCATTTGGTTTCAGTTCCATTCCCATTTCGTTCTCGACATAATTTTCAATCAAATACAAGAACGGCGTCCCAATCGGTTAAATATTTCTCAAGACAAAGGAAAATAAAGAAATTTCGATATTTTACCGATAATTTTTCAATATTTATCGATAATATCGACTTCCCGATACATTTCGACACTTTGTTTTGATTCCATTTTGTTCCGTTTCAATTCCTTTGTGTTCCAGTTTCATTTCCATTTCGTTCTCGACATCATTTCCAACGAAATAAAAAAAAAACGCATCTAAATCGTTTCAGTATTTCTCAAGAAAAAGCTGTGAAATGTACTAACACTTAGAGTGTGTCAAAAGTCACATCTACCACCAGCGTGAAAATGAAATACCTTTTATTTGCATTCTAATCGATCTGGTTTTGAAGAGTTTTTTCGTCTAGTTTCAGTCTTTTTTGTAATTTATCGTGGATGTACCCAAAGTTGAGCACATCAAGTCACGGTCTTAGCAATTATACATTATTGAAGTTGAGGCTCCTGAATGAAGGGGTTAATTGTTTTTTTCAGTAGCTTTTTTTGTGGTTGAGCAATACTTGTGCTGGTTACAATTAAGTTTCTGTTCTTTATTGAATTTACTTTGAAATATACTCAATTAAATACCAAATGAAAAAAAAGAATCCACACACGCACCAACTCTTATACACACATCCAGCTGTAGGTACTGAGTTGATCAGCATCATTAACACTATTTTCCACCCAGTGAACTTCTACGACTACTACCGCTACTGCGACAAACTACAACTTATGAAAGTGGTACAAAAAGGGGGACAATTTCGCATTTAACTTGACTGCTGCTACTAGCATACACATAGCAGAGCATACGTGCACTTGGCAAGCTTTTCACAGAAATTTTCCCAACATTCAAGAGCCCTGCAAGCAAAGTCAAATAGAAATCCATTTAATTTTCAAACACTAAAATGTTTACACGCCCACACAAACACAAACACTCACTCACGCACGCACACAAACAAACACATATAAGTTATATACGCTGGAAGCTGCTTAGAAAGCTAGTGAATATACACTTGGTCGTAGAAATGGAAAATGCTGAAGCCTAATGTAAAATTCAACACTATGTTATTTATGCATGAGTGTGCTTTTGTATGTACATCAGTGTGTGTGTGTATGTGTGGGAGTGTGTGTTTGTATATCTGAAGTTGCATTAGTGCGATGTGTGCGTCTGTCGACTGACTTGTGATTATCCCTTTAAGCGTATTTATTTGTTAGAGTGGAAGTGTGTGTGTGTGTATGTGTGTTCTCTCTCACTCTTAATGCCTACGATATATTCTGGCTACTGCTTCGTAATTGCCTTTAATATATTTAGCAAGACTTTCTGTTCTAACCTCACTTACTACAATGTATCTTGCCAAATATTTCGGAGTATTCATTATGTTCAATTGTGCGGAAGTACATAGCCAAACACACAAGCACACAAACTGATTGGCATTCACATTTAATTGATTGTTTAGAAAATGTTTTATTTTTTTTTAGCAGTCACATTTCCGCCTTTGCTTTGCTTTCCTTTCCTGTGTTTTGCTTTATATTTTTTTGTCGTTTTTTTAAATACTCGCCCATTGACTCTCCTGACTTTTGTTATGCAAATTTTCGCAATAAACCAATGTCAACTGCTGTCAGTTGTCAAATGTCAAGCTGTACATTGTTACCAACCAACCAACCCACTGTCCGTGCAATCGAAATTCATTTAGCGCAAAAAGTCCTTTTCCATTGTGGCTCCGTTGGCTTGTTTGTGCGGTCTTTGGCGGCCAATTCTCATGACGGATTAGCATATTTTATTGGAATTTTATAATTCGGTCTACTCATATACAATGGGACGTTTGTGGAATTGGTTTGCTTGTTGGACTGTCTGTGCTGAAGCTTTTGAGTGAGTGAATTAACATTGATAACTAAGAACGAAATTTGAATACTTCGTTGGAATATGGCTATATGGTGTAAAACCATTCACATCACAAGGACTAATGAATAAAATTCGAAGAGGAAAATGGCAAAATGGCATTGATCCTCAAATTGGAGAGAAGTCTGGTGGTTGAGGCATGTCCGAAGGTTGAATGTACGATTTAATTTTTAAATTTGTTTCATTAGATGACAAAGAAGTGAAGAGAAAAGTAGGTTACGCCTAAGTGGGGTAACCTACTTAGGGGTAAGCTTTCAAATGCCATTTAAATAAATCATTAAATATTGGGGTGAAAAACTCACTGCAAAATAACTAATTAATTCTATGAAAAATTTCACCGTTAAAAACCATCCGACAGTTGCAAAACTGTTAAATTGATAGTAAAAACTGTTACAAATATCGGATTTCGCTGTAAATTTAATAGTTTTTCGACTGTCGGATGGTTTTAAACAGTTTCTTCTCTCGGTGTACTAAACTGACATTTACCATTTAAGAACGTGTCAATTTAATTATTCAAAATGCAAATAAAGTTTGACTCTTGACAATCTACTTTTGCTCTACCACGACACCCCTGCCACTTTTGAAAGATTTTCTAATCAAAATTGTATTCACACCACGAACGAGATGCGTGGTGCCAAAGTTGTTGGCCAAGTTCTTCGTTCAATTGCACTGAAGAGAGGGAGAGAGCGCCAAAAGTTTACGAAAAGTTTATCAAAAGTAATTCAATTATTCGACAGTTTTCTTCAACATGTTGCACTTTGTCACTGTTGTTGCAATTCATTAAAAGTTACTCATACGCTGCGGTGTACACATGAAAATATATTTTGAAATTGACTCGTGGCCTTGTTTTAGTTTAAAAAATCACACTAAAATTTATAGAAATCAGTAGAGAAAAGTACTAAGCCGAGCTGAGCTTTATGCCAAGACATTGTTGAAAACTTTTATTAAAAATTTATAGAAGAGGGAGCAGAGTATAATTTATCCGAATCTCTAGTCTCACGGGAATTATGCAACTTTTATTGTCACTTTGAATTTCAGAACCACTTCGCTCATGGGGTTACGCTCACCACTCAAATGACGTAAATGCAAATTGAAATCCGAAATCCGAAAACTGCAGCAGCAGCAGCAGCAGCAACTGGAAACCGAGAAAACTCATTGGCTTATCGTTGATTAAAAATGCAAGGCAGGTGAGCTACGTGAATGTTTTTCAGCATAGACATTTAAGCGCTGCATTTTTGATATATGCACGTTGATATTGACGACATCAAAGTCGGGCGCCAGTTTAACCTGTTAAATACTTACATCACTCAGTTCTTAGCTCGCTTCAACCCCTTGTAAGTCTGCTGTTGGGTTGACACATGTCGCAACACTTCAGCGGTGATATTGGGTAACAACACTTCAACTCATGCTGAAGGATGTGTGTGTGTATGAGCAGGTGTGTCTGTGTCGATATTGTTGGCTCGCATCAATGTTAGTGCAATGATTTCATGTGGTACTTGGCATGAAATTAATTGCACAGCAATTAACAGCGAGTCTAGAGCAAACATAAAAATCACACAAGGCGACGCAGTGTGCAAACGATTTTAATTGGATTTTCGCGTGAGCCTTAATTACACAAAAATCAAAAAGAAATGAAACAATAAAATGAATAAATAAAAGAAACACTTGGCAACCCATACCACAAGTGCTTTCAAATGAATTATTTGTTGGATTTAAATTTAAGCAAATAGCAAAAAGAAAACATGCAGATTTAAGTAAATAAATAAAAAAAAATGTCTGTCCAAATCTTACTTGACATTTGGCAATGTCAACATTTTACCTCCGAATAACATTTGCATTTTTGGTGTTTTTGTTGTTGTTGTTTTTATGTGTTGGCCTCTTCAACTAGAAATCACTCATACACATCATACATCATGTCAACGGTTTCTCCTCGCTGGCATTTGTCTGTTGTTTGTGTGTGTGAGTGCGTGTGCATATTTATTTATTTTGTTCGCAAGACCACACGCAAAAACTAATCCTTAAGCGTTACGCATTCGTAAGCAACAAATGCGTGCATAAAATAACAATTTGCACATTAACGAAAAATAAATAAAGCAAAAGTAGAGGGAAAAAAAATAAACCAGAAAAGTACAAAAAAAAAAACCAAGAAGAAGAATAAAATACATAGAAAAAGCCAAAGCTCAAGTGCCAAAGACCTCCGGATGTATAAAAAAAAAACAAAACAACAAAGTGCAAAAGAAAAGAGAAAAATGTTATTGGAAACGAGATCGTAAAAAAACCAGTTGCGAATGTGAAAAGTGTGACTCAAAGGACTTAAAATATGTATAAGAGTTTAAGTGTACTATATGTATGTATGTATTTCGACTCACTCATCCTGAATGGTGTTGCCAACACGTACACACATCCACGCACTGCCGCTGTGGCTGTTTGTGGAGTACGCGTAGGCGACCTTTTGTAAATTTCTCCAGCGTATGTGTTAGTTTTGTGTTGCCATCATTTATTTGGTTGTAAGCTCAAGCGCTGATGGATGCATGTGTGTTTGTAGCGTTTGATTGCGTTGATTTTTCATTTCAACACCCCACAGTTGTCTGCAATTTACGATTTTTATATATTTTGTTTATTTCACTGGGTTTTCGAAAAGTGGCCGGGTGGAAGGGTTCATTTGCTCTACTGTTGTAAGGGCTTACAAGATTTTAACACGAATTTCGATTAACCCGCCACCAATCACACTTATGCTTTAATATTTTAAATGTTCCCTAATAGCGAAGAAGATATTAGACTTAATTCCTTATAGCTTATCCTGATTAAATGCATTTCTTCGATTCGACCCAAGCTATACATGGACGATATCTTCTTCGACAATTTTTCGGTGAATTTTTAACAATCAATCGATATATTTGCGATAGTTTTTCGACCACCAATTTACATTTCCATATCATTCCCATTCCATTTTCAAGAGTGTTCCATTTCTATTTCATTCCGGTCCACTTTCTTCGCATTTTAGAAATACCCCCACACATTTGGAAAACCTTAGACTCAGAAGAAAAATATTGCCTCAGTACCCCGTTTTCATCGATTTGTAGTAGGTTTTGGAACCAACTTGCACAAAAATGTAATTCGGTATCTCCAAAACTGCGACCACTATCGAGCTGACAGGCATTCAAACAGTGCTAGATCGGTTCAGTTTTCGATGCTGATCAAGATATTTATATTTTTTCTATGTCAAACACGCCACCACCATCAAAAAAATATACCCTTAAGCACACTGCGCGGGGTATACAAAAAACCAGAAAACATTATATCAAAAAAAAGGCAAGCAAAAAAGTATGAAAAATCGATTTTTTTTCATTAAAAAGAAAACAAATTGAATTTAAAAATTTTAATTTTTTTAATTTTGCAAATGTAAGTATTTATGCCATTGTAAAATTTTGTAAAATGCTAAGCTCATATAATGACTGAAAGGATAGGTATTTTTTAACATTCACAGGTGGCCGTCAAAAGAATGCATTTCCTGTCAAAAAACGTGGTCCTGACCTTCAGCTTTATCCCTTGTGAGACTCAGCTGAAGCAGTTGAGAAAGGTGCATTCGCAAAATACAATTTACACAAGTACTTTTTGACTCAGCTGTCAAAAGCTGTAAGTTGAAAATTGCGCAAAATAATAAAATTCAAAATTCTCCGAGCTTTGAGGCTTTGAGGCCTCAAAGTCAAAATTTAATTAAAGTATTTTATCAGTGAAGTCCCAGCCACGTTTCCACATGCTTGCAACATTATTCAATTGTTTACTTGTTCAGTGAAGTAGTAAGAAATAGTAAAACTTTAAAAGCGATTAGTACTGTTAAGTCAACAGTTTATTGAAATGGACATGTTCAAAGCGGATTAAATATATGTATGTGTGTACATTGTACATTGTACACAGTAAGTATGCACTCAGATATAGATATACTTATATATTAGCGGGTAACACATAATGATAACACATAATTTTATGTTCGAGGTACTTCTTCCTACTGTGTGGGGGTATTTCAGCTTCGGTATAGCCGAAGATAGTCCACTCTCTAGTTTTTATTCCTTTTTTTTTCTTTTTTTGGACGTTGCATATTCTTTCATAAAACTTTGGATCACGCTAATGTACATACATGTACGATTGTCATTGTTGATTTTAACTAGCAAAAACGCAAATCCGATTTAATTTTATCTATACATGCAATACCTGAAATCCTTTTAAAATACTTGTTAAATATGCTTCATTGGGTTTGATGACTTGAGTACTGTGCTTTGCACACAAACACACATACACATTTATTTAGAAGAATATGTGCAAAGAGACTCAGTGAAGTGTTGAAATGGTTTTTCTTCGTTGCGTTCTATTAGGTTTTCGTTCCTCTTTTCTCGTTTTTAGTATTTTTTTTTAGGAGTTTTTTATGCAAACCGCTCCTCTTCGAAATCAATGGAGTGTGAATTTGTAAACAATTTACAAAACAGTTTACCCGGTCAAAGTTCAAGCAGATGAAATAAACAATTTGAGTTCAATAAAAATTTGCTTTTAGCATAGCACTTTAAGGTCTCGATTGCATAGCACTCATACGCCATATTCCACTTCATCTATAACGATACACGTGCCTCTTGCATATACAGTTTCCAATTAATTCTTACTTGCACAACTGACGTGTGTGTGAAGCGAAGCAGAAAATTAATTACTTCTTTTAAGTGTGTGTGTGTGTGTGTGTGTGTGTGTGTATGTGTGTGAGCCATGCATTTATAGGATATCTTACGCAGTCAGAAATGCAAAATTTGTTGGTGTAACGTGTAAAACTTAATTAAAATAATATTTTAAGTTGAACGTTTTGTGTACTTCAATGTTTCATTGAGTAAGTACTTACTTAAAAACATTTCAATAAAATTAAGGTAAACATTTGATATCATTTAAAAAGGAAACCTTTCAGTATTTGTGTAATTTCAAACGGAAGAAACATATTAAAATGAAATTTCCACACCACACCGAAACCAAGTGAAATGGCAAAATTATGCAAAACATTATGTGCCATCCGAGTGCCAAAGAGGGCAGCTGGGACAGTACAGAGAGTGCTGCAGTAGAACAACGCTGGTGCGCCACAACTTGTCTCCCAAAGGTGACTGTAAAAGCCGCACTAAATGAATTTTTATGATTTTCCGCGTATTTTTTTTTCATTTCCATTTTCATTTTTGTTTTTGCAGTGTTTTTCACAAGGGAAGCAACAGTAGTAATAAAGGAAATTATTGGAAATAATTGTGAAACGAAATGCGGTTTGTGTAAATTCGAACAAATTTTACGCCAAAGTGACATTTCAATTGAATTTTTAAATTAAGCGGTTTTGTAGTAAAATAAAATTTTGGTAGACAAAAATTTAAATTACTTAAAATAATGTATAGGGCACTTGCAATTTATAGTATTTTCTATATAAAATTACATTTACCCTAGGCATAAACCGTTGTCATTATAAATTTAATGAAAAAAAAAACTATTTTAATGTAATTAAATAAAATTCCCTGATGAGGTTGAGGGGGCAGGAAAGCACATTATTCTCCTTTAATGGTTTTCAACTAGAGTGGATTTCGCTGTTTTACTATTTTGTTGCCAGCATCACATAAGTATGTCGCCTTAAAAGACGATTAATTCACGTTGAAAACTTTAATGTCAGAAATCAGGTGATAAATCTGAAACTAAAGTTACAATAACGTTGACAAGCCAAAATACATGCTGGCAACTGCCACCACATCAGACCTAAGGCACACGCCCACATGCCCTGGCACCTGAATGGAACGACAACTGCAAAAACTTATAGAAACTTTGAAGGTGTACGACATGGTAGTGGCTGTTAGTTGTTGGATGTTGTAAATTAAATTGACATTTATTTCCATACATGCATGCCATAACGTGTTAATAGGAAATGCATACAACGACATGCACAACTAGTTTAGTTACCTCACATATGCAAGAAGTGTCTTGTGTGGAAGGGAAAATTTCCTACTAACTGCATATTTTCCATTTCACACACACGTTGAATTTTAAGACTTTCAGTTTAGTTATGTAGTGACAGCCACACAAGTTAAACGTACAAACACTGTCACATACATGACACAACACAATGCACTACTGCCTGTGTTTCATCAGAGCACTGTCATCAGGCCAAAAGCCTTTGGGGAGCTTTTTACTACATTGTGCTGTAATTTTAATCTTACAATCCCTCATCCCTGTCATCTTTCGTAACGAAAGATTTCTATACGAAATTGAAAATACATACCGATTCGATTTAAAGTTTTCTCTCTCTCTATTCACACATGGCATATGTAGTGAAAATGACAAAGTTCTGTAGCAAAACTTTTGCATAAATTTATTTAATTATTTTGATGGATGTACCCACATGCACTCTCTGACGTATGAGTGACAACGAATTTTTAATTTTTTTTTTGTGGCACCCCTTTTTTGTTTAGAAAATGTAATTCACTTAAGACAAGACCTCAGCAATATATGTATATGAATTTAAATTAAATTTCAGTCTTCCATGTGAATAAATCTGGATTTTTATATAAAATATTACTCATACGTCTAGTTGGGTAAAACATTTAATTTTCCATGAAAAACTTTTAATATTAATAGTATACAACACATTTTATTTTATAGAATTTCATTGCTCATACATAGATAATTGGAAATGAAAAGAGGAACTTTCAGATTAAAATAGTAAACGGAATTTATATTTTGATTAGTCATAGAAAACAATACACTATGACAATTTAAATAGAAAGCATGATAACCGCATGGCGGAAAATATTCAATGATTTAAATGTGCAAACTATTATAGAAATTTATGAAAAATTTAAGGTAATTTCGTTAATATTTTAATTCTAGTGAAGTGGCCAATAAAGTATTTATTTGACCAATTTGAAAAGTTATAAAATTGTACCGATAATGTCACAATACTAGGATATAACTAAAATTGTACTGAAAAAGTAAAATTATATTGAAAAAATCCATTCCACATGCAACTTGAGTATTGAATACTTTTTAGAAATAACTATTTGATGGAGTACTTTGCTTGTCTAAAGTGTAAAAAAGAGCAAAGTGGTAGGAAGCATTTTACAGTGCCTACAGAGCTATTACACCTACATCCGGCTCTACGTCTCTGTTCGAGTCTAGAAGCTCAGCCAAGATCCCTCAGGAGTTGTAGGGCCAAATATTTATTTATTTTCCTCTAATAAAAATATTACATTTTTGGTCAAAATCGTTTAAATATAAACGAAAAACTAGTAAGAGAATTATCTTCGGTCTGACCGAAGTCTGACCCTGAACATGCGACTACAATACATTCTTAGACCCTTTGTTGGTAATTTTCCATTTCAAATACATGAAACGGCGGTCAATTCGACATTTTATCAAAAATGTATCGATTTTTTATCGATAATTTCATTGATAATTTTTCGAAAATTTATCGATTTTTTATGGATAATTTATCGATAATTTATTGATAATTTATCAATAATTTATTGATAATTTATCGATTTTTTATCGATAACTTTTCGATAATTAATCGATATTTAACGATTTTTTTCAATATTTATCGACAATTTCCATTTCCCGATCCATTCCAAAATTTTGTTCCAATTCCATTTTGTTCCGGTCCAATTCCATTTCGTTCCAGTTTCATTCCCATTTCGTTCCCGGCATTATTTCCGCGTGGTTCTTATTCGACGTTGCTTATTTCTAATGCCGTTCAATCGTTCGCCAAAAAGAAAGGAATGCCAAAATTTGGAGGCGGATGTTCAAAAGCTACGGCAGTTATCGTGCGAAATGACGGACAGACGGACATGGCTTAATTGACTCAGGAGGTGATGCCTCCTTATGGAATGCAACTTATTAACCAGCTCCAGCCATTCACAACATATTTTTACTGAAAAACTGGTCGAAAGTTTCTCTTAAGGAACATCTCTTACCACCACGAATGGGGCATGCGCATCAGCTACACCAAGAAGAGCGACACCATCTAAAGCTTTAAAAGAAACCGAAACTTTATTGTGATGATGCAAAAGCAACAGGCTTTTGAATGTTTGTTCAAGATCTTGCCTTCAGAATTTGAATGATGTAAGTAAGTACATACCTTGCCGTGCATTTCTTCGTAGGTAAATTGTTTTCTATAAGTTATCAATCGAAATTTTGAAGTGTTTAATTAATTAAATCGTAAGTAACTTAAAGCGTTTCATCACTCATTTACTTACATATTTCGGTGAATACAATCAATGCTGAACTTATGGCAAATATTTATTTCTTTATGCACACACTTGGTCCAGTCATGCAACACCGTCCACACAACCATCACAAGTACAAAATAAGTTTTGTATTGCCTTGTTTATCTCAAATGTGGCTAATAATTAAAATGCTCGCCACAATGACAAGCATGATTGATGACAATGCGCAAATGACGACGATGGTTGGTTGGTTGGCTGGCTAACGCTCCACGAAAAATTAATTAGATTATCGCAACTAATAACGAAAACCCAATTTAAATTCCCAACACCACCGCAGCACCGTCACACTCTACGCTTGGGCTTAACTTCATTGCCAACTTGGGTGTGAACTCCTTCGCGCTCATGCCAACTACAAGTAATTACCACGAACATCATAGGAGTGCGCGCTAGAGGGTGTACCGTTCGTCGTATCTTCCGAAAACTATAAGAAAATTAAATTCAGCACATTTTATCGCCTCAAATCCCCTAATGTATGCTAAGCATTCTTGGCAACAAATTGGAATTTATACAAAATGTTTTCAGTTACATTCGCTACGGTGGCAGCAGCAGCGCAGTCGCAAACAAAAGGCAAGCCAGATTTCAACATTCTCAAGTCAATGGCTTCAATTTCCTTTTTCGTTTCTCGTTTTATTGTTGTTGTGGTTGTTGTTCTTGTTGTCAGTGCTGCTGTGTGCGTGAAAAAGGAAAGATATTGTCGACATCATCATCATCGTCGTAGTCGTTGGCATTGTTTGGGTTCGGGGTCGTCTATTTCGTTGCTCGAACTAACACCGCCGCACACCAGTTCTTCCTGCACAATAGTTGCGGTAATGGTCGTTTTCCAAAATGTAATTGCGGCAATTATCGTAAATTTTCGTTGGTTTGTTGATACCTTCAAGTGAATTCGTAATTTTTTAAAGTGGTTCGTTTTTTTCAAAGTTATGTCAGATGATATTCTTTAAAGTTCCCTTGGTCGAAGATGGAGGGGGGGTGTGGATGGTTATGAGATAATATTTAAATTTCGTTTATATATTTATTGAAACTGTTTTGCTGTATTAAAGAGAATTCACAATTGAAATGCAAGTGTTTCTAAGCTTTGCGAGATTGTGTGAAATTTCAATGCAATTATTTTGAAATGGAATTTTGTTTGCAAATGTACAGTTAAAAATTTCGTATTCAAAGATTTTCTCATTTGCAATTGCTTCTTTAATTAATTCTTAGAGCTCACGGAGTGATTTTATTTTAAATGCTCTGAGAATTGTCCTGAATTACATGCATTGAATACAAAAAAAATCACTTTTTAGTTCGAGCGAACTTTCTATTTTGAAAAAAGTCACGCTGCATTAAAACCAGTTAAATAACATGGAATTCATTAAGATACTCCAATTTCCATGCAAAAAGATATTTTATGAATCAACAGAGTGATTGCATTCCCACTAAATTCCCGACACTTCATGCTTTACATTTTTTTTTTATCCCAAAAATTTTTTTTTTCCCATACAGTTTATATGGATATTTGAGACTCGTGTGGCATATGATAATGTTGACCTAGGACGACAAATTTTGTTGTACATTTTGTTCTCATAAAAAAATAAATTTCCAGGAACCTTTTTGAATTTACTCCGAATTGCTCGTTTTCATGAAAATTGAGTTTTTGGCATTTTTAGATTCCTGAGAAGAAGCTGCATCAGACAGGTTGCTGTGGTTTCTGGGAAACGTACAGAAAGTAATTGAAAAATGAGGAAATAAAATTATATCACACATACGTCAACACCCTGCGCCCGAGCTCAAAGTGCTTCAAATATTATGTTTTATCACAGTTTCCTTTGTTTGTCACTTAGGCCCTTTAACCCTTCATATGGCGATACAAAATTGTTATTAAATAATGCCTAAAGAAACCTAAGTGCCTAATGAATTTTAATGGCGTATCGACGTATACGTACTTAGTTGTTTTGTACTTCTAAGTCGTCAAATGATATTTTCCTTAAGTTTATTCCAAATACAGCTAATGTGTGTACTGTTGTGTTGCATTATCACAGCTACGTTGTCTGAGGAATACATGTACTTCAGAGTTTAACTGAATTCCAAACACGTCTTCTTTGAATTTCATGCCAATTTCATTCACACGCATTCGTTCTTTCAACATGCACACTCAAATCCAGTCACTCAATCAGCGGGAGGTTACACAGTTCAAAGCGTATCAACGAACGGCATTTAAAACCCATTTAACCCATTTAAACCCAATTGAACGGATTGAAAATCGCATTAACTAGCATCAAAGTCAAATCTAAACTCAACACTAAAATGCACCCAACACACGCACACACACACACACACACACACACACGGCCATATAAAATTACGTTTCATGATATTATCAAAAGCGGTATCATTTGCAAGCCTATTTCCGCACAATTTCATGCGGTCGTAACGAATTGATGGGTGTTTTACAAATTAATTACGAAATGTTCATATCACGCTTTGGCATTTCGCACACACACACACACACACAATTAAACCGATAAATCTATTTCCGAATTAAACATATTGTCATAAATTATAAGTCTATGCATCAATTAACAGCTAACGCCTGCTAGCGATGTCAATTAAATATGGAACAATAAATAATAATCATAACAGAAGAGTCAGCAATGAAAGCATTGTTGTTGTTTCGTATTTACTGGGCTGTAAATGAAATGAAAATAAATAATAGAAAGAAAAAATAGTGAATGTAAAATGTAAACAAAATGTTAACATGACATTTTATTTATTTTGCAGTTTTTTACGCCACTTCCATGAGCAATGAGCTGACAATTTGTGGATGCAATTTGCGATTGTAGCTTGGTCTGGGACAAATTTTGCATTTATTTGTGGCGGTTGCAATTAGCAGTCATTGTGGTTTTTTCTTGATTGTACGCATTTTTGCAGGCGTATGTGTGTTGAATGAATATTGTGTTTGGCTCCCCGCTGTATACAAATTTCCATAAAACATCAATAAATAAAGCGGAGTCTCGCCCACGTGTGTACTTGTTGGCAGTAAGCTTTTGTTTTTGGCAGTAAGCGAGCGAGCGCATATGTTGTGGTGACTTTTTTTAATACTTCGATAAACACAGCGTGTGAGTGAAAGTTTTTTAATTGCTAAAGCTGCAGCACAATGTAGTGATAGACAAATGATATTTGTGCGGTGTTGTTTTTAATTTAAAATCAAGGGAACACAAGTGGCTGAGAAGAGTTTTTCATTTATTTTAATATAAATTAAGCAAAAGGACAACTGTGACTGTAAAGTCATAGAATGTATTGACATTGATTGATGGCAAAATATTTAATATTCCTCTTAACCAACTCTTATGCTTTCTTTTAAGTAAGTGCCTAGTTATAAAAGCTCTAAACTTTCGAGCTGTCAACAACTTCCCGCTCAAATGCTAACACAAAAGGCAAGAGAACCGTCTACTCATTGCACATAAACCAAAACAATTTGAAAATTAGCTTGTCTCCACACAAGACCAATCAAGTCTTGAAACTGCAAATGTCATGCAGCACAGAATATGCATTTCCATGCCAGCCTTTCTCCATATCAGAAAAGGCATGACACAACAGAAAAAGGAAAAAAAAACAACAAAAAAGAAAAAGAAGGAAAACAGAAAATCATCATTATCCTTTTTTATTATTATTATCCGGGCAGTGGTATAAATGCGCTTTAAAGTACCACACAATAAACCAATTTAAAGAAACCATATATAAACAACTTGACAAAAGTTTAATACCCCTTTTGTCACACACCCAGACACACTCACACACACACAAACTGCTATACGTTACGTATACAAACAGCAGATGCACAACAAAAGACAGCAACTACGTTGAAAAATTGCAAAACCATGCAAGGACAAGCAACAACGCAACGAAAATAAAAACTCAACAAATTGAAATAAATAAAGGAAAGAAAGTAAAAACAAACAATGCAAAAAAAACAACAAATAAAATCACAAAAGAAATTAAAAAAAATAAACATATTTTCTCTCTGCTTAAATTTGGTCAGCCACTGGCTTGGTTCATTTTCTTCTATTCTATATTTTTATTGCAGCCTTTTAGGTGCATTGCATTGCATTGCTTTTGTTTCCACCTCTCGCTCAACAGCTCCTGGCTGTTTGTAAATGTTGATACAAGTCTACTGGTGATATTGTAATTTATCAAATGTCCCCACAGACTTGTTCGAAGCCATGCTGAAGTAGTGCAGTTAAGGAAGGAAAAAAAAACTTATTGGTAAGTATGCCAGATTTCAGATGATTTCAGATGCCAGTGCCAGGCTAGTGACTGTTGTTGGCTCTGATTGCTATTATTGTTTGGTGTTTTCCTTTGCCCTGGCTGGGCATTGCTGAGTGACAGGGCGGGAAAAGGAAGATTTTAGAAAACGGAAATGGATACACTTGTTGCAAGTGGCTACTCTATTTAAGTGGTGGGTTTGATAGGTTGAACACAATTGGTGGCTATTGGCATTTTTTATTGATGGAAATATGTGGAATGCATTTCGTTTTTTTTGTATTTTTTTTTTGTTCGAAATTGCTGTAATAATTGGGCGGCGTTTCATGCTAAAACGGCTATGATTCAAATTTCATGTCTTCGATTTGTTTAAATTTTTTGTGGGTCGATGGAGAAACATGAAAAATAATTTCAATATGAAATTATAAGAGATCTGGGGTGCGATCGTATACCTCGATATTCAACGAAAACGAGGTTCTGCTCATCGTTTTTGCTTCACGTAAACCAATTCTCGTTCGAAAACGTTTCAATTCTCGATTGCAGCGCACGACATCACTTTACATGTCGTTTTCACTTGTTTTAAGAAGTTTTCAAGCCAAAAAAGTGATTGCTCCAAAAAATTCAAGATATTAGTTGTAAATTATATTTATTGTTGAACTTTGATTCAATAAAATTATTCTTTAGGGTTCAACAAAGCAATCAAACGCAAATAAAAGTAATGATCGAGAAGCATTCGTGGATTGCAAAAAATGCATTGCAAAACACTGAACATGGGAAGGAACAAAAACAGAAATAATGGAACAAGTTGCCTGCTATGCTAAACAGTAATGGCGCAGTTGGCTGGAGTGCATAATGTTGAACGTTCTGCGCAGGAGCGGTTGTTGAGCCTTCCTGTTCCACTTCGAAGGCAGTTGCTAATGAATGAGCTATTCTTTCGGCCTTACTGGATGATAGTGCAACATGCAGCACCTCCTTTCACGCAATTCCAATGGACTTGAAGCATCTGTTAGTATCCTTCGCTGCCTGGCAATGTTATCTGCCTCGTCGCTTTCGTCAAGAAGGAAATATCTTGTAATCATTGAATTACAACACACATAAAATTTTACATCTTTTAATCTTTCACAATCGCGAAGTGTTTGGAAAGTGCTTTTTCAAACCGGATAAAATCGCGTAAGTGTTCGGAAAGTGTTTTTGGATAAAAGTGAAACGAGAATCGATAGTAAAGTTACGTGAAGCAAACTTTGGGAATAGAGCCGCTGATCACGTTTTCAACTATCAGCGAAAACGTGAATCGTGGTCGAGTTACACGATTGCACCCCTGATCTTTTTGGAAAAAATTTGTTTCCTTTTTATATTAAGCTAGCTTATACCAACAGCTTGGCTCGAAAAATTTCAGTGATGTTTTGTATGTACCCTGTAATAAATCGGTCTAGTCTATGGACCGCTTGTAATTGAGTCACTTAGAACAAATATGATATGGTGAAATACTGAAGTATTTACTAACGCCAAAATATTACAATTGCCCTGAAAATTGATTACACTTCGCCACGTTCGAATGAATATTCTTCAATGTCAAATTATTTCCTTGCCAAAAAATTCCAATTAAATTTCAATTAAATGCGAACAATTAAATACGAACTCTAATCCGCCTTCCCCTCAACAGAAAAGATAAGACAAATAAACAAATATCGCCACCTGCTAGCAATTTACAATTCTCAAATTTCACAACTGAGAACACTTAACATTTACCAGAGGAAATACAATTTTGCACAATTTAGCATAACTCAGCCTCTTTCCGCTTATGAACTGAGGCACCAACTTCAATGAGACTTTATTTGTTTTGCGGCGCCGAGGCATACACACACACGCACACATCCATTCGGCATTTTAATGGAAATTTCAAATTAATCACACTACCACGCGCCTCATTGCTGAATTATGGGGAATTTTTCAATAACACAATGAGTTCAGCCCGTACCGCTGTCATTTCCGTGTCATGAGCGGAAATGTGGATATGCGAAACGATGAGCGTTCCACTTAAACATTTTCATTGTCAATGCCAATGGATTTGCAAGCGAAATTAAGAATAAAGAAATATGAAGTCATGACGACATCATAGACAAACAGACAGGCCGTCAGATAGACAGACACGCATCCATGCATACACACAGCCGAGCCAGACAAACGAACAGACGATTGGACCGAACGCCTTACACCACTCATTCCGACAGTCAGTCAAGACAGCAAGAGGCACAGGCAAGCAATCCGTTAGATCCAGTTCGGTATATCCGGTAACGCCATTCCGTTTATTGAATTGTGCTGCGTGCCGTATGGAATAATAAATGCGCTCATCGGCAGAATAAATGAAGAGAAATTATGACGAGAATGTAATAAAAATTTCAACGCATTTGAAGGTTTCGCCTTATGATGGTGTGCCCAAGGAACGCTGCCTTGTTAACGCCCTTGAGTGTATTGAATTCTCTCGTTTTTGTTTTTTTTATTATTCTTTTTCTCATTACATATTAACATTTTCAGCTTCGTTTTCGTCTTTGAATGATGTTCGTAAATGAAATGAACTGTGGACGACTCAATATGTGAGTTGAATGCATTTAGTGCGAAAACTAAGACAGCAGAAATATTTATAGTTTGTTTTATGTTATCGAATGTTGTCGCATGACATACAAAAACAAAAACTGCGCAATAGACTTCAATGAGATGGGGAAATGTATTGAACCAGACTGTTGTAAAAATAACTTCAACACAAGTGGAAAATGTCTGCAGCTTGGGGTATGAAAAACCATTTCAGTGAGAAATGAAAAAATAGAACGAAAAAGTTGAATTAATAAATTTGCAAATGGAAAATGTTCTTTAAATATTAACTAAACAAAATGAATGCCACTATTTCAACATTGCTCCAAGTAAAAAAAATTTATTCAATATTCAGAGTTTGCCACTGGCAAGAAATCAACTAAATAAAATAATTGAATGAATTCTTTTTTTCGCTTGAAATATGTTCACATCCAGCTGCTGTCAATTAAATCAAAGTGTTCATAATTGTTTGTGCCTTAGGCAATGCTATCAATCAAATCAATGGACTACTTAAAAATGAAATAAAATGGAAAATTGCCATAATGTTGATTGACACCAACGGGTGAACGAGTACTTACCATTCAATTGAAATTCGAAGTGGCCTGTCAATTAGCCAGGGAAAGATTTTAATGAATTGTTCATTTAAATTATAAGAACTTTGATAAGAGTGTGCAACGCCGAATTCTGATTGTTGATTTGATAACAGATTTTGATATTTCCAACTTTTTGTTGTGGATTCCATATTTTAAATTTCATAATTTTACCTTTTTCGGCTTGTATTTTCTTGGCGAGATCAAATCTAAAATTTTCAGTGAATTTTATGCAAAAATGCTATGCAAAGTAAGGGTTCGTCTAACCCCAGTTCATATCTACAGCAGCTAGAAGTATGCCCTTAGACGTTTCGGAGAGGTAATTGAATAAGGAACAACAAATTTTTAAGGGAGTGTCGCGCATTATGGCACTACTTTCGTATTTTGCCTGTTAAGATCGGACATGGGTGGAACGTCGAGAAACGATTTTAAAGGTTAAGTATTTGGTAATCTTTCCACCATAGACAGTTCGAAACAAATCATTTTGTGAATATAAAAAAAGTGCAAAATTATCCGTCTATGAGGGTAATGTGGAACTAAAATAAAAATACACTAAAAAGCCATTGTTAGTATAAAAAACTTAATAAAAAGAAACGCAAACGAAAGTACTTTGATGGAAACGTTTCTCGTTTCTCACAAATGCAAACACCATTTCTTTCAAATACAGCCTCGTTTCTAATAAACAAAACTAATTAGTCTACGAACCAAAATTTGACAAATAAACTTTATTTGTAGCAAACAAAATGTACTTATTAGAAACATGCGGCTTTATTTGAAAGAAACAATGGGCGCATTCAGCGGAGACACCAGTTGTGTGATTATTCACTGAATGGCACTATTTTGGTAGCGCTACTATGCCATTTTCTGGTAGCGCTACCAAATTTAGGTAGCAACCTTTTCATATGCTACTTTTGAACAACTGTTGTGAGCTACGTCAAGTGATATTTCAAATCACATTTCAGTCAGCAAAAAAATAAATAACCAATAGGGCAAGGAATCGTCTCTTCGAAATATTGCTCGTTTCTATGTTTTATCTTCACGTTATCTACTCATCTGACCAGGAACTTTTGGGCAAGACCTAGTCCATCGTTCATAAATAAATCAATTACAGAAATTTCCATTTCCAATCAAAACCATGTACCGTAAAACAAAATTTTTTTTTTAATTTTGAGTTGTTTGAAGTAGCAACGCATTCAGAAAAATTGAGCGCTGAGAGAGGTAGCGCTACTACAACCGTTGTCTCCGCTGAATGCGCCCAATGTTTGCATTTGTAAGACACGACAAACGTTCCCATCAAATTACTTTCGTTTGCGGTCTACGATTTCAGTCACGACAAATACAAGTGTATTTACTGTGAAATTGTATAACATTTGCAGCAAACACTCTCAAAAAAAGTAATTCTTTGAGTTTATGAATGCATGACTCGAAATCGAATGGAATAATCTCTCTACCCGTATTCTGTAGGTACTGCCTGAATTCAACCAACTCAAAGCAAGAAAATGCAACATTTCGATTGTAAACGCTGTCTGTGCCTCATCTATAATTGTATCCTCGTTGCAGAATTAAATGAAAAACCAACAACATTTTTTTTTTAAATTGAAAATGAATTTTTGACGAATAACAAAAAAAAACATTTTTGATTTTCAATAGAATTGTAAGAATACCAAATAAGCGATTCTAGCAGCAACAAGAGCAACTGCGTGCCAACAACTACATCTTTAGAATTGTACTTTTACATGGGGTTTTGGAGGTTTCTTGCATTTTGGGGGGGAGAGAGGAGAGTGTGGATTTGCCTTGTCTGCTAGTGTACGTACAATCGTACGTGTTTCTGAATTTCAATGTACTTCTAAGTGAGTATATGTGTATGTGTTTGATTTACATCTCTCACGTGCAGCATTTACCAAATCAAGCATATTACAAACAGGATACTTTCTCATATGAAAATGAGCGCCAGCACAAAGAAAAAAAAAAAATATTTAAACCGGAATATAAACATTTGCAACATTTCAGAGTGTTGGCTTTAGAGTGGCGGGGAGGGGCTTGGGGATACTGTACTGATAGTAAAGAAGCAGCCGAACATGTTCATGGTCGTTGGTTTTGGGGTGGAGAGGCGTTAGTGTGTACATTGTATGTGGTAGTGTGGTAGGCGGTAAAGGGGTAGCCGGATACGCTCGGATTATATATTTACAGATTTGCAATGCAATTTAAGCATTTGCAATATTTACACAATCGCACAGGCGAATAAGCACACAGACATACACACCGGATATGCTGTATTTGTTCGATGAAATACGATTTTCCATTTCGATTGGGCATCTTGTGAAGCGGAAATTTAAAATTGCTGCGAAAAGGGATATCCGCACATTTGCAAATTGAATTGCTTCAGTGAGAGGGAGGCACACTCATACAAACATATGTTCTTTGTCTAGGCAATAATTGAACATTTTTTTTATTAACTTTTTTTTATATCATTTATGCATTTCAATTAAATTTTACTCAAAGCGTATTTTTTTTTATAAAAAATCCAAAAAGAAATCTCTTTTTATGTTATTTTTACCTCTACTCAATTTACATCAATTACTCACATACACTTCCTTTTTTACAACATATTTTTCCCTCCAGTAACCTCCTCCGGATTCTACTCACTTTTACAACAATTTTTACAAATTTACTTCACACGACACAACAACAATAACAAGATTGAAATAAATCACACTTTTTAGCGGGGAAAATCTTCCCAACGCTGCCATCTTCTTCGACAAACAATATTCGCACTAATGAAGTCATTTCACAGTTCGGCTGGTGTGGCAACTTTTAAGGACGAGCCAACACCGCCACTACCACCACCATCACAGCAGCAGGGGGACTGCGCGTGTTTTATTAGAAATATTGCTTTAGTCACGTTTCATACGCCACTGTTTTTTTCTTCTCCTTCTTGTTACATTTTTATTTATTTTTTTTAATGTAAGTTAGTTGATATTATTAAAGCATACTTTCGAGCGTATAGAAAAACAAATCTCGCTTCACTCTTTATTGACAGCACTTTTCGCTTGAAGAAGTTATGAAAACTTTTCATCTCAGCGTAGCGTAGAGAGTTGCTGTAAAAGTGTGTAATTAAAATTAAATGAACAACTTTGCTGGTCAACTTTTGTTACTTGCAAGATTTGGAAAGATTTTTTAAAATTAAGGTAATCTAAAGTAGTGGGACTCTTCAAACTATTCGAAACCGGTTTATGACATCCGACCGGTGACTAATTTTTCTTGTGTTAAAAATGAACTACGAGGGTCCTGAAGCGACGCCGGCATTTCAAGTAGTTACAAATGAAAAAAACAAGTGAGTAAGTCGAAATCAGCGACCCCAAAAACCCCTAGATACCAAGTTTGCAACTATTTAAGCGGAATACCAGCCCATTTTTAATACCAACTCCTTCGAGGGCATAAAAAGGGTAAATCCAACATTTGGGATCCCTAACTTTCTTCTAGCTCCTGCGATCGTGTTTACAAGAAAAGTTTTCCATATCGGACACGTCTCCTTCTTGGTGTTACAAAAATCCGACCGAATCGACATTTTATCGATAATTTTTCCATAATACAAATTTTGCGGCTATTTTTATGGGAATTAGGCTTTTTTCAGTAAATTAAAATTAGACTTGAACGTCAGACAAAACTGGCTTAGATGTCAAACGCAACCTATAATATTCAAAGCCGAAATTGTTTTGTCCCATTTCTTCAAAGGACAAATACAAAACCACAACCACAGATGCATATATTGAAATGGAAAAAGAGCACGATTCAGGTCAGGATGGAAATGAATACGGTTGCAAATTTCCTCGATTTTTTTTTGACTGCGAAAAATACTTTTTTTTCCCAAATCGATGAAGATTCGAGCGGTAATTCTGAAGGCGGGTTGTACAATAAATCAAGTTTAGACACAAACGTTGTTATACGTTTTCAAAGCTTTGGTGGCACTTGCAAATTTTCTAAACATATTATGCTTAGGTAAAAGACAAATTCAAACACTTTACATTCTTCGGACTCTTTGTAGGTGCTTTTGTTTCAGTAAGGCGACCAACATTGAAAACAATTTTCCTTCATTTGCGGTTCCATACAATTTTTTTTCATTTCTCGAGCAGAGCACTTTTATACCATTTGGACTTAAATTCAAGCTAAAATATATATCGGTTCACACTGCGTATGAGCCATAAAATAGCACTACATGACTTGATCCAGAAAACTTTACAACCAGCGATTGTTTATTCTGAGCTTGTGTGTACTGAGTACCAAACTTGAGTATTGAGTACTTCAGTATGTGTTAATTGACTTAAGTGTTCGCCTTTTAAAAATCCACAAAGAACTTTAATTAAATGTAAATAAATGAATTTTCGTAGCAATTTTTTTCTCATTTTTTTTATTCGGTTATACGATACTTTGATGCTCTACGCACATGTTTTGCACAAACGAAAATGGAAAAAGTGCTTTTTTCAAACAAATTTATTCACTCTCATATGTTACACAAAAAAGTATACACAATATATACTTGCACTAACGCCGACAGACTCGTTAAATGCCGCTGGAAAAAATCATACACTTTTTATAACTAGAAAAATCCAAACAAGCAGACAGACTCACTCATGCGACTACAGCGGCATCAGCTGCGTATGAGTAATATTAATTCCCCAATGTACAAAGAATAAAACGGAAAAAAAGACGGCCACGCTAAATGCTGCTGCAGCAAAAATGCGCAACATATGCAAAATGCGAGCGAACAGCACGAAATCAAGACATTTTTTTTTGCCATTTTTATACGCGTTCGGCATTGACATAAATTTGATGGGGGGGAAAAAATATGTATTTGCATTAACTTTTATGACGGTTGGGAACAAGAAAGCGCAGCGCACTCGAGTGGTAAAAGAAAAGACTTGCTTGAACATATGCAAATTGTGGCAAGCGCGTCGAGGCGGCGAGGCGGCAGGGGGAAACGAATGAAAACGATCGTTTCACTTCAACTCAATTAAATGTTGACATTTTGTCAAAATGAGAAAATATATATGAAAGGACTTCTTGGGAATATATTTTCAACAACTTTAAAAAGTTTTCCACTTTGTTATATTGCCATTTGGTTAATAAAGATGCTTGTTTACCGAAGAGTGCTGCTATTTCGGTTTAACTTCCAACTTAATTCTTTTTGATTTCGATTTTATTTCCATTAAATTTTACAGAACGCTTGCGTACGTTTGATTGCATTTTAATTCCAAGAAATCATCTATAGCCACGAATCACATTGCAAAATTCTACGATAGGAGGGAAATAATTACTTGCGACACTTGCCTAATTGTTTACGAAAACAATCTCAACTGCATCGCATCGCACAGCAATACATTCACATAACACTGACACACCCGTGCACACGAGTTCACTGAATTGGATTATTCTGTGTAGGTACGTGCGATAATCTCGAGTTGCAATCACTGCTCTCCTTTAGCTGGAGGCATCACGTTGCTCTTCATTTTATTTTACACTTCACACATGACTGTTCTTGGGGTTGTAGGTGGGGTTTTTTTTCATTTTATTTGTCCTTCTGGTCTTGTTGTTATTGTCCTGAGCGTGTGACTTTGCTCTTCTTTTTGTTTTGCCTTTCTTTTTGCTTTGCTTTTCTTGGGATCAGTTTTATTTTCATCATCTACTACTATCTGCTATTAGCTTGAATTTTTCTGCTTGTGTGTGGGTTTTTTTTGCGCGCACATTGAGTGGAAAATGCGCAAGAACTAACAAGAAACTGCTTGAATAACTTTTATCGCTTTTAATTGGATTTTGCCATATTTTACGGTGCCTCGTCCAGCACACAGTGGTATGTGGGACGTTTTCAAGTGAGAACTTTTTATATTTAAACTAAAGTGTGATAAGAAACTGACAAAGGGTTGGTTTTTATTACTCAGGATTGATTTTAATTCAGGAGAAACGTATAACGTTTAAAAATCACCTACAATTTGTATTCTACATATATTGTTAACGATTCTTCTTTATTCGGTTAAAATAGAAGTAAAAAAACACTATCCCACAGTGTTTCCCAAACCCAGATAAAAAGAAAGAAATGTCAGCTACGAAGTGTCAACGTATGACATAAATATTTCTGCTTTCATACTAAACATAAGCAAACAAGAAACCTTAAAGTCTTCGATAGATATTGTTCGAAATTGGTAATAAAATTAAAGTTTAAAGTATTACCTAAAAAATGCTAAAGCAGTCTTTATTCGTTCAGATATTATGATTTTAGCAACGTTAAATGACAGAAGAATCCATTGTGCGGCATACAGTGGGTTAGAATCCCAAAAAGTGGAGTTATATTCACACGCGCGCTCAGTTTATATCAATATTTGTAAACCAGTTTTTTTTAAATAATTTTTAAAAATTAAAAGGTAAATTCAATACCTTTCCTCTCCTTTTTGCTAAAGATTGCACGGTATTGAAAATTGGCAACATCGGATAAGAACAACGCCTACCTCCCATACAAAATTGCCCCCATATTTTAGTTATTTTCGTTTATCTTGAGAAATACTGAGCCGATTTGGACGCGGTTTTTTGCATAAGGTTGGAAATGAAACTCAAACGAAACGAAACTTCGAAAAATTATCTAAAAAATATCGAATATTATCGATAAAATTATCGATAACATATAGAAAAATCATCATATCTCGATAAAATTACCGAAAAATCATATAAGAACTTATCGTACTCGAATGTGCCGGAGTACCATAAGGCAGTGTCCTAGCGCCCCTGCTTATATTCTCTATACTGCAGATATGACCAAAAGTGATAGAACTCTCATATCGACTTTTGCTGATGACACTGCTATCATGTGCTCTCACTCAAACCCAGACATGGCATCTCTATACGTGCAAAAACACTTGGACACTCTAAGTAATTGGCTACATCGATGGAAAATCAAGGTCAATGAATCCAAAAGCTGTCACTTAACCCTCACTCTAAGAAGGGGCACGTGTCCTGCTCTGAAGATAAACGGCCAAGTCGTCCCTGAAAGTTCCGAAACCAAGTATCTTGGAATGCATCTCGATCGCCGACTCACATGGCATAAACATATTGAATCCAAAATCACTCAGATCAAATTAAAGCAATTGGAACTAAATTGGCTAATCTCAAGGGCATCAAAGCTAAATCTCACATACAAAGTCCAAATATACAAAAGTATAATAAAACCCATATGGACATATGGAATTGAACTCTGGGGCACTGCCTCTCCCTCGAACGTGGAAAAACTCCAGAGAGTCCAATCTAAAATCCTGAGACAAATTGCCAGAGCCCCTTGGTATATAAAAAATACTAACATCCACAGAGACCTGAATATACCTGCAGTAAAAGACGAAATTCCGAAATTTACCTCGAAGTACAAGCAGAAGCTCATGTTTCACCCAAGCATTCTAGCTAGAAATTTACTGAGACCTCTGAATCCCTCACGTCTCAAACGAAACTAATATATTCCCCATATATTAGTTACGATAACTCTACATTGCCTAAATCAATGGATATAGGGCAAATAGTTTTGATCTGAATATTATAAAAATAAGCTGAATTTCTGAATTTTTGAAAAATCATTGTGATTCAATTGAATAAAATTAATATTAAAAAAAAAAAAAAATGTGCAGTGTATTTTAGCTTTAGTAAGACTGAAGATACTTCTCTAACTATTTTTAAAGTGTTTTTTCAAATTTTTGCATTTTTGCATACATTTTTGATTTATAGCTGCTTTAAAATAAACAAATCCCACGTAGTCCAATTTTTATTGGAATATGAATTTCCGTAGGCAAGTCAGTTCACGTTTTTTCCCCCTTCAGTTGATAAGAATTTTCTACTGATTACGTGAAAGCCTAACTGTGGCCCATTGTGCAATATTGTTATTTTCAAATTCGGTTTCAACATTTGTGTGCGTATGTGCAACTGGGTTTCTGTGTGAGTTTGGTGAATGTTTTTGCGCCTCGAGCATAATTGCTTTTTCAATCGTAAGGATTTGCTCAAATCCTGGTAGAAAAAACAGAAACCGATTTACCGTTGTTGCTACGTTTCGATTTGAATAGCTTTTGTAGTAAATTCTCTCGAATTTCAACGGAAAAAAAGTGCAAACAAATATCCTGAACTCTTCATAACAAAAGTAAGGTTCAAAAGTTGCTCGGCACATTTGGACAGTGAATATAAACGTTGACCCAGTAAACAGGAGGGGACAATAAGGGAGGATGTAGAAGAATTTGATTACCTCGTATTATTTTGTATCCATTTGAAGTTCAAATAAATAATTTAAATTGGAACTTCTGTGGGAATCAATTTTCTATTTTCAATCGATCTCAAATTATGTAATTTAAGGTTCAAAGCAAATTTTCCCACTTTCAAATCAGTGCAAATTCGCCTTCAAAGGTCATCAGTGTTAATATTAAATCATAGATCCTGCTGAAATATTCGCCAATTTTGCTGACCACTCAAAGAACAATTTCCGTCAAATTGCTTCTAATAATTTCATAATTTCCACCAACACGCATGCAATTTCCAAAAGGCATTCATGCATTTGCGAATCCAGCGCCCAAGCGAATCTCGCGACCACTGTCAACGACTAGGACTGGAATATAAAAGCACACGGCACGCGCAAAAAACAGGAAGTAAACAAAATAAATTGAAACGGAAGCGAAGTGAAGTGAAGTTACAACAAAAAAAAAGTGCCTTAAAACGGGTAAAATGCACTACTGAGAAGAGCCAAAAAGGGAAAAAACGTCCACAAGAAATCTTAAAAAAAATGGAGCAATTAATTTCATTGCTGTTCCGTTTGTGCTGTTGCTTCTGTATCACTTTGTTGCCAGTAAATGCTGACAGCAATTTGGCAGCATTGGCTACTACCAACAACGATGTCAGTAGGCAGCCACCGCCCGTTGAGCCAGCCGCTTTGGCAGATGTTTTCGTTGCGTATTTTCGCTTTCACGGAGTGCAAAGTGTAATTTTAGTCGTTTGTCAGGAGGACAGTGGTGAGTTGTCAACTTCAAACTACATAGTTTGGAAACGACCAAAGAGCCAATTACGCTTGGGATTGCAAATACATTTTGTTTTCATGTGGATGGAATTTTAGTTAGAGAGTTGCTTGGTTCTACGAAAAATTGTTTTTGGTAGTTCCCAATTCGCAGTATTCCAATTTAAAATACATAATATAAACGCATCTGACCACAGTTTTCCAGCAACGTCAACTGCATGCGCTTATGCAACACTTGCTAAATGAAGGCTTCTATGTGCGCGTTTTCAATGGCCGCGATTACAGCGATGACGATGCCTCATCATCTGCAATACCCTTTACACCGCCCGCCACCTTTCGCAGCGATAATATAACGCGCCGCCGAATACGCCTTCAACTGCATCCATTGTCTTATAAGTCTGGCATCATTCTACTGCATTTTGCCACGCCCTGTGCTTTGAATGTGCTACGCTGGTCTGCTGCCAGCGAACACAATTACTTCACCACCAATCGTTTTTGGCTGTTGCTTACCGCGGAGCCAGCGGACATGGCACTCCTCGAAGAAGAGGAAATCTTTGTGCCGCCTGACGCTGAGGTGCGTATACTGGTAAGGCCCCTAATAACTGAGGGGGAATTTTCTCTCATCGACGTGTACAAAGTGGCCGCTGATAAGCCCTTGAAGCGCCGTTTGGTGTCCGATCATCTGCGAAGTGTGGACGATATGTTGAACGCCTTGCAGCGTTTCGGTTCGGCCATTTCCTATCGTCAAGACCTGGAGGGTATCACCTTTAAGACGGGCCTGGTCATTGCCTTTCCCGATATGTTCACGGACATTGAGGATTTAACGCTGCGCCATATCGATACCATTTCGAAGGTGAACAATCGCCTGACAATTGAGTTGGCCCACAAATTGAATATGAGGTGAGATTTGAGATTTGCTGGGACAGAGCTTTGTTCATTTCGATGCATTTCCAATGGTACAGCTTCAACACTTACCAAACCGACAATTATGGCTGGCACCAGCCAAACGGCTCCTTCGACGGCCTGATGGGGCGCTTCCAGCGCTACGAACTGGACTTTGCACGCAATGCCATCTTTATGCGTCTCGACCGTATTGCCCTGGTCGATTTCGTGGCCGAAACGTTCCGCATTCGGGCTGGCATAATGTTCCGCCAGCCTCCGCTGTCGGCAGTGGCCAATATCTTCGCCATGCCCTTCGACACCGATGTCTGGATATCGATTTTGGTATTGATGATATTCACCGCGATTGTGCTGGCCCTCGAGTTGATGTTCTCGCCGCACACGCACCACATGGATTTTTGGGACTGTGTGGTCTTTGTGTGGGGCGCCATGTGCCAGCAGGGCTTCTATGTGGAAATTGCCAATCGCTCGGCGCGCATCATTGTGTTCACCACATTTGTGGCGACGCTGTTTCTGTTTACCTCATTTTCGGCCAATATTGTGGCGCTGCTGCAGTCGCCCAGCGAGGCCATACACACACTGGGCGATTTGATACAATCGCCGCTGGAGATTGGCGTGCAGGACACGGTCTACAACAAAATCTATTTTAATGTGAGTGCAATTGATTCGATAGAGAATTTCTTTTTAATGTGTATTCAAAGGAGTCCACGGATCCGGTCACCAATCGCTTGTACCACAAGAAAATTGCCCACAAAGGCGACAAAGTTTACATGCGACCGCTAATCGGCATGGAGAAAATGCGCACCAGCCTGTTTGCGTACCAAGTGGAACTGCAGGCGGGCTATCAAATTATAAGCGACACATTCAACGAACCCGAAAAGTGCGGCCTGAAGGAACTCGAGCCGTTTCAGCTGCCCATGATTGCCATACCGACACGCAAGAATTTCCCCTACAAGGAACTCTTTCGGCGCCAGTAATTTGAATGGTTTTTTTTTAAATTTTTTTCTACTTGAATTTTCCTATTTTTAATCCCAGATTACGTTGGCAACGCGAAGTCGGTCTCATGAATCGCGAGGAACTGAAATGGTTTCCCCAGAAGCCCAAGTGTGAGGGTGGCGTTGGGGGTTTTGTCTCCATTGGTATCACCGAGTGTCGTTACGCCTTGGCCATGTTTGGATTTGGCATTTTGCTGGGCGCATTCGCGTTCGCCTTGGAAGTGGCTTTAAAGCGTTCAATGGCAGTTTTAATTAGGATGAAACAAATGCGCCAGCAAATTCCTGAAATATGAATTTGTATTTGGAGTTGGACACACTAATTCACTGAAATGTTATAGAAATTAGTAAAAAATAGAGTTACTTGTAAAAGAAAAATAAATTAAATTATTCAAGACGTCTTAGCACGCACGATAACGGTAAAATTTAATTGGAACTTATTTATTTTATTTATTCGTGTACTTTTCCAACTCGGAAATAAATTCAATCGCCTCCTCGCAATTACCTCAATGAATGCAGATATCAAAATTGATCAATCGCGAAAGATTTGTGGCTTTTAAGGTAGGCCTTTGTAATAATTAATTATAACAAATCAAAATAAAACACTTGATTTTCACTGGCAAATTACAAAAAGAAAATTATCATAAATCAGAAATTATAACAACAACATTTTGTGTGAACAACATTTTTAAGCTCCAACATAAAATTTATTTTATTTGCATTAAAAAAATTAAATTTTCAAAATATTACGATCCAAAAAAAAATTTGAAAAAAGTAAAAAACAAGTTTTTTAAAAAATAACCCTTCAACCGACTAAAAAGCAGAAAATAAATTCCCTTTATATTAGCTGGTTTGTTCCTTATGTCAGTGTTTGAAATGGTCAAAAAACCCTTAATTTTAAATCGAAATTGCGAAAATTAATTTAAAGGGAATTTATTTTCAGCTTTTTAGTCTGTTAAAGGGTTATATTTTTAACAACTTGTTTTTTACTCTTTTTTATTTTCCCCTTTTTAAATTTTTTATTCTTTTTTTAAAAAAATGTCCCCCCTTTTTTTTCTCCCAACGAATGCGAACCTACGTACAAAATTTTAGTCCTGTAGCTTAAAAATACGAACGTTAGTCCATCCCAAACTTTAAAAAGGCTCCATCCCCCTCCCCTTTATCCCCACATCCCCCATCAAAGGGGGTAAATTTTTATTTTGTCAATAAGAACCCACCTACCAAATTTCATCATTGTAGCTAGAAGGAATAGGAAGTTATGCCATGTTTAAGAAAAAGGGGTTTGAGTCCCCAAACGGCAACCTACGCCTCTGATGGATCCAAAAATTTGATAGAATGCATTGTCACCGGAGTTCTATCAGTATTCCAAATTTCAGCTCTCTAGCTCATGTGGAAAAAGCTCGACTCAGATTTGAGGATATATATACCGACATATATATATATATATATAGTCAAGCCAAAGCAAGTTAATATAAGGGTTATAAAAATAATTTTCTAATTTACAAAATAAAATAAATTTCCAAAAAGATTGTGGTCCAATCATATTGGTTGGGCTGACAGTGGCATTTCACTCCGGTACGCTATCCCACTACTGCCTACCACGGGAACTCTTGGCTGCTGGCTTTCGCCCCTGGCCCGGTCCATCCCTCCTTAGCCAACCTGAATGCCCTGGACTCCTCCAAGGCACCCATATTTGATGGCAAGCTTAGTGCGGACGTTCCGTCAACATGAACTGGTCCACTGCACAGTGACCCCAGCCTCAGACCATTCCACAATCCGACCTCACAGAAGCGTGATTACAGAAGATGCCAACCTTCCAGTCGAAGTAGACGTGGAAAAAAACTCACTTAAGCAGCTCGTCAGCTGGCGTATGAATGAAAGCAAAACCCACAGCAGGCAGAGTCTATTTTTAGATTTTTGTAGGTAGTTGCCACCCTAATTGCAATAAAATCCAGTTGAGGGATGAGGGATTTGATTTTAATTCCAATGTGCCTGACTCGACTATGCAGTAGTTTTTGTATGTCAAAGATTCATTCAAATATTCTATTTTGAAATTCAAATTTTATTTTTTTTTTCTATTTTCACCACACAGTTTTTATTCCCTCTTAAATTTGTTAAATTTGTTTAATAAGATTTTCTTCAAAACCGAGGGTTTGTCATTTTTGGGTTCCTGCGAAGAAACTGCATCAAATAGGCTATAGTAGTTTGTCGGAATCGAAATGTAATTGAAAAATCTATTTCCATGCAATACATACCAATTTCAAAAGTTTTTTCCGTTTTCCACAGTTTTGCCTTTAAGGTACCGTCATATTCACACTGTTCTCGATAAATTGATACTGCGTTAGTAATAAAACATCCAGGCTTGTCAACTCCCTATTTTTTACTCAATAATCCGATAATATTACCAAATGTATTTATAAAAAACTAACGACTATCGAATTAAAAATTGGTTAAATGCATGTGAATACCATCAGAATAAACTTTTTTACAATTTTGCATGTCTTGTTTCAATGAAATAAAAAAAAATCCCCCTTAAGCTAAAAAAATCCCCACAAATGATCGACCTAGGTGGCCACATAAAGCCATAATATGTATACGTGTTAAAAGGTTCTTGTATAGGGTTTGCACTACAGCGCCACCTAGACGTCAAACATTTTGAAAACATTTGTAGGGTTTTAGCTTTGCACTTTTTTTTATTGTAAATCAACATTTTTTAAAATTTTTATTTGTAAATTGAATTTCTAATTATATTTTTAAATAATAGCGAATTTTAATGGAGTGTCTCCTCTCATAGTCTGTGGTTTGGTCACCATTAATTCACCCATCCGCTAAGTAAATTTTTTTCCTCGTGTTCTTCGACTGGAAGGTTGGCATCTTCTGTAATCACGCTTCTGTGAGGTCGGATTGTGGAATGGTCTGAGGCTGGGGTCACTGTGCAGTGGACCAGTTCATGTTGACGGAACGTCCGCACTAAGCTTGCCATCAAATATGGGTGCCTTGGAGGAGTCCAGGGCATTCAGGTTGGCTAAGGAGGGATGGACCGGGCCAGGGGCGAAAGCCAGCAGCCAAGAGTTCCCGTGGTAGGCAGTAGTGGGATAGCGTACCGGAGTGAAATGCCACTGTCAGCCCAACCAATATGATTGGACCACAATCTTTTTGCTAAAATGTTCTTCAAAACTTTTTTTTCGATACCCTATTTAAAGTTAAAACCAAACTGCATTGCAGAGAATCACTCAAATACTTTAATTACCTCAATCAAAAGTTTATATTTTTTATTTTGCGTGGCCGAAATGGATTTTCAAAGACTCAACTCGCGATGAGTTGTACAAAGCTTTCCAAACTAAATGTAAACAAAGGTTGTCAGTTGATCCAGTTGCGCTATCCGTCTAAACTGGTATCGAAAGTTGCTTTACGGCGCCCATCAGAATCTCCGGCGTTTTATAGCACCAATTTTTAATATTTTTACTGACTCGACACCAGGCTTCACCGTGTTTGGGCTCGGCCGCAATGCAACGATCGAGAACCTCCTGCTGTTGGGCCTCGGTGCCGTGCAGCAATTCGAATTTGTAGAATAAGGCCCAAGCGTCACCCAAATCGGGATCGATTTTCACCTGAAAAAGATGGGAAGAATAATGTTATTCCGTTACTCCCAAGTGGATAAGCAAACAGAGAAAAAAAACTACTCACGGTACGGTTGAACCAATCGCGGCATTTCGTAAACTTATGCTCGGACCAGAATAGCTTCGATACGGCCAACAGCACGTGCGGATCGTGTTCGCATTTCTTCAGAGCATCCACCGATTTGGTTTTGCGCAGCGGCTTCGATTCCATAAAAATCGCTTCCGCCCACAAGTCGCCCGCATTGGGGCATTCCTGCAGAGCACGCGCTATCATGGTGCTGGCAATTTCCTTCAAGCCTGCACGCAATTCCACGCGTACAGCCTCCATCCAGAGCGTGGGTGTCTTCGGATTACGCAGCCGCCCGCGCTCAAGTATGGAGCGCGCCCGTGTCAGAGTGCCCTTGTGCTCTTCCAGGAAGGCCGACAGCAGCCACAGCGGTATGGACGTGGGACACTTCTTGATGCCCTGATTATAGGTGAGCGCGGCCTCATCGAGGCGCCCCTGTTGCTCTTCAATCTGACCCTTCATCATCCAGAGCTTGGGAAAGTCGGGGAAAACCTTGACGGCCTCGTCGAGCAGTTCCAGCGCCTCGGTCAGGCGATCGAGAGCCCACTCAAGGCGTGCCGATTTCATCATGACACGTGGCGTGGGTGCAGAGGCGCGAGCCTTGGCCAGCAGGCGGCGTGCACGTTCATATTCGGCATTTTCCGATTCCAGTTTGACAGCAGCCAGCCAAATGTCCTCGGAATTGGGATTGGCCTGGAAGGCCAGGGAGAGAATGCCGCGAGCAGCGGGCACATCATCGGCCATCCATTTGGATTTGGCACCCATCAGCCACAACACCTCGGATTTGGGACAATGGGCAACGGCGCGCTGCAGCAGAGCCTCCAGCGATTCACGAGTGCCATGGTTCTTCTCGAAGTAGGCAGCGCGCAGCCAAATGCTCTTCTTCGAGGGGAACACCTGCAGAGCATGAGCGTAGACGGCTCGAGCACATTCGAAGGCATTCTCCTTGGCGCACTGTAGGATGAAGTGGGGGTGGTCATTGAGAAACAATTAACAAAAACCACAACAACAACAACAACTTACAAATTCTGCATCATCTATCCAAGTCTGCTTGCGGTCCTCCTCCTCCACACTGATGCTGATCACAGCCTTCACGATGGCCTGACAGCAGTGCACGGCACCGGATTTTTCCGCCTCGATGGCCTCTTGGAACCAATGCTCCCGGTTGATTTCCACGCCATTGGCAGTCAGTGAGGTCAGCGAGCGATCGACAATCTTCTCGACCATGTGATTGTTGCCATTGGCCTCCTCCAGCTTGGCCGCAGTCGTCCAGATCTGACGATCGGTGGGTATGCTCTCGCGCGCCTTATTCAACACCTTGCGGGCATTCTCGTAGGTCTCCAGACGCGCCAGGGCCAACCACAATTCCACGCTAGTGTTGCAACACTCGACGGCACGTGACAGCAAAATGCGTGCATCGTCCGGATTCTCCAATTCCACGGCAGCCTTCCACAAGCGCACTGAATTCGGTATGTGTTCCAGGGCCTTGCGATAGACGCGACGTTTTGCTTTTGTTTCGGTTTCCAGGTCGGCTGCCTTAATCCAAATGCGCACCGAGGTGGGAATGTGACGTGCCGCCTGGGCAATTACCGCCTTTGCGGTATCAGGTGGCTGCAAACGGGCCGCCTCCAGCCACAGATCCTCGGACTGGGGATTAATTTCGCAGCCGCGCATAATCAGGTTGCGTGCCATTTGCACCTTGCCGGTGACCTCTTCCAAGCGGGCCGACGCAATCCAAGCGGGCGGATGATTCGGATTTGTCTCCCGCACGCTCTTCAGCAGCAGGCGTGCCTTCTTTATGTCATTGATGTCGCCGCCATAAGTGGGTATCATGGATTGCAGATCGGTGAGATAGCCTTTGGGATCGACGACGGTTTGTCCGGTCACCGAATCGGAAACCTGCGACAGCTTCACGTTCATCAGGGTATTACGCGCCTGGCCGATCTTTCGCAAATCCAAATCGCCCGTGGGCGTCAGCATACCCGGCGTGGCCACGCCCGGCACCATGGAGGCCAGCCCCGAAGTGGGATCAATGGTGGAGGAGGTCTCGCCGCCCAGATTACGTGACAGGACGCTATCGGGCAGTGGTGTGAACTTTTCGGCACGCGGATTACGCTGCTTGCGGTTACGACTGTCGCCCACTTCGGGTATGGTGGACCACTCTTCGACGGTGACATTGGCCAGAGAACGTTTCAGATCGGAGAACTGCTGCTGAATTTTCGGCCTAAGTGGAAAGAAATTATGTTAAAAAATGGAATACTCCATGTGGAACGCTTATGCGCACCTCTCCTGGCGGTATCGCTCTAAATCTTCGCGCATTCTGCGGTCCCTGTACTCCTTGCGCTTCTCGTCCATACGCTTATCAATGGAGTCGTAAATGGCATCTGCTTCCTCATCGTCCTTGTCGTATGGATCCTTTGAGAACAACGAGCCGCTATAGCCAGTGAACTCATCGTAATTGGAGTCGTTCAAATCCTCATCCTCCTCTTCTTCCTCGTCTTTCTTTTTTCGCTTAGCCGCTGGTGGAGCATGGCGATCGTCGGATACGTCATTGGCATCGCGTGCGGGACCAATATCAGAACGTGTAGTAAAGCCGGTAGCACTGCGTGAATGAAAAAATAAGAACAAATTCGCAATACGAAAAAAATCCAACTCACCCTCGTCCAACGCCGGCCACATAGCCCAAAGGAGCGGGCACTCCTAGGAAATGCTTTTTATTGCGATTGGCAATAACTGCCGCTGTTATGTTCGCCATAATCAAAAATCAATTGGTAATATTTTCTGCTCAACAATTCTCTTTAATTCAATAATTTCTACAAATCTACCACAGAAAAATAAAAACACTAAACACTGACGTAGTGATGAATGAAATGTACTCAGCGATTTTATTTTGTACTCGACACTCGACAATCGAAACCCAGTGTAGTATTTTAGATAAAACCTTTATTCGGGTACTTTTAAAGTAAGATTTTCCAAATTGAGGAGAGGAACTACAAATATTACAGAAAATAAGCGAACGGAAAACTTGTACCAATTTGTTCGTTAAATAACACCTTCAAGCTAATCATGTTTTTTCAAAATTCTTTTATAAACTTTGAATCTCAAAAATCACACTATTGATTTTCCAAAATAGTTTTTTTTACAGATATTTAACAGAGTAGTTTTTTTGTTACGACGTCAATGTCAAACTTCGACTGCAAACTTCGAAGTTTCGAAGTCATTTGCGAGGTTTATTTTGACAATTATGAATTTCAGCAATTCAACCAAAGTATCACATATTCCAACAAGTGTTAGGTAGTACCGATTATCAAATTAATGTATCACTAGGTTGATGATGCGTTGCCAACTAAATAAAGGAATTAGTGCGGCCAACTTTGGTTATATTTGAAGGGCTGAAAGCCCATTAGGTGTAAATACTAAAAAACAAAGACTGAAATATAACGAAAATTATAATAAAATAATGTTTAGAAGGTTATCCCTTTATTTTATGTTTTTAATTACATGCACGCTTCTGCCCCTTTTTCCCCCCTTTTCGTATAGAACCATGAAAATCAAAAATATTTTTTCCAGTCCACACCGAAACACAAACTTTTAATTCTAAAAACAAAATGAATTTTCTTGCTTTAACGGTTTTGTAATTTGCGGCCATAATTTGTAACTGAAGACCAAGAATTAAATTATTTGATAATGAGCGTTACGCTAATTCAGCCCACACTGCTCTAGTATTTTCAAAGAGAAGATTCGATCAGTCCATTTCCAATTCTTTAACCAACAACTCAGTGCGTTCGGTTAGGGTTTCCTTCATGTCCGGTTCCAGTTTCATAATCTCAACGGCCTCTTTTAGTAGCACCATAGCTTCCATGAGTTTTTCCTGGTGGAAATTAGAATATAATTTTATTATACAAATTACTCTTCTATAAAAACTTACTTGAGTGGCTTCGCGTGTTAGGAGACCGCTCAGAAATTCCCGCTTCGCCTGCACCACCAAGGCCTCTTGCAGGTCGAGGAGAAGATTGCCACGAAATATGCTCCAACCACCGTCGAAGAGATCGGCCACATCGATCAGTTCCTGGCACAGCTCCACCTTGCGTTTTACAGCGGCATCGTTCATTTCTGCAAGTTGAAAATTTTGAAATTCTATTCTTATTTGGGCAAATTCTTCATTTACCATGCATTTGGAAGCCGGGCACGTTCCCATAGAGCTGCGTCAGAGCATACTTAACCTGCAGGACATGCGTATTCTGTTCGTGCAAAGTGTCGCGATAGCGATGAATGAATTCCTCGAACTGACGCGGAGATGTTTTATTCAAAGATTCGATTTCCTTCTGCATCGCTGCATTGCCCCAACTGATCTGTTTAGCCGGTATTTCGTGTGGGCAAAGTTGGCACTTCCAGGCGGCCGCATTGTCGAGGGGATTGGTGGAAATTATCTAGAAATAATATTTAAAAAAAAGCGATGAATGCAAATTCATTTAAGTGCCACCAATCCCTCACCTTTCCTATTTTACATTTACTGCACAGAATGGCGCCGGCGAAAGTGCCCAGCTCGGTTGGATCGCCACACCGAGTGCACGTGCACTCAAAACACTTTGCCTGCGATAGATGCATACGCCGCATCAGAGTACTCTTCAGCGGCTGGGTGTACGATGTGGCAATGATGTCGCCCTTGGCAATGACCGTCTTCGCAATGAACAGAATTTGCATTTGCTCGTCGAAGGTGTGCCGTGCATTCGAGATGCAATCGTGCGAAATCATGGCTGCAGCCGGATAAACGGCGCGCAACTTTCGCGACAACGAGGACTGCCGCACTTCAAAGGCGTTCGTGTCCAGAGTGGCGGCCACACGCAAAATGTCCTGCTCGGCCCAGTCGGTCATGCCCAAGATTGTCTTGACGAAAGTAATGAGATTGGCGCGCAGCACTTTGTACAGCGGCGTGTCCAGACGCTCCGACAAATGATCCTCGAGCTCTGTCAGCCGTTCAAAGGCGGCAGGATTTTTCCGCTTCAGCAGTAGGCAGCGTAGGGGCAAAATAACGCAATAGGCCGACTCCTTTTTGCTGGCGGCATAGTCAATTTTTGCACCAAATTTACGCGAGGTCATTAGCTCGCATTCGTCCGTGTGATGCGGTGAATTCTCGCAATCCTTACCGCACAGTGGCCACGCACATTTGGAGCATTTGTAGTAGTTGCTTTGTGGTGGCCGGGGTGCGGGCAACAGTCGATGGCAGCCGAGACAGATGGGTGCTGAGGCAACCTTTGGACCACTGATGAGCGGCGATTCACGCAGTATGATTTCGCCTTTTTTGATGTCGCGCGTGGCTCGCAAGTGCCGGCCGAGTACGGCATTAGTGGCGATCTGAAGAACATTTGGAAATTTAGAAATTCAATTTGAAATTTTACCGTTTCAAATTTGAAAACAAAAATTTGGCCACACCAATTTGAATTCCGTTACAATTGAGAATCGATTTGTTATGGGTTTCATTTCCCACAATCAATTCAATTCGTTTCCGCTTGTTTTCGCGAAGTTCAATTTGCACCACAATTCAAATTATTTCATGGCACAGAAACGCAACTTGCACCTGCAATTCAGGTCAATAACCGGCACAAATGTTTTGGACTTTGGCCAAAAAATGCCATTGGAATTAAGCAAAACAAAAAGTAAAACTGAAAATTAAATTTTTCATGGTTCAAGGAGAATCACTGCGCCTCTTCCCCCCAACCAACCACAACTTTTTGGTTGAACTTTGCAAAAATATGTATTTGGTTTCAAAACAACCTCATAGCACTTGCACTCCGCCTTGTGGCCCTTCTTCCAATGGATTTTCTGATGCTCCTTTCCGCAATAGACGACATTCTTGCAGCCGCCACATTTCTGCGTGGCCGACACACCACAGACGGCACATTTCGCCAGATTAGTCATAATCAAAATTTCTTCACTTTTTTTCAAACTTAAATGAATTTTAACGAACAATAAAAACACATTCGGACGAATTTGTTTGCGTAATCACAAGGCACACAGCCGCGAGAAAATGAAGAAAATTTCACAAAAGAAAATTTATTTTACGGCTTGCAGAGAAAAACGTCGCGTTGAGAGCGCCACCCCGCACGATTACAAACTGAAGGAACAAAAGATAATCGATCGACACGACAATGGGACGCGGCTCTCTGGTAGTATATTCGGAAACATCGTCGTCCACATCGTTTCGAGATCGTTTCTTGCGGTGGCAATTTATTTTTAAATCTATGTAGTTTCGCATTCAAGCAACGTATTGTCATGCACTAAAAATGAAGTTACCCAAACACAGATGGGAAAATCCACTTGAACCGCATTTTCAGAAATAAAAATCTCGTCAACTGACGGCAGTGCGGTGCGCTGGTGGTCGCCAATGGAGTTTTCATTTAACTCCCGGGGAACATTGGAATTGGAACATTTCTTCTAGGCCTCTTGTATGTTTTCAAATAATGTTAAAACCGTTAACCGAATTTTCGTTTGTACGAATACTAACCGAATACTAAATGATATCCAGTGCTGGACTTACCAATAGTAAAAGTAGGGCGCTGACCTCAGAGAAGCTCTATGCACAAACTTTATATATAAAATAGGTACAAACATAAGGGGAGTTCACAGGTATCATAAAGTCATATTGTCATATGATCATGGTTGAAAAAAATACGATGGTTGAGAGCACTCGCATTAAAAAACTCTCTTCTTTTTCAAATGTCGAACCTAACCTAATTCGTTGGCCAGGGTTCGGAGATCGTTTCTTCTTTTCTAATGTACAGTTATAGTTTATGTGGGTGTGGCAGAGGGCGGAGTATCTAGCTACTCGCTTCTTCAGAACTCGAAGCGGTATATAACACAATCAATCAATCGGGATAACCCCTTTTATATACATTAGGCGGGCTATTTTTTTTATGAAGAAATTACATCTTATGACACACAACTTAATAATATGTTCTGATATAATGTGTTTACCCCTTACACCTTATCCTTTTTACAAAATGTTGCTTTTAAATTGTGGCGTATTATGACACTAAACGCTTTTATTTGAATATTAATACTCATGAGCGCTACTAAACCCAAATCCGTTTACCAGTGGAAGAATAAACGCAAGCTGCAAATTTAATGTTTCATTCGAAATTAATAATTTATTTAGAAATATTTCTTTTTTAATAAATTGATAAGTTGGAAATCAGTCTTTTTTATTTAAAAAAATAACAGTTGAATGTTAAAATTATATTTATATTTATATTGTATAGTATAAAAATTAATATTTAAAAAAAATTAGCTATTTTTGTAAAATGTAATGGAACCTATGGCTACTTTCGATTTGTTTTGTGTGTGTGTTTGTTTCGCTTGTGCGTTTGTTTGTGTTTGATGGTTTTGAGGGTGTGAAAGAGCTTACAAAGTATTTAGTTATGCACTTAGAAAATTAAATTTAATTACGAAATTCAAATGCAGTAAAATTAAAATAATTCAAAGCTTAAAAGTAAACATTTTGCTAAGTTTTAAGCAAGTTTTTGTTGTTGGTTTTTTTTCTTCTGTTTTGTAATAATAATGAGTCATTTTCACATTTAATTATAATTTTTTGTATTGTTTTTTTTAAATATAATTTTTACATTAAATATAATTTTCAGGAAATTTTTTTTTAAAATAAATTTTTATTAAAACTTTTTATTTTTGTAATAATTTTCTTTGTTTTTTTTTTCAAAGTATACACAACAATTTATTTAGCACTTTTGCATTTAATAACATTTATTATAAAAAATTTGAAGCTGCATTTTTGGTAAATAGTTTTTTAAATTTATTATGGAAACTTGTAACTTGAAACAGTTGAAGCTATTTTGCTAGTATATTTTTTGCAGTAAATGGTAAAGTTTAGTGAGTGGAAATTTGAATTGTTTGAATTGTAAAGAAAATGAATGCCATGTTGCCATGTTTCGTGTGGAAATGAGTTTTCAATTTTACAATGTCTATATTTTTTTCGTTTTAATTTTGAAATTTAATTTTGTGCTCAAATTTTTAAAAGGCCACGTTGCCTAATTTTGTTGGAATTGTTTAAAAAATTGTTTTTCTTCCTCATTAATGATCTTTTAATTTTGAATTTCACATCCATATTAGGTAAGACGATAGTGAGTGTGACTACACTCTCTGTCCACTAACGTATTACGTAATAGGGTCATTTAATAATATTTTTGTAGTCTACAATGTTGCCGCATTTAATTTAACAAACCAAAACGCATTACTCCTCGAAATGTCATGATATGCTTGTGCAGATATACGATATACGGGCAACATTTGTTTCTATGAATATTGTAAAACACAAAGGTTGGATAATATAATCTGAAGCATTCTTTAAGCTTAAAAATTCGCAAAAACTGCAAGCTTTTTTTTGTTTAGTTGTTCAATAAAATACATTTAAATTACAAATTTGCTAGAGAATGCGCTTAAGCAACACTTAAACAGTAAATACACAATGCTGGGGGCTTTTGAGTAGTTTTTATAGAGCCTATTTACACTATCAGTTCCATGACGAAAAATCTGACAAAGAGTTAATAAGAACTGCGGTAGTGAAAACGGGATAGACAATTTTGCACCGAAATTCCATACAAAAAACATAAAAGGTGGCAACTCCATGCTTTGTTTGTTTACATTTTCATATAAAAACTGTCAAATTTCGTCATGCCCATGTCAGTGTAAATTCTAAAAACGGCATGCCCATGCGTCATGGGAATGACTGTGTAAATAGGCTCATATAGGATATTTTGTGCTAGAATATGAAGTAATTACAAAAGAACAGGAGTGAGTTCATGTATCTCGATATTCGACGTTAGCTAATACGTAAATTAACTTGAAATTATGGCAAGACTATCGATTTCTTTCGGTAGCCAGACTATCGAACGAAATCGACAGTGTTGCTATTATTTTAGGTTCGCTTGCATGTGATACATCGTTCCAACAATCGAAAGTGAATTTTAGTCTCAACGGATTATGAAATCCCATTTAAATTGAAATAAAAACATTTGGGTTTTCCAATTTCAATTGTATTTTCGAACAATTCTTTGTTTTCCTTTTACTAGAATTCCATTTGCATTTTCGCAAACCCTTGCCCCGCCCATTAAGCTATTTAAATAATTTTCGCTACCCGCCCTCTCGCCCCCGTCCAACTCTTCAACGGAATTCTAAAATTATTCTACTCCTCTTTATCCTCGAAATGATGATAGTGATGGTGTATGTGCTCGTGCACATAACGGTGTATCAGCGATGAAGCCGACGTGATGCTGGTATTGGCAAGAGCTGCAGCTGTATTACTGTCAGCGCCACTTTTTTCCTCTTCCTCATCATCAACATCATCATCATCATCTATACGCAGCGGCTTATCTGCTATCAATTTATCCACTTCGTTGTCATCATCATTCAAATCGATTAGAGTGTCCGTGGCCACATGAACTTCCACAGCGGTCTCGGATAACATTTTGCCATGGGCCTCTGCGCCCGCGCTTGTCATTGTGGCAGCCTCGTCATTGCGCTGCTGGCTGTCAACGGGTGTGCCCAATTCGTTTGTGGATATTTCCTCGTCCGTTGTCTGACCCAACAGGTGTTCACACTCAAGCGGATCTCCATGGATCGGTATTAGAGGTAAGTACGCGGAGCGTTGCTTGTCCCCCTCCACTTTCGCTGCCAAATTGCTGTCATTCGAACTGCTCGAGGTAATGGCCGTTCCGGCTGCTGTCAAATTCTGTGGACGCTTGTGCAGTCTGTGTGGCTTGCTGCTGCTGCGACGTTGCATGTTTTCCTTGTTGCAGTTCTCCGCATTCAAAGAGCTCTCCTGCAGCTTTTCACTCAGCTTGGCATAGAGCAGATTATCATAGTTTTTGGCGTCTTTCTTGGTGCGTTGACATTTCGGGCGCGCATAAAGCCATTTCTCCAAATGCTCCACTTGGGTCTTCTCTAGGCTCGGATGTTGCAGGTTCAGCGCAGCCAAATTGTGTTTGGTGGCCTGCTGCAACAGTTGCTGTTGCTGGTGATGATGGGCGGCTGCCGAGGTCGATAAACGCTGATAGCCGTGATATTGTGGTGAATTGTGTGCCGAACTGTGGTGGGTTTGTGTGTATGAGCCGCTACGGAGGATTTTACTCGTTTTTATTTGATTCGTTGTGGAATTCGCAAAGATTTTCGGCGATATCGACAAATGATTAGGAACTGCCGTCATTATGGGTTGCACTGTGGCAATCGGTTGCTGGTGCTGGTGATGTTGCTGATGCTGTGTGGTGGGCTGATTGCTAATCGTCATCGTTGTTGGGGACGTCAGCGTCGGTGGTGTTGTTGGTGGCGGCGAGTGATTTGTACCGCCGCCGCATATGGTCGCATGCAAGAACGAATCATAACCGCACAGATTCATTTTACTGTGGCCGATGATGCCGCTTTGCGCGGCCAAGACGGCCGGATTAATGGCCATTTGCTGGTGGTAGATGGGTATGTGTGGTTGGGGATGGTACAAGCTGATGTTGTCGTGGTGTAGACTTATGTCGATGTTGTTGTTGTTGTTGTTGTGCTGATGGTGGTGGTGCTGGCTGCTGTTGCTGTTGTTGTTGCTGATGGAGTTGTTGTTGTTGTTGCTGATGTGACTGTGGCTGGTAATGGAATTGTTGTGGTTGGCAATTAAGGTCGGTATTTTCGACACTGTATTTGAGCGCTGCCGCTGCTGAGACTGATGCTGAGGCTGTTGATGATGTTGTGGCTGCCTTATGGGACTCACATTTGCTTGGGGTTTTCTGTAAGTGCCAATAAAATGGAAAAGGGTGCATAATTAGTGTTTGTACTTGAGTGTGTAACGATGTGTGTGTTTGGGTGTGGCTGATGGGTTGGTGAGTGGTGGCCAAAGCAATTTCAACTTGATGATGGTGCTTAAAAGGGACTCTTGAAGGCTGTAAACTCAAAATGTTTGCACTCTTATAAATCATAAGAAATTGTGTCAGAATTTGGCAACGTTGCATTTTCATTTTAAGCCTTGACAACTAATAACTCCAAAGGGAAAGGAAATGTGTTAGAAGATTTTTGATGAAAATAAAATGTTTTGGGGGAAAAAAAATTAAAAAAAGTCTAAATTCCAAATATTTAGCATTTACACTGTTGCCATATTTTAAAACTTGTTTAATTTCTTTTAATTTTATCAAATTTTCATTAGTTGGAGAGACAAAGAATAATTTTAAAGAAAATAAAATTTGAAAAAAATGGAATAATTAAAATGAAGAAAAATTTCAATGAAAATGTGTATTGTGCTTTGAATTTATCCTTTTCGGGGTACAAATAAAAAAAAATTGGGTGGTGGATGTGGGTGTGTGGGTTATGCTCCGCTCGCTTACCCGTTCAGCTGAAAACACAAACGATTCTTCTCCATGCTCTCCCTGATAATGCTTATCAAATCGTTTCGATTCAAAGCGGTTTTCCAGCATTCGGCCGAGTTTCGTTTCTGTGCACTCATCATGTCAGAATTCTTGTGCGGATGACGTAACTGAACGCCATCGACTACATCGCCCAGTTGCTCGTGTGGTGGCGGCTGCTGTTGCAGCGGTTGTGGTGAATTTTTAGCCATTTGCTGTTGCTGCTGTTGACGATTTGCCCAGCATGTCTCATTGCCCACGGAAAGGCTACGTTGACGCGTTTCAAGACAATGATCCTGATACTATTTTGATAGTAGTATTAATGTAAAGTAGTAGTTGTTGGTTGTTGTAGTTGTGATGCAAATGAAATGAAGAAAAAAATTAGGAAAATTAAATTAAATTAAATTAAATCAAAATAAATGAATGGTAATGGTAATGGTAAATTAAGAAAAAAGTGAATAATTTTAAGGCTTAAAGTGGCAACGTTGCTTTTATGTAAACCCAAATTGAGTAAAAATTTACTTAGTTTCTGAAGTGACAGTGACGATCTCTAACCAATGAAATTTTTCATAATTTGGAAGAAAAGTAATTAAAATGGGAAAATAAAAAGCAAAGAACGTTTTAAGCGACAATTTTTTTTAAGAACAATATTTTTTGATGAACCACATTATGATTGCATCTTTTAATATGAAAAAGTTAAATTACAAACAATTTGTCGCTTACAACGTTTTTCGCGGTACGGCTTTAATCAAAACATTTTTTTTTTTTTTAATTAAAATTTAAACATGTTCTTTTTACACAATTTCTGAAGATAACGGTTCAACTTTTACTAAAACTACAACTTTTTATGAAACTTGTCAACGCTGCAAATGTAATAGTGCCTTAATTAAAAAAAATAAGCTCCAATCAAGTCGTATCAATATTTTGCAATTTTGAAATGAAATTTTTCCCTTAAATGGGAATTTACTTGGAGACAAAGACTGCATTGTTGCCAAACGAAAGAAATATTACCTTCTGTTTGCGCGCCTTTCGCAACATTTTGACACGTGACGACGCCTGCTTCATGTACACATCCGTCGTTGTGGCTGTCGTCGACCGGCCGTGATGACCACCACTCCCATTGGTGATAACAGCCCCTGAGGCAGCATTCGCCGACACGCCACAGCCTCGACACTCTTCCGAGACACTGCCCTGATGCATATCACACTTTTTCAACACTGAAGCGGCGGCGGCGGTGGCGGTCACTGTCGTTGCATCCTTGCCGCAACACTTAAGATTCGCTGTCACATTCTCATACAAGCTGTCGTGTTGACAATTGTTGGCCGACATTGACATTTCCATGGTCTGTTCCGGATTGTGTTCCTGCTGCAGTTGCTGTCGACAGCACAGCTGTTGGGCCTCCAGTTTTATTTTATTGTATTTGCTAGCATAACTCTTCGATTTGCCGCTGCCAAGGGCCAGGGCGGCCGCCGCCATAGCGGCCTCCTTTTCCTTCTCGCTGTTGCTGTCGTCGTCCTCATCGTCGGACTTAATTAGTTTTCTCGGGCGATAGCGATGCTGACGATGACGTGCATGTCCACCATGGCCGCCCCCAGATGTCGTTGCCACACCGCCATGCATTTTGCCAGCCGTGGCCGTGTGGTGCTCCAACATGGCCATCGCTGCACTGCCGCCCGGCATTTTCTTTAGTTTTCCCGCAGCCATGGCCGCCTTCGATTTGCCCTCGGGACTGACGGTGAGACGAACATTTATTGTTTTACTGCCGCAGTGTGGCACCACCACGGACTTGCCAATGGACTCGTATATCGTGTAGACAATGCCCACAATGTCGTCCTTTGTGATTTTGCCATGATGGCCGTCCAGGTCGTAGAATGTGAATGAGAACTGCAGGGGCTGTGATGATTTGCCGCCTTCCACGGAAACGTCACAAGTGAACTCCTGCGGAAACACAAAAAGCGAAAAGGGAGAACCACAAGTTATGGCGTTAGTGTGGATTTAACAAAAACGAAAAGAATATAAAAGTAGAAAATGTTTAACCGAAAATTCCCCCGCAAAAAGAAATAGTTTGCCAGGCACTCCAAAGCCTTTTGCGAATTAAGAGATAAAAGCATATTTTGTTTGTACTAGTTTCGGTCTCTCATCGCATACACCTTTTCCATAGGATGAATTATGCGCCCCAATAATTTTGAGTTTCACGAGGTATTTGCTCTTCGCACAAAATCCACACACAAATTGAATAAAAATGTTTGATGTTGACTTTTGTGCAATGAAAGTTTTTGCAATTCTGCCTGCGACGTGAATGTGTGCTCGTCGGCTAATTTGTGAAACAGCTCCTGTCGGAGAAGGCAGCATAGCATGGCTGTATAGAATATTCACAAGTGCAGTAAATTTGTAAAGAAAATATGGCACAAATTTGTGCTAAAGCAAGCAAAGGAAGGGCGTAAAATAATAAAGTTTTATTTTTTATGGCCAGAATGATAATTTTCTGTGCCATAACAATGAATGAACAAAGAGGAAAGAAGATCGTCCAATGCAGTAGCGACTTGAGAGTGGAGGAATGATGAAAGGTATTTAAAAATGAAGTGGTTGGACATGGATAATACAAAACGTACGGTACATGAAGATAAAAAGAAGCAAATATGTAAAAAATCCCCATCTAGAATTTAATTGCATTCTTCCACAAATGCTTCCCGCTGTCAATTGCAATTATTCTATTTTGGCAAAAATAATATAGATTTTCTTCCTCACATGATATTGACGTCAATATTTCAAGTAAAACAAAAAATGCGAAAATCTTAAATCTTCCTCAACTACGCACGACCCCCAACGGTTTTTGTTTACCAGCTAATTGAACTGTTATTCTTATCGCAAATCCAGCAATAACAAAATAAATTGATTTAATATGCTTTTTTTTTCTTCTCCTATATTGAGTTCGGCCCAAGGATTTGGTGGTGGTGATTAAAGTAGCGGCCAATGGTTTTTTGTAAACAAACAGAAGAGACGCCTCTGGTAGCACCATTAACATCGCCAACGCCACTTGACCGCTTGTAGTGCGAATCTGTAGCCAAACAAAGACCACAGAGTGCCCAAAGACCACAGAGTGGGCCCACTTGAACCCCACATGTGGTGAATTTCTATGAATTTCCACAAATATTGAAAATGCCAGCGAGCAATTAGATTTGCGGTCGAAATGGCTACTTTCGATGGCAAAGAAAATAAATTAAATAAATTATTTGTTATTTTTGTAGAAGTCTAGTGGTTCACACAACTGACCGCTAGGAGGCTGGCGTCTTTTGTTTGGTTGGGCTTTCTATGAATTTTTTATGCTTGCTATTGGCAAATAGAATGAATGTAATGAATGTAATGAATGTAATGAATGTAATGAATGTAATGAATGTAATGAATGTAATGAATGTAATGAATGTAATGAATGTAATGAATGTAATGAATGTAATGATTGTAATGAATGTAATGAATGTAATGAATGTAATGAATGTAATGAATGTAATGAATGTAATGAATGTAATGAATGTAATGAATGTAATGAATGTAATGAATGTAATGAATGTAATGAACTACTGATTTTAGAATCAAAGAATTGAGGAAAGAAAAATATAAGTTTTAATAAAATTGTTCATTTACGAAAATACCAAAAAAAAATTGTCTATTAAAGTGTTGGTGTGCCACATTCAACATTTCATTAACGCCAGGCCGCCATTTGCACCTTGTTAAGGCACTTTTAATTCCCAACACTACACAATATTTCAGCGTACTATTTGCATTAAAAACGAACAGAAAAACATAAAAATTTCCAAAAATCAATTAGAAAAGCATAAAAACAACATCACAACAAGCAACGAACGAACAAAGTTACCACCCGCAATGCCAGCCACTCAGAAAATTAAAATGAAATTTTTGTTTTGTAGCTTTTTTTTGGGGGGCTTATTTCTGTTTTTTTTTTGTTTTCTTTTTTTGTAATAACATGAAATGAAATTTATGAATGTAACATTTGCATTTCAAATGAAACCGAACCGAACCGATTTGTAATAACGAAAATTGCATTTGCAGCTAATTTCGAAAGCCGTATGAGGTCGAAAGAAATCGAGAAAATAATTTCAAACGCAAATGAAAACTAAATAGTTTCATCAAGGCGGAAAGCACACAATCTGAATTGCTTTATTGCGCACAATGGAGAGAAACATGTAAACGGCGCTTAACGAAAATAAACAAATATTTTACGCAGCATACTTTTAAGAGCTTATGAAAAAAAAGAAGAACTGAAAAAAAACAATGATCGAGAATAGATTTATGCTATTTTATCGTGAGGGTTGGTCGATTGCGGGAGTGTGTGTGTCTTAAGGAATTTTCCAAAAAAGTGCACAGCGGGATAAGCTTATGTGTGAAATGAACTGTAGGCAAATGAACGAGAGCGCTTCGAGGCAGACAGATTTGATATTGTTGTTTGCCTACTTTTGCTCCTTTCGGTGTTTTTGCTGACATTGAGAAACTTTATGGCACACATACGCCACGGCACTTAACTTTAGACCTTTCTTCCCTCCTATTTAACTTGCCAGAAAGAGATAAATGTCATTGTAGAGCCCATAGCGACTAGGCACTCGCGCGTCACATTGCGCCATCTTGAAATTACCGTTAAGTTGGTAATGTCATAAAAGTCAGCGTGGCGTAATAATTGTAAAATACCTTAAAGATTATCACCAGTTTAAAGTCTGGAAATACCAAAAAAAAAACCGTTCGAGCAGAGTAGTATGGTGAATCCTCGCTGACAAGCTCTTCATTATTTGCCCTGCACTTCCGTTTCCGTACACTAATTTTATTAGAATGCTGTTTTGTTGGTGCTGTTGTCTGTGCAGAGGCAGTCATTTTTGTTTATTTGACATTTTCATGGCTTTTAATTTGTGTGTTTTTTTTCGTTCGTTCGTTCGTTCGTTTGTCGTTATTGTTGTTATATTCAAATTGGATATTTGGGATTTTCGTAATGAGGTTTTGTGAAATGTTTTTGGAATTTGTTTTGCCATCAACCATACGGGGGCCCAACACGAAAATATAAGCCGCGTAATTAGTTTCGCTAATGGCATTTGCAATGGCATGGTGACATTTGTTTCGGATATCCCTGACATTTTTGTGGATAAACCTACGCTGCGAAAGCTTATTATTTTTGGAAATTAAATGTTTAAATTGACCAGGGCACTCGTATTGTTTTTCACAATTGGTTTAAAGTTGGCAGCAAAGTTGGTGCATTCGACAGTTCGGTTTGGGAATGATATTTGCAGATTCGTTGAATACTTTTCAGTGATTTGGATAGGACTTTTGGTATGTGCGGCGAGCGGTTAATTAAAATTCAAAAAGCTAATTTTGAAATATCTTTTTTGAAAAAATATTTTAGGAAGTTAGTTGGGTGGTTATTTTAGCGGGGCTTAAAGGAAATTTCGATGTTCAAAATTTGTGAAATTCCTAACATTTTTAACTCTTTTTACTTAACAAAATATGTAGATAACTAAACCTTAAGAGTTTTCTTTTAAATTATTTTTTTACAAAAAAAAAAAACATTTTTAATTTGCAGCATTTTTCTTGTAAAGAAATCTTTAATCAAAACTCACCTCCAAGCGTATACGTTCCTCTGCCTTGACGCCATGCGGCTGATGTGAGTGACGTTGATGCGGATGCGCTGGCTGTTGGCCGCCACTAATACCATCGCCAGTAATACCCAGACTCTCCTCCGGCTGTTGTTGTTGTGGTTGTTGCTGCTGGCTATTGTGGTGGTGGTGGTGATTCAGTGCGGCCATTTGTGTATTTACAAGTTTACTGCTATTTTTGCTATTACTACTAATTTTTAAATGTTTACTAGTTGGATCCTTTGTACCATTTTGCTGCGATGCCTGGTGTTGTTGCTTTTGTGTAACACCGCCAGTGCCGCCACCGGTATGTGTCGCCGACGATGATGTGCTTATAATATTTACAACAGGCGATCTGAGCGGTATGTTATTCTCACGATCGCTTACGAGCAAAAGATCGGGTGGGGCACTGCAGGAGGAGGAGGCGCGCACTTGATGGTACATCAGCTCCTCGGAGTCGGTGGTGCATTCTTGTACTGTAAAGGAAAAGAAAAGGTTAATTTTATGTCAGATTTGGTTTATGGTAGAGTTGCCATTTGGACTTAATATTTTAATTATATTTTTTTCCTTCTAACTTGGCACTACTTTTAATGGTCTCTTCATGACCACACCGTGTCAGTCATCACCTCATAAACTTAATGCGAAATAACCTGCCAAAACACACAAATTTCACAAACTTCATTGGAATTTTGTGCTAAAACAAAATAAACGCAGAAGCCGCTCAACCGCTCAACTCGCACTTTTCTTATCTAATCTGTGAATCGGGAATCTTTTTGGCGGGCGGCGGCGCGGCCTCTGAATTAAATGCCAACTCGCATGCAATTTATTTGCACTTTTCACAAAAGGCTAAAAACTTTAAGTGTCGACGTTCAGGGCAACACCATTACCACCACCACCACCAACAACAACAACAACAGCAACAGCAGCTACCAACCAACCAACCAACGAACTTCGCATTAAGAATTTGTAATTAATGGCGGCGCCGCTCGGTTCAAAAGTGTTTTCAAAGGCAGCAAACTTTGTTCGTTGGATTATTTTCCTTTTGTTTTTTGCATTTGCCAAAGTTTTTTCCTTTTCTTTTTATCATTTTACTTGGCAGTAATGAAAGCGTCAACAGCACTTTATTTTTTTACGTATATATTGTCCGCTGTGTAATTTATTTGGTGACTCGGTCTCTGTCGCTCTTTGACCGTGGCCGCTCTCTGCTTTCATTCGTTTCTCGATTGCCGTCCAAAAGTGTTTAAATTGCAATTTCAGCTTCCTTATGTGTCTTCGGCATGCAATTTACAACTCGCTTTTTGCCCTCAACTATTTCCTGTAATCTATTACACCCGCGCTGGCAATGTGGCAGCACTTTTTCCGAGCCACATTGATGGCTTGAAGGCAAGTGGGAAGCGTGGTTAGCGCCACAATGGTCTGACGCCCAAATTAATGAACAGGCGTTAAGGAGCAGAAGAAAATGTGGCGAATCAGCAAATGGCCAGTTGGGATAAATGGGTCAGTGCCGTCAAGTTGTGGGCGCAAAGGAGTAGTCCAAATTAAGAGAATTATTTGGGAAATTCGTACATATTTGCAATGAATAACGAAATTAGCTGTTCACAAGTAAATATTTCTATTACATGGAATTAACGATAAAAGTGTGGCCAATTAAAGGAAGATTCATAGATAATGGGTTAATTTGTCGCTGTTAGAATGCTACCACATAATTGGTGACTTAAATTTAATAGTTTCATTACAAATAATTTCAGAGTGAAGTTCGATCGAGACAGTTATCGAAATGTGATGCCAATTTAGTGCCTGTAAATTTAATAAAAACTAAAAAATAATCGAAAATTTAAAAAAAATTTACTAAATTTTATTCAGTCCCAAATCATTCCAATTTATTTGGCTGGTATTGAAGCAATTGTATACTTGCTGCCAGAGTTGTCAGTTTCGAAATAAATGCCAATCTTCTGGGTCTGCCTGATATACTTCTCTATCTTATCGCACAAGCCAAGTACAACAATTTTTACACAACTTGTGAGCTACTTTATTTAGCAATTCACAATTCACAATTCACTTTCAAAATTACAAAAAGGCAGCGAACGAAAAAAACCACGAACAATAACGAAAGACAAGCAGAACAAAAAGATGATTGACATTTGATTGACAAAATGGGAAAAAATATCAAAGTCATGCTGCTGATGGAAGTCAGTCAAATACCTCAACGAAATACCAGGGAAGTACCTTAAAATATTTACGGTACATGTATAGGATTTTTGAGATATGAGAATGGGGCAACTAGATATGACACGCTTAGAGGGAAAAAAGCATTGAAATTTACAGAGCGTCAGTATATTATCGCCTGTAAGAATAGTAATTTTAGAAAAGTTTTTAATAAGAAAGGGCAAAAGTTCACTGTTACTTTAAAGACTGACTCTCAAAGGAATGAGTTGGAAAAAGCGTAAAATAAATATTTAAAAATGGCTACCAAAAAAGCCCAATTCATTACGTAGGCAGCCAGCCGCCATGTGCCAAAAGTCAAAGAGCGTATATTTTTCTGTAGGCCGAAATTCAACCAACGACCAAACGAACGGCTATTAAAAATACGTTAAATAAGAAAAAGAAGATTTTATTTTTTTTTGGTACTTTTGTGTTTTTTTTTTTGGCGGTTTTTTAAACCAAATTAACGCTTTGGAGATAATGACAACAGCTGCTTTTTGTTTTCAATATGGCGCGCTAAAAGATGCCGCCAAAATCAAAAGGCCAACTGGGCCTTCGCCGCCGTTCGTTCGCCGTTGTTGTTGTTGTCGTCGTCGTCATTCGAGTTGTAGTTGGAGTGGAGTGCTGGCTGCTAGTGGTGCTGTTGCTGGTTTGTTGTTTCGCTTGGCTGTGTGTTGTTGCCTTTCGGCTTGGCACTAAGGCATTAACGCCGTCTGTAATTAATTTCCGTTCGTGGCCCGCAAAGCGCTGCTTAAGTAAACGTTGAACAAGATGAAAAAAAAAAATGAAATAAAATTCAGAGGAAAAAAAAAACCGAAACCGAAACAGAAAATAAAACACAAAAAACCAGTTTTAAAGCACGATTTTGTTGTGTGCCGCAGAAGAAGAAGAAAAACTGATTGTATGTAGATACTTCAGTGTATTATAAAAAAAAAAAGATAAAAAAGCTCTTGCTCGATCTTTGTAATATGCGGTATTAACCGCCTGGTCTGGCTGTACGTTGGCGGCAGCAGCCGCAGTTACGGGCGTTTGTCGCCACTTGATTTGTAAAACATGAAAGTAAAATTCTACAAAAGCCGATGACGCCCCGCGAGAGGCTGCTGGCTGACTAGCTGGCTGACTGGCTGACTGGCGAGGTGCCGTAAGAGCGAGTGGCTATTAAACGCTCGAATGGAAATGAAATCAAATAAAGGGAAATTAGATTTTGCCGCCAGCTTGGCAATTTGATTAATACACAATTTGATGTAATGTCGGTCGAATTAAATGTACGTATACCGTATTTAATCTAAGTAAAGCTTGCAAACTTTCTGTAAAAAAATCATAACTCAGAAATATGTAGGCTAATATGGGTTGAAGTGGGAAACTTTTTAAAAAGTTCTAGGAATGATTTTTTTAAAATTTTTTTGTAGGACTTTGTCCATGGAGTCTTTCGTGATCTTATACTACTTTGACATATATGCGATTTTCGCTTTTATCTCGTACGGGAATGCGCGATTTTGCATACAAAAATATTCTCTCAAAATAAGCGATTTTAAAAAATCTCGAATTTTTTGTGTGAATTTTCCCGTGCAACTCGGTTTCTCATTCACCAACATGGAAATAAAGGAAGAATAAAACAAATAGGCAAATAAAATAACAAAGATTGCAGTAAAATGGGATGTTTGTTCTTTCAATCACGCTTGATCCAAAGTTTGACCTATAACATTTTGATTTCCCACATTACCCCATTTACTAGTTTTTGAGAATCATTTGCCTTCTACTTAGGCTAAGGCTTAACTATTTCCTTGTATAGCAAGCAATTTAATAACGAAAAATTTAAAATAATTTCGATTCTCCCACCCTCAATCAACCTCCCGGAAGAGCAACTTCCACCGACCGCAACGATACAATTTTTCACTTTAATCTGTGTACGCGTACGCCGCAACGAAACTCAGATGCTCACAGCCACTAATTAATATTGTTGTTGTTGTACTTTGGAAATTCAACACAAATTCAGGACCGCAAAACTGTTAGAGCATTAATTTGTAAATTAAATTGATGGTAGGCACAAAAAAAAACAAAAGAAAAAAAATTAAATTTAAAAAAAATTAAATAAAACGAAAAGTAGTCAAACAAAAAAATTTGCCGGCTATTCTGTGTTTGTGTTTGTGGTTGTGCGTATTTCGTTTCAAATGACGCCGACCGACCAGAGTCATGCTTGTTTTATGGTATTGCTGACAGAACAACACCAACAACAACAACTACAAAGAATACTACTAATAATAATAACAATAAATATTAGCGTGGAGGAAAATGTGCTTTTTATGCTAATAATTCGCATTCGCTGAAATCGAGGCGCTGTTGTGGCGACGGGTGCTGCTGCCCGTAATCAGCGTTACGCGCGTAACATACAACAGGTGCCATACAATTTGGCTCAAGGGACTTTGACACCAAAGAAATGCTTTTGACAAGCGCGTCATGACATGGTTGGAGCGTTCGCTATTGTTGTCATGGCTGTGGTGGGTTATTATTTTTGTTGTTGTTGTTGTTGTGGTTGTTGTTGCTGTTCTTACTACAAAAGTCTGGCCGACTGATTGCAAAATGAAAACAGCCACGGAAGAAGAAGAAAACTTTGTTTCATTATTGTTGTTCTGTGTTTTTTTTTTTCTTGTTGAGCTAAAGTTTTACTTTTTTTTTTGTTCTTATCGAAAAGTGCTTTTTCGCCGCCGCCAAGTGTCAAGTGGTTTCTTTTTATGATTACCATGTTGTTTCGCTTTGGTTCTTTTGGCTTTTGGCAGAAATTGCTACCGGAATTTAGCATTTGAACGGTGTTTGTGAATTGAATGTTTTTGTGTTCTTTCGTCCAGATAAGAAAAATGCAGATTTTATTTTTACGATAATTTTTCGCCGTCTGATTAACGGTGTTACTTTGTTAATGATTTTTTTAAACCGAAAATTGTTTTCTTTTCGGTCAATTTGAGTTGTAAATTCAAAAACATGAAATTTTTATGAGTATGGCGGCCACACACACACACCTTTTGATAGCGTTTGGTTTGACTCTCCCCCGGGGCGGCATTCAAACAAATCAAAAGCAATACCATTTTTGTTTATTTCATTTTAAAAGTATTGTTTTTTTTTTTTATAAATCATGCGCCTTTTATGGGCGAATTAAAGCACCATCGAGTACAATTAAAATCGATTTCAATTGAATGATAAAAGCCCCATTGCCGTCAGACCTCATAAACGTATGCTAATATGGGGACAACTGAGTGTCAATTGATGATGGCAACTATGTATGTGAAGCGTGTTTGTGAAAAGTGTAAATATTTTAAATTGTCACTTGAAGGGAGTGAGGTTTGGCGGTATCAATTTGTTCACTCCTTTATTTTGATTTGATATTGTCGAGGTGTGAACAATATGGGAAATAGTAAATGACAGGAGTGAGGGCATGTAATATTTTTCCAAATTAAATTATTAATTTTTAATTAAATTACGTTGAAAGGTATTTTTGTGATGAAATTACACAAATACACAGTTATTGAGATAATTAAATATTCTTGGAAATTTAATTGAATGTTTGTTTATTCATTTAGCATTCAATTTAATTTAAATTGTAAATATTATTTATTTAATTTTTTCAATTCGTTTCATTTCAATTAAATTTTTAATTCTTTTAATTTTTACAGTATTATTTTTCGAAATATTGCAACAATAACAAAAAATAATTAATTTATTGCCTGAAGTTGGCCATAACCATTGAACATTTATAGCATTCATCTTTCATGACTCTTAATTGGTACTGGACACGTTTCCCATATAAAGTTAACAAAAACAAGTTATATTCTTTTATATCGGTGGGTACATATCAAACGTTTTTTTTTATAACAACTCAGCACAAAAACAAATTGGGAATGTTTTCAGTTTCACAATTTGCCATGGCATAATAAGAGAAAAGAAGAATACTAAAAGTGCCATAATGTTATAGAGCCAACAGCGCACCATTAGCACTCGTATGTGCAATATAAAGCCAAACACTTTCCCTGCCATCACAACAAATTAGGAATCCGCTTTGAAAAAAATTAAATAAAACAAACATCGACGGCTAAAAGCTATGCTATTTTATGCTTGTTTTTTTGCTTTGTTTTTGTTTAATAAACAAAGCACGCTTTTAACAAGCGAACAAGCGAACGAACAAACTGCCAGCAACAACAAGAACAGCAACAAACAGAAAAATTACGATATAAAACGCGTGCCATAAACGGACGCTTGACAACACCCAATACAGCTAAAAGCCTAACTGCCAACAACGAAACCAAGCAACATTGAACGCCTGCAATGCTCGGGCTGCTGCTGCTGCTGCTACGACTAATTACAATTGAAATTTGGTAAAATGCAATTAAAATCATAAAAAGCAATTTTGCTGGTGTGTGACTGGGAGCAACAAATTGACAATTGCGCTGTTGTGTGACAGCCTTTGGTTGACAAAAGGGCGGATGTAGGGTGAGGCAAATACATGGCAAAAACAAAAAAACAAAAAAAAACTATTTCATATTTATTGAATTTCACATTATTGTAATTGTTAGAGGATTATCAAATAATAACAACAAAAAATACACAATTACAAATTTAAATTTTATAGCTTTTCGACAATTGATGAAATTACACTTAAGTGACGGTGGAATTTTTTAACATTCGTTGAATAATTGAAATTTAATTGAATTGTTATTACAAAGCTTAAATTTCGTAACGCTTTGGTTGGCCGTTTTTTTTTGTTTAAAATTATTCGAAATCAATTTTGATAGTAATTTTAATTTATGGAAAAACATAAAATAGTAAAAAATCTTTTATTGCAAAAGCAAACCGTAAAACCCATTCAAAGTGTCAATTAATTATGGTAATTTTTGGTTCGTCAGGCTTTAGAGCATTTTTTTTAAGTATAAAGAACATAAAAAATCACTTTTATGACTATTTAGATACACTGAGAAAAAAATTTGAAAATTATCAAATTGTTAATTAGTGTTCCAAAAAGAGTTAAATTTAAAAAAAAAATTGAATTTTAAATTTTCTTTGAAACATAAAATTGTAAGTATTATTTGTAATGTAATAAATTTAATTTTTTTTTTAAATTTTATAAATAATTTTTTTTTTATTTGTTTAAAAAATATTTTTAATTATTTAATTAAATAAAAAGAAAGTACGACCAGGGTTCTAATTTCTTGCCACTCGATTTTAGGGTTGTATATTAGAGGGAAGGGGAGTAGATACCGTTTCTTGTGTAGAGTAGTACAAATTTTCTGTAGGGGTAGTAGTTTTGCAGAAAAAGTACTAGTTTTGCATCGTATGAAACTCACATACAATTTTGAGGAGTCGATTTCTTACAATAGCAGTAGAAAATACTCCGGAGGGAGTAGAAAATATACTACCGGAGTATAGGAGTAGAAATTTAAAAATCAACGCGAGAGTAGTAGATCTACTCTAATAGTAGTAGATCTACTCCAATAGTAGTAGAGTGAGAACGAAACTCTGAACAGTTCCACTCATATGTGGCGTTCAGCTCAGAATTGAAAGCGGAAAACCATGTGCCGTGGAAAAATATTCAAGGGGGGCCCAGTTCTGTGAAATACAGAATTTTTTGAGCCCCTTGTCCAATAGTATGATCATGACAATATTAATTTCCTTGCGATCAAAAATGTCTGAGGTATTAGTAAAATTTACTAACTTGTGTTACCGCTCACAAGCTAGTAAAAAGTGGGTGTGTTAAATTCTAACCACGAACACGACTCAAAACCCATAGAACACGTATCTAAGTTTTGCTAAAAATCGGTGCAGAAGTTTTCGCGTCTACTGGTTACAGACACATATTCAGATATATCACTCATACGACCTGTGGTGCAAGAAACAATTTTTTTAATACAAATGATTTTGTATAGTCAGGCTTAAGCTCAAGTGTAACTACAACAAATTGTAATGCCAGCAGGCAGCCGGCATTACAATTTGTTCTATGGAAACAACTCCAAATTGTCAGTAAGTAATCTTCCATTATAATATTCTTAGCTTAAACCACCATGGAAAACTATTCTCATTCTCAAATACAACACAAGTTTTATTTTAGTTTTTAAAACCATTTTCAAAGTACAGCCACTTTCAATAATAAATACTTGTAATTTTTCGCCCAAAAGTTCCAATTACTATTTCCTGGAAAATACATTTGATTGCCCTTTTGCTCACAGCGTTTGCCTTTTTCACCTAAAGCTGACCTAAGGCGCGCTGTGCTGACTTCAATCAGTTGGCTTGGTGAATATTTGTACATGGATATGTGTGTGTGTGTGTGTGTTTGCGTGTGCTTGGTATAAACTGTCCGCCATAAACACTCAGCCATACATCATATTTAATTCATGTGCATTTCATCATCATCATCATCGTTTCAAACACATCAAGGGCTTACATGTACGTACGAAGTATGCGAGTAATATTGTATATGAGCATGAACAGAGCGACCTCAGGTATGATAGGTTAGCTGCAAGGCACAATTTTGTATTTGGTAAAATACTCATACGAAGCATTTCAATTACTTCATTCTCTTTGGCTGTTGGATTTGTGTTTTATTTCTGTTGTTGTTTTGCTATTTTTTGTTTTTTTCCTTCGTTTTCTTGAATTGCGTAAATGTAATTTAATTCAATCAGCATTCGTTCAATTCTCTATTTGAGCGCCCTTCACGATGTGCGAGCTTGGGCTTAGCCTGATATGCCTCGGGGGCTATTCACGTGAAGGTTCAGAGGAGATCATAAGCTTTACCATTTGTTCATACAAACATATTAGCTTTGGCGCAGGCGAGGGAATAGGTGAATTATGGTTTCCTATTGTCTCTCGGTGGTATGTGGGCGTATGAGTAATATTATTTCGAAATTCTTTTGATTCGAACTCTTAGGCTACCTGTGAGGCTTCGTGAGTAATTTTGAATAAATGCAAATTGGAATAGATTCTTTTATATTCGAATTGCCTGTTTAACTGATTTCGCACAAATGTAAAAAATTCAACGCCTGTTTCACATCTTCAAAAGGAACAGACACACATACACAAAATGACTCAACAGTACTTAGAACAAAAAAAAAACAAAATCCGAGCACAAAACAGAAATTAAATAAACGTGTTTTCTGTTATCTTGGCGCCATAATCAAAGCGTTTTTTAAAGTAAAATTAAAATTCTTGAGTTTTTATTTTTTCTGTTTTCTCATTTCTGTTTTCGTTTTGGTTTCATTATTCACAAAACAAAAAAGAACACACTTGCCGTGTTCTGAAGTCATTAAAAGAGGTTGAAACAAAAGTATCACAAGAAAAAAGATAAAAATTGTACAGCAACAAAAAAACAAACGTTGTTGAGTCAATTAAAATTAAAACAAAAAAAAAAAAGCAAAAAAAATGAAATCCAAAAAAAAACTTACAAAAAAAATTCAACCAAAAATTTATATAGTCAAAATCTATTTCGTGAGTGCCTCACGGCAATAGGGTAAAGCCAAGCTGCCGCCAAAATGGTAACTAGACTCTTGCTATAGACGAAACAACAACAACAACAGCAATCGCACCACTTTATTAGACAGATGATGTGTTAAGAAATATTTGAGATATGAACAAAAGATAAATTTCGTATGGCTGATCGGATGGTTTTCGTCTATACTGAGTTGGCTGGCTGGCCGGGTGAAGAGGAGATCTGTATGCTGTATGGTGTGGTTATGAATTCAGCCATCATCAGACGCTCAAGTGTTAATGAAGTTGAGTGTTTTTCTGAAGGGTACAAAGTTTAATAGGCCTATGAATATGAAGTGTGAAGATTTTTTTATGAAAGTGGATTTGCAGTTGAAGTAGAAGCAAATGCTAGGCAAAACAACAACAACAGTAAAACTTTTAAGGTCACTTGATTTAGGAAAATTATTTGAAGTAGACTTTTTAATTATTTGGAAAATTTTCGTTATTTTAAGATTGAAGGGAAATCTTGAGTCGTAAGAAAACAGAAGGAATGGAAAATGATTTACTCGAACGAAAACCGAATGGAAACAAAAAATGTCTGTACATTTTTCTTTTTATTACCTATAATTTTTATGGGATGTTCATTGAGTTTGAAGAAATAGGCGGGCCACCATAGAAAGTTTCCACTTCTGTACACCCACAGAAAAAACAACCTAAAATCAAAAATAACCACCTTAAAACAAGTAGAAACGTTAATGAAAGTCTGGTAGAGTTGGAAATTTTAGAAACAACTACGAACAAACTTGTTTTCAATTTAAAACTTAAATTGAAAAATAAACCAACTTATTTCAAAGTTGTTTTCCGATTATTTCAAAAATTTACCAATTTATATTAAGTTTGCCAGACCTTGATTTAAAATCGTTCAACTTTGTTTCAACGTTGACAACAGTTATTTTAAGTATTTTTCTCTTTATTTCAAAGTTGTCTCCATTAAGTTGAAAAAATTAAGGAGTAAATACGATCGTACTTGGTTTTACTATGTTTTTTTTCCCTGAGTGTAGTGGGTGTAGTTAAAGTAGGTGAAATACCGTGCAGATTTTGTACAGTTATTGAATCAGTTTCTTTGCAAGTTTGTTTCATTTGCATGTTATCCCATTTCAATACAAACACATAAACCGACACAGCAGGTGGGAATGATCTAGAAGATATGTTCTTTTTACTTAATACCTGCCACGGACCCCTTTTGACGTTACAAGCAATGTGTGATGAAAACAATATTCCTTTGAAGTGTAAAAAATGTGATGTAAATGAGCAACCAAATTCCATATTTTAGAGTTAAACCATTTTTCCTTAAAATCTCTGTGGTACCCAAATTAAGAGTACAATTTTTTCTTAATTACATATTTTTAATCTAACCTCAAAATGGCGTCGTTCTCATACATTTGGTCTCCATTCCAAATCCATTCAACTGGTTGCTAGCCTTTCCCAAAGCCTTTGCCTCAGCTGACTCGACGAAATTAAAATTTCCATTTTCTTTACTTTCTCCGAAGCAGTTTTTCATTTAAATTACTCGCTTTTGCTTATCCTGAAAATCCCCAAATGAACAAAATTTCCAATCCTATTTTTGTGGAGTGAAGGCAAAACCGGGTCAATGTTGATACTTCTTCTTCCTCAGCTGGTCTGACGGCAGCAACGACAACAAGAGCAAAGGAACTTTAAAACTTATTACAAAAACAAAAAATAATTCCATAAAAGCATCATAACCACAGCTGCTTCCAGTCTCTACGTACAACTCTTTCGTTTCTTTTTTTTTTTTAATTTTTTTGTATGTTTTGTTGTTGTTAATTTCTGCAGCAGTGTTGCTTTTGCTAATTGTTAACAGTTGCTTTTGTTTTGTTTTGTTGTTTTGCGTTTTTTTTCCTGTTTAGTTGGTATTTTTCGTTACTGTTGTTTTTCACAACTCATTCGTAAAGTGCTAAAATCCTTTTTTGAACAAGTGTACAAGAAAAACACGTACAACAACAACAAAACCCCACTTGCTTATAAGTGGGGCATTTATCTGAATTATTTCATGTAATTAAAATTGGTAGCGAAGGCAGTAACAGCAACAGCAACAGCAGCAGCAGCCCCATAAAAAGTACAAAACGCAACGAAGGAAGGACGTAATAAAAGGGAACGAACGCCGGCACAATGGCACTCAGCTTTGCGGGCTTTACAACACGAACGAACGAGGGAACGACAGGCACACGGACAGACAGCCAGACCGTCAGAAAGACAGAAAGTTATGCGTTGAATTAAATGTGAAATGAAATAATTCTGTAGGAAGCTGCGAATGGGTGGTGGGGCGCTAAAAGTGAGATTTTTTGAAGCAGAAATTTGTGAAATTTTCCAAAAATAGTTTTGGTCGAAAATGTATTTTATATACGCAAAAATGAATTAAGTATTTATGTAGTTGCTTTTGGAAATTCGTGCGTACCCGTAAAATGTAATTAAAGTGGAAAATTTTAGTCAAGTCGAATTACAGTTGAAATGGCATTGACAGTTTGTGAAGTGGAAGTGAAGCAACAAATGTAATATTAATAAATGTTCTTAAACTGAAAGGAGAATAATAATGAAAATGTAAGCCTTCTCAACAATACAGTTATGTGGCAGGTAGGTATTCTCGGACAGAGTTAAAATTAAGCCGTACGGCTTTGTGAAGTCGTGAGAATTAAACAAAAAGTGGTCTCCTCTAAGAAAGAAACCATAGAAAATTGAATTCTTCAAACCGCCAATGGTCATACTTTGAATTTGTTCTTATACCAAAGAATGGCCACTACCAAACAATCATCGTTTCCGCGAACTTCTTCGTCTGTCATACTCTCAGCCATTTCCATTGCCATTAACACAGAAATGTTAAAAGGAATTTTATTAAAATTACACAACAGAGAATCTTTCACTTGAAGAAACTTTTCGTGATTTTAATTTATTTTTTTTTGTTGTGAAAGACAACAACGCCGGGCAGACAATCATTTTTTATTATGCATTTATTTGATTTTAACTTGTTTTTTGTGTGTGTGTTTGTGTGCTTCGCTTCTTCAAAAGCGAATTATTAGCAAAGAGCATAAAAGCAGTAATTGTAAAACTGCAAACAAAAAATTAAAAAAAAAATAGAAAAAACTTTGACAAATTCATTTGGATGCTGAGTAAAGTGAATGAGGCAAATATACATATTTGTGCACTCGTAAATGTGCCACGCTTGATGTTTGAGCAAATCCAAACAAAGGCTCGCAAACTTTATAAATAAGATGGAAAAAATCGCAGACTTACAAATAGGATCGCTCTGTTTGACTGAGTGCGCAAAATTGTGCATGACATTTGCTTAAAAGTTGAGGAATACTTCTGTTGTTGGTTACTTTTTTGTGAATGACAACTTTGCTTGAGTGGGAGATGGCAAGAACTAAATGCAAGAACAACTAAACATTTATAGAAAAGCAAATGTAATTGTTTAACAAATATGTTGCGCGCGCTCCGCTGAAAACAAGAAAATTCAATTTGCCAAACAATGTGCGAGTGATATGTATGTGAGTGTTGAATTTGTTTTTTTTTTTTATTTATTTTTGCTGTTACTTTGTTTTGCTTTTACTTGGAAGGAAATTATAAGTTTCAAATTGAATAATGAAGTTTGCTGTATTGTTGTTGTTGTCACTGTGGAAACGTAGAGAAAATAAGTTGAAATTAAACTTGTGGCTTGTGTTTGGTGGTTGGCTGCCACATTTTAAATGACAAATGCTAGTAGGTGGTGGCATTTAGGTTAACTTAATATTGAAATTTCTCTTTGAAACAGGGAAATTACATTCGCTGGGCTAATTAGATAATGTTAAATGCGTGTGTACCTTTGACGATTATAAAGAAATTAGTATTTCATTTTCTAATGTCGTGGGAATTTCTGTTGAAATTGAAGAATTAAATTATTTACTTAATCAATATTAATCTGAAATATTTTATTTTAAATTTTTAGAATTTATAAATACTTGTATTTTATTTTTAATCCTTTCACGGCCAATATTTGATATTTTTCTGTTTTACACATTTTTTTAACATTATTCGAGCCAAACTGGGTTTCGGCAATTAAAATAGAAATCAATATATAGAAATCAACATTATAGAAATCAACATTTTTACTAATTTTGTGTTGCTAAGACCGAATCTGCAAACAGAATTTAGAAATTTATAGTGGTTGAAAATTGGTCGTAAAAGGGTTAAAAGTATTTTAGTAGAAAAATCGAAAGAAAAAAATTCAAACCCTCTGTAAAGGCTCAATTGAAAACGATGGACTATAGCTTTTATATTATACGAGGCGACATTTTCGAATTATCTTAAATAGTGCATTTAGTGAAGGCTTCGTAAAATGTCTGCCCATCGGTTGGACACCTAAAACACACTGCCGTCCAAGTTCTAAAATAAAGTAAATCCTTGCGATTACGACAATGTCTTAATTTTGCTGGTGTATTTACTGTTTCTTTTTATTTGCGGCCTTCGCTGATGTTCTCGCGGCTCACTTTTTTTTTTCGTTGATGCGAGGCTTTCATGAGGGAACCACATTGGCTTCACTAAAAGTGATCGTACTATTAGATGAAAATTTTACTGTACGGACATTGTGGCACACGGATCATGTCGGAACTGTCCAACAGCCTGTCCAACGAGCCTCACAGCTGGGATGCCTACCTTATATATTATAGCACAAAAATGATAGAATGCTCTTCCAACAAAATTTTTATTTTGAAAATAAAAAATAATAAAAAAAAATTTAATTTTTTTTTTAATTTTTGAAAATAAATTTGAAGAAATAGTTTTAAAAATGTGTAAAAACTGAAGAACGGAAAAAAATTAACAGCTCAGTAGGTTCTAACTCTATTCCTATCGCAGAAGATCTACTACTCTCGCGTTGATTTGTAAATTTCAACTCCTCTCAAGGTATTTTACTCTACTCTTGCAACATATCTACAGCTCGTTTTTTTTTTAATTTGCTAAAAAAATTTGAATTTATGTAAAATTTTTTTTTTTGACCAAATAGAAAATTTATAAAAAAGTATATATTTGAACTATTTATGCAAACAAGTGTTTTGTACATTTTTTAACAGACATTTCTAAGGCCCCTCCTCCAAATGGAATGCTATGCTGCGCTACACTTAAATACTCGTCAGACTTGTCAAATGTCAACTAAACTGGAATATTTGCATTTGCATACACAATTTGAGGCAACATTTAACATGTAAATTTACGTGTAAAATGTAAATTTGTACAAAATACCCATTTTACGATATGAAAATACAAACAAGAGAAATAAAAAATAAATAAATACCAATGCTGAAACACTGAAACACTGAAACACCGAAACTCTAAAACTGTGAAGCTGCGCGACTGTTTGTTGGTTTGTTTGTTTGTTACCTTGGATTATTTTTATGATACCCCAGAGAAATATTTAATTCTGTGACAGGTTTTTGTGTTTTTGTCTTTTACTATACCATTTTATATTGTGCAAAGTCGACGGTGTTTGAATAAATTTTATTACCTGCAAAGAGAAGAAAGAGAAAACATATAAATAAAAAAATTTAGATTGCGGGAAAATTATGTTCTGTGGTAAGAACAGAGCATTTTGTATTATAATTTTATAGTTTAAATGTTTTGAAATTATATTTAAATTACATGGATTTAAAAAAATCACCCAATTGGCATATGTTTATGGCCATGACCTAGCTGACATTTCTGTTCTACTTAAATGTTCTACTTCCTCTGTATACTTCCTCTTCCCGTATTTCAACTATTTTTCTTTGGTCGACTTTTTCACCTACTTTGTTCCTCTAAGTATTACTTTTTTTCCATTTACCGCCCACAGCATCAGTGACACTTATCATGTGTCAAATAAGGAAAAAAATTCCATGCATAAGAAAATAAAAGCAAATTCGTTGTTTTTTTTTTATTTTCCTTTGAACTTTTGCGCTTAATTCACACTCTTTACGTATCGTATTTTTTTGTTTGATATCTCATCCATTTTGATATTTTGTGTGAAGTTTTTTTTTGTACTTTTTTTTTTTGGTGATTATTTGCTTTTGGCTATACCGCCTCAACTATATATACTGAGAAGAACAAAAACAACAATAGACAAGTGGAATTTTTGTCACGTTTTTTTTTTGTTTGTTGTTGTTGTTTGGTTGTTAATGCAGTGCATTTTTTATGCCATTTTATCCGTCAATGTTTATGATATTACTTTAGGTGTCTATTAGCGTTGAAGATGAGAAAAGAAGAAAAATTTTAAATAGAAGTACAACAACAACATCCAAATTTGTATTGAAGAAGAAAAGAAATATTTTAGCATGTCAACCGCATCCGCTTTGATGTTTATTTGACAGCTTTTATAGCGGCTTTTTTCTTGAGAATCTTCTTCTTCTTCTTCTTGATGATAAACTTTTTCTTTTCCTTTTGCCTTGGCCTTTTCCTCATTTGATTGATGCTAAGTAAAAGCGTGAAGAATTCTTTTGAAGATTTTTTTTTTTGGTCTTTTCTTGAGAGAACAAAAATTAAAGTATTCCAAAAGTATTTAATGTTATTAGCAACTTTGTCAGTTGAAATGAAAGATATACATGAACAAAAAATTTGTTGTTCAAAATCTGTTTGTTTGGCATAGAAATCCAGAAGTTGCCGAGGGAAGCTACAGGCACAGTTCAAAGCAAAGCCCTGCTTGTCTCATTTGACAGCTGAAAAGTTTCTTAGACAGAATTTAATTATTTAAAGTTAAGCAAGTGTAAGTGAGTTCTCGCCACAAAATGGTGTAAGTCACAAACGGTTATTATGAGAAAAACTGACTCCATAAAAGGTCTACTGGATTGTGATAGTTGTGGAAAAGCACTGGTCAAGTAAAAGAAGAACCGAATACCAAATTGAGTTACATGGAGAATATAATAATTGAGCAGCTACGAAAAAAATTATTCTAATGAATTCAAATGGATTCATTCCACCATCATCAAAGAGTGTAACAGAAAATTTCTCAATGAATAAATTTCGGAGAAACTTTTTTCACTTCCGCTTTCCTTTAATGTCAAAATTAATTGCTGCACTTCAAAAAGGCACCTCACCATACACCCACTGAAGCCAGAGCAAGAGCAAATACAAGCCGACACTCATGGGCCATGGGCAATGGGCACCATCACCAACACCAGCAATGCACTTTGTCAACTTGTCAACATAAGACATGAGTGCAAACAGTTTAAATTTACCACATTGCACTAAAATAATTATACGAAATGTCAAAACTGCACAAACGAAACAGCACACACACGCACACATGTATCCAAAGAAAATATAAAATGAAATAGTAACAGAGATGGCAACAAAATGCATATATTTTCTCTTCGGCATACATGCTCAAGTATTAATTGCATTTTTGTGTTTGTTCTACGGTGCTATGCGCTTGGAGTGCTTGAATTATGTCTAAAGTGCGCACAATTTGCACTTGTACGTCAAATGACAGGAAATCTGTGCAATTTTTTTGTCATATTTTTTGGAATCTATGTTCTCTTTATTTGAAGTTTGCCTTATGAAAACTGCATGAGGGAATTTTCGCATTAATTTTATTTTGACATGCCATGCAGTGGTGTGGGTATATAGTTGTTGGCTGGGGGGGTAGATTAAGGATATAGCGCTAACAATTGCTTTATACACTCACGCTCAGTACACTCAAGAAAGCTTTAACGCAATACCAAGAAGTTGGTACCCCAGCTTGATAACCCTGTCCCCCTTACTACCATTTTCTAAGCCCCTGTTAATTCGGCAAACTTGTTTCAAAACAACACCGAATTCGCTGGAAAATAACCAAGTATTAATTTGAAGCCACTTTAATGGTTTAGCCTCTACTACACAGTACTCACTCCACTACTTATTCGCGTAGTCACTCATGCGCGCACTCACTCAACTGTCAAATTAAATATACAAGTACTATTTTGGCACTACTTAAGGCATTAAACGGCTTTTGGCATGTCGTGGCGTAAATGCATGTGTGTATATTTGTGCGGAATTTTCCGTCATTCTGACGTTCTCAGAAAAGTCAGTTTTTGTTGGGTTTTTGTTGGGCTAAAAATTATTTCTTCAAAGTGCTACTGTGCAGTCATTTGACAGCTGCAATGACACTTGTATACGACTGAGGGCGTTCATGTGTGTGTGTGAGTTAGTGTGTGTGCTAGTGTGCATATATTCTTATGTGTGGGTGTGATGGCAGGAATGCTTTTTCGTATTCTTGAACTTCTCTGTGCATGATGACTTAGCTGATATGTTGAAATTTTACATTTAAATGAAGTAGAAATGTTAAAAAATAACAAAGAAAAACCTGCACAATTGCTTTATGTAGATGCAATTAAATTAATATCGTGTATGTGTGAATAAGCCAAACTCTTGTTGACCTATGCACAAATAATGGAAAGTAGAAAATTAAATTTATTTTTATTTTGAAGAAAAAAATTATGCACAGTTATGCTCGAGACTCGAGTTAATATGTTAATTTGACATTCAAACCGAATAGGCTGTCAGACTTGGCAGTAATATCCTCCGTGTGTGTGTGTATGTGTTTTGGCAAGAGGAGAGCGGGGTCGGGGTGAATTTTACTAATTCGTAAATAATTCGTGAAAAGGCGAAATTAAAATTAAATACCAAAATGAAATAAAATTTCATGGAAAAAGCAAATATTACTTTAACAGCTCACGAATGCTGCCGCCGCGGCGCTTGCCAATTAGCATAGTAATTGAAATTTGCCATTTGTGAGTGTTGAGTGTTGACAGTTGAATTTAATTTCACGCCTTTGCCTGTGTGCGTGTGTGAGGTCTATAAAATGCCAATGTTCAGAACGAGCTCCTTGCCAACAATTCACCTTACCGCAGTGGCATAAAATCTCATTTAAGCCGACTGGAATCTCAAGTGACATGTCATAAGGCATCTGGGTTTGAAATTTGTTTAATTTGGTGAAGGCTCAACCTTTATAGACTTCTATGTAGAGGTGAAGAGCTTCTATAGCGCGAGAAAGAAAATATATATTTCGAAATAGATTGAAGAAGATGTGCAGAATTCAGACGCCCGAAGCTTTTTCTTCTCTCGGTCTTTCTCTTCAAAAATCAACTGATATCGATCTTATCACATGTGGGTACTTCATGTTGAAATGGAAATTGTTATCGTCAGAATACACACTTGTCAAACTACTCAAACTTATTTTCTTTTAAATCTAACGACAGTGGTGTCTGTCTGTCCTCCCCACCTGTCGGCTTTTTTACTTTTAAGATGTACTTATTATTATTTTTTTTTAATTTTAATATTTTTTTTATTATAAAAAAAAAGTGAAAAAAGTTAAATAAGAAACCATCCAACAACGCCGCCATAAAGCAGGGCAACAAACATGCTTTTTCTTTCAATTCCGTTCAGTTGTGTGTGTTTCTTTGCCCATTACTTGCCTTTCAAGTTTCAACTTCAAAAAATCTCAAAGATGCGACGTTCGGCGTTGTAGCAATATACTAGATGCAATATCATACGCCATTAAAATTTACTACTTGGCGCATTTGCCTTTGATTTTTCGTTGTTGTTTTTTGTTCTCCTTTCCTTTCTGTATTATTATTTTTAAAGTATATATTGTATACTTATATATATATATATATATATATATATATTTGGGTAAATTTCCCTGCACGTTTTTCAAGCAAAGCATTAGTTGATGGCTGTTGTTTTCTTTGAAATTTTATAGTTTCGTTTTTAAATATAATTTAAGTAGAATTATGTTCGGTGTGTGTTTGTACGCACACTATTGATTCGCTATGCAATGTGCTGAAATATTAAATAATTTTAAATTTTCAAAAAATATTACAAAATCTTTTGACTTTGATCTTCAAAGTGTGGCGTACCGAAAATTGAATAAAACTCATTTGCTTACATTTGTTGAAGGTTGTTGTTGTTTATATTTTCCTTTCATTTCTTTTTTTGTTTGTTTACGGGGTAATTTTGGTCATTAAATTTGAAATATTTCATTTATTTTAAAACAAATATTTGTCAAAACTGTCTAAAAAGATTTTGTCTATTTTTTTTATTGCCGGCAAATTAAGTATTGGTAAGTTATGGTGTATTTGAGTCTAAATAAAAAATTTATATTTTTTATTATTTTAAAAACGACTTGTAGGTAAATTTAAAAAAAAAAAAAAAGGTCATCAATTTTGACAGATTTTGTATATATCTGCCATAACCTTTCATGAAATTTCATCGTATTTTCCATGGTTCACCTTTGACTGGCACAGCCCCCCTTTGGCGAAAAATCAAAAATGAGGCCCAAGAATGCCTTGTCAGATTGTCGCTCAGAGGAAAAAAGCTATGAAATGTATAGAGCGTAAGTACATTTATTCGCATTTTGAAAATCAAAAATCCGCATCCGGTTCACTGGTAGCTTCTGGAAGGTGAGGACAGACATTCATTCAAATGTGCTTTTGTACATTGTTTGATTATTTAATATTTT